>CM051830.1:114323165-115601082 GCA_028451465.1 Erethizon dorsatum
GCACCATCTTCACTTACAAAGGACAGTTCATTCTATAAACTTGCAATCTTGCTTTAATAACCCTCCCCCCGAAACATCACCCATCAATTCCAAATCTTTGGGGAAAAAAACACAGTATCACAAAGTTACCATCCACAAGTCTGATACACCATCAAACGCCCAAGACTCTACTTTCAGACGCTTGCTTTTGAAGGGACCTCACATTCCCCGTCGGAAGCAGGCCTTACAAAACTATTCCAATAGTGAATCTTAGAACACATTTTCGCACGCAGGATGCATCTGAGTAACTAGGTGAGAAGGCTTTCAATCTTCTGCCATATACATCCTATTGTCTCCCTATGAAGGTCCGCAGCGAGACTTTTCGATGCTGGCGGTATTTTCAGTTGTGACCCCTGGCCATTAAAGGTCTGCACCGAGAAGCCTGCAGAGTAGCATCTCCTGCATCGCCGGCATTGGAAGCAAGCAGGTGCACTGAGGATACAATGTCACCAGCGCGCCTCTCATTCATACCATCAAACCACAGCGCAAAACGCTCTAGCACTGCAAGGCCAGGTGTCTACAAAGACCAGGCCGGGGTGAAAGAAAAAAACTCATCAATCACGGCCGCATCATTCACGTCCAGCTAAGCCAATCACTGCAGCTACCTGAGCAGCACGTGACTTCCGAGTGCTTCCGGCCTCTAGCGGGGTTTGAGCACAGATCTAATGGGCGGGGCGCTAGGACCAGTGTACAGTCAGGCCAGCCACGTGCATACGATTTCCCGCCCCTTTTCACTGAATTTAGCCAATAGGATTCCGCCAATCTGCAGCGGCCAATGGCGAGGGGCCTCCAAAAGGTTTCGCCGGTGACGCACGGGCGGAGGCGGGCCGTGGGGCGGGGTCGGGCCGTGGGGCGGGGTCACGTGGGGCGACGCGCGCCGGCTGCCGGGAGCTCGCTGGGCCGCGGAGGCCGGGCCCACCGCCAGGGATGGGGAAGTCGGTCGCGTAGGAGCCATGCCACCGGGTCCCCGGGTCTTTCCCGCTCTTCGCCCCGGCCGCCGCGTCCCGCGTCCGCGCCGGGATGGTGAACCTGGCGGCCATGCTGTGGCGCCGGCTTCTGCGGAAGAGGTGGGTGCTCGCCCTCGTCTTCGGGCTGTCGCTGGTCTACTTCCTCAGCAGCACCTTCAAGCAGGTCAGTGGTCGCTGCCGCCCGCCGAGCCGGGTCTGTCCCCCTTCCCCCGGCCGCCTGGCCTGTGCCGCACGCCGCCCGTGCGTCTCTTAGGGTCTGGAGAGGAGCTGGTGCCCGGGGCACTTGGGCTGCAGGGCCAGGGCAGAGCCTGGATTCGAACCGAGTGCCTTGGGCGCTGCTGCTGAGGTCGTTCCCTATTGGCGCCTCCGCGCCCTTCCCCCGCCGCGTCCAGGCTAGCAGGGGGCGTGGCTCCTCTCGGTACTTAATCGCCGCGGTCGCGGGAGAAGTGGCGCCCCCGCACGACAGACAGGTACACCCAGAACACTGGGATAGGTGGAGGGGCCCTGGCTGCCTTCGGTTTAATTTGCGGGGCTCTGTGTTGAGCCTGCCAGGGTCTTACTAAGTCTCTAAGTGGCTGAGGTGTCCAGGCTGGGCTCAAATTTGCGATCCTCCTGCTTCAGTCTCCCAGAATGCTGGATTGCATGCCCTATGGTGCCTGGCTTGGAGATTTTTAGAGTGAACATACCCAAGGATGTACTAGGTAGGGACTGCTTTGGTGGTGATGCAGTCGTCCTGTTGTAGTTATTAAGAGCCCCACTCCCCCTTTGCACTCTTCAAGGGTCAAGTTCGCAAATAAAATATATAAATGGTAAGCAAAGGGAATTATATTCCCCCTCCTCCTACCTTAGGCAAACACAGAGGCAGAGGATTCTGATTTTCTTTTGTTGGCCACGATGTGTGGAGAGATCAAGTCAGTTACTGGACTTCAGTGACTTGGTGTTTCTTTGACCCAGACGCTTCCCCACAGTCCTGTGTCATTTCTGTGAAAGTTCGGCTTCCTCTTTACCTGACGCCTGACCCGGGCGATGCTAGCACTGTTGTTTAACAGCTGTGTGGTGTTGATTTCCCAGAGTATAACTTCAGCCTGGACCTGTGCAGAAAAGCCCAAATTCCTGTATCAAATTGCCTATTTGACATCTCTCTTTTTTTTTTTACTCCCCCCTTCAAATTTTTGGCATTAAATACTCTTAAAATTTACTTGAAGTGTACCATTGTCACCATCCATCCCCACAGCTGTTCAGCTTGTAAAAACTGAGACTGTACCCGTTAAACAGTAGCTCGACATTCCCTCTGTCCCCCAGCCCCTGGCGGCCACCATTCTACTTTCCACGTGGTGTCTCTTTTTGATTGTGTTGTAGGTTTCTCACGCTTGGAGCAAACAGAGCTGTTGATTCTCCTCTGCTGGTGCCTGCTCCTCCTGAGTTTTCCCAGTCTCACCAAGTGGCGTTATTGTTCACCAGGTAGTTCAAGCTGCCAATGCATCATTCTTTCCTTTCTGCCATTCCCTACATCCAGAACATTAGCTCTGCCTCTGCAGGGTATCCCGAATCTGTCCATTTTTCCTGATTGTCACTGCTGCCACCCTAGGCCACGCCAGTGTCATCTCCTGCCTGGACCATTGCAGTAGCCCAGCAGGTCTCTGCTTCCTTTTCTTTCTTGCCTATTCTCTACCCGGGTGATCTTTATGGAGCTCCCGTCACAGTACTCCCCCATGTGCAGTTCTTTGGCTTCTTATTATACTCTGATAAAACTCCAGATTCCGTTCTAGAATCTCTGTGTGATTAAATCTTTTTTTGTGATTTCAGTTCAGGCTGACTGTACCTGTGATTCAGGCCATATTTAGTGACTCAGTATACATGATTTCGTTTCATGAGCATACACTTACTTTATTTTCTTTGTGGTAGGAATCAGTAAGTGAACAGTTCTTGTTCATTTACTTGTTTATCTGTCTCTCCTCACTCTCTGTTTCTGAATTTAACTTCCTTGAGAAAAGGGACCTTGTGTGTCATGTCTCCAGCTCCTGGAATACTGCCAGGCTCTTCATGGAAACTTAAATATTAGTTGAACAAACAAATGAGTCTTTTATTTATTTATTTATTTATTTATTTATTTTTTGTGGGTACCGGGGGGTCGACCTCAGGACCTCGCGCACCAGCAGGCGCCCGTGCCGCTGAGCGATATCACCGGCCCCCTTTTTTCGTATGTGGGATCCGGGAGTCGAACTCGGGCCCTCGCGCTTGCCAGGCAGGCGCTTACGCCGCTGAGCCATCTCACCAGCCCACAAATGAGTCTTTTAATTGGCATGACTTTTCCTTTCTTCTCAGTCTGGCAGATTCTTGCTAACTCTTCAAATCTTAGCACGGTGCTATCTACTCTGGGACTGTCCCTGCAGCTACTTTTTAAGTACTCCAGCATGGTGTTGTCATTATTTTTTATGACAGGTTTTTAGAAAAATTATGATCTGTGACTATGATTTTATTTTTGCAGGGATGGGGGCTTAATGATTGTGAAAGCCCTAGAACTGTTGTTAAAATATTTGCTTTGTAAATTTCTCTGAATCTAATCCCCCCAAAATGTAAGCAGCACTGATCTTTTATTGTATGTCATTGCTGGGGTAGGTCTTTTCCCTGATGAGATGGCTGAGTTCGATAAAAAAGCATTTACAGAGCTGTTTAAGTGGGGTGAGGGGCTGAGGCAAACCTGTGTGTCTTGTCTAGGCTGTTACAACACAGTAAGGTATTACAACACAATACCTTAGGCCGGGTGGCTTAAACATTCATCCTGGAGGCTGGGGGGCCCAATACCTAGGTGCTGACAGAGTCTGGGTCTGGCGGGAGCCTCCCTCCTGGTCTCTCTCACATGAGGGAGAAAGAGTTTTGGTACCTCATCCCCTTTCAGGGGCACCAGTCCATCCGTGGGGGTGCCACCCTCATGACATCGTCAAAGCCTGATGACCGCCCGGAGCCCTCATCTCGGAATATGATCTCTCTGTGGATTAGGGCTTTAACATATGGGTGTTTAGGGGGAAACATTCAGTCCCCAGCAGTGTGTGGCTGCACAGATGGCCTGCTGCTGAGGCTGGCCCTGGTCACATAGCGTGCGCCCGTCCACCCTCTCCTGCCCAGGGAACACAGGTCTCAGAAGTCACACCGTAGGGTCGCTCTGTCAGCTCATAGCCACTTGTACTACTTCTGACAGAAATGGAAGAATGGGCCGGTGAGATGGCTCAGCGGCGTAAGCGCCTGCCTGGCAAGTGCGAGGTCCTGAGTTCGACTCCCAGAATCCGCATATGAAAAAAGGGCCGGTGATATCGCTCAGCGGCATGGGCGCCTCCTGGTGCACGAGGTCCTGAGGTCGACCCCCCCCCCCCGGTACCCACAAAAAAAAAAAGGAAGAGTGCGCTTCTTTCCCCACACCTCTAACAGCGTATCGTCAGCCTCTCTGCTCTTGCAGTCTGATGTGTGGGAGAAGGTACTCGTGTTTTCATTGGTGTGTTTACATGTAGAACTTCCGTTTTTTCTGATACAGAGTCTTGCTGTGTAGTACAGGCTGGTCTTAAACTTTTAAGCCTCCTGCCTCAGCCTCCTGAGTGTTGGGATTACAGTCATGTGCCGCTATGTGGAATGTATTTTCATATACTTCAGGCCATTTGGATTGCCTTTTCTAAAAATGACTAGCTTATATCTTTTGCTTGTTTCATTTTTCATGTTTTAAATCTTAGTTTGTTTGAAATTTATTTTTGTATAGGGTGTTATTTTGCCTTATATTTCCCTGACGGTGAAGTTAAACATACTAATGTGTGACAATTTGACTGTTCTCCCTATTTTGCCTTATATCCTTTTGACTGTTTTACTGTTATGTTTTTTTGTTTTTTTGTTTTTCCTCTTTAGCTCTTTATAGGGATCCTGTGGTTAGGGATATCATTTCTTTGTGAAGGTGCAGGTTGGAATCTGATGCAGGTGTTCCTGATTTTAAAGCTCGTGTTTTTAATTTGTAACGTCATGACAGAGATGGAACAGCTAGCCTGCGGTGTTTGCAGAGTGATTTTCAGAGATGGGATTAAAAATGTATGAGATTTCAAATAAATCTAGCTTCTCTTGAAAGAGCAAGAGATTTGTTAGCACTAGGTCTACATTCCTGTCTGGTGACAGTCAGGGTTTGAGCCGAACTGCAATGTTTCAGATCATTGGATATGTGTTGTCCTCTGGGCCACTCACACATTTGTGTCCTTTCCTGGCCTTCTGTGGGAATCAGTAGAGATGTACACAGCCGTGGTCACCCTCCTCTGGGTGCAGGTGGGATGATTCCCCACCCTCTTTTCCAGTAGGAGTGGCCATGTGACCTGCTGTGGTGCACAGGGTAAGAGGTCACTTTCAGGCTTTGGGCAGTGCCTGTTCCCCTCCCCACTTCAGTGTTGAGAGGGAGCCTCCTGCAGCCTGAGAGACAAGGATGAGCAGAACCCTTGGCTTACCTGTTTTAGACTGGTAAGGTGAACAGGTAATAATCTGTCCTTTTAAGCTACTGATACTTAGTTTCTTAGAATAACCTAGCCTAGTGATGGTGAACCTTTCAGAGCTTTCAGTGATACAAACAGCTCGCTGTGGCACGCGTGCTGTAGGTTTGCCACCACCAACCTAGCCCATGAGTTTCCAGTGTGCTGTGCAGACCCTGGAAGGTCCTGAGACCTTTTCAGGAGGTCTGGACGATCAGAATGATTCTCAAAATATTCTTAACATGTTACTTGTTTTCTTGGTTTGTTTCTTCATGTGTTGACACTTTCACTCATGTTGCAAAGGAAATAGTGGGTAAAACTAGCACGAATCGGGCCGGTGAGACGGCTCAGCGGCTTAAGCGCCTGCCTTGCAAGCGCGAAGGCCTGAGTTCGACTCCCGGATCCCACATACGAAAAAGGGGCCGGTGATATCGCTCAGCGGCACGGGTGCCTGTTGGCGCGCGAGGTCCTGAGGTCGACCCCCCGGTACCCACAAAAAAAAAAAAAAAAAAAACAACTAGCACGAATCAAGTCAGTGACATCTGATTATGCTAGTAGCTGTTGCATTCTTCACTAGCACGTTTGCAGTAAAAATGACTTAAGTTTGCTAACCCTTGACCCTTGAGCACCCATCTTCTGTGTACAAGGAGGTGGGGAAGAGGCACTGCAAGCACTGTTCTACTAAAATGCAGTGGGTGTCTTGGAGAAGAGCGTTAGACAGCTTAGTCGCAAGCTGAACTAGTGGCTCGCTAGTATTTTCACGGAACACTGTTTTTACCTGAAAGAACAAGCCACAGTTACTCAGATTTGGCTATTTGGTAGATGAAAACTAATGAAATAAGCCTGTTCTTTCACAGGAAACATCTGACATCATTTGTTGCCAAAGATAAAATTCAAGCTTTGAGGTGAAAATTAGAATTTTGAAAAATGTGTTATCTGCTACCCTGAGCTTGATAACTTCCCAACACTTGAAAGACTTTTCTATTAGATCATTGGTGATAATAACAAATGCGAGTTTTTTGATATTATGTATTGAAAATGTGTCAACATTTGGACGATCTGCATAAGATCTGTTCAAAGAACAAGATAGACTCATGGATTTTATGTAACAGTATGAAAAATTCATTGACATGGTTTTAGAGACAACATTGTACTGAACTGTTTTTTGGCAACAGTTATATTAGGATATAATTTGCATTCATATAATTGTGTAACTCATCCATTTAAAGTGTACAGCTCTGGTTTTTAGTAAATTCACCACGATCTTATTTTAGAGTATTTCATCATCTTTCTATCCCTCCATCTCAGCTCTAAGTAACCTACTTTGTGTTTCTATAGATTAGCTTATTCTAGATATTTGTGTAAACGGAATTGTATAATGTGTGGTCTTCTGAGACTGGCATGTCTCGTTTGGCGTAGTGTTTTCAGGATTGATGTGTATCGCAGCATGTATCAGAACTTCGTTTTTATGTCTGACTATTCCACTGTAAGCGTCTATCAATTTCCTCACCATTATCAATAGACATTTGGTTTCTTTCCACCTGCTGGTTCTTAAAAGTAGTGCTGTGATGAGCACTCATTCACAGGTTTTTGTATGGGCGTGTTTTCATTTCTCTCAGGCACATATCTAGGAATAGAATTGCTGGGTCAGAAGTAACTCTGTTTAACTTCTTGAAGACTGTTTTTCTGAAGCTGTTGCACCATGCCAGTGACCTGAAAGAAATTACATGTGTCAAATTTTGGTGTAGTATTCAGTGTTAAATATGGCATAGTATCATCCATAATTCCTGCAAAAGCTGTTGGATTCCGCATCCTTTTCCAGCTACACATCTGTGTGAGGTAAATATTCTTCCTGTGCTTCAGCCTAAATAACAGATTGTTGCAGCTTGAGTATAGAGGAGGATAAGAGAATCCAACTGTCTCCCATTAAACCAGACATTACAAAGATTTGCAGAAATTTAAAAACATTGCTTCTCCTATCACTAAATTTAAAAAACAATTTTTTTCCACAAAAAAAGTGCTAGCATGGTATGAGTTCATTTTTAAATGAATGGTTAATTGATTTAAAATATTTGTAAAAAATTATGTCTGTTGTCCTTGTAGACACCAATAGCCATAACTCATGTAAGTGCACATATCAGGGTCCTCAGTAACTTTTCCAAGCATATTCAGTGTCCCAGGACAAACCCCTTTGAGCCTCACTGTCCTGTCATATTCTGCCTGTGGCTCTCTGCCTGTTTGCTTTGCTGTACTGTGCTGTGCATGGCTTCAGGCCTCTGTATGGCCCTGTATCTAGGGGTGAGTTTGCATTGTCTGGCCTGGCCTTAAGTTCCTCATCTGCAAAGTGGGGGTGGTGAGAGGTGGGGTGCAGGGTGGGGTTAGAGGGGAGGTGTTTGTATTAATTGGGAAATGGCCATGAAGGCTTGAAAGCAGCCTGGGATCCTCAGCACTGCTCAGGTGAGACGGAACTTGGGGAGCAGGTGCAGGTTTTGCCTGGAGAGTAGTCGATTAGCTTCTGCTGCTTTGGATTCCTCTTTCCTTTGGATTCCGTGTTAATTAATGCTTTGGGGGATAGTTTACATTGTTAGAGATGGGAAAGCAGGAGAAGTTAGTGTGGATGGCACTAGGGTAGGGAGCTGGGTGGCGAGTGGGCCAGGTGACGTAGGTGTGCATCTTCTGTACCAGTGTGTAGCGACCCCCACAGTGTGCAAGGGAGGCACTGTACTGCTGCTGCGTGCTGAGAGCTGGGGCGCAGCAGGCGAAGCCTCTGTTCTCTGCACGCCTGTAACCTGCTGGGGTAAGGAGGAGAGATGGTCAGCAGAACGATGTATGTTGCAAAACCTCTCGGAATGCCGTGACAGTAGCGGAGTGGGCTGGCAGAGGCCTCTGGCCTGAGTGAGGGGAGGCCGGTGTTGGAGGGGACAGAGTCCTCGAGGTCCTGTGACTCCAGCAAGTCCCAGGGCTGGTTAACTCTGAAAATATATTAATGTCTTTGGCCATAAGTAAGTGTGTAAATTGGTGCCCACTTAAATGCTGTCTGAAGTGAAGTAAAATAAATCATAAGAGAGAGTTCTGAATCTGGCTTTTGGTTTTGGGTTTTCAGCCCTTACCAAGATCCTTGTGTCTTCCAGTTTGTAAAGTACCCTCCAGAGCAGAGGAAGGGAGCCATCACCTGGAATCTCACCAGCCAGATGGGGCTGCCCCTTATATGTGGGCATGCTTACTTTCTGTCATTTTCCTTGCCTTTTTTCTTCATATAATTAAGACATGCTGTTTCTTGGCTGAACACATAAGCATTTTCACCATCTTTAAAAGCTTTAATGCTTTTTTAATGCTTTTTTTCCTCCTTTCACAAATATTTTCTTGCATTTCACAAATATTAGGGATTTGCCCTCTGGCCTTTGCCCCCTCCTCTTTTTGACATATAAGTGAGTTTTTCTTTCTTGGGCACATTGAACAGGTGCTGTACACTGAGCTGCATCCCCAGCTCTCAGAAGCAAATCTTTTAGGGCAGTGATACCTTATGTTTAAGTGCTTCACTACTTACATGGGACATTTATTTCATTTGACCCTTAAGATAATCTCTAAAAAACACAGAGCAGTTAGTAATATACCTTTTGAAAATCTAAAGTAGAATAACATGCAGTGGCAATAAAAACGTTTCAGTAGCCCCCTCCACGTGTGAAGAAAGTTGGGAATATTTTTGCTCCTTTTCATTCCCACGCTTTTCTGTAGCCCTCAGAGCACCTGTGTGGACATCTGTCAAAACAGCTGCAGCCGGTGACGGCACCGATTTGTGTGCACAGCATCTGGTCAGCAGCTCCTGGAGACTTGGAGAGCGGATAACTTGACTGCCTTTGTCTCCGCATCCTTAGCACTTTGTGAAAATTCCTACCTTTGAATAAATCTTGAATGAAAAGAAATATACAGATACATGGGAAAAGCTTAGAGTTGAGACGACCAGGTAGGGTGGGGGCAGTTGGGAAAGGTTCAAATTCCCTGCACATGGCAGGATGTCCCAGCACGCCTTCCCCACAGCCTGCAAGACTGGGCCTTCAGAAAAGGAATGTGAGCCAAGGCATTGCGTTATGTCGTATCTGCCTTACTCGCAGTCCTTTTGGCAAGGTCTTGAATATTCATGTTTGAAAACAAGTTCAAGTGCTAGGAGAATTGCTTTCCTGTTTACCAGGAATATGGTTATACGGCAGAGATCCATCCGAGGTGCACTTGTCTATGAACTCTTTTTTTCTTTCAGGAAGAATAGCAGGATAGCTTGGGAATAATGCTGAGGGCACTTTGAACGTTGTTCTGAGAGCCAGTTTACTGTACTCTGACCAGCCTCTTAATAGTCTTTATGGCTGCTAATTTATTCAGAGTCCGCATTTGCAGCTCAGTTTAGCTCACACATAGGTTGATTATGCAGTTAACTGATATGGTCCCAGTAGGGCAACCGGTGTGAATTTACAGGTAGTTAAGCAGTGTGTACCTAAGTGATTTGTCCTGATTCCCAAGACTCCTGCACTTAGCTCCTCTTGCAGTAAGCAAGGAATACAGATGTTGTTTTTGTGTAACTGTCCTGTGCCTGCTAGTGCCACTTCTTTATTTTAAAAGAAACAGAAGGGAGGGGCAGAATAGAAATTAAGACCATCTTGAAAGACTACTTTGTACATACTTAGTAAACTAAAGAACAAAATCCAGTACCAGTGGGGTCACACTAAAATTGGGAATACTGTTGTTTAAATGCTGGTAGTATTATAAATGGTAGCTAAAACTTTGAGGAAGTTACTTGGCACTATACAGTATTTACCACTACAAATTATTCAAAGAGGATTTTTTTTTTAAAGAGAAAAAAAAAATAGAACAAAATTTCAAAACAACATAATAGGAGGGTAACAATGGTTAATACATTACGTATTGTCATCTTTAAATTAGTTACTCAGGGTACAAGATATCAGCATTCAATTGTCCAGACATTATTAGCACAAACCTTTCTTTTCAATGAACTAAGCAAAATTAGTAGTGTATCTATCTTAATTATCATATATATATATGTGTGTGTGTGTGTGTGTATATATATATCTAATTTTTTTCTTTTCCCTTCTTTCTTTTCCCCATTCCCCCATCCCAGTTTTCTCTTTCCTTTTGACCAGTTTTTTCCTGTTTTATCATATCTATTGTACATTTTGGATCTTATTTACTCTTTCAGTTTCTCACGCTAGAGAGACAATACGATGTTTATACATGTGCGTCTGGTTTATTTCATTTATGAGGATTTGCTTGAGTTGCATCCATTTACCTATAAAAATCTCCAGTTTATCCTTCTTTATAACTGAACAGTACTCCATTGTATAAAAAGACCACATCTTTTTTATCCATTCCTTGGTTGATGGGCATTTGGGTTGTTTCCAAGATCTGGCTATTACAAATTGTGCTGCTATAAACATGGGTGCACATATATCGCTGTGGTACGATGTTTTTAATTCTTCTGGGAAGATACCCAGAAGGGGAACAGCTGGGTCAAATGGGACCTCCAACCCTAGTTTTTTGAGGAATCTCCACACTGATTTCCACAGTGGTTGCACCAGTCGACACTCCCACCAACAGTGGAGAAGCGTTCCTTTTTCCCCACAGCCCCTCCAGCATTTGTTATTAGTTGATTTCTTGATAACAGCCATTCGTTCTGGGGTGAGATGGTATCTCAGTGTTGTTTTAATTTGCATCTCTCGCATGACTAGTGATGTTGCACTTTTTTTTGTATATTTATTTGCCATTTGTATTTCTTCATCTGAGAAATGTGTATTCATCCCAGATGCCCATTTTTGGAGTGGGTCTTTAAATTTGGGAGGTCTGATTTTTTTGAGTTCTTTGTATGTTCTCGATAGTAATCCTTTGTCTGAGGAACAGCTGGCAAACATTTTTCCCCACGTCGTGGGTTGTCTCTTCACTCTGTTGGTGGTGTCTCTCAAGGGGACTTTTTTGAACTCCCACATTTCATTGCAGTGCTGTCTGTGATAACAAAAGCCTGGGCCTAATGTTCATCTGTGGAGCGCGTGTTCACTAAATTATATGGCACAGCAACACGAAGGATTATTAGATAGTCTTGAAAATGTGACTATCAAGATAATGTAGGTATTTGGAAATGCTTTACTATCCAATTAGTGTCAAGAAGAGCTGAATGCCAAACATCCTAATTTGTAGTATAAACCAGGGTCAGAGGCCAGAAGCTAATAAGCAGAAACACAGTTTTATTGAAGTGACGGACTTGTGAGTAGCCTCTGTCTTTAATGTTGGGAATCATGTTTTTTGTTTGTTTGTTTTAAAATAAAAAAAGCCTTTTATTATGGAATAATTATATCTTTTTTTTTTTTTTTTTTTTTGTGGGTACCAGGGTCGACCTCAGGACATCGCGCGCCAGCAGGCGCCCATGCCGCTGAGCGATATCAGCGGCCCTTTTTTCGTATGTGGCTTCCGGGAGTCGAACTCGGGACCTCACGCTTGCCAGGCAGGCGCTTACTCCTCTGAGCCATCTCACCGGCCCAGAATAATTATATCTTAACAGAAAAGTTGCAAAGATAATGTAGTTCTTATAAATTCTCCAGTTTCTCCTATTGTTAATGCTAAGCATGTTTTAAATTGTATTTTAAATTGAAAATAATATCACAAAGATGATAAAATTTTAATAGTTACTCATGTCCCTGCCACAATAATAATTGTACCATATCTTTCTATACCTTTATCAAGGTACAGCTCTTACTGTCTTGTGTTATATCATAATATCCTGTGTGATAATATGCGCATTATTTTGCATGTTGCTTTTTCACTTGTTTGCACCCTGTCTACCTATTAAAGTCATCTGGGTACTTTAGAAATACTGATTCCCTGGTCTCCTCCACACAGACTTTTTTTTCCTTGTCTGTAGGTAGGCTCAGGATTCAATTCTAAGTCTTACTTACCTAGAACTTGTTTTAAGCTCTGTGCCTAACATAGCATGCAAGTTAGATTTAAGAACTACCTGGAGGGCCAGGGATATAGCTTAGCAGCACAGCACCTGCCTGGCAAGCACAAGGTCCTGAGTTTGAGTCCAGGTACAAAAAAAAGAAATACAAAAACCTACCTGGATAGCTGTCACTCCAGTCTAGCTTTGATTTTACTAGTAGGTCTGTACCAGTATTTATTCAGGCATTTCCCTGTCGGCTTTCCAGTTTTTTCTGCTGTTGAAAAAGTGCTGTAGTCAACATCCTTATGCACCTTTACACATTGGTGTTTTCTAATGAATGGTCCTCAAAAAAGGGTTTGCTGGGCCAAATAGTACAGGGGTGTGTATATTTTAAATGTTAATAGCTGTCCCCAGATTATTTTCCTAAAGAAACCTTAGTAAGTACAAAGATCTTTTCCATTTTTTAAAAGTAAATAAGCTTTGCCATTAAATTTTCAAAGTCAGTCCCCTTTGCTTAAAAAGTGACACATGACAGATCATTCTTAATGGCAAAAGCCACGGAACTCTATTAGAATGGTGAATGTTTAATGTCCATGAAAGCCTCCGGGAGAGTCTTTTATAATTGTTTTGTTTTCCAGTAATGAATTGAAGCATCCAGAAGATGACTGTGTCATGCTTGGCTTGTTTTCTGGCACCGGGGCGCCTTCCTCCTTAGTTTCTTTAGTAGTATTAAAGAAGGCAGTTTTGCAAGTGCTGTTACTCCAGGGCTCAGCTTGAAGATGAAGAGAAAGGGTCTAAACTCCTGTCGCAGGGTCGCTGTTCTCCCTCTGCCCATCCAGCAGTGGGCTGCGTGGCCAGGATGGCTTCTGTGGAGAAACGTGCCGTAAGGCTGGCATACTTAGTATTCTTTCACGGAAGTCTCCGGTGAGGTGACCTGCTTCATCTGACCCTTAAAAGTCGGCCCTTAATTCAGGTTTCTCATTATGCATATAGCAAAGTACCTACAATTACAAATGAAAGGGCCCTCGTATTCTAGATGTGCCTGGCTACAGTCCGAGATGACAGTCACAAAAATTAGTTCTTCTATTTTAAAAATATTAAAGTTTTGCATTCTATTCTGCAGTGTATTTGTTTTAACATTAAAAAAAAATTTCAAATGACTCACCATCAGATAAAAGAGCTTAAAACTTTTTCCCTCCAAATTTTTTTCATAAAACTAACACTTTCGTACACATTTATAATGTGCATATCATCCTGGGCTGTGTGTGTAAATATCCAGTTTTGAAGCAGTAGCCCTAACTTATTACTTTTTCATACTGGCTTATTTCATGATTTTGGTTGGACTATTAGTCAGACCAGGACAGTGTGTATTCCTGTAGTGCAAGCTTTTTAGTTTTTCTATCCTCTTCCTGTAGTTTCTATGAAAAATTGATGAGGTTTCAAGAAAAGGTCCTTTAACCTTCTCATTTATGGTCTCTTTGTAGGAGGAGAGGGCAGTGAGAGATCGGAATCTTCTCCAGATTCAAGACCATGACCAGCCCATTCCGTGGAAGGTGCAGTTTAACCTGGGCAACAGCAGCCGGCCAAGCAATCAGTGCCGAAACTCCATTCAAGGGAAGCACCTCATCACAGACGAGCTGGGTAAGGTGGCTGTCCTTCGCCTCCCACAGTCAGGAGATCATACACTGCTGGGGCCATCGTAGAGTTTTGGTTTTTGTTTTTTGTTTTTTGGTTTTTTTTGGTACAGGGAATCGATGTCAGGACCTTGTGCTTGCCAGGCAGGGACTTGTGCTGCTGAGCTATGTCCCTGGCCCAGAGTTTTGGTTTTAATAAGGATTCTTCTGTAGTGCATTTTCCCTTCATGTTCATTTCCAAGGTTTCCCATGTCTTCTCTATCTTTCATACTGTACTCACCGGTCCAGGTTCCCTTCAGCATCAGGGCATCTTGATTTGATGACTCTGGCTCTTGACACTTCCTCTTGTCTGCAGCTTCCAGTGTTAGTGCTTTATCGTCCATCAGTCCTTAGGCCGCTCCTGCTGTTCTCCCCAGCATCCTCGCTTTGGATCTGGACAGTCTTTCCTTCTTATCTTGATCTGAAATCTGTAGGATAAGAGCTAAGTTTTCCTCCTGAAAAAAACCCAGAGTGTTGACACTCAGGAAATGCATTCGTTGATAGACTGATCAGATAATTTCAGATGAATTGCGGACAAGTTCAAATGTGTTCCTACAGTGAATATGTCAGAGGAGGGCTTACTCCTTTTAAGCTTAAAGGAAGAAAGGCGATTGCTGCGTGGGCGAGACAGACCATAGCTGCTAGCACTTTTACCGCGTGGAGGTTGCTCGGCCTCCCAAAGAGACTCCTTCCACCCAATGCTTGGCCTGTGCTGAGTGCCGGCTGCTGGGCCACGAGCATTCTGTGAGCACCTTGTTTGATTTTGCAACACCTAAGCCACGTTCGTAGGTGAAGGGAGAGGCACCAAGTTGAGGAATTTGCCCAAGACTGCCAAGGGCTCCTTATTACCCATAAACACACAATGCCATTGCCACATCAAGAGTAATGATTTCTCCTTGAGGATATCTAGTGTTCAGAGTTCCCTGGTTGCTTTACAGATTTCTTTTTCTTTTTCAACTAGCAGTTTGCAAATAACATAATTTTAAAAATTTGTTTGTAGGCATAAATTATGAGCATGGTGGTATTGGAATTGTTAAGGTGAACTCCATCTACTCGTGAAGCTGACTTGAACAAAACACATGCTGTCTTTAAAGCGAAAGCTGCAGTGCATCACTGCTAACAACAAAAAGAAGAAAATTGCATCCCCTGCAAAATAGCAAACAAAACATTTTCTGAAAGGTCTCAAAGTCCTCAAACCAGAGGTGAGATTATTTCGAAATGACGAAAGGATTCAAGAAGAAAATTGCTCACCTTGGAGAGAAGAGCACACAGTAGAGCTGAGTGAGGGGAGGGAGCTTCCACAGACAGCACAGCTGGTCAGCGGGTAACCCTGTGACTAGGCCAAGGCGCTGTGACTTGGTGCAAGGGCCTACTTCTTACAGACAGAAAACAGGAAATCTCTGCCTTAACTTCAATATTGCGTTACAAGCAAAAATAGTGCAATATAGCTTTGCGTTATAAGCAAAAAGTCATGTTCTTTTATCATAGCTAGCAAAAGAATACTTCTCTTCTGGTTAATTTAGGGGAGACAAAGACTCACAACATCCTTGAGTGAAAAATTCCAAGAATCAACCCATCAGTGAAAATCCAAGCATTATTTTATCTTCATGAATATTGGAGAAGTGGTTTAATAAAGAAAACTTGTAACAGTTTATGCCTTTTAGCAAGCAGATGCCACCATGAATATTGCTGGGCTAACACATTATTAAATAAGACAACCAATTAGAATTACAAAGTTCTCAAAGGTTGAAAGTTAATTTCTCTGGCAATAGCAACACATTTTGAGGCTGTGATCTCACAGGACTCCTTGTTGAAATAACTTTTGCATGAGTAGATTTGGGATGTGAGATGAGCGATCGTCATTGATGAACTTGTTTTCCCCGAAGTTAGACCTGCAGTTTCAAGGCCAAATGCTGGGAGTTGGCACTGGGAAGGAAAAGAACGCCTGAGACACTGACATTTATACCATGGAACAGGGCAGGGAGATAATTTCAGCAAGTGGAGTTTAGGTCACATAATGTTTTACATCTTTCTGGCACAGACTTGCGGTGTATTTTATCATTTGGGACAGACTTGAGAAAAGTGCCAACTTGCTTAGATTTTTGTTGTTGATGACACCTGTAAAGAAAATGAATAGGAATACTTGGGAAGAATCCAGGAACATTTACTATGATATTAAAATCATCCTCTCTTAATTTAGGAGGTAGAATAACATAATTAACAACAATACAACAAAAGGCACCAGTTCCTGGATAATGAGGGTCTGGTCCTCTCGAGGCCTCAGTTTCCCAAGCATTAGGTGAGGCCCTTTCAGTCTGTCCATCATTGTCATTCTCTTGCTGCCTCCTGCTTTTGCACAGACTTTGTTTTCCAGAGTAGTTTTGGAAAACAACCTTATACTTTGCCAAGTGTCATTCTCTGAGGACCAGGAAGCTGGGGCATCTGGAGCAGAGCGATGCTGGGAACAGCTGCGCCACACCTGTGGGCCTGTGCGTGCACCTGTGGGCCCATCATGCACCTGGGAGCTTCTCAAGGGCCAAGTGGTGGCCCTTGTGGACTTATTCCTACATTTTTCTGTCCCACTCCCAGAAGGATGTGGAGAAATGTCTATTGAGCAGCTCTGAATTATAAATTAGCTTCTGTAAGGAGATTCTTTTTCTAAAGTAGAGCATGAATTGACTGGCTTGGAGGGGATATGTATATCTAGGTAATGGGATCTCTAAGGAGTGCAGGGAACTGGGAGGTTTTCTCTTTCTTGGGTGGTAGAGAATTATGTTGCCTGATGCTGAGGGTGATTGTGTACATTTGTAAGCAGACTAAGTTTGAAAAGGTTAGACCTGACTCTTTCTATGTGGAAAATCCTCGAAATTACTAAATAACCAACAAGCATTTGCTTTTTTTTTTTTTTTTTTTGTGTGTGTGTGTGTGGGTACCAGGAGTCAAACTCAGGACCTTGAGCTTGCCAGGGAGGCGCTTATGTGCTGAGCTATATCACCGGCCCTACTTTTGGTTTTTTGAGACAGGGTCTCACTATGTAGTTCAGGCTGGCCTTGAACTCACTATGTAGTCCAGGCTGGCCTTGAATTCATGATGATCCTCCTGCTTCAGCCTCCTGAATGCTGGGATTACGGGCATACACCATTAAAAGATTTTTTTGTGTATGGGTACCGGGGGTCAAACTCAGGACCTCGCATGCCAGCAGGCGCCCGTGCCACTGAGCGATATCACCAGCCCTTTAAAAGATATTTTTAAAGAATATTTATTTCTCAGATCTAGAAAAATCTCACTTTTATAAATTAATGCCTTTGTTTTTCCTATCTTCAGGTTTTTTTTTTTGTTTTGTTTTGTTTTTAAATAAAGAAGTGACATTGTCCTTCAGGCCCAGATACAAGATTGGCTTGCGTAGGTCAGAGCACAAACTCTTGGGAGTGGCTTGCCATGGTGATGAGCTCAAACAAGGGACAGCAGACTGAAAGATCTGTCAGAAGATGACAACATAGAACCTAGTTGTACAGGAGTCCCTGTTTCTGTGCCATTCAGGGACGCCGGCCCTCATCATGACATCTACTCTGAATCCTTGGTGCTTAGGGTTCTCCCGCTGCCAGCTTCTCTCCTGGTTCCTGTCCCTGTCTCTGTTGCTGCTTCCTGGGCACCCCTGGTAGGGAGGTGGGGGACTCTGGTTCCTACCGAGGTTGATCTCTGACTTGCAGGCTATGTCTGTGAGCGGAAGGACTTGCTGGCCAACGGCTGCTGTGATGGCAGCGTCCCCAGCACGAAGCAGTACTGCTGCGATGGCTGCCTGGCCAACGGCTGCTGCGGTGCCTATGAGTACTGTGTCTCCTGCTGCTTGCAGCCCAGCAAGGTATGTGGGGCAACTCCCCCAGGCCTCCCTCTCTCTTCCAGCCTTGATTTTATGGTGAGCCTTAGGCTCTGCATGGGATGTTCTTCTGATTACAGAAATCAGAGAGGAACTTCGCAGGAGGCAGCCGCACCGCTGTGCAGCATCCTTTGTCTACAAGGAAGCTGGTTCCCGGTGACTTGAATGGTTTTCACAGAATGGACATCGTTTTGCTGATCAGATATCTAGTGCCTAAGAGACCTGGCTTCCTTTTTCCCTCCCCATATCAGCATTCTCTTACTGGAGGAGAGAAATTCAAGGTTACCTTGTGCCGGCTTGGCCTGGAATTATTACAGGTACTAACTTTTGTTTCCATAGCAACTTCTCCTGGAGCGCTTCCTCAACCGGGCAGCCGTGGCCTTCCAGAACCTCTTCCTGGCTGTTGAAGACCACTTCGAGTTGTGTCTGGCTAAATGCAGGACCTCCTCCCAGGTCAGCAGCTCTGCCGGCTCTCACTGGGGGAGGTGGGTGGGAGTGGAAACCAGCAGCTACACACTGGTGGAGTGATGATGGAGGAGGGGCTGGAGTTGCAGGTATGCCGTGCTTTGTTTGGGGTAATGATAGTGTTTAGGATGCCAGCATAAGAGGTACCCAAGTTAGGGGAAGTAAAACATTTATGTTAAATCAGGGTCCAATCAGCTTGCAGCTCTCCTGTCTGCTGGGCCTGTTTGCACATAAGTGGAAACGTAAAATTATTTTTCCAAGTCAGGGTAGATTCCTAATAGTCCAGCTCCTAGGAGATGCTCTCACCTGCCTTTGACTGAAATTTGACTAAGGCTTTCCAGCAACCCCTCGTTTAGAATGAGCAGTAATTTGTTCTGAGGCAGAGTTGTGGTTTAATTTAGGATTCAAGGAGATCAGGCAGGTGGGTTTAAAAATACACGAATAACTCAAGGCCTCGATGTGCATCAGCGTGCTGTCATCGGCACGGTGCTCTTTGGGCGTCTCGCCTTGCACCTGCCGTGGCCGCCGAGAGCGTCTGAGCCTGTGCCTTTCCATCACTGCTCTCAGCGCCTGGGCCTGGGCAGCCGCTGGAGCTCTTAGGAAAATCACCAGATGTGTTTATTAGACGAGCACTCTCCTCTGGCTGCTATTCATGATGTCACCAAGATTTTCCTGGCTTTGTCTGAAATAACAGACTCCTTTGTCATTCTTTGGAACTTTCGTACCCTTTGCCAGATTTCTGTAGTCCACCTTTGGGTTTTATGCCCCTTTTTATGTCTCTGGTTTGCTCTCAGAGCATCCAGCGTCCTTGGGTGTTTCAGGGGTATAATGAGCATTTGAAAGCATTAAGTTCCCGCCTGGCTTGTTTTGCCTGGAGAGCTTTGCACTCAAATGGGCTTAAAAGGAACTGTGGAGGAATGCTGCATACACGACTCACTTCAATTCATACCCCCTCTCATTCTGAGAAATGCTAGAAAAGGCGAAGTGTTTTTTTCCTCAACCGATAAAACCCAGGAGTTATTTCCAATCTTAAGTGAAGTTACTTTACTTTCTGCCTTTTCTTTTTTATTGTAGAGATTTCCCATTGCCATTCAGTGTGGCATGGTAACAGTATTCTGGGGAGGAGATGATCTGGCTGTATTCTATTAAATTGGATGAATACTTACACTTTAGTTGCTTAGCGTTGGTCTTAGGCTAATTATTGAACTCTAGGCGAGCCAAAAATTCAAGTTGCTTGTATGAAAACAAATTGCTGAAAAATTCGCCATTGGGGATGATTGCTCTAAATCCCACTTGGAATCTGCTGGGCCAAATGGAGCCCGTGTAGTTTTGTAGGGTTTGGCTCCTGCACCAGAACTTTAGTTCTATAAACTTGGAAGCCGTTCGGAGAGGGTCTCCTCAGTGTCTCTGCAGGGCTCCTTATTGGGGACTGAATTTCTTTGGAGCACAGGGTTAGGTGCAAACACCTGTTGGATCTTAATCTGTTTGAGATAATTTGAGAAAAAGTATTGTCTTGATCCATCCAGGTCACCCTTAGGTTACTAAAAAGCTCTCTGGTGGATATAAGAACAGTTATATGGTGACTTTGTGTCCATCTCGGTGCCTTCTTAAGCACTCTGTACTGAACACTCTGTGTTCCAGAATGTTCCTTGGAACTCTAGCAGGTATGGACCCCTACGAGCTCCTGAAAGGGAGGTGTGTGCAGCTCTGCCCTCTCACCACACCCTGTCTTCCTTTTGCCAACAGAGCGTGCAGCACGAGAACACCTACCGGGACCCCATAGCCAAGTACTGCTACGGAGAGAGCCCACCTGAGCTCTTCCCCGCATGACGGATGGACCGTTGGGCAGGAGGCCCCTGAGGAACTCGCCTGGGCCCACTCCAGCACCCAGGCCGGTCCACTGGAGGAGCCAGGGGGCGCCAGGGTATCAGGACACCTTCGCTTTGGCCTCCCATAGTGTCGCCGGGCTCTGCTCACCATGGGGCAGTACCAGCTGGAGCTCTTCAGTCAAGCAGCCGAGCACCTGAGCTGGCCCTGTGGGAAAAGAGCTGCAGGCTGGGCTGGAGCAGCGCTGGCTGCTGCAGGACGCGGCCCAGGCCCCTGCATAGGGACCTGGGACTTGGGTTTGCCTGGTGTTCACTGCCATTTTGATCCAGGCCCTTCCCCTGTACATTTATTTATTGAATTTCTTTGGAGCGGTGGGAAAAATACAGTGTTTGATACAGGACAGCGCCTCGCCACTCTAGTTTAATGTGCTCAAGGGAATTACTTTTGTTATTTCTGAGTTTCACGAGTTAAATCATCCATTCACCCAGATAAAATGGTTTGTCTCTTAGGATGTGGATATTCTCTCTAGGTAGGTAGTTTTGGTTTTGTTTTTAACAGCATCTTCAAGAATGGGCCTTGCATACAACCTAGTAAGCATGTCCTGGCATCTCTCAAATTATCTAAAAATTCGAAGACACTGCTCTGTTCTAATCCTGGGCGAAACCACCAGCACTTTGGTGCCATGGGCCCTCGGGCCCTTTTCTCCTGGCATTTGGATGCACTCTTGCACCCTGGGTGAGAGCCCTGTTTCAGCCAGAAATCCGCTCGTCCTGGAGGAGTTTATCCTGGCTTCCTGCTCAGCCGCGGCACTAGGGGAGCCCCCTCCCCTTGTCCTGTCACAGAAGCCTGGTGGTAAAGTGACGTTCAGTTTTCCTAGGACAGTGATGGCAGACTTCTTAGAGTGTTCAGTGATACAGATGGCTCGTGGCGGCACATGTGCCAGAGGTTCACCACCACTGTCCTAGGATTTTTTAAGCCGAAAACCCAACTCTCTGTGAAAGGGCCATGCAGTTTCTTTTACCTACCCTCTGTGGGGATGTGTGTGATCGTCACCATTGGAATACTGAGTGTGGGTCGATGCTGGTCCTGGACCCAGGGCTTAAAGCGCTGTACATTTTCCAGCTGTAAAGCTGAGTCTCTGGCTGTCAGGCCTGGAATGTGTGGCCCTGAGGCTAAGGCGTCCTGGCCCTGGGCGGCGCTGCCTCGGATTCAGGGAGCACGCCACACACACCTCTTCCCAGACCCTTACTCACCTGGGTGTGGGCCAAGCTGGCTCTCATTGTCTCAGTTGTCCAAGATGACCTGGAAGCAGGGTGCCGGTTATGATCTGCTTTCGATAATTGTTTCTCCTTTGTTTTTCTCCCAGCACTGGCGATTGAACCCAGGGCCTTTACACTGAACTACATCCGAGCCCTATTTATTTTTTATTTCGAGACAGGGTCTCACTAATTCGCTAAATTGCCTGGGCTGGGCTTAAACTTGTGGTCCTCCTGTCTGTGCCTCCCAGAATGCTGGGATTACAGGTGTGCACCCAACATGCCCGGTTTAACGACTGTTTTCCTTTTTTTGTGTGTGGGTATTTTTTTGAGACAGGCTTTTGCTGTGCATGTAGTTCTGGCTGGCCTTGAACTCACTGCATCATCCAGGCTGGTCTCACCCAGGTGATCCTCCTGCCTCAGCCTAACAATTGCTTTTCCATAGAGCTTTTTCTTTGGGCCTTGTTTGCCTTTTAGTACATATGTTTCTACAGTACATAGTGGGAATTTCCTTTAACTTCCTCTGCTACCTCTGAAAATTACCTCCCTAACATAATTTGCCCCATGAAATAAGTTTTCTTAGAGGGTAAACTGTCAGGCATCTGTTCCATAAGGTTAGATCCCAACAAATGTATTCTGTTTACACTTGCTTTTTCAGATTGAATGTGAATTCAACAGTGCAGAATCAAACTCTGAGGGTGCTGAGGCATGGCTACACGTTTTATCACTCATCTTTTTTGGCAACTCAGTATAGAGTCTTTCGTTCTTCCTTGGCGGGTGCTGGCGTCACCCCCTTCTTTGAGGCTGTTTTAACCCTTGAGCAGTGTAACGTAGATTCAGTGTGAGCGCCGGCACTGTTCACGGCGCCTCAACTTTGCCCTCGTGCAGCACATTTCCCACATTCATCGCTTTCACACAGTGACCGCAACCTTCTGATGAAAAATCAGGCCTGCTTGTATTTCCACTCCGTAGATGAGGAAATAGAGAGAGGTGAAGTGACCTCCAGGGTCCCACTGAGATGTAATGACAGAACCCAAACCAGAGCCTCCTGTCAATTCTGGTCCAGCACTCTTCCCACTGGCTCTGCCAGCTGCAGCGCAGATGCCCCGCTCTGTCTCCCCTGACGCGTATGGATTTCAGTAGTCCCAGCCACCAGAGGTCCGGGGCGGCGTACATATCCAAATTAGGTCAGTAACCCAAAGGCCGTTTGCGTTTGGCATGGAGTATGTTTTTTGTACTTAAATCAGCGGCATGCATGCTGTTTTTGTTATGTTGGATAACAAAGCCACTGCCAGAGCACCTGGCCTGAGGTCCGGCTGGGACCCACGAGCCCTCATTCTTGCTGCTTTCCACTCCGGTTTGTCTCTGGTTTCCTTGCCTAAGTGGGAACTTTGTTGTAGTATTATTTGTCCAGATCCCCGCAAAGTGCGTGTTAAGGTTGTTGAAAGTTTAGGAAAAGATCCCAGAAAGGACAAAAACAGCTTTAGTTTAGAAAAATTATTAACTACTGCGTGTTTTGGGCTAGAGGTAGTTGAGCAGTTCTGAGCCTTTCCCCCAGTGCTGAGTCTCCTGTTGGCCATGCTTGTTGCTGGAACTAAAGAAGTGTCCTGAGCGGGGAGGAACGCTGCAGAGGGAGGGGCTCCGGGAGGAGCAGACAGGCTGAGCTCCCTGTGCGGGCCAGGGAGCTGGTGCTGAAGGTGGCTGGGGCTCGAGGGAAGCAGAGGAGCCTTCAGAGCAGCGACTGCCCCTCCGAGTTTCCCAGAGACTGGCTGGGCCTCGGAAGTGCCTCATGGTGGTGGCTTCTGGAGGGAACGGGGGACGGCTGCGCAGCTCCTGAGACTCTGAGCACCGCTCCCCCGTTCTGGGCATTTGCGCACGGATTGTAAATGCACAGTCACTGCCTGTTAGGAGTCGTCTTCACAGGCGGGAGAGAACTGTGCCTACGGCATGGCTTGGGCAGACCGCTTTCCTCCTGCAACTTGCAGACCGTTCATCTGTAAAATGGGCTCGTCTCTCTGGTGGGTGTGCTGTGAGGTGTCAGTGTAAGTGAGGCCCGTTTGGCAGGATGTCACCGCAGCTGTCACGCGTGTGGGCAGGTAGAGGACAAGAGTGGGAATGGATGAAGGATGGGAATTGCAGAACTCTTTCATTTATGTTAGTAAAGATAAAAATTTTAGATAATTCAGAAATGTCAAATGATAAAAATAATAACCCAAAATCACACAGCCTAGGGCTAAGTGGCAGCCATTTTTCCCTTCTCTGTGACTTTTTCTAGGAAAAAAGGAGGGCACTTTCTCCTCATGAAAACAATCCTTGCATGTTGCACACAGACCTCTGTAATTTCATTGGCCACATAGTGTCAATTTCATGGCTAGGCAATACTGTTATTAATTCCCTGCTGGTGGCAGTTAGCTGGTTTCCAGGGTTCGTTGTTGCTTTCACTACTACAAATAATGCATTGACGCTATGCTTTTATATACATGTTTATGTGTTTATCTGAATTATTTTCACCAATTCATACTACCTAATGCGTATGAGAGTGTGTTTTGTCCTACCCCGATAACCCCTTACCAGATTTAAACTCTGTGCTAATGTATTTCAGTGTTCTACTTTGTATTTATATTATGTTTTTAAAATTCATAACATTCCTTTTTATATATCAAAACTCATACTGAACAATGAGTTCTGGCTTGTAAAAGAGCATTTGTTTTTGCATCTCTATAAGTCTGTGTTCATAAGCTAAACTAACATACACAAGTGCTGTTAATTTGTATTTATTCAATTTTTAGTGAGATACTCTCCATTCCATGCTTGATTGGCCATTTATCATTTACATACAGTTCATCACCTCTGTCACTTGACCATTTTTTTTTTGTCTTTTTCTTCCTGATTATTCATGCACATTGTTAAATGAAAGAAGCCTTAACTCTCTTCTGTCTTTTTTGTTCCTGTGACACTCAAGCAAGTAGCTCACATATTTAGAAACTCACTTTTCCAGTGGATCTAGGACAGTGGTTTTTATCCAGGGGCGGTTTTGCCCTCTGGAGGATATTTGGTGATGTCTGGAGACATTTTTGTCACAACTGGAGTGGAGAAGGTACTGGCGGCGCCCAGGGGTGGGGGGCCAGGGATGCTGTCAGCGTCACACGGTGCCTGGGACAGCCCCAGCCCTGCAGAATCTGCAGTGCTGAGATGGAGAAGCCTGGCTCTGGGTCATGTCTGCCCCTTAGGCTCAATAGCACACGCAGTACTGAGTGCTGACTTCATTATTTCCCTGCCCTTGCGCTGTGCTGTGCTTAAGTGTTGCTGATTAAATTACCCTGCAGTCCCCCCGGGGACGTGTTACTTCCTCACAGGTCTCCAGCAGCCCAGTGCTGCCACAAGGCCCGCGTTCGTGCCCTGCCGCGGAGTCCTCACCACAGCACAGCTGGCTGAGTGCACCCCGCAGTGTGCAGGAGGAGCTGAGCCTGTGAGCACCAGCCCAGCCTCCAGGACGGGCAGAGGCTCCCCCAGCACTGCAGCAGCTCACCTCGGAGTGTGGAGCGGTGGGAGAGGGGTGTGGGCCTGATGTTACAGATTCCGCTTAGAAAATGCCATTCCCCAAGTGTCACATAAATAAGTAGTAATAAAGTAAACAAATAGAAAAAGAGCTAGTGGGATTCTGAGAGGGTCCTTTCCTAGCACAGCCTCCTGCCTTGGTGGCCTGTCACCTCCCTGCCTTCCTGACAGGCATCTTCCTGGGCGTGTTCTTTGCACAGCTTATGGTGTGACTGCAATTTGGGGCACCAGATCCACTCAGTCACAGCTGTGACATGCCGGTCCAGTTTGCTTTCAAAGACAGACAGTGGAGCAAGTGGTTGATGACCTCTGGTCCGGTGCTGAGCCCAGGACCTGGGTGTTGTGTTCACGTCACTGATTCTGCATCCCAGCTGAACCTTGGTGGTTATCTGTGTGGACAGCTGGATTAGCTTTTGAGGTTAGAGTTGAACTGCTAGTCCCTAAAATAAAAGTGCAGCCTTTAAGAGTGTAAGCAAACAGTAACGCGCCAGTTAAAACCAGCGGGCCAAGCAGTTAATAACTGACCTTTGTCTCTCATGGTCTTGTGTCTCTCTTGGGGACTGAACCCAAGGAACACCGAGTTATCTTGAGCTGCCATTTTTTTTTTTTTTTTTTTTTTTAATGCGGGTACTGGGGGTCAAACTCAGGACTTCACGCTTGCTAGCAGGCGCTCGTGCCACTGAGCTATCTCACCGGCCCTTTTTTTCCTTTGTATGTGGGTTCCGGGAGTTGAACTCAGGACCTCACGCGTGCCAGGCAGGCGCTTATGCCGCTGAGCCATCTCACTGGCCCTGCCTTTTTTATTTGGAATAGGGTCCCAGTAAGTTGCCCAGGCTGGCCTCGAACTTGCAATCCTCCCGCCTTACCCTCCTGAGCGGTAGGGGTTACAGCGTTCACCACCGCACCTGGCTAGTCCACTTGTACAGTATTATTTCTCTGACATTCTGCGGGGCTAGAGGAACCAAAGCATTTTACTACTAGAAGCACATCATTTACAAGTGAACACTTCTGAAGTTTTTCCTAGGGTAGATAGTTTCTTCATCCTCTGGGACTTCTTAATTCATAAATTTTTAATGCAGTGGTGAATATAAGCTTCTGGCCAGAGTACATCCAGATAATCCCAAAATCAGAAGTAGTGTTGGCTAAATGAGAAATCACTGTTGTCAGTCACTCAGGACTCCAGACTGTCGGCCGCAAGTCCCTCTTGCCAAAGAGGGTGTGTGTGTGTGTGTGTGTGCGTGTGCGTGTGTGCGCGTGTGTACCGTCCTGTAGGGATGGTGCATCCTGTCAAGCTGTAAAAATAGAAATGTTGACTAAAATGCTTCCTGTGTAGATACTTGATTAGTCGGTGCTCCTTCGGTAAGTTAATGACATATGTGCTCTCTGGGTGTGTCCCCATGACGTGTATATGTGCACACATGCATTTGTGCCCACACGTGTGTGTGTGTGTGTGTGTGTGTATGTAGTGCAGTAGCCGTATGAAGTGTGTGAACAGCGTCCTAATTTTATTGATAAGAGCCCGGGCATTAATGACCTTGAGTAAATTAACCTTTCTGGCTTTGGTTTCCTCATCTGTGACTTGAGGCTGATGGCTAAGAAATCCGTAGCTTTCATATTCTGACTTTTCTGACCAGCCAGAAGTCCCACTGTGATGAAAGCAAGACTAGGACCCGTGTCTCCCAGCCGCTTGGTTGTGGGCTGTGCTGCTCAGAGGGTGAGTGGACTCGGCCATCCAGAGCCCACTTCCTCCAACCCGGAGTCCTCGCTTCTCTCTTGAAGATTTCAGTGGGGTAGCCATTCCCTGCCTCTTCCTTCTCAATTTTAAACAGGCGCCAGCTCTTTCTCTGCTGAGACCACCTCATCATATGTTGCTGGCCCGCACCTGTGAGGGCAGCTGCTTTATTTCCTGTCAGAAACAGCTGCCTTCAGCGGTGCAGCCGAGAACCGCAGCAGGTCGCTCACGTTCCCAGGGCTGGGTTCTGTAGGCGCCCTTAACCTGTGTACCCAGAGCATCCCGGGATTCCTAGGCAGGGCTCACTGCACACTGCCCAGCAAAAGGTTTTCCTTTCATGTCTTTCCTATTACAATGCAGAAGCCTTAACATGTACAAACTTGCAAAAAAAAAAATTAAAATTAGGCCAAATGAGATTCCTAGCCACCGATTAAAAGTTGTGATGGAGGGCCGGTGAGATGGCTCAGTGGTGTAAGCACCTGCCTGGCAAGCACGAGGGCCCGAGTTTGACTACTAGAACCCACATATGAAAAAAGGGCTGGTGAGATCGCTCAGCGGCACGGGCGCCTGCTGGCACGTGAGGTCCTGAGGTCAACCCCCGGTACCCACAAAAAAAAAGTTGTGATGGAAAATTTTGCCTGTAGTTTGCACCTAAGTATGTTTTTTGTATTTGTACATAAATAAAGGTGGGATCCCCCTGTACATGTTACTGTAAAATAATTGGTCCCTGGTAGATTGATTTAATCCAATTACAGGTAATTCATCTGCAGAGCAGGAAAGTGTGCATTCTACTTATATTATCCAGCCTTGAAAATTGAAGCCCAGTTAGAGGTTAAAACCCTTTTATAATTGCATGTGAGTTTGGTTTTGCTTTTCTGCATCCTTTTTCCTTGTCCGCTTTTTACACAGTGAGAAAAGAAGCCTTTTTATTCTTCACAAATAAATTACAGTCATTTTCTGCGGGCAGAGTTGGCGTGCAGTAAGCGTGCTGAAGACAAATCCTGTCACACAGACTGAAGCGTGTGCTGGGTTCCACTGCGCTTCGCCGAGAAAGCCAGGAGTCACGGGTAAGGAAGACCCAGATCGAAGCGTGCCGTTCATTCTAGGGAATCACCGAATGCAGATACAGGAAGAAAGAATAAAAGCCAGGGAGAGAGTGTGGATCTCACTGGAGAGGTGGCATTGTGAAAAGGTCATCTGAGCCCAAGGCAGCCCAGATGTCCTCAGCGCCAGCATTGTTCCATGCAGTGTCTGTCCCACGGTGGTGGTTGAGGGTACAAGGACTTTGGTTTTGTTTTTGTGGTACTGGAGATTGAACCCAGGGGCTTCAACTGAGCTACATCCCCAGCCCATGTTTTATTTATTTTGAGATGAAGTTATTAAATTGCCCAGGTCGAGCTTGAACTTAGGATCCTCCTGCTCAGCCTCCCAGATTACAGATGTGCACTGCCAGTCCTGGCCGGGACTTCAGTTTTTACAGGTGTCCCCGAGTGCTCTGTGGCATCCCCAGCAGGTACTCTTTGGAGCTGGGATCTGCTGTTCTCCCCTCCAGAGGCACAAGGAATGCTCCTCACAGCTGGACTCGGTGTCCCCCCAGGGGGTTGAGCCTATCCAGCTCTAACCCTAACATCTGTACCTGCCTGGGCTTTGCCTGCAGCCTACTAAATGCCAGCTTGGAAGCCCGAGATAAATAGTCTTGCAGCAGCATAGCAGTTGGCCGGCTTAATTTATTTGACACAAATAAGCTTGCTGACCTGATTTAGCACTAGGAGGAACCAGGGTGAGTCCAGCGTGGTCTGCAGCCCTTCCTTTCCACTGCAGCCTCGCCAGAGCTCCTAGGACAGCTGTGCAAATGACACTTGGGGTATGATTTTGAGGGAGGAAGGGGTAGAGGAGCCGAAGGGGAGGCGTGGCGCTGGTGGCATACGCAGGACAGTTGCTCTCTGTGCCACTTGGTGGCACCAGCGCCCTAGGTTTTTGGCCCTCAGCTTGCTCCTCGTGTGGAAATCTCGGCCCGTGCCTGCGTGCAGAAAACAATGACACTGTTTCTGTGTCAGGAGAGCCATCTGGTCTGGTGACAATGTGGGAATCTGTCCCGGTCCTGGCAGTTTGGGGACAGGAAGGAGGGTGCGGATGCCGAGAGAGCACCCGTGGCCACCCCTTTCCTCTGCCTTATCACTCACCAGGACAGAAAGTCGCCACCCTCTTCCCTGTCCTCACTGGACAAAGGAAAGTGACACTGCATGCACGATGGTCTCTGTGGCCCCTCTTCCGAGGCGGGAGGAGGAGGACACAGAGGCCCAGCTGCCGTTTGCTGAAGGTCACAGAGTTAGGTGGGGGGACCTTGTGCAGACTCCACCCTGACTCCGGAGCACCCCGGGGCGTGGTTCTGCTTGGCACCTTGTGATGACATCAAGGGACTTCTGGCTGCTTCCTGCGGGCAGTGCTGAGCTAAGAAAGCCCTGTTTAATATCCCGACCACCACCTCGTGCCGTGGTAGGTTGGCGGAGCCCCATTTTAAGGAAACGAAGTCAGGGGTTGAGGGCTTGCACAGGTGCTTGGCATCTTTGTGGCTTAGCCCAGGCGGTGATGTGAACGCAGGCCTCCCTTGCTCGTAATGCAGGCTTCGAAACCCTGTGTGTAGCGAGTGCTGCGCTGGGCTGGAGGGAGGGAGGCGAGGGGGGATTTGGCCTGAAATCCCGCTGTTTGCCCTGGGGATCTGGTCATCCCAGTTTGAGCAAATTGTTCCACTTTCTCCCTGCTGGTCCCCGACAGGAAGGGATTTGGAAGAATGTAGACAGGGGACATTGTAGGACAGCCCTGCTGAAAGGACCGTGTCTTAACATCCTTTTTGCCACCCGCTGTGGTCTTCATTATTGGCTGACTTGTCCCCCACCCGAATGCATAGGTTGCAGTCTGATGGGACTGCGTTTGGACCCAGAGTCTTTAAAGCAGCAGTAACGTTCAGAGGAGGCCATTAGGATCCCCTCCCCGCACTGGCGTCTTCAGAAGAGGGAGAGACCTAGCACTCGGGAGGCTGAGGTAAGAGGATTGCGAGTTCGAGGCCAGCCTGGGCTACACAGTGAGAAGCTGTCTCAAAACCAAAAGGAAAGAAAAAGACTCGAGGGTTGCCCGAGCATGAGAGGACAGTCATGAGAGGACTCGGCAGAAGGTGACGTCTGCGTAACACCGAGAGAGGCCTCAGGAGAACCCAAGCCTGCAGCAGCACTGTGATCTTGGACTGAGTGAAAACGAATGTGTGTTCGGACCACGCAGGGTGTGGGATTCTGTTCTGGCTGCCCTAACTAATCTCAGTCCGCGAAGGCCCTGAGTACCCTGAATTTTAGTAGGCAGAAGCCAGCACAGCTGGGTTTCTCCTGGCTTCTTCGTGTCCCTTTTTTTGCTTTTATTTTCTTTGAGACAAGGTCTACATAGACCAGGCTGGCCTACCCTTGAGATCTTCCTGCCTCAGCCTCCCCAGTGCTGAGATTATGGGCCTGTGCCACCACACCTGGTAGTTGTCCCTTCTCTGGACCTGTGTCTGTGAAGGCATGTGAACAGGGTAACACACGGGGTCCTTCAGCCTTGGCATTAAGAGTTCTAGTTAGAGACTTCCAGGACCTGGAGGATGTTGGTCTACACTGGCGGTGTTTCACTGGACAGCGACTCTGCGTCCAGGGGACATTCAGTGACAGTGGACATCCTGCATATGGAGGCCAGAGGTGCCGGTCCCTGTCTCGTGACGTGCAGTCCCCCCATGCCAGTAGTTTGAGGCAGAGAGAGCCTGGGTTAAACCAGATGCTGTGGTGGTAAAGGCAGTGAATGTGCCCGCCCCCAGCCCAGTGTGTGCCCAGCTTTGTGCTGGGGCAGGGAGGACAGAACAGGAAGAGGATCACTGTCTCCTGCAACTTAAACCCAGTCGGTCCTGAGCCTCTGGTTTTGGAAATGTAAATATTGGTACCTCCATCCCGTTAAGATAAATGGCTGCTTCAGATTTCCAAAATAATCTATGCTTGACCAATACAGGGCAACATTTATTTATTCCTCTTATTCATTGAACGACGCTAGCTGTAGCTTGTTGCTTGACAAAGAGGATTTGAGGGAACACATTTATATATAATTTGGGTTAGTAAAACAGAAATAGAACTCATGAAAAATAGAGGGCAGACATGCAACTATAAGAGCAGCACGGCTGATGTGATTAAGCTTCCTGGCAGCACAGGCAAAAAGGGAAGTGATCCCGCCTGATGATGTAGACTTGCAGTGGTAGTGAACCTGCAGCACGCGTACCACAGCGGGCTGCTGGTCATCACTGAAAGCCCTAAAAGATTCGCCATCACTGATGTAGAGCATTAAAGGCATTGCACTATTTCCTGAAAGATTGCAGAGTCTAAAATAAATTCTCATAGGGGCTTTAGAAGATAACGTAGTATTTAGTGATGTAGGCTGTGTCCACCGTGCACGCCAAAGGCAGGTGTCTGTGGATGTGGGGTGGAATGCTGATTTAGGAAATGTTTTCTGCCTTCCAATAGTACAAAGCCTGTGGGGGAGACAGGCAGTTTTGCTGCTTCCTGTCTTACGGGCTTGTAAATGTGAGGGTAGAGAGTCGCTGTGTGGCAGGGCAGGTGGGAAAGACAGCATAAGATGTTTTTCAATGTGTTTATATGCTAATCACAAATAATACACTGCATTGTAGAATCGTAGAACAATACAAAATAGGAAGAAGAAAATGAAAGTTTCCATAATCCTTCCATCCATGGACAACCACTGTTGGTCTCTGGCTTGTGTGTATGTCCACACACTCACACACAGATGTATTAACACACTTACTCATGATGGAGGTGGCAGCCCATGCTATTTTAACATCTTGAGGCTTTGCAGTCTGAGTAGGAGCTCACTGAGCAGAGGGTGTGGAGCTGCGCCAGGGTCGCTTTCTGCTGAGGAGCGGAGCCCGTGGAGTTGAACAAAATCCTGTGTTTCACTTCCTGACGCCAGGGGGTGTCATCCACGAGAGCGCATGAAGCAAGGTGCCCAGAACTGGGCAGCCCAACAGCCCCGGAACCCTGTTCTTCCGCTTTTTCACCTATGTAGCAATGTAACAGGGATGGTTTCCCATGTTAAATAATCTGGCCCTTGATTTTGCTTTTTGGGTAACAGCTTTCTTGAGATATAACTCACTTACCATACAATTCACCCATTTGAAGTGTACGAGTCAATGACTTTAGCATATTCACAGAGTTGCGCAGCTTTAGATTAGTTGTGCAATTTTAGTTGGGGGGGAGGGGTATGGTACTGGGGATTGAACCCAGGGCCTTTGCACTGAGCTACATCTCCAGCCTCTTTTTTATTTTGAGACAGGGTTTCACAAAGTTGCCCAGTCTGAGCTTGAATTTGCAGTCCTCCTGCCTCAGCCTCCCAGAGTTATAGGGTTATAGTGTACACCATCATGCCTGGCTTAATTTTAGAATATCTTCATTGTCCCCAAAAAGAAACCCTCTACCTATTAGCAGTCACACATCCCTATTCTTTCTTCCCTAAACCCTTCGCAGCTATTAATTTATTTTCTATCTCTTGAATTTTTTTTTTACTTTGGATACTCCATATAAATGAATTCATACACTACGTGGTCATTTGTGTCTGGCTTCTTTCACTTTGCATCATGTTTTCAAAGCTCATCCATGTTGTGGCATATATAAGTGCTCCATTCCTTTTTATGGCTGAATACTATTCTATCGTATGGATATACCACATTGTTTATCCATTCTTCAACTGATGGGCATTTGGGTTGGTTCCAACTTAGGGGCTATTATGAATAATGCTGCTTTAAAATTCATGTATGGAGTTGTGTGTGGAGACATGTTTTCAGTTTTCTTGGGGATACATAAGAATGAGATTGCAGGGTCAAATTTAGTAATTCTGTTTCACATTTTGAGGAGCTGCCAGCCTTTTCCAAGTAGTTGTGCTGTTACAGCCCTCCAGCAGTGCCCAAATGTAAAAGGCAAATAAGGACATGCTTGTGAACCTGGGGGAAATGGGAGGGGTAGCTAGGAGTGTCCTCGCAGTCCCCACACCAACAAGTCCTGCCTTCAGACACCTCAGGGCCAGGTGACCTTGATTCCACCTCGAGCTCTTTTGCCTTCATTCTGGGAATCCAGGTGCTCATGCTGAGGCTTCCCCGGATGGGAGGGGGTCCCCGGCAGGCAGTGCTCGGCCATGAGGATTCCGGTTTCTCCATATCCTTGTCAACACTTGTTAGTGTCTTTTTTTTTTTTTTTTTTTTTAATTGTAACCATTCTAGAGGCTGTGAATTGCTAACATTTTGCCTGAGTTTCCCTGATGGCTAATTATATTGAATGTCTTTCTCCATGCCTATTACTCTCTGTATGTCTTCTTTGGAAAGCGATCTATCCAAATCCTTGGTGCAGTTTACAATGAGGTTATTTGTCTTTTCATTTTTGAGTTGTTCGATCTCTGTACTGTTTATATATTCTGGACGTGCTTTGCAAGTATTTTCTTTCTTTTGGTTGCTTTTTGCCTTTTTTGATGGTGTTCTTTGAACCGTAGAAGTTTAATTTTGATAAAGTTCCAGTTTATCTATGTTTTGTTTTATTGCTTGTGCTTTCTGTGTCACATCTCTCGCACTTGATTTTTTTTTATTGGTACCGGGAATTGAACTCAGGACCTTGTGCTTGCCAGGCAGGTGCTTGTGCTGCTGAGCTATATCCCCGGCCCTCCACTTGATTTTTAACGCAGGACAATATTCCTTGGAATGCACTGCATTAGGGGATAATTGCTTAACTATTTGCATATTTTAGATCCCAGCTCCCATACTCTTGTCATCCTGGGGACTCTCTTGAAGTTCTGAGCTCAAGCCAGTTACAGATGTTATCAGATCCCCGTCCCTGTTTCAAATACATCCTCATTTTCTCCTCCACCAGTGTGTTTAGCAGTGCAGTCTCCAAATGGCACAGCTTCCGGGGTTCCTCTATGGCTGTGGTTTTCTCGACAAGCGTTGCACAAACGCAACCTCGCCGGACCGCGTCGCCATCTGCTGGCCGAGATGGGGAAGTGCATGCCAGAGTCTAAGGTACTCTTCAGTAGGGCGCCTGTGGGTGACAGGTTGTCGAGTCCCATCAGCTGACTGTTTTTACCCTGATCTACTCCGGATGCTTCCTAAGTTCTTCCCACCACTGCAGGTCGTGTTTAAATATTAAACTAATTAAATTAAATACTTAGAACGACTTAACATTAAACGACTTAATACTAAGCATTGAACTGCTGGCGAAGTGGAGTTTCCTTGTGGGGAAGGAAGCGTGCGTGCCCTCACTGCCCGTGTGCCTGGTGCGGCAAGGCCTGCGGTACAGACGGAGCCTTGTGTTCTCACGGCTGGCTTCCTGCTTCTGCAGAACCCAGACTTTCTCTGGGGTCCCCTCATGCCTGCCTCTCACCGCGCCCAGGCCTCCTGACTTTGCTGAGAAATGATGGGCGTGAACAGCCACTTTATTATTAATGAATGGTAGAGCAGGCGGGCTGGGAAACCATTCGTACCTAGCGTAGTGTCTGACACTCTGGAGGTGTTTCGAGAAGTACCGTTGAGTGACTAAGAAAAATGAGTCACTTTTGCGTCCTGACTCAGAACTTCTTCTCCACCCCCACTCACTCCCCCTGTCCTCAAGGCCTCAAACATTTCAATAAATATTTGTGGTATTCGTCAAGGAGGGCTGTGTGTTCATAACTTTACTTTTTTTGTGGTGTTGGGGATTTAGCCCAGGGCCTCCCACGTGGTAATAACTCTTCTTTGGGTCTTTAGTAAGAGGGATAAAAATGTGATTTTCAAGGAGAGGGAAGAGGAAAAAAGAGCAGCAAGATATATCATGTACAGGTACAAATTCCCTATGATGAGTGTGATCATTATGTATATCTAAAATGTACCAATAAAAAAAAAGCAAACATAAAATTAACTTCCCCTCGGCCCCCTCCCCCTAAATAAATGTGATTTTCAGAAGTGTACAGAAGCCAACTTGTGGAGCATGCCTGTAAGCACAATTACTTGGGGGGCTGAGGCAGGAGGATTGCAAACTTGTGTCCAGCGTGGGCAACTTACTGAGGCCCTGTCTCAAACTAAAAAGGGCTGGGGATGTAGCTCAGTGGTAGAGCACTTGCCTAGCATGAGTGACATCCTGGGTTCAATCCCTAGTACTGCAAAAAAAAAAAAAAAAAAAAAAGGTACAGAAAACCTTGTACATGAATGCTCACAGCAGCATTATTCACAGTAGCTAAAAAGTGGAACCATCCCAAATATCCATCATCCAGTACTTGGATAAAGGAAACAGGATCCATCCACACAAGGGAATATTATATGGTCAGAAAAAGGAATGAATTTTAACATATGGTACAATACAGATGAATGTTGAAATTACCATGCTAAGATGGCCCCATGTGGTATAATTCCAATTATATGAAAAGTCGCAGGCAAGCAAATCTATAGAAACCAACAGTGGAGTATTGGGGAGAAATGATGTATAACTGCTAATGGATAGAGTGACAGGAATGCCCTGAGATTGATCGTGGGGATGGTTTCATGATTCAACATACTGAGAAAATATTCTACGACTACACTTTCGGTGGGTGGGCGCGATAAGGGTGTTGCCAAGATTTGGGACATGTGGAGGGGTGGGAGAGTGGTGCCCACGAGGGCAGCAGGGCTCACAGACTGACCGGGCGCCACCTTGCTTCCAGTTTCACACGGTGCTAACCTGCTCTGAAGCTCAGTTCCCTGGATTGTCAGTTAGGCGTGATGACGCCTCCTTGCAGGCTTGTTCAGTTTAGGGAGACAATGTGTGCAGCGCTGTGTCCCACACGTACTCATTTCCATCTCCCAAGCCCAAGATGCTATGACCTCGGGACCTTCAGGCTATAGAATGCGCTTCTGTGAAGTCCTTTTGCCTTTGGAGGCTTCCGGCTGGTAGTGTCACCGCACGGATCCAAGTGTGAAGTGATGGGTTGGATGGCTCAAGCCCTGGCTGCGCGGGCATGTGTGGTCCCTCGCTCAGCTGCCCTTCCTAGGTCAGGTGGTCAGCGCGGCCCTTTCTGTGCCCTTGGCCAGGCCCCCGCCTGTGCCCGCTCTCATCTGGAGTGACTGCACCGCCTCTAGCAGGAAGCCCCACCTGCCTGCAAAAACCCGAGCTCCGGGGGGTCCTCGGCAGGTGGCCTCATTGTGAGGGTGGCACTAGGGGAGTGTCCAGCGGCGAAGATTTTCCTGCACCCTCTGGAAGCGGTTTGTCCTGGATGAACAGGGACCCTCCAAGATCTCCACGTGAACAAATGTAAAAGGCAAATAAGGACATGCTTGTGAACCTGGGGGAAATGGGAGGGGTAGCTAGGAGTGTCCTCGCAGTCCCCACACCAACAAGTCCTGCCTTCAGACACCTCAGGGCCAGGTGACCTTGATTCCACCTCGAGCTCTTTTGCCTTCATTCTGGGAATCCAGGTGCTCATGCTGAGGCTTCCCCGGATGGGAGGGGGTCCCCGGCAGGCAGTGCTCGGCCATGAGGGGGGGACAGGGTCCGGAGCATGGAGCCTCAGGGCCGGGTGGTGAGACCCTGGCGCAGGCAATGCCCTGGGTGAGTTGTGGGCAGGGCTGATCCTGCCTGCAGTTCTCACCAAAATGGAAGAAAATGGGGGAAGATTCTGTCGAGTTTTGACAGTGCCAAATTCTCGCTTATACTCCAGGGGAGAGTTCAAATTCCTCTTCCTTGGCCAGCCTTCCTCCTGTGGCTTCTTGTGCCAATAACAGCAAGGAGACCGTGGGAGAAGGAGAGCTGCCAGCCGGGCACTGGGGACGAGGCTTCTGTTCCCACAGGGGACCCCGGGAAGCAGGGTCGGTCCCCCTCTGTGGTCCTCGATGGAAGGAATGTCGTGCGACAGTGTGGCTTTGAAGGCCTCAGTGAAACGCAGCATGGCCACCCTGTACAGTAGGTAGCGTTGCCCATTTTACACACGCAGGAACAAGCCACAGGAAGTGACATGACTTGCACAGGGCTGAGGAGCCAGTGGGGACATGGGATTCAGTCCCAGCCCCTGCCTTCTCTACTCTGCTTCTCAGACCACAGCGTGACAGCCTTAGGAACAGAGGGACCTCAGATAAAGGTGACCCGTGCTCTTTCCACAGGGCTGTCCTGTTTTCTGCCAGTGACACCCACGAGTCTCAGCTGAGGACAGCCCTTGAGGACTGCCCAGGTGGAGGGTCACAGTGAGAAAGCTGCAAAGAGACCGCTTAGCGGAGAGGCCAGCAGATTTTTCCGTAAGGGGCTAGATAGTAAGTAGGTCTCTGTGAACAGCTAGTTATAGTATATAAATGAATGGGCCTGGTTGTGTTCTAATAAAACTTTATTTATAAAGACAGGCCATGGGCTGGATTCAGTCCTTGGGCCATAGTTTGCTGACCCTGGCTTAGTGGACCAGCCTTAACTGTTCAAACTCCTTTTCCATGCTATCCCTTATTTTAAATGCTAAGTACTAGAAGAGCTGGAATCTTTTTCTGTAGATCCTGGGCAGGTTGCTTAAACAAAAACAAACAAACAAACAACCATGAAAAGTATCTTTGAAGAAGGATCTTGACCAAGTAGAAGCAGCAGGAATTTGGATTTTTAACCCTAGAGCAGATGCCCAGAAATGACAATTCCACTCTTCCCACCGTCCCTTAGTGGAAGGCTGGGTGTTTTAATTAGCTAGTGTTGGCAAATTGCTTTGTAGAAAATTGTAAAATGTTTCGTGTTATAAGTGCCAAGAGTCCTAATTAGCTTTCCTTAAAGATACCACCTGGAAGCGTGATGTTTTGTTGTTCAAGGCCCAAGCCTTGTAAGAATAACCTGCAGACGAACAACCAGTTTTTAAGAAAACATAACCAAGTACGCAGGACTTGGCATGGACGTCGCATTTCTTTCCTTTTCCCGAACCTGATTCCCAGCACCTGGGATGCTGAACCCCATAAACGGAGGTGGTGGTGGTCCATGTGTGTGAGTGCCCGCTGGCTACGGGGGCGTGAAACAAATTAGCCCGTCCATTTGTTGCCGCCACCGCCACCGCCATTTGGATCTTCAGCCTGCATGCAGGAGGCCCTGCTTTGGCATGTCAAGGTCACGGAGAGGAGGAAGCTGGCAGCCGCTCAATCATGCGGCGAGGCTGGCGCTCAGGTACCCCAGTCGGGGAGCTGCGTGCCTGCTCTGTTGCTCTAACAGCTGGATAATGAATTTGCTCTCCAACACGCTCGTTTCGTGTGGTGGCAGCCACGACAGCAGCAGCTGATCCGCGTCACTGTCAGAAGCGAGTGAGATGTAGTTAATATGGACCTTCGCCACCAAGACACAGCGACTGGGGCTCTCCAGTGTCTGGCAAAGTCCCTGCTAAATTGGCAGGGCCAGGCCTGGAGTCTGGCATTTGGGGCCAAAGGGTTCTTTGGGGTGGGGTTTGGGGTGTCCTGTGCACTCCAGGACGTTGAGAAGCACCCCTGATATCCACCACCAGATGCCAGGAGCAGCCCTCAGCCCTGGCTGTGACACCACACAGTCTCCAGACATTGCCCCCAACCCCTGGGGGCCACAGTTGCCCCTAGTTGAGAATTCCCAGCTTTGGGCTAGAGCCACAAGTGGAGCAGGGACCCCGTAGAAAGTTGGCCCCTGGGGCCCCTCCTGTCTCGCACCCTGTCTCATCCACTCACCAACCCCAGAGGCCAGCGTCCCGTGTCGTGCTCTGCACTGAACTACTTCTGACCTGGCTCCCACTCTCCTTCCGGCCCCTGCCTCACTTGTCTGGGTGGCACCAGCTGCCTCACTGGCCCCTCTGGACTCCTCATGGGCTGCCTCCAAGCAGCGGCCAGAGGACCCTTTCGAAGTTTCCATGAGAGCCACTTGGTGCCCGGCTTGGACCTCAGCTCTGCCTGCCCTCCCAGGGCTCCCGCGCACTTGCAATGGGGTGCGTCCACCAGCCTCTGTCCCCTCTGCCTGAGACCCCCACACAGACAGCCTCCGCGCCAGTGCCGCCGCCCGGACACCTCCCTCCTGCCCTGCCTTGGCAAGCGCAGCTCTGCTTCCTCCACCCAGACTTCTCAGGGCTGGGTGACTCATTGTGGGGACACGGGGGTCCTGGTCTGTGCATTGCAGGGTGTCACACAGCATCTGTGTCCTCTGTTCACCAGATGACAGTCCCATCCCCTCCAGTGTGACAACCAAAAAACGTCTCCAGACATTGCCAGACGTCCCCTGGGGCGAGGGTGGGCAGCCTCACCCGGCGGAGAACCACTGCTCTCCTCCTGCTTTACTTTTCTGCCTGTCACTCTCTGATAGGGTGTTGTCCCTGTGTCTGTTTCCTGGCTGGAATGCAAGCTTTAGAAAAGCAGACAGATTTGTCACTTGCTGTATCTTTGGGCATAGAATGGAGCTTGGTATGCGCAATGTGTTGAATGCATGAACTTGGTTTTCCAGAACAGGCAGCAGGGTAGAATCACAGACTTGGGGCAGGACCAGCCTGCAGAGTGTGTTTTCCTGGTCACAACTGTATAAATCCCATGGCGAACCTGCCCCTGGACAGACCCACCATGGAGAGCCATTTCTTACAACTTCCGGTGCTACGCTTTCTTTCAGCCCCTGGTTTTCGCTTGCTCTTTCTCTTCGTGTGCGTAACCAGGGTGGGGTGCTGTAGATTATGGTGATCAGGAGGAACCTGACTTCCAGTCAAGGGTCTCCTCCCAGCTGTGCGCAGCTGGGCAAATTACTTCACTTCTCTCAGACTCAGTTTGCCGATCTGTACGGTGGGCACAACACTCAGCTCTGGATTTTGCTGTGAGGATTAGATTGCACGAGCAGTGTGCCTGGGGGAGTTGCTGACGCTGGTTCTTCCTCGCCAGGGCTCAGCCCTGCTGCCGTTCACCTCCTTTTCCTGTCCGCCAAGTCTTCCCCCTCTTCTGTGCCACCCGGTCCCAGCCCCACACTGCGCCCCCTCCCGGCCCTCATCCCCTCTCCCCCCTCGCAGCATGTGGGGCTCATCACTGTGATTACCCGTATTAGCCACCAGGATTGTTCCATGCCTTGGCACCTCATTACTGAAATAAAGTTAGCATTAATGGGAGTCCTGCAGCTAATCCCTCTGCTCACCTCTCCTGAAAATGCATTCCGGTGATTAGCAGAGAGACACATGCATATATTCATTTCCAACTCTTCCCCTCCTCCTGCCCTCCCTTCGCCTGGAGAGGAGGCCAGAGCTCCTTCCGGTGGCCAGTGGCAAGGGATGGGGGGGAAATCGTTCTACACTGGGAAGGGGGGGAGCAGCCAGTGCCCCCCCCCAGAAACAAACCCAAACATTTCCTTTGGGCGGGGGCCAAATGGAAACAGAACCAATCACTCCAGTGGGCCTTGGATCGGAACAGACAGCCGGGTGTGTCCTGGCCCTGCCTCAGACTGCCCAGGACACCTCCGCACGAGGTCTTTAATGTTCCTCAGTTTCCCCTCCTGTTCAGCGTCTTAACTTGCAGTGTGCAGGGAGGACTGTGCCAGCGTGGACACTTCCTGCCCCAGACCCACAGAACCGGGCCACACGGGTCCGGGTCTGTGGGGTCCCTTTCGGTCCTCCCACCCCCAGCGCCAGGGTGTCCCCTGTCCTCTTCCACTGCAGAGCGGGCTATGCCATCCCCACAGAGCACAATGAAGACTAATTGCTCGGCGGTGCATTGTCGTGTATAAGAACTACCGGCCCCAGGGAACCCGCGGCCTGCCGCCACCGCCCCTGTGCAGACAAATAACTGAGCCTCCCCGCGGGACCCAGGGGCCGGGCTCCTTTGGAAAGCGGGGGCAGGATGAGCCCCGCGAGCTCTCGCTGGCAGCAGCCGGGAGACCGGAGCCCGAGCTCCGCAGAGGGAGGCGCGGGGCTGGAATGAGATTCGCAGGCACCGCGTCTCGCCCTTGTGTCAACGAGACGTTTTCAAAAAGGTTTGACACAGCACCCTCGCAGATCCCCCTGCCAAAACACAAGGCGGAGGCCCCAGAGTGCTTGAAGCGGCTTCTGTGGACAGAGCAGTCCGTCTGCATATTCTAATCAGCCGCTCCACGGCCCCATCGAGCAGCTGTTCCCACAAAGAGGGACAATAGCCCGGCCCCACCCCTCGCCGGGCTGATCTCAGCCCCGTCGTTGCCGCTGCCAATTCTTTGATCAGTTTGCACTGCGGCTCTGGAGGGCGCGTTACAAAGTGCTTTGGGCTGTCTGCCAACAGGCCCCTCAGGAGAGCGTGACAGCGGCCCGAAGTGTCAGTGTGGGGAGAGACGAGCGCCCAGGATGCCTTTTAAAAAATAATTGTATTAGAATTTTAAAAGCAATCTTCATATATGTAAGTAGCTTCATTTGTATGGAAAACTATGCTGGTTCCTCCACCCTTTTAATATTTGATGTCGCGTCAGCTTCCTTCACAGTGGGGATGAGTGTTCCGTGGCTTCTGGGGACTTTTTTGGACTCCTGGGATAAGGGAAAAAAAAAAAAAAAAAAGCCACATGAGGGCTAGATGCTGTTATTTCTCTCCCATTCCTTATCTGTCCCCTTATCCTGTCCCTCAACCACATGCTTTGTTGCTACATTGATTGCAGAGGATTTGAAGTTGAGGGGGGCAAGGTGGGAAATGGGGTGCTCCCAAAGAAATTGTTGTTGGTAACAGTAGTGCTTATTTTTTTAATAAGGTAAAATATACTTTTTGTGGGGGGGCGGTACTATGGATTGAACCCAGGGCCTTTATACTAAGCTACATCCCTAGCCCTTTTAAAATTTTTTAAATTTTGAGGTAGGCTCTCACTAAGTTGCTAAATTGCTCAGCTGGGCTCTGATTTGCAATTCTCCTGCCTCAGCCTCCAGAGTGCTGGGATTATAGGTGCCACCATGCTCAGCCCATTTTCGGGTGTGCAGTTCAGGACATTCAGTATACTCACACTGTTGTACAGCCATCGTCACCTTCTGTCTCTGGAATTTCAAACTGAAATTTTATACCCATTAAACATTAGCCCCATCTCTCCTCCCTCTAGGCCCTGTACTCCAGCCACCACTGTACTTTCTGTCTCTGTAACAGAAAGCCTAATGTCTTCAAGGTTCATCTGTGACATAGCATGTGTCAGAACGCCCTTCCTGTTTAAGGCTGTCTAGTATTCCACTGTATTTCACAGATCCATTTAACCATCTGTGGACATTGGGATTGCCTAGCATGTACTGCCAGTGTGATAGGTGTTGACCTACCTGTAGCCTCCTAATTTACCTCTCACGAGCATCATCCTATAGTTGAGAAAAGAGGTCTGGGGAGAGGAAGAAACTACTATTAATTGGGGAAACAGATTTGACTTTAGGGCTGTCTGACTCTAAAACTATGCTTCCCAAAAGTTGGTGTGTTCCAGAATTGCTTAGGAGAATCCTTTAAGATGCAGATCCCTGGGCCCTGTCTCTGGAAGAAGGTCTGAACTCAGAAATCAGCAAACTCCTTACCCCAACATAGGTTACCAGATCTGGCTAAATGTGCCCTCAACTGCATGATCGGGACTGCTATCCTATAGGACCTAGTTCCTAAGGGAGGTGGAGGCAGCTTCCCCCAAAAACACTCAAACACAAAATTTGCAGAGGAAGGGAGAATTGGAGAGACTTTATATGGGATCCGTAAAGAACCTCAGATGTGTGAAGGCCTGTAGGTTGAGCTGCATGTCCAACTCTGAGTGTCTCAGCACCCTGAGCAAAAAGTGAAATAGGCCTAGCCACACAGAGTATGCAGTTCAAGACCGAAGACTAACTCCATGCAGTGGGTGGGATTGGAGGATATTAGGTGTGGTTATCCAGGCACAGAAAGGCAGGAATCTATTGTGTGTTCTCTCCCATATGTAGAAGCTAAAAAAGGTGACCTCAAAGTAGGAGAGAGTGGAAGTTAGGAGGGTAGGGGGTAGAGGAGACAGAGGGAGGTTGGATACCGAAACTAAAACAGTTAAACGAGAGGCACGGGTTCTAGGGTCTGGTAGCACAGTGGGGTGTCTATGGTTCACAATCATCTATTTTAATAATTCTGCTTTATTTTACTAATTCTATTTTATGATGAACTAGAAGAGGAGACTCCAAGATGCCAAACATAAAGAAAAGACAAGGAGATGGAAATGCTCTGTTATGGCTGTGTCTAGATGTCCCCTTTTTCAGAGGTGGCTGAATCTAGAGTATATGACACTGGAATTGATTCATGGTGCAATGCTAGGATCAAGGGTGCTAGGATTAAGGGTGTGAGTGCTGCCCACCCTAAGTAGCCTGGATAAGACATAAGAGATAGAGCTGTGGTCGTCTCTTGCTTTGCTACCTTCTGCCCCCATGAACTGTTTCTCCTCTGCAATGCCTGTCTGCCATGCTACTCTGCCTTGGAGCCAGCTGATTACAGACCGAAACTTCTACAAACTGTGAGCTAAATAAACCTTTTCTCCTTTAACTTTGGGTATTGAGTATTTTGTCTCAGCAACAAGAAAAGTAACTAAGACATGCTGGTTACCCTGATTCCATCACTATGCATTGTACGCCTGTATTGAAATATTGCACCCTACCCTGCAAATGTGTACAGTTGTTACGTGTGAAATAAAAAAGCAGCAAACGAGCACACCATTAAAAGGCCCGTGGTTCTGTGCAGCTTTGGCCTGAGGCTCCTCACTGAGGGAGTGACTAAGGGCCCAAGTTGCTAGACGAGGACTCCTCAGGAAGAGCACAGAGTGGAGCTGGAGAGACGCAACCTGCACTGTCTCACTTCCCTGTGCTGCAGGGAGGGTTGTCGAGTTCTGCCTCTGGCCTGCCTCAGTCTCTTCTCTACTCCTTGTCCCACGCGGGTCCCCTGCCACAGAGACAGGAGCCCCAGAGCGCCTCTGGCTGAATAGTGAGGATAGTTGTCTTCAAAGTTTGCAAAGCCCTGGGTCTCCAACCACTGGCCTGTTGGGCCCTTCTTCCTTCAGCATGCAAGAAAAGCCGCTGTCTGGTTGAGTGAGCTCTGCTATAAATCAAAGTGTCACCACTTAGCCAGTAGAAGTGATTTAATTAATCCGCTGTGTTGTCCCCTGAGCATCACTCCACCTGACTGCTAATCAACTTCCATCAGCAGGAGGAAAATGCAGGCCCCTTTTTTCTGAACTGCATTGCATGAGATGAAGGGGGAGTGGGAGGGGGAGAAAAAGTTAATTGCAGCAGGAGAGCTCAAACTGTCACAAGAAGAAAGTCTCTTGCCTGGCATCTGCAGGCTGCCTCTTTATATACCGGCATCCCTGTCTTGGGTGATCTATAGGAGAGGAGCCCTTCTTAGTGATATTAATATAGACATTATCTATTGTCCATATCTATTTATCAGAAATAATATCTGGCCCGGAAACCCATGACAGCTGGCATATTGCAAAAAAGGAGCCGCTCTTTGATCAAGTACCCAGTATTTAGAACTTTGAACACACACACACACACACACACACACACACACACCCTTCATTAACAATCAAACGAGACTGAGAGTTTATGTATCTGTCTCTCAAGCACAGGAACGTTTTTGACAGATGACCACCCCGATTTCTGTCACATTCAGGCAAAATAAATGCAAGCCATTCCCCTGTAATGTAATGAGGCAGGTCTAGCTAATCTCTAGTGCTTTCAAGGTGAAATGACCTACTGGTGAGGAGAATTCCAAATCCAGGGTATTTAAAAGCTTTAAGAGCCTTAAATAGCCTTGAATCCTGTCACAAATCATTGCTGACACAGCTCCGTTTTACGCACAGGAGAAACCGAGGCAGACAAGGTGGAGAGAGAGTTTCAAGAAGGTGCAGGGCCTGAGTGGGCCTCTGAAACCTGGACCCATCCCTTATGGAAGAGGGGCATCGCCCGCAATTCTGTCTTAAAATGTGGACTCACAGGAACTGGGACATGCTAAGGACCTCACAAGGTGGTCCATGCATGCTGATGGCTGCCCCTAGAGTCCTGCAGAGCGACCAGGTGAGGGACATAGTGCTTCTCTACTTAGCACATTGAAATCTGGTTGGCTGTCAAAGGCAGCCTTGACTGGAACCGGCTGTGTTCCCAGCACTGCTGCAGGGTCTGTCGGAGCGGCAGATGCGTGCATGGTCCACCCAGTGCTAGGGGACGGTACCACCTCCTCCCTCCCGAGCCTGCAGCTTCCCCAGGAGCAGGTTCATCCTGCTCATCCAGAGGAGAGCGGGTGCAGCTGGCTCCCTGGACGCCAAAGCTCATCCACCTAGAGAGCCTCCTCCCGCGTAGAGGGGAGAGCCTGCCGCTGTCTGTCGCCAGTTCAGTGTGGAAAGGGCTGGGAGTGGAGCTCAGAGCCAGGTGGGATTCTGGTGCCACTGACTGCATCTCTGTGTGTGTCCCTCCCTTGCCTCAGTGTCCCTATCTGCGCATCTTCCAGAATGGACATCAAGCTGAAATGGAATCACAGACACAAAAGCCCCCAGCACGGCACTACGCACACAGCAGCTTCTCAGTAGATGCAGTTTCCTCCTTGCCCAGTGCCTACTCCTCCTCCCTTCCTGCTCCTCCTCTCCTTCCCTCCCACCCTGCTTCCCGTCCTTCACCAACCCTGTGATCTATGCTATAAAGCGCTCAGTTCAACAGCAGGTGCACAGATCTGAGTCCTGCAAAGACCCAGATGCCACTACTCCTACCTCCCTTGCAAGCCGCTCCTCTCCTGGACCCGAAGGTCCCAGGGCCCTCTGTCCCCACCATCCAACGGACACAGGGCACACAGTGGAGCGGCTGTCTCCACTTCTCATTTCGAGCACTTCCTCTGGCCATAAAATGCACTCCAGACTCATGTTGGGCCTGCAAGACGGCTGTTTATTGGTTTGTTTGCTTGCTTGTTTGTTTATTCTTACCACAATTTGGAAACATCTGTTCTGACATTTTCCGGTGGCAGACAGGAAGAGAAGCCGGTTGATAGCTCTCTGAAGCCAGTGTCTCAGTGCGTCTGTAATAGGGAAGGTTCGCCTCCCCTCTCCACTTCATCACGCCCATTTCACACACTGTGCTCGGGGTTACACTGTATGTAAACAGGTATGCGCTAAGTGGAAGGCTTGTAAGGGAGGACTGGCAAAGCTGTACGGAAACCCATGGGCATGGATGGCATGCTTTCCTTTAGACAAAGACTGGCCACGGGGCCTCAGGGGCAGCCCCTTTCTGCTTCCGTGGGTCAGAAGCACAATTTCATTTTCTCACCGAATCCCCTTCTTGCAATGATAGTGATAAAGCTGGTGCCCAAAGGTTCGAGGACGGTAGGTAAGGTGAGCAAATTTATTCATTCAGAAAATGTTTGCTGAGCACCTATTCTGCCTGGGTCTGTGCTCAGTGACGAGTAAGACATGGCTCTTGCCCTTGGGGACTTTCTGGTTTGGGGGAAGCAGATTGACACGCAATACAATTATCATCAGAGTGACAAGGGTCACTGTGAGCAAATGAATTCACACTATGGGAGTCCAAAGGGGGTGGGTCAAAGAAGGCTTTGTGAGAAGTTTGCCTGCTGGGTAGAAAAGGAGGAAGGAGGCCAGGAGGTTTAAAGTGGGGGTCATTCATAGTACCATCCGGTTACTGTACGCAATGGTACATGCCAAGCAGTATGCTAAATGCTTTAACGTACATGCACGACATCCCGCAAGGAACCAGTGGTGTTATTCTGTATCATGGGTAAAGAAGCTCCGACGAGGCTGGGAAGGTCATGGGCTGACAAGCCGAGGCCTGGGATTCCCAGCGCTCCTGGCCACACTGCTTGGTATGGCTCAGACGTAGACAGCCGACAGGTTTGAAGTGGCCGAGGGGGGACAGCTGCAGAAGACTGGTTACAGAGCTTGAACTTTTTCCTGTAGGCAGAGGGGAACCAGCAGAGGTTTCTAAGTGGTTATTGATTCCCTTACTGATGGGCGATGGATGGGAGAAATACCCAGTGTCAAACTGAAGCCCAGAGGCCCCCCAACCCCAAGCTGGGTCCGCTTGCTGTCTGCCCAGCCACCCAGTCCGGCCAGCAGGCTGCTCAGCTCGGAGAACCAGCCTCCTGTGCCCCGTGGAAAGGCAGCTGTTTCCTCTCCTTTATCTTTTTGGCTTGGAGAAGCTGTTTATGTTTTTGCTGTAAAGCTAGTATCTGCATACAGTTTTTAAAAAGACCTTAAAGGGTATGAGAAGGGACATGACAATAAAAACCTCCACCAGATGTAACCACTGTTAATAATTTCTTATAGAGCTTTCCTGAAGTTTTCTCAGGATAGATGTACACATAAGCTTCATTTTATTTTATTATTATTTATTTTGACAGGGTCTCGCTATGTCACAGGCTGGGCTTGAACTTGGGATCCTCCTACCTCAGCCTCCCAAAGTGCTGGGATTACAGGTGTGTGCCACCAGGAAGCTGGTCTTCCTTTCAAATTTTAAATTGTATTGACTTTTGACTAACTGATACCTACACGTAGTTCAACAGTGAAGAGAATTTCCAGTGAAAAATCTTGTTCCTATTGTACTCAGCCAATCTCTTCCCCTCCAGTGTCACCTTTTTTCTGTTTTTGCAGAGATGCATATCCAAACTAATACTTGCGTGTGTTATTTCTTTTTTTTCCTGTAAGTACATACTATGTAACATACTATGTTCACCGTTGTACTTCTCCCTCTTCTGCTTCCTGGGAATATACTTTGAAATGCCAATATTTAGAAGATGTTCACTAGGTATCAGTAATATATTTGTTGGTCTAATGTTGATAGAAGTGTATGTTGCTTACTGGGTATCACTTCTTCCAAGGGTTGCCCATGCCTTATCTCATTTAATCTTATAATGTGGGCACCGTTCTGCTCCCCGTGTCACAGGGGAGGAAACTGAGGCACAGAGTTGAGTAACCTTGCCAACTTCGTTCAGTTAGTGAGTCCCGACCTTGTGCTGGAACTGAAGCAAGGCGGATGAAGGGATGCTGACACTTTCCAAGACTCCACTGATGATGCTGGTCATCCTAGCACATGCCTAAAATCCCAGCACTCTGGGAGGCTGAGGCAGGAGGATTGCAAGTCCCAGCCCAGCCTGGGCAACTTAGCCAGACCCTGTATCAAAATAAAAAATTAAAAAAGAGTTAGGGATGTAGCTCAGTGAAAAGGCCCTGGGTTCAGTCTTCAGCACCGCTCCCCCCCTACCACCACCAAATAAAAAGACTCCACTGGGCAGGTCTTACTTTTTTGCTGATCAGCATATTTTGGTGATCTCGCCATAGCACCACGTATAGACATCCTAATTCTTTTACAAGGCTGGATACTTAATATTAGTTTCCGCATCATCTGCCTATTGATGGACATTCGGGTTGTGTTTAATACCCTCCTACAAATTCTGCTTCTGCCGAAATGTCCTTATACGTACATCTTAGAGGGCTTGAGCAAATGGATCTGTAGAATAAATTCCTGGGAATGGATTTCCTACCAATGTATTTTTGAATTTTGTTGGATATCGCTGGATCAGATTCCAAAAAGCTGTACCAATTTATGCTTCTCTAGGAATGACTGAGCGTTTTGGTTCCATATCCTCATCTACCCGGGGCATTTTCAGCCTGTTTCATCTTTGCCAATCTAACTGCTGAAAAATTAGCTCGTTTTAATTCTCATGAATTATGATTGCCTTTTTTCATGTGTTTATTAGCTGTTTATATTTCTTTTATGAACTGTCTTTTTGTATGTCCTTTATACATGTTATATTTTGGCTTTGTTTTCTTCATAGAGATATATAGGAGCTCTCTGAATACTAAACAAATGTGTTACGGATATTTTTCCAGTTTATCGTTTGTATTTGTAATTTTTCACTATATAGAGGATTTTAATTTTTATGTAGATGGATCTATTAATCTTTTCTTTATGGGTTTTGGGTTCCATGTTTGTTTTTCTTTCTCCATGACTATATATATTTTTAATGACCCATTTTTTTTTCCTTCTTAGCCTTTTTATGGCTTTGCTTTTTAAATGGAACTCAAATCCATTTGGAATTTATTTTGGGTAGGGAGTGATACAGCTGAATGTTTTGGCTATGAGGGGAGCCTCCTTAGACTCACGGGTACCCAGGCTTTATCTTACTGGTGTGCTCACTGGAAGGAGGCTGGAGACTGGGATGGGGGGTTGCCTGTGGCGGGGGGGGGTGTATCATCTGCAAATGGAAGCCCAGGGACAGAGCTGGTGAGGTTCTGTCCCCAAAGGCTGCTGGAACCCAGAGCACTAGGCCTTCTGCCTGACCCTGTGGAGGAATGGGGACTCCTCTGGGGTGCTTGCTGGACTAGTCCTTCCTAGGCCAAGCACAAAGACCCTGCAGGGAGAGAGGCGCGTCTTACTCATCTCCATGTTCTTGGTGCTTCCTGCAGACCCAGCCATATGATGCAATTATTGCATTATAGGGCGTGAACTAATTCTGGCCCCAGCTCTGCTACTGACTCGATACAGGTGACTTTGGGACTGCCCGCAGATCCCTTCGTGTCTCCGAGTCACACTTTCCCCTTCACAGGGCTTGCCTGCAGGGGCTCTCTTTCAAGGAGTCCCTAGAATAGTTGCAAGTGGTGGCACACGCCTGTAATCACCCAGGAGGCTGAGGCAGGAGGATTGCTGTGAGTTCAACGCCAGCCTGGGCTACATAGTGAGTTCAAGGCTAGCCTGAACTGCATGGCTAGACCCTGTCTCAAAACAAAAAACAAAACAAAACTGAAGTCCCTAGAATAAAAGGAGTAATGGATGTGAGGACCCCAGAGAACACTGCTGATAGAAAGCATAAGTTTCTTGTTCGAATACATCTCAGACGTGTGCAGTCTTCTGCATGTCAGTGGCTTTAACGCAGGATGATCTTCCAAGGAAATCCTTTCTACTCGGTAAAGTAATTAATTGAGTTGTAAAAAGTACAGTTTATCTCCTTACGAGACATCACTTTTTTCTTTTTAACTTTTTAATTGGAAAAGGCAGCTTCTGAAGATTTTTTTTAATGAATAGGTTCCTGTACAAAATCCCATTGCTGGCTGGGGATATAGCTCAGTGGCACAGCACCTGCCTGGCAAGCGCGAGGTCTTGAGTTTGATTCCCGGTACCCAAAAAAAAAAAAAAAAAAAAAAAAAATCCCATTGCTTAGCACCATCTCCGCATCCATGACATTTGAGGGTGTGAATGGCGTGGCTGGGAAGGTCTATGTCAAGGAGAACCAGGGACCTAGCGTGTCAGAGTGGGAGGCTTGCTAGCGCGCTGTTTGGAAGTCTCGGGCCCTCCGGCTTCATCTGCTCCTGGTGAGGCTTGGGAATCTTCCATGCTTCAGTTTCTCCCACTAGGTTAACAAAGAGGCCTCACACCTAAGGAAAATCGATTTAGAATGGCCATCTAGACTTGTGGTTGAGAGCGGCTTTCACAATCTCACCAGTGAGGTCCCAGCCCCAGTGCCACTGTTCACTGTGTAATTCGGGCAGCCTACTCACCTCGCTTGTGCCTCGCGACATGTGCCGACCTCACAGGGCTGGCGAGAGACTTCCCTGAGGAGTTTAGCACCAAGCTGCGTGTGCAGTAAGTGCTTAATGCACGCGCTTGTTGATGTCTCAAAAGGTTTCATTGGCATGTGACAGCCTGTTCACACACCGAAGCATCTTTGGTCAACAGAGTCATAGGTGCTGTGGGAAACCAGGGGTGGTGCGGACTGAAAGAAATTCGAGGCGTTGTCCTCAAAGAGCATACACTGTGAAAGGAGAGGTGAAGGATCACATGTGACAAGGCCAGGGGCCGCAGACTCTGACACCTGCAGTGGAGAAGCAGGTGTCCTACGAGACAGATGAGTGTACCTGTATCTTTGTTCACATTAAATTACGGAGGAATAACACGCCTTCTGCATCAGTCTTGAGACTCGCTCAAGATGTTCTCACATTTGGTAGAGGCCCTATGACGGGTAAGTGGTTTTGTACTGTAAGAAAAATGACTCTGTGGGTAAATGGTGAGTGATAGTGGCACTTGGCCTCGGAACAGGGAGCGACAAGGTCATGTGCTTGGAAAGGGAGCTCTGTCTCAAAGGGCAACTACGCTTTGGGCCAAATCTTCTCCATTTTCAAGATAAATCAGAAGTCAGGACTTTAAGTTACCACTTTTAAATGTTGGATAATGTCTTTTTTTTTTTTTTTTTTTTTTTTGTAGTGCTGGGAATGGACCCCTGAGCCTTGCATATGCTAGGCAAGCACTCTACCACTAAACTTCATCCCCAGCCTGGACAAAATAATTTTAAGACAATACACTGATTCAACACAGCATGGCTATGAGGGTGAATTCAGCCCTGGGCCCCCAGTTTGCAACCTCTGCAGATTACCTATCTTGTAGGAGGGTCATACATGCAAATTAACACGCTTTGCAAAGTTGTCATGTAAGGCATTGCCTCACTGAACAATTTTATTTTTACCCAATCATTAAAGTACTGTATCATCATAAACTCTGCTATTCTCGTAGCCTGCATGGTTCCTCCACATGAAGCTACCTCTTAGGAAAAGATCAGACGGCAAGCACAGTGAGTCTGCGCACCGTATTAGGTTAGAAGAAAGCTCGGCTGGGTTCCCGTGCAGTTCAGAACAAACTCTTACATTTACATCAATTGATTTTTTTAAAAACATGCTTTATTGAAGTATGATTGAGGTACAAAAAGCTATACATATTTAATGTACACAACTCGATGAGTTTGGAGATAAGCATACACCCGTGAAACCATTGCCACAGCCAGTACTGTCACCGTGTCTGTCACTTCCACGAGTCTCCTCCTGCTCTCTTTAGAGTTATCATTGTGTCTTTATTATTTTACAATATGAACACTTGACACAAGATCTGCTGGCCTACGCGGCTTTCTGTTGCTATAACAAACACCTGAGACAGAGCAGCTGAAAAAGAGGGAAGGTTTATTTTGGCGCATAGCTTTGGAGTTTTCAGCCCATGATTCATCGTTGTTTTGGGGCCTGTGGTGAGGATGCAGATCATACAAAGCTGCTCATCTCACAGCTGGGAGGAAAAGGAGAGAAGAGGAAGGGGCTGGGGCCCACTGTCGCCTTGAAGGGACTTAGACTCCCCACGGGGCCCCACCTCTTAATAGCTCCACCTCCTCTCACTAACGCCAAGCTGGAGACTAAGCCTTTGGGGCCTTTTAAGATCCAAACTACACAGCCACCCTCTCAGCAGATGTCGCAGTAGATAGCATTGTTACTACGGGCTCTGTCCTCTCTGGGACTCACTCATTCGGCACAGATGAAGCTTTGTGTTCTTGACTAACATCTCCCCGGTCCCCCACTTCAACTCCTGGAATTCACTATTTCTAGAAGATTTGCTTGTACGTGTTCGACTGTTTTGGATCCTTCATCAAAGGGCCGTGGTGTAGTATTTGTCCTTCTGCGTCTGCGCTGCTTTAATTAGCAGTTATGTCCTCCGAGTTCGTCTATGTTGTCTCAAGGGGCAGTTTCCTTCTTTCTTAACATTCTGTTGCAGGTCTGTGCCACGTTTTCTTCAACCATTCATCCCTCCGCAGACACTTAGATCGCATCTGTGTCTCATGTATTGTGAGGGATGCTGCAGGGTGTGTGGAATTGCAGGTCGTCGTGTCTAGCGCAGCTCTCGAAACTCTGGAGGGAGGAGAGTGGAGGATGAAGAAGACAGGAGTTAATATACAAAAGCTGAGGCCAGGTGGAGTCCTCTCTCCTGGTGGGAGAAAGGAACTGCCCAGCACCTGCAGCTCATTTATTTATATGATCAGCATATGAACAAGTTCATGGAGAGTTTAAGGGGAGGGTAGGATCTGGGACAGGAAGAATATCTAGTCTTTGGCAGAACATCATGCCTTGGTGGCTTCACGGGGAACAAGAGGAAACTGTCTGTATTATCCCAAGCGATGGTCAAGTCACTACATGAGTCAGCTCCCTGAGGTGTGCACCCTTCTCATGGGGCCCTGCCAAGCTCATGAGAGGCAGTGGCCTTGTCCTAGATAACCGAGGTACAGACAGCTTCGCTTCCAAAAGCAGGTGTCTATTTGAGATCCTGATTCAATTCTTTTGGCTAGACACCTGTTAGGATGGGTATATTATTTAAAAAAAATAACAAGTATTAGTGAGAATATGAAGAAAAGGGAACTCTAATACACTGTTAGTGGGAAGGTAAGCTGGTACAGCCTCGGTGGAAAAATAGGGAGGAGGTCCATGAAATAAATAAAAATAGAACTACCATATGATGTCAGTGGGCTTTTGACAAGGATGCCAAGATAACTGGGGGGAGGTCTTTTCAACAAACGGTAATGGGACACCTGGACAGTCACATGCAAATGGATGAGCTTGGACCCCTACCTCACACCATTCACAAGATGAATCAGAGGTCTAAATGTTAAGAGCTAAAACTATAAAAAGACTTAGATGAAAATACAGGTGTAAAGCTTTGTGAACTTGAGTTGGGTGGTATATTCTTAGACATAACGCTGCTGTAGTTTGAATTTGGAATATACCCCAGACTCTTTGTGGAAAACTTGTCCCCAGCTGGTGGTGCTATTGGGAGGCGGTGGAAACTAGGAGGTGCTGCCTGGTTGAAGAGGTGGATCAGGGCATGCTTTCCAGGTTATGTTTTTCTCTCTCTGTCTTTCTGTCTCTGTGTCTCTGTCTGTCTGTCTGTCTCTCTCTCTCTGTCTCTCTCTCCCCTCTAGTTCAGACACAGACACCTAAAGTACAAATGGGAATAAATAGATATAAATACCTTTTGTTGCAAACTGTACCATCAAGAAAGTAAAAATTCATAGAAAATATTCGTGAATCATGAATAAGGGAGTTGTATCCAAAATATATAAAGAATGTTTATAATTCAATAATTAAAAGACAACCCAATGAAAATATTTGGGAAAGATTTGAATAGACATTTCTCCAGAGAAGATGGACAATAAGCACCTGAAAACAGACGCTCAGCGTCATTAGCCACTGGGGAAACGGAAATGAAATCCACAAGGAGACAGGATCACACTCAGTGGGATGGCTGTCATTGGAAAAGATGGACTGGAGCAAAATGAAAAAGATAGAATGTAACAAGCATCGGTGAGGATGTGGAGAACCTAGAATCCTTCAACACCACTGATATGAATGTAAAATAGCATGACCACCTTGGAAAGCGGTCGGCAGTTTCTTAGTGAATGCAGTGAATAGATAAATGACGTGTGGGGTATCCATACAGCGGAATAATATTTGTCGATGAAAATGAATGAAGTACGTATAGGTGCTACAACATGGTTGAACCTGATGCTAAGTGAAAGACTTCATCCCCATAGACCAGGTGTTTTCTGATTTTATTTATATGAAATGCACAGGATAAGCAAAGCCATGGAGACATAAAGTGGTTGCCAGCTGGAGGGGAGGGGCACTTGAATTAATGGCTATAGGTATAGAGTTTTTCCTTTCAGGGAAGGCAAAGGTGCTGATGGTTGCACAGCCCTGTGAATATACCGAAAACAAGTGGCTAGTAAGGAACCGCATGGTATTGTATGTACCTGTGAATCGGTATAGATGACCAATATATACTAATTCATAGTGTATGTGAATTGCATGTGAGTTATATCTACAAAAGATGTTTAAAGAAAAAGGTCACACGGCTCATGCTTTGATGATCATTGCCACATAGTATCGGTCAGTGTCATCCCTGAACACAAAGGACAGTGACAATGGCTGATGATTATCCCCTGTTACATGCATTAGCAATCAGCAGCCTTTCAACAAAATAAGCTGCGTTCAAATTTCCAATACTGGATCAGAGTCTCTTTATTATATTATTTACTAATATGATATTCTAGCTCAATAGCCAGCACTATAAACAGGTTAATTTTGGGTTTGTGAGGGTAGAGGAATTTTTGGGGGGGGGTACCGGGAATCAAACTCAGGACCTCACGCTTGTCAGGCAGGCGCTGTGTCACTGGGCTGTATCCCCGCGTGCTAATACCTCTTCCCCTAATCTGTGAGTTCCCACAAAGGGAAGCCCGGCTCCTGTTCCACCAGGCCCGAGTCAAATGGGAGCCCAGAAGCTCCTGGCACGTGGCCACCGTTCATCCTGTTTGCTCCCAGTTAGAGTTTTGTGTGAGTGTCATTAAGTTTTCTTTCTGGCTGTCAGCCAGGCTTCCCCTTTATGGCCTTCACACTCTGGCCCCATCTCTCCCAAGGCTCTGGAGCCCGAGGGATGAGGGTGGGTCAGAAACCACCACCACCTTTGCCAAGTGAAAACAAGTGGGGGCAGCTGCTGGGTGGAGCAGGCCCCCTCTACCACCTCTACTCTCCCCAAGTGACCTCCGTTAGCCTCTCTACCTGGCTCCACACATCTTCTGTCCTCAGAGGGAGCAAGTGACGGTTTAGAATATCCTGCATGGAAAGGGGCCCCCTGTGCCCCATATCATGGCCAAGTGTGTCCTTGGCCCCCTGCTACCCCAGGACACCCTGCTGGTTTCCCATGGCCATAGATGTGTGTTGTCCCCGCTTCTCTGAACTCTGAGATCAGCCCCTTTCCTATTGCTCTCTGTTGGCTTCACACCGGACTGTCACTTAGCAGCTTCCTGCCCAAGTAAGAAAAGACCTTCTAAAGAAAGTCCCCTTCGCCCCAGGAGCCCTTGGGCAGCAACAGCCTCGGCAAGCAGATATTGTCCAATTTCCCAGCTCTCAAGTGCCTGACCTGTACATAATTACAGAATGACCTACCAGACAAGGAAATGTTTGTTTACATGAGGTCTCTGCCGCCCGCCCCCGCTCCCCGAGGGGGATCCCTGGCACCATTGATTCTCCCACGGCCATTGTGAGGCTTCCTGCAGGCTTCCGTCAGGTCCCTTCCTGTCGGCCTGCAGGCCAAGCAGGCAGCTGAAAGTAGACCTAGTGTGTGTTCTTGTGGGATAACGCGTGTGTGCTGCCTGATCGTCTGCTTAGTCACGCCTGCAGCAGGTACTTACTGAGCACATAGCCCATGTCCGGCATTGCCATAGACGCGGCAGTGTGCACAGAGTAAGTCTGATGCGGCCCTGATCCCTTGGGACTTTTGCCTTGATGGGTACCTTTCACATTTTAAAAAAATTACTTTTTCAATTTCATTGATATAAAACTGGACAGGATGCATCATTTGGTTTTAAAAGAAATTAAGCCTTTCTTTCACAGGCCTCTGAAGCTATCATGGAGCCTAAGCCCCGTGTGTGCTGTGCCTAATGGAGAAGCTGGCTCTGGAAAAGGTTAGCCTGAGGAAAAGACAGCTGAGGTGAGATGTGCAGAATGAACAGGAGTTAATTCAGTGAGCCGGGGTGTGTGTGTGGGGGTCTATGCCATGGAAACCGCATGTGCAAAGGCCCTGTGGTAGAGGGAACTAGCCCTTCTTAAAGAGTCTCAGTGAGGGACTGGAGATGTGGCTCAGTGTTGGAACATTTGGCCAGCATGTGCGAGGCTCTGGGTTCAATCCCAGTGCTGCAGACTCCATGAGATGCAGTTCAGAGAACAATGGGAAGCAGGGAGAAGGCTGGAGAGAAAGGCAGACCAGATGTGACCTTTACCCCAGAGCAGCAGGAAATCATTGCAAGTTTCAAGGCAGGGGGGTGAATGACTAGAGAAGGTGGGCCGGAGGGCCAGAGCATGCCCAGACTCTCCTACTAAATCTAATCAACAGAGCGGACTGGTCTGGAATCGGACGTGCATGACACCGGGGTGAGAAGAGGTTGACAGAGCCAGGCTGTGGCTCTGTGTGAGTGGAGAAGATAAGACCATGTTTCCCCCAAACACTGTGGCTGCATCCCTGCCCTGGGGGCTCTTGGGACATGGATTCTGGGCAGAGATCTGTGTAGGCTGATGGGGCTGCGTTCTCGGACGAACACCCATGAGGGAGAGAGGGCAGGACTGGGCAGGCGCGTGGAGACCTCAGACAGTGCCTCGGGGCTCCCGGGGCCGGTATGGCTTCACGGGTGGCCTTTGTGCTCTGTTGGATGAGGGAGGGCATGGAATCTGGGGCAGTAGCTCCCTCTGGCTGGGGACAGTTTCTGTGGCTGGGGACTCAGCCTTCAGCAGCCAATGGGGGCCCTTGGGAGATGTGGTTCTCAGCCCAGTGAGGCCCCAGGGCAGCTCACACCACTCAGCAACTGTGTCCCCCAAGACACTGAGGACCTCAGCCCTCTGACCTGTACAGGTGGGTTCTCTCTGCCATGGCCCGGGATTTCTCTCTGAGCTCTGGAGCCCTGCTTCCTTGGCTGACTTTGTACCCCATGCAAGTGAAAGAGGCCCACTTGAGGGTGGGGTGTTCAGGGTTACTCTGGATGGAGACCCTGACTTTACTTTCTCCTTTCAAGGCTTCTCGAAGCTATTGCTCCTTGTCGAGTAAGAGCAAATCTCTGTTTCTTTGGAGTTTGCATTTATTGGGGGTGAATCTGGTGGGAAAAGGCAGCTAAGCCCAACAGCGTTACCCCTGTAGCATTGTTTCAGACATGTCGTGGGCTCGTGGGGTTGGCATCTGGGGACAGCGTGTCCTCTGGTACTTGTTCAACTTCCAGGTGACTGACACTGGGATTCTGCAAGCTTGGAACACCTTTCATCGTTATCTGGAAAATTCTGGAAACCCCACCTTGATCACTCAGGAGGATTCGGTGGTTCTGACTCTAGCTGGGCATTAGAACCACTAGTGAGCTCACCTAGTGAGCTTTCAAATTGACACCAGAGGGCTGGTGGGGTGGAGCTCAGTGACGGAGTGCTTGCCTAGCACGAACAAGGTCCTGGGTTCGGTCCCCAGCACTGTGAAAGAACAGCAAGAGCAAAAATTTGATACCAGGCATTGGGCTCCACCTTAGCGATTCCAATGCGTGGTCTTTCAAGACCTCTGCGTGCTGCTCTCCCTTCCTGGAATGTCCTGTACTTCAGAATTTCGGGACTCTTTCAACCAGAAATCTCCTCAGACTCCAATCTCAGAATGATCCAGGTTGTCTCAGGGTTGGATTGCTTTAATTCTGAAGGTGCACTGATAATAGAGCTTTACCTCGCGGTTCATGTAGCAGTGTTTGATGGAGTAGTTTTGAGCTTTTGTGAACACAAAGGTGAGACTTTTCTCTGCTCTCAAGAAGAATAGACTCAAGTGGGAAAAGCTCACACACACAAAAATGACCATCTATTTGTTCACTGAAAATGTGCAGATTTGCTGTGTCAGGCACCTCGACTACAGCAAGCTTGAGACGGATGTGGCCACAAGGCTCTGGTCCTCACAGTCTGGTAAGGGAGAAAGATCGTCCGTTGCTGTGTGTTGTTATATTAGGGGAAGTAAAGTCATTAGAGATGGGAGCAGGCATTCCGCCTGTCCTGTAAGACAGGATGTGGCATGTGTTACAATAAAAGCACAAGCTCCAGATGGGGGAAGACAGATGGGAGGACACAAACTCTGGGCTGGGGGTAGAATATGCTTCCTGTGCCCCTGAGTTGAACTTGGAGAGGTGACACCATTAAAAAATGGATGGATGAGGGGTAAAGTCCAGACAGAGGAAGCCGCAGTGGCAAAAGCAGCAACAAGCCACTTCACACCCACTGGGAAGAATCTAAATAAGAGAAGAAGAGGAGAAGGGGAGGAGGAGGAGGAGGAGGAAAATCACAAGTGTCAATGAAGACATGGAGAAATTGGAACCCTTGTGCACTGCTGGTGAGCATGGAAAGTGGTGTGGCTGTGGGGGAGAATGGCTTGGCCATCCCTCCAAAAGTTAAACATAAAGTTAGTAAATGATCCAGCAATTCCGCTCCCAGGTGTGTGCCCAAAAGTACTGAAAGCAGGGATTAAGATGGATACTTGGACATGAATGTTTGTAGCAGCGCTATTCGCTATAGCCCAGAGGTGGAAACAACCAAAATCTGTCAAGAGAAGAATGGGTAAACAGGTCAAAGTTATGTGGCTGGCTATTAAAAAGGAATGAAGTTCTGATCCATGCCAGAATGTGGGAGAACCTCGAAAACATGCTAAGTGGTCAAAACTGGTTGCAAAAGGCCACCTATTGTATGGGATTCCATTTATAGGAAATGTCCAAATTAAGCAAATCCATAGAGACAAAAGCAGTGGCTGAGGACTGGAGAGAAAGTAAAGGACCTGCTCAAGTGGCGGGGGGATTTTACTGTGGAGTGGTTGAAGTGTTGTGGAACCAGATAGAGGTGATGATTGGACAACATTGACAACGTACTAAAAGCCACTGAATTGCGCATTTAAAAGTGATTAATTTTTGATGTGAATTTTACCTCCAAATGTACATATTGAAAGCAAAGGGAAGTGCGGAGTCTGCAGGGGAAGAATAGACAAGGTATTTGAGATTGACCTTGGCGGGAGCTGAGTAAAGATAAGTGGGCGTCACACTGAGGGTGAGCGATGAGACTCCTCGAGGACTTCATAAATGTTGCGTTTAAGATGTCAGACTTTATCAGTAGCCAAGGAGATCCCTTTGTTTTCTTCTAGGGACTCAGTGGCCCAGAGCAAAGGGTGATGCACTTTTTCCACAAAGGAGCAGATAGTAAATAGTCGAGCTTTTCAGGCCACACCATCTGAGTTGTAGCTTCCCAGCCCCACCATGGAGGTGTGAAGACAGCCATAGACAACCTGTGAGCAGGTGGCATTGACATTGCCTGCTGTTTAATTTGAGGGTGAAGTAGGGAATTTCAGGGTACCACAATGCCAGGCGTGGTGGTGCATGCCTGTAATCCCAGCACTTGGGAGGCTGAGGCAGGAGGATTGCTACGAGTTTGAGGCCAGCTTGGGCTACATAGTGAGTTCAAGGCCAGTGTGAACTACACAGTGAGACCCTATCTCAAAAAAATTCGTTTAGGGTGCCACGGCCCCCAAAGCATACCCCAGAAGCCATGCACCCTCCTGAGCTTCTGCAGAGGCACCTGACTCCCCATGCTAGATGCTCCCTTTGGGCTCGGTGGGGGTTGGTGGCTGCTACTAAGTCTTAGAATTTGTTGTCCTGTTTACTTTTTCTCTTCCCACCCACTGTTGTTCTTGTTTTGTTCAATTTCCTTCCTCACCTAGACTGGAATTATTCCAGTTACCCTGGGAGAAATAAGGGGCAGCATTTCAATCTGTCACCCCAGGGCTGCCTTTGCATCTGAAGATAGCACATCTTGTGGCAAGTGGGACAGAGAGGGGCTGGCTGGTCTTTTCTGTTCTCTGTGTTCTGTGAGCCTGAGTGGCACTTTTCTTTGTCCTTTCCTTCCTGGGGTGTATTTGCTTCTGCCAAAGTCGATCTGCTTTGTTGAGAAGATAGTCGTTAGTGGATTGACTAGATATAAACTACTACTACTACTGCTACTACTACTACACACACACACACACACACACACACCATGGTGCCTGGCATAAGAGAGCATCGCAGGGGCATGTTATGGTTTAGCACTTTAGTAGGCTAACCCACTGAAGAGTTCATAGCCAAATGTGCTGTGAAGAGATGGGGAAGAGCTGGGTCACTGGAGTGTGACCTGGAAGGGTTTATTCTGATCTGTGGCTCTTCCCTCTCCCTGTGCTTCCTGGCTACCATGGTTTGAGCAGATTTCCTCTGTCACACCTTTCCATGATGCCATTTCTGCCACGGAGACAGCCGACCATGGACTGAACCTGTTGAAACCATAAACCAAAAATAAACCTCTCCTCTAATTTGCAGGTGTCGTCCCAGTGACAGGAAGGTGACTAGTACAGGGCGCGTATTGGCTAAGTGGACAAATCCAGGGGTTTCATGGGTGAATTCTTTCTTGACTCTCACACTTACTCTGTCATTCCAGGCCCTCCTTGTCTGATTCTTCCAGATGGTGAGGTTGGGCGGAAACTCTCCTTATCCATCTTCGTATCTCCAGGATCGTTCACAAGGCCTGGCTCTTAACAGTGGCTCAATAAGACATGTTGACTGAGTGAGTGAGCAAAAGAAGAAACTTAAACTCTGTCTGCCTTTGTCTGCCTCCAGCTCTCTAATCCCAGCCAAGACGAATTCTTCTCACCCACAAAATTCTCCTAGGCTAGACTCTATCCACACTTACTGCAAAATTCTTCCCAAAGGAGGGATCCAGAAGGGTCCCAAGGCCAAATGAGCATGATAAAGATTGTGTATTCTTTCCATATTTAGTCACCATGCATCTTAGCATTTAAAGTACCTGAGATGCCTCACATTTAGAGACCTGTTTAGCTCCGTTTAACCCCAAATTTCCCAAACTCATTTGACCAGGGACACTTTGCTTCTCAGGGCATCTCCCACATCTAAAGTCATCTAGGACTTGAGAGTTTACAATGTATACTTTGTATCCTTATTTATAAAATAAAATTGCACAATGCCCAATGCTTCGATAGGATTATATCAGCTGGCATCCTTTAAATGTATATATAGTTAGATCATCTCTAAAAATAAATGGTCAAGATACCTAGACAGGGAGGAGTGGATCAAATGGAATTTCTAGTTTTCATTTTTTGAGGAATCTCCATGCTGATTTCCATAAGTATTTGTTTATACTTTCACCAACAAGGTAGAAGGGTTCCTTTCCCCCCATAGCTTCTCCAGCACTTGTTATTATTTGATTTCTTGATGATTGCCATTCTTTCTAGACTAAGATGGAATCTCAGTATTGTCTTAATTTGCATTTCTCTAATGGCCAGAGATGTTGAACACTTTTTCTTATATTTATTGGCCACTTTTACTTTTTCTTCTGAGAAATGTGTTCATTTTAGTTGCCCACTTTTTGATTGGGTCTTTTATTTTGGGGGGGATCTAATTTTTTTTTGTTCTTTATATATTCTAAATATTAGTCCTCTAGAGTTAAAGACATCATTTTACAGTGACACATGCATGCCCATGTTTATAGCAGTACAATTCATGATAGCTAAACCTTGGAAACAGTCTGTATGTCAATCAACTGATGAAAGGATAAAGAAAGTATGGTATCTACACACCGTGGAGCACCACTCTGCCACATATAAGGATAAACATAAGTCATTTGTAGGAAAATGGATGCCCCCGAGACCACAATGTTAAGTGAAATAAACTAGACACGCAAGCTTAAATATTGCATGTTTTCTCTTATATGAGAGACCCAAAGTATAAATAAAGAATAAAATAAAAGATAGGAAATAGGGAGATAGATTTTTTGCAAAAGGGTAAGTGACCAAGAGGTGGAGGGGTGAAAAAAGAAATAAGAAGTGTTATATACAGGTGCCAACTCCCCACAAGGAATGCAATCATTATGTAGTGCCAACATACACTATAAAAATAAAAATTAAAAAATGAACAAGTGGTCAAGCCATAAAAACACACATTAGTGATGCTGACATGCACAGACATGCATGTAGTAAAATGACCCAGGTGTACATGTCAACATGTCCTCACATGTCCCCACACTGCAACATCCATAGGTAGATTCACACATATGTTCATTCATTCATTCATTCATTCAACAAACACTGATCTGGGCACATAGTCTTTGAACAAAAGGGGCCTTGCCTTCTCCATCTGGATATAAAGAGACAAACTGATAAATCTGTGAATCCCAATGTATACGGGGAGAAGTGGGTCAACCCTCCGCGTCCTTATTTTATTTTATTTTTTATATAAAAAAAATACCGGGTACCAGGAGTCAAACTCAGGACCTCGTGCTTGCCAGGCAGGTGCTTATGCTGCTGAGCCATCTCACCGGCCCAGCGTCCTCATTTTAGAGACTGTGAGGCTCTTTGGTTTCCTTCCCGCTCACGCCTAGATTATTTGGTGAAAGAACACTTTCTGTACAGGCAGGGGCCTGCCTTAGATGTGCTCATTTTACAGAACAGTGTGTTCTGGACATAATTTGTACACATTTAAAAAGTTAAGTACGACCCTATTATCTAGTAAGCATACACATTCTTTCCTCCGACGTTTAAACCTCTTTTCTAATTTATCTTTAATTCACTGCAATACAGCGCAGTTCAATTTTAAAGCTCCCCTCACCCCGGAACTACTGTTTTTAAGTCAAAGCGGACAGTGCGCAGTGGACAAAGAGGCTCCCACGGCTTCTTTATACCCCCACTCCCCCCTATCTCTCTGGCCTGGACGAAAGCGTGAGCCCGGCCAGGTGAGCGCTGAGAAAGCCCAGGTGAGTTAGGGCACTTCTTCTCTTCTTGTTGGGAACCAGAGCCGAGGGAGGGCGGAAGTCAGCGACTCAGCATGGTCTCCGCGCAGTGCGGAGACGCGTGGCCCAGAGGTGGCGACCTTGCGAACAGGACCTTGTTCCTCTTGGGTCTCCTTAACGCCGGGCACACCTGCGACCGATTTGGGACCTTGCAGGGATGGCTGCCGGTGCCTGACAGGCCTGGAGTCTCCCGATCATCTGCACGCCCGTCTGGACAGCCCTGCTGGGGGGAGGCCGGAGGCGCAGCTGGAGGGGGAGTGGAGGAAGGACAGACAGCTCGTAGGCGCGGAAGGAAGGCGGCGCAGATGTTTGCAGCAGCGGATGGCAGCCTCCAGCAGAGCCCTCGCAGCCGGCGAGGGAGAGGAGGGGCGGCCGGCCAGGCTCCTCTCGGCTCTCGGGCCTCCCACACAAGCGCAGCCCGCCTGCACACTCTGCGCCTTCCCCTCCCCTGTGGCTCCAAGGCCCAGCCCACTGGCACCTTGGTGAGCTCCTCATCGTCCACATGGGCTGCAAGTGTGGGGCGTGGCCCAGGGCATCTGCCTTCTCCTTCGGAAGCCAAGCGGAGGACCCTTCCAATCAGCCCCGGAAAGGAAGCTCCAGGGGCTGGAGCGCAGCAGAAATCCTATTTCCTATTCTCGGTGAAGGTGTGATTTCTTGGCCACCATAAGAGTGGGGATGGAGGGGTGAGGAGTGGGGGTGACAGGGAGGTGACGGAGGTCAGAAGGCACCAGTCAGTCTCCGGTCCTCCTCTCTATCTTGGTGAGCTCCGCTGTACCTTGGAATCTTCCTTCTCCCAGCTTTTCAGGACGCTGTCCTGGCATGGGGGGGGTAGCCCTGAAGATGCCTGGCCTGGCTCTGTGGCCTCTGTGAGTCCCCCCCGCAGAGGGACCCGGTTGTTCCAGCTGGAGGAAACAGGACTCCCACCTCATCCTAGGAATACCTTCTCTTCCTCTTGGCCTAAGGTGGAAGAGGCTGGTGAGAAACCATGGGGCCCTGCAGCAGCGGGAGCAGAGCCCAGGCTCACCATCCTAGGGTCTCTCCCAGCCTAGCACAGAGCCTGGGAGACAGATGGAGAAAGCATAGGATGGGAGGGCCCAGCATCCTGGGCGACAGCCAGCCCGATGCCTGCACTTAACAGGGGTCAGTGAATGCATCCAGCCCCACACCGCCCTGTGTGGAGTCACTTCTGTTGCTCATGGTCACACCACGAAACGGACCCTCTGCCGGGCTCACTTGTCTATACTGCTGCTACTGCCACTGCCACGGGGCCAGGATTAGACCCCAGGCAACCTGGATCTGAAGTCCACACTGTACTACAACACAAAATAAAAACCATCTTTCCCTGCCAGAGTGATGACAGATAATAGGTTTTTGATACGGTCAAGTGCTGGTGAGGTCACCACAGGAGGTGCACACCCTCATCACCTAGGGTGCCCCACGGGTTAGGATTGGGGTGGAGCCAGGAGCACTTTCATCTCGTCTGTGCTTATGTAGCCATGCAGGAAAGAGTTGTGCATTACTTGGGTTCGTAACTCATTTAGAAGGAGAAAGGGGGCAGTGATTGCTTAGCCCCTGCAAGGCCCTGGGTTCCATTCCTATCCCCATCCCCAAAACAGATGGGGGAGCACACTGGGGAAAGAGAACCAAAGATGGAGAGGATGAAGGGCTCTCAGACAGTCGCCCTTGACAATGACCTCCTGCTTGCAAAAACTGCCGGCTTTGTTTTGGGGAAGCCTGTTCTTTTATTCAGCGCATATGTATTTTCTGGGGGCCCCTGGCTCCTCGGCTCTGTGCTGGGCCCTGTGCTCTTCCTAAGCAAACCCAGGGCGTGCCCTGACGGCGTTGTTCCACTTCTTTCCCCGGCTGGGTGTCTCTGTGGAGAAGGTCGCGGCTGCAGCGAGGAGCCAGCTCTGCTCCCAGGAGCAGCTGCTACAACAACATTTACTTTGTACAGTGGCCAAGAGAGAAAGAGAGGGAGCAAAAAAAAAGGAAGAGAGAAAAAGAGAAAGAGAGAGAGAGACAGAGGGAGACAGAGAGTGAGCACAGGAGCCTACTCTATTCCAAAATGTTTCTGACAAAATCTGGCACTCCTGGTTCTAATCAAAATACTGAACTTTGGAACAAATTAACATTCCACAGCCCTCCCTGGGAAGGAGAATTCAGCTGAGACGACTTCAGTTCACAACCACAACAAAAATAGCTTCTCCCAGAGAAGACACATTCTGCTAACAAGGTCACTTTTGTTTTGCTTCCCCTGCCATCTGGCTGAGCGGCACCAGGGGCTGGCACTGGTACCAGCTCCTTGTGCGGAGAGGGGCTGGGAGCCGGGTGGTGCCGCTGAAGGCTTCTCAGCCTCCTGGCAAAGGGTGCCGGCATGGAGTTACCTTCAGACAGTCCCAGAACGCGGGCAGATGGAGCCCTGGTCTCACCCAGCCCGGCTCTGCTCCCAGCTCCGAGCGGCAGGAGGTGCGACACCAGCAGACAGCAACAAGCAGGTGGGAAGCTGAGGAGAACTCGGCAGAAAGGGAAAGAAGCTATCTTTGCCTCGAGAAACATTCCAGAATTCAACACACAGCTGGCTCGGGAGAGTTAGGAGCCTGAGTTCCAGAAGAACAAAGAAGCATTTTGTTCTCCTCCTCCGCCTCGTCTTTCTTATTCTCTTTTCTTCCTCTCCACCTCCTCTTCCTCTTCCTTTTTCCTTCTACTTCCAAGATTCAGCCTCTTTCAGTTATTTGTCCTATGACCTCAGGGACATCCCATAACCTGGCCCAGCCTCCGTGTTCCTGTCTGTAGAATGTATCTTGTCCAGGTCTTGAGCAGGAACGTGGAGGGTGAAGAGAGCGAGCGTGTGTCATCGCCTAGAGCACTGGCCTGAGTTCTCCAGAGGGACCTGGCTGGAATTCTGAGCTTGGTGCTCATGGAGCGGGACCTTCAGCAGACTCTCCCGTGGCTTTGGTGGTCCTCCCGGAGACCTCTGCTAGACAGATGTCAACCCAGGGTGCTTTGGTTACAAAGATGCTGCTTCTTCTATGCCAGTGACTTTCTGTCATTTAAAGTAGGACGAAAAACCATAAATGTACACACAAAATATCACATACAATTTTAAGGGGCTTGTGACCTTCTGGTAGGAGTGTAGGGGCCCCAGAATATCTGTTGGGAGCCAGGGTAGGGGGACAAAACTTTTGACAACCCAGAAGAGGAAGTCTTAAAATGACCAAACACCTCCCTACTCTTGAGAGAAAGAAGTTCATTAGAGCATCTTCTTCCAGATTTATTATTCCCCCAAAAGACAAATAAGGAGATGTCGATTTCAGGATGAGCTGGATCTGGTGACCAAGGGTTTGGAGCAAGGTGGCAAAGGGACCCTGGTGTTCTGTGGGGGTGGACAAGGGACTTGGAGGGTCTCACAGTGACTCAGAGCTGAGCTATGGATTTGCAGCTGGCCTAGGATTTGCAAGGTCTGGCAGAGCCACTTGCTTTCGTCCTTGGGGCTTGCCATCCCTGTGTCACACAGGGAAGCAGTGGTATTGTCCCCTAGCAGGGCACATCTCAAGCAGGCCACTGATCACTTCTGGCCCAGTGCCCATTCATCCACTCACTTTTCTTACCTGCCTCTTGCTACCACTGCAGAGGCCTCTCAGATCTCAGACTCATACTGTGTACCTGGAGGTTGCTAAGGTTTGAATATTTCCCCCAGGAGCCTGTGTTTGAAACTTGGTCTCCAGGGCAACAGAGTTGGGGGTGGGGCCTATGAGAGGGGTTTGGGACATTTGGGCTCCACCCTTATGGATGGATTAATGCCGATTATGAAAGGACTCGAAGCTATGAGTTCTGTCTCCTGCTCCCTCTCACCCTCGCCCTCTTTTCCCTTCCCAATCCAGCCATGGGATGATCCAGCAGAGTGGGGAGAGCCCCGTGGCTCTTCCCTCCAGGGCATTCCATGTAGCAGGGAGCTAGGCCCCTCACACACAGTCACTCAGAGAATGGGGCCGGGTGAGTTTAGGGTGGGAATTGATTTGGGCAGAGAGAGGTAGGCCATCAGAACATTGAAACAGGAAAAAGTGCTCGTGGCTCCAGAATTTTCTATCTCAAAGACACATACTGATAGCTTATCTTGCAGCACTTTCCAGATGCTGAGGCAATGAGAATTGTCTAAATCAAGTGACGACCACTACAGGAGCTGATGGGGGCTGGGGCTGGTGGCCAAAGCCTGTGCCATGCCCCTCTGGACCCTACCAATTGGGAGGGCACTTGACATATCCAGAAGAGGGGAGAGGAGGTTGTGGACTAAGGAGAGCAGGTGGCACCAGGCGAGAGGAGAGGCTTTGGAGGTTGAACTTGGAGGACAGAAATTCCAAGTGGGATTCATAGGTCACCTATACCGGTGCCATGGCAGGCACACATTGCCAGCGCAGATGCTGGGCCACCTCAGCCCGCTGGATGAGCATCTATGGGCAGGAGCAAGTGCCCTGGGTTTATTTATTTATTTATTTTCTTTTTTGTGGTGCAAGACATGGAACCAGGGCCTCACACATGCAAGGTTCCCCCTGGCCCTGTGAACCATGATAGAGGTTTGGCAAGGTGGCAGGGATTGCATGAGTCGATCTGATCGCTCACACCAGGTGCAGGTGGCCCTCCAGGGCTCCTGGGGTGGAGATGGGCAGGGAGGAGCCCAGTGTCCAACTCTTTCAGTCGGAAGCTATGTTAAGTGGCTCCTGATTCCAGCTAGTGCTTATCCCCGCCAGCCTCCCTTTCTCAGGTTAATGACAAATTTTTTCCAGTCTCTGTGCATTTTGAAAGAGAGGCCGACAGAGAGTAACACTGTGAATCACAGTCAGAGTTTCCTGCCGCAGAGCACACAAGATGAGAATTGATCTCAAACCTCTTACTGTCATCATTTACTGAGTGTGGGAGAGATGCGTACATAAGTCAGCGGAGGGAAACTCAGAATCCTGATCGCCAGCTGCATGTCAACAAAGCGCCTGAATGATATGGACTGCTGCAACAGAGAGAAGCAAGCCACGACCCAGCCCGGCCTCCTCTGGCTCCAAAATAATAAGGAGATCCTTGCCTGTGCTTTTATTATTCCAATCAAGTTTATTAAGGTGTGATTTGCATGCAGTGAACTGCACCCATCTTAAATGCATGGTTCAGTGTTTTGACAAATGTATACATCCAGGTAACTATTGTCTCAATCAGGTATAAATATTTTTATCTCCCTCCAAAATTCTTCTAGTCCCTTTGAAGTCAATCTCCCTTTCACTTCTGTCCTTGAGCAACCACTGATCTGCTTTCACTCTAGTTTTGCATATTTTATAATTTTGCATAATAAAATCATATAGAATGTATTCTGTGTTTGCCTTCTTTTACTGGATTTTGAGATTCAACTGCATTGTTGCATAAATCAGTCAATTATTCTCTTTTATTGTTGTTTAATGTTGTGCAGTTTGTTTATCCATTCACCTGTGGGTGGGTATTTGGGTTGTTTTGAGGTTTTGAATATTATGACTAAATTTGTTATACATATTTGTGTAAGAGTCTTTTTTTTTTTTTTTGGTACCAGGAATCGAACTCACAACCTCACGCTTGCCAGGCAGGTGTAAGAGGTGTAAGAGTCTTTGTGTGGACATATTCTTTCATTTCTCTTGGGCAAATATCTAAGAGTAGTTAGGCTGCAGGGTAGGTGTATATTTCTTTTATAAGAAATGGCAAGACCTTTCTCCAAAGTGGATGTACCATTTATTTTTACATCCCCACCAACAAGGTACGGGCGTTCTAGTTGCTCCACATCCCATGGGATTCTTAGTCTTTTTAATGTGAGCCATTCTAATGATGTGTAGTGGTATTTCACCGTGGTTACTTGCATTTCTTTGGTGACTTTGGATCTGGAATGTCTATTGAAGCCCATGTCTTGCAGGTTTGGTCCCCAGCCCAAGATGCTATTAGAAGGTGTTGGAACCTTTAAGAGGGGGGCCTGGTGGGAGGTCTTAAAAGTGTGCCCTCAAATGAGATTGTGGGACCCTGGTCTTTTCCGTTTTTTTTTTTTTTTTTCTTCCTGGCCTCCATGATATTAGCAGCCTCCTCCACTACATGCTCCCACAAAGATGCGCTGCGTCATTACAGGCCCAAAAGTAATTGGGCCAATTGACCATGCAGTGAAACCCTCAAAGCTGTGAGCCGAATAAATGTTTCCTCTTTTTAAGCTTATTAGCTCAGGTATTTTGCTGCAGTAACAGGAAACTAACACAATGACTATTTTTGAGTATGTTTTCGTGTGCTTATTGAGCATTCATATATCTTATTTTAGAATGTCTTTTTATGTCTATTATGCACTAAAAATTAGGTTGGCTTATGATTTAGTTGTAAGAGTTCTTTTTAGATTCTAAGTCATTTGTTAGATAATGTGTTTTCTTTGAGTCTGTGCTGTGAATTTTCATTTTATTAAGTACGTACTTCATGAAGCCAAGGTTTAAACAGTTTCATTCATCAGTTTTTTTACCTTTATAGTCTATGTTTTTAAACCTAATCTTAGAAATCTTTGCCTACTCTAACATCAGAAATTTTCTAGTTTTCTTCTAGCAGTTCTGTAGTTTTAGCTTTCACGTTTAAGTCTATAATCTGCTTCCGATTAATTTTTGTGTACGGTGTGTTATAAGTTTTGATTTTTTTTCACTTAGATATTCAGCTATCCCATCACCTGTTGTTGCAAAACTTTTCTTTCCTCATTGAGTTTCTTTGATTCCTTTGCCAAAAATAAATCAGCCAATTATGTTCCATTGATCTGTCTTTTCAACCAATTGTTTTTGGTCCTTTTTTTGTCTATATTTTTAACCAATGCTATGTGGCCAGGTAAGTTCTCTCCCTTTGTCCTTCTTTAAAAACTGCTTTGTCTAATCTAGGTGCTCATATTTCCACATAAATCTAAGAATCATTCTGTCAATATTCACAAAAAAACCTGCTGGAATTTTGGTTGGGATTGTGTTGAATCTATCAATCTATTTGGGAAGAATCAATATCTTAGCAACTTAATTCTTCATCCATGAACATGGCATATAATTTATTTTAGTCTTTAAAATTTTCTTTCATCCCTGTGCTTTATGGTTTTCATTGTACAGGTTCTGTACACCACTTGTTACATTTCTTTGATTTTGGGGGTTATCAGAAGTCAAATTATATTCTTATTTCCATTTGCACTTTTTTTGTTGTTGTTTTCTATCCTCTTTCTCCTTCTTTTTCAGTGGTCCTTCCTGGTTATAATCTGGATAATGGCGAATATGCCTTCTTGTGCTTGACACTACCCATATTCAAGGTTTGAATAGGTCCTGGTTGTTGGTGTAGTTCTGGTCTGGCATTAAGGTTACCCTACAACTTGCCTCTTGCTCCAGAATTTACAGCTATTCTTGGCATAATTCTCGGATCATCAAACCCTCTCCTTTCTGTCATTCTCCTTTTTTCAGAGCTCCCACAATCACACCTCCTGCATGAAGCCAGGAAGAGACTTCACAGGTGCTCTGACATCTTTTCCACACTGACTCTCCCTTTCCTACCACCTCACTGATTGTTGTTACACAATTGTTTGTTCCAGATGAAGAAAGTTTGTTATTTAAATCCTCTTTGCCTATATTAGTCTCTCAGGCTGCCCTAACAAATGCCCATAAACTAAGTGGCTTAAAACAACAGAAATGTATTTTTTTTTCACAGATCTGGAGGCCAGAAGTGTGAAATCAAGATGTTGTCAGGGTCCTGTTCCTTCTGAGACCTTCTGAACGCTTCCTTGCCTCCTCCCAGTTTCTGGTGGGTTCTGACAGTCCTTGGCATTCTTGGCTTGCAGCTGCAACACTACAATTTTTCCCTTCATCTTCACATGGAATTCTCCCTGTGTGTATGTGTGTTTCTTCTCTTTTTCTTATAGACACATCAGTCATATTGGATTAAAGGCTCACAGACACCATTATGGCTTCATCTTGGTGATTGCATCTGCGTGATCCTATTTCCAAATAAGGTCACAATCTCAGGTACTGTGGATTAGGACTTCAGCATCTTTTTGCAGGGTTGGTGGGGGACACATAATTCAATCCACAAACGACAAAGGAAGCCTTGGTTCTTCCTTTGTCTCCATTTTTTTTTTCTCATTTTGTTCTCTTAAAGAATCACTGGAGGGCCCAGTTCAAAGTTCCCCTTCTTGGTTATTTTTCCTGAATACCCCAAGAGAAATGAGTCATGTCTTTGCTTATCTTTATAGCCTTTTTGCATTGCTATTAAAGAATCTATCACACTGCACGCAACCTGAGGGCAGAAACCACCTAATTCATCTGGGAATAGAGCTCAGAGTCCCAGAATCCCATTTAGATCTGCTCCAGGGAGCTGATATTCCTTCCCTCTGGGGTTATTCCAGTCACATGTTCCAAAAAAAATTGCTTGTCTGTAGATAAATGAGAACAATGAGGATGCTTTTGGGACTCCGTATTATTTAGTTTTCTATTTTAGGCATTTTATCATTAAGAACCACTTTGCATAAACATTTAGGGTTGTATCTAAATGTCTTCGTAGGTGAAATTCCCATTTTTGATTGGCTCTACTATTTTAGCATGTAAAAATGGTGTTTTAACGTAAATGCAGTATAACTGGGTTTCCTAACTGTGGCACTGTTGATATTCTAGGCTAGATTATTCTTTAGCAAGGGGCTGTCCTGTGCTTTGTGGGATGTTCAGCATCATCCCAACCTTTATCTAACAGATGCTTCCAGCATCACTTAATTCAGTTACAACAACCAAAAAAAAAAAAAAAAAAAAAAGTCATTGCCTCCTGGTGGTGCTGGTGGTGGGGTGTGTGTGTGTGTGTGTGTGTGTGTGTGGCAAAATTGCCCCTAATTGACAAGGACAAGAATATTCATTTAGGGGTTAGAAATCTTAATTTTACAGTTGTAAAAATCGTCCAAATTTCTCTTTATCTTGCTTTTTGTCGAATACTTCCCTGTGTTGCAAGGCTGCTCCGCTCCAAGACCACTGGCACTGTGAGCAGATGGTATGACTTGGCTGTCCCCTGATCCTGCCTCTGTGCACCTGGGACCTGTGGGTGGCCTCGTTTGCGTGGAGGAAAAAGTTAATATCCCCATTTATTATGAAGACTCAGGCATTTGAGGGACCAAACCAGTGCTGTGACATGCGTGGCCACATGAATTTCACCTTGGATGCCCCAGAAGTTTCTAGAGCCTTTGCTGACTCCCTTGAACTAGAAGGAATATGATTGTGGTCTCAGAAGAGAGACCCAAAAGCTAAGGGTGGACGTCACCTGGAGGAAGTTTAAAGCCAGCACGTGGAGGGGAAGAGTGCAGAAGGGCTCAGGCAGCCATGTACCTCTGCAGAACAAAGTGTTCTCATGTCCCAGCCATGGTCCTGCAGGCTGGGGCAGAGGGCAGGTGAGGAAGCTGCTGTCATTCCCAGGCAGAGCAGGTGATGACCCGCTCCCTATGGATTTGGCTCAGGGGCTGGCACGGGGGAAACAGAGCTTCCTGCCTGGAAATGCCGTGGCTCTGCTTCCTTTCCACAGCTCTTGGGTTTCAGTCTGGAAGCCCCGGGGCTGTTGGCTGGTTGGGAAGCCTCTTCGGCTGCCTGTGTTCCGAGTAGAGAATTGACCTGGACATGGGGTCTGCACCATGATGGAAGCCCTGCAAACAGAGACAGATACTTGCGGAACCAGGAAGTGCGCCTTTTTAAAAAGCGAGGTCAAGTTCACATAACATAAAAGTAGCCAAGAATACTATTCAGTGACATTTGAGCCACTCCAGGTGTGGTACATCCATCACCTCTGTCTACTTCCAAGGTGTTTTTATGCCCCCCTCAAAAAAAACCCTGTACCCAGAAGGATCACCCCCATTCTCCTCTCTGTGAACCCTGCCAAACACCAATCTCTGCTCTGTCTCCGTGGATTTGCCTGTTCCGGATACTCCTATAAAATCCTAGGGCCTGTGATCCCTCGTGACTGGCTTCTTTCACTTAGCATAATCTCTTCAAGCTTCAGCCACGTTGCAGCGTGTGTCAGGGCTTCATCCTTTTTGGGATGAGCAGTGTCCCACTATGTGGATGGGCCACGTTGCGTTTATCCTCTCATCCTTTGGTGGACGTTTGCGCCACCTCCACCACTGGCCGTTGAGAATGTGCTGCTGTGAGCCTTCGTGTCTCCCATGAGCTTCTGAAGAGTCTGTGTCCCTCAGCATCACATCCTAACTCCCTATCATGACACTCATTGTGAGGTCCCTGTCCCCCTGCCACCTGACACAGAGGCCTCCTTATGGCCCAGCCACTCAGAGCCACTACTCTCTAGGATTTGATTAAAAGTGCCTCCAGCCTTTTGTCTTTGCAAAGGTGTGTTCCGGCTTGGAACACTTTCTTTGTCCCTTCTTCACTTAGTATCTTAGTCTGTTTTCTGTTGCTATAACAGAATACTAGGGCTGAGTAATTTATAAAGAAAACGAATTTACTTCTCACCATTCTAGAGAGCAGGAAGTCCAACACTAAGGTGCTGGCATCCGGCAAGGACCTTCTTGCTGGTCATCCTGTGGCGGGAAGCATCACATGGTGAGAGCAAGGGCGCATGTGTCAGCTAAGAGCCCTCTTCCTCTTCTTATATAGCCATTAATGCCATCATGGGGACCCTACCCTCATGACCTCATCAAATCCTCATCGCTCCCCCAATACCACCAACCTATCAACTTTGGGACTAAGTTTCCGACACATGAACTCTGGGGGACAAAGTCAGCCCCTAGAACCTGGCTACCATTTACTTGCCCTTCCAGAGTGAGATGTAGTGTCACCTTTGCTGGGGACACTTCCCTAGCGCCACGTAACTCAGTCTTCAACCCACTGCCAGGTTGGCTTTGAGAGAGAAGCAAGGTGGGGTGTAGGCAGATAACGGGACACGGGAAGGACTCAGGAGCCCAGGCTCTAATGACCAACTGGGGAGTGGAGGGCATGCTGGGGTGAGGCAAGGTGGCTTTGTGAATGAGATTGGGTGTTTTTTCTGGGGGTGACTTTCTGGCTTTGGTGGGGCATGGGATGAGATGCATTCCAGGCCTGCGGGCTCCCACTGTGTTCCTGGAGGTCTTTCTGCCTGTCTCCATCCCAGCTCTGGTGAGTCCCGTATCACAGTCTGTAATCCGCTTATTAGTGGATACAGAGCCTCTTGAGAGGGGACCCTGTATTATCATCCTTGGATCCCAGCCCCCAGCAAGGGCTTAGAACACAAAACAGCTCACTCCTGGTAAAAAGGACCCCAGGGAATGAAGAGTCTGGATTCAATTTCTAGGAGCTGTGAAATTCAATGCAATTATTCACATTGCTCGTGCATTACTAGAAGTTATTTACATTAAGATAAATATAATCTTTTGAGTTACCAAGAATAGAAACATTCCTGAAAACAGGTGTACTTCCTAAGGAAACCAGGTCCATCCTTGTTTATTGAGCCTATAAAGCTCTTACACAACAACTTTATTGAAATATAATTTACCCATTTAAAGTGTGCAGCTCAGTTGTTTTTAGTATATTCACAAAATGGTGCAACTATGACCCAAAAGAATTGCTTAGCCAGTATCAGTCACTTCCCTCACCTCTCACCCCCTGCCCAACTCTTTCCCCTCAGTAGCCCATACCCTGCTTTCTCAGACCCAGTCTTCAACACTCTAAGCCTTGGACACCCTTGCCTACCCGCCCCCAGATGGCAGGTTTGCACATCTGTTAATGAGAAGATTTTTCCAGGCAGAGTTTGAGAGACAATGGGTGTATTCATCTGTTTTCTGTTGTTAATAACACAACACCCAGACTGGGTGAGTTATGAAGAAATGAGGTTGATTTTGGCTCATGTTTCTGGTCCCCAGCTGAGGGGCTGCATCTGGCAACAGCCCTTGTGCTTGCAGAATGACATGACAGCACGTGGCACGGGACAAGGAATGTGTGTGTCTCCTGGTGGCTCCTACTTCTTATAAAGGCACCAGTAATTCAATCACAGGGGCTCCACCCTTGTGACTTTATCAAATCCTCGTCGCCACCAAAGGCCCCACCTCTAAACACCATAGTTGGATTAAGTTTTTACCCCTTACTACCTGACAAAGGGGTTGAAACTCCAATGTGAGTTTTGGGTCACAAACCGTATTCAAGCCTTAGCCAAGGGGTGTGAGAGAGAGGAAAGAAGAGACATGTCATGGGGCACAGGGGCTTTGGATACATATAATACTGAGACCATCTGGCTAAAAAGTAACCTTAGAAGAAAAGAAAGTGAGAAGTTGCAGAGTGATAAGCAGGGAGAGAGGGATGAACCTGAAAAGCATTCCTTTGGGCAAGTTTGCAGCGTTCTTGTTTATCAACAGGAGCAATGATGTCATGGAATTAGGAGTTGGGAACATTATTGGAACGAATGTTCCATTGATTACACGAGTTGCTGACAAGCACCAGCAGAAATGGAGCTGGGTGATCAGTCTCAAATTCTCCCCCTGACATTTGCAAGAAAAGTGGTGAACACATCCCGGACCGCCCCCCTCTTCCTACCCTCGTTATGTGTATGAGGTAAGCGATCTGCCTGTTGGATGTTAAATCTCCTCTCTTAATAGACTCCTGGACATGCCAGAATGTCTGCTGGGCCTGAATGTCTTATTTCAATGCAGGCTCCCATCTTTTTTTCACTGTGTTTAATTAAAAATAAATAAGGCAGTCCATTTGGAGGGCTTTTCCTCCCTCTGATGGATGAGGCAGAGTACTAAGGGGCTCTTTAGGCAGGATGACAGCTTCGCGAAGATGTCCGCATCCTAATCTCTGGGGCCTGTGATTGTTACCTGATGTGGCAAAGGGGATTTTGCAGATACCATGAAGTTAAGGGTCTTGAGCTGGAGAGATGATCCTAGATTAGCCGGATAGGTCCAGCGTAGTCACCGTGTCCTCAGAAGAGGCAGGCAGGAGGGCTGGAGTCAGAGCAGGAGATGCAATAATAAAAGCAGAAGTCAGCGCGCGCAGGAATACGGTGACCTCTAGATGCCGGAAGTGGCAAGGACACAAATTCTCCCTTAAAGCCAGTGGGGGAGCACAGACCTCGGATGCATCTAGACTCCTGACCTCCAGAACTGCGAGCAAATAAAAGTATGTGATTTGGAGCCGCTCCGTTTATTTGTGCTCATACGCTGCTGCAGCAGCCAGAGGAAACATACAGATTTCCACGTTGAGTCTGGGTTTTCTTTGAGGCCGTGGCTTTTCCTATTGTGATTGTAGCTCACAATTAGTGAGTGGGGACAGTGTGTACCAGATGCTCAGTAGCCAGCACCTCACTTAGTTCTCCCGGTAACCCTGTCACACAGGCGCCGGCATTACCCTTATTCAGTAGACGAAGGACTAAGTTTGGAGCAGTCCGTTGTAACCAGAGGCAATGTTGACCCCCAGGGACACTGAGTGATGTCTGGAGACATTTGGGTAGTCACAACCAGGATTGGGGTGCTCCTGGCATCTAGTGGGGAGAAGCCAGGGATGAACTTCTAGGGAGCTCCTCTGGAGTGCCCGTCATTTGGTAGCTGTGAAATCAGCCCTTGGCCAATGAATAATGTGTGTGTGTGTGTGCACGCACATGTGTGTGTACACATGTGCATATGGGGTGTGTAAGCAGCGTGCATGTGGTTGGTGTGTGGCATGTGTGTGTGCCTGTGTGGTGGGGGCAGATTAGGGAGGACAGGGGACCTGACCTTTGCCTCACTTCCCATTGTAATCTGCTCCACTGTTCCCCAAAACTACTTCCATTAGCAAGAGATGAGAGAGTTACCAATGTCATCTAAAAAAACTCTGCTTTTCTCACATTGGTGTCCCCTATTTCCTGCCCACTACGGTTAACAAGCACCTCCTCTCTGTTCTCTTTGTACCTCCCTCTGTCACGGCCTCAGAGCACACTTCTCTGATTGGATCGTGGCCTCTGCCCCAGCTCCTGTACCAACACAGGTCTCAGCACAAATGCGCACTGGAAAGTTGAAAGTCGAACCCCTACCTGAGCAGCGGCTGAGCAGCTTGCTGTTTGCAAAGTGTTGTTGCTGGAAGGAGCTGGGAAGCAAGATGCACCCTCTATAGAGATGAGATCATGAACTAACATGGCCCTGTCACCCGCTTAGGGCAAGTCTCCGTTTTCTCATCTGAAAATTGGAGTCACTTACTTGAAATTAAGTAATAGGCAGAGAAATTTGTTCCTCCTTTAGGGATGAATGAAGTATTGCACCATACTGGCTCCTGGCTTCTGGTGACGCTGACATTCCTGGCCTTGTGGCTGTCTTCCTCCTGTCTCTGCCTCTCTTCACGTGGCCTTCTCTCTGCTATGTGTCTGCGCGTCACATCTCCCTCCGATTCTCTCTTACAAAGAGACCTGAGGTTGTTGGTCCTGCTGGAGTAATCCAACATGAGCCTCCCTTTTCAAGATCCTTAACTCAATCGCACCTTTTGCCATTTAAGGGAACATTCATAGAACCCTGGAATTAGGAAACAGATATCTTTGGCGGATCATTATTTCAGCCTATCATGAGGAGGTAGGCGCTTTATACATCTTTACATTTCATATCAAGCCTAAGAGGTAGCTATTATTTTTGCTGTTTCCCAGATGAGGAAATTGAGGCTTAGAGATATTTACTATGGAATTTCAGAAAGTTCATTCAGTTTTTGAGACACCTTGGTGTTTTCATCTCTAAAATGAGAATTATGCCCTTCTCGACCTAGGCCAGATGAAACCAGACAATTGCTGTGCAAATTCTTAGCAAACTATTATGTATTACAGAGATGCAAGGGGTTATTTTTTGCCTTGAGTGGATTCCCCAGAGTCTTCATGTAGGAGAGGAGAGATGACTTGGCTGAGCATTGTGAGTGAAATGCCAAAATATTTCTAGAAATCATCAGAATCTTAGAGTGCTGGGTCTTCACTTACGATAGTAAATGAAATTCTGATGTAAATGCATTTTAAAACAGTCCGTGTTTGAGGAATTATACCTGGAAGCCACTTCCCAAAGAAAGGCAGCAAGAAATGCTGAATTCTTTCAAGTTGAAAGTGGAAGAGATTGTACCTTTTATTCTTTAGAATGCTCCTTCTTTGGCTCATCCTTCTAGGGATTCCTAATAGGTGTGTTCGAGTTTGATTGCAATGGCACCAGGCGCTGTTAAAATCTGTAAACTTTCTGCAGTTTCCGTCATATTGGTAACAGAGAAAGGGTGGTAGGAGCAGCGAGTGAGCGGGAGGTTGCATAGGTAAGCAGGAAATTGACTCCAGGAAGAGAAAGGCAGGCACAACAAAGAACATTTAGGAGGAAGCTAGACGTCTTTATCAAAATTGATTTTTGACTGGACAGGCCTCTACTCTGCATATGTGCTACATTTATAAATCTAGATCAGATGTAGCAAATGTGGCTACTCAGGATAGAGCCTAGCCAGCACCACAGCAGACATCACTAATCAGTCACAGTGACCCAGTACTCCAGGCAGCCACTACCAGTCAATGAGCTCTATCGTCTCTGCTAGTTGATAAGCCTAGGACATAAATTTCACTGCATTAATTAACTTACTTAATTCAGAAGACTTTTTCACCTGCTGTTTGTACCCAAGCTTAAACTGCTCTTTTACTATTTTAGTGATGCCTGGTGTGTTTGCAACCCAATAATACCAGCTACCGATTGCTTGCTGTGCGCTAAGCTCTGTGCATGGAATTCTCACAAATTGTAGTTTTTTAGTTAACTGAACTTCATTTGAATAAGATGCCAGTCAAGGGAGAGTTCCATCATCTACAGTGTGAAGACTGGTTCTCTGGCAAGTCGCGTTTCTGCAGGTGAGTGGGGTATTTTATGACATTTGTTCACCACTTTATTGCTGTGTTTATGGCAGTGTTTACGGTTAGATGATTTGGGGAATACAAAAGAAGTTATTACTTTCAAAAAATATACATATAGGAGTTTGGGGGCATAGCTTAGTGATAGAGTTCTTGCCTAGTATACAAGAGGCCCTGGGTTCCATACCCAGCACCACACACACACACACACACACACACACACACACACACACACACACACAAAACCTTAAGGCATAAGAGAGAGAAGCACCCATGATCCAGTTAAGGAAAAATATCAGCAACCCTTATTTGTGTGTGTGTGTGTGTGTGTGTGTGTGTGTGTGTGTTCATGCATGGACAGAAAGTACAAGGGCGTACAAGCAAAGATGACAAAACATTAACAATTGTTGAACATAGGTGGAGGATATCGGGGATTCATTCTTTCAACTTTACCATGTGTTTGAAAGTTTTTACAATGAAAATTTGGAAGGAATTCAATAAAAGACACACAGAGAATATATAAGATGTGTTATGTATATGTACCAGCTCCCCACAATAAATCTAATCATTACATACCGCAAGCATGTACTGATAAAAAATTAAAAATTAAAAAAAAAAAAAACAACACCAAAACCAAAATGAAACCTTTTCATCCATGGGGTCTTCGCCACTTCTGGTTTCAGTTTTGAATTTTTAATTGAAATATAATTCATATGCCATAAAGTATACACATCCGTGGTGTGTAACATGCTCATTATTTGTGCAACAATTTCCCCTGTCTACTTCTATAACATTTCCACCACCCTCCCCCCAAAAATACCCATACCAATTAGCAATTTGTCTCAATTTTTGCCTCCCCTGGCAACTACCCATCTACTTTCTCTCTCTGTGGATTTGCCTATTCTGGGCGTTGCATATGAACGTGTTTATACAACCTGTGGCGTTGTGTGACTGATAGTTTTCACCAGCACAATGTTTTTGGGATTCTCCCGTGTTGTAGGATGCTATCCGTAATTCATTCCTGTTTGTGGCTGCATAAAAATAGCACACCACGTTTTCTTTACCCATGCATTCCTTGACGGATATTTGGGTTGTTTCCACCACTTCACTATTTTGAAGGATTCTGCTGTGAAAGTTGGCGTTTTTGTGTGGATTTGTGTTTTCACTTATCTTGGGTATGGACCTAGGAGTGAAATCACTGGGTCATTTTTGTAACCTTCCCAGCACCTGCAGCATTGTGCATTCCCACTAGCAGTGTGTGATGGCTCTCCACAGCCTCAACAGTGTTTGTGATTGTCCTTTTGCTTTTTAAAATATAGCCGTCCTAGTGAATGTGAAGTGATTTTTCATTGTAGTTTTGACTTGCATTTCCCCTAGTTTTGTTTTTCTTTATTTTAATTCTGGTGGATTTCGGAGAATATGTCTGCTGAGACACTGAACCTACATTAGCAATAGGTGACCTTAAAAGCATTACCTTGTGCACTTCTATTATTGATTGATTGATTGATTGATTGCATCGGGTCTCTGGGGGTGGAACCCAGGGCCTCGTGCATGCTGGCCAAGTGCTTGACCACTGAGCGCCATCTCAGTCCTTTATTGATTCTTTTTTTTATTTTTTGTGGGTACCAGGGGTCGACCTCAGGAGCTCACGCACCAGCAGGTGCCCGTGCTGCTGAGCGATATCACCGGCCCTTTTTTCGTATGTGGGTTCCGGGAGTCGAACTCGGGCCCTCGCGCTTGCCAGGCAGGCGCTTACGCCGCTGAGCCATCTCACCGGCCCCCTTTATTGATTCTTAAACTTCATCTTTGGGTGCTCTCTAGCCTACCCCTGTGTTAGTGCTTGAGGCTTGACCAGTGAAGCATCCCTAATGCAGATATCCAAAGTGCTCCAAAATCCAAAACTTTCTGAGCACCGACATGATGCCACAGTGGAAAATTCCACACCTGACCTCATGTGACCGTTTGAAGTCAGAACGCAGATGCACTGAAAACATTGTGTTACGTTACCTTCAGGCTAGGTGTATAAGGTGTATATAATATCAATGAATTCTGTATTTCGGATTGCATCTCCAAGGTATTTTATTCTATATTCGCAAAACTCCAAAATCTAAAACAAACAAACAAACAAAAAAAGCCAAAAAACGGAAATTTGAAACACTCCTTGTTCCAAGCATTTCGGGTTAGGGGTGTTGAACCTGTATTTGTTTTCTTTGGCCATCTAATAGATGACCACAAGCTTTACAGCTTCGTGGGGCTGTAGGTCAGAGATGCAGCCTGCTTCTCCACCCCGGGAAAATCACCAGGCTGAGACCCAGGTGTCACATGAGCTGAGTTCTCATCTGCAGACTTGCGGGGGGAAAATCCCATTTCCAAGATGATTCTTGCTGGTGGTGGAGTTCAGTTCCCTGGGGCTACAGAACAGAGACACTGCTTCCTTGCTGGCTGACCCTGTCTGCTTGCTGGAGACCTTGCTTCCTGTTCCTGGGGCTGCGCCCCACTCCGGCCAGCTGCCCACATGCCTTGCCACATAGTTCCTCCTACCTTCCAGCCAGCGATGGCACATTGGCTCCTCGGCCTCTGAAGCTCTGACTTCTCTGTTGCTGACTTTAGGAGTTTCCAAGGGCTCTTGTGACTAGGGCGGTCCTGCCGATCCCCATCACAGCAGTAACCCCGTTAGCATGGCGTGTGTACAGCCTGGGGCAGAAAATCTCACAGGCCAACTTAGAATTCTGCTTCCCACAAGGCTTTTTGACGTAAGTATGAAACTGGGTCCTCTGCTGACCCTGACTTCAAAATGTTTTAATGCACAATTGTGCAAGGAGTTCCTGTATTGTGGCTGACGCTGGAGAACAGTTGTTTAAAGTGTGATGACGCTCTGCGAATTTATCGGTATTGTCTACCCTGCCTTATGCTGTGGATTACTGAATTGATAGCATGTTGACCTTGTTGAACCTTGACAGAGTGATAAATTGCACGCTTGTTTCCTCTCATGATTCCGTGGCTCTTTTGAAAGCCTACCCCTCTGATGTGCCCAGGAAAATTCCCTTTGATGTGCCAAGTCTGGACAGTCGAGCTTTTAAGGAATTTGAAGCAGAGAAAATGAGCACCTGCCCGTACAGATGCGGGCCGGTCTCTGTGTTTGCCGCCAGTGGTGAACCTCAGCTGCAAAAATGGTTTTTATTCTCAGCCATCTTGTTCCCCTTACCTGTCAAATAGGCCAGCTCTCAGATTCTGAAACAAGAATAAATTGCCCCCTTGTTAATGCTCAGTAGAAGAAATTAAAGTGTGAAGACGTGAGAGGGAAAATGCTTTTGAAAGAGAGGCCCTAGGAGCGAGTTCCTATTGCCGAGATCAGGTAAAAAACGGCTGGGAATCTCTTTTAATGCTGTCAAAATGCGGTGGGTTTTGACTGGTCTAAAAACAGCATTTTCCAGCATGTGTCTCTGGGACACCAGTTTTATCTGATGAGTAACGGGTGTGGGAGGAAAAGATTCTCCGGTCAAATAGGTTCGCCACGCCAACTCGTTATTAATCTCCTAAGGGGTGATACGATCAACCGTGATTTCCAAACCTATGTAGAGTGCTCATTTGGTTTCCTGTGAAAGAAATATTTACGAGATTAGGGATCCAAGGAGCACACTTTGGGAAGGACTGTGTTGAAGGATATCTATGATTTTGAGAAAGTAGGCCTGGCCGGTTGGTATACCTGTGACATCAATCTGCAAATGATCCTATCTCCACATTTCTGTCACAAGAACATAGAGTTGGGTCATAGAGGCGCGCTCATTATATCTTAAATACTTCCCAGTAGAATTGTTTCTTAGTCGTTTTTTTGACTGTTAATATCATTCCCAGTTTGAGGCCCTCAAAGTAACCTTAGAGACTTCAGTAACAATTTTATATCTAGAGAATGGTGAAGGGAAAGAAATGAATATTTTTATTGCGACATGGGTGCTTTGGGTATCTTCATCCTATTTAAATTTTGCAGCAACCTTTCTGAGGTAAGTGCTACTACCTGCAGCTCATAAATGAAGATGTGGAAGATCAGCGAGGTTAAGGAGTTTGCCTAAGGTCACACAGCTTGTAAAAGCCAGCAGGCATTTGGAGCCAGAAACCCCTGACTTCAAAGCCCCTCCTCTTTCCCATGCACCACTCCGTCTCTCTGCCCTCATCAATAATGTGTTTTAATTTGCCCAATGAATATGAGTGCATTAAAAGTTGGGTGTAGTTCCAACATTTTAAACTGAGGTGTATTTTCCATTATTTGGCATTTCAGTTTTAGAGATGCTTCGTCTTCCAGCCAGAGTCATCAACTGACAGCAGTTTTGCATCTGTGCATCCCTAGCTTTCCCATGTCTTCTCTATCCTTTTTGAACCATTAAATGACCTGAAAAAACAAAATCATACAATGCACTAGGAAAAAGCCAACTCTGACTGCACTTATTTTCCAATTTCTATCCTCATAAAGGGAAGGCTAGCCTTTCATGTGTTCGCATAATTATGGCAGCTCAGTTCACTTGGCCTTTGGCAGGTGACTTCGTTTCTGTGCCTGTCTCATCAGTCCATGAAATGGGGGTGACAATACTCTGGAGGCTCAGTGAGAGTTAAATAAGGTCATGACATGGGACAATGAATTTAAAGTACTTAATAATGAGTGCTTGGAGCCAGGTGTGATGGTGCACACGCTAATCCCAGCACTCTGGCAAGCTTAGGAAGGAGGATTGCAAGTTTGAGCCCAGCCAGAGCCACATAGAGAAACTCTGTCTCAAATTTAAAAAAGGATGGGGGATGAAGCTCAGCGTGAAGGCCCTGGGTTCAATCCACAGTACGACAGGACTTCTGGGAAGATGTCGGAGTGGTGAGCAGCAGAGAAAGAGCCTCTCTGAGATTTAGTGCCCAGTACCACAAAAAAGTGGTTGGCAATCGTTAACTTCTTTCCTACCTTAATATTGGGGCTTACTTCTTACTGGCAATTAAGAAGAAAACCAGAAATAAGAATCGTCAGGGACACCATGTAAGGGTTCTGAGTGTGGTCAGGAAGAACCTAATACCGTCCTCTCCCTGCTGTATCTGCTCAGCTGCCACTCACTGATGGCCAGCAGGACCGACTTGGAGCGGACTGGAAAGTGCAAGTAAATGCGAACACACATTAATATTAACCAAAGAACAAATACCCGCGAGGCTCCCTTGGCCCTGCGTGTTTACCTTTGCTCTGAGAAGTGTAGTTAGCAAGAGTAACATCAAACAGACCCATCCTGCGGTCGAGGAAGAATTTCCCCATTCAGCTCTCACCCTGCGCCCTTAGCTATGCCCTGCTCCTCATTTTGGCCAGATACATTAGCATTCAAACCCGGGGAATTTTTACCTAAATGCGTTGCTGCTTTATAACGCTTCAATCTCCATATCTTCAGGGCTCTCTAACATAGAACCTTGCCCATAGTTGGGCCATTTTGTTGAATTAGTCAGTATTTACAGAAATATGCTAACTTCCAGCTCCTTCCATGTTTAACTCCTAATGAGATGGACAGGTTTTGTTTTGCACCCAAAATTAGGCCAAAATATTTTACCAAGGAGCAAGGCGGGAGGGGAGATACTCTGACTTCGCTTGGAGTAAAGTAATGGTTCACAAACTTAATTCTTTCCATGATTCTGGTTACAAACCTGTTGGACGAGAACCAGACCAAATTTCCCCACGAGGTCAACATTGACCCTAACTGTTGAACTTGATTCGGTTCTCGTCCAATTCAGTTTGCAACCAGAATTGTGGAAATAATTAATTTCGTGAACTGAGGTGCCACTGTATGTCTGTCACCAGAGTTAGCAGCTCTGACCTTCAGCAGTTGGAGACAGACTCTTATAGCTCGGTGGGTACATCTCACTTGGACCCGAAACCTCAGGTTGACACAATACACACACACACACACGCGCGCGTGCGCGCGTGCACGCACATAATCCTCCCATTTGGATCTATCAGCTGTCTAGTTCATCCATCCTTCCTCCTGTAGGGTAAATAAGCAGCACCAAAGCAATCTAGAAAACTCAATGCCTTTCCACCCTGTTAACTGACTCTGAGCTGTTGGTTACACACTTCAGGTCGGCCACACTCTTCCCCTTCCGTGTCCCCTCATCTTTGACAAGGGCCAGTCCCACATGTGCAACCTGCAGCGGAAGGCTTTCCAATCATGCACTCTGTCGCCTGTAGGAGTCCTTTGGTGGCATCCTCTGGATGGTAGAGATTAGCCCCATGCACGGCCACTCTCCCAGTGTCCTGCTGAGGCCGGCCTGGGCACTGGACTCCGTGGCTGCCGAGGATGAGCTTTGCATAAAGCCCACTAGGAAGGTGATGGCCACACCTCCGGGTAATAACTCACCATGGCAGATTAGAACAAATCATTCTGGATTCGTCACATTTGGAGGAGTCAATGGGCTGGGTTGGGCGGAGCAGGGAGGTAGCCGCTGCTGGAAGACACAGTCTCCCTTTCTGCTAATAAAGGATTTAAAAATGGTGTCTCAGAAAGACATTGCAAACAGGAGACCACAAGGACCCTACACAGACACACGGTAAGAGGATGTAGCTGTTCTGTTTGCTGCTTGGGTTAGTACAGTGAGTGGTTCCAAAAATGGGGGGGGAGGTGTGGCTGGGACAGGATGGGGACAAGAACAGGTTGTGAGAAAAGGACAAAGGGATCACTGACAACCTGTGTCTCCCAAGCCCAGCCAGCTGAACTTCTCCCAGGACAAGTGTCACAGACCCACAGACTCTTCTGTGCTGAGCAGGGACAAATAACAAGAATCCAGATGGTAAGTCAGGCATGGTGGTGCACACCTGTAATCCCAGCTTCCAGGAGGCTGAGACAGGAGGATCACCACAAGTTCAGGTCAGCCTAGGCTACATGGTCAGTTTAAGGCCAGCCTGAACTACATAGCGAGACCCTGTCTCAAAAACAAAACAAAACAAAACAAAAAGAATCCAGATGGCACCCAACTAGCCTTTCCCTGTCAAACAGAGTTCTACTTCTTATTTATTATTTACTTATTTTTTGAGACAGGGTCTTGCTGTGTAGTTCAGGCTGGCCTTGAACTCACTATGTAGCCCAGGTTGGCCTTGAACTTGTGGTGATCCTCCTGCCTCAGCCTCCTGAGTGCTGGGATTATAGGCGTGTGCCACCATACCTGGCTCCTCTTTTTAAAAGTAATTTATTATTTTTACTATTTTTCATGATGGTAAAATATACATGCATAAAATTGTCTTATCCATTTTTAAGCAAAGAGTTCAGGGGCATTAAATTCACATTTCTGTGCCCCCACTGCCACCATCCATCCACAGGACTCTTTGCATCTTGCACAACTGAAACCCTGTCCCTAAACACTAAGTGCTCCTTCTCCCTCCGTCTGACCCTGCAGCCGCTCTTCTATTTTCTGTCCCTCTGAATTTAGCCAGATTCCTGGAGGGGCTCTAAGTACCCCCATGGGTGGAATCATACTGCATTTGTCCTCTTGTGACCAGCTTATTTCACTTATAATGTTTCAAGGTTCACCCATGCTGTAGCAGGTGTCAGAATGCCCTTCCTTTTCAAGACTGAGTAGTATTCCATTGAGTGGAGACACCCCATTGTGTTCATCTATCCATCAGTGGGCATGTGGGTTGGATCCACCTTTGGCAACTATAAATAATGCTGCTATGAACATGGGTGCATTCTAGTTCCTTCAAATAAAATTCTAGTCTTCATCTGTTTCTTTCCCTTCCCTAAGTGAGTGATTTCTGAGAACACAGTCCAGGAGTGTAAGGCTCAGACTTGTACATTGTACATGACATTAGAAAGTCCCTTTGTCAGACTTTAGACACACACACATAATTCCTCTTTCCTGTTATGGTGCAGATCTACAATGTCCTCCAAAAGTCTCATGTGTTCAGAAGATGGGATTTTGGGGGGTCATTGGACCATGGGGGCTCTAAGTACCTCCACGAATTTAGCCATTGACAGACTCATAATTCGATGGTATTATTGGGAAGTCCTAGCTGAATGAAGTGGGGCACAGGGACATGAACTTGTCCATGTGCTATATCTGGTCCCCAGCCCCCTCTCTCAAGCTCTTTCTCTCTGTTTCCTGGCTGTCATGAAGTGAGCAGCTCTCTCCTACCACCCCCTTCCACCATGATTCTACCTCACCACAGGTTCAAAAGCAATAGAGCTAGCTGGCCATGGACTGAAACCTCTGAAACCATGAGCCAAAATAAATCTGTCCCCCTTTAAACTGTTTATGTCAGGTGTTCTGTCATAGCAATGGAAAGCTGATTGGCACACTTCCCTTCTAAGAAGCAGCTTGTGTTACGGAGACCATATGTCCCTGTTTGCCTAGGACAGTCTTGGTCCACACCTGTCATTGCAGTGTAATTATTAATGGCATACCTCTGCAGCCAAAAAGATCCTGGGTTGGATGAGAAATAATATAGTCACACTATTTACAAAGAGAGTTGTGAATTGATGCTAAAGTAATGGCTTTCAGTGTGACTTTTTGGTCTAAAACTCTGAGTCTTAGCCAAGGTGAACTTTGCCTCCCATGGGACACCTGGCAATGAGCGGAGACTTTTTCATTGTCACAACTTGGGTAAATGGCCCTACTAGCACCTAATGGGTAGAGACAAGTGCTGCTTCTAAACAACCTCTTCAGTACAGCACAGCCCCCGCCCCAAAGAGGTACCTGGCCCTGAGGTCAACAGATGAAAAACCTTAATTTAAGAAATGCAAGGGCCAGGGATAGAGCATAGGGGTACAGTGCCTGCCTGGCAAGCGTGAGGTTGTGAGTTCGATCCCCAGTACCAAAAAAAAAAAAAAAAAAAAAAAAAAAGAAATGCAAGGAAGGAAAGAAAGGAAATGGACTTTGACAGGATGAAGGGAGGCCAGAAAGGAAGAAAGAACAGATGGCATTTTGCCAGAAGCAATAGATAGAACTGCAGCCCAGAGGGGAACAGAACTTGGCCTTCCGCCCACCTCTCCAGCAAGCTTGGACCTCATTTCAAATTGCTTAGTGCCCTCTCCCCTTCCCCTTAGTGTGTTCCTTTGTGCAGTGGCTGACTCAGGTCTCCTCTGTCTGACACAGTGGCTGAGACAAGTTCATAACGTGCTTTGAGAAGTGTAGAGCCCTTGATGATGTAGAATACTCAGCTCCGCGCCACCTGCCAGCTCTGGTGCAAATATTGTCACCTTCGGAGGCCAACCGAGACTGGGACAGCCCCCACACATCACTGGGAGACTGAGGGTCAGAACACAGCGCTGCTGGGCGCACAGGGCAGTTCCCAAATGCACCTCCGCCCAGTGCTAAGGTACCCACACGCGACGCCCACTCCAGAGAGGCACTGCTTCCATCCTCGATTGATATTCCCAGAACACCCCATGATGTGTGCCTCTTACAAGCCCGGTTCTGTGCTTCTCAAGGCGTCCTGGGTTACTGATGGGCTGCAGAGAAGACCTACCCTGTCCTCTCCCGGCCCGCGTGCACTTTGGTGTCTTTTAAATACATGTGCGCATCCCAACACCCGATTACGTAATTGTCTTGGTTGCGAGAGCTCACCTGTCTGGTCTGAACTCAGTTTGCAGAAGCTCCCTGTGGGCCCTCTATAAATATTCATTAATGATGAGGTCAGACGCAGCGGCGGAATTCAGCTTGAGGATCATTATTAACACAAACCACACAGCCTTCTCCCTGCCCGGGGCAGGGGGTGACAGTAAGGACAAGGGCAGGCCCAGAATCACATCAGAAGAGCCTAGGAGAAATCAGATCGTGCTGAACGGAAACCAGGCCATGAGAAGAGACGCAGGAAGGTAATGAAAGGGAAAAATCCAAGTGGAGTGAGGGACGTGCCGTTTCTTCCGAACCTCGCTGCCCAAATGTACTCTATCCTGGTCATTCCCCTAAGTGCAGCGGCGGCTGCTGAAAAATCTTTATGCCAATAAAAATATGTGCAAGCCACTCTTTCTGTTGTTTTAATTTGGCCAGCCCACCTAGAAGGCTGGCTTCTATACTGATGAACTGGAGAATCAAAATGACCACAGAATTCACCTTCCGACAGGGGAGGAAGGCTGCGTGGATGCCTAGAAGTATTCTCATCGGTCTGTGGGTCACACGTGAACAATTCCTACCGCTGGGGTTATCGGCCCTGGCCTAGGTCTTTGGATTCTGGGGTGGGGGGGGGGGACTGCCTCACTTACTGACAAAATAGATGACTAGCCCAGTGCCAATTAACCTCCCTTTAATTGATAATTAATTTTAAAACCTATTTACTCTCCCTAGAACGGCCGAGACTTTAAAGAGACCCCTGTGAAAGCAAATGGAGAAGGAAGTCTTCTTGCAGGAAATGAACGGGTGCTCTCAAGGAAGGGGAGCGAGCCAGCCTCTCTCTCCCATGAGCCAGTTTAGTAAGTATTGTGTATGCACCTGAAGGTGACAGTCCCCTCACTCTCGTGGGACTGTCCACTTGTGCCTGGGACCCAGGGGTTCTTGGGCCATGGGGTTTTGGGTGCTAAAAATGAGAGAGCTCTGGGCCCTACCCCTTTGGCCCTAAATCCTCCGGATTGACTCTGTTCCTTGCCACCTTTGGCCTCTAGGCTTTTACCTCAGTTTCCCCTCAACTCTATTCAGTCATACTCTCTGACTTAAACCCCACAGTTTAAATCTTCCCTGTTTTTGCTTTTAATCTTAGGACGCTACTGAATGGCAAGATGACAATGTTGACGAATGTCCATATTAGATATATGCCCCTTCCTTTGGCTCCTTGTACAAAAATAGGCTTATTATAATTTTTTTCTGACTAGGACATGGTAACCAAAAAAAAAAAAACACAGAAAAATATAAAGACAATATAAATTTACAGAGAATATAACTATAAAGAGAAAATCAGCTAATTTTAAATCTCAACTCTATGGACAACACTGCCAATATCTTTGTATAGATTCCCCCCTTTTTTTTCAGTAGCCGGATTGGAACCTAGGGCCTTGTGCATGGTAGGCAAATGCTCTATCATTGAGCTACATTCTCACTCCTTTTTAAAATATAATTTTATTTTGAGATAGGATCTTACTAGGTTGCCCAAGTTGGCCTCAAACTTGTGATCCTCCTGCCTCAGCCTCCTAAATAGCTGGGATTACAGGGTGGACTGCCATGCCCAGCTATTTATTAATCTCTGAAATGCTGACATCACATGTTTATTAGTTGCTGGCATATTGCATTCCTTCATTCTTCAATGGCCCGAGCTGAACATAACCATGGTCTCCACTCTGTCTCCATCATAATTGTTCAGGGTACTTGGAAGAGACTTAAATGGAGCTTCTACTATTCCTAACATAACCTCATGATAGTTTCTTATTTTCTACCCTTGCTAATGAAAACTATGTTTTGGCTTGTCCAGAATTCAATTCAAAAAGTGTTTTGGCGGGGGTAGGAGAATTACTCGCTGAACTCATGTGTTGGCTCATCCTCAGGATGTGAGGGAGACCCTGTGGGGGACTCTCGTTGGCTGTGGCTGCCCTGGAGTGGAGACCGGTGAGTTAGAACCTTCTACCCCTGGGGAACTCTGGGGTCACAGGAAAGTCTGTGACTCAGCCCGCAGTGAAGGATCTGCAGCTCTGAGCTGGAAGCCCTTATTCCCTTATGAGATGTGGGTGTGAGAATATTTGCCAGTGTCTGCCAGGGGGATTGGTAAAATACCCACGTGCTTGGCGAGGGCTCCGCCACCACCCACCCAGGGACTAACAGAGTCCTAGGACAACAGGGGACATCTGGGGTTTCATCGCTCTGTGTCTGGAAGTACTGAACTCATACAACACTGTTTTGCTCGCTTGTTCACTTGCTACTTTATTTTAATCCTCCCTTCCTTCCTTCTTTCTTCTTTCCTTCTCCTTTCTTTTCTTCCTCCTTCTCTCCCTTCCTGCCTTCTTCCTTTCTTCCTCCCTCTGTCCTTCTTTCCTTCCTTTCTATGACTATTGGACTCTAAGCTAGACCATCTGAGCCCCTTCTCATATACAAGCCGTGTGCCCTTGGGAAAATCACTTAACCTGTCACAGCTCAGTGTAAAAAAAAAAAAGGGAAGCCAACAGTATCTACTTTGTCCAGTCATTGTGAGAACATCAATGAGTTATGCATGCCCTCTTAGTGCTAACTGTTGTGATAATGCATTTATCTAACTAACGTTTACTGGGTTGTTACAAAAGGGCAGGCATTGTGCTAGGTCTGGGGACCCCGCCTTGAGGAGGAAACTTGCTCTCCGCCCCTGTGGAGTGTGCAGCCCGGGGAAGGAGATGGCCAATAAACACGGAAACAAATAAGCGAAGTGCTCACAGAGTGGGGTGCATCCGCTGAAGGAAATAAGCAGCGTGGTAAAATGGAGAATAACGACAGAGAAGCTCATGGGTGCCAGATGGTCCCCGAAAGCCTTTTGAGGAGGTGACACTAGAGCAGCCATCTGAGGTCAGCATGGCTGCCTGGGAAACTCTCCAGACAGAGGCAAGAGCTGGGCAACTTTAGGGTCAGGAAGGAACTTGAGTCAGACCCAGAGTGGCTGTGCAGAGCGAACTAGAGGGAGGCAATGTGGGACCAGACGAGCATGGGGCGCTGCGGTGGGTGGAGCCGCAGTAGCCGCCATTTTGTAGCTTACGCATGTAGCTCCTCTCCCGGCTTCCTTAGCTGGTTGAGGTGGGCCAGGCCTGCAGCTGCTCCCCATTTTCCTGGACACGTTTCGGTTCCTCTGGCTCCTGGGCCACATGTGTATGTGTGTGTTCAGAGCCATGACAAAACCCTTTGGCTTCTGAGGACACTCACAGAAGTAATATCAGAGGCAAGGAGAGGGTGTCTTTGTTTGGGCTGCCATAACAAACTACTGCAGACACGGTGGCTTAAACAATAGAAATTTATTTTAGCAGTTCTGGATGCTGGGAATTCTGAGATGAGGGTGCCAGCATGGTCGGGTTCTTGTGAGGGTCCTCTTTAGGGTTTGCAGATGGTCGCCTTTCTGTGAGTCCTCCCATGGTCCTCTTGCCTCTCCTTATAAGGAAGGGCACCAATCCTACCATAAAGGCTGCACCCTCATGACCTACTAACCCCCAAATTCCCATCTCCAAATACCATCCCATTGGGTTTAACGTTTAAACATACAGACTGAGTATCTCTAAACCAAAGTGCTTGGGACTGGAAGTGTTTCAGATTTTGGATTTTGGAGTATTTGCGTATATGTAGTGAGATATCTTGGGGATGGGACCCAAGACTAAACACAAAATTCATTTGTTTCATATATACTTTATACACATGTTCAACATTGATTTTGTATAACATTTTAAAGAATTTTTGTGCATGAGACGAAGTTCCATGGTATGAGAGATTTTTCATTTGGCATTAAGTCATTGCTCAAAAACTTTCTGATTTTGGAGTGCTTTGGATGTTGGATTTTTGGATTAGAGATACTCAACCTACATAAATTTTGGGGCGATACAAACACTTAGTCCTTAGCAAACAAGGCCTAACCTGTCCCTATAGGACCTGTCCCTGTCCCTACATCCTTGCACAGTAAAGGATGTAGCCTTTCCATTTGGTCCTGGGATGAGAGTCGGAGTCCTTGGATTTCTCATGAGAAGGAGCATCCTTGTTCTTCCTGAGCCCCTGGGTGGAGCTGGGCTTATGCTGAAAGGTAGATGACTCAGAGAGGGGCTGGTCACTAGAAGAATGGACTACATCGTGAGAAATTTGGAACAGTAAGCCAGGCTGGAGGGCACAGGGCTGGAGACTGAGTTCAGCTCCATGGTCAGTGAGCCAATCAATGGTGCCTGACTAAGGGAGCCCAGTAAAAACTCTGCACATGGAAGCTGGGTGGAGCTTCCTGGGTGGAGGACACATCCATGTGCCCAAAGGGTGACAAGCTCTGGATTCCGTGGGGAGGGGCAGAAGATCTGGATTTGGGACCCTCCCAGACTTCACCCTGTGGCTCTTTCTGTCTGGCTGGTCCTGCTCCGTATGCTTTATGATAAAGTTAACCGGAAGTATGGTACTCTCCAGAGTACTGAGAGTCACTCTGGTGAGCGATTAAACATGAGGGGTGCGTGAGAACCCCCCTCTGGTTTTGTAGCCAGTTGGTCAGAAGTGCAGGTGGTTTGGGGACCCACTTATGGCTGGCATCCAAGGTGGGGGCCATCATGATGGGAACCATGCCCTTAGAACTGTGGCCTCGGACGCTAACTTCAAGCACTTAGTGTCAGAACTGAATTGCAGTAAACCCATCGGGGCACAGTGGCATCCGCCTCTTCTTTCCAAACACCTGCCCTGTGGACTTCAAGGTCAGCATCAGAAGCCAAGATAACAGCTTTGCAGAGATAGCTGGTCGGCTCCCCCAACTGCATGAGGTCCAGACTCTGTGACATGTGCACATGTGGACATACATGTGTATGCATGCAGATGTGCACAGGCACGTCTGGTGGCCCAGGCTTTCTGACTGGTACACACGTTGCACCTGTCAGCAGCCCCCTGCCTCCTCCATCCAGGACAGGCTGCACTCTCTGGTCATCTGTTCCACACTTGCCGCCTTGAATGACACAGAGAGGGTGCTGTTCAGTGCCACCAGCACTGGTTGGGTAAATATGGTGCCATGCTGCAGAAGGACAAACTGCTGGCAGAACTGAGCAGACTTTGAGGAAATCTGGCCTTTACCTGCTTCAGAAGCCTAGAGGAGATTTCCATGAGCTGGGCGTTGCAGGAGGACTTGGCAAGAACCTTTCTTTTCTGCAATTTTGTCTGACACTGTCCAATCCAGACAGCACTGGGAGTGCAAATGATTTCCCATTGCTTTGATGTATTTCTCTTTCCCCAATTGACTATCAGAGCAGTAATAACTGCTACCCTTGGTAAAGGGCCCGCAGGGCACCAGGAACATGCCACATTTCCTCTTTCAAACCTACAATCCATATGTGGGTATTACTGTCTCCATTTTACAGATGGCAAAACTAAGGCTTATAAAGCCTTGTGCTTTGGATATATGGCCATACAAATGAGTGCTGTAAGTGGCAGAGCTGGGAGTTGAACCCAGGTCTCTCTGGTATCTCTGTCCCCTCAGTCTAAGCTCCCTTAGCCCTGGGAGACGGCTGACACATAGTGATGTGTCTGGCAGGAGTCGCAGCTCTGTGCATCTCCCCCATCACCCTCACAGCTTAACTGCTTCCTTCTATTGCAAGTGACAAGAGATGGGGGAAGAAAGGCTTTCCTGCTTGCCCCTGCTTCAGGCGGATGGCTGGGTATTTTTAGCAGCCTAGGAAGTCTCCCTGTAAAACAGCTCCAGGTTTGAACTTGCCTCGTCAGCCCTGCCTCCTGAGTCCCCTGCAGAAGGTTTACGGCTGCCCCTCACCAGCTTTGCTGATGCAGCCGGTAATGTTTATAACCACAATCAAGCACTCCAAGAACCTAGTCCTGATTTCTTACCCAGCTCTATCCTGTAACAGGAGAGTTTTCAATCGAGTAGGTTTGCCTCTTGCACCACATTCATTTTAAAATAGCTCCAGCCCAGCATGGAGGATCTCATGAGGCCTTGCACAGGGATTTGTACTAGAAGCATGGAAATACATTTATTTTACCTTCCTCTTTCTTCCTTCTGGAGGGATTTTAATATGTCCTGCAGGAGTATTCCTCCCATGGCAGGAAAAGGATATGCTTTGCACCAAAGACTAAGGTCTGCGTGCAGCGTTGGTTGCCAGAGACCTCCACTGGGGCTCATCCACAGGCATGGTGTCTACCTGGGGGTGTCGCCTGGACATCTATTGTCACAGTGGAGATCTTCCTGCAGTTTCAAGGCTGGATAGGGCATTGGCAGAGGGAAGGTATGTTACACGCGCGTTGCCTTGGTAGTTTTCATGTAGCAGAATATGTGTGTCGATTTGACTTGAGCCAGAGAGATGACAAAAGGTCATGGCTTGCCCCTTCCTGCCAATGGTACCAATGTCCACTCTGAAGGGCTGGGAGGGCAGGGAAGTCATCCCCACATGAACCATGTCCAGAATGAAAGGGAGAAAATCCAGCTGAGTAGCAGTGACCTAACTTCAGAAGAATCATCTTTTCTCCTCTTCCTGCCCTCAAGAGGACCTGTAGCCAGGGATTTGAGCTTAGGAGCCAGCATGGCTGGGCTGGAAATCTTGAAGGCCTGTTAATTTTTCCCCTTTTTCTTCTTTTCCCCTTCCCTTCTCTCTCCTCCCCTTCCTTTCCTTGTGATCTTTTCTTCCTCCTTTTCCCTTTTCCCTCCCTTCCCTTCCTTCTTCCTTTCCATTACATTTGGAGATGCTCAGATGTATTTACCATCCCTTGGTGATAGATATTTAGCTTGTTTCCAGTCTTTTACCACTCAGTTCATGCTGCAAGGAATAAGCTCATGCATAATCATTTGGTACCTGCCCAAGTGTATCTGCCGGATGGAGTCCTAGAAGTGCAGTTGCTGAGGGAAAAGTGTATTTCTTTCCTATTGCTGCTGGAACAAATCACCATAAACTCAGCAGCAGAAAATAAGACAAATTTATTCTCTCACAGTTCTTGAGTCAGAAGTCTGAAAGCAATTTCACTGGGCGCAAATCAAGGTGTTGGCAGGCCTGGCTCCTTCTCCCAGCTCTATTCCTTGCCCTTTTCAGTTTCTAGCACCCTCTTCTGTTCCTTGGTCTGTGACTCCTTCTTTTTCAAAGTTCACCACTCTGAGCTCTGCTTCTGTCCCTGTGTCACCTTCTCTCCAGTCTCTTGCCTCCCTCTGTGACATCAGACTCACTGGGATAACCTGGAATAATCTTCCAATAAATTGCCCTCTTGGAATTTGCCATCCGTCCTCAACATATAGGTGTAGCCATTTTCCATCCATTACCAATACAGCTCTATCAAACTGACCTTTGCAAAATTGCTGATTAAAAAATTGTACTCTGTGTGTTTTTTCATGAACATTTTTCTTATGAGTGAGACTGAGGGTGTTTTTACCCGTGGAGGAGCCACATGGAGTTTCTTTTTTGGTGTGCTGTCTTTTCATATCCTTGGCCTATTTTTCTTTGAGTTGTTGGACTTTCTCACTCATTTGTTGTTCTTTAGAGCAGAATTAGCCCTTTGAGCTGAATTGCAAAGGGTGCCGTTAGTACCAGCCCCTTTTTACAGATGGAGAAATCACAGCTCGAAGACCTTAAATAACTTGCTAAAGATCACAGTGACAGAGCCAGAACTGAAATCCTCGGTGACCTTGAACTTCACTCATGCTGTGATCTTACCAGCCAGCAGCTTGGTGGAGATTGTCTCTGTCAGACCACACATTAGAAGTAACAAATGAACCTCCTGTAGTGGACAATGCAATTTGCAATTTTCCAGGCTCTTTCATTTTTGTTATTTCACTTTCACTCTCCTAAGTATTAATTATCCCATTTTACACATGAGGAAACTGAGGCTCAGAGAGACTTAGGAGCCTGGGTGGATCTAAAACTGAGCCTTTATAAATCTTTCACATACCATCTTAAAATATTTTTTTATCCTTTGTACAACTATACAATTATTTATTTGCTATGATTTTTAATTGACTCACGTTCTAAAAAGTTAGCCTCATTCTAATGAGTAACAGTGTTAAAATCACAAGTCTGACATTCCCTCTCTTCAGTCCTTAATTCCACATACCTAAGAATTTCCTCATACTACCTGCAATTCTCTTATTTCCCATAAGTGTTACGAGTATCACACGTTTTGGAAGCACTGCATTAAATCTGTAAAACCTGGTGGTAAATAAAAGGCCCTCATAACAGCTCCCCTTTACCAAACACCTACTAAATGCCAGGAGCTTCCTTTAATTCTTACAACAACTCTAAGAAACAGGTACAGTTTTTGCAGTTCATAGAGGAGAAAACAGAGAGGTTGTCTAAGGCCACATAGCTGGGAAATCGCAGTAGGTGTTTGAGCTCAAGTCTTGGACTCAGAGGCCCATGGATTTATCGGGGTCCTGCGCTACTCCAGGTGCCCCCTGCCTGGGCACTGGTTTGTTGATTGCCCAGCCGATCACCAGTTCGTGATAGCTGACTGGAAGGTAATGATCTATTTCATTGCAGGCTGAGTGAGGATTTCCGGGGCAGCCTACCCAGTGCCTAAGGGATTTTTCTGTTCTGCCACTAATTGTTTTAGCTGCTTCACACTTCCACGAATTGGGCAAATACAATTAACCCATTTATGAATAAGGAAAGTGGAGAGGTTGCACGATTCCCTAACATCGCCCAGTAAGTGAGTGGGACAGCCAAGAATAATAAATAATATTATTTCAGGACACTCAAACTCAGAAAACCCAAGGGCTTCCCAGGGCCCCCTGGTTCTCTGGCATCAGAAGGGGCTTCCCAGCCGTGACCCTGCCCGAGCAATACTTCTTGCCGCCACAGAGGTTGGGGTGCACCGTGTCAGCCTGGGTGTTCTCCACGCTGTCCACATCAGCTCAGGCCACCCAAAATGTTTTCTCCCCATTATTCTTTTCAGATCATAGCTCAGTTTTCTTCTTCATGGAGAGAACAGCAGTACGTATTTTGTAGTGGTAAAAATAATATGGATTCTGCTTAACGGAAGGCTTCCCAGGTGGCTGTGGGGTGAATGGGGTGGCATTCGAAATGCACTGTGGAATCCTAGGCAGGCTGGTGTGGAGGCTCTGCTATTGCTTTTCACCCTAACAATAGCAGTGGGGGGGCTTGATAACCTTTAGCTTTTGCTGTGAAAACCTGGTTTCACGAAAGGTCCCTATGTCCCATGGGTGCGAGAACAATTTGGACGATGGTCCCCATGTGAGTCATGTCCCTAGTGTTCTCAGCTGCACGTGTTTTCAGGTCCCAGAGCCCAGTGTGAGCTGCAGGAGCACAGTAGACACCTCGGGCTCCTGTACGGTGTGCAAACTGTCCAGGGATGCCGTACATCTGAGATGTAGCCGATTTGGTTTTCTTTTAGGCCTACTTGGTAGTTTAAAATGTCAATGGTGGGCTCCTGGAGATACCCATTTACAGAAAGTGAAACTGAGGCGACCTCAGATATGCAGCTGAAATCTGACCCTGGCTCTTCTGACTGTTCTTTTCACCACGTCCCGCCCACCAGAGAAAATGTCAATGTGTCAACCCATCCAGGACCCAGTTACACCCAGAAGGGAAGCTGTGGACACTGCCCCTCGCCTGGGGCCTCCTTCTGCTTGTCCACCTCTGTCCTGCCTGTTGCCTGAAACTCTCCCATCTTAACACTAAGTCCATGAATACCTCAGTTTTAAAAATGTATGTGTAATGAGATTTTTTGTGCATATAAAAAGCTTGATAAGAAACTCGGTTGTTATGTCTTTGGATTACATTTCAACCAGGGAGATGGGATCTGAATGGGGCGCCGAGTTGCCCTCGCATGAGGTGGTGGGGTGGCTGCTCTCCGCGCAGGAGAACCCTTCCCTCTGCCCAGCAGCTGGTTCCTCCCGCAGCCGCCTTGTGTCCTGTCCAAGATAAATGATGGCAGAGAGCAGCCTCCAGCAGGATGGAGAGCCCGTCTGCCGGTGCCATCTGATTCCTCCACACACAGCGCTGTGCAGTCCCAGGATGCGTGGCCACTGGGGCGGATTTATAGCCCGCAGGTGGGGAGCACCATCCTGCCCTTCATGCAGGAAAACAACCAGCTCAGGCTCCTGTCCTCAGAACTCACGTAGGAATCCACCTGGGCCTCATTCTGCAGGACGCACTGCCGCTGTGGGTGACCTTCGGCCTGCTGTTTGACCTTGGGCAAGGCGCATCACCTCTGCAGCCTGATTTCCTTCCTCCATCAGCGAAAAGGGTGATCGACACAGTGAAGGGGAACATCCAGGACCTTCTCTGGGTGTCCCTCAGCAGCTCCTGTGGTTGGTGTTGCCATCCTTTGCAGAGAGAGGTTCAGGAGGAGGCAACAGAAATGTAAGATTGGGAGGAACGATGCTCGGGAGAAAATGGGAGAGGGCTCTAGAAAAAAGACAATGTGAGACGTGAGACAAGGGAGGGAAGAGAGCATGCACCTCCAAGCCCAGGCCCCAGCCTGTCCCGCAGAGCCCTTTCTGGGTGACTGAATCCTGGTGGTCCTTTGTTGCTACAAGCACGGATCACATGACCCCCTCCACAGAGAAGGACCCGCAGGCAGACGAGGTGCCCAGGCCACAGAGCTCCCAAGTGGAGCTGCAGGACTCAAACCTAAGACCATCTGAGTGTGGAGACCCAGCTCTTTACCCATTTGTCATCCATCCTGCTGCCTGGCACTGACCCTGCCCTCTGCTCTGGCCACTTGGTCCCCTTCTACAATGTTCTGCGTACTTTAGGGCCTCCATGCCTTTCACTGTGTGGGCTCCTCTGTCCAGAAGTCCCCTGTCCCTTCATCAGCTGGTTGGGTTCTGCATGGTTACCTCATGGGGCCAGCTCAGGTGTTACCTCTTCCGAAGAGTCTTAAATGCTGACACCCGAGGCAGAAGTCACACCTCTCCATCTGTGTCCTCAGCCTGTTATGGAAGAGAGAGGGCTGGATGACAGTGGTGGCAGTAGTGATCGTCATGACTGTTAAGGACTTTGCAACCGTGATGGAACCCTGCTGCGTGCTACATGCAGAGATCCCGTCTACAGACCCCATTTGCTCCATTCCTGTAAGCCCTGCAGAGGGGGTGCAGCTTACTGAGGGGGCCCCAGAGCCCAGAGAAGCCGACTCTGATTGTCCCTGTACCCCTCAAGGGACACATGCCAGGGGTGGTCCCTAACCCTGTACAGCTGATGTCTTTACCTATACACTCATCCTTATGATCAACTTTAAGTTATAAATTAGACACACTAAAAGATGAACAATAACTAATAATGAAATAGAGCAATTATAACATTATCCTCTAATGAAAAGTTATTTAAGAACATAGGAATTATTTTTTCTGGAATTTTCCACTAAATATTTTGGGACCCTGCCCTATCAACCATGAGTAACCAAGACCGTGGAAAGCAAAACTGTGACTCCTGGTGCCCTTTGAGTAGTGAACGCTGGGCCTGTGCTGTCTTCAGTAGTAGGGGATGTGATGTTGGGAGAAAGAGGTGGGCGCATTGGAGGGAGAGGCCAGAAGCCAAAGAGTACATGGCGTCTAGAAGCTTCCAACTCCCCTCTGAACCTTCCAGAAAGACGCAGGCCTGCTGACACCTTGATTTTAGAGTTCTGACTTCCAGAGCAGTAAGACACTAAATCGTGTTGGTTTAAGCCACACTTCTCAAGAAAGTCATCCTGTCCCCAGTATCTTGCTGGGCCTTGGTGGGCAGAGGGTGGCACGCACTTACTCATGGAAATGTGCAGGCTCGGCACGATCCCCTTGCAAGACCGCTGGTAGCTTTCAGCCCTCTTCTGGAACGCTGGCTCCTGAAGACGCCGCCCAGCTCCCGGCCTGGCCTTTCTGGCCACCATTCCAGGTCAGTGGAAACGTTACCCCCTGCTCACACCCCACGTCCTATTTGAATGAATGGCTCTTTTCTGTCCAGATAAGGGATGATTGTTTCCAATTATTTATGCATCTCTATGGAAACATTCCTTAAAAATACTGTCTGTTGACTTGGATTTTCCAGCAGCAGTGTCTTTGGAACATCTGTCCGTGGCCATGGACTTGGTTTACAGTGGGAGAGGAGGCACTTCCCTTCCATCCAGTGAGGGCTGAAGTGTTAGAGAAGCAGCGCAGGTCTTCGGGAAGCCTGAGCTCTGGCTGCAGGCCTGGCCTTCACATTTCCCTGTGACCCTTGAAAGGATCCCTTCACATCGCTACTTTTGCTTCACTTCCTTGCTTGCAAAGTGAGGCCATTGCACCAAATGACAGCGAATCCTCCTTTCTGCTCTAAAATTCTATGTTCTGTAGGAGACAACATAAGAAGCCAAGTGTGGTGGTGGCACTTGCCTGTAATCCCCACATTCTGGGAGGCTGAGGCAAGAGGGTCCAAGTTTGAGCCCAGCCTGGGCAACTTAGTGAGACCTTGTCTCAAATAAAAAATAAAAATGGTCTGGGGATATAACTTAGTGGGAAAGCCCAGGGTTCGATCCCCAGTACCGTACACACACACACACCCACACACCCACACACAGAGGAAAGGTATTATGCTACCTCCAACTTTATTGTCTACTGCCATCCCATTGAAGCTTATGTTCTACGTCTCATATCCAAGGACTATTGGGCTCTCTACAGTCTTCAAGGTGCAGTAATAATAATAATACCAGTAGGCAGCTCCCATTTAACAATCCTCTACTAAGCGCTTACATTCAGTATTTCATTTAATCCTCACTGCTGCTGGGATAGGTGTTTTTATCTCTGTGTTACATCTGAGTAAACTTAGGCTCAGAGAAGTAGGGTCCCTTGCCCAAGGTCACCCAGTGAATAAGTGGCAGAGCTGGCATGGAGTGAGCCTCTGTCTCCGGCGCTGGCATTCTAACCACTAGATCGTACATCACCGAGGACACGGTGCGGGCCCGGTACGCGTTTGAAGAATGTTTGAATGAATGAATGAATGAATGACTGTAATCATCTAAGATGCGAAATGCTCATCACATTTCCTGGCTGGTGTCTGAATGTCCTTTTTAGAGCAGTTGACTCTGAGCCCTCCCCCGACAGAGTTGGCCCAAAGGTCACTTGTGAGAGGCTGAGGACACGGTGGAGAAGACAGAACTGTGCTCCTCTTGGTGGGGCCAGGCAAGGCCTCTGGGGAGGGTGGGGACTCTCCGTCAATTCTGACTTCACACCTCTGATGCACGAAGCCCGGGCGGACACCAAGTCTTTGAAAATGCATCATTGGAAGGAAAGAGGAGGAAGTCCAGGTTTTGGTGCCAGTGGGCCACCTCCTGTCACTTTCCAGCTGGGTGGCTCTTGACAGTATGACTCTTCCCCTCGCTGAGCTACAGGTTGGCCATCCAAACACAGGGAGAGTTTATAGCCTCCGGCCCCGGAGGCTGCTGGGAGCGGGGAAGCCCCTGCACACGGTGGCTGTGAACAGGAAAGTCTCAACGAATGGCAGCCACGACAAGATGTGTGCACTGTGGCCCAGGACCTCATAGCCAGAGCAGACAGCATCCAAGGCGGCTCAGTGTAACCTCACTGTTTTGTTCTTAAATCCTGTGGTAGCTCATCCCTCATGGAATCAGATATGCTGTAAGGTAGCAAAAGTTTACTGCCACAGCATGTTCAAAGCACGGTCCCATTTTGGTAAAAGAAATGTTGTATATTACACATGAATGTATAGAAAGTTCTAAGTAATATACACTGATATACATGTACTGGAGGAAAGTCTCGACCAGTGGTGGCGAGCCTACGGCCCATGTGCCGCAGCGGGCTGTTCGTATCATTGGAAGCTCTAAAAGGTTCGCCATTGCTGGTCTAGGTGGAACCTAACCAAGCTGGTGACAGGAATCAGGGGCCTCTGCAGCGTAGCATGGGCAAGGAGATAACTTTCAGTCTCTGGCACTGAAATCAGTCATGGTCACTGAATATCCCATGTGCTTGCTCCTTTCCCTCATCTCCGTGTGGTCAGGGATAGGTGTTTTTATCCCTGGACCTAAGTGGCTACATTTGGGCATCGAGCAGTGGGAATGTCTATATCTCCCGTCTGGGCTGAAGTACTTAAAAGCAGGTGGGAGCTTTCTGTCTCTCTTCTGCTGCTGCTGTAACTTGAGAAAACATGTGACAGGATGGAAAGGAGAGTCCCCACCATTCTGTGTCAAACTATGCATAACTGAGAAATGAACTTGGGATGAGCAGCTAAGATTTTAGGGCGTACTTGTTACTGCAGCATAGTGCACCTAAGCAGACTAATTCTGCAAATTGCACGGACTTCTGTGTAGTTGGATTTTTCTTCGTGAATCATATGTTTTTTAAATAAAATTTTTACTTAAAAACATATATTTTGCTATCGTGTGGACCATCTCTGTAACTCTAAAAATATAAAAATTCCTGAAAACCCAGATTATTAGACTCAGAGATCATTAACCAATCATGAAAAATCTAGGAATGGATTGCCAAATGATGTGTATACTTTGGTTGAAGGCCAAAGTTTGGAGGATGTGCAGTGCTGGGAGGCTGTGGGGCTTCCAGGCTTAGAAAGAAAAAGGGGCGCAGAGAGATACAAAATAACCCTGAAAACTTAATGCCATGCAGTTGAAGGCGAGTTTTTTTGTGTGTTTTTGTGAGTCTGGTCTGTATGGGTCGTGGGTTGCCTTTTCCCCTTTTGTTATCTTTATTCAGAATGAGATCAGTAGCCCAGCCAATATCTATAAATAAATAACCCACAAAGTCTTGAACCTCCTGGTAGCAATTGTCCAACCAAAGGCCCATCCCTTTGTTGGACCTCAGCCTCCCCTGCTTGCTCTGCAGCCGCGGCAGCATTTGTTTCTCCAGAAAGAGACCACAGTGGTGGCTGCCGCAGAATTCTCCCAGGCATTTCCAGCTCCAGTCCCTGGCCACAAGGTAAGGACGAGAATCTGCCAGGCATTCACGGGGCTAAGTGAGAGGGGACACATGCAAAGGATGGAAAGCCCATCTTGGTGCCCGGGGGGCTGTAGGAGAGCAGTCTGCAAGCAACTGAACTTTCTAAAAAATCACTTTCTTGGTGACAGAAGCTTGCCCCTGATCTTGGCAATGAAGACCTTCTTGAGCAAAGAATGCCAAATTGCCTCTGCCGCCCGCTCACTTCTACAATGTCCCCTGTGTATTACAGTCTGCTTCCTTACTCCCGAGAGCCAGGCCTCCAGGGGCCGAAGGAAACGCTCCAATCAGCAAATACAGGGTGCCTGAAGCCACATGCTCGCAACTCTTGTACAGTCACCAGTCGCTTAGGAACAGGAACATCATATTACGTAGACCTAGATAGCATAGATCAACCACTGGGTGGGGCCACTTGATACAGTCAAAAGGCACAATAATTACGAGATGTCTGGGGCTAAACTTCTTTTATAAGTAAGTGTAAATTCTAAAATATGATTTAAAATATAGTACGGTAAATTCATAAGCCAGGAGCATAGTCGTTTACATACAGTTATGTACATAACTGCATGTGCTGTACTTTATGTACAGTTACGTACGTAACTGCATGTGTTGTACTTTTACACTACTGGAAGAACACTAGGTTTGTTCACACTGGCATTAGCACACACATATGAGCGATGCATTGCACTGTGACATCATGACAGCTATGACATCACTAGGCAACTGGGATTTTTCAGCTCCCTCATTTCATCCTCATGGGATTACTGTGGTGCAGGTGTTCACTGACAATTGAGTCAATGTCGTGCACTGTGCATGTATTGGTCAGTGTTCCTGTTGCTGGAACAAAATTCCTAACACCTCCAACTTGTAGGAGGAGAGGTTTATTTTGGCTTACAGTTTCAGAGATTTCAGTACATGGTTGGCTGACTCCAAGGCAGAAACATCGTGGTAGAAGAGTGTGGCAGAGGATGGCTGTCCAGGGAAAGAGCCTGAAAAGAAGGGGCCAGATATAGTCCCCAAGATCATATCACCAGGACCTACCAGATGCACCCAGGAGTTGCTTTACTAATCTCCTGGGAGGTACTCAAGCCAATCAAGTTGACATTCAAGATTGACCACCATGGTGCATGACTGTATTTGGCTTCCTGGGCCCCTTTCTCCTTCATGTGGCCTTTTCCCTCTTGATGGCTCTCACTGTACCCTCCTAGTCTTCCTCCTACCAGGTGACTACTCCTGTGAGTGTCTTTCACTGGCCATTCTTGTGTAAGCCTGTCCCCAAAGCCCTTCCTTAGCACCCTTCTCTCCTCCAGGTCTGTCCTCTCTCCTGCCTTTCCAAGGCCATTCTTCAGCAAGCGTGCTCCATGGGTCACACCGAGACAGTCGCACAGACCCTGTGTACTTGGTTTAATGTTCTGCTACTTTCTGTCTTCAAATCTTTTATCCATGTTGAACGGGACCCTGTATTCTCATTTGGCAGTGAACTCCCCAAATTACATAACCAGTCCTGCCTGCAGGTACCTCAAACTTTAGTACTTCCAAAAAAAGAGTACTAGGGGCTAGTGACTTAATCTCCCTATGTCTCCATTTTCTTGGGTTGTCAGAGGATGTCAGTGAAATCAGGTTCAGCAAGCACTAAGCACAGGGCCTAGCCCACCTCTCTCCTCCCTTGGGCTGGCTCCTCCTGCTCACCTCAGTTAAAGGGATCACTAGGCTCCTAGCTCTCATCACTGTCATGTTCTGATGGGTGGCTCCTCCCGTTTACCCTCTGCCCACCCTTTGAGTCATCAGCTCCCCTGTATCCTGCATTTGTGAGACCTCAGCTGACATGGACTGTTGCAATAGCCCCTAACTCATCTCCTTGCCTCCTGTCTTTTCTTCCTTTTTTCTTTTCCAAGATAGAGAAACTTGATCCAGCTGCTAAAACCAACTCAACCTGGCCCAAGAGGAATTGTGTAAATGCCCATTTCTCCTTGAGGGTGGAAACAGAGCAGGAAAATAAAATGCATATCTGTGGCTACTCGAGCACCAAGCTCTGGGTGCACATTTTTTTGCACTTAATCATCACAGGGATCCTGTTGCATAGATGTTATTATCGCCCATTTTATAGAAGAAACCAGGGCCCAGAGATGTGTCTTGGACAATTTTAGAGAGACAGAGCTGGGATCCATACTCAAATCTCTCTGATTTGAAAGTTCCAGTCCCCCAGCGGAAGACAGTAGGGGAGAAATGAGCAAAATCAAAATAGGTCCTGTTGTTCAGGTAGAAGGAGTGAACTCATGTTGGTTTCCTAGCGCGATAGTTACATAGGGTGTCAGTACTAGAGAAAGCTGGGCGAAGGGGACAAAGGACTCTCTCCTATTTTTGCACCCTTTTCTGTAGCTCTAAAATTATTTCAAAATAAACAAATTATGTAATGTCTGGACTTTGAGTGATAACGATGTGTTGGTGTAGGTTTGCCTAGGGTCACACATGTGCCACTCTGGTGGGGCGACAGCATGGGACATTGATATAAATCTCTACTTCCTGCTTTATTGTGCTGTGAACTAAAAACTAAAATGTAAAGCTGCTCTGAGAAATAAAATCTAGTTTAAAAAAGGAAACTACTCACTTTCTCCGCTATGCTTTCCTTTTCTTTTTCTTCTCTTTTAGTGTTAAAGATTGAACTCGTGGCCTTCACACTGAGCTGCATCCCCAGCTCTTTTTATTTTATTTTATTATTTTTTATTTTGAGATAGGGCCTCACTGAGTCACTAAATTGCCCAGGCTGGGCTTGATCTTGCAATCCTCCTGCCTCAGCCTCCCAGTCAGCAGGTATTTCGGGTCCACTATGTTATCTGAACATACTAATCCTAGGGTTCAGAACAGTCCCCACCAATCACCAGAGCCGCCCTCACCCGCACGCATCTGTGCTCACATGAGCTCCATGGTGTCTTCGCACATGGAATACACACCCATCTCCAGCTGTACCCTACTCTGAGGAATTACGAAGGGGGAGTGACAGGGCACAGGTGACATCTACTATAGATGTGTAGCTGTGCTCCTCTCTGCATCTTCCTTTCCAGGGGCCGCAAAGATGCACCAGGGTTACATGCAATTTACACATTGCAAGGCTCGCTCCTGCCTCTCTCTCCTGGTCCCGTGTCACCTCCTCCCCTCCCTCTTCGAGTTGGCATGTAACCTTGATGATCCAGCCAAATGAGTTATTTGAGATGGAAACGTTAATTTATTTGAGCAGATGGGTGTCAGCGCTGCTCTGTAAAAAGGTGGCGATGTGCCGTGTTGGCCCGGAGTGGTACAGATGAAGTCCTGGCCACAGGGATAAATCGCAGAGCGTGAATGGAATCATATGTTAACAGCACTCAGGGAGATGCCTATTTAAACCGAGCCCTTTCGGAAAATCATTACCTCCCTGATTTCTATTTTAAATCTGGATTTTCACATCTCTGCTTTGCTGAGAGTCTGAAAAACCTGAAACTCATTATTTCTCAAAGTGTGGTCCAATTGACTGCCTTTAACAGAGTCACCCAAGGGCTTATTAAAAACACAGATTTGAGGGACCTCCCCATCCAGTCTGCAACTCTGACTCCCAGGGGTGCAGGCTTGGGGAATCTTTGATTTTAACAAGCTCCCCGGGGGGACTGTCATGCACACTGAGCTGGACCCCCACTACCCCCTCCCATGAAATGACACTGTTGTGTTTGCCCAGGAAAATCTTTACAACAAAACAAAACAAACAAACAAAACACACACAAAAAAAAACACCCTGGGGATTTGGGGTGAGTTTTTGTTTGATTTCTTTCTTCTTCCCTCTACTTTTTCAGATTTGGTACACACGAAAAAGATATCGCTTTTGCAATGACAAATGAATAAGTAAAAAAGAATAAAAAGATAGTACAAAGAGAGATCATTTGAAAGCAAAAGACGGTTTGGAAATTTCAGGCATCCGAGTAGAGGAGTCTTCCTGGCCTCTCCGTCCTTGGCGAGTGAACTCGGTCTATCAATTCCCTGCGCCCTCCCCCACTCCCCACCACTGGCTCCTCCACATGTTCCATCCAATTTGCTCCTGAATCCGTGTAGTGAGGGCGCCTCAATGACTTCCCAAGGGACCTTACTTATAGGAAGAATCACCTGTGGAAGATTTATGGAACGCCTGTAAAATATGTGCGTAGGGACTGTCAACATTTTGATCGTGATGAAGGAGAAAAAGTGGACAGTTTCTTATGAGTCAGTTTCATGAGCATTTTTTATGGGTTTTTAAAATTAATTAATCTTTTTCCCCTTTGTTAGGAATTCTTGGCACAGACACAAGCCCCGGAGAAGGGAAACATTGCCCACAGGCTGTATGTCTAAACTGTCAGGTTTTCAGCCCCAAATCTCTGGGGGTGAGGCCAGATCTCCTGCACTTCCCATGAAGTAGGGAGTGTCTTGTCAGTGCCGGGGTGGGGGAAGGGGGGTATTATTAGTAGTGTTGCTGCCACACTTCTAGCAGCCTCTGTGCTGCTGGCAAGCACCAGATCTTCCCAAATAGCCTCTTCCCTGGGCTGTCTCCATGCCCAGAGCCGTGTTCAGGTTGGGAAGGAGTGCACAGCCTCAGCCCTGGCCACCTCCAGCGCCCACATCCTGTGCCCGGGCATCGATCAGGCATCTGGTTCTTCTCAGCCCCTCAGGTTCCAGTCTCTTCCCAGGGAGTTTGTAGCTGAGGACAATGAGCCAAATGGAATTTCCCAGCTCTTAGAGGAGAGGAATTTGGGCTCTGCATCCTGCTTCAGCCACTCACTCACCATCTTGAGGGTCCTTCTCGACCTTAGTTTCTTCATCTGTAAAATAAAAATCCAGAAGATTAGAGACAATAAGCAAATCAGAAGTTTTCGAGGTGGAACAAATTTGTTCTGTCCTCTCCTTGCACCGAGGGGACTTTCGGCAATGTCTGGAGATATTTTTTTGGTTGTCACAGTTGAGGGGGAGGGGGATGCTCCCGGCATCTCGTTCAGATGACACGAATGCTGTTCAATATCCTAACAACCCAGGAGACAGTCCTCTGCCACCAAGAATTAACCAGCCCAAATGTCACTAGTGCTGAGGCTAAGACCCTCAGATATAAAGTGTCTGGCCAACAGTTGGTGATTAAAGTGGTAACAATGAAACAGAATGTGGGAAAGGAACACAGTAAGCGAATTCAATGAAGCTTCGCTATGATTAGTAGATGGAAGATCAACGGCAGCTGTGTCCTGAGATGCCTTGAAGGATTCTAAGGCTGCAACCCAGCTCAGCTAGACAGTGTCATGATTGATTAGTGATGTCTGCCATGGGCATGGCAGGGGGAAGCGGCAGCTGGAGTGCGGTGTGTTTTTTTACCCTGGACCGTACGATGTCTGGCATCTGTTTCTGCTCTGACAGTCTGTGATTCTATTGCTGTGATTCTGTGAGTCTATCTTCAAGTTCTGTAGTCAGCATTATTTGCAGAATATTTAAGTAGCCCTGGCTCCTGCAGGCTTGCTGGGCAGCGTGGGCTGGTGAGCTGTGAGCCAGGAAGACAGAGTCGGCTCCATGCAACATAGGAGAGATGGTGCCAGCAGGATAGGATGCCGGTGGCATGGCAACTCCCCCTCGTCCCAGATCCCTCCTCCTATATTTTTTACTACCAGTCACTCCACTGGATTAAAATATCGTCTTCAGAAGGGCTTTGTTTAAATACACAAACGTTATCTTGAAGGAGTAGGGATATAATCCATGCTCATGTGTGACCCCCCCTAAAGTAGCTCTTCCTTGGTAAAACAGACTGAGAGGGAATGAAAGAAAAGATGGGTTATCTTGGAAAGCAGGTGAAAAAGTGGGGGACCTGTGAATTAGAGGGCTCAACTCAGATTCACTGTATTGCAAATTCTAGGAGTTAGGGCGATCACCTCACCTGGGGCTTTATGAGTGTCCCATGTCTCAGGAACCTGCTCTGTCCCAGGCAAATCAGGAGAGCTGGTCACCCTACATCTAGCCACACGGCATGGGGGAACATCGTAGTCCTTGGAGTAATTGATATTCCCTTCTGCTGCTGCCTGGACAGGTTCCTCCCTTGCTTATGAATCCTCTGTGGCTCCCTAGGGCCCATAGGACCAAGCGGAGCTCTTCCTCATGGTGTCTAAGTTGCCCCCAGTCTTGCTTCCTGATGTCACCCGCTCTACCTATTTCTGTTAACCGAGATCCACTGTATACTATCTTGCATCCCCTGGGTGGAAGGGGAGCGGCTTCAACTTGTGTCAGTAGCAAAGGGTCTGCCAGCCCAGACTGCATTGTGCAGCTCACCTGCCGCTGCTGCCAGCGAGTTGGGGCTTGGGGCATGACTCCTAGTTCGTGTTAGGAGGGACCCCATTGGTGCCAGAGAGTCCCAGGCACCCTTGGAGGATGAGGGTGACAACACCAGGCACGTGGAACCACTCTGCATGAAAAGAAAGGCTCCCTCCCTGCCTCCTTCCTTCCCTTTGCATGCTCCGAACGGCTCCACATGCACTGTGTAACGGATCCCTCCGTATTCCTGAGCAGCCGGTAAGATGGACTGTTATGCACATCTGACAGCTGGGAAAACCGAGGTGCGGCCAGAGGGGCCTTTACTCAATAGAGTTTCTCGAGGAGGAGGAAGAGGAGAAGGGGGAAAGGGAGGGGGAGGGGGGAGGGGGAGGCCCCTGCAGCTCAGTGTCCCACTACAGGTTGGCAGCTGAGCTGTAAGGAACCGGTCTCCTGATGGAGGGTCCCTGGGGTGCTCCTTATTCATTAGTCAGGTAGGTGCGAAATGCTTGTCATGAAGCAGGCACCGTGTTGGTCCCATGATAACCATTAGAGCTAGGGCTGTCTGTGCAGTCCTGTGCCTTCCACCTGCAAGCCCCTTGGCTAAATCTTCTGTGGGCTCTGTCTCATTCCGGCCTCACGGTGACCCCCCTGCCACGCTGTATGGTTGCTACTCCAGTTCCCAAGTACGGGTAGGAAAACAGGGACCTCAGAGGCGAGAACGACCTGCTCCAGGTCTCTGGGCATGTAGTTGGGGCTGGGTGTGAGGACTCCAAGCCGAGCTCCTTCACGGCTGCGCCAGGGCTGGCTGCGTGCGCTGGTGTGTTCTGCCCTCTTAGAGTGTGCTGTGCGTGTGTACGTTATGGCACTAGGGATTGACCCCAGGGCCTTCCCACGGAATTACATCCCCAGCTCTTTGAAAAGTATTTTTTATTTACACCAGGCATGGTGGCACACATCTGTAATCCCAGAACTTGGGAGGATGAGACAGGAGCATTGCCGTGAGTTCAAGGCCAGCCTAAACTGTATAGTGATACCCTGTTTCCAAAAGCCAAATACAAACAAACAAACCAACAACAACAAAAAAATTTTTTTTTAAATTTTGGAATGAAGTCTCCTTAAGTTGCTGTGTAGCCAAGGCTGGGCTTGAACTTGCAAGGCTCCTGCCTCAGCCTGCTGAGTGCTAGGATCACAGGTGTGCACCGTCATGCCTGCAGGGTTTGCGTTTTTATATGAAGATCAGTATCTGAGGTCTGGCTTCACCTCCAGGACCTTCTGAGTGGTTCCTTCCGAAGGGGCAACACTCCAAACAGGAGAGAAAGAACAGCAAGTTGATTGAGCACCCGAGGGCCACACCTGGACCCACTTCTGACCTCTGCACCACCTGGCACAGGAGCATCGGAGGGCGGGCTGGCCGAGCAGGCAGGGTAGGCACAGCTGGCTTGCAGGGAGAGACTTGGCTTGGACCGTGGTGCTCTCGGATTTGCTTTTCCGCCCCTGGCTGTCCTGAGGGACCAGCGATGGGGAGCGTTTGCCGAGTCTTTGGGTCACTTAGCTGCAGAGCGGTTCCCTGGCGGCTGGGTACGTGATCTTCAGCACCAACCTTTGGGACAGGAGCAAGAAAGCCACTCTCGATCCCATCCTGAGACCGGCGAGGCGGGGAGAGGACCCAGGGCCCGGTCCCCGCCGAGTCCCCGTGCCCACGACGGGCAGAAGGTGGCGCTCTGGCCCCGGTTTAACAAGGACAGCGGGAAGGGGAGGGGGGGGATCCAGAAGGAAAAACTAGTGGAAAACAAGGGTTTGAAAGAAGAACAATTTGTTCCAAAACATTTGCCTTGTAACAGGGTCATCTATAAATTCTGGATTTCCTGTTTGCCGCGGAGCCGGACACCCTCTTCCCGGCAGCCTGGGAGAATCGGCAGAGAAGCCCAGCTCTGGAGCCGCGTGCTCTCCCCGGCCCGGGCTGGCTCTGAAATTTCCCGGCTTTTGTGCCCGCAAGCGGATCGGTGGCTCCGGGAGGAGGGGTGAGCGCATGGTCACCGCCCAGAGGCGGCCGCCTTCCCTCCCCGTGCACCCTGGCTCTCTCGGCCGGCTCCGTCCAAGGCAGTGGAATAAGCGAAAACAATAAAATGAGAGAGATGGAGGTGGCCCTTCGAAAAAGAAGGGAGCGTTCCAGTCCACGGGGGCGCAGAGTGGAAACAAACAAATCTTGGACCAGCCCAGCGGATCCTGAACAAAGCGCAGCGCTGGCCGTTTGGTTAGGAGAGGTGGCCCAGAATCCCTCTACCCAGATTCCTTCACCCTGGGCTCAGATCTGCCCGGCCTGCGGACGGGGCGGGAGCTGTGGGGTCAGCCCTTCCTGAGCTGTGTGAGCTTGAACAAGCCTTTGATAGCTTTGAGTGTCAGCTTCCTCCTCCAGTACGAGGCCAACAGTGACACCTGCAACGCCGGTCGGCGGTGAGGACCAGGGTTCCGGGTGGCAGGGACTCGGACGGAGCAGCCCCATAATGTGAGCCCTCCCTGTCTAGCTTTACTCTTGTCCCCTTGAGCCACAGGCTGGCCTCGTGGGCGCCCACAGGACAAGGAGCATCAGGACTCTGAGGGAAGATACCTTGTTAACTCACACTGGTATTTTAACCTTTTTCATCAGTGGTGGGCCTCATAGATGGCGGTGAAAGTTGAAAACTATTTCCTGGCGACATCGTAGTCCTGGAGGTGTCGCAGTGCAACATGGGACTCACAGGCTTGGGGTGATGCTTCTGTGCTGCCAGTCACCTGGAAGCATAGCGCATGAGATCCCAGCACTCTGGAAGGCTGAGGCAGGAGAATCTTGAGTTCGATCCCAGCCTGAGCCACTTAAGGATTTGGTGAGATCCTGTCTCAAAATGAAAAAAAAAAAAAAAAAACGGCTGGGATTGTAGCTCAATGTGAAGGCCCTGGCTTCAGTTCCCAGTACCAGCCAGCTGGTTTATGTGTTGTCTGTACTACGCTTTTAATCATCATTTTAGAGTATGTTCCTCCCACTTGTATAAACCAAAAGTTTACTGCAAAGTGTTACGCTGTGTTAGACCAACAGCAGCCTCATGCATCTCTTGTTTACTGAGTCCCTTAATTGTTTCAAGAGGCCACGTCCAGGGACTGGCCTGTGCCACCTCGGTTTGTGGAAACACGTCTGTGATGTCCCTGCAGCTACAAAATTGCCTAACAACACCTTTATCAGAGCGAATCCTTGTTGTTAAACAATGCGTGACTGTCAGCAGTCAACCATAAAGACGTTTAGAATTATATTTTATCGTCACATGGAGAACCGAGGTCAGAAGTTTAGTTGGGGCCACGTAAGTGAGGAAGCGGCTGTGAGTCTGGATCCCGGTTGGGGTGGGGACTGGTGGTGCTGGCCGGGTCAAACTCAGCTGGATGACACTGGGTGAGCCCCGAGTCTCCATGGGTCTCAGTTTCCTCATCTGTACGAGGGTGGTGGGTTGGGGAGAGAAGGAATTGTCAACTCAGATGCCTATAGGGCCAGGTGCCAGGTAAGGGAGTGCAGAGGGGAGGTTGGGGCCGGGGGCAATTGTGTAGACCTCACTATCATGGCCTGGAAGGCACTGGACCAGCGTTGCTAGATTTTTAAGAAGTTGGGAATCTGAAGTTTTATGAGAAATAGTTCAAGCTCTAAACAATGCAAGTCAAACAAATCAGGTCTGTGGGCTACATCTGGTTCTTCAGCTCGGTGATTCCCAAGATCCACAGAACTGTAAATTGAAGAAGCCCTGGTGACCCTGGTCACACTGTTCACACCATCACTGTTCTGTGATGACACCCATGTCCTTGCCTTTGTCCAGTGTCCTCACCTTTCTGCCCTCTCCTCAAGGCTTTGTCCAGTGCTATGACTCAAGGATGCCATTGCGGTCCCCTTCCCTCCATAAATCCATGAGAAAACTCCTTCCTGTCAATAACGATCTTAGAGACTTAGGACACCACATCTTAATTACCAACTGGTAGGAGTGTCTGGAGATTGCAGCTTGTATCTTTGTCATCTCTGCACAATACACAGTACTGAGTAGTTCTTAGTGAATGTTCCACATGTGATCAAAATATATGGTGAATGTTTAAATGTTAAAAATTATTACAGCTGAAGACACATTGCCATTAATCCCCCTCAAAATACTCCCCCTTGCTTCAAACACACTTATCCCATTGTCCTGGCTACTTTCTGAAGCAGTTCTGGAAGTCCTTTTTTTGTGTCTTTACCAGGTATCGTCAAAAAAATAATAAATGCTGCTACCAAGTGCCATCCAAAGGAAAGGTGGGTACGTTAAAACATTATGATGTGTCCTCATCTACCTTCTTCACCAGGTCTGGCACCAGGGAACTTCTGGCTCTTCCATAAAGTCAAAATGATGATGAAAAGTAAACTTTTTGAATCAATTCAAAACAAGCAGGGAGGCATGACAGCTCAACTAAAGATAGTCGTGAAAGAGGATGTCCAGAACTGCTTCAGAAAATGTCAAGAGTGATGGGATAAGTGTGTTTGAAGCAAGCAGAAGTATTTTTGAGGGGGATTAATGGCAATATTTTTTTTTAGTACAATAGATATTTTAACATTTAAACATTCACTGTATTTTTTATCACACCTAGTATATTGAATAAAAGAATGAATGAACAAACCCAAAAGCCTAATTGGTGTTTTTAGTTTTACTTTTAAATAATGAAATTAGCTTTATTCATTTCTAATGAATCATGTATATTCATTGTAAAAAATTTTAAGCACTCTAGAAAAAACTCTGGTAACTTTGTTTTCTGATAAGCTCAGTGTTAAAAATTTTATAAAAGATAGAAAAATAAAAGAAGAAATTAAAAATCACTGAAATTCTCATTATCATGGTTATGTGCATCTCCCTCTATGTGTGTATGTGCATGTACACATTTTAAAAATTAGGGTCACATTGTATATGCAATTTGACGTATTTTTTTCTTAACATTGCATTTTGAGTATTTTCTGATATCCTTTAATATTTTGTCAACAATTCATTTTATTGGTTGGTTAATAATTTATTATGTGGGCTGGCGAGATAGCTCAGCAGCATAAGCACCTGCCTGGCAAGCGCGAGGTCCTGAGTTTGACTCCCGGAACCCACATAAAGGAAAGAAAAGGGCCAGTGATATCGCTCAGTGGCACAAGTGCTTGCTGGCAAGCACAAGGTCCTGAGGTTGACTCCCGGTACCCACATAAAAAAAAAAATAATAATTTATTATGTATATGCATCATAACTTATTTGATCAGTGAATTGGAAATCATTCACAGGGCCAAGTATATGGTAGAAATTCAATAATTATATGCTGAGTGAGTGAATGAATGAATGATTAAGTGGATGGATGGATGGATGCTGTCTTGATCACAACTCAGTTGAACTTAGGCCACTTTGCATGTTTTTGCTAATATAAATAGCTCTACAGTAAAATTCCTTGTACCTGACCATTTGATTACATCCTTGATTAGTTCTTTAAGGGAATTTTCTAGAAGAATGAATGAGTGAAAGGCTATGGCTTAGTTGAGACTCCTGGTGCAAATTGCCAATTGCTATGTAGGAAGATTTTGCCAATTAATCATCCCTCCCTCAAGCACTATACTGGGGGTGGCCTTTCTGAACACTTTTGCCAAACTAATTTCTTTAATTATTTCTTAAAAATTTTGCTAATTTGATGTGTTCATTGAAGTTTGCATTTATTTGATTAGTATTTCTAATCACTCATGTATGTTCATTGTAAAAACTTTTAAACAATCCAGAAAAAACTCTGATAGCTTCATTTTCTGATATGCTCAAGGTAAATAATTTGCATTTATTTGATTACTGTTTGTGTTTCTTTTTATGATGTGTGGAGGTCTGAATTTCTGATGATAAAAATTTTCATACCTGTGTCATTTGGGCAGGGAATAAGGCTGGGCTAGAGACACTTTCAGCAAAGGCTGCTTTGTCAGAAACCTTTAGCTCACAACAAGCTTCAGGCTTGTCCATGATAACAGTCATCAGCACCTCCCCAGGCCAGGTGCTGTGCTTGGTGCATGCGTTACCTCTCCCTCTAACTCTGTAAACTAGATTCTAGTTTATTTTAGAGGCTCAGATCTATTGGACCCCTGAGCATTTATCTTTATGCTATAATGTCTCTTGGTTCTGAAGCTCATCCTGAAATGCAAAAGGCTCATCATCAGTAAGACCAACCAGCCACCCATCCACTCATCCACCTATTCATTCATCTGTCCAGCTGGCCAGCCAGGCAGCCATTCATCCACCAATCCATCCATCCATCCATCCTTCCATCCATCCATCCATCCACCCACTCGCCTACCCAGCTAGCCATCCATCCATCCATCCACCCATCCGCCCACGCACCCATCCAGATGTTCACTCACTCAGGCAATCATGAAGGAGCTCCCAGGCACTTGCAACTTGACTTGTTTTACTACGAGGCTCTGCAGTCTCCATTCAGGGTGATTTGTCTGGAGGCCACTGGCACACGGAGGGCATGTGAGGAGGGTGGAGAGGTGGGATCCAGACTGTGAGTTTGGGATTCCCGTACAACTACTGTTGGGACCTTTAGCAAAAATTGCAACATATTTGGCCAGGACATAGGGTACAGTTTGTGGCTGAAAACAGTCTCTGCATAAGTCACACTAGCCCGTCTGGGATCAAATCCACAAGGGCTGGACGATCTGGTCCCAGCAAATTAAAACAACATGAGTACCAGCCAGCTACATTTTTGAAAACAGTGTTTTTGTTGTTTTAATCAAGGATACCCCCACAACAACATCAAACTCTGAGTTGAAAGAGAATTTATGAGAAAATGAAATAATTCTTGGGTACTCTGGCACACATGCATTTTCCTTCTCATCAGCTCTGTGATTTAAGTGCCTCTCTGTACCTCATTTTACCCTCTGTCTGCGGGCTGATGAGGATTAATGAGCTCGTGCCACAAGAGCGTCTCGAGTGACACAATAGGAACATTCTCTTTCTGTTTGTAGCTGGAGCCAACTGTTGCCTTTTCCCCATAAGTGAAGGGTCCCTCTTGGGGTGTTCCTGAATCTCAGTCCCTGTGGTCATTGTGGGTGGCCAATGGGACAGCTCAAGCCCAAGATTTGGTCTGTGCAATCACCATGTCTTAACTTCTGTCCCTGATGCTTTGACATCCGGGGCCCTACTGGCCTCCTAGGGCTGCCAGTTCCTGGAGATAGCGAACAACTCAGCAGGGAGCAGAACACAAACAGCCCATGAGACCACACTTCCACCTACTTCCTATATCCACTCTCGCACGCTCAGCCTCTGTCCACCTGCCCCGATCATCCGGCACCAGACAACTGGGGACACCCCCGATGCCCCGGAGCCCACTGAAATGATCCCAGTGAGCCAACCCTGAGCCTGCTGCGATGCTTACTTCTGACTGTCAACGTGATTGGCTTGAGAGACACCTAGGGGATGAGTGAATCGCACTTCTGGGTGTGTCTGAGTGGGTCATGTGACCTTGGAGACTCTACCTGGTCCCTGGCCCTTCCTCCCCGGCTGTCCTCCTGCTCTCTGCTTCCTGGATGCCATGAGTCGAGCAGCCATTCTCCGCCGTGCCCTTCTGCCATGTATTCTGCCTTGGAGCCAGCCAACCGTGGATGGAAACGCTAAAATGAGCCAAAATAAACCTCTCCTCCTTTAGGTTATGTATATCAGGCATTTTTGTCCCAGTAATGAAAAGCTGACTAATAAACCTGCTTACCCCATTTTACCCATTCTTTCCCAAGAAAACCATAATAAAGCTTTTCTTTCTTTCTTTCTTTCTTTCTTTCTTTCTTTCTTTCTTTCTTTCTTTCTTTCTTTCTTTTCCTTTCTTTCTTTCTCTCTTTCTCTCTTTCTCTCTTTCTCTCTCTCTCTCTTTCTTTCTTTCTTTCTTTCTTTCTTTCTTTCTTTCTTTCTTTTCTTTCTTCCTTCTTTCCTTCCTTCCTTGCTTCCTTCCTTCTTTCCTTCTTTGAGACAGGGTCTCTCTCTATAGTTTAGACTGGCCTTGAACTCACTATGTAGCCCAGGCTGGCATCAAACTCACGGTGATCCTCCTGCCTCAGCCTCCCAAGTGCTAGGATCACAGGCATGCACCACCATGCCCAGCTCAGGCATAATAAAGTTTCTCGTAATGTTTTCTTCACCCTTTCTCTGCTCCCCCCACCACTCCTAGCCCGTGGTCCCCTCACCCTGCCCCGCATGGAGGCCACGCCTCTTCCTTCTAGGGATCTGTGGATATAATCAACTTCTTTTGTGACTGTCTGATGTCTGTGTTTGCGTGTCTTACCAAACCTGATTAAAACAGCTCCCTGGTATCCTTAGAATAGCCTGCTCTTTCTGTCCAGGACTGAGGCAGGTCACTGTGCTCTCTTCTGGACAACCTCCTTCCATGAAAGAGGGACAAGGACATCGGAGGTCATGAGACTAAGTCCCAGAAATGACTTCCAACATCCAGTAGCCCCTCCCAAACCCCTCCTCATACCACTGTCTTGTTCTGTTTTCTTTATAACAATGTCAGCATTTGAAATGTCTCATTTGTTTCCTCTCCTGCCCTCCCCACTAAAATGAAAGCCTGTTTTTCAGAGTTAAACATGCAGAGCCTAGAATGGTGCCTGGCACATAGTAGGTGCTCATTTAATAGTTCAGATGGGATGGATGAGAAAGCCCAATACTTAGATGTGAGTGTTGGATGCTTTCCTCCCTCCTTGGTCACCGTGTGCTAACTGCTGTATGTTTGAAAAATGTTCCAGACTGGAAGCCATTCAGAGAGGTCCCTGTCACTTTCGCTGGCCTAGAAAGGGTTGTACTTGTGCAGAGGCTCCTGTCCAAGGCCCTCGGAGCACTTTCTAAACATTAACTATATAAATAGTAGGCTTTGTGTGTGGCAGGCGGGGCGTGAGCCACTGAAGCAGGATGCTTCCCGGCGAAGCCAAACCTGTTCTGGAAGGGAATGGAAAGTTTACTCCCAGCCAGAGAGCAGTGGGCCCTGTGCCCAGTGACGTCCAGTGGTGGCTGAGGACGCAGCGGTTCCTGGAAGAGGCCCCCCTCCATCACACCCTCTTGCGCACAGCCCAGTGCCCCGGAGCAGGAATTGTTCTGTTCAGTTAGCAGAGCTTCCTGCATGCAGTTGGAGAATTCTCCTGGCTGCCAGGGAGCTCCCTGCATTTCTATCAAGCCGCCACTTAGCAGAAGCACTGGAGCTCTAAGTTGTGAGGTACTAACACACCATCAATCAATGGATCCTGTCCAGCACGTACTCCGATCCAGATGCTGGGGACACAGGGCACAAAGGCCGAGGAAGGGTCATGAGAAGTTCCTAGCGGGCACAGAGAGCACGGCATCTGTGGGAGCCCAGAGGGGAGGGGTGAGTCAGGACAGGCTTCTTGGCGGAGTGACACCTCTGCTGATACCCAGGGTCCTTTCAGTCATTGCTGGGAAAACCCCCACTCAAAGAGCAGCTGCAGGAGAATGGATTTGTTTGCAGGTCTCGGAGGACAGCAGTTTCAGGAATAACTGGATCAAGGAGCTGAAATGAAAACTCCATGTCTGACTTCTGGGTTCTGTTTCTCTCTGTGTGTGGCCTCAACTCCTCCAACCAGATCGCTTTCTACCAAGACAGGACCGGGAAGCCCTCCATTCACATTCTTCTCCCTCCATTCATGTTTGTTAAGGCGATATTTCCTGAGCGGTGGAACAAGACAATGTCTTCCACCTTACCCTTTAGACACACTCGTCTAGATGCCAAAGACACACGCATGAAGGTACTCATTATCCCATTGTTCATAATAACCAAAGACCGGAATCGGCATTTGTCCAGCCATGGGGGATTGGCTTGGTAAATAATGAACTATGGTGTCCCCTGCCGAGAAAGACCAGTCAATCCTTAAGAAGAAAGAGTAAGATCTGTATCAACAGTTCTCAGCTGGGGGTGACTTTACGCCCCGCAGACATCCAGCAATGTCAGGAGACATTTTTAGTTGTCACAACTGGGTGTCTGGGTGTGAATGTTAATGAGATCACATGGGCGGAGACAGGAATGCTGTTACCTATCCTCCGGTGCCCAGGATGCCCCACCACAAAGACTTACCCAAACCAAAAAGGCAGTAGTGCCCAGGTTAGGAACCCTGACTGGCACCTACGATACATAAATGCCTCAGACATGTTGAATCTTAAAAAAAACCAAAGAAATCAATTTTTTTAGTATACGTGCTGCTGAAGTGAGCACCAAAGAAATCAATACATAAAGTCGACTACCATTTGTGCAAAACAAGAAGCGTATCAGGTATGTGCTTAGGCATGTGTAGAATTCTCTCGGAAGGAATAAGTGACTTAGTGGGGAGTGTTTGTGTGAGGGAAGGGTTTCTTTTCACTGGACCACTTCCTGAATATTTGGAAGGCATGTACAAGTGTTTTGCACAAAGTTAAAATGTGAGCAGTCACACTCCCCGGGACCCCCCACACTCACTGCTCTCCTCCTTCCCAGCACCCTCTAGATGATTAGGTTAAGAGCAAAACACGAAGCAGCTGTAGGGAAAGACCCAGTCTTAGGAGGCAGGCGTGAGGAGCAGAATGCAGGATGCAACACGGAGATGAGGCTTTGCTGCAGGCCTTCTCGAGGCCTCTAACACAGGGGAGTTCGGGTGGATCTGGGAGGGGTGCTGTGAACAGAGTGAGCAGCCGTCCTTGCTGCCCGATGAGTCTCAGGGCTGCTGTAACTAAGTACCAGGCTGGGAGGGGGGGCATGAAGACAAGAGAACTTCATTGCACCCCAGTGCTGGAGGCTTGAAGTCTCAAATGCAGGTGTCATTGGGGCCATGCTCCCTCCGGACCCCAAGGACGGCTTGTTTCTTGCTTCTCCCTGGCTCCAGAGGCTGACAGCAACCCTTGGTGTGACTGGGCTTGACTCTGGCTCTGCCCCACCATCATCCCGCAGAGTTCTTGGTCGCCTCTGTCTTCACAGGGCCGTCTTCCTGTAAGGACACCAGTCACACCAGATCTGGGGCCTGCTGTCTTCCATTCGACCTCATCTTAATTGATTATGATGACGTTATTTCCTTGTAAGGTCACATCCTGAGTACTGGGACTTCAACATAGCCTTTTTTGAGGGACACAATTCCACCCATAAAAACTCCTAAAGGTGCACACACACATGTCAATAATATGCTGAAAAACTACTGTTGTGTGACTATGCATCAAGAAATGTGATCTAATATATAATCTTCACTTTACAGCTGAAGGTCACACAGCAGGTTGGAAACAGCTGAAGCCAAACTCCAGGCTCTGGTCTTCCAGATGAGAGATTCAGTGAGCCCAGTCTGCCCTTGATAGGAGCTGCTCACCATTCATCCATCCATCCATCCATCCATCCATCCATCCATCCACCCACTTACCAATCCATGCATCCATCCACCCATCTGCCAATCCATCCATCCATCCATCCATCCACCCATCCATCCATCCAACCATCTACCAATCCATCCATTCATCCACCCATCTACCCATCCATCCATCCATCCATCCACCCACTTACCAATCCATGCATCCATCCACCCATCTACCAATCCATCCATCCATCCATCCATCCATCCAACCATCTACCCATTCATCCATCCATCCATCCATCCATCCACCCATCTACCCATCCATCCATCCATCCATCCATCCATCTACCCACTTACCAATCCATGCATCCATCCACCCATCTACCAATCCATCCATCCATCCATCCATCCATCCATCCGTCCAACCATCTACCCATTCATCCATCCATCCATTCATCCACCCATCTACCCATCCATCCATCCATCCATCCACCCACTTACCAATCCATGCATCCACCCACCCATCTGCCAATCCATCCACCCATCCATCCATCCACCCATCTACCCATCCATCCATCCATCCATCCATCCACCCACTTACCAATCCATGCATCCATCCACCCATCTGCCAATCCATCCATCCATCCATCCATCCACCCATCCATCCATCCATCCATCCAACCATCTACCAATCCATCCATTCATCCACTCATCTACCCATCCATCCATCCATCCACCCACTTACCAATCCACGCATCCATCCACCCATCTACCAATCCATCCATCCATCCATCCAACCATCTACCCATTCATCCATCCATCCATTCATCCACCCATCTACCCATCCATCCATCCATCCATCCACCCACTTACCAATCCATGCATCCATCCACCCATCTGCCAATCCATCCATCCATCCATCCATCCAACCATCTACCAATCCATCCATTCATCCACTCATCTACCCATCCATCCATCCATCCATCCACCCACTTACCAATCCATGCATCCATCCACCCATCTACCAATCCATCCATCCATCCATCCATCCAACCATCTACCCATTCATCCATCCATCCATTCATCCACCCATCTACCCATCCATCCATCCATCCATCCATCCACCCATCTGCCAATCCATCCATCCATCCACCCATCCATCCAACCATCTACCCATTCATCCATCCATCCATTCATCCACCCATCTACCCATCCATCCATCCATGCATCCATCCATCCACCCATCTACCAATCCATCCATCCATCCATCCATCCATCCATCCATCCATCCAACCATCTACCCATTCATCCATCCACCCATTCATCCACCCATCTACCCATCCATCCATCCATCCATCCAGCTATCTACCAATCCATCCATCCACCCACCTACCCATCCATCCATCCATCCATCCATCCACCACCCACCTACCAATCCATCCATCCATCCATGCATTCACTCACCTACCAATCCATCCATCTACTCATCTACCCATCTATCCATCCATTCACCCAATCACCCATGCATCTACTCACCCACCCATCTACCCACCCATCTCCTCTATCACCATCTCTCCCAGTATGCAAGCAAAGTTACCTGGCAAAGTAATTCTTATTCCTAGGCTGTATAGGACAGAAACCACTGCAGGTTGGCTTTCTCAGTCACTTTTCTTATTGCTGGGACACAATACCTGACACCCATAACTAAAGGAGGAGAGGTTTACTTTGTCATGTTTTAGACATTTCAGTCTTTGCATGGTGCAAAGGAGCAGACAGAGCAGGGAGGAACCAGGGAGGGAGATACACCCTTCCAGGCCACGTCTCCAGTGACCTGCCTCTTCCAGCCAGACTCCACCTCCGAACAGCACATTTAGCTACAAACTCAGCAGTGAATCCACTGCTGCTCCCATGATCCAATCACATCCCAAAAGCCCTGCCTATGATGGTATGAGCCTCTGGAGGGACCTCTGGATGTAAACATAACACTGGCTAAGCCCAAAGGAGTGGTATGTTGACTTATCTCTAGGTGAGGACTTTATCGTGACTTTCAGCATGGCTGGACCCAGGAGCTCCATCAGTGCCATTGTCCTTTCCTCTCCTGTAGGCACCGCTTTCCTGGTTCATACCAGCATCATTCCAGACACTCTCTCTTCGTGGCAGAGGCATGGGCCCAGCAGCTCAGCAGTGGATAGAGAATCTGCCTTTCCCCCGGCTCCAGCCGAGATCCCCAGCAAGGTTTCAATGGCCCCACTCTAGAACCTGTCCCAGTGGCCACACTAGTTGGCTCCTGCTTGGCCAGGCTAGAGCAGGTAGGTGAGGGTCAATTCTACCTGAACCATACCAAGAGAGAATGGGAGAACAGCAGATGCCCCCAAAATGCTGGTCAAATGAAATTCCCTTGTCCAGGATGGAGAGTTAGCTCTGCTCCCCCTTCACTGACTTTTTGCCAGAAACACAGTGGCAACTGGGTGAGGACCAAAAAAGCTCTAGGCAGCCCCATGCCCACCATAGGGACCCATCAAAGCCATGGACTGTTGGCCTCCTCTGTTTCTCTAGTGTGGGCCTCATTCTATTGGATGTATACGTTTCTACCCTGTTCCCACTCCAACCAGACTGAAAACTCCTCATGGGGGCCTGGCAAATTCGTTTTTGCATCTTTAGCATCTAACAGAGCAGGTAGAGGAGACTCTTAATAACTGTTCACTGAATTAGGAATCTTTCATAGGGCCAAAGATACGGAAGGTAGTGCTTAACAATTTGCTGAATGAACGAGTAAACAGCTGGAGGGATGGATGGATGGATGGATGAATGGACGGATGGACGGACAGACAGACAGACAGATAGATGACACAATGCATGAATGGCTGGCTGGCTGGCAGATGGATGGATGGATGGATAGATGATTTAATGCATGGATGGATGGATGGATGGACTGATGGACTGATGAATGGATGGACAGACAGACAGACAGACAGATAGATGACTCAATGCATGAATGGCTGGCTGGCTGGAAGAAGGATGGATGGATGGACAGATGATTTAATGCATGAATGGATGGATGGATGTGTGGGTGGATGATTGGATGGATACGTGACTAGATTGATGTGTGGGTAGATGGATGGATGGGTGATTGAGGGATGGATAGATGTGGTCTTGATTGCTGCTTAGTCACAGTTTCACTTGAAAAGAATAGCTCATATCAAGGGCAAATACATCCATGCATGTCTGATTGTCTGATTACCTGATTTCTGTGATTTTTCTACTCACTTTCTTTTACTACAAGGGAGTTCATGCTCATTTGCCCAGTGAGTTTCCACTCTTTCTGCTCCTTATTATGGAGAAGGGTGAGGAACCACGCCACAGAGGGCAAGACTGAGGGGTCTGCACAGAAAGAGAAGGGAAGGATTAGGGTCTAGAGGCTGTGCGTGTGCCACCGTCTCTCCCTATGGGCAGACTTTGTCTGCCTGGTGGTGGCGAGGGTTGAGGTGACCCTCCAGTCACATCTTCCTGCTCTGTAGAGAAATGCACCTCTTTTACCTTGGTTTATTCAAAGCAAGCAGAGTCCTGGGTCCGCTGCTCAGGAGGCAGTCCCTGGTGACTCACTCTGGGATACTCAAGTTCTCAGCCTGCTTCCACTTCGGGTCCCCAGGGAGTGTGTCGCTCTGCTTCCCTAGGGATCTCTGGCTCCCCTGCTCGACTGTGGCCCTATGCCTCCCAGTCTCAGAGGGACAACCTCTAGGGAAATCAGTACAGAAGGAGCCACCTGCACGGGCAGGCAGCGGGGTGACTTGGGTAGCCACCCAGCAGTGCAGACTTGCCAGCTCCCTTGGGTGTGCTCTTGTGAGATTAAACTTCCTAATTTGCTGGATGCTGAGGTGAACGTGATTTCTTGCTGATTCTGCCACACTTTTGGTTGTTGTGTTGCATGAGAGCAGCAGCTGGAATGCGTTCAGCCCCTCCCATGTGCCAACTATTAGTGTCCCCACTTTAAAGAAGTGGCAAGGAAGCTCTTGAGGTTGCTGGACTCCTCATGCGGTCGGCAAGGGCAGAGCCAAGACTCCAGCCTGGGGCTCCCTGAATGTCCAAAGCCACTTGCATGCACCTGGTGGCCAGGGTGTCGCTGACACTCACTGTGGGTCCATTTCACAGCTTGGTCAATGACAACCTCACGTCCCCTGTTATTTTCTCTGTCAGCAATTCATGAACCATCATAACCTAAGAGGTGGAAAAATAACTCATGGGAACAAAGATTGATGCTAAAATCCTGGAAATGAGGCAGTGCTAGCACTCGTGTGCCCTTTCTATTGTGGCTGCTGGGATTCTGGGAATTGAACAAAAAAGCAGAGATTCTTGGAGATGTGATTTCAGGATCCCTAGGAGCTCCCATCACCCAACAGCTCCTGGGTCTCCCAAGATTTCACCAGGAGAGCCCTTCTTTTCTTTGGGTCTGAAATCCTTTCTGATTTTCAAAAGGTCTTAATTAAAATGACAATAGTTCTGGATGCTACTGTGAAAGGTGCGGTTTCCCTAATTTCTCTCTCAGTGAGTTTGTTGTTTGTGTACAGGAATGCTACTGATTTCGAGTGTTGATTTTGTATCCAGCTACACTACTGAATTTGGTTATTTAATCTACAAGTCTTTTGATGGAGTTTTGGGGTCTTCTATGTAGAGTATCATGTCATCTGCAAATAATGATAATTTAACTTCTGCCTTTCCTATCCTTTTTCCTTTTATTTCTTTCTCTTGTCTAATTGCTTGGGCTAATGTTTCCAGAACTATATTGAACAGGAGTGATGATAGTGGACATCCTTGCCTTGTTTCTGATTTTAGAGTGAAAGCTTTCAGTTTGACCGTTAAGTATGATGCTGGCTGTTGGTTTGTCATAGATGGCTTTCATCAGATTGAAGCAAAGACCATCTATTTCAATTTTCTGTAGGGTTTTTGTCATGAATGGGTGTTGGCCTTCATCAAATGCTTTTTCTGCGTCTATTGAGATAATTGTATAATTTTTGTCTTTGGCTCTTTTAATACAGTGTATTACATTTATTGATTTGTGCATGTTAAACCATCCCTGCATCCCTAGGATGAATCCTACTTGGTCTTGGTGTATAATCTTCTTGATGATTTGCTGCATTCTGTTTGCCAGTATCTTATTAAGGAATTTTGCATCTATGTTCATTAGGGAGATTGGTCTGTAGTTTTCTTTTTTGATTGGGTCCTTCTCTGGTTTAGAATCAATCGAACAGAGGAAGTAAAAGATCTATACTGAAAATTACAGTACTCTGAAAAAGGACATTGAAGAGGATATCAGAAAATGGAAAGATATCCCTTGCTCATGGATAGGAAGAACCAACATAGTAAAAATGGCCATACTCCCAAAACTGTTATACAGATTTAATGCACTCTTAATCAAAATGCCATTAGCATACCTCACAGAACTAGAGAAAACATTCTTAAAATTTATTTGAAACCAGAAGAGACCTAGAATAGCAAAAACAATTCTCGGCAACAAAGGCAAGTCAGGGGGCATCACAATTCCTGACTTGAAATTATACTACAAAGCTACTATGATAAAAACAACATGGTACTGGCAAAAAAACAGACCTGAAGATCAAAACAGACCTGAGGATCAATGGAGCAGATTAGAAGATGCAGAAACAACTTCAAACACACTCAGCCACCTTATCTTTGACAAAGGAGCCAAACACATTTACTGGAAGAAAGATAGCCTCTTTAATAAATGGTGCTGGGAAAACTGGCTTTCCACATGCCAAAGACTAAAACTAGACCCATGTCTATCACCATGCACTAAACTAAAGTCAAAATGTATCAAAGACCTAAATATTAAAACAGAAATGCTAAATCTGCTGGAAGAGAGAAGAGGTGGAACTCTTGAAGACATAGGTGTAGGCAAAGATTTCATGAACAAAACACTGATCACACAGGAAATAATACTAAGAATCAATAACTGGAATCTCATCCTATTAAAAAGCTTTTGCACAACAAAAGAAATCACCAACAAAGTGAAAAGACAACAGCACACAGAGTGGGAAAATATTTTAGGCAGTTGTCCTTCAGACAAAGGACTTATATTTAGAGCATATAAAGAACTGAAAAAAATCAGACGCCCTCCCCAAATTTAAAGACCCAATCCAAAAATGGGCATCTGAGAGGAATACACACTTTTCAGATGAAGAAATACAAACATCAAATAAATATATGAAAAAATGTTCAACATCACTGGTTATTAGAGAGATGCAAATTAAAACAACACTGAGATTTCATCTCACTCTAGAAAGAATGGCTATTATCAAGAAATCAACCAATAACAAATGCTGGAGGGACTGAGAGAAAAAAGTAACACTTCTCCACTGTTGGAGGGAGTGGTGCAACCACTGTGGAAATCAGTGTGGAGATTCCTCAAAAAAATAGGATAGTGGTCCTATTTGACCAAGTTATTCCCCTTCTGGGTATGTTCTCAGAAGAATTAAAAACATCACACCACAGTTATATATGCACATCCATGTTTATAGCAGCACAGTTTGTAATAGCTAAATCATGGAAACAACATAAATGCCCATCAACTGAGAAATGGATAAAGAAGATGTGGTTTTTTTTTTAATATAATGGAGTACTACTCAGCCGTAAAGAAAGGATAAATTTGAGGCATTTCTAGGTAAATGGGTGGACCTTGAGCCCATACTCTTACACAGAAATAAATCAGACTCACATGTGTAAACATCACATTGTCTCCCTGGTGTGAGAAACTGAAAGAGTAAATAAGGACCAAAATGTACAATAGAAATTGTGAGATAGGAAGAAATTGTTCGAAAGGAAGGAAGAGCTAGGGTAGGGGAAGGGGGAAAGGAAGGAAGGGAAAAGGAAAAAAAAGATAAAATGGAAACACGGCTTTGTAAATAGGGAGGGGAACATGGGTTGAAGGGAGGAGGGGGAATAGGGAAAAAAAAGGAATCAAAATGTATCATGTACAGGTACAAATTCCCTATGATGAATATGATCATTATGTACATCTAAAATGAACTAATAAACTTAGTTTAAAAAATAAATGACAATAGTTCTGAGAGTAACCCTATTAAATTTGGAGGTACAAAGGCACCAGGAAACTTCTGAGGGGACCTTGAGGAGAGGGCTCACTTAGCTACCATCGTAGTTTCACCCGGCTCCATCTTGAATGGGAGCATATTGTATGTGTTATTTATTGGCACATTACAGATTACTCTAAACATTTATTATGTCTTACAGTACCTGTGGGTAGGGAATGGCTCAGCTGGGTGATTCTGACTCCAGACTGCTCATGGGGATGCAGGTGAGATGTGGGCAGTGACCACAGTTACCGGACAGCCTGGACGACCCCTCCACAGTGACTCACATGGCTGTCGGCAAGAGGATGCCATCAGATGGTGGAGGCCTCTCACACCATGGCGGCTGGTGTCTATGGCCTTGCCTTAGAAGCCCACTCCTCCACTCCTGCAAGGTCCTGCAACAGTGAGTGCACTTTTTAGCACGGGACAGTCCTACCCAAAGACATGACGCCCGGCAGTGAGAAGATTGGGGCCAAGTTGAATGCTAACTTGAGGGTCCCACAATCATTATCTTTATTTTATCAGGGATAAAATGGGGCCAGGAAGACATTCCCTGAAAGAATCCTGGATTTCTTGCGGGCCCAAATCAGCCAAGCTTTGTAAATGCCCATGAACCTTGATCAAGAATGGGAATGTACCGTGGGCAGGGACTCTCCTGTCTGATTGCTCTCTGTGGTACCCCAGGAGCGCCTAGAAGAGGTTCAAGCATTTCGTGGCTGTTCAGTTAACACTCGCTGGATGAAACATGAGAATGAGAAAGTAAAATGACTCTTGAAACCGTCCTTTTGATTTACTGCTCCATCTGATGGCTTGGGCAAGGACGGAGGGTCAGGACGCTGCATAGCTAGTTTCCGCCTATCAATGACTTTTTGGGCATGTGTGTTCCCACGGCTTATTTCTCAATGCAACCTCTGTTTCTTTAAGACCAGAGTCTGTGGTGTGTTGTTGAAAGGAAGGGGTGTGTGCAAACTCCACAGGGAGCAGCCCCCTCCTCTTCGAATGATAAAAGGGTCACTTTAATTGAAATAGAGTTATAACCGGTTGCCAGATTTAAGCATATGGCCTCTCATATGTCAAAACCTTACAGCAGGGAGATTATATATACAGGCAGCATATATATAAATGTATGTATAATTTATGCAATATTTCTCCTATTCGCGCTCTCTACTTAAGCTATCCATTAAAGCCCATCACATTAATTTAATTGAAAAATTCTGGGGGAATTGTATTAGCTTTTTTCCCATTAAATTAACATTACTGCCTTTAAATAGATGTCCTGGATGCCCATTGTTGCTAACAAAATTATTATGCAAATTGAAATCTGGCCATTCTGGATTTGGCCAACGATCTCCACCCTCCTCCTCCTTCCTTGACCCCTTTAATTTAATTGTCCTTACCCCCAAGTGCCCAGGCCAGAGACGGAGGCACTGTGTGGGCCCTGGGGCTGGTGCGCACCCAGGATAGCAGTGTGGAGTTGGCGCTAGTATTCAAGGCAAAAGCAGTTCCTTATTTCAGGAAGGAAGAAAAGAGAGTGAGTGAACTCCCCCAGGCTGAATGTAGTAGTAAAGAACCCCTGTCTGTGGGTCAGATGTGCTGAGTTGGAATGGGATGCTGTCTCTTAGTGACTTGGGGACTTGGAGCAAGTTTCCTAACCTCTGAGAAACCCAGGAGGCATCCTTGTTTCCCAGGAGGGCTGAAGGCAGACAGGATGTCATGTAGTGGGCTTGTATCAGTAGGCATATACATATGGCTGCTACAACATTCACTCACTACCCCCATCCACCCATCCATCCTCCCACCGACATACCCATCCACCCATCCACCCCACACATCCACCAACACATCCATCCATCCATCCATCCACCCATCCACCCATCCACCCATCCATCCACCCATCCATCCACCCATCCACCCATCCATCCGTCCATCCACCCATCCACCCATCCACCCATCCACCCACCCATCCACCCACCCATCCACCCATCCATCCACCCATCCATCCGTCCATCCACCCATCCACCCATCCACCCATCCACCCACCCATCCACCCATCCATCCATCCATCCATCCACCCATCCACCCATCCACCCACCCATCCACCCATCCATCATCCACCCATCCACCCACCCATCCACCCACCCATCCACCCATCCATCCACCCATCCATCCATCCATCCATCCATCCACCCACCCATTCATCCACCCATCCACCCATCTACCCATCCACCCACCCACCTACCCATCCATCCATCCATCCACCCATCCACACATCCACCCACCCATCCACCCATCCATCCATCCATCCATCCATCCATCTACCCATCCACCCACCCATCCACCCATCCATCCACCCATCCACCCATCCATCCATCCACCCATCCATCCACCCATCCATCCATCCACCCATCCACCCATCCACCCACCCATTCATCTACACATCCACCCCTCTACCCATCCACCCACCCACCTACCCATCCATCCATCCATCCACCCACCCATCCACCCATCCATCCATCCATCCATCCAGGACAGAATTCCTGAGCCCTGCTCTGTGTCAGCCATGGGGAGAGGTGCAAGGGAGAGGGCAAGAGCCAGTGATCCAGGTCTCTGATCTCCTACAGCTTCTGTGGTGGGTGGAGAACAGGGAGTAAGGAGGTAACCAGTAAATACAGCCATGATGACACTACAGTCAATGGCAGACCAAATACACTACGGAGATCCTAGAAGATTACATCACCCAGTGATGTCATAGCTGTGTTAGTTTGTGTGAGTGCACTCTGATGGTGACACAAGGATGACATCACTGACAAGGCATTTCTTAGGACATGTCCTTGTCATTAAATGATTCATGACTGTGATATGACTGTGGATAAAGGTAGCAGTTATTGCCATCATTAGCACATCACGCGGCCACCAGTAAGTAGAACCCTTGAATGTATCAGAGGCCTCTTTGTTTAGGCCCTGGGTGCAGTGGGAGGAGCCTTCTGCCTTGTTCTTTGGGATGTGGTAAGGGTTCCTTTAACCCTGCTTTGCACTGTATCTTTTGATAGATGCTTGTGCTTATCCCTTGCTAATTTCCCTGGATGATCCCTTAGACCTCAGCATCTTGCAAGCAGTCCCATGGCAGACTTTTCATCTTTTTATCTCATTTTTCCCCTCTCTACGTTGCAGGACTCTTTCCCTTTCCCTAAATGTGCTCTGCTATTTGCATAGGCATGAAGCGGTTAAAGCAAAGGGAAGTCAAGGTCTCCTTTGCCTTCATCAGTTGAAACACACCCTGGAAATAAACAACGGGGGTAGAGGCAGCCCACCTGGTGCAAACTAGTGCTAACCTCACACCGAGAGAGATGGCCACCCTTCTTTCCTGCTGTTGCAGTCATCTATTGCTGTGTAACAAAAGAGTCCAAACCATAATGGCTTAAAATGGCAAGGGTCATTAGCTGTCTTTCATGGTTCTGCAGGATAGGTTCAGGATTTGGAAGCAGCTTGACTGGACAGTTGCAGCTCAGGTTATCTCACGTGGCTGCTGTTGGGTCCCCTAGAACGTTTCTTTAACATCATGTCTGTGTGTGAGTTGGGAAGACTTGGACAGCGAGGGCTGGATCAGCTGGCTCCATGGGTGTCTCTTTCCGTCTTGATGTGGTCTCACCATGTACTCTCTCCAGCATGAGGGCTTCAGGGGAGAGAGGTAGAACGAGAGAGAGACAGACAGAGAGACAGAGAGAGACAGAGAGATGGAGAGACAGACAGAGACAGAGACCAAGACCCCAAGACCATATCATTTCCTACGATCTATCCCTGGAAGTCAGCCTGGGTCACTTTTGTGTCTTATTGGTTGAGGTAGTCCCAAGGCCAGCCCAGGCTGGAGGAAAGGCGAAGTGAATTTACCTGTTCATGATTAACAGCAAGGTTCTGGAGGGCCCTGGGAGCCAAAAGTACCACAGCGGCACTGCTTACCTGTTCCCTGGTGTAATTATGAAGGTGGTTGTACACTCAATATGTGCAAAGTAAAACGATAAAGCATCTCAGATAAAACCAGGAGGCCATCTTCATGGCCTTAGGATGGGGCAACATTTCCAAAACAGGACACAAAAACACTCTAACCATAAAGACAACAATTCATCAATTGGACTTATTACAGTGAAGAACTGTTCCTCAAGACATCCCGTTAGGAGGATAAAAATGCAAATCACAGAAGGGAAGAAGACAGTTAGATGAAAGATACCAGCGCACTCATATTCAGAATGTTTAAGGAATTCCTGCAAATTGTTAAGGAAAATACAAACAACCTCCCCTCAACCCCACGAAAAACCCCAGGCAAACCACATGAATAAACTCTTTACAAAGGAGAAACCCAAATGGCCAGTATATCTGTGCAAAGGGAGGCAACATCCTGAGTCAATTACAATGCAATGAAAACCACAAAAACAAATGTGACATATGTAAATAAAACTTGTCTGGACACCTAAGAAGTTTGCACTCAGTGACATGTAAATGTTTTTAACAGCTTCCAACTAGGAACAACCTGAATATCATCATTGTAGAACAGACAAAGTATGGCGTATTTGATTTGTTTTGTTTTGTTTTGTTTTGTTTTGTTTTGTTTTGTTTTGTTTTCTGGGTTTTTTGAGACAGAGTCTCACTATGTATTCCGGGCTGGCTTTGAACTCACTATGCACCCAGACTGGCCTCGAACTTGTGGTGATCCTCCTGCCTCAGCCTCCCAAGTGCCGGGATGACAGGCCTGTGCCATCGTGTCCAGCAGCATATTTTTTTAATGCTACAAATGCATACTATTTGTGGGATACACATGGCGATGAAATTAGACAAACACATACTGTCACATGGATGCACCTCACTACTACACTACTGAGTGAAAGAAAGCGCTTTATGATTTCAATTACCTAAAGTTCAAAACCAAGCAAAACTAATTAGGGTAGAAGTCAAATTAGTGGTTATCTTTGGTGGTGGTGATGGAGATGCCTTGGAGGGACAGGTGGAACTCTTTTGGAGTGTTGGTAATATTCTACATCATAAGCTAGTTATGAAGATGTGTTCTCTTTATAAAAATTAATTGGATTTATATACTCTTATTATACGCATATTATAGAAATTGCAACTGAAAAGCTCACTTTCAAAAGGTAATTATGCCCATGTTTTACAGCAGAGGTCAGTAAATTATGGCCCCTGGGCCAAATCTGCCCAGTTACCTGTTTTATAAATAAAGTTTTATTCGGACACAGACATGGCTCACTCACTTGCGTATCCCTGGGGGCTGCCGTGCAGAGTTGTGTAACTAGCAGAGACTGTACACGTGGCCCACCCGTCATATATTTGTCATCCAGTTTTTTACAGGAATCTTCTGCTCATCCCAGCTCTATAGGATATTTTTTTTTTTTTTTGTGGGTACCGGGGGGTCGACCTCAGGACCTCGCGCACCAACAGGCACCCGTGCCACTGAGCGATATCACCGGCCCCTTTTTCGTATGTGGGTTCCGGGAGTCGAACTCGGGCCCTTGCGCTTGCCAGGCAGGCGCTTAAGCCGCTGAGCCATCTCACCGGCCCCACACTTGCTTTTTTTATTTAACAAGGCGTTGCACATCTATTTCCTAATCAGTATGGCATGTTCAGGTTCCTTTTACAATTTTTAATAGCTGCACTGTATTTCTTCATATAAATATATCATAATTTGCTCAACTATTTTCCTATTAGTATACATTTAGGTTGTTCTCAGATTTAAAAAAAAAAAAAAAGCTATTACAAACGATGCTACCTTAAATGTGTTTATATATTTATATCTTTGTATATGAGCATTTTTGTTTCTGGGTGAGTAGATTCCCAGAAGTGGGAGTTGAGCCTTAGTTGAAATGATCAAAAATTCCTACAGTTGACTCTCCACGATGTAATGATAATTTCCAGGCCTCCCCCAACGATGTAAGAGAGAACTGGATTTCTTACACCCTCGCCAACTCTGGATATTCCACACATTTTCCATTTTTGCCAATCTGATGGGTAAAAAATAGTATCTCATTGTCCTCATTTACATTTCCCTGACAAGCTGGGCTGAGCATCTTTTCATATGTTTATTGGCCATTTGCATTTCTGCTCTGGGACTGTCACACTGATGGCCCACGTGGCTCCTGGGTTAGGGGACATTTCTTTTATTAATTTGAAGGATTGGTTTGTATGTTAAGAATATTAACCCTTTATTAATAACATGCTTGCAAATATTTTATTTGCTTATAGTATGCTTTGCTGTGGCTCTGCTTTTGATGAAAAACAATTTCCGCCCCCAGGTACTTGCTAAGAAAATGACTAAGATTGTTTGTTTTTTGACTCTTCTCAGAATCTCAGCTGTGAAAAATAATGTATATGGAGCTTTGTTTAAAGCAATGGTTTATGCAGGGTGTGGTGGCTCATGCCTGTAATTCCAGCACTCAGGAGGCTGAAGCAGGAGGATCACTGCCAGTTCAAGGCCACCCTGGGCTATATAGTGAGTTCAAGGCCAGCCAGAACTACATAGTGAGACCCTGTCACAAAAAAATAAAATAAAGGGCCGGTGATATGGCTCAGCGGCGTAAGCGCCTGCCTGGCAAGCGCAAGGGCCCGAGTTCGACTCCCGGAATCCACATACGAAAAAAGGGCCGGTGATATCGCTCAGCGGCACGGGCGCCTGGTGGCGCGCGAGGTCCTGAGGTCAACCCCCGGTACCCACAAAAAATAAAAAATAAAAAATAAATAAATAAATAAAATAATAAAGCAGCGCTTTGTAAATATTTTCTAGTTTTGAGTAATGAAGCCCCCTCCCCCATACAGGTTCTTATGTAGATGAAAAGAAATTGCTGCTGCTAGACTGGGGCTGGGGGCAACCCCTTCTTCCTGCCAAGACCCCCTTAACTTTCTAACCACCCCTTGAGTCTCTAAGAACTGCTCATGCTCCGTGGAACCTAGTTTGAGAATCAGTGACCGAGACCCTGGATTTCATCACGGTTTTTTAAGGCGTCTTCCATAGAATATCAAGCAGGATCTTAACAAGTGAGGAAAAGACTCCAGGACTGTTTTCTGGCCTGCTGAAATCTAGCCTTCCCTTTTCAGACTAGATGTCGTGGATTCTTTTGAGATGAAAACGTTAGTGCACAAAGAGACAGGAACCAGCCACAGAGTAACAAACACCCTTTCTCTCTTCTCCTCTGGGTGCCAAAACAAAGAGATAGTTACTGCCCCACTGCTCCCAGCCATCTGCTGAAGGTGGGTCTCTGGCTCTGCAACAAGTGCGGTTCACTCAGTGATGGGGTTATGGATAAGGGGGTGTCTCACCTGCTGTTGGCAGAGGTGACCAGCAAGGACTGTTGACCGCTTTCTATTGTCTCGGGGCAGAAATCGTGAGCTCGTGGTAATGGTCAGTCACATCTACGTAGAATTTGGGAGGACACGTTACTGATCTTTGTGTGTGTGCGTGTGTGTGCGTGTGTGTGTGCGTGCGCAGGGGGGGCAGACCTAAACAAAAGAGGAAGCAACAAGGACTTTGAAGAAAGATGCTTGAAGCAGGAACTCTGCACATAGGATTTAGCCTCTTTCCTAGGTCTTTCCAGGAGAGGACAAAAAGATTTCCAAACACCTTGCTTAGGAAGAGCAGAACCGTAGCCCCATTTCTTCTCCTGAGAGAGAGAAGCTCATTGATATTTTGGGTATCGATCTTATCTTTATTTTAACACACTTTCCTACTTTTGCTTTCATGTCTCATCTTTTTGTTTTAAATGCCTTATCTTATTGTGTTGATACATGTATACATGCTCTCTCCTAATCCATCTTTGAAATGTAGCAGAGCATGATAACAAAATAGATACACCCGTCCTCGAAGCCTCTAACCAGCGTATATGAAATGCTTTCTTGTGTGCCTTGGGGAACAAGAAAGCATCAAGTAATGCTCCTTGTCCCTGAAAGACTTACAGCTTTGATGGCACAAATGTAAGAAAATTCCCCTAATAAGCTGGGTATGATGGTGCATGCCTGTAATTCCAGCTGTCTTGGAGGCTGAGGCAGGAGGCTTTCAGGTTTGAGCTTAACCTGGGAAACTCAGGGAGACCCGGCCTCAAAATAAAAAATAAAAAAGGGCGGAAGGATGTAGCTCTGTGTGAGGAACCTGGGTTCAATCCTCACTACCAAATAATAAATAATAATAAATTGCCACAATCAACAGGGATCAATAAGAGAGAGACATTGAAAGTGCCCTAGATCTGCCAGAGAGAATGCTAGCCAGATAGTGGTTAAGGTCCTTCTAGTATCAACATCTGGACAGGTGGGCGAGGCTTCAGATGGCTCTAGCCCCAGCCTTGAACAGGGCAGTGAGGCTCTGGGCATTGGCTGGTGACTTGAAGGGACCAGAGAAAGGAGCCCAAGTCCCTGCATCTTGGTGACAAGCCTCAGAGGAGGTCGTGATCCACAAAAATGGGATTATTTGTCCCTTAGCAGACCACCTTGGTCCCTAGACTTCCTCAGACAGATGCAGAGTTTTCCTAATCCCCAAATCTCTTTCCTGCTGGCCCAGACGGGATGGGATGACCTTCAGAAACTCTCATTCCACCTCTGAGTCCTTGGGGTTCCATTTCCTTCTCTTCCCTGCAGGCTTTCAGTCCCATCATAAGGCGGTCCACAAGATACAGTCACTCTAGTTTTATAGCCTTATGTTAGCCTTTTCTCAAAGCACCAAGGAAGTACCACAATTTCTTTCTTGGGAAATAAAAAGCCCAGGAGGTACCAAAAAAAAAAAAAAAAAAAAGACCTCCAGTCCAGCCAGAGGGGAGGGAGGAGGAGCACTGGGAAAAGCTGGCCACGGAATGGAATGTACTTTTACTTGACTATAATTTCAGTCTGGATCCTGATTGTGTACAAAGAACACCTGTCAACACTCGGGGCTCCTAGAGTCCAGGGCACCTTTGAAGACATCAATTAGCCCAAGGCTTGGCTCCCTTCTTTCCTCTCTCTCTCCCCCCTACTCTTCCTTCCCTGTCCTTTCTCATTTCTCTTTCTCTACAAATTCTCAAAGCGCACCCGCCCAGCTTCATCCTGCAGGCTGGAATTCTATTCTTGATTTTATCACCAATCCAGTTCCATGCACTGGACCTCTGCTTTCCTCCTCTGAAATGGGAATGATCGTACAAGAAAATAATGTTGGTGGAAACTTTAAGGACCTCGGGGAGTGGATTGTAGGACTTTTACACACACACAGACTAACACACACTCACGTCTGGTTAGCCTCTGGGCAGAGCAGGAACAGCAGAATTCCTCAGAACAATCTGGGCAGAGAACATCCTCCCCTTCCCTGCCAGTAGCTTTACCTGGATATTTGGCAGAATGAAGCTGCTTAAGAAATTCGCCCGCAGCCACCTTGCTCTGGCCACTCCTGAAGTGCAGACACGCAGACATGAGGTTCTTTCGAGGGAGGAGCTTTGGGCCCACAAGCAGCGGCACGGAACGGATGCTTTGCTTCACGTTCTACACCCAGGACGCAGGTCCAAGCTTGCTCTTCACTCCGGGCCGTTTGATTCTTGGGAAGTCTTCCTGGAACATCAGCAGACCCAGAGAATCTGTCCCCAGCAAGCCCCAAACCAGTGTTTCTGGCCTAATGAAAAGTTCCTGCTGCCTCCTCTTCGTCCGCAGGCAGGGTTGCTTGCTGTGGGGGAGTCTGAGTGGCTGGAAAGGCAGGAGTGCAGGGGACAGGAATCTGTGTGGTCTAGTGGTTAAAGAGCGAAAAAAAAAAAAAAAAAGTAGCTGGGCAGGTGGCACACATCCGTAATCCCAGCACTCTGGGAGGCTGAGGCAGGAGGATCTCAAGTTCAAGCCCAGTGTGGGCAACCTAGTGATTTAGACTGTGTCTCAAAAATTTAAAAAATACATAAAAGGGCTGGGGATGTAGCTCAATCCCATCCTTAATACTGAAAACAAAAAATGAGTTCAAAACCCACCCCTACTTAAAGATTTTGTGTTCCAGCAAACATTTTGCGCCATGTCTGTTGTTTTTCCTTGCTGCGCATTCAGCTTCTTTTCTTCAGGAAAGAGCAAGCAGTCCAGGTTATTTGGGGGCTCTGACCTCCCCCACTGCTTAGCTCCTGGGAGGGGGTATCATCCGCCAGAGGGGCTCGTCCTCCACTGGCCACGGGGTAAGCTTGTGATCGAGGCTGCGCCAGATGTGGACTCTCCGTAAGGGCTCCGTAAGTTTGCAGCTAATTCATGTGGGTGTCTGTGCCCCAAAAAGACAAGCTTTTAGTGCCCAGGTCTCCAGGACTGCTCTGATCCCTGCCCATTTTGAGGACTGTTCTTTGGCTATGACTTCTATCTTGTGAAATGTCCCTGTGCCCTTCCAATACTTCCTCCCCCCACACCTTCTTCTCCTTTTCTTCCTCCTCCTCCTTCTTATTGATTGATTGATGGATTGGTATTTCAAGTCAGGGACTCCCTGTGTTGTTCAGGCTTGCCTGGAACCACCTCAGCCTCCTGAGTGCTGAGATTACAGGCGTGGGATACCACACCTGGCATCCTTCCTCTTTTTTCCTTCAGTCAGTCAGAGTTGACTTCTTTCTCTGGCCACAGTGAGGTAACTTGTACCAGACTTGTTTTCCAGCTAAACACAAATATAAGAAACAGTTGTTTTCCAGTTGGACAAAATATATGAAACAACTGTTTTCAGACAGTGCAAGGCAATGGCGGTGCAGGGCTGTGAGCCCTGGGAGAAGGAGGTAAATGAAGTGAGTTCCAGGATCATGCTGGCTTTCTGCCTGGAAGTACTTGTTAGGTTGTGGTATAGGGAGGAGAGCCCAAGGCAGAGCATGGTGGCCTCTCTGAGGTGAGGAGATGGATTGTAATAGGTGGAGGTTGAGAGGCTGGAATTTGTGAAGCAAAGTCACAGAGAAGGTGCTACATGGATAAATGGTGCCAGAAATCCATACAGGGGACCACTTGAGTCACTGGCCGAATACTAACTTGCTCAGGTGTTGGGTGAAATGCTATAAGGCTGGCAAAGAGCAGCTACTGGAGAGCTTATTACTATGAGCTATATAATTCCAAAAACACTCATGGACCTGGGGGACATTCAAGTTTTAACAAGCCAGGATGGGAATACTTTGTTGAACATTCAAAGCATTCATTAGAGACCACAGCGAACATGCACCTGAGCAGTAAGGATAAACTAGTTTTAAAAGAAAGACCTCTCCAGACCCAGCACAACAAAGCTTAAACACAAGCCTCAAAAAGTCAAGCTGATCAATAGGTGATTTAACTGTGGGCCAAAATAAACTTCAAAGGAAAATCAGGACAGCAGGCGTTCAAGGGTGTAACATTTACAATGTCTAGCACCCAATAAAAAAATCGCTAGACACCTGAAGAACCAGAGAAATGTGGCTCACTACCATAAGAAATATCAGTCAACATAAACAGGCCCCAAATGACAAAGATGATGTTAACAGACAATGACTTTAGGATAGTTATTAAAATATAGTCAAAGACGTAAGGAAGGATACAGACATGGGGAAAAGCTGAAGATATTTTAAAAAGAACTGCACGGGACTTCTAGAGAGGAAAAATATATTTACAAGATGGAAATTCACCAGATAAGTTTAGTAGCATATTAATAACTGCAGAAGAAAAGAGCAATAATTGTAATGACATAATAATAGAAGTTATTCAAACAAAAGAACCATGAGAAAAAAGACTGAAATAAATATCAGAGTATCCAGAGCCTATGCAACAACATCAGATAGATGACCTACATGCACTTGGATTCTACTAGGAGAGGCAGGGAAAAAAAGAAAAGAAAAAGATAACGGCAGAAAATGTTCCAAGTCTGACACATAAGAGCTATATAACTACAGGTCCAAGAAGCCCAACAAATCTCAATCAAGATAAATATAAAGAAAAGAACATCAAGGCACATCATAACCAAATCTCTTAAAATTACCAATAAAGGGAAAAATACTAAAAAGTAGCTTAGGTCAAAAAAAAAAAATGGCACATTACATATAAAAAACAAAGATAAGTATTATCACTGATTTCCTCTAGAAACAATACAGCTCCAGAGACAATGGAATGAAATCTTTAATGCACTTAATTAAAAAGCCAAAAACAAAACTGTCAACCAAGAGTTGATGTCCAGTGAAAATATACTTTAAAAACAAAGGGGAAGGGCTGGTGAGATAGGTCAGTGGCATAAGCGCCTGCCTGGCAAGTGCGAGGTCCTGAGTTCGACTCCCAGAACCCACATACGAAAAAAGGGCCGGTGATATTGCTCAGCGGCACGGGCGCCTGCTGGTGCATGAGGTCCTGAGGTCGAACCCCGGTACCCACAAAAAAAAAAAAAAGAAGGGGAAAAATGTTTCACAGACAAACAAAAGAGGGTGGGATTTATTCAAAGCAATTCTTTCTCTTGCTGAGGAAGACGATACCAGATGGAAACTCAAGATCTATACGAGAAACGACAAGTGCCAGAAATCATAAATATGTGAGTAAATAAAAAAGGCTTTAGTATTCTTGTTTTGTTAAAATGTCTTCAAGTTATTCAGAGTCAGACTCCCCTGGCATTTCAGAGTCTAGAATCAAGATATAGAAAAAAGGAGCTATATGGCATTTCACATACCATTTTGTCTCAGAAGCATGTCTAACAAAATGCTAGCATTTGTTAGCTATGAACAGCAAATATATGGTTAATTGGTACACTTATTTTCATGCCCTTTTCTTTCTTTCTTTCTTTCTTTCTTTCTTTCTTTCTTTCTTTCTTTCTTTCTTCCTTCCTTCCTTCCTTCCTTCCTTCCTTCCTTCCTTCCTTCCTCTCCCTCTTTCTTCTTTCTTTCTCTCTTCCTCTCTTTCTTCTTTCCAGTGCTGGAGATCGAACCTAGGACCTTAGCACTAAGCTACAACCCCAGCCTTTTAAAATTTTTTTCAAATTTTGAGACAGGGTCTTCCAGTGTTGCTAAGTTGCCCAGGCTGGTCTTGACCTTGATTTCCAGAGTGCTGGGAATACAGGCATGCATTACCATGCATCACCATGCTTGGCTTCAAAGTCTGAAACTTCTTAAACTGGGTGTGGTGACGCATACCTGTAATCCCAGCACTTGGAGGGCTGAGGCAGGAGGATTGTCATGAGTTCGAGGCCAGCCTGAATTACACAGTGAGTTCAAGGCCAGCCTGAACTGCATAGTGAGACCCTGTCCAAAAAAAAAGAAAGAAAACAACAACGAAACAAAGTCTGAAACTTATTGAGCACTGACATGATGCTCAAAACTTTTCCATTTTGGAGCATTTCAGATTTCCAGATTAGGGATGCTCAATGGGTAAAATGCATGCAAATGTTCCCAAATCTAAAAAGAAAAAATTTAAATCCCAAACACTTCTGGTCCCATGCATTTCAGATTAGGGGTACCCAGCCTGGGGGTTTTGCATGCTGATGATTAAATCCCTCTGGGCTTCCGTTTCCCCTCACAAAGTGGAAATAAAAGATGCCCACCTCCTCAAGTTGCTGAGATCTTTGCCCAGCAGCTTGTACATGTAAGGGTGACTTTGTCTAGAAGTGACCAACTCAGACTGTCCTCAGCACGGAGAAATTCATTGTCTCGGAATTGGGAAGTTGGATGTATGAACAGTTTCAATGTACTGCTTGATCCACGGACTCAGGAGATACTGTTGGGACTCTCTGTGAATCCCGCACTTCTGCTTTCTGTGGCTTTGTGTCGTCCCTGGGTAGCGGCAGTGGTAACCCCCAGCAGTTCCCGCTCATAACCTACCACATACCAGAAGCAACAAAGAGCATGTTACCCCTCCCCGATAGTTTGGACAACTCCGGTTTACTCTGATTGACCCATCCGGGATCACATGTCTATCCCTGAACTAAGAAGCCCTGTCTCTGATTGGCCAGGCCTGGCTCATACACCCTCCCCTGAGCAAAGAGATGGTAGAGAGCTGGTCTCCCATCCAAATGGTGTCACAAATGCTGATGGAACAAAATAACAGACACTGGCTGCACTTGTGTGCAACACGGGGCAGTAAGAGCCACATATACATCCCACCCAGGTACAGCCTAGCACGACCTAACTCACTTCCCCTCTGTAGGTGGGTCAGTGAGCCTTTCTTAATATATCCACTGATGAAACTGAGGACCAGAGGGGTTAAATACTTTGCCCCAGCCCACACAGCTCGTGGGGGCAGAGCTGAGATCCAAACCCAGAGCCTATTTTCTAAGGCCCGTTCTCACCTGCTCAGGGAGTGCAGACTGGTTAACAGATCAGACAGACATCCAAACTTCTCCCCAGCCCTGAGAGCACCTGGCATCACGGTGCACGCCTGTAATCCCAGCACTCAAGAGGCTGAGGCAGGAAGGTCACAAGCTCTAGCCTAGCCTGGGCCACTTAGCGATTTAGCAAGACCCTCTTTCAAAATAAAAAAAGTTTAAAAAAGCAAGGAATGTGGCTCAGTGTGAAGGCTCTGGGTTCGAGCCCAGTACTGGGAAAAAACCACAAAAACTGATTGGCTGAGAATGTGGCTCAGTGGTAGAGCGCTCGCCAAATCCTGACGAGGCACAGAGCATCAGCCTGCCTGCAGGCGATTACCAAGTCCAGGAGAAAGGGAACCGCAAGGTGCTGGAGGAAAAGTGGCCAAGGGAAAAGAGGCGGCCAGAGAGGAGCCAGAGCCTGGATGTCAGGGTGGCCCTGTGAATTTCCCATGGAGGGACAAATCCTCAGCCAAGCTCGGCAGGTAGCTACATGGATCCAGCCTTGGGCTCCTTCTTCCCCCTTGGCCCTCCCTCCAAGAGTGTGTGTCTGTGTGTGTGTGTCCCTAAGCTTCCCTCTCATAAGGACAACTGTCCCTGGGTTTAGGGCCCACCTAGGGAGTCCAGGATGCTCTTCAGATCTTTAAATTAATTTACACCCACAACGACCTTTTTTCCAAACAAGGTCACATTCGGGTGCTAAGAAATGGACTTTTTAATTGTTTTTAGTGGGGGGCGGACAGCTCTATTAAACCCACCATGGCGGAAAAGCAGCCGATTTTGCTCCATTTCAGAGCCATTTCTGGGCTAAACAGCAAACCGTGAGAGACCAGGACAGAGCCATCACCTCCGGTGTGTTCAGGAGCCGCGACGGAGGTTTTTTATTTTTTTCTCTTTTTTTGACAGTGCTTCTATTGTTCCGTGCTTTTCTCTTTGTTTTGAGGTTTTCTGCTCTCTTTTCTGGAAGGTGCACGATGCTCAGCTCTGTGGTTATTTTCGCCTAACAGCTGTGTTTCCGGGAGCAGCTGAGGGATTCTTCTGACTCAGCACAACCGTAGCCATAACTGTCTCGAAGCCATTCAAGCAAGGCTAGAAATAAAGAAGCCGTTTCTCCCCCTCCCTCCTCTTTTCACTTCCCTCCCCGGGGGTACCTTCGGAAAGTCTCACAAAGCGCTTTAAAAACTCGCTTCAACGCTGATGCCCCGGGGCTGGCTGGGCTTCCTGCACACAGAGGAGTCTGGAAAGGACTCTGCCCGCTCTGCGTTGGGAAGGTCCCCACCCGGCCTCACGAGGCTCCTGTCTTACAAGTTTGCCACAGGTCTGAGCAGTGAAAGCCGAGGCAGCAGGGCCTGCTGCGGTTTCCCGGGTGTGGCCTACTGCAAGCTGCCCTCCCCAGGGCTCTGTAGTTTGCAATCATTTAAAAGGTCATGATTTCACCCCCGCCCCGTCGCTGGGAGGCAGCTTCGCTGTCCCAGTGGCCCCGGACGGTGGCCTGGACTCCAGGGAGGCCCTGGAGGACCCATGGAGGCAGGAAGGGAGCGAGATGGAAAGGAATCCTCGTGCTGGGGAGCCAGGCTGTCTGCATGTCGGTGCCTGCAAAAGGCTCACGGCGCAGCTGCATTCTGAGGCTCGTTACTGCTGTTCCGAGAAAGAAAGGAACAAATAAATTTAGCTCCATCCCACGCATCCTTCGCAGCTGCTTATTGACCAAACAGAAAGAGGCCTCTATTTCAACCCCGGCTTCTCAGTGCTTTGCCTGATGAGGCCTGCTGCTGCCCTTTGCAAGGGACTTTTGGAGGAAGTCTCTGAGCCCAGCTTCACTGAGGGCTGCCGAGTTCCAGGCTGCACGAGGAGGGTCAAGTTCAAGTTCAAGTTCAGGGTGTGCGTGTCTTTCTGCCATCCTGAAACAAGATGGCGCCGGAAAGCATTTTCCAATGGGCTTTGGCTCCTGGAATTTCTAATGCATTTCTTTGGAAGCCAGAACATGGGAAGGACTGGGGGAGAATGTGGCCGGCCTGGAGTTCCCAAAGCCATTAGTTTAATGGCGCCATTTGTGGAAATAAAGAACTCGCTGACTGAGCTTGAAGTTAAAAGGCTGGAACAAAATACTGAGGAGGTCCCTGTGGGACAGGGGACAAGCTGTGGACTTGGAATCAAACAGACCCGGGGTCTGGTGCTATCTCTACCACCTAAGGGCTGGGGTCTCCAAGCAAGGAGAGCTGTTTGCTCAGATGTAAGTTAGATGCTTGTCATGACGTTTAAGACCCCGGGCTTAGATCCTTACTTGTAAAACAGCACGGATGATACAGGGCTGTCCTGAGGGAGAAGTGAAATCACCTGCTGACCACCCAGCAAGAGCTGGGTGACAATGGTGTCCAGGGGCTCCTGCTGTCCCTGCCAGGGCCATCCCCTTGTCTTCTGACTGCAACCCCCCCACTCTGTCCTCCCGCATTTCTCTGAAATCTGCAGCTCAGCTTACTCTCAACTCCAAAAGTGAGCGGGGGCCCAGGCCTGACCACGGAGAGTCTCACACATCCCTGGCTGTAGTGATTACTTTCTGGATGTCCAAGGGACTCAGGCTGGGACAATCAGAGCCGACTTCAGGAACTCTTATGGAGGAGGAAATTCTTCTTGGTTTCCAAGAGTCAACTTTTAAACCTGGTGCTGTTGGTGGTTGTCTTTATATAAGGGAAGGGAGAGTTGGCCTGAGAATGTAGCCAATGCAGAGGAAAACAAACAAACAAACAAACAAAAAATGAAGAGACTATGACCTGATAACCGTTTGAGCCCCTTGATCCAGCCATGCCTGAAGCTACTGCCTCTTGGACTTACTGATTATGTGAACCAATGTATTCCATTTGTGGTTTAAGTTGGTCTAAGTTAGGTTTATGTTTCTTGGAATTGGAAGAATCTTAGTAATACACCATTAAATAAATACCTTTTTAAATCTGAATTTACCTGTGGCCCATCCAGAACCAAGAAGCAGGCAGTTGCTTAGCGAAAGGAAAAAATACAAAGGAAGGGGTTTTAGAGTAAGACAGATTGGGCCCCGGGTTCTTCATTTCTTGGCAGCTCTGAGGCCTCGGTCAGGTAGCTTTCCCTGCAGGCTCTGTTTTCTCACCTGTGTGATGAAATAATACAATGCTAACTTTGAGTCGCAGCATAAGAGGACAGTAGATTCTAAAGTCAGTCAGAAGCAAAGACTTAGATGAAAAAAATCACTTAGCCCCCTTTCCACTCAGGAAAGGCAGCGCCACGAGTCTCAGCACATTGACACAGCACAGCCACTTACATCCCTGGCCACCAGCCCTGCCCCTTCAGCTGAGCACCAGTGAGGGGCTTACTCGGGCCTCAGGCCTGTATTATTTTTAGGGGCTGCAGCTACAGCCCAGTGGCAGAGCCCTCACCTGGCATGTGCAAGGCCCTGGGGCCCTCCCCAGCACCGGCCACAGAAGATGGTCTTTCAACTCTAGACCAATGACTCTCCACCACCCTTTGAGACACTTAGCAATACCTGGAAACGCTTCGGGTTGTCACAATGAGGGGTGATGCTATTGGCACTTCACAGGGGCAGGAATGTATTCTCTAGCTATCCTATAACGCACAGGACCCCCACTCACACAAAGACACATAGAGAAACCAGCACCCCATGTTTCCATTAAAAGTGAGGAACAGGAAGATAGACTCCGCGGCTGCTGGGTTTCTGGAATAAAGGGAGGGCCCTCATTCTTTGTGGAAGTGTTTAATGTGGACCCGAGGGGGGTACCCACAGATGTCACCTCTCCTCCCTAAGGGGTGCCATGGGGACTGTGCCCTTCTCCCCTGGCTCATGCACCTGCTGCTCCCCCTGCTTGGCCCTCTCCACCCCCTTCACTGCACGGCCCCAAGGTTCCGAGGTCTCTGCCTCCACGAACCCTTGCCCGATGCCCCCAAGCGGCTCAGGTGTCCCCGATGTGCCTACTGCAGGATTCCAACTCCTCCAAACCCAGTGTAATTGTCACTGAGTGCTCCGCTTGGTTCCTTCCCTCTTCGCGAAATTTGGATCCCGGTACACACATTTGCAGAATCCCACTTCACGGTTTATGCCACACAGACACCATTTGTCAGTGTGAGGTCCCTCTTGTTCCTTCTCGTATTATTTTTTTGCCTTTGTCTATTGTTACCACTTCCCACTGCCTCCCACAAGCAGCGACTCCAGTTTCTCCAGAATAGATCCCTCCACACATCTAGCGTGGTTCCACGAGCATATATTTTAAATTTATGTCAATGGCATTGTGTCATCCATCTCAGTCTAGTTCCTACCTTTTTTCGTTTCTCACTGTGTCTTTAAGATCTGTCCACGGTGACACGTGCCCAGTCAGTGTGTCGTGCATGTCCCACCTGCTGTGTGTTATCTCATCACCTGCGTGGACCTGATCTGGTTTATTCATTTCCCCTGGTCGTGGACGCATAGCTCACCTTTGGCCCCTTGCTTTGACAGTGTTGGTGGCCGCCACCATCCTCACATGTGTCTCCTTATGATTGGATGCAGAATTGTCTCTGGGATACTCACCAGAGAGAGAGGTTACCGTGCCACAGATTTCTCTGGGTTGAATCGAGTCCCCCCAAAAAGATATTGAGTCCTAACTCTAAGTACCTCAGAATGTGAGCTTGTTTAGAAACAGAGTCACTGCGGGTGTGATTAATTCAGATGATGCTGGACTGGACTGGAGGGTCCCATGTGACCGGTGTTGTGAAAAAGGGAGGACGGTGGGAAGATGGAAACGCACTGGGAGAAGGTCCTGCAATGATGGTGGCAGAGACTGGCATGCGGCGGCTGTGAACCAGAGAACACCAAAGGCTGAGGCCACCACCTGAAGCTAGGAAGAGGCAGAGAAGGATTCAACCCAGAGTCTCAAAGCGAGACCCCGCCAACATGAGTTTCTCTGACTGCGTGCAACCTAGAACTTTTGTAGAATGTTCTCTCTATAATGAATACTGATATCTTGGTTCATACTCATGTAGCTTTATACTATATCATCCGTTCATTTGCTCATCCATCCCTCTGTCCATCACCCATCCACCCACTCATCTATGATTCCACTATGTATCTGTACATCCATACATATCTACCCATCCATCTACCCATCCTACTATCCACCATCCATCCATCCGTGCATCTACCCATCCATTATCCATCATCTATATATCCACAGTCCTTCCATCCATTCATTGCCCATTCATCTATCCACCCACCCGCCCTCCATCCATCCATCCTCCATCTATCCATCTGTCCATCCATCTACTCATTCTATAGATCTTTACCTCAGTGCTAGGGTCACAGTAATTAAAAAATACTCCTCCTTCATGGCACTCATAGGTAGGGAAGACAGGTGTGGAACTAATAATAGTAATTATTTAGTTGCATGTGTGCTGATCTCTGTACACAAAAATGTAATGCCTATGAGCACATGGAAGGAGAGGAGCCAATGCCAAGTGTCCTGGGGCTCGTGGAAGACTCCATTTCGAAGGTGACCCTGACACTGAGGCTGGGGCTAGGGGTGATTGGTGGGAGACACGCAGGCCGAGCCCTCCCTGGGCACAGCAGGTGTGCGGGTCTGAGGTGGGGAGCACATGGTGCTTGCGAGTGAGTGAATTAAAGGAAGTCTGCCTTGCTGGAGTGGAGGGAGGATGGGGGAATGGTCCAAAAGGTGTTAGAGCCTGGATGTCCCTCTGGGCTCTGAGCCTTGCTGGCAAAGCCCCACAGCAGATTAGGAGTTTGAATTCATTCTACCACGGTGGCCCACTTTGAAATCAGACCCCTCGCTTTGCTGACCAAGAGATGGGCACCTATCTCCACTCCATGGAAGAAATGAGGAATTGTACCATCTGCCTGGAAGGTCCCAAGGGTCTCCAGTGGGGGAAAACTGTGTGATTCCATCAATTTTTGCAATCATTCAAAAATCCCACTGGTTAAGAAAAAGAACTGGCTACACCTTGCACTGTACCCAGTTCCATTCTTGTCTTGTTTGTCTGAGAGCAAGATTACATGGTCATGATGGCGAGGAGTCAGGTCACCTCCCAAGGTTACGCAGCGAGAGGGTGAGAGAGGCTGGGGTAGGTGACAGGCTTCCCACCTCTTGGTCCATCACCAAACTTGGGAGAGCCAGGCCAGGGACGTGCTGCTCCTCTCCGCAATCAGGAATACCACTGAGAGTTAATTTCTCCCAAGTAGATACCAGAGACTTGAGAACAGCACTTGAATTTGAGTCTTTCTGGGGGTGGCCTGTCATGCAGACTGGGAGAGGAATCGGCCGGCCATCGTATTTTGATTCCTCTTGGGCTGCTCCCAGGGTGGGGGAGACAGCGCCCCAATCAAGGCTGCAATACATCCACTCGGGGCTGCCAATAATCAAGCTTTACCAATGACCCAACTCACAGGCTACATCTTAGTGCCTCTCCATCGATTTAGCTATCATTTCAGGTCCATAGCTCACAGCTAGAAACCAGCCGATGTAAACTCCCACATTATGACGCTCCCTCCTTGTTTAGGACACGGTATTCCATTAGGAAAACCAAACTGCTTAGAGGAGAGCTTGATGGATGAGCCTGACGTTATAATCTCGCTGAGCAATTACAGAGCTGTCCTATTAGAGGGAGACACCCCCGTACACACGTAAGATGTGGCAGATGAGAACGGCCGTGTGCGTGCAAGAGCCAGGAAGACAGAGTGCAGGCATCCAGCCCTGTAGGGAGCATCCACCTCCATCCTCAAGCCCTCGGACCATTGGGTTTCTTGCTTCTGACCTAATTTCAGAATCCAAACATTGAAAATTCATTATTGGCTTAGATGGTTGGGGAAATATAGGGCTTTAGGCTATAATCCTTGCCCTCACAAGACTTCTGATCTAGTTAAGAAGGTAAAATGGGTGGGCCATGGTACAGCACTCATGACATCCCTGCACTTGGGAGGCTGAGTCAGGAGGATCTCAACTTCAAGACCAGCCTGACACTGTCTCAAAAAGCTAAAAAAAAAGAGTAAATTGTTAGATATAGATGATAGATTATAGATAGGGGACTTGTAGATCCATAAATCAATTAATAGGTAGATATGATAGATAAATAGATAATCATAAACATAGTAGCCTGTGCTCGCTTCCAACTAAATTATGCCCCCAATTAAATGCACGAGGGCAGGGCCGGTGAGATGGCTCAGCGGTTTAAGCGCCTGCCTTGCAAGCGCGAGGGCCCGAGTTCGACTCCCGGAACCCACATACAAAAAAGGGGCCGGTGATATCGCTCAGCGGCATGGGTGCCTGCTGGCGCGCGAGGTCCTGAGGTCGACCCCCCCGGTACCCACAAAAAAAAAAAAATGCACGAGGGCAGATTTAGCAAATAGGTGGCCTTTTCCTTGCCCATGATGGATATTCATAATTGCTCGTGGCATCTGTTGCAGGTGGAATTGTGTCCCTCAAAAAATATGTCAAGACCTAATCCCCAGCACCCAAGAATGTGATCTATGCAACTGTAAATCAAATGAGGGCATTGGTGTGGGCCGGGATCCAGTGACTGATGGCTCTGTAGGAGTGGGAAGTTTGGGCACAGCCACACCCACAGGAGAAGGCCCTGTGGGGACACGGGCACAGCGGGAGGTGACAGCGGGAGGGAGGAGGGGCAGAAGATGGAGAGCTGCAGCCGTAAGTCAAGGAGCTCCTGGGGCCCAGGCACGGGAGGATTTCCCCCGGAGACAGCGGGGTTTCAGATGTCGTTGAGGAGATTTCAGGTGGCTGGCTTCCAGAACTGTGAGTGAATACATCGAGGTTGCGTCAAGCCACCCGGACTGGGGTATTCTGAAAAGGAATACAGAATCACCCATCGCAGCCCAGGTCTGCCCTCGGCATCCTCCTCGCCACAGGGGCTCCCTGCCAAGTCCAACCGAGTTGTCACTTGGGATGAAACCTGCTTGTATCTCTGACCTAGGAGTCCAGCCAGTGGCCAGGTGGGCCAGGCTAGGCTTTGCAGTGCAGGCGGGATGCGGGTGCGGGTGCCTGGTAAGGCACTGTTTTAAAACAGGCCGATCAACTGTTACACCGTTTCCACCTTCGACTTCCATCCGCAGACATCTGTGCTACTCCAGCAGCAGCAGCAACCTGTGGATACCGCTGGGGTCACCTGAGGGCAGCTCCGTAGATATCCGCTTTGTAGGCTCACAACGTGGTGCACACATGCAGCACACGCGTGGAGAGTGTGCACGCACACACACACACACACACAGCATGTCTATTCTAGGCATGCTCATTAGCAGCTCACTTTAATCATCCTTCACGCTTGCCTCTCAAATACCAAGTACTTTGGTTTGTGCTGTCTATGAACACACACCAAAAATAGTTCTCGGTAGAGAAACTCGGGAGCTTGGAGTCTGGCTGATTGCAATTTGATTTGAGCAAAGTCACAGCCTCCTGGATCCCCTCAGTGTAGCAAGGCAGGAACCTTAACTCGGGCGGCAGTGACCCACTGACCTGCACCGCCCCACCGCTGACTGCTTGGAGTGTAAAAGCAGAGATGCTCAGTCCCTTGGCAGAACGTATCTGCCTGAGTGCGACCCTGCGGCTGTCACTCCTGCCAGTCCCCTTACCCCACCCGGGAGGCAGCGGCTCTTGCAGCTGCAAACTGCACGGTTTAAAGAGCGGCATGGATGTCTGCAAAAAGGAGAAGTCGACAGGCCTTTCTGCCATCTGCCTCCTTTCCTTCCGCGTCCCTAAGTACCTGATGCTGGCTGCTGCTTTGATTTATTCATCATGACAAGGACAAAAGAGGAAAAAAACGATGAGAGAGTGCAGTCCTCTCCTTACCTGACACTCATGAGAGGGGAGACCCCGTGTCCTTCAGTAGTGGGTTGAATGTTGACCCCCCCCCAAAAAAAAAATCAATATCCATGTGTGTAGAACCTGTGGATGTGATCTTACTTGGGGAAAGTGTCTTTGAAGACAAAATTGAGGTCTTTCAAATGAGATCATCCTGGATTATCTGGCTGGGTCCTAAATCCATTAAGTGTCTCAATAAGGGCTGGATGTGTTGTAGTGGGAGACTGTTTGCCTGGCATGTGTGAGTCCCTGGGTCCCATCTCCAGCACCACAGGGAAAAAGGTACCCAGGGAAGGCCATGGGGAAACAGAGGCAGGGACCAGAGCGACGCAGCCATAGCCCAGGAGTGGCTGCCCACAGCCAGCAGGGGCTGGAGATAACCTGGCCTGGACTCACCAATAGCAAAGCCCTGGTGTCACTTTGATTTTGGATTCTGGCCTCCAGAACTGTGGTAGCTGGGTGTGGTGGCACACACTTGTAATCCTAGCACTTGGGAGGCTGAAGCAGGGGGATCACCGTGAGTTCCAGGTCAGCCTCAGAAAAAAAAAAAAAAAAAGAACTATGGGAGAAGAGATTTCTGTCATTTTAAGCCCCAAGTGTGTGTTCATTTACTATGGAGGGCCTGGGAAAGCAATACTTTTTATTGCATTAATAGAAAAATGAGCCAAGTGAAAAAATATTAGAGAAACCAACAGGATTTAGATAATAATAATGATGATAACAGTAATAACCAGGAGTCACATTCACGGAGCACTTACCATGTGCCAGGTGCCTGTCCAAGTTAGAGACCCAACTAAATGTGAACCCAGCCATCAGAGGTGCTGTGCCTCAAGAGCCACCCGGCACTCCTGCATGAGGGAAAGTTAGGTCTGCAAGAGGAAAGACAGGAGAGGCAAGAGGAAGTTGAGATTTGGGAGCCAGCTTCCATGGAAGTGAGATATAAATATGCGAAGGGTGCTTTTGCTTGTTTCATTTTTAAGACAGGCTGGCTTCAAACCCCTGTGTCCAAGTGATTCTCCTGCCTCAGCCTCCCAAGTAGCTGGTACTATAAGTGTGTACCACTGTGCTTGGCCTAAAAGTCTGTATTATACATAGAATCTGTGTGTGTGTGTGTGTGTGTGTGTGTGTGTGTGTGTGTCCTTTGAGAAATTTGGTAAAGATTTAAATTGCTCTCCGCGATGTTTATTTTTTGACACAACACTGTCAGCACAGCCTGGAACATGTGTCCCCTGACTTCACGTGGGTTACTTTCTTGTGAGTTTGACATTTACCCTTTGATCTCCGGCTTATCTGCTGAAACCTGTGCTCAGGGCAGACCTGCTGCTGATAGATTCGCACCAGTCCCTGCCCTGTGGGACTTGGCTTATGAGGTCCCCTGGGTCCTGCATTGCATTTGGGCATCGTTCTGTGGGTACGGGGAGTTTTCATGCCGGACAGCAAAGTTGAAAGGGAGCCAGAACAAGTCCTATGTCTACAGGCTTCTAACCCTTCCCAAGTGAACCTTTACTCTGATCTTTACCAGGTTGTTGTCTAGAGAGATAAGCTGATCATTATAGACCTCTGAAGACTAACGAGTCACCCTCTCACCTAACACAATTAGATTACAATTTCTTTTCTCTAAGCTTATTTGGGGGAGGGAAGGCAGTAGGAAATGGAGCACGTTCTGAGATTGGTTGGTTGGTATTCCTCAAATCTTATTATCACTTTGACCTTTGCTGATCCTAATCATAAGGTTAGTCTTGACTTTCAGAAAATATTTGTCTTGATTATATGGACAAAACTAAATTCTAGGGGCCGGTGAGATAGCTCAGCGGCATGAGCGCCTACCTGGCAAGCGTGAGGTTCTGAGTTTGACTCCCGGTACCTACATACAAAAAAAGGGCCAGTGATATCTCTCAGTGGCACAGGCACCCGCTGGCGCACGAGGTCCTGAGGTCGAACCCCGGTACCCACAAAAAAAAAAAAAAAAAAAAAAAAACTAAATTCTATGCAGCTTTGAGACTGCCAGGGAGATAAACCTGACATGGTAGTGTGACTGTACAGGCAGTAGAACTCCTAAGGTGAACATGGATATATGGGTCACCTTTATGTTGCTGGACACAATACCTGACACCACCAACTTAAAGGAGAGATTTATTTTGGCTCATGGTTTCAGGGTGGTCAGTCCATAGTTGTCTGGATCCAAGGCAGAAGGGCATGGCAGGGAAAAGTGGCTCACTTCATGGCAGCCAGGAAGCAGAAAGTGAGGAAGAACCCGAAAGGAAGAGGGACCAGATATAGTCCCCAAGGTCACATCCTCAGGACTGACCCAGACACACCCAGAAGTGTGCTTTACTAATCTCCCAGGTGTCTCTCAAGACAGTCAAGTTGACAGTCAAGACCATCATGATGGTATGGTCAGAAATTACCCCTAGACCCCCATGGAAAGATGTTGAGCTGGAGGCTGATGGACATTCTTTCAGTCAGCCCAACACATGGGGTTTCTCCGGCATTGTAGAAGGTTGTCTCTTGTTCAGTTGTGAAGTCAGGCAGATTTTCGAGGCCATATGACAGTCATCTAACTTATCCCCAGGAGATCTGTTCCAAGACCCCCAGGGGATGACTGAAACATCTGATAGCACCCAAACCTATATATACTATGTTTTTTTTTCTGTACCTACATTCCTATGATAAGGTTTCCTATATAGACTGGGCACAGTGACAGATTAACTATAATAACTAATAATAGCATAGGACACTTACAAGGAAATAAGATTTTGGAAAACTTATGAATGTTTTATTTCTGGAATTTTCTATGTAATGTTTGCAGACCACAGTTGATGACCAGGGACTGATGAGATGGAAAGGAATGGGGAGGGAACCACTGTGTATGAAAATGACAGCTATTTAAACACTAGATACATGCTTGGGGCTGCGGGGCACTGGGGAATCACAGATGCCTGAGAGGATCCCAAATCCAGCTGTGAGAAGAATGTCACTTGCATTTATTAATACTATCTTTTCTCTCATTATTATGTTATTACCATCATTATTCTACTGAGTCCCCATTATTGAATTTGTATGACATAATTGCGTAAGTTATAGGACTACATCATAATGCAAATTTTTCTTTCTTTTTTTTTTTTTTTTTTGTGGGTACCGGGGGTCGGGTCGACCTCAGGACCTCGAGCACCAGCAGGCGCCCGTGTCACTGAGCGATATCACCAGCCCTTTTTACGTATGTGGGTTCTGGGAGTCGAACTCGGGCCCTCGCGCTTGCCACGCAGGCGCTTACGCCGCTGAGCCATCTCACCGGCCCCAAATTTTTCTTAAAAGTACTGTACTTCCTTTTATTTTATTTATTTATTGGCTTACTGATCGATTTGCTAATTTATCGATGGTGATGCTGGAGATGGAACACCTGTTCCTCCTGCATGGTAGGCAAGCGCCCTACCACTGAGCACTACCCCTGGGTCCCCCAAAATACTTGCCTTTAAACATGAAAGTTCCACCCTCATGGCTGCTAGGGCTGGGGCAGGGAAATCAGAGCAGTTATGTCACTGATCCTTTCTCAGAATCAAAGTTGGCCAGCTTCCAGCCCCGTATGGCTCTCCCCAGGGACTGCAGTCTCCTCGCCAAGCTGGGTCTTGTCCACAGTGATCTGGAAGCCAATTGTCTGAGTCAATCACAAAGTTGTCTCACAGTGGGTGGATTTACTCAAAAACTCATCTTCTCTTGGTATGCGTGCATCACAGTTGTAGACTTTCTTTGCATTTGCAGTAGTTTATATTGTGTGCATTTCTCAAAGTGTACCTTGGGGAATACCCAGGGAGGTATGATGTTCTGCAAAAAATAATTTCCTGCGCAGAAGCTTGGAAACCACATTCACAGGTCAGTGGCACCTAAGGTAAAGTAAGGGAGTGCTAAGGTGAAGATTTTAAACTGCCCTGGCATCGCCTGGCCTTTGTAATATTGCAAAGTGACCAGGAAGCTGCAGGATCTTCCCAGGATGCCACTGAAAGCTGGGAGAGGAGAATGGGCAAAACTATGGCCTACAACTGCTTTTGGAGGAAAGTTAACCCCTTTTGTTTGTGTCCACTTATTATATATTTGGGCTTAAATATCCAATAAACCAGTTATGCAGAAGAACAGGTGCCTCTGCTATCAGAAGATCCCTATAGGGGGTTGAAAAGCACCCCCCCTAATTTATGTCCACCTCAACCTCAGAACATCATCTTACTAGAAAATAGGGTCTCTGTGGGTGTCATTAAGATAAAGATCAAGATGAGATCATCCTGGATTAGAGCAGCCTTTAATCCAATGATAAGTGTCCTTATAAAAGAGAAAAGGACAGAGACGCACAGAGCGAGTGGCCAGGTGAAGGAGGAGGGAAGGGCTGGGAGTGCAGCTCGGTGGGAAAATGCTTGCCTAGCATTTGTGAGGCCCTGGGTCCCAGCCCCAGCATGGGGGGAAAAGAAAGATTGGCATTTGGCAGCCACAAACAAAGAAACACCAGAAAGAAGCCGATAGCTAGGAAAGTCAAGGAAAGACCCCACCCTCAGGCCCTCAGAGGGAGCATGGCCCTGTCAGCACCTTGGATTCAGACTTCTGGACTCCAGATCCGTGGGAGAATCAAGTTCTGTTGTTTTGAGCCCTGGAGCTGGTGTTACTGGTCGCAGCGGTCCTAGGAGATTAATACACCCTCCACAATCGTCACCCTTGTGCGGGACACGGGTTCTTCACGCAGACGTGAGACTGTGAATGACGCCTCCCACCTCCCTGTGGACAAAGATACAATAGAGCCACAATCTTGACATGTGCTGAGTTTCGCACCAGGGATGGATAATTAGCAAGAGGCTCTGCGATAGTTGTGCAGGCTCAGACACGGTGTGGAACAAGGGAGAAACTGCAGAGCCAAGAGGAGGTTCGGTGCCATTGGGTTTGACCAGAGGCTCTGGGTGCAAAGGGCAGGGGAAGCCCACTGCTTGAGGGAGATCCACTAAGAAAGAAGTGAAAGTCAAGGGCAGCTCCTCGGGGGCCTCTTCCAGGCAGACCTGAGACATAGTGGTTTGATCAAGAGATGCTGCAGGGAGTGCAGCGAGGTGCTGGGACTGGACTTCGAGGAGCTTGGCAGACTCCTTGTACGGAATCACCTCTGTCTGGGGATTCACTTCTCATCCTGCCAGACTTCAAGCACTGAGTTCTGTGACTTTGACAACTGGCTCCACTGCTCTTTGCCTCTGTTTTCCAGTCTGGAAAATGGGTGTAGTAGTATCAGTTGCTGCCGAGAATGCAGAGAGGATTCTATGAGCTAACACATGTCAGGTGCTTTGCCCAGTTTCTGGCCCGTAGCGGGTATTTTCGGTGTTAGAATTTGTTAGTATTATTAGTAGTACTGTGTTGAGAACCTGCAGTTTTTATGTATGTTTCAAGTGTACTGCTATGTACTTTACCCATCATTTTGATTCTTACGGCCAAACACTAAAGGAGTTATAAGGATGATCAATCTCTAAATGAGGAAACTGAGGCTAGGGAGAACAGAGCATTTTCCTAGCAGCCAACAGAAGGCAGAGGCAGGATTTAAACTCCAGCTTAACCACTCCTAGAGCACAGGTTTCTTATTACTGCACCTGAGAGTTCATGGGGTGATTTTATGTGCTACACACAGGTGAAAAATGTGCCTCCGCCAGGCATGGTAGCACACACCTATTATCCCAGTACTCTGGGAGGCTGAGGCAGGAGAATTACAGCGACTTAGTGACTTAGCAAGAGCCTGTCTCAAAATAAATAAGGGCTGGGGACATAGTTTAGAGTTAAGGCTCTCAGTTCAATCTCTAGTACTGCGGGAAAAAGAGAAAGGAAAAAAAAAGGAAAGAAGAAAGGCAGGCAGGAAGAAAGGGGAAAAAATTTTCTCTAATAGGTGTCTATTTTGTTGTGTATTAGAAAAATACAGGTTTCCCATTTAAAGTAATGATGTAAATTCTTCTTTCAAAATAAACTTATTTAGAAACACTATTATTCACAATAGCTAAAAGATGATAACAGATTAAGCATCCCTCAAGGAGTGGAGAAACAAATTGTGTTCTCTTCATACAGTGGAAGATACTCAACCACAAAAGTGCCAGGCCGGCACTTATGCCTCTGAGCCATCTCACCAGCCCCCCTCAAGAAGTGAGGTTCTGATACATGCTAAAATACAGGTGAACCTCAAAAACATTAAGTGAAAGAAGTCAGGCCAAAAAGGATTAACATTGCATGGTTGCACTTAAATGAAATATCCAGCCTAGACAAACCCACAGAGATAGAGAGCAGATTTGTGGCAGCCAGAGGCTAGGGGAGAGAGGAATGGGGAGTGGCTGCTTAATGGTTATGGGGTTTTATTTTGGGGTGATGAAAATGTTTTGGAGCTAGATATGGTGGTTGTACAATATTGGGAATATAGTAAATGCTCCTGAATTGTTCATTTTAAAATAGTTAATGTTATGATGTGTCAATACAAAAATTAAGCTTGAAAAAAGGAAGTTTAAAGAAAACACCAAAAGTAAATAACAGCCCATAGCAAGCGGAGATATGGAGAAAATCATGATGATGGTATCCAGAAAATGGCTACTAAGGGCACAGCAACTGTGGAAGGCCCAAGCCAGGCGTATTTCTCCTTTGTGGGTTGTTTTTTTTTTTTTTTTTTTTTCCCCACTGCAGCCAGCTCAGTGCTTAAGAAATACTTGTTGAGCTCAGCTCAGCCTGGCTCAGCCCAGCTTAGTTAATTGAGTTAAGGCGAGCTGAGGCCTATGGAAAGCACCAGCTGGCTGGGCTGGAGGCCATCCAAGTTAAGAGTTTCGCTAATTCAATAAGCTGCTGCAAGGTAGTCTAAGTAATGAGGCCGTGCTCCTCTCCTTACCTGCCTTACCTGTGCCTGCTGCCACCTTAGGAGCCATGTCCTCGTGCCCTCGAGGTAATAGAGCCGCCCCTCCCTGTAATCCCGCGTGCGTGTTTGTCAGAGACCTCACCGAACAGTGAGGAGGAGGGATGCACAGCATAAGGAAAATAGGCTCAGCTGAAAGTCTCTGGGAAGGGAAAGGACCGGCCCAAAGGAAGCAGAGAATTTTCTATCTCTATCCCAGTCACAGCCTACACCTCATCGTCCAAAACACTCATGTGCATCTGGTGGAGAAGCGGTACAAAGAGACGAAGAGCTCATTTACTTGGCTCTGATTGCTTGGGTTTGAACTTAGCTGAGGACCTCAGCCAAATTCATTCATCTCTCTGCACCATCTTTTTTTTTTTTTGCACCTGTAAAAGGAGGATAAGAATAGTGTCTACTGTACAGGGTTGCTGGAAGACTCCACGAAACCATACATGTCAAGCACTCAGTGCACAGCTCTCAGGCTGCAGAAAGCTCTGTTTGAAGTACGCGGCCAGCCGGGCCTGGTGCACACAGACCAGCTCTGCAGAAGCCGCCGGGAGGACGGAGCAGTTGTTTGTAAACATCCTCCTGAACAGAAGCACATGGTGATGTAAGCTCTGGCTGCAGGAGTGAGCAGCGGGAAGCGGCTGTGTGTCCCTATTCTGGCAGTGTGCTACCCACAGAGTGAGACCCCAGAGGCCGGCCCAGGCTCTGGGGAACCCAGAGACGAGAACAAAACTGTGCAAAGACCCCCCCCCCCTTCCAGCTGTGTTCTGGGAAGCTGCTCTCCTGGGCAATGTGCATCCTGGGCTGAAGGGTCAGAGAGGCGAGGCTGGGTGTATGTGGTGGCCTCCGCCCATCACTTTGTACAAGTCCTCAAGGCAGGAAGTGGGAACTGGGACTGGGGGGTGTCTCAGACTTGCTCTGTGGCATCTTGCTAGGTGGTGTGTTCCCAGAAAAATCTCTAATCTCCAAGCTTAAACAATATGGGAGCTGGGCGCGGTGCTGTATGCCTGTAATCCCAGCACTCAGGAGGCTGAGGCAAGAGGATTGACGGTGAGTTCGAGGACAGTGTGGGCTACATAGTGAGTTCAAAGCCAGCCTGCACTACATAGCAAGACCCTGTCTCAAAATAAATAAATAAATAAATAAATAAATAAATAAATAAATAAAAATTTAAAAATAAGAAAAAAAGCAAAAAATCTGGGGAGCTCTTTGTTTAAATAAAAGTGTACCAGGGAGCTAAGTGTACAAACAGGCATAAGACTTGCTAGGTGGTTGACATAGGGGAAGGGAGTGATATGGCCCTGGCGTCCAGCCTGCAGCTCCTCTCAAGATGCACATTTTGGAAAATACCAACTGGCTGTATTTTCTGGGCAGTGGAGGGGCTGGCGGTGCGTGGTGAAGCACGTGAGGTTCCGAGGTGGTCTCAAGCAGTAAGAAGGGGGTGCAGGGCTGAGTGACAGCGCGATGGGAGCTCAGGACTCCAGGTCTCTGTACTCAGCTGGTATCCTTCCTCCTTCTTCTGGTAAGAGCACCCTGATCTTCTTTGGGGAACTACTCACCCCTGCTCCGTGTGGTTCAGCTAGGCTTAGGCAGCAAGTACAGCTCACTCACTCACCTCAGCTCACTCTGCTCCGCTGGCCTCGAGGGCCTGGATCCAACCAGGCCTGAAGCTTAGCTAGCTCTTGCTTCACAGTTAAATAATCCAAGACGTTTTCTATCTGGCATAATCCACTGATGTTAGGGTTTTGTCACTCTGCAACGGAAGCCTCATGACTAATACACGGGGGCAAGTTATTTAACCTGCGTGAGTGTCTGTTTTGCCACTTACCAGGGATCTTTAAAGATCTATGACCCTTATCTTTCAGCAGATCTATAAGCACCTGACCACACAGCAGCAGTAAGACATTAGCAATAGAGGTGTCTTGATTTGTTAGTTTTAAGGAAAACAAAAAACAAGGATTAGTTAATATCGGTCCACTTTACTCTCTGAATGAGAGTAAAAGGGTGTACCACAAAATAGAAGTTCATCTTGAGGGGGAACGGAGGAAGCAGGAGGCAGCCACGTGCTCCCAAAAAAACACCAAGGAGTGGGGTGCATGCGAGGCCTCTGTGTTGGGTTTTTCAATTAGAACAGAGGAGTCTGAAAGCAGCTGCTGTTCTAATAGCCCTGCAGACGAGGCGAGGTCGGAAGGAAGCCCCAAACTCAGTATGTCCCCAGGTTCTCAAGCTCAGGGAATACCTACAGGGACAATGGAGGACTTAATCCTCTGAGCAGAAGGATGGAGCCCAGACACTACCAGCGTGGGTGATCTCCCAACCCAGCCATTGCAGTTCACAGCCAGCGTCACGTGTGTGGCCAGATCGTCCCTGGGAAGACAGACAGGCAGGCAGCAGGGAAGACAGTTGCTGGGGACTGCCCTCCGGGAAGACCATTGTCATCTGCTCAGGAACCCTTGAAACCAAAAGCCCCATGTTCTCCTTGTCACAGCTGTTGCGCATAAACACCATGGGACAGGGTAGGGGGATTTCCCATGGAATTTTTTGCAACCACTCAAATGTTTCATTTCCCATCCTCTGCAGCCCCTCTCACGCCTCAACTATCAAAGCAACAGACACCACTGCTCCCAGAGGAGTCCGTGGCACACGCTAGCCCGGGCTTCCCTCCCCTCCACATTGGGAAGCTGGTATCAGAGGGATGTGGCGTGGCCAGGGAATAAGGTCTGTTAGTCAACTAGTGAGGCACAGCAGCGGAGGGAATACGGGCTGTACCCAGCCCGCGCTGCTGGGGACACAGCTCTGTGCAATCAACCTTGGTATTATTATAACTGCAGCGACTAATACTTACATCTATGGGAAGAAATCCCTTTCGCATATCGGAAGCACTTGACCAGAATACACAATGCAGCATTAATGTTTCACTTAAAATGTGAACTTGAGCTGGGAGTGGTGATGCGTGCCTGTAATCCCAGCACTCTGGGAGGCTGAGGCAGGAAGGTTACAAGTTCGAGCCCAGCCAGGCAGCAATTTAGGGACTTAGCAAGACACTGTCTCAAAAAACTAACAGAAAATAAAATTAAATAAAACATGAGCTTAAATCATTATTTTTTCCTGACCTGGTGTGTTTTAATAGAATTTTCTAAGTTGTATTCTGTACACCGGTGTTCAGAAAAGCTAATCCGGGCCGGTGAGATGGCTCAGCAGCGTAAGCGCCTGCCTTGCAAGCGTGAGGGCCCGAGTTTGACTCCCAGAACCCACATACGAAAAAGGGGCTGGTGATATCGCTCAGCGGCATGGGTGCCTGTTGGCGCACGAGGTCCTGAGGTCGACCCCCCGGTACCCACAAAAAAAAAAAAAAAAAGAAAAGCTAATCCATCATGATGATTGATTGATTGATTGCTGACTGAAATGTACCTCCTTCAACACAAGTATTCATGGGATATTTTGGAGACCCACATCTGAATGGGGCATAACAGCCTGCATAGGAGCTCGTGGTCTAGAGAGGGCAGAGCCTACCAGGCAACACAGCCTATGAGAGGAACCGGGAGTCGCTTCCAAGTGTGCTGATCTCAGGAGGGAGCAGGTGTCGTCAGGCAGACACACACGTGGCCTGTTGCCAGTTCACACAGCCTGTGAGCTTGGAGTGTGCAGGACCCCAGGCAAGGATGGGCGCGTGGCACAGCCCCGTTCCGTGAGGACCTGGAATGGAGATGCTTGCAAATGTCCACCTGCCAAAGCCCACGCGCTGCACGGCAGCAGTTGCCCTAGTAATGAGTTCAGTAATGTAGCCATGAATCCATTAAAGCCACAGATACTTACTGGGCGCTCGGGCTGCGCTGAGTAGTGTCTAGGTAATGGGAATCACAGAGGTGACTGAAATCAACTTGCTTCCTTGCCTGGGGGAAACTTCATACAGCAGGGCAGACAGCCCATCAACAAACGCATACATGAAATAATAGTCATACAGCACAATAAAGAACAAACAAATACACATATGAGAATCTGCCCACCCCTCACTTACTGAGACACCACTTGGTAGCAAATGCTGATGGTGGGGAGGGCAAATTTGGGGTAACACTTTGCTCAGCAAAACTCTCACAACCAACCAGAACTCTTGACAAAAGGATGTCGGAGAGCAGCGACAACGCCGCTTGGCAGTTTACACGGCACTTTTTTATATCTCCGGACACCTCGGGCCCTGCCAGCAAGCCCGAGGGAAGCAGTTTAGCAGTTATTTTCCTCACTTCTCAGGGGAGGGATCCCAGGCTTCGGGGACAGAGCGGCCTTAGGTCACACGGCTAGAAAGGCCACACTGCTAGTGTCTATTTTTACAAGGACAGAAACGGAAGCAAAACAACGGGGGCATTTTATTTTCCCAGGCACAGTATGTGTCGCTGCAAAGGAAACACATTTTCCAAAATCCCACTAGGAAGGAAAATAAACCATTTTAATACTGACATGTCTCCAAAAGTACAGATTGGGCTAGATTTTTAAATTTTATTTGTTTGTTTGTTTTTGCAGTACTAGGGATTGAACCCAGGGCCTTCACACTGAGCTACATCTCCAGTCCTTTTCTATTTCTTATTTTGAGACAGGGTTTTACTAAGTCTCAAAGTTGTCCAGGCCAGGCTCGAATTCACAATCCTCCTGCCTCAGCTTCTCAGAGTGCTTGGATTACAGGCATGTACCACTGTGCCCAGTTTAAGGGAGATTTTAATAATACAGGGCATGAATTCCAATTCACATCCCTTCCAAAGGAACCCCTTTCTCAAGTCTTAAGGACTAACATTTACCCACACTTCTGATATTCCAGACATCCATATTTGTAAGGAAGGTGGGGAAGATGTTAAAACCTACTCCTAAGGGAGGCTGTTAAATTCCCATTTTTCAGATGAGGAGACTGAGTCCCCTGACACACACCATTAGCGAGAAGCAGAATCTGAACTCTGGTCCCTCTGATTGCAGGCCCTGGACAGCTCTGGATGGAAGAGCTGTGTCCCCAGGGTCGTCTTGGGGAGTCCTAGCAGCTGGATGCTGGGAGAGGTGGCTTTGAGACAGCTTGGGGCCTGAGGTTGCAATGCTGCCCTCCACGGGCCCAGCCCGCCCACTTTTTAACAGGGTGGCATCCCTGACAGAAACCCTTGTCCTCCTCCTGCGCAGGCCTTGGTAACACAATAAATAAAGCCTCCAAGTAACTGACCTGAGCCAGGCAGTAAATGATGGCACTGTCAGTCCTACACGACTGTTGAAACAAACACAGACTGTAATCATCGTGCTGTACCGGGAGAAAGACATTTGGCAAATGAGATTCCATTTTCACATTGGTTTGTGCTGAGCATATAAATTTCCTGCGGGCCGGCCAGCGTTGGGGATGTGTAATTGATTGCCCGCATTATAATAAACAAGCCGTGACAGGTAATCATTCATCATATTCCGGCGAACGTTCCAGCACACTAGAAGACTGGGGAAGAGAGGGAACGCAGAGGAGCCGGGGGAGAGGAGAGAAGAGGAGAAGAGAAGGGAGGAGAGAGGAGGAGCCTGGGGGAGGGGAGGGAAGGAGCGGGCCAGGAAGACCCAGTATTCCCGACAGACAGAAAGCCAGGGAAGGGGCAGGAGAGGGAATCCGCAGAGCGGTCTTGGGAAAGTGAAAGCAATTACTGTAATTCTTTTGATTATCTAATTTGTTCTTTCTGGCCTTCATTATATGCCCCTCCCCCTCACACCCCTCTCCAGCATAGGCAGCCCCCCCACGGGGCCCTGGCAGCGCTCGCAGAAGGCTGCATCCAGGATCCAGCACAGGAAGGAGGGAGTGGGGGAGGGGCGGTTGTAATCGGAGTAGATACATGGGGAAAACCGTGCTTGTGCATGCGTGTGTGTGTGTGCGCGCGCACGCAGGACAGCCTTGCTTCTGCACTGGGGTGCATCCAATCAGACGGATACGAACCAGCCTCTTTAAATTAAAAAAAATGCAAAGGGTGTTTGAAAAACAAGTGAAAAGTTCCTTTTATTGGAGAAAAGGACGGCATCCAAGTTGGCATCAAAGCCGGTTCCACAAGCCTGTCGTGCGGTGCCCGGGTCCCTCCCCCGCCTCCCCCCGCTCCCCACCGCCGCCGCCCCAGCCTCCCTCCCTCCCTCTCTGCCCTCGGCCCCGGCTGGGGGTCACACAGGAGCTGTAGGGAAGGACCCTCCCCTCCAGGCGCTCCCACATAGGCAGACACAGGGCGGAAACACAGCGGCGGATGAGGGACAGAAAGACAAATGACGAGCTCTGGAGCCAGCTCGCGCATTAAACAAGTACTTACATTATGCAAAAGCCAAGGCCCTCAGCAAGGGGGCGGATGAGGAGGCAGGGGAGGAGGGATTTGTCTCAGACTAGTTTCCCGGTCTCACCTGCCAGTTTCCGAACTGCCCCCCTTCCACCCGTCGAGCGCCCCCTCATCTCCTCCCCGGCACTAAACGCTTAGAGCAGGTGGGAGCCTCCAACCCCGCGAGCCCCGCGGCCAGGGGGCGTGGTCTGCGCTAACATCGGGGGCGGCACTGGGTGGGGCTTCGCTGGGGCGTGGCCTGCGCTGGAGGGGGCGGAGCAAGAACGGAAGAAAGCCAATGTTAGGGGCAGCTCTGTTGCTAATCTCACACTGCTTTCTGTAGTCCTCCGATTCGGTTTTGTTTTGTTTTTAAGCATAGCTTTTAACACCTACCATCTGTCACCTTCAAAGTGACTGTAAAGCGAGGCTTCAGAGGGTTTCCCAAAGGCACCCACTTTCTAAAAGAAGCATCAGCAGCCCCGGAGTAGGGGCTGCCTTCCTTAGGCCATGGTGTTGACCTGGAAGGATGATCCGTTCTTTTGAGTCTCCCACTAATCCCTGGAGGTAGCTAGGGCAGGTGCTGCTGGCCTCATGTGCCTCTTTCCAGCGCCTGTAAGTGAGTCTTAGGGCCCCGATTTTACATGGGGAGAAACTGAGGCCCAAAGCAATGAATTTACTCGCTGGAGGTCCAGCAGGAAGAAAATCAAACATTGGGTCCAGGGATCTTCTGCCAGCACGGGCTCCAGCATCCCTCCGAGGACACACAGCGTCTTCCGCCACACCCTGCACCTGATAAATACACACATGGGTAGGAAGGCCCAGAGTTGAGTGTTTCGAATAGCTGTGCATCCAACACCACGCTCCCTTGATTTTATTGGCTTCTCCGCTAAAATCTGCCCATTGTCTCCACTGCCACTGCGGTTCCCCAGGCCAGGCCACCTGTGTCCCCTTCCTGGACCCCGGCTCCTACCTCCTCGTGGTCCCCCCTCCTCCTCCCACCAGCAGCTATAATTTTTTCACTGTTCCCAGCATGAAAATCACCACCCAGGCCTCTCATTTGCTGCCTCAGCTGCCTCCTTAACCCCACCCTTTCAAAAAACAAATCATGATAACAAACACCTAACACAAAATTTACCTTTTAAAATCGCACAACTCAGTGGCATTCAGTACATTCATGCTGCTGTGTAACCATCACCACTATCTAATCCAGAACATTTTCATCACCTCAAAGGGGAACCCTATACCTATCCAGAGCCACTTCCCACTCTACCACCCCCTCCCAACCCCAGCAACCACCAAGCTGCTCTCTGACATTCCACATATTTTATTTCCTTTTTTTTTTTTAAACATGGCCTTGTTATGTAGTCCAGGCTGGCCTCAAACCCATGGTGATCCTCCTGCCTCAGCTTCCTGAGTGCTGGGATCACAGGCATGCACCACCATGCCTAGCTCTGCATATATTATATAAATGAAACCATATAATGTGTGGCCCTTTTTTGTGTGTGTGGGTACCGGGGGTCGACCTCAGGACCTCGCGTGCCAGCAGGCGCCTGTGCGGCTGAGCGATATCACCAGCCCTTTTTCCGTATGTGGGTACCAGGAGTTGAACTCAGGATCTCACGCTTGCCAGGCAGGCACTTATGCCGCTGAGCTATCTCACCAACCCCCAACGTGTGGCCTTTTGCCTCTGTATTCTTTCACTTAGCATGATATTGTCAAGGTCCATCCACATTGTAGCACATGTCACTACTTCGTTCCTTTTCATGGCTGAGTAATAGTCTACTGGGTGGACAGGCTGCATTTGCTTGAGCCAGTCATCTTGCAATCAGCATTTAGATTATTTCCACCTTTTGGCTACTGCAAAGAGCACCTCCCTGGACATTTGTGGGCAAGTGCTGTGTGACCATCTGTTTTCAATTCTTTCGGGTATATAGTTAGGAATGGAATTGCTGGGTCATATGGTAACTCCGTGCTTAGCTTTTTCCAGAACTGCCAAACAGTTTTCCATAGTGCCTATGCTGCTTTACATTCCCACCAACAGCATAGCATGGATCTGATTTTTCCACATCCTTGCCAACCAACCCTTGTTATTTTCTGTGTGTGTTTTCATTATTGCCATCACAGTGGGTGTGCCTAGCTCCGTCCTGTTGTTCCCTCTGCCTCGTTCTTTCGACTCCAGCCTCTCATGTCCTCAAATAGGTCACTCTGTCTTACCAAGGGTTTCTGGAGACACAGTACCTTCGGGCTTCCCTCATTCTCCTGCTCCCTCTGCTCCCTCTCTCCAAGGCTAGATCAGGTCCCCTCTAACGTGTAACTCGGTCCCATAGACTCCCTTGCATAGTTTGAAATTGGGTCTGAATTTTACATTTCCTGGTGCAATTACTGATTAATATCCATCTGTTTGACTTGTCTGCAACTTCCCCCACTGTACTGCTTTTCTGCCATCCACTGTGTGTTCTGAGCACCCGGCTCAGTCTCTGGCAGACGCTTAGTGCTCAATAAATATTTGGTGAATGGATACATGAACAATGAATGAGATCCAAGTTTGGATCATTCATCCTCGTGAATGTCCCTTTTCTTGATTTTTTCATTGCTCGAGGGGGGAAGGGTATGAAACCTCAATAAGTCAGGAACTGAAAAACCCACTTTGTCCATAAGGAATCTGGGGACTGATGGGATCCTGTCCCAGAGTTACAACTCACTAATGTCCCTCCTTAGAGCTGTGAGGAATCTGGCACGGGATTCTGAGTCTTGCATGAGAATCGCATCCAGTCGGCCCCACGATATACTGAAGGTTTAGTAAGCCTGAAATATATTTGCTTGGTGTAAACATGACCTCTGCATAACATGACGATCCCTGTGTTTGCCAAACCATTAATTTTTATGTAATAACAACAACCACAACAAACTATACTTCCCCCCACAATTTCAAGTTGCTCTGAAAGGTCAGATCTGTGGGATTGTGTGAGACAAAAACTTTATAAATTAGAACACAGTGGTGAGTTCTCTGTGTGTACAGCTCCGCTCCTACACTCAGATCCAAAGGGCTGAACAAAAAAAGGATTAAAAATTTCCTTAGCTATTTTCTCCAAGAAACTCCAAATGCTTTGGAGGATCTTAACCCCGAGAAGTCAGGAGAGGCCCCATGTCACCATGCCCATCTCCAAGAGGCCCAGAGGTAGAAAGAGATTGAGAACCCCCACCCTTCAATCAGGCCTCAGCAGGCCAGCCCACCTATCTTTCTAGCCCTTACGCTGTCCATTAGCCTGATTAGAACAATTGATTTATTCATTCTTAGTGGCTAAGGGGGGGGGCAACATGCCATTTGTGTGATATAAATATCTCTGGAAAAAGCTAAAAAACATTGTGTCATACATATTTTCTTAATACCGCAGTCAATCACACATGTGTGTCCAAGTACGCAGTTCATCAACGGGGAGGGGGAGGGGTGCGGAGGGGAGTGAAATGGGGGTTGGGAGAGGTTGGTTCCCAAAGCCACACCCTGCATGGCAACATCTGCCACCTGCTAAAGACACACCAGCCGTTTGCTCCCCCACCCCCGGCATATTGCCTTTGGAGAACCTTCAAGAAATCTGAGAAGCTTGACATTGGTCGGGTAGGAATGTTAGTAGGCAGGGTTGCAATGGTGCTAAGGATGCCACTTAAACTGGCCACTTCCCAAAGGAAAAGACAGGGATTGGGTTTGAGGTGTAGTCAAGTGCTTGCCTAACATGCATGAGGCCCTGGGTTTGATCCCCAGTACTGCAGGTAAAGAGAGAGAGGGAGAGAGAGATCATCACTTCCTCAGTCTCTGTTTTCTCCCAACTCCAAGAAGGATTTGGATCTCAAGCTGGCTCTTGTCCCCCATCCCTAGCCTCCCCCCATCATCAAAAAGCCTTTAATCCCAGTGATTCCTCTGATAGGAATTTTAGCCCAAGGAAATAATTAAAGACGTATAAAAAGACTTAGTTACAGGATGTTCCTTACACCATCTAGATTACGGTAAAGATTAAAAATGACCTCTGCATCCAACTAACCGTAAGCAATGGATAATGAGATTAATACAGTTCTTGTGAAAATCCTACTCCGATTTAAAAAGAAAAAAAAAAAGATTAGAAGGAAGTAAACCAAAATGGTTACAGTTTTTCTTTGGGAGTGGAAATATGGATGATTTGTTTGTTTGTTTTCTTTCCTGTAGTGAGTTCTTACTTTTGGAGGATGTATATAATCAAGACCAATTTAAATTAGAAATATATGTCATCCTTGAGGTGTGCGTGTCATAAATGAAACAAGAAACACTCCAAAATGGTGGACTTATTGGAAGGTGGGACCCCAATGCTGAGCACTGGGGAATAAAGTCAATTTGTGGGTTCTGTGGTTTTCTGAAAGCCAAGGAGAGAGAGGTAGACAGGATGTGACCAGCCCTTGGAAGCCACTGTAGATTCTTGAACAAGAAAAGACGCAGCCGCTCTGAGTCAGACCAAGAAGAGCCAGTCCAAGAAATGAGTTGGGCGTGGGTCTGGTGGTCTTTGTGTCCTGTAGGGGAGAATCTGATTTTGTGGGATTGGGTTGGGGGGGGTCAAAGTTTCTGGAGAATCATAGTTCTACAGAATCATAGTTCTCTAGTTCTACAAGAAGTCTCAAAATTACCCATTTTTAGAATAGAATGATTGCAGCCCAAACAGCTCAGTTTTTCCAGTCCCACAGCAAGATGGTAGACAATAAGGTGGTACTGGCAACCTCGGGTCCTTATTCCTAGCCCCAGTTCCAGCCCATCTCTCTGCTGCCTGGCATCTCTAAGGAGTTAATCACATCCACACCTTTCAGGGGAACCTAAAACTTCGGCCCACTTTCTAAAGTGCCATCTAGGGCCGGTGAGATGGCTCAGCGGCATAAGCGCCTGCCTGGCAAGCACAAGGGCCTGAGTTCGACTCCCGAAACCCACATATGGAAAAGGGCCAGTGATATCGCTCAGTGGCACAGGCGCCTGCTGGCGCGTGAGGTCCTGAGGTTGACCCCCGGTACCCACCAAATAAATAAATAAATAAATAAATAAATAAATAAATAAATAAATATTTGTGGGAGGGGAGGGAGAGAAAGAGAAAGAGAGAAGGAATAAGAACAGTTCTTGCCCTCAAATAGCTCAAAATCAAATCCCAGGAACAACCACAATTGTTTGTGCAGGACTGAAGCTGCGCTTTCACAGGACTGGGAAAGTCATGTGCTGCAGGCCTGGGCAGGACACTTAACAGAAACAAACCAAAAAAACCCCACAAAAAGATGATCTCCAACTTCTGATAAGAAAGGATTTGCCGGGGATATAGCTCAGCGGCACTGCGTCTGCCTGGCAAGCGCGAGGTCATGAGTTTGATCCCGGGGCCAAAAATAAAAAAATTTAAAAATTTAAAAACAAAAAAAAGGATTTAATTCAACTCATTTCATAAGCCCCTACAACAAGCCAGACTGGGACTGAAAATTTCTCTTTCCCCAGCACTACACATTAAATTCAACATGATCAGGAGACCCTCGTGGAAGGAGAGAAAAACCCAGGCGCCAGCGATCGCCCAGGAGGGACGGATATCGTGAGCTCCTCTGAACAATGCTGACTTCTTTCTCTAACCCCAGCTACCAGCTTTCTTTCTTCCTCTGCATCCGGGCTCCCTGCTGTGGTCTAGGACAGAGGGCCAAGCTTGAGCCCAGCTCAAGGATCACCCCTCAGCCCTGCCCTCGCTGCGCCCCCTTTGCCAGTCTTTCCAGCTTCTCAGACCAGGTCTGTTTGAGGAGGCCAAGCAAACGCAAATCCAGAGTCCCTGGCAGACAGGAGGAAGTCGGCCCAGTCTTTCCCAGGACGCGCGTGGGGAAGTAAGGGGAAAGCGGGAAAAGGGAAAGTGGCGCCTGGTTCCCTTAATCTCTGGGTGCAGGGAGAGAGGAGGAAGTTCAGGCAGAGCCCCCCACGCCAGCGCTACAGCAATTGCTATTGGCATCGCCCAGGTTTCTCTTGGCCCAGACCTGTCCTGAGACAGCGTGGCTCATTCTCTTGGAATTTGCTCCCTCAACGATTCACTCAGCAACTTGGCTTCAGCAGCTGATTTTAAAAAGGACAAAGAAAGGGAAGAAAAACCACGCAGCCTCCGGTGAAGGGTGCACCCCCCCAAGCTCCCTGGAGCATCACTCAGGCTAGGGTGCAGGCTGGGGAGGAAGAGGCACCTCCTAGGCTCCCAGGGGGGACTCGGGCAGTGGTGACACCGCCTCCTGGGGTACAGTTCCGAGTGAGGACCAGAGCAGCCATCTGGAAAGGTCTGGTTCAAACACGGTCCTTTCTACTCCCAAGCCAGGGTGAGAGGCACTAGACAAACCATGAAGGGTTAGGGTGGCATCCAGCACCCCCTGGGGCAGGACCCTCAGCCTCACTGCTGAGGTGACAGAACTCAGACTGACCCAGCTGAGGACACAGCTGAATACCTGGGTGTCCCGTGGGACTGTCTCCTGTGACTCCATCACCATGCCCTTGACTGCTGTGTCCTCCAGCGTTTATTTGTCTTGATTCCCACGGGCCAGCACCGGGAATATGACATGGGCCATCTTCTCCCCGGTGATATGGAAAAACTGAGCTGTCACTCACCCAACCACAGAACCAGGGGAGATGGCAACCCTGTAGCTCCTTTTTTAGCCCTGGGTGCCCAAGGACAGAGTGCACTGTGGCAAATGCCACTCAATACCTAGGGCTCTCTGTCCTGAGGTCCTCAGACTCCCAGCAGGTGCCTCAGTAGTTCCAGGTACCCCTGATGTTAGCTGGGAAAAATACTTTCGTGATTTTCACTAACCTCCAACCAAAGGGGAGCATACTGTTCTCTCAGGGTCTCCAGTGGCAAATCGCCGTGACATCAGCAGTACGTGTGACTTAGGCACCCGTGCAAGGCATAGAGACTTCCACACATCACTGAACAGTCATTGCAGGTATACCGAAATATCATCTGTGCTCCTCACACTATGAAAATTACGGTAGTAGATAGACCTGCAGCTACATCTTGCAACTTAGTGGAGGGAAAAAAAAAAAAAAAACTCGCGTGTCACTGTTTCTTTTTTTTTTTTTTTTTTTTTTTTTTTTGTGGGTACCAGGGGGTCGACCTCAGGACCTCGCGCGCCAACAGGCACCCGTGCCACTGAGCGATATCACCGGCCCCTTTTTCGTATGTGGGTTCCGGGAGTCGAACTCGGGCCCTCGCACTTGCAAGGCAGGCGCTTACGCCGCTGAGCCATCTCACCGGCCCATGTCACTGTTTCTTAAATGTGGCTGTTAATATTTTCATCTATGTATTACAGTATAATTGGTTTAAGCCTGGGTGCTTTATCTCATGCACTGAAATGCATGGTTCTGAAAGGGAGTCTACAGGCCCTACCAAACTGCGCAGAGGACCCATTTTCGTGCCAGGGAAACAGAGGCAGGGCTCCTGAAGAGGCTGCAATGCGTTAGGGGAATGAGACAAATACATGCATCCATATGTAAGGTGCAATCTTAAAAGTAAAAGGAGGGCTGGCGATATAGCTCAGTGGCATAAGCGCCTGCCTGGCAAGCGCGAGGTCCTGAGTTTGACTCCCGGTACCCACATTAAAAAAAAAAAAAGTAAAAGGAAAGCCAGGCACGGCAGTGCGCACCTGTCATCCCAGCTACGTGGCAGGCTGAGGGAAGAGAATCAACATCATGAGCAGTTTAGCAAGGCCCTGTCTCAAAAATAAAAAGCCTGAGATTTAGCTTAGTGGTAGAGCATTACCCCGGGCTTTGTCATGGGTACCACAAAAACATACAAACAAACAAAAACCAAAGTAAAGGAAAGAAGGAAGAGTGAAACTTCTGAGGGCAAAGGATGGCTTAAAAAAAAAAAGCAATGTATGTTTGCAATACAAAATAATTATATTCGTTTTGGAGAAAGGATTGCATTTGTATTTATTTTTTTATTCTTACATCCATAGTGCCCAAACCGTGGCAATAATCAATAATGGTAGGTTGCCGATAAATCGTATCAAGGATACAAGCTCAACCATTTATTTCAACTTACACTTCTGGCCCCGTACAAGCTGGGTGATACTGGGCAGGTGAGAATTACTTGTATGTGCATGCCTCGATTTCCCCATCTGGGAAACAGGCATTGCAAAACCTTTTGCTCGAGATGGTGGGCGCAAAGCAAATGAGATGAAAGTTGAGTGTATTCGTTCTCATCAGTGTACGGCAAAACTTAGAGGATTTTCCTGCAGACCAGAGGCTGTTTTTTCAGTTCTTTGGGAAATGGGGGGAGTGGGATTTTAGTTGTTATTATTACAAAAATTAGGTTAAAAAGAAAATTGCTTTCTTTTTTTGCTGGAGGTGGAACCCAAGGCCTTGTACACGCTAAGCATGCGCTTTGCCACTGAGCTACACTCCCGGCCCCAGAAATCGCTGGTCTGAGACTTGTTGCAGACTCTACACGCATATCTATGTTTCACTGAGGTGTCCAGAATTCCATGTGTCTGTGCTGCCCTGTGGCCCCACTTACTGTCCTTTCTGGGACCGTGAAGGAGGCACAGGTGTGTTTATCTCCCATGTTCCTGCCCTGCTTTGGGAGCGCTCACATTTCCAAGATGTGCTGTGAGCCCCAGGCCTTCTTCCCCGGCATACCAACCCCCAGCACCTGCCCTACAGGTTCAAGCCTGGAATGGAGGCCGAGTCGCCCTGCTGCAGAGTCTGCCCCAGAGCTCAGGGTTGAGCCATCCACCGAAGTGTGTATGTGTGCCCCTTATGTGCCCCTCTAACAGACCTGATGCCATCTTCATAAAGAGAGCATTGTCTTGCTCCGTTGTCCCAGGAGAGGCAAAGGCGGAGGGTGGAGGGATTCGGTTCGCAGGTCTCTTGGCCTCCACCCTAGCACATGCCCGGTGGGGGGGGGGGATGCCTGCCTTACCTTGCCAGGGATAGCTTCATGGCACGCTCTCTCTCTCTTTCTCTTTCTCTCCCCTTCTCTCTCTCTGTCTCTCTGTCTCTCTCTCTCTCTCATTTGCTCGAAAGATGCCTGAGTCTGTGAGGACTGGTGAGACCTGGAACAGCCTTTGAAGGTATGCAGCCAACTGAATTTAATTAAACTGCAGTTCCAGAAGCCGGCAGCATTTTCCTAAGAAAGCAGTACAACTCCTGAAAGCCCCTGATACTCCCATGCAGCCCATTTCCTGGGCTTCAGACCACTGTCATAAAAATGCCCAGAGGCCAGCCGGCCTTGATAGATCCGGGTGGCAACACATTTTTTAAAAAGCCATCAGTGTGTCTCATGTTTAAGTTAGGCGCACCGTAACTCTCCCTTACACTGTGTTGGCTCTTGCTTCCCAAAGCTGAAGTTGGAGGACCTTTGTCTTTTCAACTTGGCTTCTTAGATGGCCCTGGAGACCACTATCTTGGACAGCCCTGTTCCTACCAGCTCGAGATTGGGGCAGCATCAGGGTCTGGAGCCAAATGTTGATTGGATTACTGCACTAAGTAGGGCAAAGTGGCAGCTGAGGAATACTGCTGCTTCCAAATATTCAGTCATTCGTTCTGCAATTATTGAGTCCTTATGATATGCTGGGGTCTGGGAATAAAATGGTGAACAAGACAACATGATTTCTACCTTCGTGGAGCTTTAGACGGTCAAGGGAGAGCTAGATAATAAATACATAAGCAAATAAAGACATAAAACGGTTACAGATTGTTGTAAGTGCTAAAAAGAAACAGATGGCTGGAGAATAGCGGAGGGATATTCTTAGATAAAGTCAAAGAAGCGCTCTCTGAGAAAGTGACATTCAAGCTGGGAACTCAAGGATGAGACAGAGCCAGCCGTGGGGAGATGCAGGGTGAGGATGTTCCAAGGCAGCAGGAACAGCAAGTGCAAAAGCCCTGGGGCAGGGAAAGCTTGGCAAGAGCTAGGAACGGACAGAAGGCTGGGGTTGCTGGAGTATAATGTACAAGAAAGACAGTGGCCAAAGACAGGGGAGAAAGAAAGGCAAGGACAGTCTGCTGGACTGTGGACACTGTTGTTAAAGAGTTTGGATTTTACTCAGGGGAGTTGGGAGGGGGGCTGAAATTTACATGGCTCCACCTACAGATTTGTTGAATGGATGGATGGGTGGATGGGTGGATGGATGAGAAATATTCTTCCATTTGGCCTAGGCATCAAAGTCATCAGCAACAACATCGCCATCTGAACTCCTTAACTCTAGCACTCACTTGGCCCTTTTTTGCACAGATTCCTATAAACAAGCTGTAAAGAAATGGTTATGGGAAGAATTAGGATCAGGTCCACCAGGGCTGCTGCCCTGCCTGACCGCAAGAGGGTAGAAGAATTGTCACGGTGTCCCCTATCAATGGTACCCATGGAGCACAGCATAGAGCTGTTTGAAACAGCACCTCCTTGCATTGTGCAATTGGTGGTCCTGGCCCAGCTTGACACTTACTAGCTGTGTCACCTGGGACAAGATGTGTGTCCCCTCTGGGTGTCCAGACAGTGCTGCCCCTGCCCCTCAGCATTGTTGAGAACTTCCAAAGAAGGATACCTAACAAGGGCCCTAAGACGGGCTTCCGGATCCACGCACACCCTGAAATCGTGTGAAAAGCGTGTGCATTGTGTGCGTTCACCTACATGAGTAAGTAAAGTTTTGCAAAGGACAAGATCTCAAAGTCTCTCCTTAATTTCTCAAAGGGACCCATAAGCCACCACAGCTTAAGTAGTGTTAGACACCTGGCAGCTGGATTTGCTATCAGCTCTTGAATTGCTCTTCTGCTTCTAAGATCTACTTGGCATCTTGTTTTCTTCCCTGGGTCTGGGAGCTGCTTGGTGGCAGGGGTTGTCTGCATCGCCACTGTCGCCACCTCCCTTTACGCAGATACCAGGCTCCTCTGTAGCTGTCCTGCGGCGACCCAGCAGCCCAGGGCCAAGGCCACATACGGTCCAAAGCGCAGGCCCCCAAGCTCCTCCTGTTGCACCAAGGGTTGAAAACAGGTAAAATGAGCCAGACAGGTGCGTGCTGTCTGCAAACTGGAGATCGCTTTGCTTCTCCCAGGCAAGAAGCTGCTCCAGTCTGGTTGCACATCTTCCACGGGCTGGGCTCCCGCAGGAGCTTCTGTAGCTACCGCTGGGAATTCGGGCACCATGCTGGGTTGATGAGGTTTCTGTCTGTGGTTTTCGAGAGTGCTTTTAACTCCCTCTGCCCTGGAAGGACGACCCTGGATGGTTCATGGGTGCCTGTGCTCCACACAGCCCCAGCCCTGCACCAGGCACATCACAGACACTTAACAAAAGCAATAAATAAATAATGGTCATTTCCAGCCCACCACACTCTCCAGGGATCTAACGCAGCTTACTGCTTACCTGTCGTGGAGCCAGCCCAATCCTGACCCATTCTCCCACCTTTGCCTGATGAGCAATACACTTAGTGATACCTTGGGTGGGTGCTGAACCTTTCCTCTCATGAACTCAAACACTTGGCTCTAACGCTCTCTTCGTCCTCATCTCTGAGTTAGATTCAAAAGGGGGCCGGGCAGGAGGGATTCCCCCACCCTTCCCCTGCCACCAACTTGGTGTTATCTCGAGGAAACTGAGGCCCAGCTAGGAGAGGAAATTCTTTGCTCAGATGTGCGAATCAAAGGCAGGTGGGACTGCACACCAGGATCGTTGCCGCAAAGACTCGTTCATGAACTTGATCTGTCCTAAGACTACTGAAATTATTTTTTTTTTTTGCTTGGAGGCAAAGCAGTTCTTTCTAATTCTGCTAATGTTCTAATAGTCCTTCAGTTCTTGAGATTTGAGGGAAAAATAATCCCCTAGCTTGGGAGATACCCACAGGAAAGAAGAGGTCTCCGAGGATGTGCTGGGAACCTGCCGACCACCTGGGAACACCAGAAGTTCAAGGGAAGTCCTGGCAACTGTCCCCAGGGGTGTGAGTCAGGGATGAGGTGGGCTTGGATCTGAACAACAGGCTTTGACTCGTCCACCTTCCTGAGCTCCCAGAACAAAACCCAGGATAGAGAACAGCTGCAGTAGGGAAAGAAGCTTGGCCCGGAGTCACCACGTGACCCTCAGTGGCTGCAAGTAGCCGACTAATCCGCAGAGAGAGTGAGTTGGGAATTCCTGGTTGCCTCATGGACGATATGGTTTAACATCAGCCACCCTGTGGGTCTCATGAGGTGACTGGGAGCACAAAGCAAAAGCACAGGTGGAAAGCGCTCTGAAACAGAATTAGACACTGCAGAGGTGACACTGTTGCAAACTTGGCAGTGAAGCTAGTAGCAGGCGGCTCTCTGAGGAAGACCAGCGGGGTTGCAGAGCCAGAGGGGAGCTCAGTTGGAGCTCCGAGGTTCTGTCATAGTCCAGAAGAGCGTACAGGGTGGAAAGCCGCCTGGGAGGTGAAAAGAGCTCCCAAGAAGGTAGCCCCTCAAATCCTGCAACCTGTGAAATCTGATTTGGAGTAAGGATCTTCGTAGATGTAATTAAATTGTTTTGTTTGCTTATTTTGGATGGGACTGAGAACTGAACACAGGGCCTTCACACAGAGCTACATCCTCAGTCCTTTTTTAAATTTTTGAAACAGGGGCTTGCTAAATTGCCCAGGTTTGAAGTTGTGATCCTCCTGCCTCAGCCTCCCCAGAGTGTTGGGATTGCAGGTTTGTGCCACTTTGCAAGATGTCAGTTGCAAGATGACCCAGGAAGCACATGCTAAACACAGGAGCAGGTGTGGAGGCAGCCCGTTCAGATGACGCAGGCAAGTTCATCATGGAGACACTGAAAGAAGTCGAGACTTCCAACTGTTCAGAAAGGAAGCCTGCAGCTGGGTGTGGTGATGCACGCCTATAATCCTAGCACTCTGGGAAGCTGAGGCAGGAGGATCAAGAGTTTGAGCTCAGCCTGGGCAATTTAGGGATTTGGTGAAACCCGTCTCAAAAATAAAAAAGGGCTGGGGTTGTAGCTCAGTGCAAAGACTGTGGGTTCAATCCCAGCACGGGAGAGAAAGAGAGAGAGAGAGAGAGGGAGAGAGGGAATGGGTGCTTAGTGGGAGACCTTGCTGGGCTCCAAAGAGGGTGCACGCAGCACCATCCTGTGCAGCCCAGGTTCTGGGCGGTGCCAAGGGGGCAATAATCCCAGCCCCCTGCTCAGGGACGGCACTGGCAGTCACTGGAATGTGCTGATTTTCTGTTGCTCACACGGCCCCATGGACCGCAGCACTGTCTTGATTCTAAAGGGGCCAGCGGGCCCTGGTAGAGTCGAGAGGGGCCTCCAGGCGCTGGGCCCCAGCCCAGATCTGACCAGGCTGTCAACATTCCCGTCGCACTGAGAGTCACTTATTTCGAGGATCATCATGGACTGGTCCTCAACAGTGAGAGAATGAGGGGCTAGCTTTGGACCTGTGTGTCACAGCTACCTCTTGCTCCAGCAAGTCACCCTGAAATCGCAGTTTTCAGCACAGCAAGAGGGGGGAAGCTGGGATCCCTTTGCCCATCACTCCCTCCTTATGTGATCCTCCTGCCTCAGCCTCCTAGAGTGATGGAATTACACTTCGTGGTTTTGTGTCACTTTGCCCAGTTTAAATTAAGGATCTTGAATTGAGGGCATCTTCCTGGGTCACCCAGGTTAGATCTAAATGCAATCACCCGTATCTGTATAAATCAGACCTTGGAAACAGCTTCAAAGATGCCCCCCCAACACATACAGACACACACACACGCTGGTCCATCCACAGGCACTGAAAAGCTGGGGAGACAGCGCTGGGACTCAGACCAGCACACAGGAGGCACAACTCCACACTGTGAGTTTGCCAAAGGTCAACAGCCAAGCTTGGCTGGGAACTCACGGGGGAGTGTGGTGCTGCAGATCAAGGGGTAAGGCAGGGCCGGATCCGGGGGTGCAGGGAGGGGAGGTTCCACTGCACCAGCAGCTCCTGACTCCGGTGCCATAGGGGACCAAGCAGGGAAGGACTATTACTGGGCCGGCCTTAATAGACTTCCAAAGCCACCTCTGTAACTTCCGCCAGCATGGAGAGTATGTCTGTGGGGAGAGGTGTCCCGCCCAGGGACATGTCAGAAAGTGGACACAGGTGCCACACAGAGAATGCAGTTCAGTTCTCCTTTCCTCACTTTGTCTCTGAAGCCACCTGCTCGACAGCGTTGGGCTGACTACCCGGAGGCAGAGAAGGATGTTGGAACCTTCAAAGGACAAAGTCCCCAACCACTCCTGAAACCAAAAATGGAAGGGACTGTCTTACATCACTTAGCCGATCTATTCCACGAATATTTTTGCAAACTTACTCTGTGCAGATGATTTATGGGCAAGGAACAAGTCAGAAGTAGTCTGCTCTTAAGTTAACTGAGCACCTAGTATGTGCCAGGCCCCTTATGATGTCAAATAACAGATGCTATCCCGACTTATGCAGGGCCCATGCTATGCCAAGGATGGTCGAGGTCAATACTATTCCTGCAAATAGTAACAGCAGCAATGCAAGTTGATCCTTGCTATGCCTCAAACATGGGCTAGGTGTTTCGTGAGCATAATGTAGTTCTGTCCCCAGCAATTTCTGAGGACTGAACACTATTAGGGCCTACAGTATCCAGAGCAGAAAACAGACCCAGGTCCTCACTCCTCCCAGTACCAAGCGGCAAAGGTGGACCTTGAACTTGCCCAGATTCCAGAATGCATGCTTTTCACTATGCTGTCTGCTCATTAATTCTCAAAACATCCCTGTCAACAGCCATTCTTGCCCCATTTTGCAAACTGAGGCCAGGGCCTGAGTGAGAGGTTTTCTTGTGACTGCTGCTGAGGGCCAGGAACAGGGTAAGGTCTGGCCTCTGTTGAAGAAGTTGAAGGGACACCAAAAATCCTTCAGTGACCATGAGAAAGAGTACTTAGTGCAGTTTTTTCAAGTTCAAAACGAATGCAAAAAAACCCACAACGAACAAAAAACATCAGCATTTGAAAAAAAGACCAGATCCCCCCTTAAACGTGATTTGCAGCATCCTAATGTCTGGTCTTTAATTTTTTTCATAATTAGTTCATTATTGATATTTCTGGCCTTAATTTTCAATTCTTAAAAATACTGTATTCTCACAGGGGGTGGTGGCACATACCTGTAATCCCAGCATTCTGGGAGGCTGAGGCAGGGGTGTCACAAGTTTGAGCTCATGCCTGGCAATTTAGCGTCTCAATGAGACCCTGTCCCAAAACAAACACACACCCCCACCCCCAGCTGGGACGGAACCCAGGGCCTGGCGCATTTATCTTCATATGGAGATTTTGGGCTCGCCTTTAATTTTGCACCGTCTAAGTGCCTCAGTCTCCCCCCTTAGTCCGGGGGCCCCTGCTCCGTTCATCCCCCACCTCCCTATAGGAACAAGGGTCATCACTGCGCGGCTCCGTCTCACAGAGGACGACTCTGCGGGCTCAGAGAGGCCAAGAGCTTGGCTTCAGATCACACCGCTTAGATCACACGGCGGCGGGGACGGACCTGAAAGCCCAGCCAGGCTTCCTGGAAGTGGGGTGGGGTGGGGTGGGGTGGGCATCCCCGGCTGGGAACAGCCCCAGCTCCAACAAGGCGATGACTGAGCGGCGCCCGGGATTCCTGCAGGCCGTGGAGTGGGCAGACCTGATGACCGGGTCATTCCACCATCCCATGGTTCCCTGAGGATCGGCCCGGTGACCGGGGCCCACCCAGGCCTGGGACCCCTGGAGCCCGGGGGCGAGGGCACAGGAACCGCTGTCCCCAGCAGCCCGGCGTGCGCAACCCAGGGAGCGAGCCGCGCCGCGCCGCGGTGCAGGAAAGCTGTTGGTAATGAGCGGAATGGGGTTTTAATGGGGTTCGCGAAGATACAGCAGAAATCAAATTAGGGCCTAATTGGCATGCACGAGGAGTCCAGAGCGGCGCTGCAGACCCACCGGGGACGAGAACCTCCGCCACCCCCGGAGTGCAGCGTCCCGCCTGCCTGGGGGCCAGGCGCGGGGACCCCACCGGCGCGACGCCTGGCCCCTCCACCAGTCGCCCCGCCCCTCCTGCTCGCCCCGCCTAGGAACCAGCATCTCAGCGAAGCCCTGCTGGCCGCGGAGGAGGCCGTGACCTTGACCCCATTCCTTGCAAAATGCTCGAGCCACAGCGAGCGTGCACGCTCCATATTGACTGTTTGGGGTTTCTTTTTTCTCTGTTGATGGAAAAGAGGAAGAGGGTGTGGAGAAGGTAACAAGGGGACAGAAATGGGACTGGAGAGGAAGAGGTGTGCGGGCCAAGGAACCCAGAACCCAGAACCCAGCGCGGATAATCGGAGTCGCGACAGGAGCAGCGCTGGGCGCCAACCCGGGGCCAGGTCCTGAGCTGTCTGGTGGCACTCGAGCATCATCAGAACCTTGGAAGTGCTTTTAAAAATAGACCAAAAAAAAAGCAAACAAAACCTTGTTGCCCTGTACCTGGCACACACAGAAACAAGCATTCCCTCTGGAGTCCGCCAGCGGGGGCTGGAGCATTAGCTCAATGGGGGGTCGCGGGGTGACCTTGGGTAAATAACTAAGCCCCTCTGTGCTTCCATCTCCTCCTGTGCGCAATGGAGGGAAGCGGAGCACCGCACCCCCTGGAAGAGGTAGAGACTGACCCTAGGTCACACAGCGAGCCCGTGGCTGACTTGCTATTCGAACCCAGACCTGTCTGACCTCGATCTCACGTTATTTCCAAGGTACTTTACACGGTACTAAGCAACGACCATATTGTCCGTTCCTTGCAGGACCAGGAATTAGGGTGGCGTGGCCTCTTCGCAATTGGGAGGTAGGATCTCTTCTTTCCACCCACACCACACTCCTGTGCTATCTTTGGGGTGCAACTGGAGTACAGAAACCTCCCGAGGGGCTGACCATTTCAACAGGCTCTGTAATCAAACGACTGGGGGAGATTTGGGACTGGACTTAAACCTTGTTTTTTGCTGCAGGACTTGTCAGAGCCTTTCACGGGCTCACAGCTATGCAACTGAGTATCCCAAGGGGATTGGTGGTAAGGCGCAGGCCCGGGGAGGCCCAGAACCCCTTCCCGGAAGCACGACGTAGCGCGTCCTGAACTCGAAGGACTCGCCCTCTGCATTGCTACCTAATGTCTCCTTTTGTTTGGAGAGCTATTTTAAAGTCCTGCTTTCATGGAAAACTTCACCTTTGAATGATGAAGTTGCAACTGTGTGTCTCCCTGAAGCGCAGCCCACCACCACCTCGCAGTCAGAACCTTCTCTGGGTCTTCACGCGCGCTCAGCACATCCGGGAACTCTGGAGACTTAAAATCAAACGCGGTGCAGGGAGATTTTGCGCTCAGTGGTGGAGTCCGTGGTGGGGTTACCGTTGGTTTTGCCCTTAGCCCCGTCCCTGTCCCCTCGGCCCTCAAAGCCTGGTTGAAAGAATAAAATACACCCAGCACTACATCCGTGACAAAGGTCAACTGCGAATATTTTGGACGCACAGTCAGTGCTTCTACGCCCAAGCACATTTAGAAATCTTTGTTAGATTTTTAATTATAAAATTAATACAATGCACGATGCCCCCTTGTTTTTTAAGCCCATTTTAGAAAATAGAAAATAAAAAAAGTTTCCATTCACACTTTCTCTTCTGCACCCTCCTCCTGAGAGGTGATCACCGTTATGCGGTTATTTCCTTCTGCACTTTTCCATACATAAGCAAACATGTAAATATGAAATTTGCTTTTCACCAAAAAATTGGGTCACACGATGTGCACTGTTTGTAACCTACTTTTTTCACTTAACTACACATGATAGACCTCCTATTCCTAATGCACTCAGAGCAATCTCCTCTGCTCCCGCTGCACCCACAAAAACTCACTTTGTGAACCCCCAGGAAGGGAAAGCAGCAAGAGCTGTCTCGCCTATTAGACGCCTATTGTGTGCCAAGATCTGTGAACAAAGGGAAACCCGTATGCCGAGGGGAAGGGGCAGGAAGTCAGGTGAGCAGGGCTGGTGTAGGAGATGTGACCTTCCCTTCAAAGCCCCAGGCCACGCCATTCTCCACATGTCCTGGTCCCTTCCACTGTGAAATGTGTTTTATAAGCGAGGCTGGAATGTTGTGGGTCTGCTGTGGCCAGAGCCTGTGCAAGCCGTGGGTCAGGTGTCTGTAGGGTTTTATCGAGTCCCACTGCCTGGGTACATTGCGGCTGTGAAGTCCCTCAGCCAACTCTAATCATTCCCAAAGGTGTTCTGCGGTAGAATCACCAGGCATGAGGCCCTCTCTTTCACTTAGAAGTGCACTTGTCAAACTGCTAAACTCAGGGACACGAACGAGTGCCCTGAGCGTGTCACCAGCCACTCGTCATGTTCATTCACACACTGAAGGGGTCGGTTGCAGCCACAGTTAACTGGTTAACCAGCATTTGGCGGGCTCTCTGGAGTTGCTCAAAGACTGCTGCGGTGGCAGTCGGAGGGATTTTAATTGCAAGGGCAAATATTTGTCCCTGGGGCACAGGGAGCCCGGGAGAGGGGCCCCTCCAGGAGTTTCCCAGGAGGCAGTGAGGAGTAAGAAAGCAATCACAATTAGTCCTCAAAACACAGCTTGATGGACCAACTGTCAGACCCTGGTCCAGCCTCGATGCTCCGGTCTGGAGACGGGTCCTCCTCGATTCCGCGCTGACTCCTGCGAGCACCCGGAGACGCTATCAGGCAGCGAAAGGCTGACATTCTCCAGCATCAGCACAACCACGCTGAAGACCTTAAATCAGCAGAATCGCAGCTTTTGGCTTCAGCAGCTGCTGTGCAGCCTCTGTAATCGTCTCCATTCAGTTCCTCGAGTGGATCTCTTGTGCCCTGTGAGATCTTTATCATTTGTCACAGGGGCGATGCGTGGTAAGCCTGCGACAGCAGAGTCAGTCCTGGCTGCACAAAGATATCAGCAACCAGAGAAAGCCCAGCCCGTGCCCTGCCCTGGAGCCCAGGTGGAGGATGCCAGGTGCCCCATTCACCTGTCCTGGGTGGTGTCACTTCTTGTCCTGCTCATCTGTACTCCTCCCGCTGCCAAAGACAAACCCCAGAGAAGCCCTCTGATCAGACCAAGGTCAGCAGGGCTCAGGCCGAAGCTGTGCATGAGTGGGGGCAGGTGCACAGATCTGGGGGACCACTCTCGGGGCAGAGCGCCCTTCGCATGGCCTTGGACTCCGAACCTCCAGCAAAAATGGTGGTGACAAAGCTTCAGGATTCTTGAGAGGGTGACACAGTTCAGGGACAGCAGAGACTCAGGAAAGACCATGACTGGTTCATAACAGCACATCTTGTCTAGCAAAATCCTTGCTGGAAGGATTTCTGACATCATCATATTAATAGTCAAAGATGTACAGGTTGAGCATCTCTAAGCCAAAAGTCCCAAGTCCAGAAGGCTCTGATGTCCAAAACTTTTTGGGCGTCCATGTGATTCCACAAGTGGGAAATTCCTCCATTGGCCTCATCGGACCTGTCACCCTAAAGACATTGTGCAAAATGACCTTCAAGATCTGAAATGAATTATGCATTTAGACTCGGGTTCCCTCCTGAAGAGATTTCATTATATATATGCCAAAACTCCCAAACCCAAAACATTCCTGGTCCCAAGCATTTCAAACAAAGGACCCCCCCAACCTGTTGCAGTAGTAGTAATAAACACGCATGGTCACATCGATGCAAATGTGCTGAATGCAACTTGATCCGCACACTGTACATGGTAAAACGTAAATTTTATGCCATGTGTATTATACTATGATTTTTAAAAATACCTCCCACTTACTGAAACGTTACTCTCTTGTAGGTATTTTACCTGCCCTTAATCCTCAAAATGCTCCGTCAAATGGGACAGATTATGCTCATTTGAAAGGCAGGGAAATAATTTTCAAGGATGTCCCAGCTAGCGAGTAGCAGTCAGGATTGGAACTCAGTCCACCATCACCCCAAGCCCCTGCTTCCCCTCCATCTCTTAGGGTTCAGGCCACATCCTAATTATTCCCAGTGAGAAGATCTGATTTGCCAAAGGGTGTTCAGTACATTGCAGCTCTGGCTCCTTCCACACATGCAATCACTGGACTTCAGTGATTCCCTTCGAGGTGCTATAGAGAGAGGACCACAGGGAGGGGTGTCCCAGCCAGGCTTTGCAGCATGCTGACGACTTCCTTCGGGAGGCAGAAGGGGGGTTGTTTACAAAGGCATCATGCCTGAGGGGCCAGGCCAGGATGTCCAACTAAGTCAAGCGGGGCTCGGAGAAAGGAGTTCAAGAATCTGCTGCAAAAAAGCTGGGAGTGATGGTGGTACATGCCTGTAATCCCAGCACTCAGGAGGCTGAGGCAGGAGGATTGCAAATTCGAGTCCAGTCTGGGCAAGTTAGCAACTTAGCAAGACCCTGTCTCAAAATGAAAGCTAGCTAAATAAAAATAAATGAGTGAATACATAAATAGAATATGGTGGAAAGCTAGGCAGGGACTGACAGTGGGAACAAAGGAGGCTGGGCTGCACTTTCTAAGCACTAGGCAGCCTCAGAAAATGAGATAGCAGGAGAAAACAAGATTGTTTTTGTAGGATGGCAAGAGAGAAGATCCTCCTCACTTTTCTGGGGATTTTTTTTTTGTAATGGTTAAAAATGTATAATTGAAATAACTCACTTCTTTCTCAACTAGTAAACACATAAAATGTGATGTAGCCACAGTGGAATATTATTCAGCTATAAAAAGGGATGAATTCCTGACCCATGCTCCAGCCTGGATGAACCTGGAAAACACTAGGTGATGTGAGAGAAGCTGGTCGTGGAGGACCACACATGATTCGATTTCACCGATCTGAATGTCCCAGAGGCCACTCCATAGAGGCAGAGAAGAGCTTAGTGGTTGCCTGTAGCTGGCAAGGGGGTGGGGTGGGGGATGGGAGTGACTGCTGGTGGGGCTGGAGTTCCTTTTAGGGATGATGGCAATGCTGTGGAATTAGACAATACATAACTTTGAAAATATATTCTAAAACTCCTCCAAATTGTATGCTTTATTTAAAGAGGTGAAATCAGCTGGGTGTGGTGTACATGCTTATAATCCAGACTACTTGGAAGGCTGAAGCAGGAGGATCACAGCCTGGGCAATTTAGCAAAACCCTGTTTCAAAAAACAAAATAAGTAGGGCTGGGTATGCAGCTCGGTGGCAGAGGAGGGCTCCGTCCCCAGTACTGCACACACACATAAAAAGTGAACTCATAGCATGTGAATTAGATACGGCAACAAAGCTAATTAGATGCCATACAGTGGCATGAACAAAAGTTTGAAAGATAGAAGTCACTTCTAGTCCTGGCTCCCCAATGGTATCCGTTCTCCTCTGTGCATGTCCCTGCTCTGCCTGGGTATCAGTGGCTATCGCGGGCAATTCTTTCCGTAACTTAGCACTTTATCCAAACATTGCCCACCTCCCCAGGAGGCCTGCACTGTCCCTTGCAGAGCTGTGTTTTGGGAAGGTGAATGCATTCATTCAACAAACGAGTTTCTGAGCCACCTGCCAGGAACAGTTCCAGGCACCAGAGCCTCTGTTTTCCTTGGATCTTTTTTTTCTCCTGGTCAGGGAGACGGGAAACAAGTAAAACCATAAGTGAACAGGATAATTTCAGGCGGTAAGAGGAGCAATGCTATGAATACAGATCCATAGGAAATGAGACAGTGATAGCAAAGTGGCAGGGCACCCAGGCAACTTCAGAAACAGTGGCCAGGGATGTGACCTTTAAGGTGACACTTGGCTGATGAGCAGAAAGCAGCTATGTAAATACCCTAGGGAAGGTGCTGTAGGGAGAGGAGGCAGCAAGTGCAAAGGCCCTGGGGCAGTGGCAAACTTGGCCTGATTTAGGGACAGTAAAAGTCTGGGTGACCAGAATAAGGGCAGATTTAAGGGAGGAGAGATGTGGCTAAGGCACCAGGTGGGTGGCAAAGGAATTGAATCACCCGAGGCTGTGTGACCAGCACACTGAGCAGGAGCACTGTCCCGGCTGCAGCGTCAAAGTCACCTTCTGGCCTGTGCTTGGGAAGAACCCAGGGTCTGGAAGTGGCTCAGAGGGGGGCGTTCAGTCAGGACCAGGGCCTTGGTGCTCCAGGTGCGGTGGGAGCCAGGTGATTCCCAGCAAGGCTATGGAGGCCACACCCAGAGGGGCCCGGCTGTGCGTGGGCCCAGCAGCAAGTGTCAGCTTGACAGGTGACAGTGTGCTCTGCCCACGCGCAAGGCCATGCTTCAAAGCCCGCACGCTCCTGCGCATCCGCGCCCTCCCGGCCTCCACACCAGCCGCTGCAGCGCGAGCCCGGGCACAGAGCTCCAGCTCGGCGCTCGGCCCTCGTCCCGGCGCAGGCTCTTGGGCCTGGCTCCGGCCTCTGCTCCTGCAGACCTTCGGCTCCGCGGCCCACCACCGATCCGGGCCACGCCCCTGCGAACCTCCCGCCCCTAGCTCCTGCTCCCTAACAGTCCCTCAATTAGTTCTTTGAATTAATTATTTAACAGCTGTCTTCTCTGGATTGCAAGCTCCAAGAAGGCAGGATGAAGAATCCACGGGTTTAGTCCAGGACGTGACGCTGTCAACAGAAATACAAGACAAGCCACATGCGTAATTTAAAATTTTCTAATAGCCACATCGAACAAGTTAAAAGAGGACCTGGGGTGTAGCGCGGTGGTAGAGCGCTTGCCTAGCGTGCAAGAGACCCTGAGTTCTATCCCCACTAAGAAAGAAAAAAAAAAGGGGGGGGGCCAGCCATAGCAGCATAAGCCTATAATTCCGGCACTCTGGGAGGCTGAGGCAGGAAGATCACAAATTCAAGCCCAGCGTTGGCAATTTAGTAATTTAGCAAATAAAAAAATATAAAAAGACTGGGGATGTAGCTCAGTGCGAAGGCCCTGGGTTCAGTCCCCAGTGCTAAAAACAAACAAAAAAATTAATTTTAATAAGACATTTTATTTAAATATATATTACACATGTGATCACTATAAAATGTTAATGCAATCATTTATAATCTTACTGTTCTGTTCATACCAAGACTTCAAAATCCAGTGTGTATTTTACAGTACAGCACATCTCAATTTGCATGCTAAATTTTCACTGGGAAAACTTGCTCTTGTTTAAATGTTATAAAATTTAAGGGGAGGATAAATTCACTTACCCAAGTTGTTCAGAATATACATCAAAGATTTCTGGGCAGGTGAGATAGCTCAGCAGCATAAGCGCCTGCCTGGCAAGCGTGAGGTCCTGAGTTCGACTCCCGGAACCCAAATAAAGCAAAAAAAAAAGGGCCGGTGATATCACTCAGCGGCACAAGCATCTTCTGGAAAGCACGAGGTCCAGAGTTCGACTCCTGGTACCCACATTAAAAAAAAAAAAAAGGTTTCCAGTGGTTGGATAAACTGGTTTCTTTTGTTTTTTTGTGTTTTTTTTATGGGTACCGGGGGTCGACCTCAGGACCTCGTGCACCAGCAGGCACCTGTGCCGCTGAGCGATATCACCAGCCCTTTTTTCGTATGTGGGTTCCGGGAGTCGAACTCAGGCCCTCACGCTTGCCAGGCAGGCGCGTACGCCACTGAGCCATCTCACCGGCCCCTGATAAACTGGTTTTTAACATTAAATTTATTTTTTTTGAGACAGGATCTCGTTATGTATTCCAGACTGGCCTTGAACTCACTGTGTAGCCCAGACTGGCTTTGAATTTGTGGAGACCCTCCTGCCTCAGCCTCCTGAGTATTACAGGTGTGTGCCCACACGCCTGGCTCTTAACATTGAATTTAAAAGGAATATCAAATAAAATCTAAAATGTAATTCAATATATTTCAGTAGTCAATGTGGCTAGTGGCTACCATCCTGGAAGGAAGAATCCATGATCATATGTGTGGAATGAGTGGACTAATAAATCCTAGTGTCACCACTTATGCGTTGTATGACTTGAGCCTTGGGGTGGTTTTTAATCCCCACAAATCCTCTGATGCTCTTCCCTTCAAAGGTGGGGCCCAAGTTCTTTCCCCTTATGTGTGGGCCAGGCCTGTGACTCACTTCTGAGGAAAGGGATACTCTATGGCTCAGTGACACTGGCTCCCAGGGCTGGGTCATCCGGTGCACGGTGGCTTTTGGCTTGCTCAGCCTTGGCTCACTCCTCCTGGGAGCCGCCAGCCGCTGTGACTCTGCCACCCCACGGGAGGGTGCGGAAGAGGAACTGAGGCCTCCAGCCAACAGTCACGAGAGGGGATCTGCTGAGAGGGGAGCCCCGGCCCCATCCGGGCCTTCGGATCGCGGCGTTGCTGTCTCACCCCTTGCCCACAGCTCCTGGAGACCATGGAGCCGGACCACCCTGCCCCGGGCCCCCCAGATTCCTGACCCACACACACGGAGAGAGGCCGAGGACGTTTGCTGCTGTTGCAAGCCTCTTTGTTCTTAGGTGATTTATGATGTAGCAATAGATGACTTAGGATGTAGCCTCAGAGGCTTCACCCATAAAATAGAAGTAATAAGTCTTACTGAAAAGGAATGCATCTGTGATCCCAACGCTCGGGGAGGCTGAGGCAGGAGGATAGCAAGGTCCAGCCCACCCTGGGCAACTTAAGGACACCTTGTCTCAGAATAAAAAATAAAAAGGGCTGGAATGTAGTTTAGTGTGAAGGCCCTAAATTCAATCCCTGGTACTGCCAAAAAAAAAAAAAACTTTTCCTCTCCCTCTGCCACCTCTCCCTCTGCCCTGTCTTCCTCAACTCTCTTTCTCCAGCGTTGATTCCTGATAAACGTCTTGGGCCTCAAAGCCTGTCTTGGCCTCTGCTCCCAAAATCCTGTCCTGAAACACTAGGGGAAGGACAGCCAAGCCTGGTGTCTCCACCCTGCCCTGTGGACCTTCTGGAAACATCCTTGGGGTAGGGGCTTCCTGTGCATGGAGGATGCTGAGCAGCAACCCCGGCCTCCACCCACAGATGCCAGTGGCCCCTGGCCCCACCCCATGCCACTGAGTGTGGGGACCCCAGAAACCATCATTGCCATTTACCCTGATGACTAACTGGGCTGGCAGGGAAGGGGGTCCGTCTCAGGCAGGGTGGAGCCAGGTCTTGCTGGGAGGGGAAAAGACTTCCAGATCTACCATGCCTCAGTCATCCTGTTGCTCCCTTGGAGACGGATACAAATTGTGCACTTCTAGAATGTTCTGCCAACAAACCAGCTGGGCCACTCACAAGCTTGACCCCTATTGCTCCCCCTCCACTGGCTGGCCTCAGGCCCTGGCTTCTGTGGCTTTGGGCTTCCAAGGAAGGGCTCATGGCTTCTACCCTACTTCCTGCCTTTCCTCTCTGTGCATCTTTCAGCCTCTGTCCAAATTCTTGACTCTTTCAGACTTCTTTTTCTTGCTTTTTGTCTTTTCTTTTCTTTTCTTTCATTTTGTTTCTTTTCTTTTGAGACAGGGTCTCACTATATAGTTAGGGCTGGACTTGAACTCACTGTGTAGCTCAGACTGGCCTCCAACTCACTGCGATCCTCCTGCCTCAGCCTCCCCGGTTCTGGGATCACAGGTGTGCATCACCACAGCCAGCTAGAAAAAAGCTAGAAAGTCTTTTTCAATTTAAATGTCTCCTTTAAATATGATTAGTGCAGTGAAGGCAACTTTCTGTATGTGTAAAATAGAAAAATCTAATCATGGTGATGGGTTGTCCTCTTTGAAGATGTCACAAAGATCAGGACACTGGGTCCTTTTTAAACACCAGTGAGATGAAGGCGATGAAGTCGATTAAAAAAAAAAAAAAGTGATTTCTTGCCTGTGGCATTTTTAGCTGGTGCATATCGTCCCTGTAATATTTCTCCTTCCTTTTTTGTTAATGGCTTGGGGGTTTGAACACTGTTTTGTTCAGCCACACGGGGAAATGTTTAATGAATCCTTGTGAATATTCATTAAATGCTGTTAATATTTTCTGGTGGGGGAGGCCCTGCTGCCCATCCAGCGCGTCTCCCACCGCAGCAGCAGCGCAGCGGGGGAAGCAGCCCACCGCTTGATTTGTGCTATTTGTTTTCCATTTCAGTTGCCCTATTTTCCAAGACCTCAGGAGGCTCGTGGGGGCCAGGGGTGTTGGCAGAGCCTGTTTTCTTGCTTCCTCTCCCTCGGCTCAGAAAGGAGTTTAGAGATCCGGGCTGTGGAGTGAAAGATGCATGAACCACCTGGCAGAAACCCTGAGTGTGCAGCGACTGGAAAAGTAGCTCAGTGGTTAGCCCTTGCCTAGCAGGTGTGCAGCTCTGCATTCAATTCCCAGCACTGCAAAGAAAAACGAAAATGAAAACCAACCAAAGAAACAAAAATACCATGCAGCGGCACCCACAGCAGCACACCTTGTATAGCAACCAAATAAGAAACAATACCAATGCCCCTAAATGGGAGAATGGGCAGGTGTTGATTAGTCATGCTAAGGGATTACTATACACTCCTAAAAAGGACTGACCAGACCTGTAGGATGAAGATGGTGGAAATTTACAGGAGATGATGTAACTCATATACTTTTAAAGTGTACAATACAGCCAGGCAGGATGGCCCATGACTTAATCTCAGCACTCAGAAAGCTGAGACAGGAAGATTGTTAAGTTTGGGGCAAGCCTGGGTTATATAGTGAGATCCTATCCCAAAAGCAAAGTGAAAAGCAATGCATACAATACAGTGATTTTTAATACAGTCACAAGATTGTGCAACCATTTCTGGTGTCTAATGCTAGGCTTTTTTTTTTTTACTGTAAAAAAAATTTCTAACCCTGAGTAACTAATTTAAAGATAACAATATGCAATATATTAACCATTGTTACCCTCCTATTATGTTGTTTTGAAATTTCATTCTTTTTTTTTTCTCTTTAAAATAAAAAATATTCTAGAATATTTCATCACCCCTAAAGGAAATGCTGTACCCATTAGAGGTCTCCCCAGCCCCAGGCAGCCCCTAATCTTTCTGTCTCTTTTGGACATTTGCCTACTCTGGAATCATATAAGTGAGCTCTTGTGTCTGGCTTCTTTTGCCATAATTTAAAAATCCAGGGGCCGGTGAGATGGCTCAGTGGCATAAGCGTCTGCCTGGCAAGTGCAAGGGCCCGAGTTCAACTCCTGGAACGCACATACGAGAAAAGGGCCGGTGATATCGCTCAGCGGCATGGGCACCTGCTGGCGCGCGAGGTCCTGAGGTCGACCCCCAGTACCCCCACACACACACAAAAAATCCATTCATGTTGTAGCATGTCATCAATGCTCTGTTCCTTTTTGTGGCCAAATAATATTCCACTGTATGGATATACCACAGTCTGTTTATCCACTCATCCTGCACAGTTAAAGTATAAAGAAAGCCATGGGAATGGAAATATATGGGGAGAGGAGAACAATAGGAACAGACATGTGAATATACAAGGCTTTGATTAGGTGGGTACTCTCTTGGGACAGGATCCTTCATCCTTGTCCAGCCTCAGATAAACACAGCCCTTGCAGCATCTTGACTGCAACCTGAAAGACCCTGAGCCCAAACCTCCCAGATAAGATCTCCTGGGTTTCTAATCCTCAGAAGCTGCCTGAGAAACATTTGCGGTTAGAAGCTGCTAAGTTTCATGATAATTTGTCACATAGCAATAGATAACTTAAATGATAAAGGATTTATTATTTCATAGAGCAAGTTTCTTCAGAGAGGATATTCTGGGGTGGTTAATTCAGTGACACATTGATGTCATCAAGGACCTATGATCTTTCTACCTCCTTACTTGGCCCACTTGAGTGTACTGGCTTTTGTCTTCATGCTTAGCTCTTCATGATCTCAAGGTGGCTGCCATAGCTCCAGTCATCACATCCCTACACAGCTGCATTGAGAAGAAGAGAAAAAAAACACCTTTTCCACCAGCCCCCCAGTGGACTTCCCTGTGGAATGGATGACTCTCCTTGAAAGAAGAGCAATTATCTACATTTTGGCTAAACCTGGGCCTATTTCCATTTATTGATATGTACAGAGCTGGCTAGGACTTTTTCTTATCCCCTCAATTGGCTTTAAGCAATGCAAATTGGACTAGCGGAGGTGCTGATGTGTAGTCTTTGAAGCAAGGTGACAGGTCAGTGTTGCCCCACCCCATAGTTCCCAAGAAGTGTGTGTGAGCCAGACGGGATGGAGAGCCATGCTCCATGCTGTCGGCTGGGATCGAGCCTCGAGATAAGAGGCTATGACTTCCCAGGGCATAGAAGATTACACATCAGAGCTGAAGCACCAACCCCAAAACATTAGATACTACCTGGAATTGTGTCATGCAGATTACTCCTTCTGCATATCCTTCCCTCTGCATATTGCAGAGGTGATTTCAGGCCTCCTGCCTAGCCCAGCTCACGCTCACATACTTCCTACCTCTCTCACAGTCACTCATCCCCAAGCCACTCCCCTCCTCGAGAATTAATATAACCTGGGTTCAGCCCTGGGTCGAGGTCTTTGTTCCGGTAACCATCACCCTAGCTGGACTTAGGACCACCTTGGCTCCCCACAACTACAAATATGCCTTAGTGTCTTTATTCTCACTGTGGGTTGCACTAGTAGTGGTAGATTGGAATTAGCTCGCTAGGATTCCAATAACTTTTCCATGGGATTACAAATATAAACTTCCCAGACCGTGACGAGGCCCAGGAAGGGCTTTCAATACTTCACCTGATGTTTCATTGCTGCAGGTGCATTACAAACACCTGACTGACCCAGCTGCTCCCCAGGGTCATGCAATCCCTTTGTCCAAGCTGCTCAAAGAGACCCATCCCTGAGAGGCCTGCGGAGGGGCAGCTACATAGCAAGGAGAATGCATTATAACGCCAGTCTGTGAAGCCATTGAGGGCACTGGCTGCACTGTAGACTTGATAAGTGCTATTGCTGGGATGGATAGCATCATTCTGGGATGGTTCGGCATGGTGGTTGTTAACATTTATTGAGCACCTGCTATGCGCTAGGTGCTTTCAGTAAATTATCTCATTTAAACTTCATGGTAATCTTTTAAGGCAGGGCTTTTGCAGCTATTTTACATCCCAGGGAACAGATGAAGGGACAGAGCTGACGTTCCAGCCAGTCAGTCTGACCCCAGGGTTGCCATCGAACTATGGAGCTCTCTCTACAAAGAGCCAGAGCCCCCGAAATACCAGTCTGAGCCAGGTGCTCAGGAGGCTGAGGCAGGAGGATCACATGTGTAAGCCCAGCCCAGGCAATTTAGCAAGACCTTGTCTCAAATAAAAAATAAAAAGGGTAGTTCAGTGGTAGAACTAAATCTGGGTTTGATCTCCAATACCCTGCACAAAAAGGCTCGTACGGGTCTGGTTGGAATCCCAGCTCTATTACTGAGCTTTATGACTTCGGGTCACTTACTTAGTAACCTTGAGCCTCAGTTTCCCCAGCTTTCAACCTGGAAATAATTAACACCTACCTCAAAAAACATTTCTTCTTGTTGTTTTTGCTTCTGTGAGATTTAAAAGAAAAAATAAATCTTTAAAGCCAGGATATCGTGTCTTCACGCTAGCAGCCTCTTAATTAATAATCACAGGATTCCCGGCACCGCTGACGTTAATGTCTGATTTTTGTCTTTACAGAAATCATAAATCTGGTTCTGATTATCACTTCATGCTCAGGCTCTTCCCAAGGATTCACAGCCTCATTCTTTTATCTCTTCTGTAAAATATGATCCAATTTACAAAACTTTGAGTTACAACTCAGCGGGAAGCCCAGCTGGTGTGTAAACACGCGCTCGGAGCCCGCTGCGCCGAGGAGCTCGGTCCCCGGGGACCAGGCAAGGCCCTGGATCTCCAGTTCTCCTGAACAATGAAGGATCTGGTTGTGAAGTGAGTAGCACCAGATTGTGTATCCGCTAGAACAATCCAGATTTTCCTGTTTGAAGCTGAGCCCCCGGCATCTAATTCCCTCGAGGAGGCCAAGACAGTAAGAAGTCAACCGCTTCGATGGCTCCTGGCTTCAATGATTTCTCAGTCCGCTTTTCTGAAAGTCCGCAAAGGCACAGAGCTGCAGGAGGTGCCCCAACACTCAGCTTCCTCATCTGCAAAATGGGATGAGAAACTGCAACCAACCCAGCTATTCCCCCTCTAGTATCATCCCAAAAGAGTTAAAGACATCATATTACAGTGACACATACACACCCATGTTATAGCAGCACAATTCATAATAGCTAAATCTTGGAAGTGGCCTATTTGTCTATCAACAGAGGAATGGATGGCATGCAATGGAGTACTACTCTGCCATAAAGAAGGTTAAACTTGAGTCATGTGTAGGAAAATGGATGCATCTTGAGGCCATACTGTTATGTGAAATAAATCAGACACACAAGCTTGAATATCGCATGGTTTCTCTTCTATGAGAAACCCAAAGTACAAATAAAGAGCAAAATAAAAGGCAGATAATAGAAAACAAGGAGATAGATCTTTTGCAAAAGGGAAGGAGACCAAGAGATGGGGGGGAGGAAAGGGATGAAAAAAGAATGACGATGCACTATGTACATGTATCAACTCTATCTGAAGAAAGCAATCACTGTGTACTGCACACGTGTACTGATAAAAATAAAAACGTGAACAACGGAATGAATATTTGTGCCAAGCAGTATCTTATGCCTTGCGAGATAAATGAAGCCAGGCATGGGGATGAATGTATCCGGCTCGGTAAATGTTTGCAGACACTGAGGTGATTCACTTGTTTACGTCATGCGGCAGGAACCCTGAGCCATTCTCATGATCCGCAGGAACGCAGGACGCAGGGTCACTGTCCAGCTGAGGAGACACCTTCCTTCATACTCAGTATTTCTTGAGGCTCAGTTTCACCTGCACCTTCCCTGCGCACACTTAACCAATTCACGTTACAACGTCACTTGCAACTCCAAAATCCTAAGTGAGACAGGACCCGGAATATGTGTAAAAGAAAGTGATTAAAGCAGTGCAGGGCCGGTGAGATGGCTCAGCGGTGTAAGCGCCTGCCTGGCAAGCGCGAGGGCCCGAGTTCGACTCCCGGAACCCACATACGAAAAAAGGGCCGGTGATATCGCTCAGTGGCACGGGCGCCTGCTGGCATGTGAGGTCCTGAGGTCGACCCCCGGTACCCACAAAAAAAATTTTAAAAAAAGCAGTGCAAACTCCACGAGCATGGAAAATACACATCCACGTGAAAACTCATGCCAGAATGTTCACAGCAGTATTACTCATCATAAGTAAAAAGAGGACACAGCCCAAATGTCCACTGATGGAGGAACAGATGGACGAAATGCGATACGTAGCCGGATGAGGGAATATTACTTGGCCACAAAAGGAGTAAAATACTGGTATGTGTTACCACGTGGGTGCACCTTGAAAATATGCTATGTAAAAGCAGCGCATTATAAAAGTCTGTGTGGTGTCAGATTCCATACTTTTATGTGAAAATCCACAACAGAGAAACACACACACACACACACACACACGCAACAGCAGCAGCAGAGCTGAGAGCTCAAATATCAAAGCACTGAGCTACATCCCAGTCCTTTTTAATGTTTTTATTTTGAGAGAGTGTTGCTAAGTCACTAAGTTGCCCAGGTTGGACTTGAACTTGTGATCCTCCCACCTCAACCTCCTGAGTACTGGGATAACAGGCCAGTGCTGGCACCCTTGGCTTGTCTTTTTTTTTGAAGAAGGAACCAGTGGCCTCCCAGGGTGGGGAGTCCTCGTGGATTCATTTCCAGGACCTGTCTTTAGGATTCCGCAGGAAGAGTGAGCTCAGCCCAGAGGACTCCATCTGTGTCCCCAGCACGTCAATTCCACCCCCTCCTGCAGAGGGCGCCCTTGCAGGGGCAGCAAAGGCTTGGGGCAGGGACCCAGACCCAGGCCCCGGGAGGACAGCAGGGTCTGCACCAGCTTCCCGGCCCAGCGTCACCCCGTGGGTGGGTACTGAGCCAGTGGAAGGATCGGGGAAAGAGCAGGACTCACGGGGGACTCCGGGAGTGGGGCTGGGCACAGGGAGGCGGGGAGACTGTAGGCGGCTCCCTGGGACCTCAGCACCCCAGGCCAGGTGTCCTGCCGACACCCCCCCTTCCCCTCTTGCGACGCTGCTTGAACCTTCCTAATCTGCATTCATCCCAAGGGACAGCCCCGTGGTCCAGCTCTAATCAGGTCGCTCCCCTCATTTAGAGGGTTTAATACACCGTCCTTCCTAGAGGGACCACCACGTCCACCTCTCAGCTGCTCAGGGGAGCTGCTCCCCTCCCCCTCCTCCCACTTCCCTCCTCCCTCCTCCGCCCACCTCCCACCCCTGCTCTCACTGCCTCCTTAGATGCCCACCCCTGCTGCGCTGGAGACCAGGGGCCTGATGTGCAAATCAGCCCCGGCTTAAAACACTTTGTGTTCCAGCCAGGCATGATGGTGCATGTCCTAATCCCAGCACTCAGAAGGCTGAGACAGAAGGATCACCGCGAGGTGAAGGCCAGTTTGGGCTACATAATAAGTTCAAGGCCAGCCTGAACTACACAGAAAGATCCTGTCTCAAAACAAACAAACAAACAAACACCGTTGGTGTTCCAGGCAGGCTCTGAGCTGTTCCCACTGTGCAGGTCACCTCAAATGAGGCTAAACTACTGCCTGTCTTATGGGATTGGGTGATGGCCAAAGAGGATGTCCCATGAGGAACTGCTACCCAACCAGGCGTCCTGCATGCTAGAGCTAGTGGCTATGACAAGGCCTTGTCTAGTTCCATATTCTGGGGTCCCCTTGCCACCTGCTTGCTCTCTGGACCAGGAAGTTTCTGTGTGTTCTTCAAGCTCAACTTACAAATCAGCTTCTCCTGAAGCCCCACCCGGCGCTCCCCACGTTGTCCTGGCATTTGGTGTTGCAGGGTCCGTCTCTAGTACTGCCCGTGAGCTCTGACGGATGTGGCCTTTAGCACGCACTACTCGCGGCCCAGCATCTGCACTCAGCCTCAGCCCTGGTGTGAGTGGAAAGAGGGACCGGAAGCCACAGGGGAGGGAGCCAGTTGGGGCAACACATTGGGCTGTAATCTGCAGATAGAGGGACAGAGTGTGTGCCCGGGGAGGTGGGCAGGCATGGTTATCACAGAGCACCAGAAGCTCAGTAGCTCACAACACCCGAATTCTTGTCCTCATGGTTCAAGGCAGCGATGATACAGACTGAGTGTCCTATTCCAGATACTCAGCTCTGCGGCCAACAGTCAGCAGACTGTGAAGTGTCCCTGTCCCCACCTGTAGAATGGTAAACCCTGGACACCTCCTGAGCTCCTAGAACAGAGTCAGGGGATGCAGCTTGCCCATCACGCAGATGTGCAGACAGCAGCACACAAGCCCAGCAGAGGAGAAGGATGCAGGGAGCTCACTTATTTTTTGCTTATTTCTTCTCTTAAATCACTTTATCAAGGTATGATTGGATTAGAAAATGCTGTACGTCATTGGGTGTGGTGGTACATGCCTCTAATCCCACCAGTTTGGGAGGCTGAGGCAGGAGGATTGCATGCGTGAGCTGAGCGTAGGCAGCTTAGCCACTTAACCAGACCTTGTCCCAAAATAAAAATTAAAAAAGGCCTTGGATGTAGCTCAGTGTGAAGGCCCTGGCTTCGGTCTCCAGTACCCATCCCCAAACAGAAACAAAAAAAGCTGCCTATCTTTCATACCCAGCTGGGTGAGTTTGGGATCAGTATTCACCACGAAGCTGTTCCACGGGGTGGATGGAATGGTGCTTTCCTGCATGGCAGCTTCCTTTTTTCCTGGTCTTAATCTGGGAGATGGATGGGATGCGGGGCTTTTTTTCCTGTTGAGATGTACAGGAAGGTCTCCGTGTCCACCAGTGATAGCAACGCAAGGAAGCCACTTCAGTCATAGTAGCCAATATCTAGCTGGGAATCCAAGAATTAATTGATAACAAGGGTCATTAATCCCCAGAGCAGGATGCCACCAGCACAGATAATAGAATTCAATTACTGGAGGGTTTCTTGTCTATTAAAATGCGCCAGTTCCTACAAGGCCGTGCTTAACTGTTACAGCTCCTGGGACGCCTTCTCCACCATCTCTCTGGTATGGTGCTCTTTCATCCTCTTGCCTCTAGGGACACTTATGGACCATGCCCTGGCTGGTACTGTGTGTATGTGTGTGTGTGTGTGTATGTGTGTATAAGGGACAGAGAGACAGAGACAGAACCCAACCAGATCTGTCTGCATTAAAATGCCTTCATGCGGGTGTGGCGGCGCACACCTGTAATCCCAGCACTCGGGAGGCTGAGGCAGGAGGATTGCCACGAGTTTAAGGCCAGCCTGGGCTACATAGTGAGTTCAAGGTTGGGCTGAACTGCACATTGAGACCCTGTCTCAAAAAAACCAAAATAAATAAATAAATAAATAAATAAATAAATAAATAAATAACAACTTCATAAAATATTCCATTAATATCATTCCTCTAACAATTAAAAAAGTTTTAGAGCTGGGTGTGGTGATGCATGCCTGTAATTCTAGCATGGGGAGGCTGAGGCAGGAGGCTTGTGCCAGTTCCAAACCAGCCCAGAATACACAGTGAGTTCAAGACTAGTCTGAATGACATAGCAAGACCCAATCTCAAAACAACAAAAAACATTTTAAGTTTCACAAGGAGTAATCACGTTCATTGCAGAAAAAATCAGAAAAATCCTGATGAGGCACAAGAAACTAAAACACAAAAACCAAGATCATCCATAAACCCTCTCCCCAGACAGGCCCATCTTTCCATGGTTCTTTTTTGTTTGTTTTTAAGATCCAGCCAAGTATCACATGAATCCAAGCAAATTACTCAAAAGATGTGGCGTATAAAAGAGAATGTGTCTTTTTCCTCTCCTCCAACCATCTCCGTTGGCGTGACCACTGCTAACTGTAGCATGAGCCCTGCAGACTTTATCATGCATTTGTAGATGCACTTGTGTCTCCAGACACATATACAGTATTTTTAAAATAGACAAGGTCGTGCAATGTGTGTGTTTCTGTGACTGGCTTTACCACCTAATCATACATCTTGGAGCGCTTTTGTACCCACTCACTTTGATCTCCCATATTCTCTCTGATGCCTGGATAACTTGTCATTGTATCAGTAAACTTCCATGGGTACACCCGCTCACATACTCATGGGCAGTTATATCATTTCTAATTTATCACTAACACAAAATAGACATCCTGGCTGGGCGTGGTGGCGCATGCCTGTAATCCCAGCACTCGGAAGGCTGAGAATGGAGAATCGCTGTGAGTTCAAGGCCATCCTGGGCCACACAGTGAACTCAAGGCCAGACTGAACTACATAGCAAGACCCTGTCTCAAAAAAAAAAAAAAAAAAAAGAAAAAACAAACAAACCAAAAAACCAGACATCCTTGCTGACTTGTGCAAGTATTTTTGTGGGATGAAATCATGGAAGTGGAATTGTAGTCACTGTCATCCACCATTTACATTTTGATAAAATTGTCAAATTCCTCTCCAAAAAGGTTGTATCAAATTATACTTCTAGCAGCACATGAGATGATCTGATTCCCCCACGCTCTTGGGAGCACTGGAAATTATCAATCTTTAATTTCATATGTGTGGCCAATTTTTTTTTTTTTTTGGTGGGTACCGGGGGTTGACCTCAGGACCTCACGCGCCAGCAGGCGCCCGTGCCGCTGAGCGATATCACCGGCCCTTTTTTCGTATGTGGGTTCCGGGAGTCGAACTCAGGCCCTCGCGCTTGCCAGGCAGGCGCTTACGCCACTGAGCCATCTCACCGGCCCTGTGTGGCCAATTTCATGGGTAAACAGGGCACATCATCTTCCTCTGCATTTCCCTGGCTACTGTGAAGTTGGGCATCTTTTCGTGTGTTTATGGCCATCAGCCTTCTTTCTCTCTGATGCATGCATATTCATACCCTTTTAAAATGTATCCCACCGCCTCGTTGCCTGCTTTGTGTTCTCCGCAGCGCATCGAGAACGCCTTTCTATGTCAGCACACACCCTTTTGCATCATCCTTCACAGCCGCCTGATGTGACAGCGACACAAACTTTTCAATCAGTTTCTTATTGTTGGTTCTCAAAGTCGTTCTCCATCTTTTGCTGTTTTTGCCAAAGCTGTGATGAATATTGTTAGAGTTGGGTGACGCGTAGAACGCTTTCTTATACCCTTGGGATGAATTCCTAAGGGTGGCTACTTACAGCCAGCGTGTGCTCTAGAGCAACAGGGCTGCAGGTTTACATCGAGGTCAGCAGCTCATGACAGTCCAGAGCCAGATTTTGCCAAATGTCCTCTGTGTGCATGTGTGTGTGTGTGTGTGTGTGTGTGTATACAAGACTGCCCCCCCCCATGAGACCCATTTCCTTAGACACAGAATGTTTGAATGTGCAGGCAGCCATAGATACACATCCCTTCCATTCCTGGTCCTTGAACCTTCTGCCAGGGCAAGGCCATCATGGAACACTTTCCCTGGCACAGAGCCGGCCCTCCGGCCCCTCTCATGGACACAGGCGCCAGGTGCGGTTACCACTTTGTGTTACAGAGGCGACTCGGAGCCTCAGGAAGGTTAGATCACTTGCCCCACGCTGCAAAGAGAGGAAATGGGGGAGCCCACCTGACCCCAAACTGGGCCACTCTTCAATACCAAGTGGGCACTGGCTGGTAAAGAGAGCATCCGTAACAGGCGTTGGTTTATTAATAGATGTTTCCGCCTTTGTGGTTCCAAATCATGCAGGTGAAAACTGAAAAGCACAGCTTCTGTGGCTCATTGCCCTGTGCAGCCTCGGAGGGCAGCGATGGGGCCTGCACTGAGCGATGCCACGGTAAGGCCCAGGTGCGGGTCTCTTAATGGCCTGGGCCAGTGGTTTCCAGTTGGCATCTTGGAGTGATGCTTCTCATGCACCTTAAAAAGAATGTAAAACAATTATTTTACAGTTGAGGAAATCACCTTGCCTCCTTCCCTGGCCTCCGGAAAGATTCTTGACCCTAACGAGTGAATCCCCCAAGCGCCTTGGAGGAAGGCATGCCCAAAAGCCAAGCAACCAGTTAGATGAGCTAATGGGAACCTTTGTTGTCAATCCAGACAACATGGCAGTGGGGGTGGTGACACATCTGGGTGTCTGCAGACCTCCCTGCACAGTCATGTGAGGCCACTCATGGGGCTCTGAGAGACACAGCTGAGTGACATCAACTGGAAGGAAGTGAGTAAGGAAAGGAGGGACAAACAGAGATAGGAATGAGGCTGGCCCAAAGGCAATGGCCGCAGTGCCCTCAGCATTTTCCGCAGGACCCAGAGGCGCATGTTTTGTTTGAGTAGGAGAGCTACGACGGACTCAGCACCTACTGTGTGTCAGTTCTGTGCTAAAGCACATTTTCCTCTCTCTCTCTCTCTCTCTCTTTCTCTCTCATCAATGGGGGTTAAACCCAGGGCATTCACACTGAGCTACTCCCCAACTCTTTTATTAATTTTTATTTTGAGACAAGGTCTTGATAAGTTTGCTAAGTTACCTGGGCTGGGCTCAAATTTGAGGTCCTCCTCCCTCAGGTTAAACACATTTTCTCTTTTCCTACAAGGAAGGCTGAACACACTGGTTTTTCTCCCAGGAGGAAGGCTTTTCATCTGTATTGTAGAGATGCAGAAGCCAAGAAAGCCAGAGGCTAAGCAAGTGATCTAAGGATACACAGCTGACAGGGACAGAGCTGCGGCTTGAACTAGACACTCTGATTCCAGTGTCCCATCTTTTGTTCCTAAGTCATATAAACAGATAGACACACACTTCCCTACTTCTTTACTCTCTTACTGTGTGTGATGATGTACATATAGGAAAGGACAGGGGACGTTGATGTTGGCATAAGAATCATTATATACTGAATGCTCATATATCAACCACGTAGACAAAGAAAGAACACAGCCACCATCCCAGGGACCCCGTTTGTCTCTTCTGGAGGTGTCCCGGTAAAGCAGGTTTTGGCACTTGCCTTAGTCTGGTCACGCCGCTATGACAAAATACCCGACACTGCATAATTTATAAGCCACAGAAATTCATTTCTCACCATTCTGGAAGCTGGAAAACCCATGATCAAGGTGCCTGTGGGTTCAGTGTCTGGCACGGACTCAATCTTTGCTTCCAGTGTGGCACCTTGTTGCTTTGTCCTCACATGGCAGAAAGTGGAAGGGCAGAGGTATCTGCCAGGTTCCCTCCAGCTCTTTTATAGACACCAATCCCATGGTTGAGGACAAAGCCCTCATAGCCTAATTGCCTCCTAAAGGCTCCATCTCTTAATACCATCACTGGGGATTAAGTTCCAGCATGTATTTTGGAAGCGACACAAACATTCAGACCACAGCAGGGAACATAATAATGATGCGTTGTTAGACGTGTCTACGGGTGCACCTGGGTAAGAATTTCCCGAGGACATAAACTGGAGCGGAACCGCTGCCTCAGAGACCATGCGTATCCACAGCTTTACTAGATAAGCGATTGTGCAAGAGCTCCAGTTTCTCCAAGTCCTCGCTTGCATATCTTGCTATCCCCTTTTATCTGCCACGATCATCTGCTATCTCCATCCTTCACTAATCTGTTCATAAATTCACAAAGGCAAGTGACAATTCTCAGCATAGGTGCTGGCTGTAGGCAGAGAAGACTTTGCATTTACAAAATCAGAATGGCCAAGGGAGTGGACTATGAATCTCTGTATTTCACAGCGTCCCCTAGTGATTCAGATAATCATTTTTAAGACCGCTGATCTTGAGCCTTGACAAATTTTAAAAATAAAGCACCAGGAGGGTGTGTCCCTGATTTCAGCCTCAATTTTATGCAGAATGCAAGGTATATATAATAAGGATAAAATCAGAGCTGCCCTGCTTGGAACAGGAAGTAAGAGTAGAGGGTCCCAGGAAATGGAATGCCTAGCTGTTTGCCATACCCATTCTTCTTCCTCCTGCAGCAGAGCTGGACTACATTTCCCAGCCTCCTTTGCAAGTAAGTGTAGTCACGTGACCCATTTTTATCCAGTGAATGTGTGTGGAAGTAATGCGGGGGGATTCCAGCCCTGGCCTTGAAAAGCTGCCCAATCTGAAGTCTAAATGAAGAGGAGGCACAGGCTGAGAGGTGAGCAGAGTAATAAACCAGAGGGAGGTAGAGTTGCTAAATGAACGTGTGGAAGGCTGCCTAACAAGCAGGTGTACCCATTTTGGAGTTCACATAAGTGAGACATAAATGTCTGTGGCACCAGGTCATAGATACCAGGAGGTCAGTTTGTCGTAACAACTGGCACTGCCTTAACTAACACAGCCCCAGGCCCACTCCCTGCAGGGCATCTCTATGGAGCCTGTGTCCTCCAAAAAAGCCCACAGGGAAGAGAGCAGATGCGTCAAAAGGATGTGCCACATGCCATCACAAGACTGGGGCTCCGGATCTACATTGCTCCATAAGAAGGGGGAGAGCGGACCCTACCTCCCTCGGCCTGTGCGTGGATTTAATGAGATAATATATTTGGAAAGCTCTGCGGGTGCAGTGAAAGGTGTTTCGGATGTGAGTTATATTTAGTTATTGATACTGCATTTCTGCATGTTGCTTTCACTACATCTGCAGCCAAGCCTCTCTCCAGTGGCTTCTCCGCAGAAACTGGAGAAGCATTAATGCAGTAAATCTAAAAACTCAGCCCCTCGCTCCCTCCGCCAGGCAGGGCTGGGCTGCGGTCGGTCCCCAGGGCAGCGGACCCTGAGCATAATGCAAATACTGCATGCTGTCAGGCTATTTTAAGATGGGCAAGGAATAAGAGTCCCGCTCTCCCCATAAGAAATGTGCATCATTCCCTGTTCTTTAATTTCTTTTTGATTAAAAAAATCAGCCTATCTGAGAAATATCTGCTTTCTCGCCTCTACGCTGAGAGATGAGAATTTTTTTTTTTTTTTTTTTTTTTTTTAAGAACAATGCGTATGCTTTCTGGCCCTTCTGAGTCCCAGGGACCCTTTAGGACTTTTTATTGTGAGCCTTGTGTGCATTTGGGGGTGAGTGATACAAAGAGGGGACTCTAAATTGAGGCGGGGCACCAGGGATGGATCTGACCCTCTCGCCCCCTAGGAAAGCACTCTCTTGCTGAGCTACATCCCCAGGTCTCATTTATTTTTGATTTGGAGACAGGGTCACTAAGTTCCCACCCAGGTTGGCTTTGAAATTTTGATCCTCCTGCTCAGCCACCCGGGGAGCTATGATTCTAGGTGTGTGCTGCCGTGCCCAGTGGGCACCAGAATTTAACAGACAGTGATTAGGAATATCACTTGGGATTATATTGCAATTACTGCTGGTTCTCAAGACTGGAGAAAGAGGCAGTTTTAAATTCTACAAAGTGTGGTGAAGATAATCTTCATCCACCACATTAGCTGATCCCTGTCTGACAGCCGAAGGGGAAAGGCAAGGACAGTCACTGCTTCTTTCCTGGGCTCAAGTCCTGCTTCAAACCCTGTGGCCTCTCTCATCCCATCCTTGCACTTGATCCATCTCTGCAGGGTTCGCACAGCCCTCTCTGATCCCAGGTGGCTAGAGGACCTGGCACCTACTAGGCAGGCAGTTCCTGTTCTCAAAGGCACCTGCAGAGCTCCTGCTGTGTGCTGGGTGCCGTGCACAGCCCTGAGCGCACATCTTATTTTCCACTCTCGACCCCTGCAGGCCTCCTAACTGGCATCCCTGTCACTGCCCCTTCCCCTCCTGTCAGATCAAAGCATAGAGAATCTGGGGCCTGGAATCAAAAGCCCCACCCTACCCCTTTCCAGTGTCAAAAATTCCTACAGCCATGCATTGTAGAATGCAATTTTGATGCGTTCTACAATGTGTGGCAGCACACATCTGTAATCCCAGCACTCAGGAAGCTGAGGCAGGAGGATTGCCATGAGTTCCAGGACAGCCTAGGCTACATAGTGAGACACTCTCAAAAAAACAAAGAACGATATTTTGGCCAATGACAGAGTATAGGTGATAGTCCCGTGAGATTACGTAGCTCTCTAGATGGAAGTACCACCTAGAACATAGTCCTGTCACTCACTGAGGTGGGACTATTACTCTCCCAGTGCCACCATAACAAGTCTTCACAGATAGGATGACTTCAAACAAAGAAATGGATTCTCTTGACCTTCAGGAGGCCAGAGGTTCAAAATGGTGGTGTTGGCAAGGCGCAGCGTCCTTCCGGAGGCACTGAAGGATGGCCTGTCCCCCTGCCCCCTGCCTCTCTCCTAGCTCCCAGCAACTGTCGGTACCTTGGCCGGCTTGTAGTCACATCACCCCCATTCTCTGCCTCCAAGGTCACAGCGCCCTCCTCTCCATTTGTCCCATGTCCTCGCCTTTTCTTTTAAGGGCTTTGGTTGTTAGATTTAGGGCCCCCCTTGGCCCAAGATGATCTCATCTTAAGATGCTTAACTACTTACGTCTGCAAAGACTCCTTTTCCAAATACAGTCACATTCTGAGGTTTGGGGAGACGTCTGGGAGGAGCACTATTCAGGTCACTATAGTCTACTCTCTGGTCTCCCAAATTCACACCCATCCCACATGCAAATTCCACTTACCCCACCCCAACATCTGGAGAGAGAGGACTGGACCCGGGCGATGGCAACCAGGATGACTGCAAACCTCCCACCAAGTGTCACTGGCACAATAAACCAAGACGCTGCAGGGCCTAGCACAGCGTCCGGCTGTAAGGAACACAGGCGCGGGAAAGCTGTCGATGTCGCTGTGTTTGTAATTATCCCGATGATGTACAACTGGATGGATTTCCCCAAAACACTGCTTTCTGATCACTTTCTTCCTTAAAAACCAGCAAGGGCTTCCTATTGTCTGCAGCATGAGGCCAGCGCTTAGCCGTTTGGCAAAGGCTTTGCAAGCAAACCTCCCTCAAAATGGCATCTCTCACCCCTTGCGCCCAAGCCCAGTTGGCACCTGCATCCTACCCTCTCTGTGTGTCCTATAAAGTACTCCATGTTCTCCTCAAGGTGCTCTGGGAAGCCATCCCACCCGCAGAGATCCCCGCCTCCCAGGGTATACCTCACCCATATGGGTGCCCTGGTGGGACCACTGACCTGACTCATGCGCCTTTTCCTGGTTGGAGGAAGTGGGCCCCTGGGGTTGTGGCCTGAAGGCTGCCTCTACCTCCCCGGCTCCTCCTTCCTATTCTGCTTCCTGTTCGTCATGCGGTGAGCAGTTCTCTTCCGCCAAGCTTGCGCCTTGCCGTCCTGCCTCAAAGCCAGCCTGCTGTGGACTGAAACGTGAGCCAAAACGAATCTCTCCTCCTTTTACTGCCAGGTGTTGGGTACTTTGTCTTAGCGATGAGGAAATTGATTTAGACACAGGGCTTCCTTCTACAGTTATTGGAGGAGTGTTATGGTTTATACATAATGTCCCCTCCCCAAAGCCTCACGGCCTCGGAGGTGGGGCTTTTGGGAGCAACTGGATCATGGGTGTGTTATAGTAGATTAGTCCACTGATGGGTTTATACCTGGGTGTGATGCTGCCAGGCGCGGCCTGGTGGGAAGAGGTGAGTCACTGTGGGCGTGGCCTGGAAGGGTATCTATCCCTCCCCCTCCCTGGATCCTGGCAGTTTCCTGCCTGCCGTGCCTCCCTGCCATGCTGCCTTGCCTCAGAGCCAGCTGACTATGGACTGAAACCTCTACAAACCATGAGGCAAAACAAACCTCTCCCCCTTGAACTTGTGAGCGTCTGGTATTTTGTCCCAGCAACGAGAAAGTAACTAAGACAAGGAGCAAGCAAAGCCACATGGGTCCGTGTTTGGCAGCAGGCACCCAACCAATAAATCCCTTTCTGCTTCTGTTTCCCCTGCATCTAGGACATAGTAGGTACATGGAGTTTTGTAAACATTTGTGTGTGATGCCCTGGGTGCGTACTGGCATAAGTTAGTGAATAAGTGATTAATCAAAAGAACAACAGTGACAGTGACTTAGTGTGTTCCCGGCATGGTGCTAGCTCTATGTCCACTGTCTGTGTTTAATCCCCCAACTTGCCAAGGAAGGTCACACTCCATGCCCAGTAGAGGTCCTGCCATGGGCAGGCTGTCCGTCCCATCCAGGCAGCCCTGGGAAGAACAGTCCCAGCCAACTGGGCACAGAGCCCTCCCTCGATGTGACAGATGCCCAGCCACCTCCATTGTGCCATCTCCTGGCTGACTTCCTGTTCTCACGCGTGCAGGGTGCTCTAGGGAAGGTACTCCGACCTTGTCCCCAGCTGTCCCAGGTATCAGGGACCAAGCTGGAGCTCACCAGCCTCTGGATTCCCAATCTGGAAGGTGAGCGGGGCTGCTTGGGCAACCATCTCAGCTGCCCGCCAGAATCCTTCCAGCAAGGGTGCGTTTCCATGGCGGCCTGCAGGAGATGACCACATGCTGCCTTAGGGTCCAGTACAGAGTTCAGGCCAGGGGGAGGGTGCCGCCAGGGACAGAGGGTACCTTCTGCCTTGTTAGAGGCCACCTGAGCCCACCTATGCCAGGCCAGTTTTCAGCATTCATACTTACGCTGGATGGTGGGACACACCTCGCACACGATGCCCCAGATGGAAGATCTTGGACCGTGCATGCAAAGGGGAGTTACTGCCTTGGATTTGGGAGGCCCCAAGGGTGCAGTTGAGTCCGGATTTCAACGCATTCTTCAAGGGGACAGAAAATGCCGAAGGAAGGGTTGCTTCTTATTGCAGGATAGTCAAGGCAGTTAGAGGGCAGTTCAGAGTCTAGTTGCAGAAGGGACATAAATCCAAGTTCAGGTCTCCTCCTGGCTCATGCAGATGCTACTCATAGGGTGGCACTGTGGGAATTAGGAAAGGATGCCCTTCCTCGACAGGGCACAGCTGACTCCAGTCCCTAGCTGCCCCCCTTTTCACATAGATTAATTTGCCCCTGATCAGCCTCAGCCTTCTCATCGGTGAAATGGGCATAATCACAGAGGCTGCTACTTGGTTGCTTGGAAGAACAGACCGGATAATGTAAGCCTTTGATAAAAGCTAGTGAGAATCACATTATAACCCCATATAATCATCTCCCTGCAGGACTGGCAGGTGGGACTCGGGACATTCAGTGTTAAAACCTGGAAAGTTAGCTGGGTGGGGTAGTGCCCGCCTGTTATCCCAGCCGCATGGCAGGCTGAGGTGGGAGGATCTCAAGCGGGAGCCCCGCCTGGGCAACTTAGCAAGACTCTGTCTCAAAATAAAAAATAAAACAGGGCTGAGGATGTTGCTCTGTGCGAGGCACTGGCTTCAACCTCCATTACTAAAAACTAAAATAAAAACAAAACAACCTGGAAGGCCCCAGGCAAATGGGGATGAGTGGGCCACCCTCCCAAGGGTCATCCTAGCACCTTCTAAGCCTTAGCAGGGCCCCAAGGGCTCGGGTGCTGGGTGGGGGCTCCGCCTCCTGCATTTGGCTCTTGAACCCCTGGGAGATGCAGTGCAGCGGATACTGAGTGTGTACTGATGCTCCCATCTCAGGCTCCTGAATGGTGACGGGGGTCTCCTTTGCTCTCCACATAGCTGGTGCTCAGGAAAGAGTTGCTGAAGGGCACTGAGGACTACAGGTCTTGCAGGCCCAAGTTTCTCCCTTGCTGTGCCGCGTCCTCCCCTGCACTGCCCGTATGGCCTTGGGCAAGCGTCTTCACCTCCCTGAGCCTCAGTTTTCTCAATGGGAGAGGGAGATGTGGCTTGGAAGATGCTACAGGGCTTGCAATGAAACTGATGCCCAGCCGTGTCCCGCCCCGCCCCAGCTGCGTGCTCACAGGTCCTCCACCTCCTGGGGGGTGGGTGACGTTACTGTCCACAGTTCATGGAGAGGAACTCGGAGGCTCCAGGGTCAGCACACTTAGCTAAGAGGGGCCACTGGCAGAGCCCTGCGCCTTGCATTCATTTCCCTGTTCTAACTATACAAATGGGTGGCTCCCTTTCTCTGAACAAGTGGCCTATTAGAAATGAGGAAAACCACCCCAGGGTTCAGGGTTGGGGGCATCTGAGTGCACTGGTTAGAGGACAAGAGCATCCTTCATGGCTGGGGTTTTTCAGCAGCAATATGGATACAGGAGGGGGAAGCTAAGAGGAAGGGAGGAAAGAGACGCCCCTCTTTTTTGCAAGAACCTCCCCTTTTTGCAGTCCCAGGGATTGAACTCAGGGCTCACACTGAACTATACATCCAGCCCTTTAAACATTTTTTTTAAATTTTGAGACAGGTTCTCCCTACATTTCCTAGGCTAGGCTCCAATTTACCATCTTCCCGCCTCAGCCTCCCAGTATGCTGGGATTACAGGGCTGCACCGTCAGGGCCCCATGTTGGGATCTCCCCTTTTGAGCAACTCTTAAGAAATACAGGGAAAATACCTCTCCTAATACCCAGCTTTTCAGTCTGTCCTCTTTGTGTCTTCATTAAAGAGAAATTGCAATCACACCATGCAAGCGCTTTGAAGTCCCTCGATACAACTCAGTGACCACTCGCCACTGTCAACGCTGCCATTTCAAATTAAAATTCACCATGACGCAATAGGGTCACGGCATAAATCAAGCCAGGGCTGCGCACATTCGAAAGATGTGCTCTCTCCAGGCATTACTCCAACGTGCATGGAAAGGGCTAGGGCTTGTTTGTGTCCACAGGCGAGTTCCCAGGCCAGGGGCCAGCAGCTCCAGCCTGATGCCTTGAGCATCCTCCTGAAATCCGTTCTCCATCTGCAAAACCTGTGACTCTCACCCCCTTCTAATGTAGAAGGAAACCGGAGCTCAGAGAGGTGAAGCAGTGGCACAGCTGGGGTTTGAACCCGCATCTCCCGGCATCTGTTGCCTCCAAGGCCCATGGCTGTGACTGCTTTGCTGTGTGGCCTTCGTTCATGCTGGGAAGGTCTGGGACGAGGTTTGTGGGTGGTTTAAAGTGTGTCTTTTCTATTTTTAACAGGCTCTATTTTTTACAGTACTTTTAGATTTACAGAAAAATTGTGAAGAGAGTTCCCATGTACCCCACACTCAGTTTCCTCTATAATTAACATCTTACATTATATGGCACATTTGTCACAACTGATGAGTCAATATTGATACATTACTATTTACTAAACCCATACTTTATTATTAAAGATTTCCTAAGCCGAGTGTGGGAGTGCATATTTGTAATCCCAGCACTCTGCGAGGCTGAGGCAGGAAGATCGCAAGTTGGAACCCAGCCTAAACATCCTAATGATTTAGCAAGACCCTGTCTCAAAAAAAAAAAAAAAAAGATTTCCTTAGTCTGCCCCAAATGTTGTTTTCGTGCTCCAAGATGCCATCCCAGTGGTAGTTAATCAGCCCATATCCTTAGGCTCCTCCCGTCTATGCAAATTTTCTGGATTCCCTCATTTTCAGTGGCCCTGGTAGTTTTGAGAAGCACTGGTCAGGTCTTTCCTAGAAAGTTCCTCTGCTGGAATTTTTCCGATGTTTCCCTCCTGGGTAGATGATGTGATTTCTGGCAAGAGGTAAAAAATGCCAGTCTTATCCTTTGGTATCGAGGGTGGCCACTCTCAACGCGACTGATAACAGCTGCCCTTGGCTTCTGTCACCTGGCTGGGGTCCTGTTTGTCGGTTTTCTCCACTGGCAGGTTACTTTTCTTGGCTGGGGGTTATCACTGTGTCCCTGTGATTAACACTCTCTTTTCTCCACTAGGGAATCTTTCTTTGTTCTCCCAGCTGATAAGACCCCATAGCCAGGGCAGACAGGACAGTCACCCAGGGCCCAGGACTTGGGATTTGGGGAGTTTATTTTACACCTTAGGGGGGTCACCCACCCACTGTGAGTTGGGGCAGTGGAGCTGCAGCGAGGAGAGGTATCTGGCTCAGTTTCCCCACTCCTCCCCAAGGCTTGCCTGTTAGTTACAGGGGCCAGCAGGAAGGGGAAGCTAGCAGGCAAGGGGGCTGAGTCACAGGCAGGACCCTGGGCACCTTGAGGGTCTGCACTCGCCCTCTGAGGGTCCCCATGCCTGAGAGAGCAGAGCACAAATAGAAAAATGGAAGCACCGTGACGGGTCACAAGAGAGAGACTGCAGAGTTCAAAGAGAAAGATGTTTCTGTTTTAGTACCCCCACCCAGTACTGGGATTGAAGCCAGGGTCTTCACACTGAGCTACATCCCTAGCTCTTTTTTTATTTCTAATTTTAAGGCTAAGTTGCCCAGGTGGGGCTTGAATTTGGCAATCCTCCTGCCTCAGCCTCCCAGAGTGCTGCGATTATAGGCATTGGTCACAATGCCTGGCTTCTAGTTTAGTACTTCTAATAGCACTATCCCTCCTTTTTGAACAAGGGCCCCACATTTTCGTTTGCACGGGGCACAATCCTGCCCTCAGTGTTCTCCGCGTCCCCACCCTACCCAGCACCTAGGCCTCTCTGAGGAACCCCAAGCCTCCAGGAGGAGATGTAGGGGGAACCTGTAGAAACTGTGGCATGGTGAAAAAGAATGACTTAACTGACAGCATGAAAGCCAGGGTTCGACTAAGGATTCTTCAACCAAAAGTGGACCAACGGTGGACAACACGGGACCCTTGCGGATTCTGTGTCCAGGGTTGAGCAGAGCCAGGTTCAAGACTCAACATGCCCAACTCAAGCATGTCCTCTTTCCTCTCTCAGCCTTGGTGTGCTTCATCACTGAAGGGGAGCAAAATACGAGGTACTGTGTCGGTCAGCTTTCTGTTACTATGGCAAAACGTCTGGTTAACCCACTTATAAAGAGGAAATTTTTCTTTTGGCTCATGGTTTTGGAGGGTCCAGTCCATAACGGCTTGGCCCATTGCAGTGGGTGGTAGAACAAAAAGGCTCACCTTATTGCCAGGAAGAGAAAGAGAGAGAGAAAGACAAAGAAAGAGGGTCCTGGGATCCCATAATCCTCCTCAAGGCCATGCCCCAATGACCTAAAGTCCTCCCACCAGGGCCCACTTCTTAAGGGTCCCACCACCTCCAACAGCAACACCCTGAGGACCAAATCTTTAGCACATGGGGCTTTGGGTCGCATTTAAGATCCAAACTATAGCAGGTACCTGGAACTAAGCTCAACCGGAATGATGCAAGTGACACTCTGTAATGTCCAACCCAGGCATAGGTGTGACCAGATGTAGATGTGCTGGCTTCATTGATACACGCATTGCAGTGTATCCATGCTGCCTGTTGGGGCCAAATCCAGGACTGGGTAAAGTCTCCCCCTAGGCCTGGGCAGAGCCGACCTTGGCCTCACAAGGGCCTGGAACAGAGAGGGAGGTGGCAGTGCTCCCATTTCACCTGGAGCAGGCTCCTCTGTTTTAACTCCATAAACTGGAAAGGCGACAAAGCCCTTTCTGTATTTTGCAAGAGATACAGTTTGCAAATGAGCTCATTACTCCCACAGCCGTGAGTGGAGTTGTGTCGGGCCTTTCTAACAAGTGGCAGTAAAACATTTTATAGGTCCCTCTGCCCCTCCTCTCCCCCACCGTGTAATTTTCTGTTTGGGATTAGACTTGGTGTTTTCCCTCTTTCCCTTTTCTTTCTCCTTGCACTTTCTCTTGTGTTAATTATATTAGTTGCTATGGAAACGGTGATGTCATTGGCACGGGCGCACTCAATGACGTCCAAAAGCACACTTTATAGCATGGCTTGAAATGTATTCCATGGCTTGCAGCCTTGACGAGGGTTCTACGGTAATTATGTATCGGGCACCATCTGGGCACAAGGGTGGACATGTTAGGAAAGTAGCTGGGCTGGTGCTTGTGGGCTTGCACCGTAGCTACTGGAAAGAATCCTCCCTGGCTTTCACCACCAGCACTCGCTGCCTAACTGCACCACGTGCCACATTTGTCCCGACTTGAGATTTCTGAGTCCTGGGCGGAGGGGTGCTTGCAGGTGGGGGACGGAGGGGTGGCTGAGCCGGTACACGCGAGCATGCGCCCAATGCGCCAAAGCTGCTGTCAGCAGGAAGATGCGCTCTCCACGCAGCCTTCGTGCACTCATGCACATGCAGCTCGCCCATCTGGACTTCATTTTGGAAGGTGCAGTTGCGTTTGCATTAGTGATTTTTGCAGTTTTGAATCCTCCCCGCCACAGCTTCAAGAGCTCGGTACAGGGAGAGTGGAGTTGTGGAAGTTGGGTGCCCTGTGCCTCCTGGACAGGGAGACGCAGGTGCAGGGCCCATTAGCTCACCCCATCCTGGTAGATCTAGCACCCAGCAGAGAGGCCCCAAGGTGAGAGCCACTCGGCAGGGCCCCGCTGGTGTGTTTCAGCTCCTGGCATTACCCTGAGTGAGCTGAGAGTGCGCGAATAACCCAGCACCCGGGCCACACGGACGCCAGGTGCTGCTTACCAGTTCTGGAGCATTTGCGACGGAGGTCGGGAGGACCCCGTGCTTTTGGGCAGGTGGGCTTGCAAGAGCCAGGTAGAAGGCACTCTGGGCAGAGGCCACTGGCTTGGGGCTTAGAGGGTGTGACACAGAGGGACACAGAGCTAACTCCAAACAGCTTTATGGAAATAAACAAATTATTGGCCCCAGGAGTAGGGAGTCCAAGGCAGAATGTCAGGCCTCCATAGTGACACCTGGGTATCCTGCCCCCTTCTGTCTCCTGTGATTTTTGTTTTGTTTTGGTTTGGTTTGGTTTTTAAGACAGGGTTACTCTCAGCCTGTAAATTGCCCAGGCTGGGCTCAAAGTTGTGTTCCTCCTGCCTCAGCCTCCCAGGGGGCTGGGGTTACAGGTGTGCACTGCTTCACCAAGCTCTGTCTGGGTTTTGATTCCCCTGGTGTAACCAGGTTTACCTTTAAAGCCCCACTATTCCAAGACATATCATTGGACCAAGTTGAATCTGGTGCCCAACCACGAGCAAGTTACTGTGAAGGGGTGTGGCTTCCTCTGATTGGCTGGGCCTGAGTCACATGGCCACCCTGCAAGCAGTATAAGAGGGTGGCTGACACCCTCTGACTGAGCTGAAGGGAATGGGAATGAAAGGTGGCCGGAAAGAACCTAGGATTGGCTGGGCAGCCTCCAGACTTCTCTCTGCCCTCATCTGACTTGAGGTTCCCACCCAAGGTACTTGCTCTCAGCCGAGCTTTCAGCAGGCACCAAACCCCAACACTGTAGGACCCAGTTGCAAGCTCCCAGCCAGTTGGGGAGCCTTTGCAGAACTGAAAGGGACAGGAGTCCCGGGTGGAGGAGACCCGGGGCATTACAGGTCCCAAGGACAGTCCCAAGGTCAGATCAGAACCAAGTTCCAGTGGAGGAGGATGGGGGAGGACAGGTGGAGAAAGGTACAAGGTGGGCCCAGGCAATAGGAGGGCAGGTGTCAAAGTGAGGACCCAGGGAAGGGTGTGACCTGGGGACATAAGGACCCTCAGGTGCTGGTAGTAATGATAACAATGACAAGTGTCTTAGCACTGGGTAAATTGCTTTGTCATCATCCTCACAATAGGCCCTGTGACAGGTGCTAGGAAATTAATATATACACAAAGCACGTGCCACTGACACGCAGGAAGCCTTATATAGAGAGTCGCTGTGATATTAATAGTAATAATAATAGTAGGAAGCCTTGGGGGAATTTTAGCAATGGAGAAAAAGAGTCACAGGGAGGAATTTGGGTGTAAGGGACAACAGAGATTGTTTAGACCAGTGGCTCTCAATCAGTAACTTCGCCATCCACCAGGGGACATTTGGCTGTGTTTGGAGACGTTTTGAGTTATCACAGTGGCTGGGAGGGCTCTTTGCTGCTAGAATCTAATGGACAGGGGACAGGGATGCTGCCCGACATGAACAACACATGGGAAAGCTCTCCAGCAAAGATTATCCTGCCCAAATAGCAGCAGGTCTGAGGTTGAAACAGCCGAGTTTAGATGAAATGTGAGGCCCGTCACAGAGCGTAATACAGGCCGGCAAAAGGAGGCTTTGGGCAGGGCCAAAGCCCTGGGGTGCCAGAGACTGGAAGAGCCTTCCCTTCCGCCCACCTCACCCTGCCAAGTAAGCACCCTCCACGCGCCACCTGCAGAGTGGTGGGGGTGTGGGCCGGGGCAGAGAAGGTGCCGGCTGGGGCAGCCACTGTCACTGGGAGGTCGGCAGATAGTGGCCAGAAGTAGCCACCTCTCCAGCTGCTCGATCGCAAGCTCCGTATATCCCTTGAGTGGGCATAGATGTCCTGTATTGGCATGGGCTTGCCACTTGGCACCTCCACACCAGAAATGGGACCCCTGTCCTCACAGCCTGTAGATTACAAAGTTCCACAGCAGCGGGCCTGCCCTTCAGTCCTCCATAGTTTGAAATGTTGACTTGTTTCAGAACCATGAGCACAGAGCACAGGAAAAGAGAGCGAGAGGGAAGAAGAGAGAGAAAGACAGTGGGTCCAAGGGAGACGGTGGGTGTGGTGGCGCACGTCTGTAATGCCAGCATGTGGAAGGCTGAGGCAGGAGGATCACTGCAAGTTTGAGGCCATCGTGAGCTACATAGTGAGATCCTGTCTCAGAAAACCAAACCAAAACAAACAAACCAACAACAACAACAAAAAAACAAAACACTGAGGTGGCCAAATGAGAGCCTGGAAGAGAAAGGCAGGTTCCCAGGAGAAAGGAAAACACAGAAGCTGAGACTGGGAGAGACTGAGACAGAGGTGGAAAGAGACAAATGGAGATAAACAAGAATGAAAACCAGACCAAGAGCTAGGTGGAGTGGGAGTCATGAAAAGAAAAAAACCAGAGATGGAGAAAAGAGCAACCAGAAGAGGGGTGGAGAGGGGAAGGGCCAAGAGCGCAGCGAGGGAAATCTTTCCTGCCAACACCACTCAGCGCCCAGCGCTCTCCAAACTGCAGATTTCAGCCAGGGAGCTGGGGATCGAGGCCGCTTCTCCAGCGAGCACGCACTGTTCCCGTTATCGCTGGCATTCCCTGCGTGCTGGACAGCAGCCAACAGGAAATGCCTGGGACAAGTCTTTGCACTCACGTTTTTTCTAACTTTTATTTATTTATTTTCATTTTTTGGCGTGGATTAAAAAAAAAAAGCAAGAGGGAAAAAATAAAAGTAAAAAGAACCACCTGGTTTTTTTTTTTTTTTTAATATATCTAGCAATAGCCCAAACTGGGTCAGGGAGGTGCCCAGTCCATTGTGCAGACCCAGCCATCCTCCCCTCCCCCACGGGATTTATGACCTCACACTCCTGTGACATCACAGTGTGTTGCCATGGGCCCTGCTTTATTATCGTAAACACAGGGCTGTTCCCTGGGACGAGGGCTGTCTGACCAGGAGGGGAAAAAATTCTCTGTGTAATGTGTTTTCTTGGGAAGGCAGCTTGTTCGGAAGTCTGAAAAGCTGTGAAAGTCATCGTACATACAGTTCCCTCCTTGTGGCCCTGTGACCTCGAATCCGGGCTCAGGCCAGGAACAAGAGGACCCAGATCATCATCCTTGCCGCTCCAAACAAGGTCTTCGCTCATTCACCGGAAATGCACTGAACACCTACTGTGCGCTAGGCACTGCCCGAGCTAGATAATAGATGGATGAGAAATACAGACGCCAGCCCCACCCCCTCAGGGTCTACAATACGTAAGGACGTGAATATTGTGAATGGGTAATATCATTTGGGTTCCGTGTGCTGAAGGATGCAAACAGGAAGCCAGGATGAGGAGAACCCAGGGAGGAGGTCGCTGAGATGAGCAATCCAGGAAGGCCTCTCTGTGGAGGTGACGATTTGGACAAGGCTGGAAGAGTGGGAGCAGGGGATAGGAACACAGGCAGGGACGCAGGACAGCCACCTGGGCAGAGTGACCGTGGGGATCTGTCTCAGTCCATTTCTGTTGCTATAACGCAGTACTACGGACTGGGCGTTTGTTGTTTGAGGCAGGGTCTCGCTATGTGGCCCAGGCTGCCCTCGAACTCGTGGAGATCCTAGCCGTTCCTAATGCACATAGCCAGGGCCAGTGCTTGGCATGGTAAACTCAATGCTCCACCATCACCGTCTTGATGCTCTTAGTGATTTTGCAACAAGGGGCCCCCATGTTGCCCTGGGCCCCACAAATCACGCAGTTGGGTATCTGAGGGGGGTGACTGCGGCTTCCCCTTCCCCCCTCCCTGCACTGTGAGGTCCCTGGGATTGAGTCAGCTAACTCATCTCTGTGTCCGCCCAGCCCATGTCTCTGGCTGGGACAGGCAGGTGATGGGGCCACCGCTGTTGTCCCCCTATGCCCCCATGAACACCCTAAGAGCAGCCACCAGGCTGAGAAGCCTCAGGAACGGCTCGCAAAGGAAGCTCCCCTAGCCGAGCGTGGAGAGAGACTGGCCAGGGGCCCCCAGAACCAGGGCTTTCCAGGATGGTGGGGAGAAGGGGTGCAACCAGAGGATCCCCCGGCATTCGGGATGTGCCAGCCAGGCCCCAAAGACCCTGAGAACTCATGAAGACGCTGGCTCTGGAAATAGCATCAGGGAGACCAGCACAATGTGTAATTCCCCGGTTCGGAGCTGGAGTGGGCATTGTTCTCAAACTGGCAAGGCTGGGGGATGCCAATCCCGAAGTGTAGGCTGTGGCCAGGGCACAAGGTAAATGACACCCCCGCCCCCAAATGGCAGGTGGGACCCAGTCCAAAGGTTGCAGTGTATCAGGCAGCATAGGAGAAGGTGAGACACGGCTTTAGTTCAGCACCTACTACATGCCAGGCTCTGTGCTTGCCCAACAGCATGGGAAAGGGGCTCCAGGCCAGGTCACAAGTGGGTTTGGATGTTTTAGGCAGTGGATTTACATGTCATTCCTTTTTCCTATGCCTAATGCCCTCCCACCTTTATTTGTAATTATTAAAAATTAGATAAAATTTATATAAAATTAACCATGGTAGTGGAGCATAGTGGCACACAACCGTAATCCCAGTGCTCTGAGAGGCTGAGGCAGGAGAATCTCCAAGTTTGAGCCCAGCTGGGCAATTTAGAGACTTAGTGAGATCCTCTCTCAAAGAATAAAAAGGGCTGGGGTTGTAGCTCAGGGCCAAAGCCTTGGGTTCAATCCCCAGTACCAGAAATAATAATAAAAACCATGTTAAAGCGTGTGAATCAGTGGCCTTTATTGCATTTCTAGTGTTTTGCAACCTCCACCTTTGTCACTCCAAAAGGAGACCCTGTACGCAGTGCTCATTCATCCTTTCTCCCCGGCCCTGGGCCCAGGCAAGTGTTAATGTGCTTTCTGTCCTAGTGGGGCCCCCTCTTCTGGATTTTTCGCATAGTCTTCGCCTTCCAGGCCTGTCCCTTTCACTTAGGTTCCTGTGCGTCCTGGCCCAAGTTGGTACTTTGCTCCTTTTTACTGTGGAATTGTATTCTAGTCTGTGGCTTTGTCATGTTTTGTTTATCTTACCGTCCACTGATGGACACCTGGGTAAGACACACATTTTCGGTTCTCTTGGAGTGGGATTGCTAGGTCAGATAGTAATTATATATTGAACTTTTTTAGGGGGGTCACTGGGGATTGAATCCCAGGCCTCACACATGCTAGGCAAATGCTCTACCACTGAGCTACATCCCCAGCCATCTTTTTATTTTGAGACAGGGTCTCAGTAAGTTGCCCCGGTTGGTCTCCAACTTGCTATCCTCCTGCCTCAGCCTCCCAAGTAGCTGGGATGACAGGTGTGTGCCACCCCATCTGGCTAAAGTGAACTTTTTTTTTTTTTTTTTTTGTGGGTACCGGGGGTCGACCTCAGGACGCGCCAGCAGGCACCTGTGCGGCTGAGCGATATCACCGGCCCTTTTTTCGTATGTGGGTTCCGGGAGTCAAACTCAGGACCTTGCGCTTGCCAGGCAGGCGCTTATGCCACTGAGCCATCTCAACGGCCCTAAACTGAACTTTTGAAGAACGTCAAACCGTTTTCTATAGCAGCTGCACCATATTAAATTCCTCCCCGCAATGGACAGGGTTCAGACTCCTCCACGCTTGCACCACACTGGTTATTTTCTGGTGTTTGTTTGTTTTGTAATCACTGGTTTTTCATGGGGGCAGAGGTAGGTCCTCGTCTGCCATGGGGGCTTAAACCTGAAGCGGTGTCCTCCAGATTTACAGCAAAGCCCCTTAACAACCAGTTTGTAGAAAGAGCCAGTTAAAAGAATCCCTTATATAGGGAGAAGCCCGGTGGCCCAGCCGGCTGCATAGGGTCCTAAAGGGCCTAGTGATGATGCTGTCATCACCATCTGCCCATGACATGGCACAGCCACAGCGAGGGGGACAAGGCTGTGTGTGTGTGAGTTTAGACAGAGCTGGGTCATCTGCACTCCCTGAATGAGGCAGCGTCTAGCCTACCTGGCTAGGTCACCAATGGCCTCTGTGGGTGGCAGGGGCGACACTGGCTCTGGGTACCAGAAAGTGGTTGGAGCAGGGCCAACCTATGCATATTAGTCCTGTGGCTTCCCAGAAGCCCCTGCAGCAGTCTTTCCTATCAAGGGATCACATGACCATCAGTGAGCCAATCACAGGCCAGGGGGATAAGAAATCAGGTACCTGGCATCATTATTTGTGCAGAATAGATGTTGGGGACACGGGACAGGGACAGAGTCAACCACAATGTACAGAGCTATAGTTTAAACCAAGAGGTGCTCTCTTTTTGACTTCTGAATATTTTAGAATATGTAGCTGAAAAAAGGTTGCCCTGTAGACCTCCAGTTGAGCCATTCCCCAGCTCTAATTTCCTTTTTCCTATTTGTTTGTGTATTTATGGTACTGGGGATTGAAGCCAGGGCATTTGCACTGAGCTACATCCCTAGCTCTTTTTTTATTTTTGTTTTCTTCAATTTATTTATTTTTTTGGCACCAGGAATCAAACTCACGACTTTGTGCTTGCCAGGCAGGTGCTGTGCCACTGAGCTATGTCCCTGGCCTCCCTAGCTCTTTTTAAAAAGTTTTTTAAAATCTTAAGTCACTAAGTTGCCCAACCTGGACTCAAACTTAAAATCGTCCTGCATCAGCTTCCCAGAGAGCTGGGATGATAGGTTTGTGCCAGTGTATCTAGCTTATTTTTATTTCTTTGAGACAGTGTCTTGCTATGTTGCCTGTCTGAACTCAAACTCCTGGGTTCAAGCAATCCTCCTGCCTCAGCCTCCCAAATAGATTGGATTATAATAGGTGTATGCTTCCATACCTGGCTTCAAGGGAATCATTCTTTTTTTTTGGTACTGGGAATCGAACTCAGGGCCTTGTGCTTGCCAGGCAGGAGCTGTGCTGCTGAGCTATATCTCTGGCCCAAGAATTTTATTTTGCTTCTGAGATGGTTTTGGTTTTGTTTTGCAGTGCTGGGGATTGAACCCAGGGCCTCCCACTTGCTAGGCAAATGCTCTATCACTGAGCTATGCCCTCAGTCTGGGAATCATTCTTTTTTCCTTCTTTCCTTCCTTCCTTCCTTCCTAAGGTGCCAGGGCCTCAAGCATGCTGGGCACCTGCTCTACCACTGAGCTACATTCCCAGCGCCCATCTTCCTTTTTACCCATGGTTTCTAGCACCTGGCATTGTCTGCCTTCGATCTGGGCACCCCCAGGGTCCAGCCAAGCAGTGACCCTGCATGTCCATCCGTTCCAATCAGGTCGCCTGGCTCAGAGCCGGGGCAGGGACTTCCCATCGTGCTCCTGATCGTGTGTCTGCTCGCATCAGTCTTCCCTGGCCGCCTGCAGGGCCGGCTCTCGGAACTGCTCCTGTGCAGACAGATCCGCTGGTCAGCAGTTCTGGGCCTGGGGCCTCCTGGATCTGCTGTCTGTCCACGAGCGTCAGCTGCTCCCAGCTGCGGCTCCAGCACCACTGGGCAACATAGCAGGGCCTGGCCCTGCTGTCCAAGGAGGCCGGAGGGGCCACGCGATTAGCACAGCACATTTCCTGCAGGAGGCTGGAGGCTGAGCCGGAGTGGACCAGGGGCCAAGGGCGTGCACGGTGGAGGTGAGGATTTTGGAGGCGTGGAGGAAAGGATGACAGAGAAAAAAAAGGGGGAGGAGAGAGGGAGAGAGAGAGAGAGAAAGGGGGTGGAGACAGGGAAACTCTGGAGTAGCAAAGGGACCTCGTTTTGTAATCCTGTCTGCATCCCTGGCACCTGGTATTGTGCCTGGCACAAGCATGGCACAGTTGGTTGAACTGGCCTCAAAAATGAAAGAGAGAGAAATTCCCAAGAGGGAGGAGGCAGAGGAGGAAGACAGGCACAGGGCAGAAGAGCTAACTAATCTCCCTACAAGTGCTGTTGTTTTGTCTTTTTTTTTTTTTCCTTCAGGTACTGACAATTGAACTTAGGATCTTCATACTGAGCTACATCTCCAGCCCTTTTTAATTTTTTAAATTTAGAGACAGGGTCTTCTAAGTCGCTAGCTGCCCAGGCTGGGCTCAAATTTGACATCCTCCTGCCTCAGCCTCCCAGAGTGCTGGGAGTACAGGCACGTGCTACTGCACCTGGCTTTTGTTTGCCTTTCTACCCTCATGGCCGTGGTCTGAATACCTGTGTCCCTCCCCAATTCGTCTGTTGAAATCATACCCTCAGTGTGTTGGTATGAAGAGTTAGGGATTTCGGGGGATGGTGATTAGGTCATGAAAGCGGATCCCTCCTGAGTAGAAGAGAACCCGTTTGCCCTTTTGCTATGTGAGGCTGCAGCAAGAAGGTGCCATCTAGGAACTCAGCACCCTTCCACACCAAATCTGCCGAAGCCTTGCCAGCGGCATCAGAACTGTAGCAACACATTTCTGCTGTTTAGAAATCGCCTGTCTTAGGGATTTTGTTGTAGCAGCCTGAGCGGACTAAGACACTCATCATGCGCACAGTCCCTGGAATTCCGCAGAGGCTCCATTCATGCTTATCTTGCTGAACTGAAAGGAGAGGGGGAAGCAGGAGAGAAAGAAGACAGGAGGAAGAAAAGAATGGGGAGGGGCAGGGGCGGGGAGAGAGGCAAAGGTGGGGACCAAAAGGCCCAGGAGGAGGAGGGAGGTGGGGACAGGCAGGGACAGCCCAGCCAGAGAAGCGGAAAGGGCCAGGGGCCTTGAGAGCAGGCGCATCCCTTTGATGAAAATGCACATTAGCAAACGTGCTAGGATCTGACAAGCGCCAACAGGCCCATGGCGGAGTTAAAAAGCACGACATCTGTCAGGGTTTCAGTTTTTAAGTCAGCACTTTCCTTCTTTCCATGCTGGGATTCTGCAACTGTGTATCACCCCCCGCCCCCCACCGCCCACCGCCCACCGCCCAGCCTGTCACGGAGCTGTCAGGCTGCCAGGGAGCCCGCAGGGGCCCAGTGGGGACATCCGGGGCTCCGTGAGAGGCGGAGAGCCACAGACCCTCCCCAGCGGTGTCACGGGAGGTCCCGTGGCAGAGGGCACAGGAAGTGGGCAATGCTTTCGGCTCACACTGGGCGCCTCCAAAACAACAAAGCTCGGGAGGAGACCGAGTGGTGGCCTCGGATTCATGTCTGGCACCTCAGAGTCCAGGACTTATTTGGAAATAGGGTCTTTGTAGGTGTCATTAGTTAAAGATTTTGAATTGCAGAAGTCCCGGATTTAGGGTGTTCTCTATATTCAAGGACTGGTATCCTTCGAAGAGGAGAAGGAGACAGAAAGACAAAAGGAGAGCAGGGCTGGGTGAAGGTGCACGAAGGTGCACGTGGCAGTGTTGCTGCTGTGAGGTGAACAGTACCGAGGACGCAGCAACCACCAGAAGCTGGAAGAAGAGAGGAGGACCCTCACCCAGAGCCTCCAGAGGGGCCGTGGCCCTGCAGGCTCCTGGCTCTGGAGCATCGAGGCTGCAGACCTGTGCCAGAATGAATTTCTGTTGTTTGCAGCCATCTGGTTTGTGGCGCAGAGAAGCCCGGCGACCCGCCTATGAGAACACAGCTTTGCTAGCAGCAGAGTCGCGGTTAAGACCCAAGACTTCAGACTTGGTTTTCCTTTCAGTCAGGCCCTGCGTCCTTGTCAGAGGCTCCGCAGTTCAGCAGAGGCGCGCTGCCCCCAGAGCCTGGGAGCCAGCCCTGTGCACTGCCGCACAGACTCTGCGTCTGCCCCTTAATTTCCACGACTTTCAATTTCCTGACCTAAGAGAATTTTACAGACATGTTATGCGTGGCGGGCTGTAATAACCGTCTGTTGAATAAATGACCCCTTCTGTCTTGACTCGAAGGTACTTAAGCCCCATGCTGAGAGAAAAGGTGAAATACTTGGGGCGGGGAGGGCGGAGGTTTGCTTTGCCGGTGACCTGCATGCTGTCTTCACTGCTGGGCACTTCAATTTGTCATTGACTAACAGTGTTTGTTTAACTCCTCTGGTGTTTGGAACTGTTTAAGCAAAAATATTTAGCATAATAAATGCTTCCTGATTTCTGTTAGATCCCCCCTGGGCTAGCACCCCAATTTTCCTTAAGGAGCCCCCTCTCCCCCTCCACCCCATGCCTGGTCCCTGGGCTTTGCAGTTAAATCCATCTTTCAGTACCAGGGATGCCATGTGACTCAGGATTGGCCAATCAGAATGCTGCATTCTTCTGGCCACTGGGATTGGATCAGAGATGGGCAAGTGACCCAATCAGAATCAGAGGGACACGATGATTTTTGCAGCAACATTCAGAAAACACTAGTCTTTTCTGCTACACTTGAACCTGAAAGAATTAACAGGACCTACTGGTAATTTGCACTTCTAGATCCAACAGTGCCTGAAGCCCACCTATGCCCAGTTTAAATGTTTTACCTGGAGTTTATCAGTAATTTTTTTTTTTTTTTTTGGTCTTTTTGAGACAGGGTCTCACTATACAGTTCAGGCTGGCCTCGAACTCACAGTGATCCTCCTGCCTCAGCCTCCCGAGTGCTGGGATTACAGGCATGTGCCACCACACCCAACCTAATGAATCATATCTTTTTTTTCCCCTTCAATCAGATTTTATTGGTACATTTTACATATACATAATGATCACATTCATCATACAGAATTTGTACCTGTACATCATATAACTTGATTCTTTTTTTTCCCATTCCCCTACCCTCCCTTCAACTCCTCTTCCTCTCCCCATTTATAAAAGTTTTGTTTCCATCTTTCCTTCTTTTTTTATGAACCATATCTTAGTAAAGCTATTATTTAAAAATTAATTTACCAGCTGGGTGTGGTGGCACACACCTGTAATCTCAGCACTCGGGAGGCTGAGGCAGGAGGATTTTGGTAAGTTCAAGGCCAGCCTAGGGAACATGAATTGCCTAGTCTGGAGCTGGGCATGGTGGAACATGCCTATGATCCCAGCTCTCGGGGGCTGACGCAGGATGACCTCTGTGAGTTCTGTCTCTTTTTATCTCTGTGATCTTGGATAAATCACCCAGAATTCGGTGCCTCAGTTTTCTCATCTCTAACATGGACACAATACTGATAAAGAGTGCAGACGTCTGGTATCTGGTATCTGCCACCGATGCATTCACCATTATTTACTTTATGTGCGTCTCTATCCCCACAGCAATCTAAGTGGTGAGTGCTATTGTTATTCCCCTTACCAGGTTGGGAAACTGAGGCACACAGAGGTTGGGTAACTTAAATTCGATCTCTCAGAGACAAGGCCTGAATTTGAGTGCAGAGTTCCAGCTGCTGGGCTGCAGCCATGCTATCCTTACACAGGAAGAAGGACAGGGTGAAGGAGAACAAAGTGACTCTAGGTGCGCTTTTGGGGGCAGAGGAGGCAGAGGCCCTGCGCTAAGGGACCCCATGGTGCCAGTCCCTCCAGGTGGGCACTCACTAGACCCACAGGGAACTGAAGACTTGAGGTGAACCATGTGTGCTGGGCACTTCGCTATCACTGTTCTTGTGGGTCCCATCATTTCCATCTTGCAGCCCAGAGAAGCCTCCAGGCCGATGTCACTCAGCCAAGAGAGTCAGAGCCAGCATGGCTCTCTCACTGTGAAGTGTTAAATTGAAGCCAGATGTGGTGGCGCATGCCTGTGATCCTAGCACTTGGGAGGCTGAGGCAGGAGGGTTGCTGCTAGTTGGAGGCCAGCCTGGGCCCCACTGGGAGCTGGTCTGCTTCATGGCGAATCAGCTGGGGTCGCTCCTGAGGCCCCTCTGCCTGGACCTGGGCCTAGGCAGAAGATTCAAGCAGCCTCACTCACACATCTGCTGGTTGGCATCCACTGAGGCGCGGGAAGTGGCTCTCCTGATGTGGCCTCCGCAGCAAGTCAAGCCTGGGCTTCTCAGACAGCCCCTGGGTTCCAGGAAAGTGAAAGTAGAAGCTCTCAGGCCTCTCAGGGTCTGAACATTGCCCTGCCTCCATTCTGCCGCTAGAAGCAAGGCCTGGGCCAGCCCAGGGGCACACAGAGAGGAGTGAGAGGGGAGCGCCAAAGTCCATGGCAGCAAATGTGTGTGAAGCTGGATGTGGTAGCGCATGCCTGTGATCCTAGCACCCTGGGAGGCTGAAGCAGGAGGATCTCAAGTATGAACTCAGCTTGGGCAAATTAGCCACATAGTGATACACTGTCTCAAAATAAAAAGTAAAAAGGCCTGGGGACATAGCTTAGTGCAAAGGCCCAAAGGCCCTGGGTTCAACCTCCAAAAAGAGAGAGAGAGAGAAAGAGATGAGATGGCACCTTTGGAATGACCCACCTGGGAAAGCAATCACTCCTGGTGGACAGAGCATGCCAGGGTGTCTCCTTCCCCACCCAAAATGTGTCAGAGAGCTGCAAATAAAGACCCAGGCACTCAGCCTTTGCTATGCCCTTCCCAGAGGGGTAGATCATCCTGATGTTCCCAATGTTTACTTTTCACTCTCCTTTTTGAAGGTTTTGTTGATGAGACAGAGTCTCACTATGTAGTCCAGGCTGGCCTTGAATTCACTAAGTAGCCCAGGCTGACCTCCAACTCACAGAGATCCTCCTGCCTCAGCCTCCTGTGTCGTATGACTACAAGTGTGCACCACCACACCCAGCCTCCAAGGCCTTTCTTAGGCACCTGTTAGGTAGCAACCTGTATGGAGCCCTACTGTGTGTCTCAGGGTGCCACACTAAGGACAGAGGTGGAAGAGAGTTGGTCCCTGCCCCCCTGTAAACACACCCTACAGGCTGAGGTCAATGACACACAGGTGTGCAGGGGGTGGAGCCCAGATAGTGCTGAAGTGTACCTGGGCCACCAGGGAGGGGACAGAGGAGGAAAAGGAGCAGGAGCCCGCCCCTGGGGAGGTTAGGGGAGAGTGCAGAGATAATCCAGGACTACAAGCCCTGGTGTGATAGCATCTCAGCATTCAGGAGGCTGAGGCAGGATGATCACCATAAGTAGGAGGCCAGCGTGGGCTACACAGTGAGTTCAAGTCCAACCCAAACTACATAGAGAGACCCTGTCTCAAAAAAACAAAAACAAAAACAAAAAAACCTCCAAAATATCACGGACTAGAAGTCTACAGTCTCTGAATGCGTGAGCTCCTAATCTTCCCTTTCTCCCCTAAGACTCTTTCCCAGTCTAGGCCTACATCCTGCACTTCACTTCAGGGGGGGAGAATTTCCATTCAATAGAGACTTGGCAATGGAGGAAAGGTGGGGAGAAGGACCTTTCAGGGCCACTCCCTCGTCTCCGGCTCCTTGGAGCTGGAGCTTGGAGGTGGGGACATTCTGGAGCTGGGAATGGGGGGGCACGGGTTTGGACTCGATTACTGCTTGATGGCTATGCCACAGTTGTCCCAAAGCAACTGTGTCCACAGAAGGAGCCTCCTGGGGTACATGTGACATCCTCTTGCATGTATGCATCCTGTCACAGGGAGGTCGCCTTTGTAAAAGGGATGCATCCCTGGAGGTCTTTCTAGGATTAAAACCTCAAATAACCTGGGATGGAGTGTGGCGACCCCAGATGCCAAGATTCAACTGGCCCATTCAGGTGTTTTTTTTTTTTTTTTTTTTGTACTGGGAATCGAACTCATGCCCACTCAGTTTTGAAACGATGCAATAATTATTTTTTGTGGTTTTGTTTTGTTTTGTTTCAGTAGTGGGGATTGAACCCGGGGCCTTCATGTTGAGCTACATTCTTGGCCTGGTGCATTTTTAAATGTTGAGTCAGCCCAGGCTGTGCTCAAATTTGCAATCTTCCCGCCGCAGCCTGCCTTGGCCACCATGCTAGCTGGCCCTTCCTATCTGGCTCATCTGTTCACATTTGGCTCAGCCGGGCTGCTGGAGTCCCAAGGCCAGAGACCAGGTCTCCTTGGTGCCTCGGCTACCAGTCAGGGGTGGGGAGGACCCCGAGACCCCGCACATGCATGAGGAACAAATTCTGGCCCTGGCTGCCCTCTCTTTCTGATTCCAGTCCCAATCCCAGGAGCTTCCGCGCTGTGTCTGGGGGTGTAGAAGATACCCCCCACTCCCATCCAGCCCTGGGACCCCCAGGGGCAGATCTGCATTTTAAAAGCCAGGAAGGCCTCTGAGAGGTGGCTCAAGAAGCATGGTGACAGAGAGAGCTGTCCTGAGGTGACAGCGTTGCTACTCACCCCACCTGCGGGGCCTGGGGCTGTCAGCACCTGGAGCTGGCCCCTGTCCCTTACAAAGCAGGCAATGGGGACTAGGGCCTGCAGAGGAAAGAAAATTACTTTCTCCAAGGAAACACCTGCCCAGAGAGGTCACGCAACCTTGGAGAACACACAGCGGGGGAGCCGGGGCCATACCCTGGCTGTGGCACAAAGAACAGCTGTCCACCCTGTGGTCTTTCCCTCCAGCGGAGCTCAGGACAATGGAATGTCTGACCTTCCAAGCGAGTCCTGAACTCCCCCAGAGGCCCCCCCAGGGATCTTGACTTCAGTTGGAAAATCAGTCCCTTAGTCTCCTCATCCCCCGCCAAGTTAAACCAGATCTCTGCATGGCCTCGACCTACCTTGCCCAGCTCTGTACTTCCGGAATCCGTTAATCCCTCCTCATCCCCTTGACTCCTTCACCTCTTTAATGATCTAGATTGAATGTCTCCCTCACTCTGTTTATTATTCTCTTTTTTTTTCCCCTTCCATAAAGCAAGATTGCCATGTATCAGGCTGTGCACTGCACAACTCTAGGGGCGCCCTTCACGTAGACCACACTGCCACTGTCTAGATGTTCGCTTATAAGAACTATGCTGGTATCTGTTTATGGCTGCAGACCTGGGAGTAAGGAATATGTCATGATTGGCACCACCCCCAGTGCCTCACAGGTGGACTCTTTTCTCAGGAAAGGGATCCCAGCCAGTTTCAGCTCTTACTGTATTCATCGGACCTGGCGCCAGTGTGTGCTGTCACACCTGGCCACAGTCACACTTGTAAGGAATAAACACTTACTGAGCATTTGACAGATGTTGTGGCTGTTTGCTTCTGTTTTTGTGGTGCTGAACCCAGGTTCTCGCACATGCCGAGCAAGCACCGTCCTTCCCAAAGCAACCCGGGCACATGCTAGGTTCTTATAGACAAATGCCTCCTACTAAACCCTCCTGCACATGCTGGGAGGGGCAAAGCAGCTGGCATCAGGCACCAGGGGGCTGAGCAGGGGCCCAGGTCTGCCAGCCTTAAACACCAGGTGTTCCCCCCCCAACACAGTGCTCTGGGGCTGTTGGTGCCCTTTGGACACTGTTTCTTGCGCCATGTCACAGTCATGGAAATCGGGATTCCTGCTGTCATGTCCGTCACCCCTCTAGGCAGCAGGACTTGCTGGGCTTCACCCTGCTCCACCACACCCCACTCTAACAGGGAGAATTTGTGCAAATCTCCACCCCGTGTGCCCTGTTCCTTCTTGCAACCAGACATACCCTTCCTTTCCTTCTTTTGTTCAGTACTGGGTATTAAACTCAGGGCCTTCACACTGAATTACATCTCCATCCCCAGCCCTTTTTATTTTGAGACAGGGTCTTGCTAAATCTCCAAATTGCCCAGGCTGGGCTCAAACTTGAGATCTTCCTGCCTCAGCCTCCCAGACTGCTGGGATTACAGGTATGCGCCATCACACCCTCTCTGTGCTGTGATTTCCATATGTCTTCCACAAGTGCTTGTGTTGGAAACAGAATTCTCAACGTGACACAGTCCAATTGGCGCCTATAAAAGTGAGGCCCCGACATTATGAATAGATTAATGCTGGTTATAAAGGCTTCAGGCTGGCTCCGAGGAGGAAGGCGTGGTGGAAGCGGCCTGCAAAAGGTAGCAGCCCGCATCATGGCAACCAGGAAGCAGAGTGCTAAGGGAGGAAACTGGAGAGAGATAAGCCCTTCTGGGTCATGCCCTCACCTCTTCCACCCAGGCCCCTCTTCCAGCATTGAGCCAGCTGTGGCACCCCCTTAATTCAATCACCTTCCACAGGCCCATAACAACCATGAAATGATGCACCAAGAAAGCCCTCCCCTGGGCCGGTGAGATGGCTCAGCGGCGTAAGCGCCTGCCTTGCAAGCGCGAGGGCCCGAGTTCGACTCCTGGAACTCACATACGAAAAAGGGGCCGGTGATATCACTCAGCGGCACGGGTGCCTGTTGGCGCACGAGGTCCTGAGGTCGATCCCCCGGTACCCACAAAAAAAAAAAAAAAAGAAAGAAAGCCCTCCCCAAATGCGTGGCCGAGACCTGACACTTCCCAGCCTCCAAGAACTGTAAAAGATACATCTCTGTTCTTTATAAATCACCCAGTCTATGGCATTCTGTTACAGCAACACAAAATGAGCAAAGAGCGTCCTCCAAGCTCAAAGTCGTTAAAGATGGAAGACTTAATACACTCTTAGCATTCACCGTATTGGCAAGGGTCAGCCAGCTATAACCCATGGGCCAAATTTGGACTGCCACTTGTTTGTGTAAATAAAGTTTTATTGGAACACAAACATGTCCATTCATTTGCATATTGTCTATGGCTGCTTGCATGTACCCCCAAAGCTGTAAGTATTTACCTCCTGACCCTTTACAGAAAACATTCGCCACCCCAGTCCTAGAAGACACAGAGCATTCTCTCGGACGCCCCCTCACCTATGAATCTCGTTCCTGTAATTGAGGACTCTCCTTCCTCATGAAGAAGAGCTCACTGCTCCCAAGTGAAGTTGAAAATGCAGATGCTGTAGTTGGCTGAATGGTGCCCCCCCAAAATGTGCCACCCCAATACCTTGACCCTGAGACTGACTTTATTTAGAAAATAGTGCTTGCAGATGCAGTGAAGTTTAGGATCTCAAAATGAATCATCCTGGATTATGGGCCATAAACCCAATGACAAGTGTCCTTGTAAAAGATACACAGAGGGCCAGAGCATTTGCTTAGCACGTGGGAGGCTCCGTGAAAAAATAAAAGAGAGATGCAGAAGGAAAAGAAGCTGTATGAAGATGGAGGCAGAAACCAGGGTGCTCCAGCTACAAGGATTCTGGCAGCCACCAACGACTACAAAAAAGGAAGATTATTCTCTGGAGACTTTGGGAATGCAGGCACACAGACACCTTGCTTCTGGAGGTCCAGCCTCCGGAGCGGCGAGAGAACACATTTCTATTGTGTGGAACCGCCTGCTCAACAGTCGTTTGTTCCAGTTACCACAGGCGTTTGTTCCAGTTACCACAGACAACCAATGCACTCGCTTTCCCAGCTTCCCTTGCCGCCAGAACACAGACACGTGACTCGGCTCACCCAATCAGATGCCCCTTTGTAGATTAAGTGGGAAGCTAATGGCAGCAGGAAATGGGAGCCCTGTCTTCCCCATGCTGGAGAGGGTGGCAGTGGCCAGAGGTCCATGGTGATGTTCTAGGTGTTGGAGCCTGCAGTTTTAGTAGCATTGGCCAGTGTCCAGAATTGTGGGTGACAAGGGAACACTTAACTATGTCCGTGCCTATGAGGAGCAGGGGTATCTTCGCTGAGGGTCATTTGGGGGAGGTCACTCATGCTGTACAAATTCCAGGTGGAATCGGCCAACTGAAAACTCTACAAGCTGCTCCATTTCTTTAGTTTTATTTTTGTTTTTTTGAGACAAGGTGTCGCTATGTTCATAGTTTGGACTGGCCTTGAACTCACTATGTAGCCCAGGCCAGCCTCAAACTCCTGGCAATCTTTCTGCCTCAGCCTCCCAAGTGCTGGGATTACAGGCATGTGCCACCACATCCAGTTCATTTTATTACATTTCTTTCCTGAGGAAATTAGCCAGTGTTGGTGTCCATCATATTCAGGAGCGTGCAGAGCCAGAGTGCCTCAGCCGGGAGAGCTGCTGGTTTACATCTTTTCCCAGCTCCTTGCTCTGTGACATCAGCCACAGTGGCTCTGCTTTCACCATGGAAATCTGCGACTGCTACAAATCAGGGCTCTCTGCGTTTGAAGAGTCACTTTATCAGCATTCCACAGGTTGTTTAGGAAGAAAAGCTGATTGATAGCTACAGGATATCTCATTTCATCCTTGTATCCAGCCGATAAGAAAGATTTTATAATCCTCTTTCTACAGATGAGGAGACTCAGAGAGATGAAATGATTGTTCAAAGTCATAAATCAGATCAGATTGCAAACGCACACAGCCTGACAGCCAGAACGCCCTTGAGGTGGCTTCTGCATTTGGAGGGAGGAGATTGCAGGAGCAAGGGACAGGTCTCACCTTGATGCCCTCCAAGTCGGGGGCTGGTGCTGTGGGCACTGACAGATTTACCATTTGAGGGACACGTGGGGTGCCTCTGGGCCTCATCTGGAGGCATGGGATTTGTACCACCTGCACAGACGTTTGAGCACAGCTCGGGCTGGATCCTTCCCATGTTCTGGGGAGCAAGGCTTCCTGTGTTCCACTCAGCCTGGGCACAAGGACCTTGGGGACATCAGATGGGGTCCTGTGGATGTCCCAATGCTGGAATCACAGCGCCCAGCCCCAGGCCAGCTGCAGGACACCTGTGCGCTTGCCTCTTGGTGGTGGTGGGGGGGGGGCTTAGCACTGCCTGGAAGACAGGCAGGTGGCCCAGCAGTGACAGCATAACCCCATGGTTGGGCTCCTCAGGACGTGTCTGGGATGGAGACACCCTGAAGCCTGAGCTTCACACCAGCCGCAGGCATCTGAGAACCCAGCTGCAAGGGGAGGGCAGATCCAGGCAGTTCCTTGAAGTAATAAACATAGTGGCCTCTTCTGCTTTGTGACACCTACTATGTACTCTACATGCTTTGCTTCAAAAAGCCTACAACTGCTGGATAAGCTTTCTCTTTTTAAGATAGGGTCTGGCTATGTAGGCCAGGTTGGCCTTCAACTCACTATGAAGCACAGGCTGGCCTTGACCTCACAGCAATCCTCCTGCCTCAGCCTCCTGAGTACCAGGATCACAGGTGTGTGCTGCCACCCTCAGCTTAGATATGCATTATATCTGTATTTTCCTGATGAAGAAACAGAGGCCTAAAGAGGTTAAGAAGCAGGCCCCAAGTTTACTATTTGTAAGTGGCAGAGCTGGAATTTGAATCCAGGACCTTATGACTGTGGTGCTTGAGTACTACACAGAGTTCAATAGGATCCCTCCCAGTTGGTGTCCACCCCCTCCCCTGAATCTGTGCGTGTGACCATATTTGGAAATGGGGTCTCTTCAGATGTAATTAGTTAAGATGAGGTCACTCTGGATGACAGACGGGCCTAATCCAGTCTGGTGTCCTTGTAAGAAGAGGGAGATTTGGACCCAGGGACCAGACCCACACAAGGAAAAGGCCACGTGCGGGCAGAGGCAGAGATTAGAGTGGGACAGCTGGAAGCCAGGGGCTCCGCGGGGTGCCAGACACCTCCAGAAGCCAGAAGGGCAAGGAAGGTTCCTCCCTTAGAGATGGCGGCCCGGCCGACCCCTGGATTCTGAGTCCCAGCCCCCCCAATAAATTCCTATTAAGAGTTTTGAGTCATCTTGGGCCACCCAGTTTGTGGCACTTCTTTCCTTTTTCTTTTTCTTTTTTTTTTATGCTGGAAATGGAGCCCAGGGTCTCCCGCAAGCCAGGCAAGTCCTGTGCCGCGGAGCTGCACCCACAACCCCCAAGTTTGTGGCCCTTTGCTACAGCTGCCCTGGGAGACTAACACAGGTATCTTGGCAAGATGGACGTTTGTGTCAGGGCCTGGGCCTGGGGGAGGGAGGGAGGCAGCTTCCGCACTCCTTGTCCTCTGCTGCCACTTCATCCACGTCATCTCCGCTCAGCCGCGCCACAGCCTGGGAAGATGTAGGACCAGACTGCATCTTTGCCCCTGACCAGAGAGAAACCAAGAAGTCCAAGCCAGCCCAAAGACCCAAGACCAAAACGACCTGGTCCTCTGCGCTCCCTCCTTTTTCTCAGGGCCACACAGTTGCAAGTATAAAGCAGGAAGAAGTGGCCCCTCCGTCAGTAAGTTTCACTCTGAGGGCTTCTCCGCTGGTCACCCTTGTCCCGCTGGGCAGGTCATTTTACCTCAGCGAGGCCAGGCTACGCCTCACGCTCTGTGGGCCCCTGAGCAACCAGGCCACACTCAGTGCTCTGACACACAGCTCTATTTCCAGGACACCCTACCCAGAGTTTTTCTTTGTCTGTTATTTTGTTCCTGGGATTAGAAAGCCCACTGCGGTCGGGTTGTGTCTGTGGGAACTGCCACACCAGGTCCCTCACTACGGTGGTTAGACTTCTCCTCCAAGAGGCCTGGCTGCCAGGGAAGCCTGGGAGAGGAGTGTGTCACCCTCCACTTGTCACCTGAGAGAAGGTATCTCCTGTCTAGACAGGCCTGGCCACCAGGTGCCATTCCCCACACTGAATGTGTCCTTCCCTCAGTGGCGAGCCTATGGCACACTTGCCACAGCAGGCACGCAGAGCCCTTTCTGCTGGCACATGAGCCAGGTCACCTCAGCATCACCCCAGCAGCCCAGCATTTGGGTTTCATTGCGGTGTTGGCACTTCATGATAAATAAGTGGGTTTTGGGTTGCAGTTTGGGCACTTGTCTCTGAAAGGTTCAGCATCACTGCCCTAGACAGTGACCCTGTTTTAGTCCCCTTTGACTTCCCAGGCCCTGGCACGTAGTAGGCTCATTGTAAATGACTGTGGTCTGAACAATCCCCCTGACTCATCATTGAGAATTGTAAACTTCATTGCCAACTTGAGATGCCACACAGCAGATTAGTAAAGCACATTTCTGGGAGAGTCATGGGGGCATGACCTTGGGGACTATATCTGCTTGCTGACCTCTTCCTCTCTGGTCATCTTCTGTGCTCTATTTCCGGTCACCATGAGGTGAGATTTCCTCTACCACACCCTTCTGCCATAATGTTTCCACCAGGGAGCCAGCCAACCACAGACTAAACTGTGAGCCAAAATAAACCACTTCTCCTTTAAGTCGTGGGTGCCAGGTATTTTGTCTCAGTAATGGGAAAGCTGACCGATACAAGAATCATTCTGATTGCCTCACAACAGTTCTCTCAGTCACTGAGTTGGTTAAACCAACAGAGCCGCCATCTTGGATTCCCTACTATGTGCCTACAGCCTGGTCTGTCACCCAAGACCACTGGTTACTGTGTCCATTTATGTAGACAACATGACAAAGGCTCAGAAAGGCAGCATCATTTGCTTAGATCCCACCAACTAGGAGCAGGGGTGGGATTTGAAGCTGTGTGTGTAGGATTTGGGAGCTCTCTGCCTGTGAATAGAGCCCCCGCCCGGGGCACCTGCTCCCCGCAAGCAAAGTGTCCATTTGGGGACTGTGGACACACAGTCTTTACCCAGGTATTTCAGAAGCTAAACTGAACATTGTTCTATCTCAAAGTTAAATCCCGTTGATTATGAGTTTCTTAGAGCCTCTTCAGCCAGTCTCACCAAAGTTCCCTAGGAAGGCGAGGGACAGTGACCTCCCCCTCAGTAATCTTGCTTTTGCAGACTTGATCTTTCCCATCAGGAACACTGAGGTGGAGGGTCACTCCGGGGGCTGAGTCTTCTAAGCCCCCAGGATCCTGGACTTGGGGATTCTCAGCTTTTGATTCACAGCTTTGCTGCGTGCATGTGTGCGCATGCGTGTGTGCGTGTGTGTGTGTGTGTGTAGCTTTCTCATGGGGAGATGGTGATCTTCATGATGATGTAACACTAACAACTCCTACTTCTTGAGTGTGTACCACACATCACACTATACTTTCCACATCAATTTAGTTCTCAGACTGTGACTTTGCGTATTTGGGCTTATTCCCAGGGCCTGTCCTTTCTTATTCTTTGAGACAGGGCCTCATTAAGTTACCCAGGCTGGGCTAGAACTTGTGATCCTCCTGCTTCAGCCTCACAGCACACCAGAGACGATGACTCTTATGCAGAAGGACACTGTCCCCATTTTGCAGACAAGAAAACGGAGGTCACTCTCGCAGCAACCAAACCCCACTGGGGCTCATCAGATGCCCTTTATTCTGACCCTTGGCTGCATCTAAGCTGAGAACCTTCCAGAATGTTCTCCCCTTAGCCTGCACTGTGGCTCCCATGGAAAACAATCCTCCTCCCAGCCTGCAGGTTTTTTGCCTGGGGGACATGAACAAGGGACTCCATTTACTTCTCTCCGGAAACAAGCAGACTCTTTGCACTGCGGCCCCCAGGTAAGTGGAGCCCAGCACAGGGTCGGGTTTTCCATGACCCTTGGGGTCACCTTGGCAGGGAGGCCACAGATCCCTTTGACCTGTCAGCGGAATCCCTTCAAGTCACCGCAGCTCTCCTGCATCTAAAGGAAGACTAATGGCCGCTAAGCAGCTTGAAGTCAGGGCTGAAAATGTCCTCATCACTGGCTTGAGGGCCTTGGGTCTCAGGCTTCCAGGGGGATGAGGAAAGAACCCACACTGATTTCAGTGCAAATTTGGTTTGAAGACGACGCTCCGTTCAGGTCACCCTTGGCAGAGGGCACACCCCAGGGAGGGTGCTGCCCTGGGCAAAGAATTTCCTCTCGTCAGAGAAAACCCAGCTAGGGTCATTTCCCTTTTGGACCCCAAGCAGCTGAGTTCCCCCCAGCCCCAGGCTCCCACTGGAATGTGCCGCTCCAAGCAGAATTCCCAGGTCTTGCCCTCAGCCCCTTCCACCACCTCAACACACACACACGCGTGCATACACACACACATGCACACAGTCACACACTGACACCCATCACACACTCGCACGCATTTGCACACGGTCGCTTGTTTACACATGCACACACTCAAAGTGCCCTCACTCCAACATGCTCACACAGAGACACACGCCTATAGAGACATTCCAGAGACACACATGCCGGCACACATTCACACACGCACACGCACTCACAGACACATGTAAAAGCCCAATGCTGATAGACAGACACATCACACGTACACAATTCTCACATGCACACACAACATGCACATTTACAGACACACACACATGCACCATGGACACACACATTTTTTTTGTTGTTTTTTACTGTGTAGTCCAGGCTGGCCTGGATTCCAGGTGATCCTCCTGCCTCAGCCTCCTGAGCGCTAGGATGACAGGCATGCACACTGTGTCCAGCTCACATGTACACCCTTAAATACACCTTCACACATGGACACATATACAATCACACATGTGTGCACACACACCCACACTCACTGGCCGTTTCCCCCAATCCTTTCTCCCTGGTACCATTTTTCTTGCCACAGGACCCTCTGCAGACCTGAGCCCCTCAGCCAAGGTGCTGAGCCACCTGACACACGGCAGAGCTCAGACACAATGAATACGTGCTTCCTTTTATGTTTCTGAGACAGGGTCTCTCTGTGCAGTTCAGGCTGGCCTTGAACTCACTATTGTAGCCCAGGCTGGCCTCGAATTCCTGGCAACCCTCCTTCCTCAGCCTCCTGAATGCTGGTATTGCAGCAGCAACTTTGATGGAAATTTGTCTTTAGTGAGTGGGCTCCTCTCTGCCCTTACCCCACAGAAAAGCCGAGGGAGGAAGGAAGGATTGGAAACTGCCTCCACTCTTGGGGGTTGGGTGAGGCTTTCTAATCCTCCCAACCACCGGGAGAGACACAGAGGGTTTCTCCATGACTCCAGTGAGGACACTGAAGCACAGAGAAACTCAGTGACTCAGTTGCAGATTAACTAATTGTCCCCAAAAAATATTTATTGAGCAACTACTGTCTGTAGGCCCTGTGCTGGCAATACTGAATAGGACAGAGACCGAGTCCTTGATTGTCTCTCCCTGCAGGACCCCTGCTGTGGTCCCTGGGTCCTCAGTCTTGGGGGGGGTCCCTTCCTCTTTAATTATAATGTGTGGCTGTGTTGCTATAAAGACAAATATCATCCAGGCTGAATTAAAACTTTTTCTTTGATCCTAGAAGTTAGGTTTTCCTTTCTGATATCACCATCATTATTTTGGTGCTGGGGAATGAACCCAGAGTCTCACGCATGATATGCATGGGTTCCACCACTGAACTATTCCCCAACCCTCTCTCCTTCTGAATATAAAAGAAAAGAGGACATTTCACAGGCCCTAGGCACTGTTCCTACTGGGCCTAAATAGGTCAGTTGACCCTGTGTCCCTGAACACCAAGGTAAATTACCATCCCTAAGAAAAAGAGAGCTTTTCACAAAACTTTTCACAAAAGCCAAAAGGAGGAGGAGGAGGCCCATCTTACTGCATGATGATGGATTGGTTTCAGATCTTCACAGCAAGCCTGGCATCCTTTTCTATGAAATGTTGACTTTGTAAATGTGCCCACACCTAGCCTAGCCAGCCACATCCACAGACAACCCCCAAACCCATCAGTGGAAGGATAAACAAAACGTGGTTCATCCCCCGTGGAATATTATGCTCCATTGGAATATTACTCAGCCACCAAAAAGAATGAATACTGATGTGTGCTGCAAGACAGATGAGCCTTGAAAACATCTTAGGCTATGCGAAAGAAGGCAGTCAGAGAAGTCCATGTACTATATAAATAGAAAGGTCCGGAAGAGGCAAATCTAGAGGCAGCAAGAAGATCCGCGGTTGCGGGGGCTGGGGGAGAGGGGCTGGGCGAGTGAGTGCTGTTGAGCAGGGCGGAGCCGGATAGAGGTGGTGGTTGCACAGCACTGGGAACGTGTTTATTGCACTGAATCTGAGCCTCTGCATGGTCAGCTTCGTCTTGGGTGTGTTTTCTTTGAAAAAGAGACATAATTGGGCTTCCCGTCCAGTGTACCCGGACACCCTGAAGATGAGCCCCGGACATGGTCCCCCATGTCCTTTCCCGGCAGGAGAGAAGAAACCGCAGCCCTGTGTCCCCAGCTGTGCTTCCGGTGCAGGGAGGCCGGGGCCAGAGGCTGCTCCCTGTAACCCCCGCCTGATGTCGGCCCACGACATATTTTTCTTGGCTCCTATGGTGTTCTTAAGAATTTCCAAATTAGTTGCCAACAGTTCGAAACCAAGATTTCCCACGCAAACACACACACACACACACACACACACACACGGCCTCCAGCTTCCCTGGGTCACTCTGGGTCCTCATCCCTCCTGCTGTGGGGACAGGGTCTTTCTGTCCCGTTAGTGGAACCCCTGTCCCCACTTGGCCACAGACAGTGTCACACAGCCTCTGTTTCTCTTACCCTTGGAGTTTGCCAGGCCGGTCTCAAGCAAACGACTGAACCTCTCTGAGCCTCACCAGCAAAATCAGAGGGGCGAGCTAGGTGACCCCCTAAGGTCTCTTCAAGAGACAGCCTGTGAGTCTTCGCTGCAGACTTGGTTTCGCCACCCGCGACAATGCTGGGCCTGAACAGCTCCCTGAAGTGAAGGGCTGGGGGCCCAGAATGAGTGTCACCGCGGGAGAGAACACAGAGACCCAGCAGGGGACAGTCACCCACCCAAAGCCACACAGCCAGTGAGATGCCAGGCTGGGACTTGAGCCAGATCTCCCGAGTCTGGGATGTGTGTGGATTGGGCACAGAAGGCAGTGGGCTGAGTGCCGCCCTGGGTGCACAGCACCCGCCCACCTCTCCATGCAAGGCCCTGTTCCATCTGAATTGATGTCATTGTCCCTTTTCTTCCTCCTCTTCTCTCTCTCTGTCCCCTCCGGCTGCCATCCAGGCCCATTATGTAGCATATCCCTTTCCAGGCCCTCTGACCGCTGTCAGAAAGCGTTCATTTACCTATCTCAGTGGAGATCTAAATGCCCATTCTTTTGTGTGCATTTGATTTGCATAAATGCTATTGAGTAATAAATCCTCCTCCGTCCACCATTTCCATTCAGTGCTGCGCTCTGGAGAGGTATCCATCAGAAACTGTCATGATCTTTCCTTCTAGAGGTGTAGAATTCAAAAAACAAAACAAAAGTTAAAAAAAAAAAAAAAAACAGTGGACACCTAGTTCAAATGGAATTTCAGAAGAAAAATGCATTTTAGTATAGATATGTCCTGTGCAATAATTGGGATATACTTACACTAAATAACTATTTAGTGGGGTGTTTTTTGGGTTTGGGGGTATTTATTTATTTACTTTTTTTTTTTTTTGAGATAAGAGTTCATTATGTGGTTCTCTAGGCCGGCCTTGAATTCACTAAGTTGCCCTGGCTACCCTAGAATTCACAACACTCCTGCCTCAGCCTCCTGAGTGATGGGATGACAGGCTTGCCCCACTGCACCCAGCTTATTTTCTGGCTCTCTGGAATGTAAGTGTGATGGGCCATCTTGTGTTGCATCTTGCAACTCTTCCTTTTACAGATGAGGGATTGGGGGCTTGGAAGGGCTAACCACTCCCCACCAGTTGGTGGCAGAGCCAGGGGCTATAGGTAGGTTGCTGTGACATCAAAAGCCACTTTCTCATTCCCATGGCCTCTGGGCTTCTGAGAATTGGACATACTACACACAGGACACATTCCTTTAAAAGCAGCAGCCCAAGCAAGGCCTGGTGGTGCACGCCTGTAATCCCAGCATGTGGGAGGCTGAGGCAGGAGGATCACTGCAAGTTCCAGGCCACTGGGAAAGGGGGGCAGCTTGTTTCTGGGTGTGCCCTCCACCCCAGGCTCTTGTGTTTATTCTTCTCCGTGTGTATGGCACCCAACACAGTTCCTGGCACACTGTAGGTGTTCATGCACCCGTATATTCAAGCGAAGTGATTGACCATTGTGTGCATCAGCCTTTAGCACAGGCCCTAGTCCACAGTGCACGCTCAGTACAGATTTGATGAAGGGGCAATCATTCTTTCAAGGACAGTCACCCCGAGAAACGTCCTCACCTCCTCTCTCTGACCACATGGCAGAGACCAGCACATGGCAGGAAGCCCGCGGTGGCCGCCCGCTGGAGCCCATAAATCACAGCACACCTTAATGACTGCACCACACAACGTCTGTCTCCCTCACCTGTGAATGTTCTTTGAAACTTGCTCCTAATCATGACTGAAAGCACCATGTTCCCGATTTCCATATTATTAGAAAGAGGTGGAGCTCGCCATAAATGATTCAAGACATGTCAATCAAATGACAATACCAATGATCCATTTATTTATGTTTGCCTCTCCTCCTTGGCTTGCTTTGTTCCAGCTTTCTCCTTCTGGGGGGTTCTCATGCCCTCCTTTTCTCTTTGAAGTGTGCTGGTTAATATTTTATTCATTAGAGAATTTAACAAAGGCTGCACTGCTAGAGAATCCAGGTTTGTGCCTGTAACAAGGTGCTTAGCAGGGCTGGTGGCAACCACGGGGTCCCAGTTGGTCTTGGGAAATTCTGGCTCTTGTAAGTTCCTGTGGCCATGGGGCAGGAGGAGTGGGGACACAGCTGTGAATAGGACAGACACGTCCCTGTCCTCACGGGGCTGACAGAGGGCTCCACCTCAGGGCCACCTCATCTGATGGCTGCTTTACGTATTGATTCCTCCTTCCACCCCAGTCCTGGGGAGATCATTAGCATGAGGTTTTTGACTTGGCAAGCACTATGGCTGGAGTGTGTACCCCAGTTTCCTGTGCTGGGAGCTTGTTGCTCCGGATGGTAACATTGAAGTGACAGAAGCTCTAAGGGGAGGGGCCTAGCAGAAAGTGGTGAGGTCACTGGGGAAATCACCCTTAGAAGGGAAGAGCGGGGCTGGGCTCCTACTTGGTAACCCCAACCTGGGCAATTTAACAGTACCCTGTCTTAAAATTAAAAAAAATAATAATAAAAGTGCTGAGGATGTAACTCAATGGTAGAGTGATTGCTTGCCTAGGGTTCAATCCCCAGTACCTCAAAAAAAAAAAAAAACAAGTGAAAAGAAAGGACCCCACCTAGTTCTTATGAGATCAAGTTGTCATAAAAAGAGCCAGCCTGGCCCCTGAATCTTTCTGGCTTCCTGTCTCCCCATGAGACCTCTACTCCGTGTGCTTCCACCATTGCAATGCTATCCACCAGGTCTTCATCAGATGCTGGACAGATGGGGCTGCTCAAAACTGGGAGCTAAACAAACCTCTTTTCCCAGACTCAGGTGTTTTGTTATAGCGACAGCAAACGGACTAACAGCAAGAAATGAATAAAGTCATCAAAATATGTACCCTCTTTGGACACGGAAGTTGCACGGTCAGTAATCATCCTGAAGAGATCATTAAGATGGCGCACAAAGTCTTAAGTGCAAACCCCTTCTTCTGAACCAGAAAATCTCTTGGCATACAACAATCGTATCCAGGGGCTCCCATGGTGAACCCATCTTACTGATGGGGAAGCCATGTAAGAGAAGTGTACCCCACAAGTGCTGGACCTAGGTGGGGGGCCCCCGGAGCCTGTGGTCTGAAGCACACCATCGCACACACTTGGTAGGTGGCTTCCAGAAAGGTCTAGCAGTAACCGGTGCTCTCTGCATAGTTGCATTATGGGGAGTTATGATTTTTTTCTTTTCTACTAAAACCATCCATTACTTCCGTTTCCTGTCAAGATTAAAAGGGAAAAATAAGCCCATGTATTTAAATCCATCAACCAACCAACCAAAACCAATCCATCAGTCGCTTGTGTGATCTCTGTGTATCATGTGTTGTGAATGAGCCACCCCGTGTCACAGCCAAAGTCCCTGTCCATAGTCATCATGGCCAGTGGGGTCCCTGCCCTGTGGGGTCAGCCAGGATGCGTAGTTCATCTATCTTTTTGTGGTGCCATGTGGAGCTGGTGACATCAGGAAGGTTGTGTAAGAGCTGCTTGCCTGGGGACTCGAGGCTGTTTGTCACCCCAAGTTATTTTTACTGGCTTGTAAACAGAGCTCTTCTTGGGCACTTCGAGAATCTGGGCCCTGTGGGGGGAGGATATTGCTGGCCAACCCTGGACAGGGGGCTTTGGCCTGGGACTTGGTGGGGACCCTTCTGCCCAGAGTCAGGACAGGTGTCAGAAAAGAAAGGTTGATGCATCCCAAGCCTTTGCCCCATGTGCCCAGCAGGTGTGACATTAGCGATGATGATGGTGATGATGATGATGGTGACAGTGACGATATAGGTGATGCAACCAGCACACACATCTCTCTTCACATGGTCGCGTGAACTGCAAGAGTATCCACGCACACTGAAGTCATGGAACAATCTCGGTAACTAGCAGGATAAAAGATTATTCGTGACCTTGAAAATGTGTGAAGAAAAATGTTTAAAGAAGCCGGGTGTGGTGGCACATGCCTGTAATCCCAGCATTCGGGAGGCTGAGGCAGGAGGATTGCCATGGTTTGAGGACAGCCTGGGCCCTGTTGTGGGTTCAAGGCCAGCCTAAACTGCATAGCAAGACCCTGTCTCAAAAAGAAAAGTTTAGGGCCAGTAAGATAGCTCAGCGGCATAAGCGCCTGCCTGACAAGGGCGAGGTCCTGAGTTTGACTCCCGGTACCCACATACGAAAAAAGGGCCGGTGATATCACTAAGCAGCACAAGCGCCTGCTGGCAAGCGCGAGGTCCTGAGTTCAACTCCTGGTACCCACATAAAAAAAAAAAGTTTAAAGAAATGAAAAAATCGTAAAAGTCGCATTTCTTTACTATATGTTCATTTCAAATTTTAGAAATATTGGGAATTTTTTCATTACTTTGGGTAAAAATGATCAAACTGTGCAAACTGTGCTTGCCTGCGTTGTCTGTTTAATTAATGAGAGAGACGGGGCTTTTAAATATGCTTTAAATGGTCAGACTCCTTTCTAAGACTGGATTCATGTCTAGCACTTTTTTTTTTTTTTGAGAAGGGTCTCACCATGTAGCCCAGGCTAGCCTTGAGCTCACCATGATTCTCCTGCCTCAGCCTGACCAGTACTGGGGTTATAGGTGCATCACCGTGCCCAGCCTTGCCCTTTGCACTTTTAATGTCACAAAACTGCCCCAGGAGTTCCTGGTGGCCTCATTTCCCCTGGGACATCCTCATCTTTTTTTGGGGGGGCTGCCGGGGGTCCACCTCAGGACCTCGCATGCCAGCAGGCGCCTGTGCCACTGAGCAATATCACCGGCCCTTTTTTCGGATGTGGGTACTGGGAGTCAACCTCATGACCTCGCGCTTGCCAGGCAGACGCTTATGCCGCTGAGCCATCTCATCGGCCCCGACATCTTCATCTTTTCATCATGAGTACCTCTATCTGTTTCTTCTATAAACTTCTGATGATAAACTTTATGGGTGAACGTGGCCACGGTGCCCAAAGATCTGTTCAAACATTATTCTGGTTGTTTCTGTGAATATATCTATATCTACCTATATATAGATATAGATATAGATATAGATATAGATATAGATATAGATAGATATATAGATATATAGATTTTTTTTGACATTGATATTTAAGTATATAGACTTTGAATGAAGCAGGTTGTACTCCATACTATGGTGGGCCTCGTCTCATCACTTGAAGTTCTATTAACGGAAAAAAAAATAGCTCCCTTCACGGGGAAAAAAAACAAAAAAGAAAAAAATGATGCCCCTGATGATTGCATGTTCAATCCAATCGCAGCTTTATCGCTTCTCATTCCTTTGTTGGCCAATTCCCTTCATTCATTATGCATTTGTGGAAAATGTCCTGTGGGGTAGCACAGAGGCAGGGAGGCCACACAACTGCACTCTTAGCTGTCCTTGTGTCTGTCATTCTGCAGAGGTGCCTCAACCAATCACTGTCAGACTTCAAAGTCACATGATTGGCCGCTGATCATCACGGCATCTGGGGATTGTGCTGGGGCTCCCCAGTGGCAAACTTAGCACCTGACATGGTTATCCACACTCGATTCACCAGGAAAGGTGAAATTTGAACCATGTTGTTTGGCACAAATGCTATTTATTTACTTGCTTAGCAGCACTGAGGATTGCACCCAGGCCTTTGCACTGAGCCACATCCCCAGCCCTTTTTCATTTTATATTTTGAGATAGGGTCTTCCTAAATTGCTAAGTTGCCCAGGCTGGGCTTGAACTTGCCGTCCTCCTACCTCAGCCTTCCAGACTGCTGGAATCACAGGCATGCACCACCACACCTGGCTTAATTTTTTTACACGTGGTACCTGAAATTCATACATATCCAAACCATGCAGAAGCCGGGACTGCTGTAATAGTACTGGCTAACACTTTACAGCATTAAGTGTGTTCCAGGCTTGCCCCCAAAGCCTGATCCTAACCCTAAGTGCTCACATACATTAGCTCATCTAATAAATGTCAGATGCTTAAAACTGATCGGATGTGAGATTAGATCTTCCGAGTCTATTCTTTGCTGATTCCTGGTAGCTGACTGCTTCTCCACGAGTTTCCTGCCAGGGCCCCAGAGTTCAAGGAATTGTGTGATCCATAATTCTAACTTTCTTTCTTCTTTTGGTTTCTTGAGACAGGGTCTCGCTATGTAGTCCAGGCTGGCCTTGAACTTACTATGTAGCCCAGGCTGGCCTCAGACTCTCAGGGAACCTCCTGCCTCAGCCTCCCAAGTGCTGAGATTATAAGCCTCACCATGACGTCTGGCCCTGCAATGGCTCAGAGCCGACTTTTCTGTGATGGCTCAAACCTCTGAGCTTTGCATGGGCTGTTCCCTCTGTCCGCTGGTGTACTCTCTCCATCCCTCTGGAATGGAAGCCCACATTGGCCCCCATTGGCCTCAAGACATTGTACAGAGACAAGAGTTTTCAGAGTCTTTCAGAGCCTCAGTTTCCCCTCTTGTAAAACAGAGGATCAATCTGCCACGTAAGAATCAAATAAGATAACACCTACAAGGTACATTATGCCTGGCACCTGGCAAGTACTCCATAAATGCTCATTCTCATCACTGTTACCAAGCAGACGTTCCAATACTTCCGTAGAACTGAAATTGCTTTTCTGCCTCCCCAGAACGATCAGGGAAAATGGACCCTCACTCTCTGGCTCCCAGTGCAGTACCTGGCACAGAGTGGATGTTCATTAAATGCTTGTTAAGTGAGCGACTAAAAGCCAAGAAGAGCTTCATTCCTGGCCTGCCTGTGTTGAATGTAGCTGCAATAATAGCCAATAAACTTTACTAAGAACTTACATGTGCCAGGAGCTCACGGAGCCAGGCCCTTCATGTACGATCTCCAGGTCACTGTCCCAGATCCCCGCTAGGTGGGCGGGTCAGCACCCACGTGTTGAAGTCACAGGTGGGGTGTAAATTCAAGCCAGACCGCTGCTCTGTGGATCACAAAGCCAGCAGGGGCTGGGGTCCAGCAAGTGGCGGGGGACCCAAGAGGGTGAGCGAGGCAGAGGCAGGGATGTCTTCACAAAGGACAATCTATCCACAGGATGCAGACTCGAAGCGACCCTGCAGGGACCTGGGCTCGCTGCCACGGTCCTGTTCTCCGTCTTGCCATCCACACCACCTCGCACTGCGCCCCTTCCGGGCCATCTCCCTGCCTAAACTCACCCAGCAGGTTTCATTGCTCAGGGCTTCTGCTTTCTGCTGCCCTACACGGTGCTGGTTCTCAGCCTGCGGCTCTGGGCCCTCCTTGACCACCCAAGTCGCTGCGGAAGCCATTCGGCAGGGAGCCAGGTGCAGCCGCGGAGGGGTTTCTGGTGCTGTATTGAGTTGTTATTTAATTTCTAAATTTTTCTTCAAGTTTTCAGATGTGGATTATTTTGCAAACTCCTCTGACACTGCAGGAAGCAACTCTCCCATCCCCAGCTTCAGGCTGGATGCATGATAGATATTAAGGAAATTCTTGTTTGGGTTCACTGTCCTATTATGGAATACTTCGTACCTGCAAAAATGGAAGAGGGGAGTTGCTGAAGCTTGTGGGGAGGCCCAAGCCCAGGGCCACTCACTCCGCACACCCAACCCCCACCTCCCAGCACCCAGGGAACCCTGGAGGCCCAGAACCAAGTTTGAAAAGCCCTACAGCACTATCTGGGTCGGTTGACTTAATCTCTTGTTGGTAAACTTGAGAGCCACCAGATGAACAGGAGTCAGGCCTGATTGGAAACAGCTCTACCATTCACTGTCTGCTGGAAGCCCCAGGGTCCAGCCTCACTTTCCCCCTCTGCAAAATGGGCAGGACCCTAATGCGTACTGCACAGCATGGCTGATGCAACTGGCTGTGTCCAAGTGCCCTATACACTGTATGACAGCATGTGTGGGACTTGTTCCTACAATAGATTAGAAGACCGAGGTGCTAACTACGTGTGGGTGGAGCTTAAGCAAACTGACATCACATTTCCAGGGGGTTGAGTGGTGGAAATCTCAGGTCCAGCAATGGATCTGGGTGTGAGTCGGGGTGCTGGACCTTCTGTCACCCCCTCTAGTTATCCCAAGTGCACAGTGATTACATGGATTTCACCTGTGCAGATTTTTTTCCTTTTTGTGGGTACTGGGAATCAAACTCAGGACCTTGTGCTTGCCAGGCAAGCGCTTATGCTGCTGAGCTATATCAACGGCCCTCGCCTGTGCAGATTTAACCAACCTACAAAATATACACAGCCTTTGTTTCCCTTGTCATTACTCCCTAAACAATAGGGTAGAACAACTGCTTCCATATCACTGGCATCCTAGTAGGTATGATAAGTCGCTTAGAAATGATTTCAAGTGTATGGGGAGGCTTGCCTATGTTCTAGGGAAATATTAAGCTCTTTTATATAAGAGACTTGGGCATCTTTGGATTTTGATGTCCAGGACCCAGTTCCCCTGGACACTAAGGAACCAGTGTAATCTGCGTATGTGTCAGACCAACCCTGCTTCCCACAGCTCTGGTTGAGTGGCAGTTCTGCCCCCAAGAAAGAGAAAGAGGAACGAGAAACTTCTTAACTTTGTGCATCCCTCCCCAGCCCCATCCAAACTTCCTCCCCTCTCTAGGATGTGCTGGGTACAACCAGGGTCCTGGGTCCCAGGAAGGGAAAACTGCACATGAGGCTCACTAAACTACACTTGGCTGAGCTTTTGAAACCTGGTTCTCGTGAGACGCGTTAACTGAGCATGTACTATGTTCTCAGAATTGTACGTGTCCATTCATCCTCCCAACCACCCTGCAAGCTGAGTACTATTATTAACTCCATTTTTGTCAGGGATCACAGATTATAAATTGAGTCTAGGGGATGTCCGAGGCTGTCCTTGTCCTGCCCTTTGAGCCAGAATGGACCGGGGAAACCCCCTGCTTTCCTCTGATCACAGCTGAAACCTCACCGTGTTGCTGTGATGCCCCAGGGCAAGATTACATCAGCGGAAGACATCCTGGTTCCCTGAGAGCTGAGTAGTAATACGAAAAGTGTTTCACCTTGGGGAAAGGACAACTCCCTTGCAACCTGCCATCTCTCCCTACCTTCCTCATCAACATAAAGACCCTCATTAGCATAAGACTAACACACCTTCCGAGTGCCCAGATATTCCCCTCACTATTTTCCTCAATCAATCCATGTTGAGGTTCTGGCTGCCTCATGGCCTTTTGTTCCCTGTGAACAACCGGCCATCCCAGAGCCCCGCTGTGCCGCCATTTTGTCTCTTGCTCTTTCTTTGTGCCCTGTGCCATAACGCCTAGCAGGAGATTGGAGCCCCCTGCAGGGGTCCCTGATAAATTTTACAGAAGAGAAACTGAGACTCGAAGATGAAAAGGAACCAGGACAGGGTTGAGTCAGGCTCTTGGGCCAAATCTGAGGGATCACTACCCTGCACTGCCCCTAAGGCCTTCACCTCCCTGAGGACCAGCGCACGCCCATGGATCAGCGTCACGGCCTGGGCAAGGCCCTGACCCCTCAAGGGCTCCACTGTAGGCTTTCATAAAAAGACACTGAATGGGCTGTGCCCAGGCAGCCTCTGACTTGTTCCTGAGGGGCTTTGGCCTGGCTCATGGTGCAGCCCAGCGTCGTGTCCCCTGGTCCTCGGAGGAGCCCTGGGCCTCACTCATCCACCCGGCACTGGACAGTGAAGGACGGGTCCCCCAGGCCGGGCCACACATTACACAGGGTGTGGGGAGACCAGGCATGGTCCTTGCCTGTGAGGCCTCGACGTCAGGAAGGCAAAAGTTTAGGCAGATGATGGCCCTTGGTATGCAGCCCCTCTGCTGTCTTGTGGCATGAGCGCCCATAGATTCCCAGCTACACCAGACCTAGAACTCCCAAGGTTCCCAGTCTGCTCCCTTCCATCCTGGTTATCTGTTGCTGCAGAACAACATTCCCACTCGCTGTGAGGCTTCCAGCATAGATTTAACATGACACGTGTAGATTTACTTATTGCACATGTGTATTCCTTCATAGTGTCCACATCTCAGTTTGTCTCGGTCCTGTGCTGAGATTTCTTAGAAGGCTTCTCCAGAGACTTGGCACTGCTTGACTTGCCAAGCACCTTGCTAGAAAACTCCATTCTCTCTCCCTCCCCCCCTCTTTTTTTTTAGGGGGGGCACTATTGGTGATTGAACCCAGGGCCTTTGTTCTGCGCTACATCCCCAGCCCTGTTTATTTATTTTATGTTGAGACTAAGTTGCCCAGAGTAGTCTCAAACTTGAAATCCTCCTGCCTCAGCCTTCCAGAGTGCTAAGATGACAGGCATGTCCTATCACGCTGGTTGAAAGCTCCATTCTTAGGGTTTGTTATTATCTGACCTGACTGAGAGGTTGTGGCATTCTATCCTCAGTGTTTTTCAAAAAACAATAAGTGGCAATTATTTAACATCTCAGCTGCCTAATGTAATTTTATCAGTTGGGATAAAAGAAGCTGGCCAAAAAACCAAAAACTAAAAAAGAAAATTTGGATTGTGGGTTGTTCACAAGAGACTTTGAAAATCTCTGCTATATTCCTGGAAATCTAGAAGGCCAAGCAAATATGTAGGGCTGTGTGAGTGCCCAAGAAATCTTCCAACAGCCCTAATTTGTCTGCTGTAGTTGACTTTGAGGGTCTGCACAGAAGGAAGAGCTAAAACAGCTAGACCTGGCTTGCTCCAGTGGGGAAAGTTTGCCCCAACAGACAAGGGACCCCTTGGGAAAGGCTAATTGATTCAGAGCTTAAGGACATCTTTGTCCAATAAATAGCTCATCACTAAGCTTATCAAGCAGTGACGTCAGTGGCCAAACACAGCAAAAAATACAGGTTTTATAGAATTAATCCAGAAAGGTCACTAAACAAACACATGAACAAATGTCAGCTGCAAACGGCAAAAACAAAAGCCCTAGGGAGAAGAAAGAGCTGATCTCCAGGGTTGCCATTTTATATTATTTAAAATTTTCAGTTTTAGCTGGATGTGGTGGCACATACTTACAATTCCAGCACTTGAGAGGCTGAGGCAGGAGGATCACCACCAATTCAAAGCCAGCCTGGGCTACATAGTGGGTTCAAAGTCAGCCTGAACTACAGAACGAGACCCTGTCTCAAAAAACAAAAAACAGAAACAAAAAGAAATGTCCAGTTTTAAATAAAAAATGTGAGATATACAAAGAAACAGGAAGATGATCCGTACACAGGAATCTGTCCCTGAGGAAGCCAAGATGCTGGACTTACTGGATGTAGACTTTAAACCAGCTCGACAGTGGGAAAATATAAAATAAGGTATAAATATATTTTACTTCTGCTTCCTGACTTAAAAGATGACTGTGTAAAGGAATAACTACAAACCTGTGATGATGTGGAAAAACATAGTATCTATGACAACAGTGCAGAGATGTAGATAGGGATCAGAGCTGTGCTGAAGTGAAGTTTTTTGCATATTAATCTGAAGTTGGAAAAAGAAAATAAATCCAAAAAATACAGTAAGCGTGATAGTTAGCTGATCGTGTCAACTTGAGTAAGAAATACCCAAATAAACTGGGTCAGTGTAGTTCTGAGTGTGGCTGAGGGATTTACTGAAGACAGAAGACCCACTCTGGGTGTGAATTTGGGGAATTCACAAGTGTGTGTAAATTAGCGAACAAATTCCTAAACACAACAGGTCAAAGAAGAAGCCATAAGCGTAATTAGGAAAAACTTTCAGATAAATGAAAATGCAAGCACAACATACTGAAGTGTATAGAAGATGCAGCTAGACCCGTGCTTAGAGGAAATGCATCACTATAAATCCTCGCATTAAAGAATAAGAAAGATCACAAGCCAATGCCTTCACTGTCCACCTTCAGAAATGAGAAAAAGAAGAACAAGCTAAACCCAAAGCAAGCCATGGGAAGGAAATAATAAAGATCAGAGCCAAAGTAAATTAAATACAGAATAGAAAAACAATAGAGAAAATCAACACAACCAAAAGTTGTTTCCTTGAACTCATCAACACAATTAACTAGGCCAAGAAAAGCAAAAGACCTCAAATTACTATGGTCAAGAATAAAGGAGGAGACGAAAATACTGACCTTACAGAAATAAGACAGGATTCTAAGGGAATATTATGAGTAACTGCACACCAATGAATTGCATGGCCTAGCTGAAATGGACACACTTTTAGAAAGATAAAGACTACCCAAAGTGACTCAAGAAGAAATAGAAAATCTGAATGAGTTTATGTTAAGTGAAGAATTGAGCTTGTAATTTTCAAAACCTCCTATGAAGAAAAGCCCAGCCACAGATGGCTTCCCTGGAAAATTCTAACATTCAAAGAAGAATTAACACCCTTATACACTATTCTAAAAATAGAAGAAACACTTCCCCAATCCTTCTATGAGGCCAGTATCACCATCTCTCATGCCAGTAAAACCAGACAAAGAAATCACAGGAAGACTACAGACCAATATCCATTATCATTCGAGATGCAAAATTTTCCATCAAAATACTAGCAAACAAAATGCAGTGACATATTAAAAGAATTACATATCGTGACCAAATGGGATTTATCTTAAGAACCCAGCACTGGTTTCATATACAAAAAGGTCAATTAGTGTGCTATGCAATGTTAATAAATTAAAGGGAGAAGACCACATAATTATTTCAATAGATGCAAAACAGTATTTGACAAAATTCAACATCTTTTCATGATTGAAAAAGCACTCAAAAAGTAGTAGGAATGGTGAGAACTTCCTTAGTCTGATAAAAAGCATCTGTGAAAACCCCACAGCAAACATTACCCTTAATGATAAAATACTGGATGTTGTCTTTCTAGGATTGGGAAAAAACAATCATGTCCACTCTTGCCATTTCTGTTCAACGTTTTACTGGAAGTTCCAATCAGGGCAATTGGGCAAGAAAAAGAAATAAAAGGCAATCAGATGTCAAAGGAAGATGTAAAATTGTTTCAATTTATAGATGCCACCATCTTGTAGAAAATCCTAAAGACTCCACACATGAGGGAGAAAACCTATTTGTACTAAAGAACAAGTTCAGCAAGGTTGCAGGATAAAAGATAAATATACAAAAATCAGTACATTTCTATAAAGTAGCAATGAGCAATCTACAAATAAATTAAGAACTAATTTCATTTATAATAACATAAAAGTAACAAAATAAGAACAAACTTAACAAAAGAAGCACATATTTTGAACAATAAAAATTCAAAGCATCATTTAAAAAATCATTTTGAAAGATCTAATTTGTAAAGCATCCCATGATTATGGCTTGGAAGACATGCTATTGTCAAGACAATATTACCCAAGTTGATTTAGAGATTCAAGGTAATCCCAAATAAAATTCTGGATGTCTTTTCTGCAGAAATTGAGGAAGTAATCCTGGAATTCATATGGAAATGCAAGGGACCCAGAATAGTTAAAACTATCTTGAAAAAGAAGAAAAAAGTAGAACTAAAACTTCCTAATTTCAACATTTACTACAAAGCTACAGTCATGAGGACAGAGCAGTACTGGCACAGGATAGACAGACAGATCAATGGAATAGAATTGGGAATTCAGAAATTAACCCTTACATTCGTGGTCAGTGGGTTTTCAACAAGGGCCCCAAGACTATTCAGTGGGGGACAGGATCATCTTTGCAAATAGTTCTGGGACAACTAGACAAACACGTGAAAGAATGAAGTGAGGCTACTTCACACCACCTACAGAAACTAACTCAACATGTATCAAATGCCAAGAGCTAAAACTATAAAACTTTTAGAAGAAAACATAGGCATAAATCTTCCTGACCTTGGACTAGGAAACTGTTTCTTAGAAATGACTGCAAAAGGCACAAACAACAACAGAGGGCATAAAAGGATGAATTGAACTTAATATGAGTTATTCATTTTCCTACAGAATGGGAGGAAATATTTGCAAATAATCTGACAAAAGAAGTGTACCCAGAATATGTATGTAGATACATACATAGATGTATATTTTAAAACTCTTATTACTCAATATTTTTAAAAAATCCACTTTTTTTAAATGGCAAAGAATTTGAATAGATATTTATCCAAAGAAAATCCACAAATGACCATTAAGTACATGGAAATATGCCAATATTATTAGCAACTAGACTAGTTATAATTAAAAAAAGATAATAATATGTATTGGCAAGGAGGGAGAGAAAGGACCACTCATATATTGCCACACCTTTTTGGAAAATAGTGTAGCAATATCTAAAAGAGTTCAACATAGATTACCCTATGACCCAGCAGTTCCACTCCTAAGTACATAGCCAGAAAACTGATACCTATGTACACACAAAAACATGTACATAGATGTTTATAGCAGCATTATTCATAATAACCAAAAAGTGGAAACAAGTCAGATGTCTGTCAATTGATGAACAATCACAAGGTGGTATATCCATATGATGCAATATTATTTAGCCATAAAAATGAACAAAGTACTGAATATGCTGTAATATGAATGAACCTTGAAAACATATTGCTAAATTTAAAAATCAGCTCCAAAAATCAATATATATGATTCATTTGGCAAATCTACAGAAGCAGAAAGTAGGTTAGTGGCTTTTAGGAGCTGGGGTGGGGAAAGAGGAAATAAGTAGTGGTTGTTAATAAGTATAGGCTGGGCCAGTGAAATGGCTCAGTGGTGTAAGCACCTGCCTGGCAAGCGTGAGGTTCTGAGTTCGACTTCCGGAACCCACATAAAGAAAAAAAAGGCCGGTGATATCGCTCAGTGGCACAAGCGCCTGCTGGCAAGCACGAGGTCCTGAGTTCAACTCCCGGTACCCACATAAAAAAAAAAAGTATGGGCTTTTGGGAAGTGATGAGAATGTTCTGGAATTAGACAACAGTGGTAGTTGCAGAACTCTGAATACCCTACTAAATTGTACTGTTTATTTATTTACATATTATTTACATAATATTACATAACTATTTACATATTTTGATGTTTCTGTTTTGTTTTGTTTTGTTTTGTTTTGTTTTGTTTTGTTTTGAGGCAGGGTCTTGCCATGCAGTTCAGACTAAACTTGAACTCACTTTGTAGCCCAGGCTGGCCTTGAATTCGCAGCAATCCTCCTGTCTCGGACTCTCAAGTGTTGGGGTTACAGGCGTGCACCACCATGCCTGGCAATTGCACACTGTGAAAGGGTAAATTTTATTTACAAAGATAAATTTCTCCGATTTGATCATTTGGCTACTCTAAGTTATACTTTGTATAGAAAGCGTTTACTTCTTTTTATATACAGGTTTCCAAATGATTTGTTTTCTAGAATCTTTCAGTGATGACCAGTGATGATTTTGTTTGTTGTTTCATGTTTGATTATTACTAAAAATTCATGGATTTAAAAAATAAATAAAAGCATGAATTTTATTGTATATGGATTATATCTCTATAAAGATGTTAATTTTTTTTTTTTTTTTTGTGGGTACCGGGGGGTCGACCTCAGGACTTCGCGCGCCAACAGGCACCCGTGCCGCTGAGCGATATCACCGGCCCCTTTTTCGTATGTGGTATCCGGGAGTCGAACTCGGGCCCTCGCGCTTGCAAGGCAGGCGCTTACGCCGCTGAGCCATCTCACCGGCCCAAAGATGTTAATTTTTTTTTTTTTTTTTTTGTGGGTACCGGGGGGACGACCTCAGGACCTCGCACGCCAGCAGGCGCCCGTGTCACTGAGCGATATCACCGGCCCCTTTTTCGTATGTGGGATCCGGGAGTCGAACTCGGGCCCTCGCGCTTGCCGGGCAGGCGCTTTAAGCCACTGAGCCATCTCACCGGCCCAAGATGTTAATTTTTAAAAGGTATAATATGATTCTATTTATTTAAAATTTTTAAAACACAGTAATACTATAAATTATTTTGAAACATTACAAATGCAATGAAAGTAACTACATGCATGAGAATAAAAGCAGATTTAGTATATGTGCTGTCGAAGCAAGCACTAAAAGCAGGTTCAGAATTGTGGTTGTCTCTAAGGAGAAAAAAAAAGGTGTGTCCAGAGTGTTTTGGGTATTTTGTTTTGTTTTGTTGAGACATGTTCTCACTATGTAGCCCAGGCTGGCCTCGAACTCACAGTGATCCTCCTGCCTCAGCCTCCTGAATGCTGGGATGACAGGCATGCACCACCATGCCCAGCCAGGTTTTATACTTCGGGGGAAAAAAAATGTTAAAATCTATCAAATGTGAGTTCTGGACACGTGGATGTCCGTTATTTTATTTTATTGGAGGTACACACTCTACCACTGAGCTATAGCCCTGGTCTTTTTATTTATTTATTTTTATTTTGGGACACGATTTCACTCAATTGTCCAGGCTGGCCTCGAACTTGCAATCCTTCTACCTCAGCCTCTGGAGTAGCTGGGCTTGCGGTCATGCACCACTGCACCCAGCTGCCATTCTATATTCTATTTGAAATAGTCTATGATCATAAATCTTAGGATACAAACGAACCCCTTTATTCCTTTAGCCAGTAGTTGGTTGAATAATGCCCCACTCCCGCTACATAAGTTCTGTGGAACACGGGAATGTGACTTTTTTTTGAATAACGGATCTCAAGTTAAGGACCTCACGTTGAGATTGTCCTAGATTAGTATGAACTCTAAAGCCCACGACAAGCGTCCTTCTAAGAGAAAAGAAGGGGAGAAGACACATCCAAGGGCAGAAGCAGGGATGGGAGTGATGTGTGCCCAGAGGCCAGGGACCATCCAGGGACAGCGACAGCTGCTTTCCCTCTCGCAGCACCCTTCCCGCTCAGCCAAGTCTCTTCCCTACGCAGGAGACCCGCAGGGTCAATGGGCTTCGGCCGGTGCCGTCCTTGCTGGCCTCACTTTTGGTCTCGATGGGCTCAGCCTGCTGTCTTAAGACATCTTCTCCAGCCGGCCAAGGCACTGGCTCCCCTGGGTCACTTCCTGGCCGCGCCTACCCACCATCTCTGGCCTCCTGGGCATAGGTGCCACCCGTAAAACAACACACAAATGAGATGCTGCCAGCAGCGTGGACACGTTAAGGACCCGTGCGTGTCCCTCCTCACTTGATCTCCACAGAGGAAGTCTTTAACTAGTGCTGTCTTTGGATAGGAGATGGAGGCTCAGAGAAGTTAAGTAATCTTCCCAATTCAGAGCCAGCTGTGCTGGGCTTGGAGATGGGACTTGGTTAATTCCAGACATGCGCAGTTCAAATCCTGACGCCCCCTTTTCTCACCGTGACACTGAACTTAATTTCCTTTCCTTTTCTTCTTTCCTTCTCATACTGAGGATTGAACCCAGAACATTCACACTGAGCTACATCTCCTGCCCTTTTTATATTGTATTTTGAGACAGGGTCTAAGTCACTAAATTGCCCAGGCTGGGCTTGAATTTGTGATCCTCCTGACTCAGCCTCCCAGAGTGCTGGGATTATAGACAAGCACTACCACATCTAGCTCGAACTTAATTCTTAACCCCTCTGCATCTGTACTTCTGCATCTATAAAAGCGAAACCATATGAATTCCTTCCTAGAAGCTTAGGGAAAAGATTCCCTGGGGTTCCTGCATGCTGCCCTCACTTGGCACATAGTAAGTGCTCAATAAATGCCAGCCAGGATTCTCAGCATCGATGTTGTTTCTAGCAAATTTTTATTCAGAGTTCATCACTTTGGGTTTACCCCTCCACAGGGGAAGAATTTTATTTGGTTGGTTACTTTTTCTAGACAATTGCTTGTTTTTATTTTATTTCCAGCCAGCATTCTTAATTGGACCTCAATGTGTGATTTGGGGCTTCTTCTACTTGCAGTATGAAGTCAGGCCTCGGCTTGCGGCTGTTTGGGCTCTCTGGGCTGGAACCGGAGTGCAAGTCTACACGGCCAAGGAGCCCCGCGAGGCCTGCCGTGTACAGCCAACTCGCTTCCCGGAAAAACTGCACATCTCCCAGCTGAGGGCTCCGACACAGGGAAAATGCCTTCTTCTGCAGCTTATTTGCTCAGGGTTTAAAAGGTATTTCTGGGCTTTGGCTAAGAGGAAATCTAGCTTTGGAGCAAATCCTTGGGCCCTGGCTTTCTGTAAACATCTTAGTGTACCAGTGCGGCACGACGCTCACTCCACACGGGGTTGTTCCCCAGATGCATGGCCAGCTGGGATGGGGTGAAGTCGGCACGACAGGCAGGTGCACGGTGTACGGGCACTGTACGGGCTGTGTGGGGAAAGGAGGGAGAGTTGGGGTGAGGGTCGGGAAGGACGAGTACTGGTGAGTGACTGAGACCTTCTTCCCATCACCCCAGGACCCTTCCCTTGGGACTTTGAGGATCACTGGGATGAGACAGTCATTCAAGTCACTCCACAAATATCCCCAGAGACCAGGCCCTGCACCCAATGCTGGGGACTCTGTCTCTACGACCCCAAGTTGTTGCACCAGTGAGTTCTTTCCCAGGGAATCCCTAGACCAGAAAATCATTGTGTCAAAGAACTCTGCTGCCGAACAGTTCCTTCTCATGGGGAACCCAAGACAAGCTGAGGTCCACGCCACAGCCTAGGACAGCTCAGCTGGGCAGCTAGGGAGCACTCAGGACTCCATGCAGTCACTTGGGGACTGACAGCTTCTCTGCGGTGGTTTCACAGTACCAGAGCACCTCAGAGTCTTGGGTGAGACTCTGGCCGTTCAGCAGACTGAGGGTCCCCGCACTCTCTGTGTGTGGAAGGGTGTGGGGCAGCACTGGGGAGCAAACCCAGGCCTTCACATTGAGCTACACCCCCAGCTCTTTTTAATTCTTTTTATTTTGAGACAAGGACTTGTAACGTCACTAAGTTGCCCAGGCTGAGCTGACTCGTGTGATCCTCCTGCCTCAGCCTCCCCGAGTACTGGGATTAAAGGCATGAGGCTCCACACCAGGCCACTGGAGTGCAGAATTCTTTAGGGTACATCCCAGAAGTGACCTCACCACTTCCTCCCACATTCTGTTGTCAGAGTCCAGTCACTCCCAGGGGCCATCTGTGTGCCTCACAGAACGAGGGCGCCAGATTTGGTGACATCTACGTCCTCTGTGCAGCCTGGCTTTCTGCTCCTGGCGGAGATGAAGCATCTTCTGAGCCCAGCCTGCTCCTCTCCTCCCAGCAACTCTGGGCGGCCGGCTCACTGCTCCTAACCTCAGTTTGCTCAGGCAGCCAGCAGCGATGCTAATCAAGGTACCTGCGTCACAGGTGTCAGTGTGACCTGTGAGCACACTGGGAGGAGAAGCCAGTCCCAGGGCGGGCACCTGCACGTGCTCTGTGCTTTGCAATGCAATGCATTCATTAGGAAAAGTGGCAGAAGCTTCTAAGCCCAGGCTCAGGGCGGTCCTGCGGGCTCGACTTCCTGCTACCACCATGAGCTGTGTAATCACCTCGGCCAGGTCACCTTGACCTCTCTGAGCTTCAGCCTTAGAATCTGTAAAATGAAGATAATCATCAACCCTGCCCCCTAGAGCCGTGCAATAAATAAAGCAGTTAAAGGTTTTGCCACGCAGCCTGACACACAATAAGTGCTCACTCAGGATTAGCCATTCTGTGACTACAGGAGCGTGTGTACCTATCACCTCGGTTCACCTCTTACCCCTGCCCAGGTGGAAAACAGCAGCTGGAGACGGCCGCGTCACGTGTTCCGAGAATGAATGAATGCAGAGGGGAATGAATGAATCACCTCGGTAATCTCTGTCTTCAGAGGCAGGAGGTACACGGTCCCTGTTTCTCGGAGCAATGGTGATGTCTGCCAAAATAAATTAACTTTCCCACATCAGTGAGTCATTTGGCAGGAGCGGCAGCCTTGTGAACTGAATAGAGAAGGGGGCGGGAGGAGGCCAGAGGCAGGGGGGGGAGGGGAGCAGAGTTTTGTAATGACTCAAGATAGAAGAACCAGCTCTTATTCTCTTTCTTTCTCTTGCTCGTCCTCTCCCTTTCTTTTCTTTTTTTTAGACAGGGCCTCACCGCGTAGTTCAAGCTGGTTTGTACTCACTACACAGCTCAGGCTAGCCTGGAACAACTCGCAGCGATCCTACCGCCTCAGCCTCCCAGTGCTGGGATTCCAGGCGTGCCCCACCACGCCCGGCTCTCTCCCTTAAGGGGAGGGCTGAAAGAGACAATGGACGAAATGACTTTGGATTTGAGAACCATCCAAAGGACTCCAGATGATACCAGCATGCTCGGCCCCATGCTGGAGTGGACCGTGAGTGCGGGGTCAGGCCCGATCCCAGGCCACTACCTTGGGTCAGGCCTGGTCTGCTCGGACACGCACCCTCCCTTGGCTGTTCCCACGCTCAGCTCAAGCCCCCTTCAGTGGCTGGGGAAGCCGCAGGGCAGAGCAGTGAAGATCAAAGACTGAGACCTTCAGGTCCTCGCAGGAAGAATAAAGGGGATGGGAGGAGCCGGCTGAGATGGACTTAATTACCTTCTTGGGGGTTTTATGAGGCAGCCTCTAGGAGCGGTTCTGCCTGTCTCCTGGAAAATCAGACCAGAGACAGCGAGTCTCGAGTCTCGCATAAAAGAGATTGATGTTAGAGGAGAAAAGAAACTTTCTGACCTCTCAGAGGATGATGTTCCTTCAGAAACATGGTTCTGATGGGCTCACTCTTCTGCCCAAACCTTCTCTAGCTCCCCATTGCCCTCAGGGTACCATCTCTTTTAGAGTATGGTTAAGAGCATGGGCTTCCGGGTACAGAAACCTGGGCTGAAATCATTGCTGGGCAGCTTGGGAAGTTAATTTTTCCAAATCGTTACTCTGTAAAAGTGTGTGCAGTGCCCCCAGCATCGACACCTCTTCCCGCAGATACTGGGATCCACACGTGCTCAAGTCCCTTTATATAAAAAGGCACAGTATTTGCATACAACCTCTGCAGATCCCTCTGTGGGCTTCAATTGTGTCTAGATGGCTTGTAATACCTAATACAACGTAAATGTTCCATAAATAGTTGTTACCTGATATTGCTTAGGAAATCATGACAAGGAAAATGCCCGTGCATGTCCAGTACAGACAAAAAAAATTTCCAAATCTTTTTTCTTTGCAGTTGGTTGAATCTACGGATGCGGAACCTCCGGATATGGAGGGCTGACTGTGTTCATTTCCTCGCAGGATGTGGGACTGAGGGCTCCAGGTCCTCCCCGGCTGCTGCCTGTTGCCTTTGGCTGAGGACTGCCCTTAGTTCAGCTTATTTCATTATTTACAAAGCATACAAACTCCTAGAGCAATAAAGAAAATCTGCAGCCAGGCATGGCGGCGCATGCCTATAATCCCAGCACTATTGGAAGCTGAGGCAGAAGGATCCCAAGTTAGCAGTGCCTGGGTAATTTACCACAGCCCTGTCTCAAAAAAAAGGCCGAGGATGTAGCTCTTTGTAAAAAACAAAGCCTTGGGTTCAATCCCCAGGACAACTAAAAAAAAAAAATCTTGCTAACAGGACACAAATCACACCCGTCTGTAGCTTAAACCCAGAAGCGAATGCATTAGTTTTGCTGTATGCTTATTTTGTTGACCAGAAGCTAGTTACTCAAGTGCAGGGAATATGGATGCTTTTACTGGAAGAAAGGAAAATAGGTCCCAGATAGACAAACTGCGAGGATCCTTGCAATGAACTGTTTGTTCCCCAAATTCCTAGGTTGAACTCCTACCCACCTCCCCCATGCAATGGGATGAGGAGGTGGCCTTTGGGAGAGGAGTAGGTCACAAGGGTGCAGCCCTCATGATGGGATTAGTGCCCTTAGCAAATGGACCCCAGGGAGCTCCTTGTGCCCCCTGCCCATGGGGATGCAGAAAGCTGGCCATCTGCAACCCAGATGAGCGCCCTCATCAGAGACAGGCGTGGACTTCCGGGTCCATGCCCCTGGATCTTGGGCTTCCAGCCTCCAGCCACCCATCTATGGTTCTCTGTTACAGAGGCAAACGGGCTATGAAAGACCCTACTCTGTGACTGAGGGGGTTTGTAGTGAACACCAAGGTAAAGAGAGGCATTATCTCCCTGCTGTTTCTCAGAGATTGTACTATTTATCCTGAATGAAAAACATCTGTCTGCCAGGTGTGACGGTGCACGCCTGTCATCCCAGCACTCTGGGAGGCTGAGGCAGGAGGATCGTGAGTTCCAGCCCAGCCTGAGCAACTTAGCAAGAGTCTGGCTTAAAATTAAAAATTAAAAAAGAGGCTGGGGATGTAACTCAGTGCGAAGGCCCTGGGTTCAATCCCCCGAGTACCCTCAAAACCAAACCAAACAAAACAAAAACAAAAGCACAAAACCCATTGATCTCATCAAATCCTTACCAGCTCTGAACATTATTGTTCAAAGGACATTAGTCCTCTCCTTTGCTGGTTTGAAAGTTTGTAAACATCATCTATAAGGGTTGTGTTAATTTGCATCTTTCTAATAATAATTATTGAATAGGAAAACCCTGCCGTGTATCTTTTGAACAGCTGCATTTCCTCTCTAACTGCTCTTCAAGCATTTAGTAGATGCTTGCTTCTGAATCGCCATCAGGATTAGAAAATTCCCTGGAACAAGGATCCCGCTCCTCTGGGGCACCCGGGCCATGTTCTCTGCCCTCCTGAACACCACACAAGCGATAGTTACCAACTGATGAGTTTCAGAAAGCCGCCTCCGATATTTGCTGAGCTCATGATTCTTTCACAAGAGAGACTGTGAATCTCCATAAAAAATACACGTGTAACTGAAAGGACATACCAATCGCACTAGGTCTGTGTCGCACGGGAGGATCCGCGGCACAGGTCTGGGATTAATGAGGTTAATTACACACTACACCTCATCATTTGGAAACAAGTGGTTCAGTGTGAGGGGAAGGCAGGCAGGTTGCTTTATTCTTGGGATAAATGAAAGATTAATTTTTAAGTCTTTTTAAATACCTCTCAAAGAGGCGCTAGAGATGAAATTGCTTTTAATTGGCCAACTTAGCACTAGCTCTTGAATGCTCAAGTGAGCAGAAGGAGATCTCCTCGGTCTGTTTAAACTTGAACTTGTCATCTTTTTGTCTCGCTCCCCCTCCTCCCTCCCTCCCAGGCCACAGACTCAACCACTCGCTTCTCAGCAGAGGCCCCTGCAGGGCTGGGGATCCCAGCACTTCCTGTTTCCCAGCACCAGACCCAGGGCAGCCTGGGTACCAGCAGGTGGGGAACGAGTGAGCTTCTGGTTTTTTTGCTTTAGCAGACAGGAAGTTATGTCCGTGCGTTGGAAATGGCACACGTCCTGAGATCAAATTCATAATCATAGTGGTTGACCTTGGGCAAATCGCTTAACATTCCTGAGTCTCAGCTACTTCATCTGTTACAAGGGGACTCTGAGGGCTGGAGATGTGGCTCCATGGCACAGCACTTGCCTAGCAAGACTCGGTTTCATCCTGGCTTGGAAGTGCATGCCGCAATCCCAGCACTCTGGGAGGCTGAGGCAGGAGGATCGCAAGTTTGAACTCAGCCCAGGCAAAGCTGGACCATTTAGTCTTTCATGTTTCAAAATAAAAAAAAAATAAATTAAAAATGGGTTTGGGATGTAGCTTCATGTGAAGGTCTGGGATACAATCTCCAGTATTGCCAAAAAAAAAAAAAAAAAAAAAAATGTGGGGATGCGGATGTGGGGAGATTCTAAAATGTACCACAGAAGCTACGCTCCAAGGCACGCTAGTAAATGTTTAATCATGGGCTTCCTGGAGGAAAACCCTGACTGCCGACCTGGCCCTCTCTGCGGGTGAACACCCCCACCACAGCCAGGATCCAGCTGGTGAACGCAGAGTCAGGAAGAGCTGTGTTTCCTTCATCCGCATCTGACAGGCAAAAATAGTCCCAAGAGCACCGTTGACAGAAAGATGAGCTAAATTAATTGAAGAATTTTAAGTATTATTACTTTCCTTTTAAAATATAATTAAATTAACTGTAAGTTTACATCATTTACTTTTTAAAATCACAGCTGTGCCTCCCTACTCTCCCAAGTAGGATCCCCTGGAGGATAGAGGGACCCAAGGTTGGAGGAAGGGACACGTCTGCAGGTGACCCCGGCTGATGGGGACGGCTCAGGTCTGCAGCGTGGAGCAGGGCAGCTCTGGGCCTAGGTGGGCTCATCGCAAATGAGTCTTCTCCCCCTCTTCTTGCCAGGTCGAAATGCGAGGATGTGGGAAAAGATTTTAGCACAGCGCCTAGCACATAGTAACAGTTCAATAAAGGGTAGTAGCTCTCATTAGCGAGGTGCTAACTGGCCTGATGGAGACGTATCAGCGTGGTATCAGGAGCCTGGCAGAGGCACAGATGAAGGTGCTGGGTTTGAGCCAAGCATAAGGAAGAAGGCGAGGTCTGCCTTTGAAGCTAGACTATTAGGGGATTTAGGAAGCCTGCTTCTCAAAATAAATACAGAACTAGGGACATTGAGTGGAAAGCCCCTCTCTCTAGAGTGGGAAGAAGAGTCAGTAAGGCAAATCAAGGGACTTAAAAAAATAAAAGCAGATGTCAAGCGTAGTGGTATAGGCCTGTAATCCCAGTACTGGGGAGGCTGAGGCAGGAGGATTGCCAAGTTTGAAGCTACCCTGGGCCACGTAGGGAGCTCCTGTTTCCGGGAAATAAATAAATAAATAAATAAATGCAGGTAAACTGGTATGAGAAACTGTGTGCCTTCTTTGCCTAGCAGTGGGCACAGGCCTGGCACACTGGGCACTCCTGGTTTGGCGTATGGCAACCTCACAGCAGTGGGAGTCTGAGGATTGTGTAGACTGGGATCAGACCAGGGCTGGACTTCAGGAAAGACCTGCTGGTGCTCAGAGAAGGAATGAAGTTGGTTGTTCGACCCAACCTGTCCTTATCACCAGACCCAGCTTCCGCCTTCTCTGGTGCAGTGGGAGGTGAGCGGCTTGGGTGGTTAGAGCTGACTCTGGGGTGAGGGGACCCTCTCTGCTGCGCTCCTCCATCAGGAGCTATCGGGGCCGTGCGCAGAGGCAGTGAATGGCTCCTGGCCAGCCCACTCCTGCCTTCTCTTCCAGCCTCATACTGGATTTGCTTCAAGGAGAAAGTACCAATCCTTGTGAACTCCGGGCATCCACCCATTGACCCGCTCCCCAGGCAGCCATTATTCTCTTTGCCACCCCCTGATTTCCTCTTTATGAGCTGAACAAAAAAGATAGTAAGCGCTGAGATTACTGAGTACCAGCACTTTACATGTGACTTTTTTCATCTGCAGCTACCAAGGAGGTAGATTTTATTCTAAAATCCCTGTTGTGTAGATGAGAAAACCGAGTCCACACACAGAGAAAAGAACCACCCACAGTCACTCAGTTGCTAAATGGTTAAAATCAGGCTTTGAATCCCGGTCTGTGACACTCTGCAGCCCAGTAGCTGCCATGGCCCCCAAGACCCTCTGGTCCTCAACAAATCCGCCTGAGGTAGGGCCAGGAATAGGGTGAGGAATACCTGTGTAACTTTTAAGGAAGCACTCATTTGCATATCCACACAAGCCCAGAGTTGGCATTTGCAGGATGCTGAGAGTCAACATCTCCTTAAATGCCGTTACCTAGGTGCCTGCCCTGGCCCAACCTCTAGGTAAATACTCAGCCCTAGGGCCCAGGGCAGGGTTAGTACCTTTTTGCCCACCCTGAGGTCAGGCAGCTTCCACAAAGGAAGAAGGTTCTATCCCAGCTGTGACCAGAGCCACTTTGTCCAATGTCCCTTGAGCTCCCCATGGCACTTCTCAGCTCTGGAGAGAGGAGCGAGGAGAAGCAGGCTTGGGCGTGGATTGAGCTGGGGCTGGGTGGGGTGCCAGTGGGGTTTTCCATGGCCCCCCCAACACACACAGCGTAGGGGAGGATGTTGGCAGCAGATCTCGCTGCAGCCTCTTTGCTGACTCTTTGCTGGGGCTTTTGTCCTGCAGAAATGCCCTTCTCAGTGGCCTTGGTGGTACAAAGTCCGGACAGACAGGTCCGGAGCAGACAGACCCAGGTTGGAATCCTGCCTTCACTTCCAACTGTGCGCTTTTATTTTTTTATTAGTATGTACATGTTTGCAGCACATAATGATTATATTTATCATGGGGAGGTGGTACACATCTGAATTCTCATTTTCATTTTTAGATAGTGGGCTTTTCTTCCTTGTGCCTCAACTCCCCCATCTGTAAAATTCGACCGTTGCTTTGGTGAGGTGTGTTGGCTTCCTGAAGCTGCTCTAATAAATTACTGCAAAATCTCTGGAGGAGAAGGCTTCTTTGCCTCTTTCAGCTTCTGGAGGCTCCTGGAGTTACTTCCTCAGCTTCCTTCTGTCCCTGTGTCTACGTCTTTGTCCTTCCATTCCTGTCTTTTGTTAGGACACTCTGTGACTGTAGGGCAAACTTTAACTCAATATGATCTTATCTCTATTCCTGTCTTAATTATATCAGCAGAGACCCTATTCCCAAATAAGGTCACATCCTGAGGTTCTGGTGGACAGGACTGAGGGAACACCATTAGGCTACCGCCAGAAACAAGCCGGGCTCTCAGCCCTTGGTAGCCAGACACTCTGCCTTCTCTTATCCCATGTGGTGGCCCTTTCTCCCCCGTGGAAAGAGAAAGGTCACTGCTGAGATGGGTGGCCACTTCTCCCATGATGCTGGTCTCCTCCTTCATCCGGGCACTCTTCCGTCTGGTTTCTGAGCAGGGGGTGAATCAAGGCCAGATTCTCCACTCATCTGAACTATACTTTCCATGGAAATAAACTTTCCCAAGGAAGCCGGTTTGTCTGCTATTCTTAGTCCACAGCCTGAGCTGACAGCAACGTTAATCAAACAGGGGACAAAGCTACAGTCTGGTGGGATCCTGGTACCCGCTGAGAGCTCTGGCCACACCCTCACATGTGCAGGGGCTCCTCCAGCTGTCCCAGGCCAATTTGCAGTGAAGAGATGAGGATCAGAGAGTCCAGCAAGGAGCCCAGGAGTACATTGCTTTTCTGGTGGCCCATGTTTGAAGACCATACCAGTTGCATTGCGCCCCAAATCTCAGCAGCCTATTCTCGTAATGCGTGCTCTGTGCCTGGCTGGGTGGGTGCTCTGAGGTGCACTAGATCCTTGATCCTTGTGGCCACCTTGCAAGGCCACTGTCACTGCCTACAAACGAGACTCAAAGAGGCTCCAGGAAAGTCAGCAATGACTTCATGATCTTGATGCGGTCTGAGTGGGGTCAGCCCCCAGCCCGCCTTTTCCCTCTTCCCAGAGAGCCCTCTCTGATCTCTCGCTTCTGTGTCTTTCTGCTCCTTCCTGAGGGGGGCAGGTGTGGGAAAGATTTCCCAGGAGGAAGAGGCAGGGCAGGGGGGGCCTCTTCATCATCTGGTCTTCATTCTACAGAGAAGGAGAAGCATGCCTGGGGGGGGGGCGTGCAAGTGTGTGAACATGTGACAGTGTGTCTATGTGTATGTAATCATGCATTTACGCATGTTCATTGTGTTCATGCACGGGCATAAGAAAGTGTGTGTGTCGCTGTCTGAGTGAGCAAGAAATTGAATATGTGAGCATGTGTGTGACTATGTGCATGTGTGGTGAGTGTGTGTGAGTTTACAGGGGGGCAGGGAAGGGGCAGGGGTGAGAGGCCACTTTCCCTGGAGGCTGGACGGGTGGCCAGGGGTCTTCCCCTCCCCCTCCCGCTTGCCACCCCTGGCCCCACCCCACCCCTTCCCAGCACATCCAAATGAAAGGGAGCGAAGCTGGGGGCGCATGGCAGGGGGGTCAGGGCATTCACCCCTGCCATCCCAGGTTCCCTAACGCTGAGGATTACAGCTTCTTCGCTGCCGATGTTTAATCAGCTGGTAGCAATTTAACCATTACACCCCAGTGAGAGAATCCCAGACATTTCCTACAGGAGGTGCAGGGGGACGACTCAGATGGGAGGAATGCAGAAGGGGGGGCAGTGGAGACACAAAACAGCTTTATTAAAAAGGAAAAAGAAAACGGAACTGGGTCTGTAATTGCACCTCAGTTTGAAATAAAGCTCCCAGGGCTGGGCGAGAGGAAGCAGCCCCCAAATTTCCTGGGCACCTAGGGACCCCGCAATGGGGATGCAGCGAGGGAGGCGGTGGAGGAGTTTGGGTGTGGGAAGGAGTTTGTGTCCCGCAGGGAGGGATGGCCCGGTGACCCAGAGCAAGGACCCCTATCACATCCCCTAAGCCTTGCCGGGATGGAGACGGTCCCTCCGAGGGGAACAGGTCTAGCATGGCCATGAAGGGCCAAATCGCTGTTAGCACCATGGGTTTATGTGGAAGTGCACGGGAAATGAGACCTGCGTTTTCATTCTTAAAAAAACAAAAAGGGTTCTTCCATCTCACTCCCTTTTCTGGCTCAGTGTCCCTTAAAGCAGCCAGCCCTGAGCCCTGGTGGTCCTTAGCCAGCTGTCACCAGAGAATCCCAAGCCCATATGCAGTGGGGGACCTCATGGAAAGGAAGCCAAACAGAAAGCAAGGGTGGCACTTGGGGCACAGAAAAACCACCTACCTGGAAGCCTGGGGTCCAGGTTCAAAGCCCAGGGCTGCCCTTACTTGCTGAGTTTACAGGGGCGAGTTTCTAAGCATTTCTGAACCTTGGCTCTTCATCTTGATTTATAGGGTTTGGCACACTTTTCCTGCCAAAGACCAGGCAGTAAAAAAATTGGGGGCACATATAGTCTCCTTGGCAAGCAGGTGATTTTGCTTCTGTAGAATGAACCGCACGTAAATGAATGGGCACTGCTGTGTCTGATAAAACTTTATTTACAAAAACAGCGCACGGGCCCATGGGCTGTGTAGGTTGCTCACCCCAGATCAAAAACATAAGTACGACAATGCCCACCTCTTGGTGTCCCAGCGAGAATGAAAGGCGTCGCATCTCCAAGGTCTGAGTCACATCAGCCGATCATCGTCAGGTGGGGCAAGAAAAACAGAAAAGACTTTTCTGACCAACAAACTTCCCACCAACAACCTAAAGTGGTGAGGCCACTTAAAAGCCTCACCTCCCAGTGCTGTTGCATTGGGGGCCAAATCTCAACATATGCCACTAGTGGGAGTCTAAGGGATATAAGGGCTTGGACACTGAGGAGCTGGGCTTTGCAGGTTGAACAGGAGATTTCCAGAGAGAGGACATGAGGGGGCTGTAAAAGGAAAGAAATGACATTCCCATTCAAGAAACAGAGGTAGGAGGGCCTCAAATGTGCCATGGGAATGGGGGAGAAAGGAGAAGGAGACAGGCAGGTTCAAAGAGCAGTCCCCATCCCATTTGTCACCTTGATTTGGGAACACAAAGGGGTTCCATCCACTGTCCTCCTAGTTGTCCTCACTGGTCCTTGGGTCCTCACTGCCTTCTGGACCCAAGTGACTCACAGTTTTTCCAGGCAAGGGGGCTACGGGACATTACAGTAAAAGGCAGGGACACAGAGGTCATCAAAGCAGTGCCCAGTGCCTGCTCAAGTGTTGCTTCCTGTGGGGGCTTTAATAAATATCTTCACCTCGCCACAGATCCATCTCCTCCTGTGAAAAATGGGGTTCACCACCTCATCTATGCCCACAGTGCCCTGCGGGTGATTAAGTGGGAGGGTGGAGGGCAGAACTGATCCCAAGGCTTGCTGGGCACATAGTGAGCCCTCAGAAACAGAGACAAGTGTTACTGCTAGGGCAGCTGAGTGTCCCTCATTCCAAATGCTTTACACCACAAGCATTTTGGGTTTCAGATTTTTTAAAAATGTATTGGAATATTTGCATCTATATAATGAGGTACTTCGGAGATAAGACCCAAGACTGTAAGTTAGGTTCTCTAGAAGACCAGATTCAATATATATATATATGATTAGACAAGGGATTTATGAGGCAGGCTTATAGGATCAGACGTGAGTCCCGGTAGCCCTCTGCCCAATCAGAGGCAGAAGAATCCAAAATGCCTATCTGTGTCCTAGAGGGACAAGGGTCTAGTAGCAGTCAAAGGTTGAAGGCCTGGAAACTCCCTGCAGTCATGGGTGTGAGGCTGTGATAGAAGGCTGAAGAGTCTGTGCTGGAAGCCTGAAGGAAAAAGGCATGGTGAAGACCAGACAAAAATGGAAACACTGCCTTCTTTCCCTTTTTATTCTGTCCAAGCTACAAGCCTATTGGCTGGTATTACCCACATCTGGAGCTGGTCTTCCTCTTCCATTTGCTGCCTGCCATGTCAATCATCCATAGACATACCCAGAGTTTACTAATCCGCTACCCAGTTCTCACTCGTCAAGTTGACACATCACAACAAACCACCACAAAGACTAAACAGGAAGCTCATTTCTGCTCCACCATGTACACATCACTTGAAGGGCATAGTACTTTTAGCACATCAGCATTCTGGCAGGGACTTGTCACATAAAGTTATGCATGGAGTTTTCTACTTGTGGCATCCTGTTGAAGCACAAAAAGTTTTGGATTTTGGAGCATTTTGGATTTTGAAATTTTGGATTCAAAGCCTATATTATTAATCTTCTCCTGCCCCTCTGCCCCCGGGGCCTAAGGGTATAAATGCATCATGGGACTCCTTGACCTTCACATCTGGGAAGTCTGGGAGGTGGCCTGGGCCCTGTGGTGTGTCACAGCCATGGATATCGAGTACTTCAAAGACTTCCAGTGTGGCTTCCTCATTGTTAGGTTGGAGCACAGGAAAAGGGAGCCATTGAGAAAGGGGTGATGGGGCTGAGACACACACACACTGGCCAGTGATTGCCCAGCCACATCCCAGCCATTTTCTGCGTGTCAGCCAGACAGCACAAATCACTTCCACTGGCCCTTACAGCACTTCTGCAAGAAACACTTGACCCACTCTTTTCCAGGTGAGGAAACTGGGGCTCAGGAGGGTGTAAGAAACTTCCTCAGAGTCAAGCGACTCTGATAGTACTGGCCAAGCTGGGGTTTGAAACTAAGAAGAGGGAGCCCAAACCTCAGGCTCTGCCCGTGGTGCACAGAGACACACACTCTGCCTTCTAATGATCTGCCTGTCCAAACTCAAACCCACCATCTTGGTAGGAAGATAAAGCAAAACTGGGGAGTTCTGGGATGCCAGACTTTTAGGGCCCAAGCTGGGCTGTCTAGATCCATTTTCTGTTGCTGTAACCAAATACCACGGACTGGAAAATTTATAGAGAAGAGAGGTTGATTGAGGGCAGGTTCCCAAAGACTGTGAAGCCAAGAGCATGACCCTGCATCTTGCCAGAGCTTCCTGTCGCTTCCTACCATGGTGGAGGGCAGCCCATGCTGGAACACAGCAAATAAGCTAGCTCAGGTCTCTTGTCTGCTTTTTATAAATCCTCTAATGCCATCATGGAGACCCCCACTCCCATGACCTCATCGAATCCTAATCACCTCCCCCAGTTGGTGTCCCAAGCACAAGGCCCTCTCTGCCAGCCCACCGCTGGGGCCCCTTTCTTCTGTGCCGTGTGGGTGGAGACTGCAGTCAATGTCACCGCGAGTACCTGTTGATTTTCCAGAGGAAACCTTGTCAAGTCACCTTGGGGCACACTGTACGAAAATTAAAGCATTAGTTAAAATACATAAAACATGAAACAGGGAAAGCAATGGAAACAGCTGAAATAGTATAATAAAACATGTCATTACAGCAGATTAGGATGAAAAATAGTTCTTGCATTATGCCCCGAAGGTTGGCAAACTGGGATTTCATCAATATGTCAAGAAACATACACACAAACGCACACGCAGAGATATTTATATACGAAATCTCAGAAGCAGTGGAAACAGCTGAAATAGTAGAATTATGTGCATTTTGCATCTGTAGTACTTATTATTCCACTGGTTTGTACAACACGCTCAGATGTGAATGGAGGAGAGGGCAGCGACCCTAAAATCTGCAGTGTCACAGGGCTGGGTGGTCTTCCATCTCGAGTTTGCTCAGAAGGTAACAGCAACCTGTCCAAGATCAGCTCTCCGACCCCTGCTTGTGGCCTGGCAGAGCTCATGCGACGCCACACTCCTGCCCCTGACGGGGTCATGGGTTGTTTTGCCACATGGGGCAAGCAGGAGTCCTCAGACGCTGGCCACAAGCCAACTGTACTCACTACTGCTCCCGGCAGGGATTGAACTTCACTCTTGGGGAAGGGTACCTGGGGAGGGGCATAAGTAGGGCACAGGAAGTTCCCCAGGAAACTGGGATGGTTGGTCCCCTACAACAAAGCCCCCATCCTGTGGCTCTTGGCAACAGTGTTCAGCTTCCTGCTATGACATTTTGAGCTCAAAGGTGGACAAAACTAGCTGGGAGTGGTGGTGCACATCTGTAATCTCAGTACTCTGGGAGGCTGAGGCAGGAAGATCCTAAGTGCAAACCCAGCCTGGACAATTTAGAGACTTAGTGAGACTCTGACTCAAAATAAAGAAGAACTGGGGTTGTAGCTCAGTGCAAAAGGCCCTGGGTTCAACCCCCAGTGCTGGGGAAAAAAAAAAAAAAGGACAAAACCAGTGAAATTACTACAAGACACTCCTAAACCAATCCTTCCCCACTGGATGCAAAAGGAAATACGTGCTCGGATTATGAGAGTCTGCTGAAGGACAGGGATTGTCTGTGTGTCCCCTTGAATGAAGAGGGTCCACCCATGATCAGCAAATTAGCAAACTGCTTCCGGTGATCTCTCTGGTTGGTCTGAGGTCTGTGTTATGTCACTGCTGGAGTTGGTCCCAAAGCAGGGCCTTCCCAGCCAGAAAATGAGGCCATATTCACCCTTCTTTCCTGAGGCTAATTGTTGGGGTGTGCTTTAAATTCCCTTTTGATGTGCTAAGAGCTCCCAGGGAGGGAAATAAACAGACCCTCAGGTCTAGCCAGCCGCTGTAGAGTGAGACCCCTAATTCCCTAGTGCAGGGCTGGGGTCTCTCCAGGCCCATCTGCCCTCCCCTCTGCCCGCAGTCATTGTCATCACTTACAATAACATTTTGCACTTGGAGGCCCGCTCTTCTTCCTAAGTGCCCTAACCATGCCTAAAGAGTGGCTTTTGAATGTAAATAATGAAGTATTTGCCCTTCTAGGGTTTCCCGGTCTATTGGGGAGGATGCTCTTCCCTCAACCTTTGGTTCAAGTATGCACACGACCTCGTGCACACTCAGTGAAGCACGTGCATGCATCCTTACTAACAAGCTTGTGTACACACACGTGCATGCACACATGCTCACACACTCTCCCTCTAACGGCACAAATGTAACTAAGATCACTTGTCCCGTTTTTCTCTTCAAGATGCAAATAATCAAGCCAGGTGTGCTGGCACATGCTTGTTCAACTAGCACTCAGGAGGCTGAGGCAGGAGGATCACCATGAGTGTGAAACCAGCTACATAATGAGTTCAAGGCCAGCCTGGAATACATAGGGAGGCCCTATCTCAAAAAAAGCAAAACCAAAAAAAAAAAAAAATAAGGAAAAGAAAAAGTAAATAATCAGCCAGGCATGGTGGTGCACATCTGTATCCCAGCACTCTGGGAGGCTGAGGCAGGAAAATCTTAAATTTGAACCCAGCTTGGGCAATTTAGCAAGACCCTGTCTCAAAATAGAAAGGGCTGGGGATGTGGCTCAGGTTCAGTCCCCAGTACTGCAAGAAAAAAAGAAGAGCAAACAATTATGAAAGTTCCTATTTTTTGAGTGCTTAAAATCTTCCCAGTTCCCAGCTAAAGGCAGTCAGCACACACTCCATCTTCAGCCAGCCCTGCGATTCTTTCAGTGGCGTCATCAGCCCATTCTACAGACAGGGGAACTGAGAACCCATGAGGTATGGTCACTTGCTCAGAGTCACACAGCTAATAAGTGACAAAGCACAACTGCAACTCATGACAGTCACCAACGCCCATACTTGAGCCACTGCTGAGCTGATGACCCCAGCCAACTTGGGTCCTTCACTAAATGTCCTTGCCCATGGTACCTGGGCAACCCCAGGGAAGAGGAGAACATGCCAAGGAGCCCCTTCTGGAGGGTGGCATTTTGCAGAGTCCTTGGGACTCTGTTATAGAAGCCAGAAGTGGACCCGCAGCAGCCACATCTCAGCATGGACTGACTGTCCACACCCTGGCTGTCCCTCACATGTGGCCCTCTTTTCCCAGCTCCAGCCCACTTCCCTCTTCACAGCTAGGAAGGGGAACAGGGTCACTTTGGGCTCTGCCACGGCTGCCACCACAAGGCCAGGACGTTGAGAGGTGGCCACCAGTTTCTCATCATTCCAGCCCTAAGAAGACAAGACCGAGACAGAGACAAAGACCCGGTCCCCTCAGTGTCTTTTCTGCTGGTGTCTTGACACCATGCAGGGTGTCACACACTCTCAGTGGGTGTCGAGGCCAGCGCCACTCGGCCAGGGAGCTGGAAACTGCGTACTTGGTTGGATTTCCCTTCCCTGGGAGGATCTTTGACTCCAGCCACAATTGCTTAAAACTACAGTGTTGCCTGCATGGAACGAGATGGCTTTGACCTTTCGTTCAGATGACACTTGTCAGGCCTGCCTTGTCTCAAGAGGGGACACGGAGCCACAAACCTGAGCACCTTTGGTGTGTGTACAAAGTTCTTTTTTGCTCTTTTTTCTTTGTCCTTTTCAAGACCACAGGAGCACACAGCAAAGAGCGGCCTTCTCTGTTGGAGCTGAGGATGGCTGAGGATGGCGATCCCCAGGGGCTGAGGACATCTTGCTGCCAGGAGCAGGGAGCGTGGCAGCCAGCCTGAAACTGGGCATGGTGGTGCACACCTATAATCTCAGCACTTGCGAGGCTGAGGCAGGAGGATCATCATGAGTTCGAGGCCAGCCTGGGCTATACAGTGAGTTCTTTTGTGGGGGGTACCAGGAACCGAACTCAGGACCTCGTGCTTGCCAGGCAGGTGCTGCACTGCTGAGCTATATCCCCAGCCCTATATAGTGAGTTCAAGTCCAGCCTGAACTACATAGCAAAATCCTGTCTCAAAAAAAAAAAAAAAAGATAGGGTCTCACTAAGCTGACCAGGCTGGACTTGAACTCATGATCCTCCTGCCTCAGCCTCCTGGGTAGCTGGGATTATAGGCTTATGCCACCACACCTGGCCAGCCTTGACTTTTTGACATAAGCAAGTGGATGTCTAGACAGCACTGGCATAAAAGTGAACAGAATTGAGGCTGGATTCTATCCATCTTTATAACTATGCAGCCGTGCAGTAGAATATTTGTATGTTTATGGGAAAGGGGACTCACAAAGGCTAAAATACCTCAGACCTAGAAAGTCACGATGTGGTCCTGTAGCCCTGCTCTTCCCGCTCAGCACACTTGGAAGGAGTGCCCCAAACCTCACAGTCATCTGTGGCAGGTTTTGGGGTCTCCATCTTACAGGGGAAGGGAGCTTGGTGACTGTCAGGGTCAACTGAGAAGCCCTGAGGTCTCTTCATGAAACAGGCTCTTGTTGAGTTCCCCGAATGGGTTAAGCTTGTTGAGTTAACGGGTTCTCCTTGAGTTCCCCCACTAAGTTGGAAATTGCCTCTCTATCCAACTAGGACTGAGTAACTGGGCCTCCCGCCACGTGAGTCCCCGGCAGGTCTCACCGACATCCACACACTACCTGGGTCACTATTTACTCCACACTTTTCTTTAAATTAACATGCTTCTTTTAGTATATTTAAAAGAAACACATAAGAGCGCTACCACAAATTAAAGGCTAGCTTCACTTTCTGCTAGTGATAATAATATGTAGTCGGGCATGGCGGTGCACACCTGTAATCTCAGCTCCACTTTGGGAGGCTGAGGCAGGAGGATAGAAAGTTCAGGCCCAGCCCAAACTTGCTAATGACTTAGCAAGACCCTCCTTCAAAATAAAAAATTTAAAAAGGGTTGGGAATGTAGCTTAGTATGAGGGGCCTGGGTTTAATTCCCAGTACTGGAAAACAAAAAACAAAAAACAAAAAACTTTAAAATAAACAGTGTTCACATACGGACTACCTAAAACCATCTTGCGTCAAAGCCAGGACTGTGGTGAAGTGAGTGACAGCGGGGCTTTGAGAGTGAAGGTCAAGGTTATGCGAGTCAGGGTCAAGGTCGTGAGAGTAAAGGTCAAGGTCATACAAATGAAAGTTGAATTCAAGTGAGTGAGAACGAGATCCCTATTTTTATTATAAATTTTACACTTGTAGCCAGGCACAGTGATATGCACCTGTATTCCCAGTCACTCAGGAAGCTGAGGCAGGAATTTCATGTGAATCTAGGAGTTTGGGGCCAATCTAGGCAACATGGAGAGACTCTATCTAGTAATTTACTATTTTGTTCACCATAGTTTTTTTTTGTTGATATTAATTTTTTAAATATTGCATTAAATATTTGACTTTTCTATGGTCCTGGGGACTGAAACATCTTCAGTCCTTTTCATTTTTTATTTTGAGACAGGGGCTCAGTAAGTTGCCCAGGCAGGACTCAAACCTACGATCCTCCTGCCTCAACCTTCCAGAGTGCTGGCATGACAGGTGTGCGCCATAGCACCCGGGTTAAATATTTGATCTTGACTCCTGAGATTTGGGGAGCCCCCTTAAACTCTGAGCTGGAGGCAAGAGCCCCTCTGGCCCCGCCCTGTTTGCGGCCCCCTACCTGGCCCAGGGCCAGCTACTTCCCGGTAGTGGGTGGAACCAAGCACGCAGCGAGCAGACAGGTGCTGGTGCAGGTGGGGCGCGCAGATCGGGACAGCCGTGGTGCTTGGCAAATGGATTTGGAGAGCCATTTTCAAGGCCAAATTAACCTCCAAGCCTGGAGGGACCATTAGCTTCCGCTCTCGCCTCCCCTTAATGGACTGAGCGCTCCCAGTCCAAGTGAACCGGTCACCTCAGCTCCCTCCCTCGCCCGGGGCCCGGCGTTGCTGAAGCAGAAGGGGCGCTGCGCGAAGATGCTCTCGTCCTGAAGTTAACTGTGCGACAACTCTGACGCGGCACGGGGCGGAGGCCAAACACCGCGCCATGCCAGGCGCAGGTGGGGCAGTGCTGGTCGCCGCAGAGCCGCGCCTGGGCGCCGGGGTCCTGGGGCGTCACGGCCCCCGCGCCCTTCCCAGCAAAGCTAATTAACTCCCTGCTCCCCCAGGCGCCGGTGCAGAGCCCGGCGCAGGAATTATTGACGTGACCGAGTTTCCTAACAGCTGGTGGGTCGGCAGCAGGACCTGACTGCGTAGCCCTCCAGTACGCGTGAATTCAGGCTCACGTGGGCCTCAAGGCCACCCCTTGATGTCACCCAGCCTTGGGGAACCCTCTGAAAGGTGCCACACAAGCACGGCTGTCCCGGAAGTGAGCAGGCAGCCTTCCAGGGTGGGGATGCATTTTCAAGCTAAGGCATGGGACTGAGGAGACACCGGGAGGCCAGGGAGGAAAAAGGAGCTCAGGAGACACATTGGGCAGGTCAAGGGCTAGGGAGCAGGGAGGTGACACCACCATTGGCTTATTTAGCACATTTTTATTGGGCACCCGCATATGCCAAGCCCTGCACTCAGGCCTAGGGATAAAGCAAGGATTGGGATGCACGAGGTCCTTTCCCTTGTGGAGTGCACAGTCTCATTGGCTGACTGCCTATAACCAGTGACCACTTCCTTTCTCTGCCCCTAAGGCCTTGTATGATCTGTCCCTTGGCCTCATCTCTTCTCCTGCCACCCTCTCCTGGGCCGCCAAGCTCCCACCTCCTGGCATCCTTTGAGTTTGTCGAGTAAGTCAAACTCATTTGCACTCCAGGCCCTTTGCACATGCAATTCCTGCTGCCCAAGCCCCCTTCCCCCAGATTTTCACGGAATTCTCTCCTCAATGTTTAGATTTCACGCAAAATGTCCCCTCCCCAGAGAGGCCTGCCCTCCGTCTCCTGCCAGCATTTCTCTTCCTCTCTCTGCGTCACTCCCCACCCCATTGTCCTGCTGTGTTTTCTTCTCGGCACTGTCGCCACCCTGGAAAACTATGTACTTCTCCATTCACATGTGAGCTCTTTGGAAAGGTGGAGCTCTCATCCAGATAACGCAGGCAAACAGAAAGTTAATCAGCGATGGCAGCGGTGACGCAGCCAGGGACAGGGACGCAGGTGAGTGCCGTGTGGTCAGTGGGGGTGTTGGGGATGCCTCCCCCTGGCCAGCAGGACAGGAAGGACCAGGTGGGGAGGCTGCGGGGGATGCGGAGAGGATTGCAGGCTGGGGTGCACTGGATGTGACAGAAGCCAGCAGCTTTAAAGGAACTGAAAAGACCCCATGGGCAGTCAGTAGTGAACTTAAAATTTGGCTCCAGCTGTGTGACCTTAGGTAAGGGACTGCCCTCTCTGAGCCTGCTGTGCATCAGAGTTCAGTGTGTCCAAAGGTCCACACTTGGAAGGGGTTGTCCCCAGGGTGGTGCCATTGGGAGCTGCTGGAACCCTTAGGACATGGGTCCCATTCAGCAGTTTCTAGGACACTGAATTAGCGTGCTAATGGGGCCTGTAGGGACCCTAGCACCTCCACTTCCTCTTTCACTTCCTGTTTGTTCCACCACACGCCCCCTGCCACTGTCATCTGGAGCCCCCAGAAGCAGAGGAGAAAGGGCTCTGCCTGGTCACAGACTAGCACCTCCAAAGCCACAGCCCGAGCAGCCACCCCCTTTCTAAGTCCCTTGTCTCCAATCTCTTGCTGCAGTGTGGACGGCGGGGTCATCCAGGCTTTGGCTTCTTCCTCTCTAAAATGGGAATAAAATGTGTCCGGTAGTATAGAGAGTGCGCTTCGTAGGCATCATTAGTAGGCGTTGCTTTCACTCTCCTTCCCTTCCCAGAGCTGCCAGGAGCCCCCCAAGCTGCTGGGATTGGCTTCCTTCAAGAGAGATCTCTCCCATCCCCACCTGGGCCCCCCTTTGCCTTCCCCCACTCTCGGAAATTTTTTGAGATAGGGTTTCACTATGTAGTCCAGGCTGGCCTTGAACTTGTGGTGATCCTCCTGCCTCAGCCTCCCCACTGCTGGGATCACAGGTGTGCGCCACCACAGCCAGTTTTTGACTCTTGAAATCTTGAAGCTGCAGTGCTTCAGCCCCTCCCATTTGCACAGCCTACTGACACCCCCACCCTGGCTCTGTGTGCCTTCCCAGCCAGCACAGGGATGTGGAGACAGCGCAGCAACTTGACACACACTGGACTGGGCCTCAGATCTCGTACAGCAGAGCAGTCCTTCCATGACACTGAGTTGAAGTGTTCCCCAAATCATCAATATCCCTTGTTCATTCTAACTTTCTGCTCCTGTTATTCTTAGAGAATAGTTTTCATGAGCAAGATTACAAAATTGCTGCAGCAACTCCAGCCATCATGTCTTCACTTCAGGCATGAAAAAAAGGAGGAAGAGGGGAGAGCAAAAGGCTGTCTCAGCTGAGTCAATCTTCCCCCTCTCCATCCTCCCCCCTGATGCTTTCCTGGAAGTCTTATCCAACTCCTTAGCACATACCATTGATAAGAAATGGCTTATCCACAGTATCTGCAAGGGAACCTGGGAAATCTAGTTTTTAGTTGGCCTGCTGCTACTCCTAATGAAAATTAAAGTTTAGACGCTAAGGAAAGGGGAGGGTAGCTACTGGATGGGCAATCCGCAGAATCTGCCTCCTTTGTCCATGGTGTCCTGTGTACCTGCCATGCTTTACCTCCCTGGCCTGGCTCAAATGCCCCTCGTCCCCCAAGTCTTCCCTGGAGTCCTCTGTCTACTTGCTGTGCTCAGCACAAGAGTCAGATGTAGCTGCTACTAGTGCCAAAATGTAGCTGTGAGACTAACCAATTTTCAGATTGTTTAATTTTAATTAATTTAAATTGAAGTTAAAAAGTTGATGACCACATTCAATTACGGGGAATCTTTAAGTATATTGGGAACAACTTAGGTGGCAGATCAACCTTTCAATCAGAAATTTGTAGTGATCTAAATACAGACCCAATGCTTTCAATAAAAATCTAGCATCTGAATTGAGATGGGCTCTACTTAACACATAGATTTCAAAGACTTGAAAAAGAAAAGAATGTAAAATATCTCACTGATATTTTTCAAGTAAATATCTCAGGAAGTTTCAAGTAAAAGGGCAGGGAGGCCCTGTGTAGCCTTTATTTAGTTTTCCACATTGGCAGCACCTTGCATAATTATAGTTTAATATTAAAACCAGGCAAATGACATTGATACAATCTATAGGACTTATGCAGATCTCACCATTTTACATGTACTCATTTGTGTGTGTGTGTAAATATATATATATATATATATATATTTTTTTCTATGCAGTTTTATCACATGTATAAATTTGTGTAACCACTGACACAATCCAGATGAAGAACTGTTCCATTAACACACGGCCCCCTCTTGCTACTCTTTTATCATTATGATCCTCCCCTCAGCCCCTGGTAACCACAAATCTATTCTCCACTTTGTTGTTTGTTTTAGAAACAGAATCATATCATACAAAACCTATTGAGAATGGTCATTTTTGGACTCATTCAACATAATGCCCTTGAGATACACACAAGTTGTTGCATAGATCCAGCATCCATACCTTTTTTATTGCTGCATAATATTCCATGGTGTGGCTATACCACCATTTCATTTAAACCATCTTCCTACTGAGGGACATTTGGGTTATTTCTGTTTTTTGGTAATTATGAATAAAGCCATCATAAATGTTCATGTAAAGGTTTATGTGTGAACACATGTTCTTTCTCTGAGATAAAACCCCAAGAGTGCAATTGTATGCTATGTCTTTTTTTTTTGTGGGTACCGGGGGTCGACCTCAGGACCTCACGCGCCAGCTGGCGCCCGTGCTGCTGAGCGATATCACCGGCCCTTTTTTCGTATGTCGGTTCTGGGAGTCGAACTCGGGCCTTCGCGCTTGCCAGGCAGGCACTTACGCCGCTGAGCCATCTCAGCGGCCCAATGTGCTATGTCTTTTGATGTAACATTTCATGATATAATCCCGGTCATAGCAGGTAGCACATTAGAATCGAGGGAAGAACGCACCAGGATTTGGATGTAGAGTGTGCTACCTGCAGTGAGCACCACTCTCAGTTAACCCCTCTGTAAGATGGGTTTGTTGAACCCGACTCTCAGGGATGGTATAGCTGAGAGATAAGCATAGGTGGTGCCCACAGCTGACATGGGAGGGCACATGAGGAACTGTGTGGATGCTGGCTTCCTGTGCACACCCCGGTGGCTTCTAGCACAGCGCCCGGGACATGGCAACTGTCGGTTGCTGCAGGAAGGAAGTTGAGGGTGGCGGGGGACGGGCCGAGACAGGAGCCCAGCTGGGGTTTCGGAGCAGGTGGGCGCGCTCACAGCCACTGCGCACAGCCAGGATCTGGCCCAGAATAGAAGCCGCCTGCTCTGGCTGGCGCAGAGCCCCTTCCTGGAGTGACGGGTGGCAGGTGCCTGTGGCGTGCAGTGACACCAGAGGCCCAGACTTGCTGGTTCTGACCCACAGGCCTGTGCTCCAGAACCTTCCTCCCCACTGCTCCTGCCTGTACAGCCATGGAGGCTGGGAGAAGACCCCTGCACCCCTACAATGGGTGTCTTGGACTAGTCAGTGGCCACTCGTTCTTGTACACTTACTCTGCACCAGACACTGCGTGAAATCTCCATGCAGCCTGACAGATGTTCTCCTCATGTTGCGGATGAGGGGACTGAGGCTCAGAGAGGGGATGTCATTGCTTAGGTCCCTCTGACTCTAGATCTCTGTGACCCATCTCCTCTGCACCCCCTTCCACTATCACAACATCCTTCCCCTCCCCTGCCAACTATTAGGGAGGCGGGAGGAAACCATGGGACACCTCGCAGAGCCTTAAATTCATCCTTGAAACTGAAGTTTGGCCTGAGGCTGGGTGTACAGGTGAAGGCCACAGAATCTCACTGACTTGACATAAACCTAACTCAGTCTGATTTATATCAAACTGGAGATTTACCGGCTCTATGAACTGAAATGTGCAGGGATGCCGGCTTCAGGCACTGCTGGATCCAGGTGCTCAAACACCATCTTCAAAACTCCTTCTCCTTTCATTCAGCTTTTCTTTGTGTTGACTTCATTGCTGAGTGGCCTCTTTGCCAGATGGCCATTAGCTCCATCTGATGCTTCTGACCCTCTGAGGAATGAACCCCGGTGGGAACAGAAAGCATTTATTTTTAAGAAGCTCTCATGAAAGTCCCAGGCCTCGATTCTGCCTGCCTCCAACCTAGTAAAGGGAAATGTCCCTGTGGTCCCCAGTCTCTTGTGCCTGCATTTCTTTAGGTCCAAGATCAACTCACACCATCCAGTCGAGGAGTCTGGGTCAGCCTGGGGCTTGCCAGAAACCGCAAGGCTGCAGAGGTTGCCGAGGTCCCCTGGATTCACAGCTTTCCCTGATGTCCCCTGTTGAAGCCGGCCTTAACTCGGGGAAAAGGGACAGCGCGGCCACACACAACAAACTCCTCTTGGGCCCTGAGTTTGTCAGGGCTGCCTGTACATGCCCTCTTCCCTCTTCTAACACACACACACACACACACACACACACACACACACACAAAATATGCTTTTAAACTTGTACATGCCCTCTTCCCTCTTCTAACACACACACACACACACACACACACACACACACACACACACAAAATATGCTTTTAAACTTGTCCAGAAACTTGCCCACCAGCGCTTCTGGTCACGTACGGACTGAGCCATTGTGACGTCAGGCCCGCAGCCAGCCAATGGGCGAGTAGTTTCGACTTCCTAATCTGCATATTGCAGTGGTATTGGTTCAAATTTCAGGGCCATCTGTACTGTGGTGCTTTCTTTATGTTCAAGGTTACCCACCGAGGGCAGAGGACAAACTCTACTCCTGGCCCCCCTGCCCAGCTAGATTCCAGGATAGCAATCCTGGCAGTCAGCTCCTTCTGGGAATGGGGCCTCGTGGAGGTTAAGAAATTGAGCAAGTCACCGAAGAGGAACGCGTTGGCAATCCAGAAGGGTCAGAGGCAGGAAATGGCTCCTTAACCCCATCTTTCCTGTCTTGACACTCCCCTGCACTTCCCAAGTGATTTCATTATTCTTTAACTCACACTCAGCCCTGAAATTTGGGTGAAGAGGAATCAGACATCGGTTCCTTGAATTATTATGCTCGATTTTATCTTGAAGCCTGATAGCTCAAGCATATGAGTTGAACACGCAAATGTGTGCAAAACAACATGCATAATTTAAGATCCTCAAATTTACAAGGGGAAACAATTGAGTAACCTCACTGCTTTCTCTGAAGCACAGTTTGCTGAGAATATCATAACCATTTTGTGGGGGGGGTATCGGGAGTCGAACTCAGGACCTCGCGCTTGCCAGCAGGCACTTGTGCCGCTGAGCCATATCACCGGCCCTTTTTTTTCTTTATGTGGCTATCGGGAGTGGAACTCAGGACCTCGCGCTTGCCACGCAGGCGCTTATGCCACTGAGCCATCTCACCGGCCCTCATAACCATTTTTTGAAGCTGATAGAAGGACTTGGAGAATAGAATTTGGAAGCAAAGGGGGGAGATACAACTATCAGAAGCAAGGAAAATGTGGAGAGATTATTATATAAAAATACTGTCCAGTCAAATTTCACTTATTCGGGTGTCATTTAATTTGGGATTGGTGTAAATCACCTCAAACAAGCTTCTAAGTATAAATATGGCATCTATATTGATTAGAGCTCTGCCTCTCGCCCCGTAAGGTTTGAATAACAGGCGTAGGCAGAAATAAAGAAATTATAACAGGTACTGATACTTTTGCCAAAAGAGGGCTACTGTTGAGAAACCCTGCCTCAACTTCCCAAGTCCCTTTCAGTTTTAAATATTCATCTGCCCTGGTTTCCCAAGTCATTGAAATATCTCAGCAACAAATGTATTAGCAAACAAACTTTATCTTTTCAGTTGCCTCCCTTATCTAAAACTAGGCAGAAAGGGCTTATCCAGATCTAGATGGATCGAAGAGGCTGCCATAGACCCTGGCGCCATCCTCATGACAAAGGCAGCCGAGTGACTGCGACACTGCAGAGCTCCTACTACAAGAGTGTTGTCCCAGTTAATGTTTTTAAAAAAAAAAATTTTTTTTTTTTTTTAAGGTGAGGTCTCACTATGTGGCTAGGCTTCAACTTGTGATCCTCCTGCCTCAGCCTCCCAAGTGCTGGGATTAGAGGTGTGCACCTCTGCACTCAGCCCACCATGGTTAATTTTGTGTCTGTTGCATGGGGCTAAGGGATGTCTGGATAGCTGGTGAAACTATTTCTGGTTGTGTCTGGGAGGGCGTTGCTGATACCAGCACAGGTGTGCACAACCTAATGAGCCAGTGGGCGGCCCCAATAGAACACAAGGCTGGAGGAAGCTTGATTTGCTCTCTGCTTGAATCTCAGCTTCTCCCACTCTGACATGGGCACTCCTGGTTCTTGGGCCTTAAGACTCAGATCAGTATCGATGCCCCCAACCTTCACCCCCACAGCCTCCACCCCACCCTCCAGCCCTTGGATCTTGGATTTGGACCAGGTTGTACACCACTGGTTCCGGTAGTTCCCAGGCCCACACCACCTGGGCCTCTGATTTGTAAACGGATCAAAGGACTTCTCAGTCTTTACAATTGCATGAGCCAGTCACTCATAATTAAGCTCTATTTATACGTCCCCCAGCCTCAGTTTTGCTTCCTGAGGTTTCAGTTACCTTCGGTCAATGTATAAGTTTTTATTATGGTTTTTTTCTGGTATTGGGGATCAAATCCAAGGATATTCTATCACTGAGCTCCGTCCCCTACTGTCTTTTTATTTTACTTTGAGACAGGGTGTCTCTAAATTGCCCAGGCTGGATTCAAACCTGAGATCCTCCTGCCTCAGCGTCCCCATTACTGGCATATGCATCACACTGCTGGGCTTTTGATGTAAAATTTTCAAAGGAAAATTCCATAAATAAACAATTCATAATTTTTTTGGGGGGTGCTGGGAATCGAACTCAGGACCTCACACTTGCCAGTCAGGCGCCCCGCCACTGAGCTAAATCCCCGGCCCCCAACAACTCATAATTTTTAAGTAATTTTAATGACAGCATATTGTTATAATTGTTCTATGTCATTGTCTGTTAATATCATCCCGGGCCAAATTTACAAACTTTTTCATAGATGTGTATGTGTGGGAAAACACCCGTGCATGCAAGGCTCAGTACTCTGGGAATAACCTGGAGGTAACAGGAGGACTCCTGTTTCCCGTTGGTTCTTTTTCTGGAGACTCCTTCACCGGGGCCCCAGACCCAGCTCTTACATCCAGGTCTGCAACCTGTGATGGGGCCCAGCAGAGAGGCCACGGACAGGGACCATGACAAAGTATGGGGGATGTGAGGCTCCTCCAAGGGGATTTGAGCTCCAGGATCCTCCTAGGGGTCTTGCCAAGGCCTTGCAGCTGCTTAGGTGTCCAGAACACTGCTACCCAGCTGCCTTCCTTCCCCCTTTCCCTTGGGGACCAATGCCCCACCCCAGAGTCCCTTGCTGTTTCTCACACAGATCTTTCCTCTAACTCAGGCATGGTGAACCGTTTAGAGACCAAGTGCCCCAAACTGCAGCCCCAAACCCACTTATTTATTGCAAAGTGCCAACACTGCCCCTATGTGCACTGTTACTGATGCGTGGCTGCTGGGGTGATGCTGGGGCAACTTGGCTCTCGTGTGGACAGAGAGGACTCTGCTTGCCTGCTGTGGCACCCATGCCATAGGTCGCCACCACTGCCCTAACAAGCCGCTTCTGCTTTATATTCCCTGCGAGTTCTGCCTCCAGGAGAACCAGGCCCAACACAAAAGGGTTTGACAAAGAAATGAAGAACGTAACAAGAGTAGTGTGAGAGATCCAGGTGTAACGGCACACACCTGTAATCCTAGCACTCAGGAAGCTGAAGCAGGAGGATCACCAAGAATTTGAGGCCAGCCTAGGCTACATAATGGGACTGTCTCAAAACACAAAAGAATAGTGTGGCAGTAGCATAGCAAGTGTAACAGGGACTGCATTTTTGGGACCCCCCCCCTTAGTGATAAGCCAGCTTATCCCCTGATACCCCACCTTGTATCTGGGAGGAAGAGGAGTGAAATGCCCAGCATGGATGGACAGGAAGCCCACCAGACAGGAAGTAGACAGGAAGCACTTTCCTGAGGACCTGGGGCACCATTTGCATAAAGCAATTATGTTCTATTACTAAACTAACCTCCTTATTTATTTAACAAGTAAATAGAGCCCCCACCACTTCCTGATGCTGCTTCCTTTGCTATTATACCTTTCCTCACGTCATTAAATACCTTCTTTCCAAATCAATTCTCTCCTTCGAACCACTGACCCTTATAAACTTCCTCTCCCCACACCATTCAAATGAGTGAGTTCGTCTTTCTGGGTACCTGCTGTGAAAGTCAGCTAAGAAAATGTATATGGCAGGAAGGGGAATGAATCTTAACTTTATCTAATTTATTATTATTACTATTATTGTTGTCATTTAAAGTACTGGGGATTGAACTCAGGGCCTTGCACATGGTAGGCAAGCCATCTACACCAAACCCTTTTTATTTTTTGAGACAGTCTCACTAAGTTGCTCAGGCTAGCCTCAAACTTGTGATCCTCCTGCCTCAGCCTCCCAAGTAGCAGGGACCACAGACGTGCACCACCACACCCAGCTTATTATTTAGTTTATTTTGCTCTTTGCTCTGAACTTGCCTTCCACCAGGACCTCTTTACTACTCACATCTCCGTTTCTCACTTTATCTCCTGGGGACAACTTCCTAACTTTTTCTTAGAATCATGGAGTTCTTGGGAAGTCCTCCCACATTATCTCGGGCCAGAATTTGCAGCCAATGGGGTTTCGATAATGCTTGCAACTCTCCTCTTGGGCAGAAGCACGGTGTCCACTTCAGAGTGATCATGCTGCATAGCTGGTGGGGCTCGATAAAGCCACCCTTGCAGGGCCAGCGAGGTCCTCCAGAGCAGGTTATCAGCACGGCTCACAGGTCCTTTTGCTTGGTGAGACAGGGGAGCCCTCTTGGCCATCCACCTCTTCCCTGTCCCAAGGAGGTGGGGACCTTGCCTCTTCCAGAGGCGGGAACTCTGCAGCAACAGTTCCCTGGGGCTCTGGTTTGGTACCCATTTGGGGTCTGATACCATTTCCATCTCCCTCCTTCTAGCTCTGACTTTTCCTTGTGGGGAGTTGCTATGGGCGTGCCCAGAGCTCTTCTGACTTTTATTTTTATATTTTATTTTATTTTTGATACTGGGGATTGAACTCAGGGCCTTGTGAATGATAGGCAAATGCTTTACCACAGAGCTACACTCCCAGCTCTTTTTTTTCTTTTTTTCTTTATGTGGGAACTGAACTCAGGACCTCGCGCTTGCCAGGCAGGCGCTTATGCCGCTGAGCTATATCACCAGCCCGCAGTTCTTTTTTAAAACTTTATTTTTAATGTGTTTTATTGATGTATTTATTTATTTTGCAGTGCTGGAGATTGAACCCAGGGTCTCAAGCATGCTAGGCAGGTACTCTACCACTGAGCTCCATCTCCAGCCCTTTTTTATTTGGAGATGTGGCCTCACTAAGTTGCCTAGGCTAGCCTTGAATTTGCAATCCTCCTGCCTCAGCCTCCTGAGTAGCTGGGATTACAATCATCCACTGCCATACCTGGCTCCTTCTGGCTCTTAACATACTTCATTCCAGTTCCCTGTTTACATGTGTACATGTGTCTCTTGAGGAGGTTTTGGTGTCATGACTGTGTGTCTAAGCCACCATTCAGTCCCTGGTCCCTAGCATGGTGCTGGACACTTGGTCAGTACTGACCAGTGTTTGATGAATGAAAGCTGCCATGAGAGATCAAGGAAACCTGGTGTCAGGGGTCCAAGTAGATCCACAGCAGCAAAATCCTGCTCTACTTCCTGGGGCTGCAGGGACCCAGAAGAGAGAGGGCTGCAAGATGTTAGGGTCCTGACTGGGCCAGGTGTTAACCCAAACAGCGGAGGGTGGGAGGGCAGAGCTAGTGACCCAGCCATGGCTGAGGAAGTCAAGTGAGCCCCATTGTCTGGGAGGGAACCCCAAGATCACGGCCAGTGGTGTGCGATTATAAATCAAGCTGGGGCGAGCATATGTCTTAGTGCCAAGATATCTAGCAGATAGTAGGAACCACAGCAGGCTAGCTTGGTCAAGGTGAATGGTTCAGGACAAGGACTATGAATGAAGTGACAGAGTCAGAGGTTTGTGTGTATTGAATACTGGCCATGTGGCTGGGGTTTAAAGGCATATGGCCAAGCCAGGCCCTATCGGTGTCCAAATATTAGAACAAGACCAGAAACCAACCATCCCAGGGCTAGGCCTAGGCCCAAAGGGCCAAGAATCCCCAACTGGACCGAAAGCTTGGGATACTTTCCAAGAAAAGAGAGACCATTAATCAAAGTCTACCTGAGCCCCAAACCCAACAGAAGGGTGAGTCAGTGGAGATCCAGGTGTGTAAATAGTACAGGAATCAGTGAGGGGCTGGGATGCGGTGCCGTAGCAGAGCACTTGCGCAGCACGCACAAGGCTCTGGGTTCCATCCCTAGTACTGTGAAACAACAGAACAGTGATTATTGCTACAGAACTGAGATTCAAGGCTGGGAACCTATTGTATAAAGAGTTTGTCTACCCATCCACCTAACCATTCATTCATTCATTCATTCATTCTTTTATTCATTGAGCAAGCAGGGGGATACTACGTTCTCCCTGTATCTGAGTGCTTGGCCTAAGAGTTCCTGGCAGCGAACTCCCACCACCTGAGCGTGACCAGGGTAACTCATCCCTGAATCTTCAAAGCCATGGGTTATTTTGCGGCTCTCTAAATAGTAATGGGACGGATCCCAAAGTCTGGCCAAGACTGAGCTGGTGGGTGGGGTTTTTACTGGACTCAGTTCCAAGGACTGGTTAATGAAGAAGCAGGAAACTAACCAAAGCACCAAGTCTTGAATGCCTGGGGCCCGAAGCACAGTTGTCCGGCAGCCTCAGCAACTCAGATGTCAAATCCTGGCAGAGAAGCCAGCACTGGCGTAAAGAAGGGCAGACTCTCCTTTGCTAAGTCATAGCATGGCTGAGAAAACAGGCACACACATGTACACACGTGCACACACACACATGCACACACACACACCCCCTATGCTTCAAAACACCAGTCTGGTTGACCTTTTGGTTGACACCTCTGACCCCTGATGCAGAGATTATCTACCTGATGATCTCAGCACCTAGCAGGCCTCCCCCACCATCCCTCAATCTGTGCAAATTAATTTCTGTGTTACCCAGAGAAGAAAGTAATTAGGAAGGTAAATTTGCAGAATTCAAAAGACAGAATGCATTCGAAGGCCAAACAGAAATGATTACGGATTAGCACAGAGAGCGAGGGATGGGATCCGTAGGATCTGCTCGTTCAGGTGTTCAGCCTCTCGCGCTCAGCACCCGTTTATGCTCGGAGTGGGCAGGCGGAGGAGGGATCCAGCTCCTTGGAGATTCTATTCCGGGGCCCTCTCAGCTCTCTAACTTGTTCTAAGCAGCAGGTAGATGGAGGGAGAAGGGAATCAAAATAAGACTTCATGGGAAATAGTCAGAGGAACAAGATGTCACGGCCCATTGAGGAAGCAGGAGGGCAGGGCATAACTTGGTGCTGTGTGTGTGATCAGTGGCGTTGGTTCTGCCTTCTTTTGCGTGTGAGTGGGAAGCAGGCTGGCCCGGATAAACATGCATGGCCATATCTCACTTTTTATTGGGCTCCAGGAATTCTGAGCGTGTTGCTTCCCTGTGTCCTGGTCACACCCCGTGGCGTTGTCTTTATTGTCTCCATTTTTCCGATGCTCAAACTGGAACCCAGAAAGCTTCCATGGACTCCACTATGTCACCACTGTGGGCTTATGGGAAAGTGCAGGAGCCCAGCAGGCCTTTCTCATTGCATCTTCTAAGGGGCTTCTGGTGCCACAAACTACAAAAGGACCGTCTGCACTGTCCCCTTGTAGAGGACGTGGCACCATCTCGCTCAGCCTCGGGGCTGCTCCCAGCCCCCCTTCAAGGGAACCCAGGCTGCTCCTCCTTTAGGAAGCTGCAGGGCTGCACCTTTTTCCTGACTGATTCATCTTTCCTGCAAGTCCCTGCCTCATACGTGATGAACAGTGCCTGGAGCTTAGTAGCTTGCAGTAACCTGGTTTTGATCAGTCTGTATTTTTTTTTTTTCAGTACTGAAATCAAACCCAAGGCCTTCAGCCTTAGCTATAGGCCCAGTCCTTTCTAAGAGACTTTTTTTTTTTTGCGGGGGGGACAGGGTCTCACTAAGTCACTAACTTGCCCAGGCTTGGCATGAACTTGGGATCCTCCTGCCTCAGCCTCCCAGAATGCTGGGATTACAGGTGTTGTGGTCATTACCGTTGGACGCTAGGCCGTGCCCTGATATACCTTATCCTGTCTAATCCTCCCGCAAGTTACCTTTCAGTGAATCAAGGTAACAAATTGCAGCGGGAGAATGAGGCAGGGGGATTAAGACTCAGCCCGGGGAGAAGGGGTTTTCAGGGGTGAGAGTGCAGGAGACCTGGAAGCTAAGGATGGGACAGGGGTGGAGGGAACAGGTGAGTGAAACAGGAGCTCAGAGACTGAGGCAAACCGTGGTGGACGTGAAGGCCGAGCGATAAGCAAACAGCCAACCCAATGGGCTTTTGTCCATCTGGGGCTCCAGGTCACCCACGAGGGGTCGACTGCCCGATATTTGTTTTTATTTCCTCGCATGGTTAATTATTGTAGCTGGTGTCTGATAAGGCTGCGGCCCTCCTGCCCACAGAGGCAGGGTTATCTGCAGTTTTACAGCCCTGTCGTGCCCTAATGAAGCAGATAAACTGCGAGGTGGTGGCTGCTTAGACAGTAATTAAACTCTGCTCAGAAATATGAGCAAGAGGTGAAGGATACGCGTGGCAGAGAGGACCGAAAAGGCGCGGAACAGAAGTGGCGCTTGGAGATGCTCCTGCCCCTGCCTCAGCAGCCCTCCCCTCGGAACAAGGGCACCCCGAGGTGGGCACCTCGGCTCACACCTCCTCTAACAGCCCCAAGGGCCTGGGCTTAGCGGATCTCCCGGCAGAGAAAACAGCTTTGAAGAGACTAGTTGACTCCTGTTTAGCTCAGCCCTGTCTCTGGTTGGCGTCTCGCTAAGCACATCCCGCGATTCAACTCTCACCGGCTGTAATTGGGATCTCGTGGAATTCTCACCCATCACAAAATGTTACTCCTCTTCTCATTTCTGCACCCTGACCAGTGGTAAGTGTAAAAGCCACCCTTAGCTTGTGGCCTATACAAAATCACACAGCAAAAAAATCCAGCAGCAGCCAGGCATCGTGGTATGCCTGTACTCTCAGCACTCCGGGAAGCTGAGGCGGGAGGATCCTAAGTTTGAGCCCAGCCTGGGGATGTTAATGACTTAGCAAAACCCAGTCTCAAAAAAATTTTAATTAAAATGTTTAAAAATCCAGAAGTTAAAAACAAACAAAAACAGCCTCTACCTATTTGTATATAGCCCAGAAGCTAAGGACATTTTTTACACTTATAAATTGTTGGGGGAAAAAAATTTTTTTTAAAGAATAACATCTTGTGATACATGAAAATTACACAAAATTCAAATTTAAATACCTGCAAATAAAGTTTTTAAAGTAGTTTTATTGAAGTACGATTTATAGCCTAAAAGTTCTGCTGGAAGTGTCTAATTCGATGATGTCTGGTGTATTTAAGAGTGCCCCCAAAACTCAGTAGGAAGATAAATAATATTTTAATGCAAAATTTTAAAAATAAAAAGAGCTATGTCAAAATCTCATGATAAACAAATATGAGCTTTTTTTTTGAGACAGGGTCTTACTATGTAGTGCAGGCTGGCCTTGAACTCACTTATGTAGCCCAGGCTGGCCTTGAACTTACGGCAATCCTCCTGCCTCAGCCTCCTGAGTGCTGGGATTACAGACCTGTGCCACCACTGTCAGCATTTTAAATAGAGAATCAGGGCTGGGGTGTGGCTCAGTGGTAGAGCACTTGCCTAATGTGTGTGAGCACTGGGTTCTGTCCCCAGCACCACGAAAACAAGGGAGAGAGAGACAGAGGGAGAGACAGAGAGACAGAAAGAGAACAAATGTGACCAGTAATAGGGCTATGGCAAGCCATATTGGAGACTAAGGAACAGATCGTTAATACCAACCTTCTCTTTATTTAAAATTCCAATATTTTGTTCAACATAGATTTTTTTTTTTTCCCTTAATTTTGATTTTTAAAGCCATGGCAGATCACTTGCCTAGAGTGTGCAAGGCCCTGGGCTCTATTCCCAGTATTAGAAAAAAAGAAAACACTAGAATATTTATTGTGATTACTGATGGGGGGGGTCACCTTAAATTCAATACCGGAAGCCACTGCCTCATTCTCTGTTCCCCTCATCTTAGTCCCCTGGGGCCTGTGTCTGAGACCTGAGGCTGCAGGAGGTGGCTTGAGGGTCATGTGGTGTGAAAGAGCAGCCAGTACCTGGGGGGGACAGCAAATCTCTAGCATCTTGGCCACTTTGTAAATCACACTTTTCTTTTTCTTGTAGGGCTGAGGATTGAGCACAGGGCTTTCGCACTGAGCTGTATCACCAGTTCTTTTTTTAATTTTTGTGCTTTGAAACAGGGTCTCACTTATTCACTAAATTGCCCAGGCTGGGCTTGAACTTGCAGTCCTCCTGCTTCAGCCTCCTAGAGTTGTGGGAGGCATGCACCACCACACCTAGCCTGTCACATTTTTTTTAATATTATAAAATGCATTTTAATAATTTCACAGAAGTTTCTATGAAAATATTTTTCTTTCTGATTTAAAAAATAACAAATTGGGCTGGGGGCCTAGGTCATTGTTAGAGCGCTTGGCTAACATATGCAGGGCCCTGGGCTAAATCCCTGGCCCCACAAAACATAAAAAATAAAATGAACTAATAAATGGTCATTGAGAAAAATATAAGGCATCAAATAATATGACGAAAATAAAATTCACCTCAAATACCCTCACTCAGAGATCACCACTGTAAATATATTCTGTGTCTGCCGTTCCTGATTATTCTCCATGCATTACACAGGGGCAGATTGGCACTCAGTTTACCTACAAGATCACACTAAGCATGCCATTCTGTCATGTGCTTTTACTGGTCAATATGTCATAACCATCTTTCCATCTAGGAGAATACAGACTCCTATAGTATCATTTTTAATGGCTGCATACTATTCTATGCAATTCTACCACAAGAATACTATGTTTACCTAATAAACTCCCTGCCTATGAGCTTCTGGGCTCTTTCTGAGATGAAAGATTTGTGTGTGTGTGTGTGTGTGTGTGTGTGTGCGCGCACGCGTGCACGCACGCATGTGTTCTGGGGATTGAACCTGGGGCCTCAGGCATGCTAGGCAAACACTCTATTACCATACCACAGCCCCAGCCCAAAAAGAAATTCTTGTAAGAAAAATAATTACTTCAAATCACTCTCAAACCACAGATTTCCTTTTTGCCTTTCCTTCCTATCTGCGGGCATATGACAGTTTTACATGGCTGACGACAGTGAACATTCCAGGGGTCAACACACTTCATATGTTCTTTTTTTTTTCTTGTTTGTTTATTTTCATGATGTGTTAAGAACACTTTAACAAAACAAAAAGCATTCTTGGCTTGCTGACCATGCAAAAAACAGGCTGCTGGCTCAACCTGGCCCAGGGATTTACCACCCCACAGGCTATTTTGCCACCTTTTATGCCGCGAGGATGGTCTCTATGTATACAGCTTTTTCCTTCTTTTAAACCATTTATTTCCCTTGGATAATTTCCCAGGAATGAGACTACTGGATCAATGGGCAGCCAGGTTTTTAATGATCCCTGATACGTATTGCTATATTAGAAAATTCTAGCAACCAGCAACTTCTGAACATATAAGATTCCTGCAAACCTCACCAGCACTTGGCAGGATCAGTTTTAATATTATCCTAATGTACCAGGTACAACATAATAGCTTGTTTTCATTTCCATCTCTGATTGTTCTCAAAGTAAGGGATTTTTTTTTTTTTTGCCTGTGTCCAATTGTTTTGCTGAGTAATTTTAGAGAAAATTCATTTTAGAAACAGCTGAGAAGAAGCCATCCCCAAACCCTCCCTCCAGCGCAAAGATGAGCTTTGTGTTCAAATGCAACTTTGCATGCAACCTCTCAGCCGGCCAAGCGCTGCGATGCTAATGTGACCGAGAGAAACCTGGGGAGGCTGGTTAGCTCTACGGCAGCTAAAAAGGACAGGAAAGTAGGTCAAGGAATTAATCCTGCCAGTTCCAGTAATGAGAGTAGACAAAGGGGTCGCAAGTCCAGGCTGAGCCCAGGATGCTGCCCCAGTGGCTCTCTCAGGCCAGACATAGTGGCCCCTGCCCTCGGCAGTCCCCAAGCACATTTTGTTCCTGCCCTCTCTAGTTTAGGCAGCAATGTCGGTCTCTCCTCCCACAGGAAGCCAGATGGTCCCAGAGGTGGAAATACTCCTCTGAGAAGCCTTTTCCCTTCTGAAGAGAAATCGGGCTCATCTTCCCCCTCACCCCAGTAACAAGTGAGATGTGGTGGGCCCCCTTCCCTGGATGAGCTCAACACAACATGGGAAGATGTTTTCACTCCCAGCACAGGTTTGCACACAAATTTTTTTTTTTTTTTTTTTTTTTTAGTACTAGGTATTGAACCCAAGGCTTTTTCACTGAGCTACACCCCCAGCTTTCTTTTTCTTTTTCTTTTTCTTTTGAAACTGGGTTTTGCTAAGTCACTAAGTTGCCCAGGCTGGGCTGGAACTTGCAATCCTCCTTCCTGCCTCAGCTCCCAAAGTGCTGGGATTACAGGTGTGCTCACCACCACACCCAGCTTGCACACAAGTCTTTACTTAGCACATTCAATGCATTAAAATGAAGATCAGAGGGAAATGTGGTGAGGCTGAGGCAGGAGGACTCCCGCAGGAAGATCTCAAGGGTGAGGTCAAGGTTGAATGTAATGACAGAGACTTTCTGACCCATCTCACCCTTTTTTCTACATAAAGTACAAATGACAATTGGCTATAGAATCAGACTACCTGTACTAGAATGTGACAAAGGGAAGGAAGCCATAGGGTGTGCAGTAGGGGGTGATGAGGAGCATAGCAGACAGAAAAGTGCATTTTTACCCCAAAAGCATTTTTCCTTTTTTTTGTTGTTGTTGTTGACATACACTTGCAATCTGTAATATTTACATTTATTTGGGGAACTGGTACATACTTGTATCATATCTTGATCACCTTCATTCCCTTATCTCTCCATACCCTCTCCTTCCTCTGTTCTCTCATCCCCCTTCCCATCTCCAAAAAGTCTGCCCCCATCCCATTTGTACCATTCCTCCTTCGTTTCACTCTTTAATTTATTTATATTTTAGGGTTCTCCGAAAAGAAAAGCCATGTAATATTTAACTTTTCGTGTCCAACTAATTTCACTTAACACTGTGAACCCATGATCCTTCCATTTTCCTGAAAATGACATGAATTCATTCTTCTTTATGACCGAATGAAATTTCATTGTGTAAATATTCCACTTTTTTCTTTAGCCACTCGCCTATTGATGGGCATCTAGGCTGTTTCCAGAGCTTAACTATTAGGAATTGTGCTGCTATAAACATGGCTGCACATATGTAATACGATGACTTTAACTCTTTCTGGAATATGCCCAGGAAGCTATAGCTGGATCAAATGTAATTTCTACTTTTAGTTTGTTGAGGAATCTCCACACTGATTTCCATAGTGGTTGTACTTGTTTACATTCCCACCAACAACATGGAAGTATTCCTTTTCCCCACATCCTCAGTGTTACTTGTATTTTTGTGTGTTCTTGATGCCAGCCAGTCTAATTGGGGTAAGAAGGAATCTCAGAGTTGTTTTCATTTGCATTTCCCTAATGACTAAAGATACTAAACATTTTGTTTGTGTACTTATGGCCATTTGTACTTCTTCTTTGGAAAAGCATTTATTCAGTTCATTTGCCCATTTTTAAATTGGGTCCTTTGTTTACCCCTCCCACACACACACACACACACACACAAGCATTTATACTCAACATTTTTTAAAAAATCACAGTTCCAGCCCATGAAAACACATTCACAAAGCTGAACATGATCCCCAGGATGCCAGCGTATGGATTCGGGAAGAGCCATCCACGTCTGCCCTCTCTTTGCAGCCTCCAACTGCGTGTTTCCATCCCTCTATCTCCCCAGCCTCACCCAGTTCCTCTCTGCAAAGGTCACCTGGACTTCACTGTGGAAAGCTCCTCCCAAAGGGCCAGCTTGGAGCTGGTGGGCAGCGCTTCTCCGATTAACAACACACACTCATCTCCACCGCCCGACAGCTGCGGGCAAAGTTGAGGGCAGGTGGTCTGGTTTGAACATTCTGGGTCATAAGGAATAGGGATCCACTTGGACCTGCCTGAACAAGACAGGATTTAGTAGAAAGACCTAGGTCTCTCAGAAACCCAGGACAGGAAGTAGATGAAGAACTGAGAGGCCTCCAGAGAAATAGCATGAATGGGAGTGAGAATGGGAGCCACTCTGGGCTGAGAATTGGGCAGGTTCTCAGAGAGCAGACCTGTGGGCAGATAGGTAACCACCCTGCTTCACAGGATTTAGGAGCAGATACATCACTTGGTTTAACAAGTTTGTAATTTTTGACTGTTTTGGACCAACCATCCAAGGAGTGCCCACCAGGAATACAACCTACTGTTGAGAACCACAAGAAAACACCCACCCATCTGTTTTCCCAACCTGCGTATAGATTTCCACTTTCCACCAAGGCATCAGAAATGAGTTGATAAAGACTCATTAATTAAGTTTAACAAGCTGTGTGGCCACCAATTAAGAAATGTGGAGGGATTTCTGCTTCCCTGATACTGAATTGGAACCCCATACAATGAGCCTAGCGAGCAAGATATGGAGGAAACCGGACTAGATTGTGGATCTAGGGGGTCTAGGCTGGGTCCAGGCTGGTGTTTGGTGCCGGGGGTCAGAGCTGAGAGAGGCTGAAGTGTCCCCCAGAGGCTCATGTGTTAATGGCTTGGTCCCCAGCTTGGTGCTATCTGGACCTTTAAGAGGTGGGGCTGATGGGAGACATTAGATCATTGGCTGCATGCCCTCGAAGGGGATTGTGGGTCTCTTCCGCTCCCTTTCCTCTCTGACCACTATGTGAATGGTTCCACCATGTGCTCCCACTATCATGTGTTTCCATCAGCCCAAAGCAACAGAGCCACTGGGTCATGGACTGGAACCTCCATAACTGCGAGCCAAAGTACCCTTTCCTCTTTCTAAGTTGATTATTTCAGTATTTGTTACAGTAATGGAAAGCTGAGCAAGTACAGCACAGCAAGTACAACACCCCAGCAACTAAGAGCAGGGTGACCCAGAGATGAATGCAAGGCTAAGTCCTTTGGGAGGAGGCTGCTCAGGGACAGTGAAGCTGAGTTGGGCCAGCAAGTCCAAGCCGAAGAGAGTGACACTAGAAACGTGAGCCTAAGCCAAAAGGGCCACAAACAGGGAGGCTGGGAATAGAACTGGGTCATGCTAACCTTCTTCTTTTAGTTCTTTAAAAACTGCCAAGTGCTTTCCTGGTTCAGATCATTGAGCGTGCGGTTCCCTGACCTGGAAGACTTCACCTGATTCTCCGCACGGCTGACTGCTCCGTGCTTGAGGCCTCGATGTTATTGTCACTTTCACAGTAAGCCCTTCCACGGTGGATACCATCACTCTCACCTCTAAGCCCTGTTTTTCAATAACGGTGCCATTTTTCATGTTATCGGTCGGCATTGCTGCAGTAACAAATAACCCCACGTTTGGTGGCTTCCAACAACAAACGAACAACAAACAAAATTCATTTTATGCTTGTTACATTTTAGCTGTTGTAGCTCTGCTCCATGCATCTCTCCTTCTGGAGCACAGGCTGAAACAGCAACCTCTATTTGGGACGTGCTGCGTTTATGGTACCTGGGAAATAGCAAGGAATAAAGCCCAATTGTACAATCTCTCCTAAGGTTTTTGGTCAGAGTTGGCATTTGTGTTATCTACAGTTCGTTAATCCAAACAAGTCATGCGTCAGGGGGTGGGAGAGGATATACTACCTCAGGGGGACACAGCAATTTATATGGCAATGAACAGGGATATATATAATCCTGTTATAGGGGAGAGAATAGTAATCACAATCCACTGCAATGACCTAAAAATACGTTCGGCCTCAAGTAACAGAAAACCACCTCATAAACAATGACTTTTAAAAAGTAGAATTTGGATACGGTGTGGCTCAGAGAGCATGTGCTTTACATGTGCAAGGCCCTGGGTTCCATCCCCAGCACTATAAAAAATAAAGAGTTGAAAAAATAGTTTATTTTTCTTTAAAAAAAAACAATAATTTGGCTCAGGAAAGTCCAGAATTGGTTCAGCAACACAGCAATGTCAGGGTGCAAATCTCTGAGGTTCTCTTGGGCTTTCTCTCATGGCAGTAAGAAAGCCAATGGCTGCCATTCCAGTCTTCATATCAATGTTCAAAATGGGAGGAAGTGGAAGCCAGGATGCCTACAACATCTGTTCCTTTTACTCAAAAACAAATGTCTTTCCCAGAACACCTCCTTCCACTCCAGCAGCCCGGTACATTGGCCAGACCTATGACCTGTAGGCACTCCATGGTGCAAGGGAGGCTGGGAAGGCATAGAGTTCCTTTGTTCTGGCTTTGACAGTGGAAGTAGGCAGAGAAGGAGGTCAAAATGCACGATGGTTTGGCCAGCCAAAGGGTCTCTGTTTTCCTTCCCCTTCTATGTACTCTTGGATCAACTATCAGTCAAGTTTCCTCCCTGTGGTGGATTGACAACTGGTGGTCAATTTGTAACACCCAGCTGAACTGAATCAGTGTAGTGCTGGGTGTGGAGGGCCCACCTGAGGATTGTTGCCAACAACATAAAAAGGAGAACTGGCGAGTAAGAGGCACTGCTGTTGGTTCTCTCCGAGGAGCTTGTTGCGCTGGCTTTCCTGATAGGAATTTGGCTGTTCTCATCGTCCGAGGAGCTTGGGACCTCGCTGTCACTGAGTATGGCTGTGGTACTTTTCAGGAGAGCTCTGGTCCTTACTTTGAGCATCACTTCCTGGCTCTGGTGCAGATCCCTCAGCCTGCTGGCACAGATCCTTCATCCCGCTGGCACAGACTTTCTAGCTTCCACCACTGACCTTTGGGCCTTCCCAGAGCAGATCCATGAAGCAGACTTGCGTGAGACATTGCTGTGGGCTCTGGGCCTCCAGCTGGACTCGTGGGGGGCATTGCTGTGGGCTCCAGGTCTTCAGCTGGACTCATACAGGACATTGCTGTGGAATCCAGTCTCTCAGCTGGATTCTTTGGGTCTTTAGTGTGTGGACAGATTTCCTGCACTCTTTTTCTATTTGATTCTTGGGTGACTATTATAAAATAATCCTATAAATTATGTGTCCTGTATTGTATTGTTTCCCTTGCAAACAATGGCTACAGCACTCCCCTTCCCTATCCTCCATCCTGAAGAGATGAGTCCGGACCTAATGAACCCAGAACAGGAGGAAATGGTTGGCTCTGACAGATCCTATACATGAGACACTAAATACACTCCTCTCACTCTTGCTCCCAATATCCCTAGAATTTCCCTGGTTCCTGTCCTCCCTTCACCTTGTCCAGTTTTTCCATTGCTTTTATGAGCCTCTCACATCTTTCCAATGAGTTTTTAGCATCGTTTTCTGTTGCTTACAACCGCAGAACCCTGGCTGATACACCTGCCCTGACCACCTCATTAAAATAGGGCCTCCCCTGCTATTCTCTACTGAGGTACCTTGTTTACTTTTTTTAAGCACCTAGAATTGTATAGGTGCTTTGCTGTTTACAAGTGTAATGTCTTTTTCTGACACCAGATTGTAAGCTCCATGCAGACAAGGCATAGTACAGACAGACTAGATTACTATTTTATGCCCTGGGTCCAATACATGCATAATATATCTGCATCTTAATGTTTGTTACACGAAGGAAGAAAGTTCTAGGTATTTTGAGGTCAGGTCCATGTTATTTATGGATGCTAGTTATCTCAAGTGTGCTGTGTGAGTAACCTACTATGATTCAAGAGCAGCTGTATATGTCAGGAAAATTAAGGTGGGGGTAAAAGCACCCTGGAAAGGGGATTTGTGAATTTCCAGCTCCTAGAATAGTAGCTCTCAAGTGCTTTTGACCTTCAGCTTACTTAGGCAAGGCCAAAGACCATTCATCCTATCTACAACCACCAGTTCCCACTTTTTGACTGGTACAGCGGGAGTGTTATAGTGCTGGCAAATGATGCAGGAGTAACAGACTTCCAAGAACACCGCAGCTGAGTTCTTGGTAAACCCTAGTAACATACTAATTTTAGTTATGACTAGTATATTGTAGTAACTCACTTAGTAGGTTCCTAGAAAGCGGCACTTAGTCATGCAGAAAGCTGGAAACCCATGCATATATGTGTAACTCGTTCAGAAGAACTAGAGGAGGTGTGTGGCCTTTGACGATCTATGTGTGTGAAGGGGACTTAGACCTACTCAGTGGGCTACAGGGTGTCTACCAAGAACTGCTCTATTGGGGTGGGCTCTAGAGAGTTAAGAGACCCACGGTGCAGCTAGAATTGTCCATAAAATGAATAAACAATACTTCCCACTCAGAGGCATATGACTAAATTTTTAGCACTAGTGCTATATGAAAAAAGATTCTTTATAAGCATATAATTCAGAATGACTTTTTATGTCCTTTCTCCAACAACATATTCATGTGCAGATTGGTGAGTCTGGGTGGGTAGGTGGCGATTAAAAAGGGCATCCTAGTACTGAGCATTGGGACAAGGCTGGGAAAGCCACCCTGCCGAGAAGGATGCTGGGTGGTCTGCCTCCCTCCGCTATGGAAGCCCTTGAGGGACAATTTCAGTCCTCACCAGTTGGGATGGCACTCAAGCCTGCTACCTAGTCCTGGGCTTCCTAAGGATTCCTCCTTACCAAGATAAGCAGTAGAGTTGGATTTGCATATGTGAAATGTGTGTCTGGTGCAACCCCATGGCAATAAGTTTTTAATGTTACTGTTTTAAAGTTGCATTACATCAATAAGAAAAGTCACCAAGTCAGTCCCTGTCCATCTCTCCACTCTGCAGTCTTCAGGCTAGCTTCCTTTGCAGGCAGGGCCTCCCACAGATGGCTGCTAACAGCTCCACATTCACATTCTACCAGCTTAGCTGGGCTACGGAGAAAAGAAAGCCTCTCTCCCCATGGTTTCAGCCAAAAAATAGCTGCCATTCACGGCATGTGTGTGCAGAGCCAAGCCCCCCTCCTGGGTGCATTCCAGGATCCTCTCATTTATACCTCTCACTCGCTCGCTCGCTGATGGCGTTGCTATTATTATTCCTCTTGAAAGCCAGGAGTCTGAGGTTACATAAACTTGCCCAGGGTCACCAGGCTACCAAATGACAGAGCTAGAGCCACTGCTCTGAGATGCCCTTAATCCTTACCCTGTGCCACCTGCTGCCTCCTTGGACTTGCCTACAGTTATGTCCCCACTCTCTGTGATCGGGCAGTGCCTGGATTTAACACAGGCTACTCATCGGTTCTGTTCCCGCTGCTTTATGCGTTTGTCTCATTGTTATCCCCATTTCTCAGGTATGGAAACTTAGGCTGAGAAAGGTTAATTGACTTTGCCAAACTCACACAGACAGAAGGTAGAGAATTAGAGATTAGAACCTCAATTTGTTGGTTTCCAAAGCCCCACACATAGGGCTTTTACATCGGTGGCCCTGTGCTTGGAACGCACTTCCTCCAAATAATGGTGTGACTCCCACATGCGGCTCAGTCCTTTCTTTCCTCCACTCAGTGTGGTTGCTCCTGATTAGCTCACTTACAGTTGCAACCTGCCCACCTCTTCTTCCTAATCTTCCTTACCTGGCTCTAATTTCCTTGAGAGCACTAACAGCTATCTAACACCCACACGATTTGCTTATTTATTATGCTTTGGGACTTACGCTTACAATCTCCGCTTGTAAGAACGTGAGCATGGTGAGGGCAGGGATCTGATTTGTGCCACCTTTGTAGAACAGAGCCGTGCACAAAGTAGCTGCTCAATAAATAGTTGAGGAAATGAATGACTAGATGGCAGGTAAAGAAATCAGTCCAATGCTGTGGCTTAAATTCTATAGCAAGTCCAACCAGAGTGGACGAGGACGTGGAAAAGAGCGAAGGACAGGAGGACCCAGACATCAGATGGTCTCATGGAAGTCAGGTTGCTCCAAACGGGATTAGAAAACAGGGTGGAGGGGCTTTGTCTTGTTGTATCATAGCTGTCAATCAGCCAAGCTCAACAGGGACTCAGGAAAAGCTCCCCAAAGCCCAGGAGCGATGCTGGTTCAGGGTTGCAGGGGAGTCCCTGCCTCAATTTTCTCCTCTGCCAAAGAGCAGATGAGTGACTGCTGCAAAGATCAGTATCTAGCGAAGGGAAAGAGCAGAAAGAGAAAGGATTTATTGGCAGGTTGTGGGGTAGCTATAGAATTAAAGATGAGATGGGCTGCCAGGCTTGAGGAAGAGGGTGACTTAGGACACACCTGCAGCCCTCACTGCGGGGCTCTTGACTGCCCCCCAGGTGACTGCAGGCACCCACTCCACACCTGCACACCTCCACTCCAGTGTCAGACTCCTGGGCGGAACCAATCCCTGACCTTGCTCGGGTGATGCCCCATGGCCCAGTCAGTTGAAACAAGTTCTTTCAGCCCCAGCCATGTCCCAGGCTCAGTTCTAGGATGGATGCAGCTGTGAGGAAGAAAGAGAAGGTCTCATCCTGGTAGGAGGGACCACTTCACATAATCAGTCAAGGAAGGGAAAGGTGGGTTTCTGACTGGTGATTTGAAGAAAACAAAATGGGTAGATCAGGAGAAAGTTCCTGCCGGAGGTGACACTGTGGACAGGCCTTGTACAATTGCCATACAATGAGATGAAAAGAATACTCTAGTGTTATAGTTGGTATCTCAAGCATCTCCCAAAGACTCATATGTTACAGGGTTCGTCCCTAGCTGGTAGCACTACTGGAAACTGGTAGGACCTTTAATAGTTGGAACTGGTAGAAAGAAGTAAGTTTCCTTGGGGTGTGACCTAGAAGGGGATATCTGTCCCCCTTCCTCCCTCCCAGCCACCATGAGGTGAGCAGCTTTGCTCTGCCACACCCTTCTGGCCTCACCATGGGAGCTAAAACCATGGAGCCATGTGACCATGGACTGCAACCTCTGAAATCATGAGCCAAAATAAACCTTTCCTCCTTTAACTATGTTGATTTTCTCAGGTATTTTGTCACAGCAACAGAAAGTTGACCAACACAGCTAAGTATGAGAAATAGTAAAGTGAATGGAGATGGAACAGAAAGTTCAGGCCACATCCAGGGAATAGCAATGAGCCATGGGAGGCTATAGGCAAAGGAGCAGAAAAAGGAACCACACCATGGAGAGCCCCAAGATCCGGGGTTTCATGTCACCTCTGTATTCAGGTGGTCAGAGTGGACAGTGTCAATGCTCATGGAGCAGACCCCTTTCCTATTTCCTGGAGAATCTGCCTTCCTCCTGCTAGAATTACAATGACAACATCCCTGGTTACAATTCGTTGTACGCAGGTGAACAAAGGAATAGGGTTTGCAACCAGAAGTAGGAAGTGTGCTGGACAGAGTAGAAAGAGAGAGGCCCTTTGTAACCAAATCTGTTCATTCACTCAACCACAAATACTCTGCCCCGGGGTCCCAGACTACAGAATCTTCCCTGGGCATTTCCCTTCCCAAGAATGGGCTCAGCTGTTTTCTGCTTACCTTCAATCATTTCAACTCTTCAAGTCCAAATTTCTGAAAGAGGATCAATTCTCTTGTGTTTTGAGTCCAGCTACATTAGAGGCCAGAGGCCAGCTCCAATCAGGGTCGACCCTGGCTCACATAACAGCCAACGGCAGCTCCCCAAAGCAGGGGGCTGTAGGCAGGGTGGTTTCCATGCAGAGGGAAGTTAGGTATGACAGGTCCCATGTCACCGTAGCCACTCAGATTCCTCAGTGAGGCTCTTTATAGCAGTCGACCGCATCATCATCTGTACTGAAATCAACACATCACTCCCATGAGCAACGGACTTGTACACAGAGCTGTGTTCATGTTTCGGGGGACAGTCCTGCACCCTGTGGCAAGGGTGGAGATGCAAATGACCACGGAGCTATTTTTTTTTCTACCACCACATTTGCATGAATCCATTTGAATACTATTAAATGATTTATACTTTGAAAGGGTCCCCATTCCCCATTGCAGGGGAAGGGAGACACAATGAGCTCATAATTAGTAATCTCCAAGGAAGGGGCATAATGGGACAGAGAGGGAAAGTGGGAATTCATACATTGCCGTGGGATTGCACATTGGGCCTACCTTGCCGAAGAATTTGGCAATAGGTATGAAACCTTTAAAATACACAATCTCTTTGATCCAGAAATTCCAGGAATTTATACTAAGACCATAAGCAGAGATATGTGGGAAATGGTTCATTGTACCTTTGATGCCATTCTAAAATGGGGGTTTAACTATAGAACACCACATCTATGTGTCTCAATGCAACTCCTCCAAATAGAAGCATATTCAACAATGTGGGGAAGCAGACTATGAAACCTCATGAACAATACTTCATTTTTTGTAAGGCTGATTCTGGGAATCTTTAAATGATAGGGTAGAGTGGAGAAATAATGGAGAACAATGGAGTTGTCCATGATAAGGATTTTGATGTCTGAGATACAGGGGTTCAATTCCCAGCTCCACCTTGCATCAGCTGGAACCTTGTTAGCCTCAGCTTCTCCATCTGTGTAATGGGGCTAGCTTAGAATCTGGACAACACCAAATCATGGTGTTCTCACCGTGAACAGAATGGCAGGCCCGACTACCTGTGTGCATGTGTGTTACCATGCTTTCTGTACAGGCTTTTTCTGTGCATTTAATTCTTTCTGCATTAGGCAGGTACTGCATTTACAATTAGGAACAAAGTCATTACCATAAAAAAGAAAAAGCATAATAGGTTAGAGAGGAACTCTGAGCATATTACTGAACATTAGAAATGTCATCAGGACAGAAGGGATGTCAACTGCGTGTTAATTTGCCATCTCCAGCTGCTCTCGAAGTCATCTGTCTGTTTCGAATCATTCTGTGGCATTTCTGTTCCTCTTTTTCTTAGGATTTGTTCCAAGAAGTTAAAAAAAAATTTTAATAAAAGAAAGAAAAATTTAAAAAACCCCAAACTTCAAACCATGTGGGTGAGTACAATTTGCAGAAAATATTTCTGAAATGTTGTAGCCAACACAGGCCATGTTTTAAACCTCAGATATCTAAGCAAATGTCTGAGTTATGCTTGTAAACCACACGGAGTCCCTCTATAAGTAACACCTTCCTTTCTGAAAAGAGTCGGGAGGGAAAGTTTCAGGAACATTCATTGGTTTTTCCTGCCCAGCATCTATCCTTCCTCCCTGCTCTCTTTTCCATCATCTGGCTTCGCAACCTAGGTATTTCCCTGGAAAACTGCCCCCTCCCACCTACAGCCAAGGTCAAGTGCACCTGCCCGGTACCTTGGCCTCAAAAGTAGATGTGTTCCAGTGGAAACCAAGAAGAGCATTGCATGATTTCGCCCACCAGGATTGGCTCAAGGACAGACATGTATCCTCATGCTAAGCCAATCAGAAACAAGGAATCTTAGTTCTGGGATTCGCTCTGGGAATTTTTTTTTTTTTTTTTTTTTTTTTTTTTCTGGAACTATTCAGTCAGTACTCTTTCTCCTGGGGTGCTAGCTGATAGAATGCAAGACTAAAATGGCTAAAAACAGCTTGAACATAGCTTAAGGAAAGCTTGCTTGAGAATGGATGGAACACAAAGGAATAAAAGCCAAAGAAATGGACAAGGTCAGATTCCTGCTGACATTGGTCAAGCACAGAAACACACCCAGGCCTGACGCTAGTGAACACACGTTTCTGTTAAAACCAATTCATGTTGGTTTTCTGTTGCTCACAACTGTCTGTGGCAGTTCAGTCTGAAGTGGCAGTAACACCAATTCCACTATATGTTCTGAGAGTCGATAGTGTTTGTAGCATACCAGGTGCTAACGATTCATTCAGCATTTCTTAAGTAGAGCTCCTCCAAGACTGGCTTTGGAGAACACCTAAGAGCCCTTTGTAATTAGCTCATTAAAGGAACCTGGGCAAAGTAGCTGTCAGCTTGCTTGAAAACAGTCGCCTTGCATTGGGAGGCTGAGCCTTTCTTCTGCTTTTGAAAACACAACTGGGTCTCACAAAGCATTTTCAGAGTTAGGAGAAACATAACCCTGCACCCAACCCCTGCCCCAATTAATAGAAGCCTGCCTGAAATGTTTAACTCTTTATTTGTACTCTTTTCACGCCAACAGGAACAGTAACAAAATCAAAACTTTGCAAAAAGGTGGTATTTTGAGAGAAAGGCCAATCACTGTTAGCTTCAAACACTGTGTTCTGCAGATCTCGGTGGGGCTATTTATATTTCATTTTAACACCTTGTTTCCACTCCTTTGGTGTGTTTACCAACCTACAGATTGCCTCTAAACGTAGAGTTCCTGCATAGTTTTCTTTTTCCTTTGTCAAAATGTTTGCGAGAATAGTCAACAATCTAAAAGGTGGATTCAAGTTGAAGTGAGTCCTTACTGGATTCACAGCGTTGATAAGACAGAGCCATTCTGGGGAAGATGGGTAGATGAGCGAGCCTAATTCAAGTCTCCTGGGTCACTGTCTGGTTTGGGGGGAGATAAAATTGTGATTTAGGAGCCAGGCATGGTGGTGCACTTCTGTAATCCCAGCACTTGGGAAGCTGAAATAAGAGGATCTGTGACTTTGAGGCCAGCCTGGGCTACACAGCGAGACCTTGTCTCAAAGAAACGAGAGAGAGAGAGAAAGAAAAAGAATGGTAGCTTAGTAGCTCACATCTGTAATACCAGCACTTAGAACTACAGGTGTACACCAGCATGCCTGGTTTTAGTTTCAAATTTTGATTATGACACTTTCTAGCCAGGTCCTCAGGCAAGTACCTGAATTTCTCTGTGCCTCAGTTTCTTTATCTATGAAATGGGGATGAACATGATGGTACCCACCTAACAGGCATGTTATGATGATTACACGAGTCAGAATAAATGCCATAGAATGATACCATATCTCGCACTCAAAAAAATGTCAAAGTTTTGTTTCTTAGTTTCATTTATGTCTTTAGGGATCTCTTGCAAAAAGTCTGATTTTGCTGTTTCCCCAATACTTCTCAAGTATATCTTGGGATCAAAAATGAGCACGTAAAAGGCAGATAATAGAAAACAGAGAGATCAATCTTTTGCAAATGTCAAGAAGACCAAGAGATGGAGGGATGGAGGAGGAAGAGAAAAGGAAGGAGGTAAAAAGAACGAAGATGTAGGATGTACATGTACCAACTCCCCATGAGGAAAGTGGTCCTTATGTACTGCAAACATGACTAATAAAAATAAAAGCTAGAACAAACTATGACAATCTTTATTTTGCTAAATAAGACATAACTATAACTAAATACAATTTGGAATTGTTTTTCATGAAAATAAAATGAGCATGTTTGGTGACAGTCATGTCTATCCCTGATTACTCTCAGAAATCTCTCTGGAAGCTGCCACTGCAGGCCATCTCTCAATACACTGACTCCTTCCTATCCAGCCAGATTATCCCCCATGATCCTTTAGTTAAGGACCAGAAAAACAGTTTTCTTATATATCAGGGTCAAATTGTATGAGAAATGCTTATTTTAAATACTTTAAAATATTTATAACAAGGGACCCCTCCTACTCCAGGCAGCAAAGAGCCACAGGGAGAAAGGGAGACCAGGGAAGTCTCTGCTGTCCCCAGTTTGCACCTCAACTCACCCTGCACGCACACACATCCTCTGGCCTATGAGGACGACTGTCTGTACTTATCGCATGGTTCTCTTTCTTTTGCTTCACAAATATCCATGAGTGAATCCAGATGTATTTAAGGCTCATAGGATGCAGTTTGTCTGTATTTAATTTTTATTAATACTGAGAGAGTCTAGAGATGGGACATATCAGGACCAAGTCTAGCACCTGAGATTCCCAACCCACCTTTACCTGGTGTGACTGTTAATCCGGATACATCAACTTGATTGGATTAAGAAAAGCCTAGCTGATTGCCAAAGCACACTTTTGGGTGCATCTGGGTGGGTCATGGAGGTGTGACTTTGGATATTACATCAGGTCCCTGGCCCCTTTCCTCTCTGGCATTGTCCCCCCACTCTACTTCTATGCACCATAGACGGATCAGCTTTGCTCTGCCAGACCCTTTGTCACACTGTTTCTGCCTTGGAGCAGCCAGCCATGGACAGAACCGCATGAAACTGTGAGCCAAATTACACCTCTCTTCCTTTAAACTGTGGGTTTCGGGCATTGTGTCCCCATGACAGGAAAGCTGACCAATACACCTGGGAAGCCCTTCCTTGGGCCAGTCAGTTTACTAGGAGGTGACTCTGTGCTGGCCACGTTATCTCCTACAGCTTCAGTCTCTTCCTATGAAAAACAGGATCTTGGCTGGGTGTGGTGGTGTACGCCTTTAGCCCCAGGACTTGGAAGGCTGAGGCAGGAGGATTGCTGCAAGTTCGAGGTTAGCCAGGGCTACATAGTGAGTTCAAGGCCAGCCTGGACTACATAGTGAGACCCTGTCTCAAAAAAAAGAAAAGAAAGAAAAAAAGAGGATCTCAAAATATTCACCACCCACTGCTATGAGATAATAGAGATCAAGTCCGTGTGTTAGGTTAAAAAGTACGTCTGGGCTGGTGAGATAGCTCAGCGGCATAAGTGCCTGCCTGGCAAGCGCGAGGTCCTGAGTTCAACTCCTGATACCCACATAAAAAGGAAAAAAGGGCCGGTGATATCACTCAGTGGCACATGTGCCTGGCAAGCATGAGGTCCTGAGTTTGACCCCCGGTACCCACATAAAAAAAAAAAAGTACGTTCATGCATTATTTACTTACACAACAAATTTAGCATGTTATCAAGGTCTAGTAAGGACAATTAAGTCCCTGACCTCAAGAAACACCCAGCTATGTGAAGATGTGGCTGCAGAAGTAGCAATGACACCCTGATGTGGGAAATGTGACCATGATTATTTTAGAGTACCTGCCAATACTCTGGGCTTTTTGTCGTTCCAAATAAAACAATCTGTTTTGTTTTGACAGTTACTTAATGCATTTCTCAGCAGCTTCTGCTTTGTAGTTTGAAAGAGAAACATAATTTAAGGTATATATATACGTCCTGGCTATCCATATCCTTGCTAGCCATGATCTGGGAGTATTGGCCAATATAATAAGTCCTTTTTGATTCAGGGAAATAATTTTTGAATAACTGCTCATGATCAAATTAGACAGATTTGTTTCCCACTAGTAAATAGTAGCTAACAGTGATTGAATGCACGCTGTGCGTATTTTCTGTTGGAAGGCAGTACAATTTGGCATTAGACAGTCCGCAACATTTCCTAGCTGTGTAATCTAGGACAAGCTCTTTAACCTCTGTGAGGCTTAAAGTGCCTCTGGGAAATGGGGCAGTGGCAGTGCTTACCTCGCAGTTCCCAGGCAAGGACTCAGTTGGATGGCTTAGTGCTATGAAGTGTGTCTAGTGATGCTGACAATTACCACTAGGTGTAAGAAGCATTGAGGGGGAGATTTTGTGCTGGCAAACGCTTATAAGGGCTCTTCAGGAGAGCCAGCAGTGTGGCATGCACCTATAATCCCAACTACTCAGGAGGCTGAGGAAGGAGGATCTCAAGTTCGAGACCAGTTCGGACAACTTAGCAAGACCTTGGCTCAAAACAAAAACAAAGATAAATTGAAGGAAGAAGTTAGCAAGTAAAGCAAAAATAGATAGGATCAAATTACCCTTGAAAATTCCCTGCCCGTCAAGTAGGATGTACACGGTATTTTATAAAGAGCTCCCAGGTTCAAAGAGCACTGAGTCAGATCCAGGAGTGGGGATCAAAGGAATGTTTATCCGTGGCTGCCTGGGCATTCAAATATTTTATCTCCAAAGAAGCAGATTTGCAACTGGGAGCAATTTTGTCTAGCCCCGCCCTTGAACATTTGGCAGTATCGAGACACATTGTGTCATAAGTAGAGTGAGCTATGCTACTGGCATCTGGCGAGTAGAGTTTGGGGTGCTGCTAAACATCCTACAATGTACCCTACAGGACTCAACAACAAAGAATTATCCTGCCTCAAACGCCAGTCGGGCTGAGATTGAGACAGCCTGGGTACAGCCACTATCAAACCCACCCTCTGGAATGAGACAGCGCTGGGACGTCTCTGATGGTTGCAGGGTGTAATTAGAAGCGAGATGTAAGAGCCCTTAGCACAGTCTGGTACCCAGTAGGTGTTTAATAAATATTTTCAGGGGTGATGTTAAATCTGGTGGGGCTCACCACATACTTTGTTTCTGAAACGCGGTGCAAAAGATCAGAGCCTCCTGTTTCCTGTCTTTCCAAGCTGGTGCTTCCTGTCACCCCGTGCATCAGGGATCCGTCTCCAGAGGTATCTTAAGGGAGTGTGAGGTTCTGAGGCCAGCACCAAACTCAGATACCTTCCCCTCTCTCTCTCTCTTTCTTGCTTGCTTTTTCTTTTCGTTTTCCAGATGTGATTCTGCTGTGTCACTTGTACTCAAACTTTCTAATTTGAGTTTAAAATTAATGACTTCTCAATTCTTACATGGAACTCCTTCCCTTGCAGCCAGATGACTTTTTTAAAAACGAGATAGCTCAGCGGCACAGCGCTTGCCTGGCAAGTGCAAGGTCATGAGTTCGATTCCTGGTACCAAAAAAAAAAAAAGAATTCCCAAGAACACCAATGCCGTTTCCCCTCTAACAGTCTGGATCCAAAACAGGAGTTATGAGACCAAGGCAGAAGAGTAGGAGGTGGTTGGCACTTACAACCTAGGAAAACTTTCAGGAACCACAAAGACAAGAAAATTATTGTTCAATGAAAGAAGAATTTCTATTTCATTTCAACCCTTAATGTATCACGTAACTCCAATGTCATTCCTGGTCCAACCAAAACAGTTGAATCCAAAAAATTTTTCAGTCATTTGTACTGTCTCCAAGTGTGAATGCATCGCTTTAATCATCCTTCGTCTGATTTTTTGCAGTGAAGACTAATATTGAATGTTAAGAGTCTACTTGTGGGCCGGTGAGATGGCTCAGCGGCTTAAGTGCCTGCCCGGCAAGCGTGGAGGGCCCGAGTTCGACTCCCGGAACCCACATACAAAAAAGGGGCCGGTGATATTGCTCAGCGGCACGGGCGCCTGCTGGCGCGCGAGGTCCTGAGGTCGACCCCCGGTACCCATAAAAAAAAAAAAAAAAAAAAAAAAAAGAGTCTACTTGTGAATTTTTCTACTTTAAGATGTTTCTTTTTCATGAGATTGGTCACTGTTGCTTTTTTCTCCATCATTTACTTACTCATCACTGCCTTGAAGATCTGAAATTTGTCTTAATGCATTTTAAAATTCTCATTTATTTACATATTTTGAACAGCAAGTAGATTGAATAACGATGACTGTTTGGATTTAATAAGTCTTAGCCAGGTGTGATGGTGCACACCTGTAATCCCAACAGTCTGGGAGGCTGAGGCAGGAGGGTCAGAAGTCTGAGTCCGGCTTGGGCAACCTAGCAAGATAGTGTCTCAAATTGAAAAAAAAAGAAAAAAAAAAAGTAAAAAGGCCTGGGATATATCTCAGTGCAAAGGCCCTGAGTTCAATCCCTTGTCCTGGAAAAAAAAAGGGCTTATGAAAAGACTTTTTCATCACCCCCCCCCACAAGAGGGGGATGTGCTATTTGGGCCACATTTGGTAACACAGCAACAGAGTCAAATGTAGGGTCACTTGGTAGAGGGATGACCTAGCCATACTGACCCGGAGAGGGAGCTACAGATACAACAGCCTATTCAGATGTGCCCGGAGAAGGAAGGGAGCTTTCCCCTAATGGTGTGTTTTGGTTCACATCTGCTGTGGGAGGCTGCTCGAACTGAAACACTGACTTATCTGAATGAAACGGAGTGAGATGGGCTATGTTCAGATGTACAGAACCTTCTCTTTGATATTCTCCTTCCGCAAAGGACACCTTCGCTAGAGAAGAAGACTATAGCAAGATCTGGGAATGGCAAATCCACAGCGCATCCACCTCTGTCCACCCCCCTGCTCATGGCAGACATTACCAATTGATTGTAGCACTCTTCCTTTCCTACACACAGAGCCCAGACTTAGATTCACAATCTCTACTGAAAGCTGTATATACAGCCACTACCAATAGATGCACAGAAGGCATGCAAAATAAAAGTGATTTTTTCGGGGCCGGTGAGATAGCTCAGTGGCATAAGCGCCTGCCTGGCAAGTGCAAGGTCCTGAGTTTGACTCCCGGAACCCACATACGAAAAAGGGCCGGTGATATCGCTCAGTGGCACGGGCGCCTCCTGGCACGCGAGGTCCTGAGGTCAACCCCCGGTACCCACAAAAAATAAAATAAAATAAAATAAAATAAAATAAAATAAAATAAAATAAATGATTTTCTACCTCTACTAAGCAAAAAAAAAAAATACACTGAGAGGCATTGGAAGATCATCATCATCCATATCCTTTTCCAGAAGCTGCTTCAGCACACCAAATGCTAGTCAATTACCAGAGCAATTGAGAATTCAACCTCCCCATTTGCCCAAAGTTTTGGAAGAGAAGAGGGCGAAGTCAGCGCTGCCTTGTACATAGCAGTTTGGTTTGAAAACTTGTCTCTGAGTTGCTGAGTGTGTGGAAACAAGCAAATGGAGCGAATCAAATAGAACCCAAGACTACAGTTTTTAAGCAATGTGAAGATTTTTTTTTATTGGTAACTTTCCTCTGGAAACCATGGAAGATACCTCCTGGCTTAGATTGCTTTCTGCTGCTATAACAAAATATCATAGACTGGGTAAGCTCACTCAGTGGACAAAGCCACTCCTGCGACAACCAACCCATTCCCAAGATAACAGCATTAATCCATTCCTGAGGGTGAAGTCATCACGACCTACTCACCTTTAAATGTTCCATCTTCTAATACTGTCACCATGGCAATTAAATTTCAACTCAAGTTTTGGAGGACACATTGAAACCATTCTAGCACCCCCATTACTGTTTTTCCTCCTTGAATTCCCAGTGCTATTAATTATGGGTTTTTTTTTTCCAAAGAAGTCCCTGATAACACTTTCTCTGTGAGATGGAGCTTAAACTATCTAGAACCAAAATTAATTCCACCATCTTATAATTTTTGCAGTAAGATGGGGGAAAATAGTATACGATTTTCCAATACTTTCTACACTCGAGACTAAAAACAGTAGGCTTTCTTCTCTCTCTCTCTCTCTCTCTCTCTCTCTCTCTCTCTAAGCAAATGCAATTCTCTGGGTACTTACTGTAAGACAATTTTAGTCATTGGAGACATTTTCTTAAAAAAGGATCTCAAGTGAGAATCTTTCTTCACATTTTTTTTCCCTTCCAAAGCGATATTTATTCTGGAAAAATGCTACATTTAGAAAAATTGTGCTTTGGATGACAACTAGCCCACTAGTTTTGCTGTTTTTTGAGGGGGAGTGGGGCGGATGAGGTTGAGGGCTGTGTGGAGAGAATTCTACTTACCCACCTGCCAAATATGACTTTGGAGTTCATTTTCATCCATTCATTCACTCATTCATTTATTCAATCAATCAATAAACACATAATGAGGATCAGCCATACACTGAGAACTCTGCTAGGCAGTGGGATTCTAGTCATGAACAAAACACTCTCTTGGGCTTTCCAATCCTTCTCAACCCAATCCCGCCAGAGAACGAGACCCTAATGTGGTAAAACCGTGTGTCTCAACAGGGGGCGCTGTTTTACCCCACGGAATTTTGGACAATGTCTGGAGATATTTTTGGTTGTTGCTACTAAGGGATGATGCCACAGGGGTCCCTGATACAGAGGCCAGGGCTGCTGCTAAATATCCTACAATCCACAGGACAGCCCACCAAGAAGAATTCTCCAGCCCAGACATCCCCAGGGGAGAAGTTGAGAAACCTGCCCCAAGGCATTTAAGGTATGTAATGAATTAACATCCGGCTAAAGGTTCCAGTTACACACTGTCCTTAGGGGAACTGAGAAAACAGTGGCTCAACTTTCTGCTGGGCTTTATTCTTCCCCAGAACTGTGACTGAGAAAGGCTAGTACTATGGCTACTCAGAGCGTGGCCCATAAACCCATAGCCTCATCCTCACATGGGGCTGGTTAGAAATGCAGAGTCTCAGGCCCTGCCCAGGACCTGCTGACTCTGAACTTCTGTTTTAACACAAACCCCATGGGATTCATGCACACATGTATGGTGTTGGAAACACTAGTCCCATGTGACATAAACAGAAGTTTGAAGTGATGATTTCAATAAATGCTACAGTGGAAGCCAGTCTCTGGGGTCAGGGAAGGCTTCCACGAAAAATCAGCCTAAAGCTGGATGTGCTGATTCACACCTGTAATCCCAGCACTCTCAGACACTGAGGCAGGAGGATCACAAGTTCGAGGTCAGCCTGAGCAACTTAGCGAGACCCTGTCTCAAAATTTTAAGATTTTTATAAAAAGGGCTGGAGATGTAGTTCAGTGTAAAGGCCCTGGATTGAATACCCAGTACCACAAAAAAAAGAAAATTCAGCCTATAAATTGAGTACTGGATGAAGAGCCGAAAGTAGCCGGGACAGAGAAGTTCTTGGCAGAGGGAATAGTATGAACGGAAGCTCAGCGGCAGGAGGGAACTTGGTCCATTGGAGGATCTGGAAGAGGAGTTGTGTCCAGAGCCCAGAGTGTGAACTAATCAGAGCTGAGAACCATGAGGCCAGAAGGACACATGAGACTTTATTCCAGCAGCAGATGGGAATAATTGGTCTGGGTCCCTAAGACTTTGTCTGGTGCGGCCAGGTAGAGATGCCATCTGTCGGTACGGGACAGGGTGAGGCTGCTTCCTCAGCCCCTTAACATCATGTTCTAAACAGCTGAGCAAACTGGCTCAACCAGGCTTGGAATCCCACGAATGATAATTGTCCCAGGTGACCCAAGAGGACAACAATGCTGCTGGGGACAAAAGGCTCCCCCACCCCTTTGACTTAAGGCTACAGAGTCATTATGTCAATATATTTTTGTACAAATTTTGTAGTTTATGACGCATTCTGGCAACGCCGAGCTGAGATTTCAATGAGCCAGAATGTAGTACTATAAACCTAAAACTGGATATCCCTTAAAGCTGTTAGGATCTGGCAGGAGACCTGCTCCCAATTACAAGCACGGTTTCCAACTTCACTGTTCCCATCCTCAAAGCAAGCACCGAAAACAAAATCCATTTTTAATGAGGGACGACTAAACACTTTGCATTCTATTAATGTCCCCTTTGGGCTCGCAGGCCCCCGTGTACCTGACGAGCGAGAAATGACCTCCACTAACTGATTAGACTAGGGCAAAGGGTCTCCTGTGGGGGTTGTCACCAGCACAAGAAAAGCAGCCAAATTAATGGGAATGAAGACATTTTATTCTCACCCTTCTCGATTCCTATCAGCACGTGCGCGGATGGCCCATCGGGCTGAGTGGGATTGCTCCTCGTCCCTTGCTTATTACTCATCTCACAAACCATCCATTATCCATTCCGCAACTGGCAAATGTGAACTTGGCCAACGTCAAAGGCAGAATGATGAGATCCAAGTCAGAAGAAGTGGGAGAAAGAGAGAAAGTGCAAAGAGGAGCCAGACGGTTTCCCAACCTGTAAGAACATGTTGTATTTACCAGGCCCGGCGCGAAAGCCAAACTCCGGGTTCCTCGTTTGTCTTCTGCTCTGGGTCTGGGTTATGTTTGGTGTGATCAGGACAGAGTAGCTCCTCACTTCCATCTTGATGATTGGCGTATTGTTTAGAGACGATGAGGGATGATCCTAGGCTCTGGAGGAAGCTGGCAAGAAAGTTGAATTCTATAAAAAGAAACGCGCGGTCAGGATACGGTTTCCTATTCTGAGTCAAGGCGAAGTCGAGAGTCAGAAATTCCAACCCAGAGGGTCAGGACGGACTCCAGGACCTCTCGGATCACATGTGAAGCCAGTTCCCCAAACTCCTCCTCCCTCCTCCCTTACAACCGGCCAACTGGGGTTACAAAGCGTGAACCTTTATGATTTTAACCCCGTAATCTTCCATTCTCTGCTGGACTTTCTCCACTGGAGAAGTGGTGGAAAAGTGAACCTTTTCAGTCAATCGGTGTGATATTTTTAGTCACCCAATACCCAACAACTGTTTCTAGAGGGCTTTGTTTTCTCCCCCACTGGACTGGCACATTTTTTAAAACTGAATTCACCAGATGTTTTGGCAGTGCGTAAAACCTGGCTTTCCTGTCTGCCAAGGGGGTGAAATTGGATCCAATCACAGCGTGTTGCCTCAGCTCCACCGACCAAGTCCTTAATGGTTCTGGAGATGAATGCAAAGATGAAGTTCAGTTTTTCTTGAGGTGTTGGGACTATCAGGTCCAGGCGTTGGCGTTCAAGGCCTGGGGATGTTTCCGGCCCAACCCTAGATTCATGAGCATGAGTATGTTTTCCTGATGATACCTTTTTACTTCCCTTTTATTTTCCTGGCTGCATATCAGAAACTGCAAACCTGTGTCCCAGACCCTCTCCGGGTAGGATGAAGTGCAGAAACGGCAGACACGTGACTCCACCGCATCTGGAGAGAAACTGCCAAGCAGCTCAAAACCCAGGCCCCCCTGAGCCCAAGGAGAAGCAGGCCTCTTCCACCTCTCCTCTGCCCCATGCCCCATTTTGCTTAGAATGAGCCCGAGCACACATGCCACTTTGCCAGGCCTTGCCAGAGTCTCCCAATGGCACAGAGCGCACGTTACACAGATGGAATGCAACATACATGTAAAGAAATAAGAGCCCTGCCAGGAAAGTTGGCAGCAGCTCCGGAATGCTTTAAACAGTGTGCATGTGGGTAGAGAGAGTGAGCCCAGAGTCGGGGAGGCTGCCTCACTCCCAAGAGCTGTTTCTTTTACAGCCATGACCTGTTTTGCCAGTCAAAATAAATACGGTGTTAAATGCCCCCTTTTACTGGCTCCTGATACCTTGGCGATGCAGTTTGAAATATGACCTGCTCTTCTCGGGAAAATGTCATTTTAACTGAGTGGAGAGGATGTGCCCCTTCTAGCCAGTAAGTAGGAGGGTCATGCATGGCAGTGTCTCCTGCATACAGATCTACTAAGGAAGGGAGAGAAGGAAGGGCCTTGGAGTCAGCGTGGCTTCTTTAGAAGTCACTGCCCCGAGAAGCTTGGAGAAATGCCTTGGGAGCTGGAGCCCAGATCCAGTGTTCTGTCCCCTTTGGCTTCCCAAAGAACATGAAAGCAGCCACCCAGCAGGGCTGGCGATTTCACAAGGCACCAGGCCTTTCCTGCTAACCGGGCATGGCCACAGATTGAACCCACGCACGCCACCATGCTTCTGCCGTCCACCACGGCCACAGGATACTCCATGGTCACAGCAGCAGCTTGCCACGGGCATCAAAGCTAAAGGGATTTGCCCAAAGGGTTTGCATCATCCAGCCAATCACTGAGTAATCACTGCATACCAGGAGGCTCCCATGTCTTCTGAACCATCCCATTATCTGCTGAGGGAGGTACGGTACTACCTTCGCTTTACATGTGAAGAAACCGAGGCTTGGAGAGGTCAAGACACTTGTTCAAGATCTCACAGCTATTGGAGGGGCAGCCAGAATTTGGACCCAAGTCTGCTCCTAATGAGCCAGCAGTAAGGGGCCCATCCTGGCTTCTACCAAAATAGCTCCAGGCAAGAATTTTGCAGAATCTTCTTCATCCTCAGAACTGCCCTAGGGCGGGCAAGGGATTGCATTCCCCATGGATAATGCCACACGGTGTGGGACTTTCCTAGGGTGCTGTGAACAAGTGATCATCAGCTAGATGGCTTAAAACAACAGAAATGGTGACAGCTCAGGGATAGAGCATTTGTCTAGCACAGGTAGAGCCCTGGGCTCAATCCTCAGGTCTGAAATCATGGTATGGGAACAGCTGTGCTCCCTCCGAGGGCTCTAGAGAGGACCCTTCTCTGCCTCTTCCAGCTTCTGGTTCCTCGACTGACGGCTATGTGCTTCTCCTCTCTGCCTTTGTCTCCATATAGCTTCCCATGTGTGTCCTTTACCCTTCTTTTCTATTAGAGGACATTTGTCACTGGGTTGAGAGCCTATCCTAATCCAAGATGATCTCATCTCAAGATCCTTAACTTAATTACACCTGCAAAGATCCTTTCTCCAAATAAGGCCACATGTCCAGATTCCAGGGATTTGACCTTAGATTGTTTGGGGAGGAGAGGTGTCCAATTTTTAGCTGATCACACAGGAAGGTATGAATGACACATGAGGAACTTTATCCAACAAAGATTTTTCCAGTTTTGCAGATCTGCGCAATTGATTATATGATTTTCTTAGTGTTTTCACCTGCCTATTTCCTCTTTTGAAAACAATGAGTTTGCTGGGCATGATGGCACATGCCTGTAATCCCAGCACTCGGGATGCTGAGGCAGGAGGGTCGCCGTGAGTTCAAGGCCAGGCTGAATTACATAGTGAGACCTTGTCTCAAAAAGAAAACAAAAAAACAAAAAAACACAAAAACAACGAGTTTAATAACATTGAATATTTAATGAATTCCCATCAAGTTCTGCCACTGCAGTCCTCACAGATACCTTATAACCCAGACACTATTGCTTCTTTGTTGGACAGGAGAGGAAAAGAAAACTCCAAGTAGTTAAGAGCCTTTTCCAAGATTTCATGGCCAGGAGCTGGCAAAGGTGGATTGGAACTTCATCTGTCTGGCATCAAAGTTCTTGTGCAGCAGGCAAAATAGCCTTTGCTTAGGATTTTAGTACTTTGTTGGGAGAGTGTGGTTTGGAAGAAGGTGGAGGTAGGGGGTGATGGGACATTTGATGCCATGGTTAGCCAAAAAATTATTCTTGGGCAGAACATCCAGGAAGGCGGAAGTCTTGCCCTTTGATTGTGAAGGCAACTGATGATGTGGTTTCTATGACAAGGCAGAGAATCACTTCCCCGTCTCATGGCTGTAGCTGGTGTCCTCCTGTAGAGACACAGGAAGTCAGAGGCAAATGAGATGTTCGTTTCCATTGTCTTCCAGATTTAGATCCAGTATCATCTGCCACTGGGTATATCCCCATTGCAGGGAAATTTTCATTTTTGTTGTATAATCGTCTAACCCAGTAGATCATCGAAGACAAAGCCAGAGCTGTTCATTTAAGAATGGCTGTCAATGCGAGGTGACTTTTTTCCCTGTCGTCTGGTGGCCACATCCACCAGATTCAGGCCTCCTGGTGAACAAGATCCCATTTCTGTCACCATGTGGAAATGCATAATAATCTTTGTGTTTTTATTTTGTGCTGGGCCCTATGAATGATGCAGCGAGGCCCTGATGACACAAAGAAAATTAACAGGAGCCATGAGAGAGAGGATATGGAGAGTTTCAAAGAAAAGACCCTGTAAGGGCTGGGCATGGTGGGATGTTTCTGTAATTCCAGCATTCTGGGAGGCTGAGGCAGGAGGACCACAAGTTCAAGCCCTGCATGGGTAACCTAATGACTTAACGAGATCTTGTCTCAAAATAAAAAATACAAAGGGCTGGGGTATAGCTCAGTGTGAAGCCCCTAGGTTCACTCCCCATTATTACAAATAAACACATACATATATAACATTTTTTTAAAAAAGAAAAAGAACAAAGACCCTAGGAGGAAAGAAGCCAGGTAGGTGGAATGCGAGGTCACAAAGACCTGATCCCCCAAGTTTTCTTTCTAGGGATGCATGTAGGGTGATGGAGACATTTCAAATCTTCACTCTTCCTGTAACTCTACCCACAGAACCAGTAAATGTATATGGGCTCAATTAATTACAATGAGAAACACATTTGACAAGCCAAATATTAGCTTGTGAGAACAGAGTACATTCATAAGTATTAAGTACAGATACAAACAACTAACAATAAGTTTGCTGGTGTTATTATCTTCCAATTAACTGTGAAAAAAAAAAAAAAGAAAGAAATCAAACCTTAATCCAGAGCAAAATGAAAACAGAAGGAAAGCAAGACCTCTGTTGGCTTTAGGAATGGAGTTGGTATCACAAGTAGAGCTCGGCGGCTTTTCACGGGTGCTGATTAATTACATCAGCCTCGCTTTGCTGACGTCAAAACCCAAATAAGTGTTGCGGTCCCTGTTTCTCCCTGCTGAGACCAGATGTCCAAAGGGGAGAGTTTGGCAGCGGGCTTACAGGAGGCCTAATTACCAGGGGTAGGAGGAGGGAAGTTGGCATTCCCTTCCAAAAATCCATCTCCAACATCCTCAGGCTGACCTCTTGTCTCTGGAATTTGGAGCGAAGGGATGGAGAGTTGAAAGGAATCCAGTTGTCTCTTGGCCATTGGTTCTTCTCCCTCAAAGGGATTCCAGAGTTAGCAGTTTAATTGAAAACTCCCAAATAAATACCTGGGCTGCAACGAAATTGTCAGTAAATATTTCCAAAGCCAGGGAATCTAGAAAGAAATATTTCCCTGACTGATGATGCTTTCCATACATGACAAGAAAGAAGCTTTCACAGTTATGCGAAAAACTTGGCCTGGAGATGGCTATTTGGGCCTAAATCACGTGGTTTTGATGCTTTGGTCTTCAGGGTCCTCTGGGGGGTTCAGAAGCCCTTGTCTCCATTGTGCCAAAGCCTTGTTCCCTTTGGTGGCCTTTATTATTCACCTTTATTATATCAACTGGGAACCTTGATAGCTTTCCTTTTAGCTCCGGATCGGTCCTCTGGGGGAACACAGTGAACCCACCTTGTTGATAATCGTGGCCACCATTTTTCCGTCCTAACTGCATGTCGGTCTGTGCTGAGAGCTGTGCCTGCCTTTTCTTATCTAATCCTCCCCCTAGGAAATTGTGTTGCTTCTGCCTGCAGAATGTACTCAGAACCTGGCCATCGCTCACCAACTCCAAACTACCTCACTGGTCCCAGCCCCCATCTTCCTTCACCTGAATGATTGCATTAGGTTCTGAACTGGGCTCCCTGATGTGCCCTTGTCTGTCCGTGTCTATTTTCAACACTGCAGACTGAATGACGTGTTCGATATGGAGCCAGCTGAGGACACAAAACTCCGACGGCTACCCCATCTCACCAAAAGCAAAATCCAAAGTCCGCACTGTGGTTGCCAGGATTGGCTCCTTCTACTCTGCTCCAGGCACACCAGGTGCCTTTCCTTTCCATGAGCAGGAAGAACTCCTGCCTCAGGGCCTTTGCACTACCCGTGCCTCTTCCCCCAAGATGTTTATAAGACTTGTCCCTCTCTTTCTTCAAGTCTGTTCAAATGTCACCTTCTTAGAGGAACTTTGACCACACAATTTCACTTCGGCCCTTCCTTCAGCCCTCCTGTTAAATATTTCTCATACAACTAATCACCATCTATCTTGCAATTACTGTACATCTTTTGTTTACTGTTCATCTCTCTTCACAAGGACATGGGTTCTGATCTTTTTTTTTAGCACCAAGAACTGTAGGTAGTATACCACAGGTGTATAATAAACATTGAATGAATGAATGAATGAGTAACTCATAAACTATGTCCTATAATTAGTCCTAAATTTTAGAGGAGGAAACTGAGGGACCCAGAAAGCTTGGGTAACTTTTTCAAGGTAAATTAGTTAATCTCAGTTGAAACCTCAATCCAGGTGTTGTTGACCCAAAGCAACTTGACTACTATGTTTATAGAAAGCGTAAGTCCATCTTACGATAGGCTGTTGATCTCAGGCTACCATTCAGCAAATACCCATTTCAAGACCCAGCTCACTCAAATGATGCTTGACCAACTCAGGATTAGGGCTCACTGTGCCAGGGTTAGTCAGAATTGTCAAGTTTCCACAAGCACAATAGATCAGGAAACTTACATGAGTAATGCCAAAATAATCACTTAATTAATGTATTTTGAGTAACAGTTTCCCCCAAATGCTCATGTAATAGGAATATTTGGAATATTCTAAAAGAAGTAGGATCTTAGCAGAAGACTTTTTAAGTATAGATAAGGAAATTACATAGTAATTATCTTCATCGGTATATTAACTGCATAGACTCAGGAGACAAAATAGAGGCGTTCAGGGGAAGTTATCTCTGCTTATGGCCCATCCCCTGGGGTCAGGAATCTAGCTTTCTGGGGTTTTAAATGCAAATCTTACCAAAATAAACATAAAATCACTATGTGACCTTATAATTTCACTCCTACATAGATATCCCAAGGAACTGAAAATGTGTGTTCAAATGCAAATATATACAGGAATGTTCATAGAAGTATTATTCATGATATCTAAAAAATAAACACATTCAAAGTGTTCATCACCCAGTGAGTGAATAAACACACTGTAGTGTCCCCACACAATGGAACATTATTAGCCATAAAAAAGAATGAAGTACTGACATACGCAACAACATGGATGAGCCTTGAAAATATTATGCTTGGTGAAAGAAGTCAGACACCGAAGGTCATATATATGATTCTATTTACATCTATGAATGTCTGTGGCCAGCAAGTTGTCTTAATTAAAGGAGGAAAGGTTTATTTTAGCTTACAGTTTGTAGAGGTTTCAGTCCATAGTCGGCTATCTCCAAGGCAGGGCAGCATGGCAGAGGGGCATGGCAGAGGAGAAACAGTCCATGGCAGGGCAGGCAGGAAAGAGCAGCCTTCCTTCTGCTTTCCCTTTTTTATTCTACTCAGGCTACAAGCCTATTGGTTGGTGCCACTCACAGATCCCTCTTCAGTAAATCCATTCAGTCATACCCAGAACTATGCTAAACCAATCAGTGGACTAATCCAGTATCACCCACACATAATCCAGTATCACACACCCATGATCCAGTCACTTCCAAAAGCCCCACCTATGAGTGCAGGAGGCTTTGAGGGAAGCATATAGATACAACCCATAACACAAATCTATAGAGACAGAAGGAAGATTAGTAATTTCTAGGGACTGGGGAAAGGGGATAGGGAGCGACTACTTTTCTTTCTCCTCCCTCCTCCTCTTCCTCCTCTTCTTCCTCTTCCCCTTCCCCTCCTCCTCCTTCTTCTTTTTTTTTTTTTTTTTTTTTTTTGGTTTTTGAGACAGGGTCTTGCCATGTAGTTCAGGCTGGCCTTCAACTCACTACATAGCCCAGGCTGGCCTTGAACTCACGGCAATCCTCCTGCCTCAGTTTCCCACTGCTGGGATTACAGGCATGCGCCACCACACGAAGTCCGACTCTGACTCTGACTCCTCCTTCTCCTCCTCCTCCTCCTTTGTCTTCGTCTTCATTTCTGCTTTGTGAGAGAAGACTGAACCCATGGCCTTTTCACTGAGCTACATATCCAGCACTTTTTTATTTTTCATTTTGAGGCAAGGTCTTGTAAGTCACTAAATTGCCCAGACTAGGCTTGAATTTACAATCCTCCCATCTCAGCCTCCCAGAGTGCTGGGATGACAGGCGTGCACCACCACACCTGGCAGCAATGGCTATTTAATAGGTATGAGGTTTCCATTGGGGGTGATGAAAATGTTCTGGAACCAGATAGTGCATATAGCTACTCAACATTGTCAAGATATTCAATGGCACTGAGTCATACACCTTAAAATGGTACATTTTATGTTTTGTGTATTTCATAAGTTTTTTCTTTAAGTAAATCTTTAAATCCTGGCCTTGGCACCAGGGTGTTTTGGTTTGGTTCTGATTTGGTAGTCAGATAGCTAAGGATTGAGCCCCTTTGTGACAACTGTTGACTAGGAAGCCACGTAGCAGACTTGCATCTGTGGCTAGATTGGCTTGTTAGTACCATGGCATGGCATTCAGGCCAGATCCTTAATGTGCTCAAAACATGATTAGCATAGTGCTATTCTGACAAGCCAGAAAGCTAATTTCTTTTAGTTTCTTTTTCAGTACCTAAGCCATATAACCTTATAAAAATATCTAAGCAACATAGAAGGGATGACTCCCCTCTGACCTGGGTTAGGCTACCACCCTCTACAACCTCTATAACCCTTTCAGACCTTTCTCTACTCGTGTAGAAACATCTACACATCAGTGTGCTTATTACTGTTGAAGGTATTTTTTTTTTTTTGTATAAAAATGAACTCATGCTGTACATATTGGTCTGCAATTTGCTTTTTTTCCCACTCAAAACCACATCACAAAAATATTTCTGCACGCATGCGCACGGGCTTATCTCTTTCTTCTTAATGTCTACAGAACATGGCTATATCTTCATTTATTTAACCAGTCCCTTCTTGTCAGATAATCATCTTGCCTCCAATTTTTCACCATCACAGACCAGGCAATGAGGAATAACCCTGTTCATATATTCATGCATATTCATGAGAGTTTTTCTGTGGGAGAGATTCCTAGAAGTGAAATGGCTGGGTTGAAGTAAAATTCTCTCTGTTCTGTGACGTTTTCCACAACACCTCAATTCAGGACACAAACATGTAGTGTCTCAGCCTCAGGACAAAAAAAAGCTAGAACTTAGAGCTGGTGATCAGGCTTTACTTAGCTCTGTGTTCCCCTTGTATCCTGCAACCATAGCTATTTTCATTCATTTTATAGGCTCACTGTCTCCAGATTGACTCCAGCAGAGGGAAAAGAAATCAGGTCCTTCTGTGTCATTCTTCAAACATTTAGAGGAAATTGATTTTCCACATGGGCTATAGCCAAGGGAGGGATGTGCCGGTATAGAAGTCCCTGCGACAGGCTATTACTACTTGCACTTGCAACAATTAGACTCTACCCAACTCAAGATATTTTATTAGCAAGTGTAATTCCTCATCAGGCTAATATTGCAAATTGCCAAAAGCAGCAGCAATTCTAAAATAGGATTTCCTTCCTAATCCCTTTCAAAGGGAGGACCTTGTGGAGCCTGGAAATGTCTGGAGAAAGAAAGATTTTATTCTCTAAGCAAGGACAAAAGGCAGCTGGTTCAAGAAGGCGATGGTTTGTCTTGTCTCTTCTCTCCTATCTGTTCTTCCCCATGCCTGTGGTGCTGCAGATTGAACCCAGGGCTTCATGCATGCAAAGCAAGTGCTCTACCACTGAGCCACAGTTCTTAGCTCTTTACCACGCTTTTTCATGGCATCAGTTGGGATCCTTTCACTGGCAAAAGACAGATATGCAGCCTCAAAGTGGCATCACTAATGACAACACCATGTGCTTCTTAAACCCAGGAGTTGAGAGGTGAGGTGGGTGTAAGGCTGGTTGACTCAGCATCTCAACAATGACACTCCAAGACCTGTCTCGGAGGATCTTTTGCAGTGTGGCAAACAGCACGCACGGGCTCCACAGCCAGACTGATACTGAATCTCAAGTTCATCTCTTACTAGCTGTGTGGCTTTGGACAAATTATTTATCGTCTCTGAGCCTTTGTTTTCTCATCTGTGAAAAACAGGATGATAACGGTACGCCAGTTTAAAGGGTCGTGAATGCTTTAGCAAGGATGGGCTAACTTTCTTCATTAAGGGCCAAAGAGAAAAGATTTTAGGCTTTGTGGGCCACGTGTTCTTGGTCCCACTACTTAGCTCTGCTGTTACAGCAGAAAGCAACAGGGACAACAGGCCAATGAGTGAGCACGGCTGTGTTCCAATAAAACTTTATTTATAGACACCAAGAGTGGATTCTCATATAATTTTCATATACCATTAAATGTTACTATTCTTTTGTTTTTATTCAAGCATTTAAAAATATAAAAACCATTCTTAACTTGCAGGCCCTGAAAACAAGGAGGGCCTTCCTCCTGAGCGAAACATATACACTGACCATCTCTGGCTGATGACAGCACAACTTCTCACTTTTTGGTTTTTGTTCTTCTTCTTCTCTAGACTTATGAATTTTTAGCCTTACAGTGGCATGAAAATGTTCCCATTTAACCATTCTGTTTTTCCTTTCAGTGTAATTGTCAACACATTCCATGAGATTTTCAGCTCATTATTGTAAAATGGACTTGTGTTAGATGATTTTGCCCAACTGTAGACGAATTTGAGTGTTTGAACCATGTTTAAGGTAGGCTAGGCTAAGCTGTGATATTTTGGTAGGTTAGGTGCAGTAAATGCATTTTCGACTTATGGATATTTTCAATTTAGGATGGAAATGGAAGGAACATCTGTAAATTGAGGAACATCTGCAATATGTTTAGCATAGTACCTGGAATGCTCTAAATGCTCAATAAATGTTTGATGTTGTCATTGTTGTTATTACCATACCACCCTCCTCTCTCTGATCTTCCATTCTCCATATTGGCTTCATCTCCGGTCTTGTAGCAAGGTGACTATAGCACTCCCAGCAATGACACCCAGAGGGAGCAGAAAAAAACCACCCTTCCAGGGAAACTTTGTTAGCAGCTAGGAGATCTTTCTCCATGGGTCTTATACAGCCCAGGCATCTCAGTGGCCAGAATGGGTCATATGCACTCTGCTGAACCAATCACCAGCAAGGGGAGGGGTTATCCTTTGACCAATCAGGTCCACCTCTGATGCTGAGTTGGAAGTCAGCTTACCTTGAGTCACATTCTGAATGGGGATTGGGTGAACGCCTGTCTCAGTGTCTCTGTTAGGATAGGGTGAGGTAGGGCATGGCTTCTGGGTAGGCCACCAGCAAAGCCAGCTCCCCCCACTCTCTCAATCTCATGAATTTATCCCAAGCAAAAAATCTGCCAGTCCATCTTGTAATAAGAGCAAGTCTTTTGAAGATTCAGGAGAGAGAGCATTGGCTCTGTTGACCTTTTATGTCATTTTTAAACAGCCATGGCAACACTGTTGGATGGTAAGAATTCCAAACAACTTCACAGCGCTTCGAGTTTACTGAGCACCCTCCCTGCCAGATCCTTCACTTGACTTTCACAGTTCTCTGAGACTAGGGCGATCATTCTCATTCTGCGGGAAAATTAAGGAGGGCCTTGTCCAAGGGCACGTACATTGTCAATACATTCCATGAGATTTTCAGCTCATTATTGTAAAACGGACTTGTGTTAGATGATTTCGCCCAACTGTAGACGAATTTGAGTGTTTGAACCATGGCCCTTGAAACCTGATTTCTGATCTCCAAATTCTAGGGTCCCTTCTATCCTACCTCCTGGCTGCAATGGAAGAAACAGTAATCGTGGGAAGAGCTGGTGGCCAGGAAGATGTAGGGAAACCAAGGGCATCTTGCTGAGATCAGCCTTAAAACCAGTGCTTTGGGTGAAAACATCTAGGTATAGTTACAATTTCTCATTGCGTATCTGCAGTTTTCGAATACAGTCATGTGCTGCAGAAGAGGTTTTGGTCAATGAAGAACCATAGGTATGACAGAATGGGCCACGTTCTATAGCTGTGTAGTGGGCTATGCTGTTGAGGTTTGTTTAAGAACACCCCGCGACATTCACACAATGACAAAAATCACCTAACAGTACACTTCCCAGAACGTCATACAGTTAGGACCGTACCATGAAACCTCAGGGAATAAAATAACAGCAATCGTTATTCCAATGAAATACAGACATGCTGAGCGTGGTGGCGCACACCTATAATCCCAGCACTCTGGGAGGTTGAGGCAGGAGGATCACAAGTTCAAGCTTAGCCTGGGCAATTTAATGACTTAATAAGACTCTGTCTAATAATAAAACATAAAAAGGGGCTGAGGATGTGAAAACAAAACAAAACAACAAAACCAAAACAAAATGTGCCTTTTTCTATCTTAAAAGGGAAACGTAATTGTCCGTGAATTTCTTTATATTTAAGTGATAGTTGTGTAGGTCCCTCTTTGTATTTGAGTCCTATTTTTACCTTACTGACTTAGAAGGTGAGAAAAGGGAATCCCCAAATGAGAGAAATTTGGTTGATTAAACTGTGTGTATCCAAGTGAAGGAATATTATACAGCCATGAGCTTTGATGCTTATGAAGAGTTTTTAATGACACGAGAATACTCTCAGGTACAACATTAAGGTACCGAAGGAGAAACAATTATATGCAAAGACCATCCCAGCACTGTACTAAAGACAGTGGAGAACAAGATTGGCAGTAAAGAAACCAAAATGTGAGGCCAGGTGTGGTGGTGCACATCTGTCATCCCAGCACTCGGGAGGCTGAGGCAGGAGGACTGCTTAGGGTTTGAGGCCAGCCCGGGCTACATAGTGAGTTCCAGGCAGGACTGGACTACATAGTGAGAACCAGAAAGGAAGGAAGGAAGGAAGGAAGGAAGGAAGGAAGGAAGGAAGGAAGGAAGGAAGAAGGAAGAAAGGAAAGAAGGACAAATCCAGGGGGAGATCGGGGAATGTTGCAGGCCAGGGTTTCTGATTATATAAACAAATTCTGGCAATAAAGGACCAAGCAGAGCAAACCAGGGCTGTTTGCAAAATGAAAGAGTGAAAACCACAGCTTACAGGCGATTCCGCCTCCCTGGGGGCGGCTGTGCAGTCTCCACACAGCTGGCTGAAGTGAGCACATGGACTGAATCCTTTGGTCACTTACTAGGAAACTCACAAGCTGTGTGACTTTGAGCAAATTAATCACCCTGGCCTTCAGTTTCTTCATCTGTTATGTGGGATAACAATGCCTACTGAGCAAGGTTGATCGAAGAGACAAAGTCCCTGCTCTCTGGTATATTCCATTCTAGCCGATGGTTGGGTGGGGAGCTGAGTTGCTTAATGAAGCAAGGGCAAGTGCAAATGCCCTGGGGCAGACAAAAACTTGGCACTTTATACCACAGAAAGGGCTTCTGTGCCTGGAGCCTGGTGAGTAGGGGGAGAGAGGAGCAGGTGGGGATGGGGGAGGCAGGGGTCAGGCCTTGCAGGCCAAGGCAAGGAGCTTTGATTTCATTCTAAGTAGGGCACGAAGCCACTTAGGGGTTTCAGCCACAGACTAGCATGATCTGATTTAGAGTTTATGTCTTAAAAAGGCCACTCTGGCTGCCGCGCTGAGAATGGATTGTAGGATTGTATGAGACAATCGATACACAAAAGCACTTAACACTGGGTCTGGCACAAAGTAAGTGTCTTAATAAGTGGTAACTGGTTTTCATTATGATCCTCATTATCCTTATTATTATTATTACTACTCTTTTGTCTACCGAGAGCTGGTGTCCCGATTCTTGGACATTTGGCTTCACACCATATTGACCAAGCATTCCGCCCAGCCAGTGAATTTTTCAGATTTGTCTTCTAGGTATTTTCACGTCCTCGGAGAGGTGGCAGGAAAAGTCAAACACAGACTGATACCTTCAGCCAAAAGGAATAATGGGCACCTTCCGGAATCCAGGACTACTTCTTTTGGGGAGCGCGCGGGTTATCACGCGGCTCAAAGAAGACCCCAGGGGTTGATTAAAGGTTTCAGTCTCCACCAAAGAGCTGGCTCAGCACAAGCCCCATTGTGAAATCCAACATATTTGGGCATATTTAAAAATACCTCCCCTCCTGCCAACCCCGCCTTCCTCCAGACTGGGCTCCCCGATGACTCTCTGGAAAGCCTCCCGGGGCCCCCTCCTGAGGCCACACCCCACACCAAGGCTGTGTCCTCCTCTCTGTGTCCCCAGGTCTTGGCCAGAGCCACAGCGTGACACTTAACCACCGTGATCAATGTGAATTGAGTGCCTTAGAGTTTTGCTGGGTAAAGCAGTGGCACTAGCTGCGTGCAGCTATTTAAATCTATACTGAAATGAATGCAAATGAAATACAAGCTAAAATTCAGTTCCTCTGCCACACTAGCCACATTTCAAGTCTGCAGTAGCCACTAGTGGGTGCCGGATATGGACAGCGGCGATCGCTACAGAATGTTCTGCCGGATAGCCTGTGGGGTCGGGGGCGGGAACCCCATTGTTCCTTAGTTCTATGTGAGCAGCGTGCAGGAGACGTAGATTGAGATCTCAGTTCGAATCCCAGCTCCTGATCTTACGCGCTGTCTTCACTTGGCAGCTCGACTTCACTTGGCCCGACCTCTCTGTACCTATTTTACCCAGCGTGGTTGTGAAGCCTATGAAAATCAGTACACCTGGAGGGCTCAGACAGAGCTTAACCCGCTGCAAGCACCAAGTAGGAGTAGGGACAATTATCACCATGCCCTGTCATGTAGCCAGCGCATAGTAGGCCCTGTTAAATGTTTACTGATTGTCTGAATGAATGAATGAACTTTATTTCTGGCTTTAATGAAAGCAAAATACCTCTTTAGAAACCAAAGATGACTGCTATTAACAATAGCTTCTACTTACTCAGCACTGACCACCTACCAGGTGCCGGCTGAGTGTCTTACACTTTCCTCCCAACATGCGCAGGAGCAGGTACTATTATTAAGCACGCTTTTCTCACAGGGCGAGGAAACTGAGACTGAGATGTGAAGCAGTTGCCCCAGCGGGAGCTGGAGTTTGAAGCTTCTCAGCCTTGGTGGACGATGTTCTTGCTTCTTGAACATTGGTGGCCATGACGGCGTCCAGAAGTGACCTCCTGGTTCCCAGATCTCTGTGGTTCTTCTCTTGAGGAGGGAGGGAGGGCTTGGGGACAAACACAGGCAGCAGCGATGATACCCAGCCCCGGCATGACCCGGGCCATTGTGTGCACACACCTGCGACAGGAGAGTGGCCTCTTCAGCTTTCTTTCCTGTTCTCAGAAAGACTTGTGACCCTGGTTCCTGGGATTCTTTTCTTTCCCCCTCCATCCCCAGGGTGCCGGGCCCTCTCATGTGCCCGGCCCTCCCCACCTCCCCACACACTCCCCAGAGCGATGGCCGAGCTATAGACAAGGCCGCCTTTCTTCAAAGTGGCTCGCCTTCCTCTCATAAATTCTCCAGCCCGGCTTGATTGGCTAAGAGGAAAGTGAGCCGGGCCCCTACTCCGCTCCCCACATACAAAGTGAGTTGTGTGCTGTCTGCCCACGTGAGGTCAATCACAGGGGACTGAGCCTCTCAGAAATCCCAAAGGACAAAATGCCAAGAGCTGGTCTCAGGATCAAAATTATCTATGGCAAGACAAAGGAAAGCAGATAGCTGGAAAACCAAGACAATGAAGAGGCAATGTGAAGAAGCTCACCAGTCATTCCTAATCTGACAAACTTGAAGGACAAGTAACCCTTTCCCCCAACCTGGTAGCTTCTGGCCAAATAGTCTGAGGACTGGGGCACTGCCCTAATCTGGGGGAAGTGTCCTCAATCCCACCCAGTCCTGGTAGTTCCTTGCACCCCTTTCAAGAGCTTGCATTTCCCATGGAGCATTATTCCAGTGTTTCCAATTTTTAGGCACTAAAATTAGTCCAACTGTGCCTTCTAATTCCGTAGACACAACCCAGCTTGTGCAAATGTCCCTCTCTTCCATTTCTGGGTGCATTTTTGCATATTTCAGACTGCCAACTTTGTCGAGTGTTCTTGGGGGAAGATGGAAGTTTAAAATCATCTAGCTGCTTACCGTGAAACAAATGCTGCGAGCCCAAAGTTCTGATTTAGAGAGGATGCTGCACATGGCACTTTCATGGAGAGAAAAACACAGACAAATGTTCTATAGACATCACTGCTACATTCAGTGTAAGAACACAAATCATCACTGGGCACCGTGGCACACGCCTGTAATCCCAGCGACTTGGGAGGCTGAAGCAGGAGGATCACAACTTCAAGGCCAGCCTGGGCAACTTAGCAAGACCCCGTCTCAAAATAAAAAGGGTTGAAGATATAGCTCAGCTGTAAAGTGCTTGCCTAGCATTTGCAAGGCTCTGCATTCAGTCCCCAGAACCACAGAACAATACAGAATATGAACGGTCATTTACTGAGCACTTACTATGGACCTAAGTATCCCCCAAGCTTTTCTTTATTTGATAGAATTTTATTTGCTCCCCACAGCAACCCTTCTCTATGGTAGATAAAAAATTTATCTTCATTTTACAGATGAGGAAACTCATGCTCCCAAAAGGTTAAATAACTTGCCCAAAGAGGCAGCTAAAAATGAACTGAGTATTTGAACCTAAGCCCCACTGACTACAAGAGGTAAATTTTTCACCTCACTGCTTACTGTGTGGTAGTCAATATTATTATTGTCATAAAATGCAATGCATTACCTGCAACAACAGAAAGGGGCTCAAAATCCCTAAGTGTAAGTTCAGACAACAAAACTGCACGTAAACAGAAAGTAGTATTGCATTCCTGTAAACCCAGCTAGCTACTTGGGAGGCTGAAGCAGGAGGATCACAACTTTTAGGTCAGACTGGGTAACACAGTGAGACCATGTCTCAAAGGGTAGGCTGGGAAGGTGGCTCAGTGGTACAGCAACTGTTGCACATGTATGAGGCCTTAGGTTCAATCCAATGCACTGCAAAAAAAAAAAAAAAAATTGCATATAATCTGTGATACTGTTTTAAAAAGGTGGATCAATGATGGATGGAGGAAAACTACTAGAGCAATCTTTGCCAAAAGATTGATTCTGTCTTGTGAGTTTTTGCTTTCCACTCCCTTTCCTCGGTGCTTTGCCTCCCAAGTGTTTCATATGCATAGCTTTTGCCATTAAGGAAGAAAGTGTGTGAGCCAGGCATGGTGGTACATGCCTGTACTCCCAGTACTCTGGGAGGCTGAAGCAGGAGGGTTGAAAGTTCCAGCCTCACCTGAGCAACTTAATGAAATCTTGTCTCAAAATAAAAAAGGGCTGGGCCTATAATTCAGAGCAAAGGCCCTGGGTTCAGTCCCCAGTACCACATTAAGAAAGGAAGGCAGGAGTAGGTGTGTGCTGCGTGTTTTGTGTTGCGTATGTGCTGTGTATACTCGGTGTGTTGTTCATGGTGTGTATATGCGTGTACACGAGGTCTTTAAAAGAATAGAGAATCTGACAAACTAGGCCAGGAAGCTGGAATCTCAGTTACTTAAATCCTGCCCCAAATTGCACTTTGGGGAGTTCAAAGTCATCCCAAGCCCTGTGGAAAAGTCTGAGGTCATCTGTCCCCTGGTCCAAGTGCAGCGAGCGAGAGAGCCCTTTCCCCATGCCTGGAGGGGGTGCTTCCAGAGGAGAACGCGGAAGTGAGGACAGGGCAAAGCGGCTCGCCTAGGCCAAGGGAGAGGTTTCCTTCCGGGTCGGCCTCCCTCGTGCATGCGCACATTCAGGCCGCCCTGGTTTCCTCCAGAGACAGCGCAGGGGTCAGGGAAGAAGGGGCAGAAAACTTCAGCCTGGCCCCCGAGACAAACCCCATTGCCTCTGGCAAGAGGCAGCCTTGCTGATTCCAGGCCTATATTTTTCATTTCTTGTTTTAACAGCCATAAACGCCTTCCGATGCCAAAGCAGAACATGACTTTAATCCAGATAAAATAAAATTCCTAAACCCTGAAAACTATACGGAGATTTACAGGCCAATTTTAAAAAGCGAGAGCCTCAGCCCGTTCCAAGAGTCGCACATTCCACAGAGCCCGTGCTGGGTGCTGCCCCTCGCCGGGCCCTGCCTCCTGGGCACGGACGGGTCTGGGACCTGCCGCTCAGCTCCCAAACCCGCAGTCCCTTGGCAGAGAGGACGCAGGCTTGGATTCCTGGGCTCTGGGGTCTCTTGGCTTCCACGAGTCCTAATGTGTTCCAGCTCCCCTCTCTCCGCCTCCCCACCCCCCGGCCCCCAGCTGTTGCAGAAAACCACAGTCAACCTCTTCTTGCTCTTGGCAGCGGCCAAGTTTTCTCTAAGTAAACACCGAGTGGAGGAGATCAGCCCCGTTCCATTCCCAGCACGGTGGGGCGGGTCGCGGCTGGCCTGGTACCAAGCCCGAGAGCCCAGGCCGGGCTGGTTCTGGTGACCACGGCCGCACTGAGGAGCCTCACCGTGCGTGCAGGGCTGCATCCGCGTGGTCCCGGCGACGGCTCGGGGTTCCCACAGCTCGGGTGCGCACGGTCCCGTACGGGGGTTCATCTCTGCCCTCCGGGTCTTTTCCACCCCGTCCCTGCAATCCGAGCCCTGAGTAGACTGCCAGTGAGCTCTCAAGCGCTCTGATTTAGGAGTGGGTTTGTCCAAAAAGAGGCACTAGCAGATCAGAGGAAGACAGCGCTTTGGGACACCCGTCCCCTGGGCTCCTCCTGCTGCATTGTTGGGGGCTGGCTGCGCCTTTTCCAAAAGTCACTGCTCCTCTCGGTGACTGTCCCATACCTGGGCAAATAATCTCTGTCCTCGACTCTCCTGTAGGTTCCCAGTTTGAATGTGGTCTCTATTTCCTGCCAGGCCCCTGACCAATCCATGCATTTGTATCACCTCCAGATTCGAGAAGACAAGACTGAGTCTCTGAGAAATTAAATCACTTTATCAGAGCCTAGGATTTTAATCTGAATTGGTCGAACTTCAGAGTCCAACCTCTTAACTGCTATATAAAAAATAAAGTTATATTCGGTGCCTACTGTGTGCCACACAGTGTGCAAAGCCTTTGTATCTTTATTTCGCGAGTTCTCGCAAATACTCTGTGTAATGGTTGATACACTGTGTCACCTTGAGAAGTCCAGAAGCCTAAGTAACTCAGCAGGGGTCCAGGGTCCTCACTTTGTAAACATCCTGAGCCAGTGCAAGAGGAGGGCAGGGAGACGGTGTGAGTGCTACACCCACCCGAGGGCGGAAGCCCTGCATACAATGTAAGGTAGGAAAAGAGGCTTGCTCTTCCCCCGCTTTTGCTCTTGCTGCTTTTGCTATCTTCTGCTACCTTTAAATGTTGCCCCTTTGCCATGCCACCCTGCCTTGGAGCCAGCTGATTATGGACTGAAACCTCCACAAACTGTGAGCTAAATAAACCTTTACTTCCTTCATTTTGGGTTTCGGGTGTTTTGTCTCAGCAACAAGAGAAAAGTAACCAAGACACTCAGTTATAGGTCATACTTACTATCCCCATTTTCCAGGTGAGAAAACTGAGGCTCAGAAAGGGGAATCCAAGCTGGGCGTGGTGGTGTACATCTCTAATCCCAGCACTCGGGAAGCCGAGGCAGGAGGATAGAAGTGAGTTTGAGTCTAGCCTGGGCTATGTAGTGAGTTTAAGGTCAGCCTGACTGTAGTGAGATCTTACCTCTAAAAAAAAAAAAAAAAAAAAAAAAAAAGCATAAAGGGGAGTTCATCTGCCCAGTCAACACACAAAAAAGGTCAGAAGCTGGCATTCTAGGAGGCAGAGGCATGAAGACCACAAGTTCAAGCCCAGCCTGGGTAACTTAGCAACTTAGCAAAACCCTGACTTTAAAAGTTTTAAAAAAGGGGGGCGGGGGAGGGAACTGCAAATGTAGTTCAGTGTGAAGGGCCTGGGTTTAGTACTGCAAAGAAAAAAAAAGTCAAAGCTGAGACACGGGCACAGGACTAGTCTGGGCTCTCAACTAACTCAGATCAGACAAGCGGACTTCCACAGAAGTTGCGGTGATCACTGGAAGATGGCTTCATGTCCAGCAGGGCTTCCTAGGGAAGGGCTGGAACAGCGAATTTGTTCACTAGTCCAAGAGAAGAGCTAGACACAGGGGACTGAGGGGTGGAGGTGGACCTGGGCCAGAGGCTTTCCCAGGAGGCCTGGGTTGCTGGGGCCTCCTTAGTGATTGTGCCGGCTAGACAGGGCTTAGCGAGAGTGTGTTCATACGGACAGGGTCTGTTGTGAACCAGGCACCGATAACTGGACTGTGGGGTGATCTGTTTTGGGGCAGAGGGGCAACAAACAGGCCCATGCTGCGATAGGAAACTAGTGTGGCGTGGGGTTCAGGTGTGGGCCAAGGTTGTCCTATGCACTGCCTCCTTCTTAGCCCTAGAAGCACCCCTTATCAGCACCCCGCCCTGGAGGCCATTTAGACTTGACTCTGGCCTTTTCCCCATCTAGCTGTTCCCAGATCACTCTGCTGGGCTCCCTTTCTTCTCTGTTCACCTTAAAATGTTACCTCCTGTCCATCTGTTTATCTATCAGTGTCTCCTTTATCCCTTTGTCAAGGTATAATTGACCTACAGTAATCTGCATATATTTGAAATGTACAATTTTATTTTGGAATGTTGGGGATTGAACACAGTCCTTTACAGTGAGCTACATTCCTTGCCTTTTTATTTTTTATTTTTTATTTTGAGACATGATCTCACTAAGTTGCCCAGACTGGGCTGGAACTTGAGAGTCTCCTGCCTCAGCCTCCCAGAATGTTGGGGTTATATGCATGCCCAGCTCTGACGTGTACAGTCTGATACATTTAACACAGGTATCGTCACCACAATCAAAATAATGAGTGGATTATCACTCTCAAGAGTGTCCTTATGCCCCTTTGTCATCTTTCCCTAGTGTCCCATTTCCTAGTATCCAGGTAACTTCTGATTTGTTTTCTAGATTTTTTTTTTTTAAGGGTACCAAAGTTTATTTGAAAAAGTAAAAGTGAAGCGTGAAGGAGAAACTGGCTCTGCAGAGCAAACCTGGGCCAAGTAAAAGAGGAAAAAGCAAGATAAAAGTACACCCTGGAGGACACAGGGCAGGTTATCATAAAGACAGCCATGGTAGCCTCTGTCTAGATTTTATACAAATGGAAATATACAGAAGTCTGGCTTCTCTTACTGAGCATAATTAATCTTAGATTCATCCATGGTGTGTATTGATATTTTGTTTTCATTGTGGAGTAGTGTTCTATTATATGGATATGCCACAATTCTCTCTCTCTTTCTCTTTCTCTCTCCATCCCTCCCTTCCCCTGTCTCTCTCTCCTTCCTGTCTTTCATCTGTCATTCATCTACCTATCTATGTATTTCTTTAGAAGTTGTGTTAGGCTACTTTCTGTCACTGTGACAAAAATACCTGATAAAATCGACTTTAAAAAGAGGTTTATTTTGGCCCATATTTCAGTGATTTCAGTGCATGGTGAGCTAAATCCATTACTTTAGCCCTGGGGTGAGGCAGAAACACCGAGGTGGAAGGCTGTGGTGTAGGGAAGCTGCACCCATCAAGGCTGCCAGGCAGCAGAGACCATGAGAGAACCAGACATGCTGTGCTACTGGGCTTCCTCCTTCTGCTGCTTTTATTCATCCAGGACCCGCCCTGTTGGAAGATGCCTCCTACATTCAGGGCAGGTCTCCCCCCTTAGTTGGCTGTGGAACATGCCGATCATCTGGAAATGCCCTCACGGGGATGCCTAGAATGTGCTCAACTCATTTCCTAGGTATTTCTCAATCTGATCAAACTGATAATTAAGATGAACCATCACAAGGGAGCCAGCTTCTAAAGCTGTTCATCCACCACAGTGAAGCACTTATAACTACCTCCATCTCTACCCAGAGGGGAGGGATGAAGCTTGGTGTCCCCACACAATGGAACACTGTGAAGCCACCAAAAAGAATGAGGTGGTTCTGCCTGGTGTCAGACTGTAACTGGCCAAATTTTGCCCAAGTTTAACATGGTGTCACATTCTAAAGAGTTGCCAGTCCTGAATCCATAGAGTACTGGGGGGAAAGTGGTCATCTTCACTGAAGTCTCTTCGAGAACCACTCCTCCCAGACCTTAGCCTGGGGTATCCCCTTACCCCAGGCATTCATTTCCTCCTTAATCCTCCCCCCACCCCCTTTTTAATCTGCTCTGCTCCACCTCAAGGGGCTTCCGGTCTTTCCTGATGCAAATCAACATACTCTGTCTTAGCTTTCTCTGCTCCTTGATGCGTCTAAGAGGACAGGATGGACAAAAGGATGGTGATCGCTTAATAATAGTTTTACTCCTGAGACAGACATATACACACACACAGACACACACACACAGGCCTGGGGGAGATGCCTGTGACATATGGTTTTTTAACCAAGTTAAAAAAAAACCCACTCATCACACTTGTAACAATCCATTTAATTTGTTTCCTCTAGTAGATTCTGAGGTCCCTAAGGACAGAGATTGTAATTGTGGTGTTTTTGTTTTTATTTTTGCAGTAGTAGGGATTACACCTGTGGCCTGGTGCATGCTAGGTGTTGTAGTCAGGGTTTGCAAGGGAAACAATACAATACAGGACACATAATTTTTAGGATTATTTTGTAATAGTCACCCAGAGAGTCATATACAAAAAGTGCAGGAAATCTGTCCACAGACTAAAGACCCAAAGAATCCAGCCGAGGGCCTGGATTCTACAGCAATGTCCTGCATGAGTCCTACTGAAGGCCTAGAGCCCACAACAATGTCTCACGCAAGTCTGTTCCATGGATCTGCACTGGGAAGGCCCAAAGGTCATTGGTGGAAGCTAGAAAGTCTGCACCAGCGGGATGAAGGATCTGTGCCAGCAGGCTGAGGGATCTGCACCGGAGCCAGGAAGCGATGCTCAGAGTAAGGACCAGAGCTCCCCCAAAAAGTACCACAGCCATCCTCAGCGACAGTGAGGTCCTGAGCTCCTCCAATGACGAGAACAGCCAAGTTCCTATCAGGAAAGCCAGCACAACAAGCTCCTCCAGAAGAACCAACAGCACCAATTCTTCCTCTCCAGTTCTCCTTTTTATGTTGTTTTGGCAACAGTCCTCAGGTGGGCCCTCCACACCCAGCACCACGCTGATTCAGTTCAGCTGGGTGTTACAAGCTGACCACCAGCTGTCGATCCACCACACTAGGCAAGTGCTCTACCACTGAGCTACATCCTCTGTAACTATTTTCTTCTCTATATCTCTAGTGCCTGGTGTACGGCAAGACTAAATGTTTTTTGTTTGTTTGTTTGTTTGTCTTTTTGAGACAGGGTCTCACTAGGCAGTTCAGCCTGGCTTTGAACTCACTTTGTAGCTCAGGCTGGCCTCAAACTCACAGTGATTCTCCTGCCTCAGCCTCCCGAGTGCTGGGATTACAGGCATGTGCCACCACACCTGGCTTAAATGTATTGTTTTCATTGCTTAATCAGATATTTATGAATGTGTTAGCAGAGGATATGGCTGAATTGATGGAATTATAGGTCATTATTATTTGCTCATTAATATTCTTCTATATTGTTTGAATTTTTATGAAGAGCTTATCTTTTTTCTCTCTCTTTTTTTAGCTTATTAATTTATTTACTTGCTTTTTGGTAACACGTTTATAATCCAATAAGACAACGAGCTTTTTGAATCTTTTACAAATGTGAATGGAAAGGAAGGAATTTGAGGCATTTCTTTCCAGTAGGGAGGAAAGATTTGGGGACTTGTGGCACCCATTAAGTATCATGAATTGGATGATACCATGGTAGGTAAACCAAACACATCCTGGGAGTTAGCAGGACCTCTGTGTTTGCTGGGAACTCACAGTTGCCCTACCCCTTTCCTTTCTCTCTCTCTCTCTCTCTTTCTTTCTTTCTTTTTTCTTCGTTTTTGAGACAAGGTCTTGCTATGTAGTCCAGGCTGGCCTTGAACTCACTGTGTAGCCCAGACCAGCTTCAAACTCACAGCAGTCCTCCTGCCTCAGCCTCCCAAGTGCTGGGATTACAGGCATGTGCCACCACACCATGTTTACCCCACCCCTTTTCCAGTGTCCTTGCAGATTGGATCAAGCAGGTTGGATCTAGTCGGTTCGAGCTCCTCCCTAAGCCCTACCCTGATTGGATCTAATATGTTTGAGCTCCTCGCATTAGTTCATCTCAGACTTGGGAGCCAAAGAAGTAGCACCAATGTAAAATCCTCAGCTGGCTTGCTGCAATCATCCTAATGATGTGTCATTCTCCTTTCATGGCTATCTTTCTAATAGGTCTTGTCACAATCTTGATTGGATTGCAAGCTGTAGAAATGAAGAGAGAAATCACTCACCAATACCTGGATAGCATATCTTTGCTTTGGATGCTTCTATCCGCCCATCCATCCTCCATCTATTCATTCATTGACTCATTCATTCAGCCATAATCCATCCATCCATGCATCCACCCCTCTTGATTTATTATCTATCTATATATTCATCTATTTGTCACCTACTTCTTTATACCTGTTATCTTCCTTTTCCTTTGATAATCTCTTACCTGTCCATTGATGCTAAGGAGTCTAAAAGATGTTGGTATCCCCCTTTAGGCTGGGTGTGGTGGCGCACACCTGTAATCCTAGCACTTGGGAGGTTGAGACAGGAGGATCACTGTGAGTTCAAGGCCAGCCTGGACTACATAGTGAGTTTGAGGCCAGCCTGAACTACACAGAGAGACCGTGTCTCAAAAACAACAACAAAAATCATCCTTTAGCTGGGAGAAGACACATGCTACTTTCATAGCAAATACGACCGTCCTCTAAGAACCCATTGGTTACCAGGCGCACACACAAAAAAAAGAAATCAGAAAGTACTTAGCACACAGCCTGACACATACAAGTGGGGAAAAAGAAAACATTATTTGGAGTTCCCTCCTTTGTTAGTGGTTGTAATTACAGATCTTTGCTACTGCTTCAATAAAACCTCATTCATTCATAACAATTGGTATGAAGGGCAGGTTAAGAGGTCTGTCTGCATCAAAGAGACTATTTAGAATCCTTAAAATGAACCTTTCTTTTGAGTACAGAGGAGAACATAATAAAGAAAGGGTTCCCTCGTAGTAGTCTTTCCCTCCTGCCCTAATCAACATTTAAAACTCATCTGGATTTGGCAGGAATTTATTTAGGCAAGGGCAAGGTGCTAAAAGCCTTAAGACAATTTATTCTCTTAAAGACACAAAACATGCCCTGTGCAATCTTCTGACCTGGCTACTCTGGTCAATTTGTCTTAGAAGTAATCCAAAGGTAAATTGTAGCTTAGCCCAAGTTGAATTATAACAAATTCCATTATTAGCACAGTTCAAATTAATGAGATTTTCCTTTACTTCAGTTTCAAGAGGCTAAAAGCCATTTAGTAACTTGATACCTCTTGTGAGTCTCATTACTCGAACAGTTTTTAAAAACACAGTTTGGTCTTTGGTTACCATAGGAAATTGAAAAGGCCCAATGACTGTTCCATTTGGGAGCCAAGTTTTATGTCAGGCAATTCATTTCAGCTTTGATGATATTTTAATTTAAAAAAATTCCCACCAATACTTTAAAAAAAAACTCTGTTAACACATGGTGAACACATAAAAGGGACAGTGACCAACTGAATCAGTAGAAGAGAAGGGACAGGCCCAGTTGCTTGTCTGAGTTCTATGCAAATAAAGAGAAGAAAGAAAACAAAACAAAACTTTCAAACTTTACAGTATTTCTCTCTAAGCCACAGATGCGAGAGTTTTCTTCCCTGGCAACCTCTTAAATTAAGTTGGATTTGTCCCAAGGACCAAATAACAAAATTAATTCATGAACTCGGGCCTTCCAGAATGCTCGTTCCTTTCATTTTGTTTAGTCACTTTTATAGTCCTTTCCTTCTTCGAAGTAATTTGGATTTGATTGCTTCTTCGTGAAATTCTAATGTCAAGACTGTGTCTAATTTCTGTTTTATGAAGAAATCTGGAAACCATACAAAGGAATGAATCGAGATGCAGAGTCAAATAAAATCTGTAATGTGATAACTCTATCAACTCTGCCTGGAAAGATACTGTATTTCAATTAGATCCTGAGACATGTTCTTACATAAACTGACCGCGGCTGATTGACAGTACTCATCTTCCTGGAAAACACAATTTACAAGGACAGGGTGGCGAGCTGGGTTCCGTGTCGCGAGGGTACATTGGGTTTCTTGTCTCATCGAAGTACACGGGAGCGACAGGCTAGCTTCCACATTAAATCCGAATTGCCGGTCCATTAAAATTTCCCACAAAAAAAAAAAAGGCATTTAAAATTTAAAGTAATAATAATAATATTTAGCATTTAAACAGTACTTTACATCTTCAAAGCACTCCATAAACATCGGTTCCAATTCTCCAGGCATGCAGTGGTCTTTGATGTGGAGAAGAGCTCTGTGCACAGTGGGGGAGATAAAGCTACATCCAGAACTGGGCCCAATTAGCTAATTGTAACACTTTCATTTCTTCCTCCTGTTCGGTTTCATTTCTTTTCCAACTACCTTTTGTTCTCATTTAGAGCCCTGTTAGGGTCACCTACGCAGGCCTGCTGGCAGGAGCTAGGCTCCCATCCAAACCCATGCACAAAACCCACACTGCACACACACACACACACACACACACACACACACACCATTCAGAGTGGAATTTAAAAAGGGAAAGTCCCAATGTATTACAGTTAGATTTAGTTTATTCTCAGAGTTTGCCTTTCCAGCTTTTCAATGGAGTGAAATATCCTTTCCTTTACAAGATGGTAGGAGGCACTGTGCTTTGTAGTGAGTTCTGTTTTTGTTTTGATCTGGGGCTCTTATATAGCAAACAGGTTAGCAATCTAATCTCAGTTTCCCCAGTTCTCTCTGGAGATTGCACCCGAGATTGCACCCCGGTATGAAACGAGGGGCAGAGCTGATCTTGCTGACCCTCAGACTCCCAGCGCTGTGGGGGCTGAGATCCCCCCCCCATTAAGTTCAGTGCAGGCAAGCCTGAGGCAAAGCAGGGAATCTTCCAATGCAAGAATCTCCTCTATCTTTGGTGGAAATATAAGTCAGTATCATCTTTTGCAAAAATTTATAGAAGTCACAATCTTTCACATGCATTGACCTGGCTGATCTAGTGCTGTGAAATTGTTTTAATGAAAAACTCAGGAGTTTGCAAATAAATCTGCAAGTAGATTGGTGCAGCTGTGACTGTGTATTGAAAAACTGTGCGCATCGAAGTCCCTCTAGTCAGGGAGTAGTGGAGTAAAGTGGAACACACCCAGGCAGCAGAACTGAGGTGTTGTCACCTGTCAGTTAGGGACACCAGTCTACATGGCCTTTTGTGGGAGGAGGTTGGTGGGGCTCATTCATTCAACATCCAAGTTCCAATTTCATCCATTCACCCGATTTCCTAAGTACCTACTATGTGCCAGCCGCTGTTCTAGGCACAGAGAGTACACTGAGGGCCAGACATGGTAGGACCTATCTGTAATCCTAGCGCTATGGGAGGCTGAGACAGAAGGATCTCAAGTTCAAGCTCAGCCTGGGCAATTTAGTGACTTAGTGAGATCCTGTTTCAAAATAACTAATAAAAGGACTGGGGATGTAGCTCAATGCAAAGGAGCTTGTTTCCATCCCCAGTATTGAAGTGGGGCAGGGGAGCATGAATGGGGGAACGAAAGACATAGTTTCCATCTGTTTAATATTCTAGTGGGGAAATATTTCACAAATAAACGCATTTTATCAGGTAATAACATATATTCAGGTTAAAAAGGAAAAAAAAAAAAGCAAAGTGTAAGGAAAAGCTGTTTTGGAATACATTTGACAATTTCCTACAAATATATACTTAGTGTATTTACTCAGCAATTCCACTCCTGGGTAATTACCCAAGAGAAATTAATAGTATATTCACATCAAAACCTTTACATGAATGTTCGTAGTGGCTCTATTTGTAATTGCCCCCGACTGGAAACAACACTAATGCTCTGGGTAAATGGATAAACAAACTGTGGTACATCTATACAATGAAATATTACGTAGCTATAAAAAGGAATGAACCAAGGGCCGGTGAGATGGCTCAGCGGCGTAAGCGCCTGCCTTGCAAGCGCGAGGGCCCGAGTTCGACTCCCGGATCCCACATACGAAAAAGGGGCCGGTGATATCGCTCAGCGGCACGTGTGCCTGTTGGCGCACGAGGTCCTGAGGTCGACCCCCCGGTACCCACAAAAAAAAAAAAAAAAAGGAATGAACCACTGATTCAAGAGTGTAACTTGGATAAACCTCAAATGCATTGTGCTAAGTGAAAAAAACTAGATGCAAAAGGCTATGTGTTTTATGATTCAATTTATAGGACATTCTGGAAAAGGCAAATTGTAGGAACAGAAAATAGATTAGTCATTGCCAGGAACCAAAGGGATCAATTACAAAAGGAGTAAGGAGAGAATTTGCAGAGGCTGGGAAGTGTTTACAGACACCTTACCTGTGCGTCCTTTTACAGAACTCATAGAATTCTACGCTAAGAATGGTAGATTTTACTCTATGTAAATTATACAACAGTAAACCTAATGAAACAGCTGGGCATGGTGGTGTACTCTGGCAAATCCCAGCACTCTAGGATGCTGAGGCAGGAGGATCACAAGTTCAAACCCAGCCTGGGTAATTTAGCAACTTAGTGAAACTCTTCTCAGAATAAAAAATTAGAAAAGGACTGGAAATATAGCTCGGTATGAAAGCCCTGTGTTTAATTCCCAGTACCACACACACACACACACACACACACAGATTAAAAACAAGGTACAAAAGATAAAGTATAATCCTATTTTTGTGAGCAATAAAAGTAGTAACATATGTTAGAATATGCTTAGAAAAAAATCTAGATGAATATCATTGTGCCACATTGCTAACAGGCAAGGGGAAAGGGGTGTTTTGTTTTCTAAATTATGCATTTCTTTGATGTTTGAATATTTTATAGTGCATGTATTGCTTTAAAAATGAGAAGGCAAATCAGGTTATTAGACACAATTTAATCCCCAGTGTTTGCCAGGTTGCTGTGGACTTTTTAGAAAGACTCGGGCTATGACTCGGCCCTAATTGTGGCTCTGGAAGGCACTTGTCCCCTCATGCTGTTGAAAATTCGGTGTGAGTCCCAGACTCCTCTGTAGAGCATCCTGGAAATCTCCTGTGGGATCTGGGGGGACCCCCTCCCCCAATTCCAGGCCAGGGAGGGAAGAGCTGCTGTCCTCTCTCCACTGCTGCTGAGAACTGGCCCTCCAGGTCCAGGAAATGGATTTTTTGGGAGCAGGGTGGAATGAGGCTCAGAGCTGACAGGGCCCTGTGCCTCCTGCCAAGGAAAAGAGCTGCCTGTGGCCCTCAGCAGTGTAACACCTCTGATGATAGCAGCTCCGGTTCATTGTCACTTGCTCTGTGCCACACCCTGGCTAGGGCTTACACTGAGTATTTTTTATTTCTTTCTTCCACATGTTTAGCAAACACCCACAAGTTCTAGGCACTGGGGAACATTGCAAAGAACATGGGGGTGGGGGAAGAAAACTCAATGCCCTGTCCTGAAGGGGCTTATATTCTAATGGGGGAAGCAATGCACAAGTACATAAAAATAAATGCGTTTGATTGCAGGTGACTTTAAATGCTAAGAGAAATGAAATAGATTAAAGGGCACGAGAAGGAGGAGTGTGACATCTTAGGAGCCTGGCCTTAAGGGGTCTTTCCGATGCGGGGACATCTGACACAAGGGAGAGGGAGAAAGAGAGGTACGGATTTGCTGGGGGAAGAGGACTCAGCAAAGACCAGGTCTGGAGACCCGCGTGTGAAAAGAACCTGGGGGAGGGCAGAGAGTGGCTGGCAAGAAATGGATCCATTGGTCACAGCAGAAAATGTTTCCACAGGGCCTTGTAGGCCATGGTGAAGTGTCGGGATCTTGCTTTGTGTTTGGGAGCCATGGCAGAGTTTAGAGCAGGGAAGTGATAAGAACAGCTTAGGTTTGACCGGGATCCTTCTGGCTGCCGTGCAGAGAAAAGAACACAGTAAGGCCAGAGCAGAATGAGAGAGGGCAGCAAAGGGACAGTGGCTTAGGTTCAAGTGGCGGTACATTCTACTTCATTTGACCCATCTGCAACATAATAATGGCACAGTTTCTCCCTTGTAGTGTGCCGTTATGTGGGGAGGATTCAGCAAGATCAAGATACAGAGAGCTTGGGGCCGGGGAGATGGCTCAGCGGCATAAGCGCCTGCCTGGCAAGTGCGAGGTCCTGAGTTCGACTCCCGGAACCCACATACAAAAAAGGGCCAGTGATATCGCTCAGTGGCACAGGTGCCTGCTGGCACGCGAGGTCCTGAGTTCCACCCCTGGCACCCACAAAAAAAAAAAAATACAGAGAGCTCAATAAATATGCCCACTCTTGTTACTATTGCTGTTATTACTGTGTTCCTGTGAGGTCAGGTAAATGTGCCCACACTACAGAGGAGAAGACTGAGGCTCCGAGAGGCCAGGCTGTCAAGGGCAGGTGGCTAGAAAGTGGCAGGACCGTATGGCACCAGGCCACCGGAGGACATCGGGAGAGGCACCCCTGACCAGTGTGGAAGGCAGGAAACTCAGAAGAAGGAGGTGAGGGTGCCTGATGCTTGAGAGGAGCTCTATAGCCTCATCGTAGTACAGGAGGCCGCAGTGGCCAGAATTAAAATCCTGCCTTGTGTTTCCAAGCTTTGTGACCTCAGGCAAGGAACTTCACCTCCCTGAGCCTCAGTTGTCTCATCTATAAAATGGGGACCTAGACAGGACCTGCCTTATGAGATGTGAAGGATGGATGCCTCGCATAAAATGAGCCCCCCCCCAAAAATACCACACTGAATTGGTGAAAAGATGATGTAGTAAGTAGAGGTGTAACCATGTGTGTGGCTGGCGTTGTATCTTAGTCAACTGGATATGCTAGGAGGTGGGAGAAGAAAGCCTTTCTTCCGTTGGAATTTCGAGTACTGACTGATTAGATTATAATGAGCAGGCTCGTCAGGATGCGTGTGTTACGTAAACGGTGACCCCTTCCTAAAACCACAAAGCCAGAGCGATGCTAAATGTGCTTCGAGTTTTTGCATGGTTAACATGAAATGCAGTCTGCTCATTGGAAAATCATCTTAAGAATCTGTGTTTTTCTTAAGTGAGGGGAATATTTACTGAAGCCTTTTTTGTTTTTTTTTTTTTGGTAGAATAAAGAAGGGGCTTCTCTATTCAGTAACCATTGTGAAATGCTACTAGCAAATCCCCATAACACAACTCGCTAACATTTACAGAAGCTGTTGTGATTAAGCGGGAAGCAAGCTACTGCAAAATCTACAACAAGAAGTCAGCAAAGTAAGATCAAGAGACTATAAAGTAAACAATATAGAGAGAATGAAATGTGATTTATTTCCTGGGGGAAGCGATCTGAACCAACTGTAGCAACAGTGACGCTGTTCGCATACTCCGTTTCCATCCACCGCAGACGAAGGCAGTCAGCGTGTTTGAAAATTGAGAAATTGTGTACGCAATTTACAAAAGCAATTGATTATAGCTCACCAGCGTCCTAAGAGACGGGCAGTCCACTTTAGAAAGGAAAAACTGAGACCTGTGTGAGAGATGAGTTTCTTGCTTCACCCTGGCTGAAAACTTACATAGCACAGGGGAGGGGAAACAGTGAACCTGTCACCTGGACTAGGAGAAGACAAAAGAATGACTTGAGTTTCGCATGTGGCTTTTTTTGTTTTGTTTTGTTTTATGGCTTCCAAATTGTTTCCTTGGGTAAGGACTTTGTTCCTTTCAAGATTTGCTTTTAAATAAAAACGATCTGTTGCAGAAAGCAAGATTTTGCCCCAGGGCAGGACCCAGCCAGCTCCCAAGATAGCACACCTGTGCCTGGAAACAGGAAATGTTCTCAGGCCTGGGCACCTAAAGTGCCAGACAGTGTGGAGGGAACAGATAGGGTCTCTGGAGGGTGGAGGCCTTTGTGTGACACGCCTGGGCCTGGCTGTCAGCTCTCACAGTGCAGTGTCACCCAGGCAGGGTGGCCGGATCTCTTACCTTCTCACCTCGCCAGACCTCGGCAGAAGTCCCTGATTTAGGCCACCAGTGAAAAGGCATTTATCTTCCTTACAATACCCTTCCAGGAGCCTGGACGCTTTGGCCTGGATCTGGCCCGGAGTGCAGAAAACAGAAGGGGCGAGGAGTGCTGGCAGAGTGGCCGGAGGAGTTGGCATCTCCCTTCCCTGAGTGCAGCCTGGCCCTGGGCCACCTGGGCAGGCCCTTCCTTTCATGAGCCTTGAATTCACACTTGCACAGCCCTGGGAGGAAAAGTTCTAGGCAATTTTGTGAACATTTATTTTATTTTATTTATTTTGGATCAATTGTGATAGATGAGTGCTCTACAGTATCCCTGTCCCCACTCTCCTTCCTCTTCTTCCTCTTCTTCTTCCTCTTCTCCTCCTCCTCCTCTTCCTCCTTCTTCTCATTTGTTTATTTTTTTTTGAGACAGTATCTCACTGTGTAGCCCAAGCTGGTCCTGAACTCTCCTTGGGCCTCCTGCCTCAGCCTCCCAAGTGGTGGGGTTATAGGCGTGCACCACCATGCCTGGCTTCTTCACCCTCTTCTTTTTAAAATGATTTTGTTCACCCTAAAACTTAAGCTGCCTTTGTACACTGAGACCGTTCAGGTTTCTTAGTAGCAGGTTTACAGAGTTTATTTTCAGTTGACACATTTTTCACACCTGCTATGACCATAGCCTACAATATGTAGGAAACTTAGTAGAGGCTAAAAAACGATGTATATAATCACCTTTCTTTGGGTGAGAGGCAGTGTTGTCAAAGAAAGCTGTCAGAAGACACTGTCTACACCCTGCTTTACTCATTATTGGCTATTTGGAAGCAATTCATTTTGTGCTACTAAAATCAGCATTGAGCTGGGTGTGGTGGTGTATGCCTGTAATTCCAGCACTCAGGAGGCTGAGGCAGGAGGATCACCCTAAGGACAGCTTGGGCTACATAGTGAGTTCAAGGCCAGCCTGAACTACATAGTGAAACCCTCTCTCAAATAAATAAATAAATAAATAAATAAATAAATAAATAAATAAATATTAAAAAAAGAAATAAAATCAGCATAGCTTGGGAGCTGGAGGCAAGACTCAATGGTAAAGCCGTGATTAGCATGAGCAAGGCCCTGGGTTCAATCCCCAATACCAAAAATAAAGTAAAACAAAATCAGCATTACCTAAACTAAGTATTAAAAGAGATTTTTTTTTTTTTTTTTTTTTTTTTTTGAACCCAGGGCCTTCACAGTGAGCTACATCCCCAGCCTTTTTCTATTTGTTATTTTGAGACAGGGTCTTGTGAAGATGCTAAGTTGCCCAGGCTGGGCTCAAATTTGCAATCCTCAGGGCTGAGCACCCTAGGGTGCTGGGATTACAGACATGTGTCACCATGCCTGGCCTGAAGAATCTTTTGTGTTTGTTTATAAAAGATATAGGAAAAACATTACTGAATTCAGAAAATTTAAATGGACTGGAATTTTTAACAGCTTAAATTTTTCTTTGGTGAGTTTCTTAGAGTTTGGCACCCCAAGCCTTAATAACAGCTGGCATTTATTGAGCATCTACTATGTGTTAGGCAGGTGCTGAGTGCTCTGTGGGTAATAACTCACAGAATGTTAATAATAGCTCTGAAAGGCACATACCAGTATGTCTTTGCTTTAGCTAAGGATGAGGAAACTGAGGAACAGAGTGGTTAAATCACAGCCCAGGGTGATTAGGAGGGTAGGTGGCAGAGCTGGGGTTTGAGCCAAGTCTTGTCTAACTCTAAAGTTCTTGCCCTCACCCTTATGCCAACCATGGGCTTGCAGGTTCTGCCGCTCCAAGCCAGCAAACTGCTATTGTTTGTACTTTATCCTCCGTACTGTCTTGGGGGAGAGGTTGAAACAATTAGGAAATCCTTAGTGGTTATGAGCAAAGCTGTTATTGCCCAAAGCTGCGCAACGTGATTGGTATAAGAACATTCTCCTGGAGGGACCTTAAAATATCAACTTAAAAAATTGAATTATGAAAGCAAAGGGATGAAAAGTGTAAGTTTGCCTCATGGAAGTGTCCAGAGAATCATAATGGGACTGTGGAACAATTTACCTTCTTTGTGCCAGATGAGAGTAACCTAAGACCAGTGTTTGTCGTTGTGCAAAGCTCCTTATTGGTCTCGCTGGAACTTCATTGGGTTCTCTTTTGTTCTGAACTGCTGCCTTGAATAGGAAACAACTCAAGAGGAAATGCAGATGGTCAAGACAGCCAGGAGAAGATCAGCTTCACCAGAGTTCCAGGAAAGCGCATCTGAACAACAACGATGCCATTTTTCACCCATCAGGTTAGCAAAAATTGAAAAAGATTGGCAACATCCAAATGCAGGCACGAATGTGAGGAAGTGGACACTCTTCCCATATTGCTGCAGGAGTGTGAATTGCTACAACTTTTGGGGAAAGTCTCTTGGTTGTATTTTTTTTTTCTTTTTACTTCTTTTTTTTATTTTTTCAACGCTGGGATTGAACCCAGGACTTCAAGCATGGCTAGGGAAGCACCCTACCACTGAGATACACCCCCAGCCCTGATTGTATTTATTAACAATAAAAATATATATTTATTAACAATAGAAAAGCAATCTTATATTGGGGACTTTATTCTACAGAAATAAAAGTGTCAGTACCTAAGGATATATGGACTGGGATATTTACTGCACCCTTATTTCGAGTAGGAAAAAACTGGAAACCACCTGAATGTTCAGGAATAGGGGAATAATTGGATAAAATATGACACAGGTGTTCTATGAAACATTACACAACTAATAAAACAATGAGTTAGATGCAGATACATAGGCCTGGAGGCATATTTGTGATAAATGGTTAAGTGAAAAATGCAGACTGCAAAGTAATATATGTGACATGATTCCATTTTCATAAAAAGTCAAAAAAATTCCTCTAGCAATGTGTCAGGTTGTGTTGGTTGGTACATGTATGGAGGAAGAAGTGTACTCCATAACAATATGTTCACTTTGCTTATCCCAGTGGGGTAGAGACTAGCATCCCCTTTTTTGGGTGGACTACTTCTATGTTGTTGGGCTTGCCACGGCTGGCATTCTCCGCTTTATTATATGCATCAAAATAAACCTAATAAAGTTCTGTTAAAGGGAGATTACCTTCAAGTGATGCGACTAGGTGATGCTTTGCCTTGTACAAGGATGGACAAGTGACTTGTGACCATTGTAATTTATTGATCACTGACTCTGGGGCCAGGCACTGTGCTAAGAACTGTCCCTGAGTTATCACTCTGGGAGGTCAATGTGCAGGAAGAAATTTGGGTCACAGGGGTTAAACGGCCTGCTCCAGGCTGCTAGGGTACAGCAGAGCAGGGATTGGAACCCAGGTGTGTGGCACTCAGAAACGATACTCTTAACTCCTACAAAATGCTCCCGCCCTGCTGCTGTGGCGGCTTCCTGTGGTCTTTCTAATAGATGGTTCCTCCTCTGGTCATATTTTTGCTTCCATTTTCTGTCTGCCATTCCAGTTAGTAACCATGAAAGGGAACTAACCTGTCATTCTTAGAACAAGACCAGAGATCTGTGCGGAGTGGAACTTTTGTTTTCTGCCTGGGCACCAAGCATTCTCCTAAATGGGGCAACTAAGTCACGAGGATGCCTACGCCGTGCCTCCTACGTGGGGAACCGACTCAGAATCCTCCTGCATGCTTGCTTGCTGCTTCCTAACAGTCAGTTGATGGGCTCGTGTTGTGTTTTGTGTTAATCTTCTCTTTTGAGGTTTTCTATCAATTCCCTTTGCATTCTCAGTTGAGTAAGAACTCTGTGGATCTTTATCATTCATCTCAACTTTGCAGAGACTCAAACGAGGTCACCCAGGTCCACCCTGAAGGATCACCCAGGTTGCTGTTTTCACACATGAGGAAACTGGCCCAGAGAGGCCCAGCAGCTTGCACAAGACAGCAGGCTGCTCAGTAGTGCCTTGGAGACCAAACCTCGTTCCCCTGGGTTCTCATTCTGTATTCCTGTTGCCAGGATGATTACTTGCAGCGCTTCTAGTTGTCTTTCCTCATCTTTGGGGCCTTGGCTTTGACAGCTAAGGCAATCTTTTTTTTTTTTTTTTTTTTTTTAATGTAGGTGCCGGGAGTCGACCTCAGGACCTTGCGCTTGCCAGCAAGCGCTTGTGCCGCTAAGCGATATCACTGGCCCTTTTTTTCCTTTATGTGGGTTCTGGGAGACGAACTCAGGACCTCGCGCTTACCGGGCAGGCGCTTATGATGCTGAGCCATCTCACCGACCCCAGGAAATCTTGGATGAAGCGTTTTTTTTTTTTTTTGGTCTTATTTTATTTACTTTTAAATATATGGCACCATTTGATCACTCTGTTTTCAATGTTATTTATTTATTGATTTTTGTTGTTTATCACTCATTGCATGGAATAGGTAATATATGCATGCATTTGATATTTAAAAAAAGAGAAAATAACAAAAAGAAACCACAAATAGTATAGCGAAAAGTAATTCCTCTCTTCACCCTAACTCCCAGTCCCCCAGCTTCCCTCCCCAGAAGCAACTAATGTTGCTCTGAATGTCGTGTTAACCTTCCAGAGATAGCTCAATTAATAATCTATATTGGAGGTTACTCTGTATTTGTATAGGTGATGCTAACTCATCATTTATAATGGCAGCATGGGATGATGGTGATGATGATAATTATTATTATTTGGTGGTACTGGGGATTGAACTCAGGACCTTCACACTGAGATATGTTCCCAATCCCTCTTTTTTTTGGTTTTTTGATACAGGATCTCTCCATGTAGCCCAGGTTGGCCTCGAACTTGTGCTGGGATTATAGGTGTGTACCACCACCCCCGGCCTTTTTTTGTTTTTTGAGATATGGCCTCACTAAGTCACTAAATTGCCCAGGTTCAGCTCAAATTTGCAATCCTCCTGGCTCAGCCTCCCAGAGTGCTAGGATTACAGGTGTGGGCCACCCTGCCTGGCTCATTTTGTCAACTATTCCCCAAATGACACAAATGTAAGCTGTTTCCAGTTTTTGTCCTACAAACGATACTATGAAGTTCATATCCTTACCCTTTATATCTTTTTACATTTATATAAATACCTCTATAAGATAAACTTTTTGAGATAGGATTACTGGGTCAAGGTTATGTGCACTGTAAATGCTGATACTTGTGAATGGACACCCAAAGCTACGGTGCTAATTTATATTCCCACCAACAATATGTGAGGGCACTCCTTATGTGTCTAAGTTTTAAATATTGCTGATACTCTAATGGCTTTAATTTTGGTTTAAGATGAATATGTTAGTCTGTTCTGGCTGTGCTGACAAATTACTACAGACTGGGTGGCTTAAATAACAGAAATTTATTTCCCACAGTTTTGGAAGATGGAAAGTCCAAAATCAAGATCCTGGCCCATTTGGTTCCTGGTGAGGCCCTCTTCCTGGTTGTTTTTATGAGGGGAGGTGAGAATCAAGCTTTCTCAAGTCTCTTCTTACAAGGGCACTAATTCCATCCTGAGGGCTCCACCCTCATGCTAATTACCTTCCAAAGTAATCACCTCCAAATACCATTACAATAGTGATTTCAACATATTAAAAAAAAAGGCTTCAACCTATGAATTTTGGGCAGATACTGTCCAGACATTTAGCCTTTAGCAAAAGTGGAGTTGAGCATCTTTTTTTTTTGAGACAGGGTCTTGCTATATATATAGTTCAGGTTGGCCTTGAATTCACTATGTAGCCCAGCTAGGTAGTGATTCTCTTGCCTCAGCTTCCGGATTGCTGGGATTAAAGGTGTGCACCACCGTGCCCAGTGAGGCTGAACATCTTTTTAAAGTTGGTCTTTCACATTCTGTAAACTGTCCAGGTTCTTTGTTAATTTTTCTGTTAAGTTTCGTTCTGGGATTTTCATTTTGCTTTGCTTTGTTTTTTTTTTTTTTTTTTTTTTTTTTTTTGTGGGTACCGGGGAGTCGACCTCAGGACCTCGCGTGCCAGTAGGCGCCCGTGCCACTGAGCGATATCACCGGCCCCTTTTTCGTATGTGGGATCCGGGAGTCGAACTCGGGCCCTCGCGCTTGCCGGGCAGGCGCTTAAGCCGCTGAGCCATCTCACTGGCCCCTGTTTTGTTTTTTAAACTCCAGCTTGATGAAGAAAGAGAACCTGGTGATCAGCATGTAGGATGAATGTCCCCAGGGATGTTATATGTGGAGTCTGGGTATGATGGGCTATCAAAACTTATGATTGCTCAAGTCCCAGTGATACCACATGTTGATAAAGTGTCATGGCTTATCTTCTTTTCCTAAACACTTTTATCAATAGTATTTTAGTAGAAATTCATGATAGTGGCCTGAGGTCAGTGGGTCAGCAGTTAGGGTTCCTTTTTGACAGATCAGGAAATGAGCCTCAGAGTTAAACTATGTTGGTCGGGGTATTACAACCAGAGATGGCAAAGCCAACTAGCAGCAGCATCCTACCCAGCCTCCTGAATTCATGTGTGGGGCGGGCAGTCAAATAGACCCGGGCTTGAGCCACAGAGTTAGCTGTGAGAGTTTGGAGATGTTGCTGCACACCTCTGAGCTTAGCCTTATTACATTCTAAGGACAATAACAGTATCCATGTGGTTGATCTGAGGATTATGTGAAATAACGTAAGCACACTTGTTCTAACATAGTGTTAGCCGGCTATAACATAGTGTCTACCTGACAAGATTAGGCTCTTGTGTTCTGCTTCAGCAGTGTTTGTGGTAGTTTCCAAATTCAACTGACACGTCTAATTAGATTTCTCTATTTTTATTACACTCCCATCTCCTGGTTTCTACTTTTCCTCTCTTTTAGTGGAACTTTTCTCCTTCCCATCTTTTCAGGGAGCAAATGCCTTCAGGGGTGGAAGAGAGCCTCATCAGAAGAGTATTTCTCCAGGATTCCCAAGCCATATACTCTCAGAATATGTTATTGAATGAATGGAGCTAAGAGGATGGGACACTGCCTCCCCATCCTCGCAGCAAAACACCACCTCCATCTCACACAGTGCCTGACAGTTATAGCAGATTCTGGCATATAGCAAGAGCGAAGGGAACATGTACGATATGAATGAATGAATGCACACAGGAGTCCAGGGTTCAAAAACCATTTTTGTATTAAGTGCACAGCGTCTGTTACACAGCGCAGCTCCCCGGGTAAGCCGTATAAAACCTAGAACCAGACCTGTGCATGGGTGCACCGGTTCGAATCCCGCGATCACGGGCAAGTGACAATGTCTTTGTGCTTCAGTTTTCTCCTCGCTAAAAGGTGGAGAAAGGCGTGAGGTTTCAATAAGACACTCCCTGGAGCTCTCGGATCTGCTGCCTGGCCCACTGCGAGCCACCGCCACGCCGGCCGACCAGGGCGATCGGGGGCGACAGCGAGGGCCCTGCGGTCGCCCTGGGAATGCTCTGGGCTCAGGATCCCCAGCCGCGCAAAGCTCAGCGCCCCGCAAGGGGGCGGGGCGCCCACGGCAGCCCCGGGCCGGCCATCCGCCGCCCGCCCGCTTGCCCGCCCGGCGGGAGGCCCGGCTGCCCTCACTGCTTTCTCTCCCTCGCCGCCTCCTTCCCTCCCTCTTCCAGGCCCGAGGATCCGGCTGCGCTCGGCTCAGCAGCGCCTCCCGCGAGCCTCCGCCGCCGCCGCTCCCGGCCCCTCCCCCGCTGCCACCCGCAGCCCCCCCGCGCGGCCGGCGCCCGTCACGTGACGCGGCGCCAGCCAATGGCGGGCCGAGCCGCGGTCGGCCGCCGCCATTGCTGTCAGAACGAGCGAGCCCGGGGAGGGAGGAGAAGCGAGGCTGACTGGGGAGGAGGGGGGGGTGGGGGAGGAAGAGGAAGGAGGGGACGTCGCTCGGCTGCCGGGGTCGCCCGCTGGCTTCGTCCGCACCCCCCCCTTCGCGAGTTCGCGCTCCGCGGCGGCGGCGGCGGCGGCGGCTCCGAGGCGGCGGCGGCTCCGAGGCGGCGGCGGCTGTGGGGCTCGCCTCCCCTCACGCGCCGGCGGGGGCCGAGGGGGAGTCGGTGGCTGGAGATAAACAAGGCGGCGGCGGCGGCGGCGGCGGCGGCTGAGGAACAGGGAAGGCGGAGGCGGCGGCCGGCCCGCAGCGCCGGCCCGGCAGGCAGCGGGCGGCCCTGAGAGGCGGGGAGGGCGCCGGGCCGCGCGGACAGCGCCCCCCGCCGTCGACGGAGTCGCCGCCGCCGCCGCCGCCCGAGCAGGAAGGAGCCGCGCGGCCGCCGCGGACCCCCCCGCCGGCCCGGGCCCGCCGCCCCCGGCGCGGCTTCGCCGCGGCGCCTCCCGCCGGCCTCCCGCCCTCTCCCGGCGGCGGCGGCGGCCCGGCCCGGCCTCGCCTCGGACGCCTCGCTCCGACATGCCCCGCTCTGGCGGCCGGGCTCGCGGAGGATCATGACTGCGGCAGCGAACTGGGTGGCGAACGGGGCGAGCCTGGAGGATTGTCACTCCAACCTCTTCTCGCTGGTGAGTAGCCGGGCCGTGGGGCGGGGGGCTGTGCCGAGGGGGGGTCCCCGACCTCCGCCGCCGACCAACTTTCTCCTCCCGCCGCGGGACTTCGCCCCTCCCTCGCTCTCCCCGCCGTTCGCCTCTCGCCGATTCTCCCCCTTTTGGATCGTCTCTCCCTCGCCTTGGATCCCATCCAGTGTTTATTTGGCTCTTTAAAAATCATTTGTGAGCGCGGCGCTCGGCGTGGAATTTGCATGTGGAAGTCTCAAAGCTGCGGATTCTGGGTCGCACTTTGAACGCCCACTCTCTGTTGCAATCACACCCCCTTCCCCTCCCCTTCCCCCCCCCCGCTTTTCCCTAAATGTGGAAGGCTTTGCCTTGTGCTGCCCGTGCCTGCGAGCAGCAAGCCTTGTCCCCTGCTCGGATCGGCCGCCCGCTTGTCGCCTTTTGAATTCTTTTTTTAATTCCATAATGACACCTGCAATTTCGTCCGAAAGCAGTTGATTGAATGCGATTGTGTCAGTAAAGAACTCTTGCACCCCAAGCTCCCGCGATTGTAAACATCGACAGCCGCCTGCCTCTCGGGGTTTACTACGCTGAAGAGCCGTAAAGCCATTGCACCGAGCCGACGGAAGGTGGAGAAAGCTTTTTCTTCTTTCTCTCCTCCTGTGTCTTTTAAAAACTGTTTTCTCTATCCTAACAACGAATCCACACATACACAAAAAAGCAACAAGCTGGGCGGTTAGATAACATCGCTTTTATCTGCCTTTGCCCCTCTCCCGCTCTCTTCTCTCTGATAATTGACAACTTTTTCTTCGGATTTGCATCGCCTGCCTTAATCTTGAAGCAGTTAGGGTGTGAATTGTTCTCGTGGAAGCCTGGCACCCGACGACGGCGTCTAGATTCATCGAAATTAAAAATGTATAGGTCTCCAGCAACTCTTCCCTGGCGGTGGCAGTGACATTTGGTGGTAAATGCCATCTTTGCTTTTTATTGGGTCGTATTACCTAGCTCTGAAAACATTCACGTTGTTAAACCTGGCGTTTAGGCTAATAATTGCATTACGTGGTCTTTAAATGTGTGCTTTGTGCATGAGTTGCTGTATGTATAGCTATGTGCCCGGGAGAGTACGAATTTGTTTAAATATTGAGCAAAGATTTGTAAACAGATGTAAGGCAATTATGTTTCAAGCGTAGAATATAATTGGAAAATTGGCTTAACAGTTTATTTAATTTAGCCTTAAAAAACCGAACTTATTTTAAGTTGTGTACCCTATTTTTTGGGAGGGGTGTTGGCTTTTGGAGAGCATGCATTTTGGAAATTATTTTCTGTAACCCCTGCTGTAGATAAAAGCATTATTTTCTCTTAATTCTTGTTTACACTGGATAAATAATTTAGTGTTCAAATTGTAATTAGTTACATTTAATTACGGGTGGCAAAGATGCTTTTTTTGTTTGAGACTAGTGGAGAAATACAAATGCTGACTTTTTAAGTGGAAGTATTATTTTATTAAATGTGTTACAGTATTTATGTAGATAAAATCAGCTCATGATTTTTACCTACAGATAGTAAATGACATAGTATTGTTTCCACCATAGTAACATAAGGGTTTTTTAAAAAATCAAACATTTTTATCCAGATATTTAATCTTAAAATTCAATTATAAGTTGAGTTTCTTCTCAGTACTGTGATAATTTTCCCTTGTTCTTTTGATATGTGGGAATAAAACTCCTTTTGCCTTTTTTTTCTCCCTTAGTCTATCATTTGGTATTAGGTTCAGGGACTTTCATAGATCAGCAAACATATTGATTAAGGGCTATTTAAAATGGTTTTTGTTTGGCGGCTGGTGACCACATTGACACTTTTGCAGGTAATTAAAATACCAAGTAAACCCATATTAGTGAGAAGAGAGCTCCCAAATTACCATATATCAAGCTGAGTAGTAATGACTTGTATATATGTGGCTAATTTATATACAACAAATTTTGTAGACAAATGAAACTATATGTATAGCTAACCATTAGGATAATTTCTTTCAGCTCCTTTTAAAAGCTATAGTAAGAATGATAATGTTATACAGATAAGATGCATGAGATTCTTTTGTAGAAATAATTTTATAGGCGAGGTTTCTGTATTTTGATTTTGACCTACTAAAGGTTTGTGTTTGGTATATTTTCCCCTTAAACCTCTTTAAACCAAGGAATTGATTTTTTAATATTAAAAAAAATACAATTATTCTTTAGGTACCAACTTTGAAATGCAGAACCTCAGAAATACTTGGGTTGATTTTTTTTTTAAAGGACTGTAAAATGTTTGTATTACCTTGTATATAGAGAGTAGATAAGTGCTAATTTTTGAAAAAATTGGAATCAATAAGGTATTATAAACTTTTTTGATTCCAGATTGACGATTTTTTTGTGAAAATCATCTCCAGCAGCAAACTAGAATATTAAAAGTATATCTCCTAAAGTACATTGTATAGAACATATATTTTCAAAGGAGATATAATTATTGCTTCTTCAAAATAATGCACATTTTATATCCTTAATGTATTACATTGTTTTATCTACTTAATAATAGCATACACACACACACTCACACACATTTGGCCTGCAGTTTTTTTGTTTGGTTTTTGAGCAAAGTATTTCAAGAGAATTTACCTACTCATATTGATGTAGATTTAAGTAAAAGCTGGAGATTAAAGTTCTATACCACAGTAATGACCTGCGCACTCACTTTCTGTTACTATGAGGTGGTCATTGTGGCTTAGCAAAAGTTGATTGTTTAATCAGGTGCCTTAAGATTTTTGCTCATCTTCTGTTTTCTGATTTTCTACTGCATGGCATCAAGTTTCCTAAATTCTCTTTATAACTTCTACCCTTTTTTTAACCTGTGAAAAAATGCCATTGTGTACATATTATATGGGTCACTGTATGTATTTCTTATTCTTACTGCTGTGAGATTTGTACTTACTGCATTAAATACACGCCTGGCTGTGCCTTTGTGACTCAAAACTGTTTTCTCATGCTGTCCATCACATTTCTGGGTGACTCTTGTTATATATTCACTCAGTTACGATTCATTTAAGTGGGTTAAATTTGCCTTTTTAGAAAGTGTAACAATGCTCCCTCTGGTATGTGAACTCACCCTTGTGGGAAGACATACTATAATTTCCAGATGTTAAATATATCTTTATTTTTGCTTCTCTATTGATATAATATGGAGAAAGTGATTTTGTGTCCTTAGCTAGATTAAAATATGCACTCTTCGACTTGAGGGCGTGATCTCTAAATCTTAGATGTTGGCTCCACATTCATTTGTTTTATTTGCTTAGATTCTTCTGGACTATGGATAATTGGGTGAGGATCTCAAATTCTTGCTGAATTAAAATGCTTGTACACATGTTAGTACATAATTCCTGTTGAGGACCATTACTTTTTATATTTGAAGTGTTTCAGGTGATCTGTTGTTGACCTAATTTCTTTTTGTCTTAAGGAGTTTCTTTTTTAAGAAAGGGAGGATAATTCTCAGTGTAGAAACTGAAATCTGTTCTTTTGAGCCAGAACCAAATGGAGAGGACTGTCGAATGAAAATGAGGGGAAGTGGATTTCGCTAATCTTCTAAAGTGCCAAAATACTGTACACAGTGTTTTTTCATCCCAGTTTGCAATTTTAATATTTACATATAAAGCATCTTTTTTCAGGATGGTTCATTTTCTTTAATGAAAATATTTATAATTTTCTAGTGTGTGTTTTCTGTTTAGTATTTGTTGTTAGTAGCACATGGAGTTACAGTATTTATATATTTTTAATAGCAATAATTGCTACCCGGTAATAGTTGCCATATTAACCTCCAATAGCTAGTAAATATTTTTAAGTACATAATAGACAGCAATTTAAGGCATAGTGTAGCAGTTTACTGGACCGTTTTAGAGACCCATTTGTACGTGTGATGAGTTCATAATTTTAAAGAGAAAATAATGTGCCTAAAACCTGTATGCTACAAATATTGTGCTGTGTTATTGCTTGAAGTGCTCATTGGGAAGAAGTTAGATTGGGCCTGTGCTTTTTCTTTGTGAGAAGAATGGGCTGGGGGGTGGATTTAGGACAATAAATACATATTCAGTTTATGTCAGGTACTTGTATATAGCTTATCACTTTCTTTAGAATGCTCTGTTTAATTTTTTCATGAATGTATTAGATACTTATTTGAAAAAATCTCTAAAGGCATTCCTTTAAATAACATTAAAGTAGACTAGTGGATAATATTAATTAGTTATAGAAAAATTGATCTTTTTTGTTCACTGGATTATTTTGCCTTGTTAATTGTGAGTTAATTGTATTCATTAAACACTTTCAGAGACTGCTCTGAGATTAATAAGATAAAATAGAGATGAATCATTTTACCTCAGTTTAAAAAGCAATGAGATTATTTATCTGGATTTATTCATTAATTAATTTATTTAGTGGTACTGGGGATTAATCCCAAGGCCTTGTATATGTCAGGTAAAGGGCTCTGCCACTGAGCTACATCCCTAGTGCTTTTTCTGTTTTATTTTGAAACAGTATCTTCCCAAGTTGCTCCGGGTGCCCGCAAACTTGTGATCTTTCTGCTTCAGCCTCCTGAGTAGCTGGAATTACAGGTGTGCAAGATTGCACCTTAGTGGATGTTTTTAAATGAACAGTTATTTCAGCTGTCTCTCAAAGTTTGATTCAAACACAGGATAGGTATTTTTGAGATATTTGAGTTATTTTCAAAAGAAGTAAATAATAATTACGTTCCCCTTCCTTAACAGTGAAAGTGCTCATACGTTTTTTTCTGAAGGAAGATGATACATTTATTCACAGGAGCAAACCAGTGAGAGATGTAGACAAAGCTTATGAAAGTTAGTAATATGCTTGAATATTAGGTATTATTAGAGAATTGTGCTTTGCAACCATTTATTAGAAATGTAGAGAAAAGATTTCTGCAACATTGCTATTTAAGATGTATTAGTGTAGATGTAGATCTGCTTTTTATAAACTGCATATTATGTAGTGTGGTTTACCAGAATTTCTATTTTGTCATTTTATAAACATGTCTATTTCAGAAATTACATTTTAAAGCATCCAAAGTAAGGTGATTAGCCTTAAAGATATGTCTGTGGGGTACAGTAAAAACAAAGGAACATCATCCCCCTCCCCCCAATAAATCATGACACCAAGACATACACATTTATTTTATGGGACTTGCTGGTTGAGTTTTAGAGTTAGTGAAACAGTATTTGTAATGTGTTCTTGGAATTTAGAACTTTTTCCCCTCACTTTTGAGTTATTTAACTTCTCTGATTCTGTTTAATTTTCCTTCATGGTATATACTTTCATTGTTTATTTGAATGATTTGAAGATATTAGCTTTGGTCTGTTGGGGGAATTAACTTCATTACATAGGGGGATGATATTCCATTAATCTTGGTAAATATTAACATAAATGAGGAATTGTAAATTCAGACTCATTTGCATGAATGAAATGTGTATGCTTGCCCAATTTTTGTTTAGTACAGTCACATACATCAGCATTTCTGTCTTTGCTGTGGTTGATATAAAAATAGTTATAAAATCTGTTAAAATGTTGTGATGTTTATTTCAGAGACAGTTCCCCTATCCCACTATTTTGTTTTGTTATTTAACTTTTAAAATTATCTGTTGTGTAGAATAGATTCTAGTCTCATATATCGCTCTAATAGCCCACCTTCAGGAACTCCTGTTTTACTTGTATTTATATTAGCACAGTGTGGTTATGTTTGGAGTGGAGTTTTTCTTTTTTAAGCTAATAAAATGTCTTTCAGAGTATATTTGGACTCCAGTCTGGAGGAAAGGAGATGACTTTTTTCTTTCTGGATAAAAATGAGGAGAATCAGTTGTGTCTGAGAGGAAATGTTATGTTGTTGGCATCTATGTTATACGCTGGTTTATTATGTATGTGTGTATGTTTGTTTGTTTGTTTGCAGTACTGGGGATTCAGCCTAGGGCCTCACACATGCTAGGTAAACTCTCTAGCACTGAGCTATATCCCTGGTCCTACTATATATGGTTTTGAAATTTTTTTTATTCTAGATGAATTGTGAATCTTATTAAAACTATGTTTCCACTACTGTGAAATAGCACTCTTATTAAAACTATGTTTCCACTACTGTGAAATAGCACAGATCCCTGGCTGACAGCTTTCCACATTTTTGTACTTTTTGTCTATATAGTGAAATTCCATTACTGTTAAAGGAACCTTCTGGGTTGATTACATTAAAATTTTATTTGTGCCCTTTTTTGTATATTTATTTATTTTGTGGCACTAAAGATTGAACCTAGGATTTTTGCACTGAGTTACATCCCCACCCTTTTTGTATTTCTTCAGATGGTCTTGCTGAGCTGCCCAGGCTGGGCTCCAGCTTGCCATCTTTCTGCTTCCTGGTCTCAGAGTGCAGGAGCTACAGGCCTGTGCCACCACACCCCGCTGTTTTGTGTAGTTTAAATTCCTAGCTTTCATTTAACAAATGGATAAGAGGAGATAAACTTGTACATAAATATATCTTTTTAAATCTTCATTTGATTCTTTTTGCTGTAATAATTCTCTCTCTCTCTTTTTTTTTTTTTTTGTGGGTACCGGGGGTCGACCTCAGGACCTCACGCGCCAGCAGGCGCCCGTGCCGCTGAGTGATATCACCGGCCCTTTTTTCGTATGTGGGTTCTGGGAGTCGAACTCGGGCCCTTGCGCTTGCCAGGCAGGTGCTTACGCCGCTGAGCCATCTCACCGGCTCCTGCTGTAATAATTCTTAATTTGTATTAAATCACTGCATTCATTGGATATATTTGGCATTTATTTGATATTAAAATTAAATTTGAGAAAAATTTGTTTCAAATAAGATACATAATTGCGAACATTTTTTAGAATAGTGGAAATTTCAAAAATTGGTACTCTTAACAGGTTTTTGAACTTTATAAAAGTTATGATTTTTTTTTCTCTCCCAGAGATCATTGATAATTTTATGATAGCATATTTTTGGGTAAGATACATGAAGCTTCTTCATTTTTTCCTTATTATTTCATTAAATATGAAAGAAGTTCTAATAAATAAAGTATTCAAAAGAGTAAAATTGCATGATTAAACACTTTGTGTTGACTATTGTCATGATTGAATTTTAATGTTCTGAGGAGAAATAAGGAAAAGAACATATAAACATCTAACTCTGAAACCCCTGGAATCAGCACCTAGTTTTTATGTAAATATATATGTATATGTATTCCTGGCACAATCCTACTCTTTTTTAAAAATAGTTCAGATGTCACCTCCTCATTGATGTTTCCCTGACTCCTGCAGGCAGAACTAGTCACCCCAGGCTCCTGACATGTACCTCTTCCTGTATAGCTCTGATGAGCAGTTGGGCTTCATTAGGGCAGTGAGCGTGTTGGTAGCTAGGTGCTCATTACCTCTTTGTTAAATGAGTGTCTATTCTCTTTTCTGTTCCCCAAGGGAATTCTCTGTGGCCACTTAGATGCTGATCAAATATAAAATAAGATTATTTTAACTTACTTAGATGGTTAGCTCTACACTTGAATATATATTATCTAGGCTGGATGTATTGTGGCTTGGTAATAACTTTAGATAATTTTTTGATAATCTGTATTAAAGAGAATGCCACCTGATTATGAAATGTGTTCTTATCATGCCTCAAAGAAATAGGAATTCAGTTGGTATTAGATTTTCTGTGGTAGGCAAACCCATGGATTTTGGAACCTTTTGGGAATTTTTATATGATTAAAAATTGGTCCTTGATCCAGAATTCACTTTTGTCTTATAAGCTGTAACAGGAGGGATTTTGCTCAACCTTCAGTTATGAGAGAACTTTCCATGAGCCCAGTAAAATGGGCAGTAAACTAGTAATAGGGAAACTTGAGTTGTATTCAGAATTTCTACTAGGTTTTATTTTTGTTTTTGTTTTTTTGAGACAGGGTTTTACTGTGCAATTCAGGCTGGTCTTGAACTTACTATGTAGCTCCAAGCTGGCCTTGAATTTAGAGAAGTACTCCTGCCTTAGCCTGAGTGCTGGGATTACTGGCATGCCTGGCTCAGAATTTCTCCTAGTAACTAGCAAAATCAGGTTGGTCACACAATAGTTCTGTATCTGTTTCTCTTGGGAACTTAGTGGAAATACAGAAGCATGAGATGTGAAAAAAATCATTGTGAGTGTCATTTAAGAAAAGCAGTTCAGATGACTAGATAATGTGCTTTGTTTCATGGGAAAAGACCTTGAGGAAAGTACAACTGAAGTTTTAAAGTAGCTGTCAGCAGCTAATCAGGAAGTTGGAGTGGTAAAGTGAGTTGGTTTAATTATAACAGTTATGTTGTAATTGTACTTTTTGTATTTCTTTTGAGAGAGCAGAAGATTAAATTGTTTTTCTTGTGTCTTTCTCCATAAATAAGCCAAGATTGAGAAGAGAAACTTGAAATTTATTTTAGAGGTTGTAACTCTTCATTTGTGTGTATGATTTGCAGTTGTGTGGTATGTCTTTAAGGTGTGGGAATGTTTTGCCGTACCAACTCTGAGCTATAGCTGGCTGCGACTAGGAATTGAACTGTGGCTCTTGTTTGCTACTTTAAGCTATTAATTCCTTGGCAGCTCTAAAGTGCTCTTTGAACTTTAAATAGCAGTTCTATTAACATTTTGAGATTTGTCTCAGGGAATGTTAGAAATAGTCCTTAATAAATATATTTTTCTTCTAAAGATCAAATCATGTTTTAGTGTGACACACATGTCACTACCCTTACTAGTTTTGAACAGAAAGAAGTGAACTACTGGCTAATTTCTATTTTCCATTTAATAATGTGGCAGAATCTAAAAAAATGTTTATCTTTTGTTGAAGACAGGAAAACTCCCACAAATCTGTATTTTTTCTGTTACTCATGTTGACTTTGAATAGTGTCTTAAGTTTTATCCACAGGTTTGGAATTCTACATGTAGGTGGTCTCCAAATTCTAAAGTATTAGAAAAAATTAATTTGTAAGTTTGTTTTCATGAAAATCTGTCCTTGATGTCTGTTGCTATACATGATAACCATCTCACCTGTATTGTACTTAATTGTGTGTTACACAATTTGATTAATTTTGGCAGCATTTTTATGGGAATCAGCTTACCTGTGGAGTGTCAGGAGCAGAGCAGCCCTCCTCTGTGTATAGCCTGGGCCTTTACAGCAGGCACCCCTAATGCTCCCAGACTTCTCCTCTCTGCTGGGGAGGGGAGTGAGCTGTCCCCAGCTTTTCCTGACTCCTGGGCCCTCTTCTAGCCTAGGAGAGGGTTGCTGTCTGAAAGAGGCCTGAGGAGAGTGTTGAGAGGCTAGCATGGCTCCCCATAGGGTGAGATGCAGTTTTGGAGCGAGGATTGAAGGCATTTTTTCCCTTCCTTTCCTGCTGGGGCCAGTACTATTTTCTCTTTGTTGATACCCAGCCATTAAAATGTTGAGAACAGTGGCAGTTTCTGTGATGTCATCAGGAAAAAGATTTTATATTTCTTTGCCTTTTAGCTTTTCCCTTTCATTCTACCAGTACCCCTAGAGATAAGCCTTCTGCTTGCTATTTTGTATGGTAAATGAAGACTTCTGAAGCCTAGTGAGATGAAAAAAGGAATTGGGGTAAGATTGAATGGGGTAGCCAATAAACTAATTTAGAAATGTTAATTTTTTACATGTGATGGTTGAGAAAGTTAGGACGTGTACAGTTCATTTAGGAATAATGTGCATCAGAAATGATTAAAGTCTAGCTTGGGCTTACAGTAGGGCTAAGTGTATGATATATATAGAAAAGACCTACACATACAGTTTAATTTCTGAGATGCTGTATGTCAAGTACAGGGGAAGTGCTCCATGGACTGCATAATAACTTGTAGCCCAAAAGACCCAGCAGGAGAGTTTTAAGCTGGATCTTGGAGGAATGTGACTTGCTTAGAGAGGAATGAGAAGGGTGTTCTTTGGAAGCTGTGTTGGCAACTCTGAATCTCTAGTTTTGAGAATCTTTACTGAGGTGGGTAGGAGAGCACTTCTAATTTATGGTCCTGGTTCTTGGCTTCCTTTTAAAAAGAGTACAAAAACTTACTGAGATTGAATTTTTATTAGGTGGAAAATTTGAAGTGTGGGCAGGCCAAGTTAGATTAAGAAATGGTGATGTTAAAATAATATTCAGTTTTCTAAAATAATTCAGGTTTGAACTTTAAAAAAACAGTGCTATATTATGCAAAATGCTAATAACTAAAGTGACAAATATTTCAGAAACTGGACAGACAAGAATCTTAATGAGCAGACGGGATATGAAACTAAAATGGGAGATAATCCAAGATGATATAGAAACTATTATGAGAAATGAATTGAGGAAAAACAAGTGTGTCAAATGGTATTACATTTAATAACATGTTTAGAAGCCTTTCTAGGATTGCTCTGCTCAGTGGACAAATTAGAATTCTTGAACCTGGTAACCTGTCACACTTCAAATTATGTGCATTTAAAACAAATTCGATTTTGGTTCGGGATTACATCTCATGAAGCCTAGACTTTCAGGTCATGCGTGTGTATGTTATAAGTGTTTTAAGAAGACAGTATATTTTGCTTTCTCTGACAAAATAAAGGGAGTAATCATTGTTTTTGACAGACAATTTTGGTAGACCTTGGAGAGGTAAGGAGTGAAAGGTAAGGTTTGCTGTTTTGGCTGCTTGGCAGTTAGGAGAAATCATTACATTTGATAGCTGAGGGTAGAGTCTGGGTTCTAGTGGGTTGAGGAATGAGTGGACAAGATTGATTATGGGGGGATGACAGAGTTGGGGGGTATGAACCTGAAAAAGATTTGTGTTTGTAGACTTAGGGACAGCAACGGTGAAGAGACAGAAAGTCAAATGGAAGATGTAAGAAAAGTTGATAATTGAAATAAGTCTGGCTGGTTAGAAAAAACCCAGGTGATAGGGCCAGTAGGATACCTTCTACAAATAAAAGATGTGAGGATATAAGAAAGGAATAAATGTGAAAGAAGTAGGGACAGTTACAGCTTGAGTGCTTTTTGACGATTAAGGGTACTGAGTTTGAGCCTGAATAAACAAAATCATTTTAAAAATTATTATTTTATGCCAGTTGATTGCAACAAGCATTTTCTTTTTCTTTTTCTTTAATAAGTGACTTAGACTTCTGATGAGGGCCTTACAGATGATGAGCAGAAATCCCAGGAAGAGCTCTACTTTGAACACTTTGGCATACATACTTTATGGATGTATGCCAAGATTCCAGCCTTGCTTAAACCTTTGCTTCTCAGGTTCTTCTGAGTTTAGTGGTTCAGTATACTTTTTTTTTGTGTGTGTGTGGGTACCGGGGGGTCAACCTCAGGACCTCGCGCGCCAGCAGGTGCCCGTGCTGCTGAGCGATATCACCGGCCCCTTTTCCGTATGTGGGTTCTGGGAGTCGAACTCGGGCCCTCGCGCTTGCCGGGCAGGCGCTTAAGCCGCTGAGCCATCTCACCGGCCCCAGTATACTTTGCTTTCATGAACAGTTTCAGTGGAAGTGGATTTAGTGGACCATTGATGGGTAAGACTAGATAGATGCTGAGACCAGTTGAATGGAGATGGCAGTTTTGCTTTCTGCAACTCAAGGCAGATTACCATAAAGGGAGCGTGGAATTGGAAGTTGTACCCTGTTTATGTAAGTTTTGCCCTTTCTAGCAAGGGTCAGCCATCATCTTGACACCCATTTTTGGTGAGACTGAAGTAGTCTTTAATAACAGCCTTGGGATAAAGAAAGAAATGTATCCTCATGAGATAGTACCTTAAGGTTTTAACTGGAAGTTTGGTTTATGTGGTACTAGAGTTCTTACCTTTGCCCACCTAGTGTTGCTTTACACATTTGACATTGCCCGTTGAGCCATCTAGTATGCTACACAGGTTCTTTCAGTAATTTCTTCCTTAGTTGAGGGAGATCAGCACAATAGCACTTCGATGCGTTTAGGATTTTCCCTTGTAGTCTGCCTGAGTAGTTAGTGTGTGGGGCAGTGCAGGAATGCTTCACATGTAGTAGGGATGTGTCTACTTGTTATTTAGATTACAAGTTGCAGTGGTATAGTTTTCTGCTTTTAATTTCAAGAGTGTGAGATTTTAAAACATTTTCTTAGTCAGCTTTACTCTTCAGATGGTTTTATTTATAGTTCTCTATTTTTAGTACTTTTCACATAAAAAAGGAATTGAAATTGTATCAAAGATGGTTGTGATATAATACTACAGTTATAGATGTTTTAGGAAAATTTAGTTACACATTAATTATTCTAAACAAATAAGAATAGGTACTTCAAAAATTTTAAGATTTTCATAATACCTGAGCAGTTTAGCATTTAGAATTTATGCCATAGAATAGATCTACATCTTAGCTACTAAAGAGTATATAGATATCCTCTAAAATACAAGTTCTTAACTAAAGTTACTAAAAATACAATATTCAAAGTATATTGGTTTAAAGAGTATTATCATCTGTGTAGAGTGAATCAGATGTCAAGATCCTGAATAGAGGCAGTTCATTAGTTGTATATGAATTACTTGCAGAGATGTGTATGAAGATGATATTTTGTTGCTATTCAGTGACATGGTAGTGAGGTTGAGCTTTGCAGTCCAGACAGATGGTGCTATTTTTGAAGCTGTCTGCAAGACCTTATAACATTTAATTAAACCGTGGAATGAGTCTCAGGAGAACCCATACTTTGGTATGTGTAAGCTAATAAACTGGCTTCTTTAGTACATTTTATAAATTTGATAAGCAATAGAAGCATTTATTTGTATTGAGGAAACTTTTCTAATGACTCTATTAAGATGAATAGCTTGTGTTGGTAGTTTATATGGTAATCTCAAGAATGTCCCAGATGGAAAAATCAGTGGGACTCACTAAGGTAAGCATTTATCTTCTAAATTAACTGATTTTGTTGCCAAACGTTCTCATATGGTAGGTGTGATACACTGTTAAGGACCCAAAGAGCTGACTTTGACAATTTCCAGAAAGCTGTGAGAAATTTAGTGATATATGTTAACACCCATTTTAGAAAGTAGCTGTTAGTTTAGATTCCTTGTACTGTAATCCACTTTATATTTTAATTTAAAATTGGAAATAGAAAATTTTTAAACAGTCCAGTACAATTTTAGTGTTACCTGAATGGATGTAATTTTGTTTAGTTGTTTTGTAAAAGTTTGAGTTTGGTGACAATAATTTATAGTTGAGATTAGTACATTTGTCAATTATATAAATAATATCAGTAATTATACTAATAGGAAATAAAATAGCACTTCTAGATCTCCTTGAATATAATTTATTTACCTTTTATTTAATACACTTTACTAGATGGGAGACAAGACCGAAAGGTGTTGATTGATGCCAGATTGGATAACATGAAGGATTTAGAAGTTAATTCTGTGAGCATAGAGAAAGCCTGAAGGGTTTTACGGAGGATAACAACAAGATCAGACTTAAATTTTAGAGAGAAAGCTCATGTGAGCTCTGTGGAGTATGGGTTGTGATAGAGGAGAAACCAGAGGCAGGGGAAAGGTTCATAGATGAATCCAGGTGTGAGAAAAAATGCAAGGCCACTAGGAGTGAAGAGAAGGAAATTGATTTAAGTAAGATTTTTGGAGGTAGAATTGACAGGATTTGGTGACCAGTTGTATAGGAATCAAATGGTAAACAGGCGTTCTTGGTTTTATGGTATTTTCATTCTTGTGTGTGGGAACCAGGGAGGAACAGTTGACAACATCTGTGCAGTTAGGCAGTAGATTGTGCTTTGGTCATAGTTGTGTATATAGGAACATATTCACTGAACTTGAGTTCTTGTTGAATTAAGCCCCACAGAACTCCAACAAAGTTTTAGGCAGGAAATAGTGAAAAGAAGCAAAAGCAAACAATGTGTATAACCTGCCTATTTCCAGAAAAGACTTGGGGCAGTAAGATTTATAAGGGGAGGGAAGGGCAGAGAAAAAAGGTAGAGAAGAAAGGAGAATGCCTGACTGGTGAGAGATGGGTAGAGCAGCATCTTTGGCACCTAGAGGCTGGTGGTGGTGGGTTGAAAGTGTGAATCAGATCATTTTGGCAGGGGAGGAGCTCATGAAATTTAGGTTGTCAGAAATGGGGATGATGGAAAGAAAGTAGGGGGGGTGCCCTCTCTACTTTGTTACTTAAAGCTGCTGCCTTACTAGTGGCAAGCTCAAAGCAGATGCATCATTCCTCTGCAAATCAGCTTTGGGATGTTTTTATTGGTTTTTATGTACAGATATTTTGTTTATATTAATTTCAGGTCAATGATACCTTTGGTAGGAGGATGAAAAAGACTTTCCTGTTTTCTTTCATGTCTGTGGAAATGGTGAGATTTTGGAAAGCAGCGGATAGAATAGAGGGCATTTGTAAAGGCCATGTTCCTTGTTCTGATTTTGGGTCATTCAGAATTTTCATTCTCACCATTCTATTCTTTGTTCTCTTAGCACCTAGCTTTCTGATTATACAATATTTTTGTAGTTATTAAGAGTATAATTATTATGCCATGTCATTTTTGCCACATATACTGGGAAGAATTTCCTTCCCTCCCTATTCTCCCCCTTTCTCCCTCCCGCCTTTTCCATTTTTTTTTTTTTTTAGCACATTCCTGGGCCCCTGTGCTCTGGAGCCTTCCCTACCACTGCTGCACTTTTACTTGGCAGCACCACTTCTCGATTAAGCACTAAAATGTACATATGCACTTCAGAACCTTTTGATGTAATCTCCTTGGTGTGGTGGGGACCCTCTCCAGTTGTTTTGAGTGCACTTACTGGCACAGCATGTACTATCCATTGTCGATTGGCTGTAAATTCATTTAGCTTTCCCATGTGGGGAGATTTTTCACTTGGCTACCCTGAAGCTGGAGAGTTGGCTTTCCTACAGTTGTCGTTTTTCTTTAATTTCTCTCCATGTGAGGTAGTACTAATGAAATGCAAAATATTTTCACAAAATAAAACTTACAAGAAATTGAAACTATAAAAAAATTATGTTCCAGCCGCTCCATTAGATTGGATTTACCCCAATACTTATGTTCTTGTTAATGTGCATGTTTTTTGTACGTGGATGTAATCACAGTGTAAATGAATTCTTTATTCAGCTATACTCACTAACATTTTCCATGTGGTTATAATTTTCATAATTATAATTTAGTGGAAAAATAATTTCTTTCATAAATTTAATAAAAATTACATAATTAGCCTCAGATTCAGGTAGTGTTTAAGTGTCTAACAAAATATGAAGGTTCATCTCCCCCACAGGAAGGTAAGTACTGTATTGTTCCAGGGTTTTTTCACCCTTGCTTTTACACATGTCTGTGTGCATACACAAATTTAAAAATGTTTTATTAGGTATTGAATAGATAAAATAGTATTTGTTTATCAAACATAAGGTAGAATGAGTCGTGATTCAGTGAACACTTATGTATTTAATAACCAGTTTAAGAAAAAGAACATTTTTACCATTTCTGGAGTCTTAGCTTTACTCTTCCCTCTCATTCTCTTTTTACTCCTTTCCAAGGAACTCCTAATCTCTTTTTTTTTTTTTTTTATATGCGAGTAACAGGAGTTGAACTCAGGACCTCGCGCTTGCCAGACAGGCACTTATGTCGCTGAGCTATGTCACCAGCCCCGGAACTCCTAATCTTTTTTTTTGTGGGTACCGGGGGTCGACCTCAGGACTTTGTGTGCCAGGAGGCGCCCGTGCCACTGAGCAATGTCACTGGCCCTTTTTCTCGTGGGTGGGTTCTGGAAGTCGAACTCGGGCCCTCGCGCTTGCCAGGCAGGCGCTTACGCCGCTGAGCCATCTCACCGGCCCAGAACTCCTAATCTTAAATTTCATGTTTGTCATTCTGTAATTTTTAAAAAGTTTTAATTATGCATACAGAGTCTTGTATGTTTTTTAACTTTCTATTAGTGGAATCATGCTGTATTTTGTAGCTTGGCTAATTAGTTCCGTATTATGTTCCAATAGTGCACAGTTATAATTCACTTGAAAGTCAGTTTTAATGCATTTTGTTGATGATGGACAGATTTTAAAAAAATTATAGATAGGGGATAGTTCGTGACTTTCCTCCAACGTGCTTTTTCTGCTTAATATTAATTTAAAATATTTTCATGTTAGTAAATTTAGATTTACCTTATCTTTTTTTTTTTGGTGGTACTGGGGATTGAATTCACACTGGGCTACATCCCCATCCCGTTATATTTTTTATTTTGAGACAGGGATCAGCTAAGTTATCGAAGCTGGGTTTAAATTTGGCAGTCTTCCTGCCTCAGTCTCCCACCATGCTGGAATTACAAGTCTGTGCCACTGTGTCTGGCTTTCTTTTTTCTTTCTTTCTTTTTTTTTTTTAAACAATATAATTGTATCCTGTTTCCTAAGATGGATGTACTATTTGTTTAACCATCAACTATAAGGAACATTAAGGTCTTTCAATTTTTTTTTGCTGTAATATTAGGTATGAATTAAGTTTTGATATTTATACCTATAAACTCTTTAAAAAATGATGTGTCAGTTTACATTTCTTTGGGTAACAGGTAATTCTAATGTCTTCTATACTTGCCTATAATGGAACTTATTTTAGTTTTTGCTACTCTGAGCAAAAAACCCTACCTTTTAATTTTCATTTTCTTGATTTCTGATGAGATTGTGTGCATATCTCATGTATATACAGATTTCTTCTGTGAGTTTTCTTATTTTTCAAAATGTTTAATTTCTACCAAGCCCTTTTTCTCTTTTAAAAAAAATTCTTACTAGTTAGGAATCTGTATTTCAAGGCAGACCTTTACCTGCTATATACATCCTCTCCTTAGATCTTTTGCTGTTTAGTTTTCTTTCTTTTTTTGCTGCACTGGGGATTGAACCTATGGCCTCACACATGTTAGGCAGGTGCTCTACCACTGAGGTGCATCCCCAGCCCCTACTTCCTTTTTTGAGACAGTATCTCTCTGTGTATCCCAAGCGTATATCCTAAGCTGACCCCAAACTTGAGATCCTAGGGCCTCAGGCTTATGGGTCCTGGAATTACAGGCATGCACCACTGTACCTGGCTGAGCTTTTAATTTTCCTGAGTACCTTACTGCAAGCTTGGCACAGCTTAACTGCTTATCAGCTACATGCATTTTCATTTATTGGTTACAAGGTCCTCAGGCAGATACTACTGTTCCCATTTTTCAGAGGAGGAGACTGAAGCCAGAAATGTGAGTAGCTTGCCTGAAGTCACACAGGAGCCAGAGCTCTTGATTTAGGGGCTGAATTTTAACCAATGCATGTTATTGTCTGCTTTCCTTCTTCTCCTGTTTTAGTCCAGTATGTGGTATTGTATGCTCTCTCTCCTACTCCTGTCTGAATCCTTTGAGGACTTCATGAATATCCTCTTCGCTATTCCAGACACTGTTGGTCTCTTTCTTTCCTGAGTCTTTTAAAAATTAACTGCACAGACCATATAATTTAGTGTACACGTGAATGTAGAAATCACTGGAGCATATAGATTTGGCTGAGATTAATGAGTGATAATACAGTTTACATTTTTTAAAATTTCATCAGAGATTAATAGAGTAATAATACAGCTTAAAATTTCTTGCTACAGATAAGGCAATAGATTTTTTTCCCTTAGACTTTTTTTTTTTCCTAAATTGAGGCTTTTGAGAGATGAACAATTAGGATCGTTTATTGTTTTGATGACTGAAGCAAGGTGAAAACCTACGAATTGCGTAATATAAAAAAGATCACCTCACTAAAAGTCCTATAGTTTTTTTTTTTATGTGGGTACCGGGACCTTGCCCTTGCCAGCAGGTGCTTATGCCGCTGAGCTATCTCATCGGCCCTGTAGTTTTTAAAAAAGTTTTAAAAGTTATTAAAGTACCCCTATCAAATGATTTATTTTAGCAATATTTCTGTCCTTTTAAAAAAATAGATGAATAACTTAAAGATGATTGGAATTAATTCTTTTTTATGTATAAGAAGTTTGGAAGCAGGCATTTCAGAGCTGGTGTGATCATCAAAGGACCTGGACCCTTTCTGTTTTGTTACTTCATCATCTTTAGGTTATCATTAGTAGCACATAGTCCTGGATGGCTGTTCAGATAGGTAGGAAGGAGGAGAAAATGTGCCAAGGACATTCCTTTTAAGGAAATTTCTAGACTACTCCTCAAATACTTCCAGCCATACTTAACTCCAAGGCCCTACATTCATGAGGGATGCTGGGAAATGTAGTTCTTTAAGTGGGCTTATTGTTGTCCCCAGCAGTGTGGAGTCTGTGGAGGAAGGAGCCAGCCCTTCATGTTTGTGTAGACAATGTCTGCTACACAAGGAAAATAACATACACTTCTGTTTATGGTCTGTTACCAAATTGAGAAACCATCCTAGAGTCACTAATGAACTTCATTAAAAGCCAAGTTTCCAGAAATTTCACAATTCTTTTAGTTGGGTTTAATATGTCATTAACTAGTAATCTGGTTAATATGGTTAGACATGAGAATAATCTATTAAAAAAATAATATACTTTCTAAAAGGTTCATAGTTACCTTGGAAATGTACAAGATTTAACTTTAAGATGTAATTTGGTTAGTAGTTCCTTTCTTCTAGAGATTGTTTACATAGATTCTTGGATTAATATATAATTTTTGATTATATTTATTGAGACATATATTATGAAATATACCCATTTTAAATATTCTTTCATGAGTTTTGATAGATTTATACGTTCATGAAACTACCACACGGTTTTAAATGTACATTTGGACAAATGTATACTATGTGTAATAAAAGAGAACATTGCTATGATGCAAAAAAGTTCCTACCATTTTGCAGTTAGACCTTTCCTATTTCCCTCCAACTTTCTCCGTACTCTAAACAGTCACTAATCTGCTATTACTATAGAATAATTTTTGCCTTTTCTAGAATTTTTTATTATTATTATTATTATTTTGTGGGTACCGGGAGTCGAACTCAGGACCTCGTGCTTGCCAGGCAGGCGCTTATGCCTCTGAGCTATCTCACCGGCCCTCTATAATTTTTTAATAAATAGAATTATGTAGCATGTAGTCTTTGTGTCTGGCTTCACATTATTTCTTAAGTAGGTCATTCCTTTTTATTGCTAAATGGTAGTTTCCTGTAGGGTATGGCATAATTTGCTTATCCATTTGTTGGTGGCTATGCAAGTTAATATACTGGTTTTTGTGTAGGACATCTGTCTTTAGTTTTGTAAATTACTAGAAGTTTCAAACTATCACACTTAAAAAAAAATGGTTTTACCAACTTATGTTCCACCAGTCATGTGGGTTATGGTTGATTGGCATGCTTGTAGTGTGTAGTATAATCAGTTTTTTAAAAACTTGAAGCATTCTACAGGTGTGTAGTAGTAACTGATTTTAATTTATAATTCCTTAATAACTAATGAAACTTAACATCTCTTCATTTGTACATTAAGTCATTTATAAGTCTTCTGTGAGTTGTCTTAACCCAATTTAAAAACTACATTGTTCTTATGAGTTGTAAGGATTCTTTTTTTTTTTTTTTTTTTGTGGGTACCAGGGGTCGAACTCAGGACCTCACACAACAGCAGGCGCCCGTGCTGCTGAGCGATATCACTGGCCCTTTTTTCGTATGTGGGTTCCGGGAGTCAAACTCAGGACCTCACGCTTGCCAGGCAGGCGCTTATGCCGCTGAGCCATCTCACCTGCCCAGGATTCTTGAAATGTATTGGATACAAGTCCATTGGTAGATATATGTATTGCAGGTACTTCCTACCAACTGTGGTTTGGTTTTTCATTTTCCCAGCTGTGTTTTTTGAAGAACGATATTTTTTTGTGTGGAGATTGAACCCAAGGTGTACTCTTACCATGGAACTACATCCCCAGCCATTCTAAAAATGTTTTATTTTGAAACAGAGTCTTGCTAAGTCACCCAGGCTGGCCTCGAATTTGCGATCCTCTTTTCTCATCCTCCTGAGTAGCTGAGATTATAGGTGCGCATTGCCATGTAACCTTTAAATTTTGATTACGTACAATTTAATTTTTTTTATAGTTCATATTTTTCATGCCTACTTAAGAAATCTTTGTTATCACAGAGTAAAGTTTTCTTTTTTATTATTTCTTCCAGAACTGTTAAGACTTAGGGCCGGGGATATAGCTCAGCGGCACAGTGCCTGCCTGGCAAGCGCGTGGTCGTGAGTTTGATTCCCAGTACCAAAAAAAAAAAAAAAGAAAAAAAATTAGCACATTTAGGCTTGTGATCAGTAAACCATTTTGTGCTCATTTGTATGGTACGAGGTAAGGATTGAAGGTCTGTGGTATTTTTTGGGGGGGCATGTGAATATCTAGTTTTAATGTCATTTGCTGAAGACTTTTTTAAAAAACTGCTTGACTATTCTGGCATCTTTGTCGGGAGTCAAATATATTATGTGTATGTGTGTGCATGGGCCGTTCCTGGAGTCTGTTTCCTTGATCTACATTTCATACGTTATGATAATTGCTGAAATTGGATAGTGTATCTTGAAGTCAGTTAGGTAGGGTAAATTTTCAAACATTCTTTTGAAAGTTGTTTTAGCACTTCTGGGTGCTTTACAGTTTAATGTAAGTTTTTTTTTTTTTTTTTTTTAGGTAAAATTGTTTTGGTTTGCAGTGCTTGTGTATGCTAGGCCTTGTGTGTATTACTGCAAGCACTCAACCGCTGACCTCCACCTCCAGGTATTCAATACAAGTTTTAGAATCAGCCCATCAATTTGGAAAAAGTCCTGTGAGGATTCGATTGGGATTATGATGAATCTGTAGGTCAGACTGGGGAGAATTGATGTGGTAATAATTGTGAGACTTCTCCACAATCATGGTCTGGCTTCCATTTCTGTAGGTTTTTTTTTTTTTTTTTTTTTTTTTTTGGTGGTGCTGAGAATTGAGCCCAGAGCCTTGAGCATACTATGCAAGTGCTGTACTCCTGAGCTACACCCTCAGCGGTCTTTATTGCTTTAGATTTTTAATTTCTCTCATCACTGTTCTCTAGTTTTGGGGTATAGGCCTGAAACATATTTTTATCAAGTGTTATTTAAGTTGTCCATGTTTTTCAGTGCTGTTTTTAAATATTGTTTTAAAATGTTTTCTATTTGTTTACTGTTAGTATATGTTCCTCCTCCTCTTCCTTGTCTTCTGCTGCCAGCTCTTCCTCCTCCTCTGTACTGGGGTTTGAACCTAAGGCCTTTGCATTGAGCTTCATCTGCAGCACTTTTTTGTTTTTACAGTTTCACTTTTTAATTTTTAGACAGGGTCTTGCTAAATCACTGAGTTGCCCAGGCTGTGCTTGAGTTTGTAATCCTCCCTGCCTCAGCCACCCAGAGTGCGTGTGCTGTTATACCCAGCCACTGCTAGTTTAAAGAAATGCAGTTTTTGGAAGATCTTGTATACTATGACTTTACTAAACTTTATTATTATAGCTTTTTTGTAGAGTTCTTAGATTTTTGTAATGTAAATGATAACGTCTGCAAATAAAGGTCATCTTAAATCTTCTTTTCCAATCTGTATTTTATTTCTTTTTCTTGCCTAACTGCATTAGTCAGGACCTACAGTGTAGCATTGAATACAAGTAGTAAGAATACACATCCTTGCTTTGTTCCTGTTCTTAGGTAGAAAGCGTTGCGTCTTTCAACATTGTGATGTTAACTGGATTTTTGAACATTACCTTTAATTCTTTTTTTTTTTGAGACAGGGTCTTGCTGTGTAGTCTAGGCTGGTCTTGAACTTGCAGATCCTCCTGCCTTAGCCTCCCAAGTGCTGGGATTACAGGTGTGGGCCACCACTCCTGACTTCCCCTTTAATTCTTTTTTTTTTTTTTTTTTTTTTTTTTTGTGGGTACCGGGGGGTCGACCTCAGGACCTCGCGCGCCAACAGGCACCCATGCCGCTGAGCGATATCACCGGCCCCTTTTCCGTATGTGGGATCTGGGAGTCGAACTCGGGCCCTCGCGCTTGCAAGGCAGGCGCTTACGCCGCTGAGCCATCTCACCGGCCCCCCTTTAATTCTTAATTTGCTAAGTTTTTATAAAAACCATGAATGAGTGTTTAAATTTGTTAATTTTTCTTGTGCATCCGTTGAGATGATCATAGATTTTGTTCTGTTAATGCACTGAATTACATTATGAGTTCTCAAATGTTCAACAAACTTGAATTTCCAAGATAAGCCTTAGGTTCATAGAGTATTATCATTTCAATATATTATTAAATTTGACTTGCTAGTATTTTGTTAATTTTTACATCTGTGTTCATGAAGAGTATTAGCATGTAGATTTCTTGTGATGTCTTTAGTGTTGGTGTCACAGTAATATTGATTTCATAAAATGATTTGGGAAGTGGTCCCTGCTTTGCTTTCTGAAAGAGTTTGTGTAGGGTGTTTGACACAGTTCACCAGTGAAGCCATTTTGCCTTGGAGATCTCATTGTGGGAAGATTTTAAGCTGTGATTTTTATATCTTTAATAGGTATATAGCTGATCAGATTTTCTTTTTGTATGTTTGGTAATTTTTTAAAGAAATTTGTGTAAGTAGTATTTATTGACAAAAAGTTATCTATAATGATTTCTTTGTTTCAGTGTTTTCAGGATGTGTAGTAATGCCTCTTCTTTCATTCTTTTTTTTATTTTTTTTTTTTGTGGGTACCGGGGGGTCGACCTCAGGACCTCGCGCGCCAACAGGCACCCATGCCGCTGAGCGATATCACCGGCCCCTTTTCCGTATGTGGGATCTGGGAGTCGAACTCGGGCCCTCGCGCTTGCAAGGCAGGCGCTTACGCCGCTGAGCCATCTCACCGGCCCCCCTTTAATTCTTAATTTGCTAAGTTTTTATAAAAACCATGAATGAGTGTTTAAATTTGTTAATTTTTCTTGTGCATCCGTTGAGATGATCATAGATTTTGTTCTGTTAATGCACTGAATTACATTATGAGTTCTCAAATGTTCAACAAACTTGAATTTCCAAGATAAGCCTTAGGTTCATAGAGTATTATCATTTCAATATATTATTAAATTTGACTTGCTAGTATTTTGTTAATTTTTACATCTGTGTTCATGAAGAGTATTAGCATGTAGATTTCTTGTGATGTCTTTAGTGTTGGTGTCACAGTAATATTGATTTCATAAAATGATTTGGGAAGTGGTCCCTGCTTTGCTTTCTGAAAGAGTTTGTGTAGGGTGTTTGACACAGTTCACCAGTGAAGCCATTTTGCCTTGGAGATCTCATTGTGGGAAGATTTTAAGCTGTGATTTTTATATCTTTAATAGGTATATAGCTGATCAGATTTTCTTTTTGTATGTTTGGTAATTTTTTAAAGAAATTTGTGTAAGTAGTATTTATTGACAAAAAGTTATCTATAATGATTTCTTTGTTTCAGTGTTTTCAGGATGTGTAGTAATGCCTCTTCTTTCATTCTTTTTTTTATTTTTTTTTTGTGTGGGTACCAGGGGTCGACCTCAGGACCTCACACGCCAGCAGGCGCCTGTGCCGCTGAGCGATATCACTGGCCCTTTTTTTCGTATGTGGGTTCTGGGAGTCGAACTCGGGTCCTTGTGCTTGCCAAGCAGGCGCTTACGCAGCTGAGCCATCTCACCGGCCCATCTTCTTTCATTCCTGATATTGGTATTTTATCTTTTCTTTCTCTCTCTTTGCCTAGCGAGAATTTGTGTATTTCATTAATCTTTTTAAAGAGTCAGCTTTTTGTTTTAGTGGTTTTATCTCTGGTTAATATTTCATTTATTCCCTTTTCTACATGATTTCCATCCATTTACTTTTGGTTTAATTTACCATCTTTTTATAGCTTTTGATGGTAAAAGCTTAGAGCAATGCTTTTTATAACTTTATATTATAAATATTTAAAGGTATAGATTTGTCTTTGAATTGTTTTAATTGATCCTATACATTTTGATATATGTGTTTTGTGTTTGTAGTCATTCAGCTCAGAATATTTTCTGATTTCCTTTGTGATTTGTTCTTTGCCTCATGTGTTATTTAGAAGTATTAATTTCCAGATTTTATAGGGAGTAGGAGAGTTCTAGATTTTTTGTTAGTTTCTAATTTAATATTGTTGAGAGATTTCATTTCATAAAAATATATTGATTTTTTTTTTAATGCCTTGGCATATGGTTTCTTTGGTGAATGTTCCAGGTGCATTTGAAAAAAAAAATGTATTCTGCTGTTAGTGGTATAATGTTTTATAAATGTCATTTTGGCTTCACTGGTTGACAGTGTTGTTCATGTTTTCAGTATTGTTATTGATGTTCTGTCTACTTGTTCTATTGCTGAGAGGAGACCTGTTGAGATCTCCAATTATAATTCTGGTTTTTCTCTTTCTGCATTTAGACGTATCTGTTTTTGCTTCATGGATTTTGAAACTTTGTTTTTAGGTGCCTACTCCATTCGAAATTATTTTTATATCTTGAAAGACCGCCTTTTTTGGCGGGGGGGAGGGAGGGTCTTAATATAGCTCAGGTTGGCCTCCAGCTTCTTGTGTAGCCCATGCTGGCCTTAAGGTCAGGATCCTCTTGCCTCAGCTTCTTGAACGCTGGGATTGCAGGCATGTGCCATGTGCCACCCCTATTCTGACTTTATCATTACAAAATTTCCCTCTTTATTCCTACTAATGGCCATTCTTTTGATGTCAACTTTGTTAATCTAGGTGCTTCAGCTCTCTTCTAATTAGTGTTCATATGATGTACCTTTTTCTATCACTTTACTTTCATCGTGTCTTTAAATGTAAAGTGCATTCTTTGTAGGCAACATTGAAATAGGCCTTACTTTAAAAGAAAAAACTGAGTATCTCTGCCTTTTAATTTTTTTTTTTTTTTTTTTTTTTGTGGGTACCGGGGGGTCGACCTCAGGACCTCGCGCGCCAACAGGCACCCGTGCTGCTGAGCGATATCACCGGCCCCTTTTTCGTATGTGGGATCCGGGAGTCGAACTCGGGCCCTCGCGCTTGCCAGGCAGGCGCTTATGCCGCTGAGCCATCTCACTGGCCCTAATTTTTTAAAAATTGAAAAAAAAAATTTTTTTTAACCTTTTTGTGGTGATGGGAATTGAACCCAGGGCCTTGCATATGCTAAGCATACATTCTGCCACGGAGCTACGTCTCCAGCCTCAGTAATTTTTTATGATTCTTTATTTTGGTGGTACTGGGGATTGAACCCAGGGCCTTTGCACTGAGCTACATCTCCAGGCTCTCTCTCCCTTTAAATTTTTAATTTTGAGACAGGGTTGACTTTTATTTCTACTACTGTCTTATCGGATATAATACTTCTTGTTGTAGGTTTTTTTTTTTTTTTTTTTTTTTTTTTTTTTGAGACAAGGTCTCCTTGTGTGGTTTAGGCTGTCCTTGAACTCACTATGTAGCCTAGGCTGGTATCAAACTTTCATCGATCCTCCTGCCTCAGCCTCCTGAGTGCTGGGATTATAGGCGTGTGCCATCACACTGGGCTTAGATATACTTCTTTGCTTTACTTTTTTAGGAATTGACCAAGGGATAATAATATACATCTTTAATTTAGCATAGCCTACCTTCAAATAATAGTAAACTTTTTTATTTGTAGTGCAAAAGCTTTAGAACAATGTACCTCCATTTTCTCCTTCTGGTCTGTATGTTACTGTTGCCGCACATGTTCTTTCCATATCTGGTATGTATCCCACAATGCATTATTATTTTTGCTTTAAATAGTTTAGTACCTTTTAAAGAAATTCTAAGAATGATAAAAGTATTTTATATATATCCATATGTTAACTATTTCTGGTGCTTTTTTTTTCCCCCAGTGCTGGAGGTTGAACCCAGGGTCTCATACATGCCCCACAAACAACTGCTCTACCACTGACCTACATCCCCAGCCCTTCTGGTGCTCCTTAGTTTTCTAGGTAGATTGATTTTTTTTGGGGGGGTGGCACTGGGGATTGAGCCCAGGGTCGTCACACTAAGCTACATACATCCCCAGACCGCCCCCTTCCTTTTTTTTTTTTTTTTTTTTTTTTTAAATGGTGCCCAGTCTGGGCTGGAACTGTTGATCTTCCTATCTCAACCTCCTAGAGTGCTAGGGATTATAGGCGTGTACCACCATGCCCAATCTAGATTAAATGTTTTTGAAATTTGGTACCATTTTCCTTACTTTTTTTTTTTTTTTTTTAAATATGTATTGTAGGGCATGTCTGTTGGATTCTGTTCATCTAAAGGTTAAATTCTTTTTGCGTGTGTGTTGCTGGGGACTGAACATCTTAACATGTGCTACACAACGATTGCCACAGAGCTACATCCTTAGCCCTGGCTTACATATTTTCTGTAGTTGATATTTTGTTTTCTCTTACATAATGTCTTTCTTCCATCACTTTTAAGACTTTTATTGCTGGGTTTCAAAATTTTTGTATTGATGTGTTTTGATCTGGTTTTCTTTGTTTATGCTGCTTGGAGTTCACTGACCTCCTTAGATCAGAGATTGTGTCTTGAAATTTGGAGACAGTGGCCATTACTCAGAATCTTTTTGTGCCGCTCTCACTACTGTTCTGGGATCTTAATTGCAAATAGATTGCTTGATATTACTCTGACTGCAGAAGTCACTTTGGCTTTGCTTATTATTTTTCTAGTTTTTACAGATTCTTTTTATCAGTTTACATACTATACATTGTATGTTTTCAAGTCTCTGGCTTCCTTTCTGACAGTGCCTAATCTTTTCTTAAACCCATTCTGTGAATTTTTCATTTCCGATTTTGTGTGTATGTGTGTTTTGTATCCTCCGCTTGTGTCTCTATTTGTATTTTTCTTTAAATTCTTAATCATGTTTGTAATAGCTATTTTAAAGTGCCAGTCTGTTAATTCCATTATTACTCTCATTTTTGGCTTTGTTTCTGTCCAATGAAATGTTTTTCCTGGTCATGGGTCCTGTTTCTCTGCTTCTTTGAGTGTCTGGTGTTTTTTTTTTATCAGTTGGCTATACACTATGAATATTATGTTGCTGCAAGTCTGGATTTTCTTTCTTTTCTTAAAGAGCTGAATTTTGTGTTGGCTGGCAGTTAATAAGATCAACTTATTATTATTACTACTTTTATTTTGAAGCTTAATTATGAGGGTAGGTAAGTGTAGTCATTATTTTAGGGCTAGTTTCCTTCTTAGGAGGTATGACCTTCTATAGTCTCTTCAGTATTCAAGGTGTTTAACAGTGTTTTTTTCACTCTGGCTGTTTAGGGCTTGACTGTCTCCCAGCTCTTGGAATGATACCTTTGTAGTAATTCCTTGCTTGGCCTTGTTGAATTTTACTGTTTAAATGTGCAGCTTAGTATTTAGGCAGTTTCAGAAGAATCTTGTCAGACCCTCGTTTTTTTTTTTTTTCCTGCATAATTCTCTTCTTTCTAGTGATGTACTCCACAGATTTCAGCAGCCTCAACTTCTGTGGGTCCACCCCATTTGTTTTTCTCCTCCCAGGGATCCTAGCTATGCCCTGCCTGTTGTATAATGCCCCCAAAATAGTAATTTTATAGTTTTGGTTTAGTTTTTTTTCTTTTTTCTTTTTTCTTTTTTTTTAATAGTGGGAGGACAATTCTGGTGCTTATTCTTTTTTTTTTTTTTTTTTTTTTTTAAAGAGAAGAAAAAAAACAAAACAAATCAAAAGAAGAACAAATTTTCAAACCAACATAATAGGAGGGTAACAATGGTTAATACATTACGTATTACTATCTTTAAGTTAGTTATTCAGGACACCAGACATTAGCATTCAATTGTCCAAACATTATTGGCACAAACCTTACTCTTCAATGAACTAAGTAAAAATGGTAGTGTATCTATCTTAACCATCTTATATATATATATATATATATATATATATATATATATATACAATTGTTTTTTTTTCCCTTTCCCTTCTTTCTTTTCCCTATTCCAGTCTCTCTTTCCTTTTGACCAGTTTCTTTTTGATTCACCATATCTATTGTACATTTTGGATCTTATTTACTCTTTCAGTTTCTCATACTAGAGAGATAATACGATGCTTACACATGTGCTTCTGGTTTATTTCACTTATGAGTATTTTCTCGAGTTGCATCCATTTACCTATAAAAGTCTCCAGTTTATCCTTCTTTATGGCTGAATAGTACTCCATTGTATAAAAATACCACATCTTTCTTATCCATTCCTCAGTTGATGGGCATTTGGGTTGTTTCCAAGATCTGGCTATTACAAATTGTGCTGCTATAAACATGGGTGCACATATATCGCTGTGGTACGATGTTTTTAATTCTTCTGGGAAGATGCCCAGAAGGGGAATAGCTGGGTCAAATGGGACCTCCAACCCTAGTTTTCTGAGGAATCTCCACACTGACTTCCACAGTGGCTGTACCAGTCGACACTCCCACCAACAGTGAAGAAGGGTTCCTTTTTCCCCACAGCCCCTCCAGCATTTGTTATTAGTTGATTTCTTAATAGTAGCCATTCTTTCTGGGGTGAGATGGTATCTCAGTGTTGTTTTAATTTGCATCTCTCGAATGACTAGTGATGTTGCACATTTTTTTGTATATTTATTTGCCATTAGTATTTCTTCATCTGAGAAATGTGTATTCATCTCAGATGCCCATTTTTGGAGTGGGTCTTTAAATTTGGGAGGTCTGATTTTTTTGAGTTCTTTATATGTTCTCGATAGTAATCCTTTGTCTGAGGAACAGCTGGTAAACATTTTTTCCCACATTGTGGGTTGTCTCTTCACTCTGTTGGTGGTTTCTCTTGCTGTGCAAAAGCTTTTTAATAAAATGAGATCCCAGTTATTGATTCTTTGGGATAGTTCCCGTGCGGTTGAGTTTTTATTCATAAAGTCTTTGCCTACACCAATGTCTCCAAGGGTTTTACCTATCCTACCTTCCAGCAGATTTAATGTTTCTGTTTTAATGTTTAGATCTCTGATCCATTTTGAATTTAGTTTAGTGCATGGTGAAAGATATGGATCTAGTTTTAATCTTCGGCATGTGTAGAGCCAGTTTTTCCAGCACCATTTATTAAAGAGGCTATCTTTCTTCCAGCGAATGTGTTTGGCACCTTTGTCAAAGATAAGGTGGCTTAGTATGTCTGGGGTTGTTTCAGCATCTTCTAATCTGTTCCATTGATCTTCAGGTCTGTTTTTTTGCCAGTACCACACTGTTTTTATCACAGTAGCTTTATAGTATAATTTCAAGTCGGGGATTGTGATGCCCCCTGCCTTGCCTTTGTTGCCCAGAATTGCCTTTGCTATTCTAGGTCTCTTCTGATTCCAAATGAATTTTAGGATTGTTTTCTCTAATTCTGTGAGATATGCTGTTGGAATTTTGATTGGAATTGCATTAAATCTGTATAACAATTTTGGAAGTATGGCCATTTTCACTATATTGGTTCTTCCTATCCAGGAGCAAGGGATATCTTTCCATTTTCTGATATCCTCTTCAATCTCCTTTTTCAGAGTACTGTAGTTTTCAGTGTATAGGTCTTTTACATCCTTCGTGAGGTTGATTCCTAGGTATTTCATTTTTTTGGATGTTATTGTGAAAGGTATTGTTTCCCTAATTTCTCTTTCAGTAAGTTTGTTATTTGTGTACAGGAAGGCTATTGACTTTTGAGTATTGACTTTGTATCCAGCTACACTACTGAATTTGCTTATTAAATCTAGCAGTTTTTTAGTGGAGTTTTTGGGATCTTCTGTGTAGAGTATCATGTCATCTGCAAATAATGATAATTTAACTTCTTCCTTTCCAATCATTATTCCTTTTATTTCTTTCTCTTGTCTAATCGCTCTGGCTAAAGTTTCCAGAACTATGTTGAATAAGAGTGGGGACAGTGGACATCCTTGTCTTGTTCCTGATTTTAGAGGGAAGGCTTTCAGTTTTTGGCCATTTAGTATAATATTGGCTGTTGGTTTGTCATAGATAGCTTTTACCAGATTGAGATAAAGACCCTCTATTCCAATTTTCTGTAGGGTTTTTATCATGAAAAGGTGCTGGACTTTGTCAAAAGCTTTTTCTGCATCTATTGAGATGATCATGTGATTTTTGTCTTTGGTTCTGTTAATATGCTGTATTACATTTATTGATTTATGTATGTTGAACCATCCCTGCATCCCATGGATGAATCCAACTTGGTCATGGTGTATAATCTTCTTGATGATTTGTTGGATTCTGTTTGCCAGTATCTTATTAAGGATTTTTGCATCTATGTTCATTAGGGAGATTGGCCTGTAGTTCTCTTTCTTAGTTGGGTCCTTCTCTGGTTTTGGTATCAGGGTAATGCTTGCTTCCAGGAATGAATTTGGGAGTATTGCTTCCCTTTCAATTTCATTGAAAAGTTTGAGAAGTAGGGGCGTTAGGTCTTCTCTAAATTTCTTGTAGAATTCGGCAGTGAATCCATCAGGGCCTGGACTTTTCTTTGTTGGGAGGTTTTTAATTACATCTTCAATTTCATTGGTTGATATTGGTTTATTTAGGATTTTTAAATCTTCTTGATTCAGCTTTGGTAATTCATACGAATCTAGGAATCTGTCCATTTCTTCTGCATTTTCCATCTTAGTAGAATATAAATTTTCAAAAGAGGTATAGATGATCTTCTGGATTTCTGCAGGGTCCGTCGTGATATCACCCTTTTCATTTTCAATTGCATGGATTTGAGTCTTTTCTTTTCTTTTTTTAATAAGGTTGGATAAGGGTTTGTCAATCTTATTTATTCTTTCAAAGAACCAACTTTTTGCTTCATTGATTCTTTGTATTGTTTTTTTATTCTCCAATACGTTAATTTCTGCTCTGATCTTTATAATTTCCTCCCTTGTACGGGCTTTTGGCTTAACCTGCTCTTCTTTTTCTAGAAGCTCGAGGTTCACCCTTAAGTTGTTTATTTGCGCTTGCTCTATTTTCCTGATATAAGTATTTAATGCTATAAATTTCCCTCTTAGGACTGCTTTCATTGTATCCCATAAGTTCCGGTATGTTGTACTGTCATTATCATTCAGTTGTAGAAAGTGACTAATTTCTTCTTTAATTTCATCTGTGACCCATTGGTTGTTCAGGAGGATGCTGTTTAATTTCCATGTGTTTAGGGAGTTTTTGTGGGATCTTTTGCCATTGATTTCCAATTTCATTGCACTATGGTCTGATAATATGCATGGGATAATTTCAATTCCTTTGCATTTACTTAAACAGGTTTTATGAGCTAGTATGTGGTCTATTTTGGAGAACGTCCCATGTGCAGCTGAGAAAAATGTGTATTCTGATGTTGTGGGATGGAACACTCTGTAGACATCTACTAAGTCCATTTGTTCAAAAGTTTGGTTCAGTTCTACTATTTCATTATTGATTTTCTGTCCAGTTGATCTATCTTTTTGTGACAGTGGAGTATTGAGATCTCCCAATATAATTGTATTAGTGCTTATTTGATTTTTCATGTCCTTTAGTACTTGTTTTATATAGCTGGGTGCATTGGTATTTGACGCATATATATTTATGATCGTTATCTCTTCCTCTTGGATTGTTCCCTTTACAAGGATGTAATGACCGTCTTTATCTCTCTGAATCCTTCTTGGCTTGAAGTTCACTTTGTCTGCAAAAAGAATAGCTACCCCTGCTTTTTTCTGGGTTCCTGTGGCATGGAGTATTGTTTTCCATCCTTTGACTTTCAGTCTATGAATTTCTTTCTGAATTAAATGTGTTTCTTGTATACAGCATATTGTTGGATCTTGCTTCTTGATCCATTTCGCCAGTCTGTGCCTTTTGATTGGTGAATTGAGACCGTTAACATTGATGGTTAAAACTGATATGTATTGACTTGTCATGATATTTTCCTGTTGTTGGTTCCCACTCTTTGTTTTTCTGCTTTCCGGCTATTTAATTATTTGCCCTGCCTGGTGGATTCCTTCTGTTGGGGTTCCTATCTCTTTCTAGAATGTCCTTCAGAACGTTTTGGAGTGCTGGTTTGGTGGTCATAAATTTTCTCAGATGTTCTTTGTCATGAAAGTATTTTATTTCTCCATCAATTTTGAAAGATAGTTTTGCAGGGTACATCAATCTGGGCTGAAAATTATTTTCCTTTAGAGCTTGCAATACATCATTCCAAGCTCTTCTTGAATTGAGGGTTTGTGCTGAAAAGTCAGCTGTGATTCTGATGGGTTTTCCTTCATAAGTGATTTGTCTCTTCTCCCTAACAGCTTTTAAGATTCTGCCCTTCTGTTGAATTTCTGGGATCTTGATTATAATATGTCTGGCTGAAGTTTTTTTTTGATCATGTCTAGTTGGTGTTCTAAAAGCTTCACTTATAGGGGTGTCAAATTCCTTTTCTCTTCCAGGAAAGTTCTCCCTGATTATGTCTTTGAACAAGGTTTTAATGTCGTTGATGCTATCTCCTGCTTTTTCATTTATTCCAATTATTCTTAAGTTGTTTATCTTTGAGTCATCTAGCAGCTGCTGAATTGATTTTTCATGGTCCCTTGCTATTTTTAAGAATTTTTCCATTTCATGATCACTAATTGCAAGCCTGTCTTCTATATCTGAGATCCTGTCCTCGCATTGGCTTATTCTGCTACAAATACTTTCAATGGAATTTTTTATCTCTTGGGTATCTGCTTGAATCTGCCTTATGGATTCCATTTCTTTCCTATGCTGAGCATTCATGGTTTCTATAGTTTTCTTAAGTTCATCTATTTTTTTGTCTGTATCAGCTATAGTGTCCTTAAGCATGGTCTTCATTGTAGACATTATCTCTGCAGTTATCTGTGAGATTATTTCTGTTTTAATTTTTTCCAGAACCTCATTCAGTTGCTTTGTTGTTACCACTTCAGATAGGCCAGGTGGGTGGCTTTCGGATTGTCCCACCTCGTTGCTCCCTAGGTTTGCCTTTGGTGAATTGGATGTGTGGGGTTGCATCTTGTTTAAGTGTCGTCTCATTTTTTCTTTCTTTAATTCCTGGGGTGATGTTTGCAAATTACCTATAGTAGGTTACTTTATTGCTAGTGTTTAAGATCTTTAGAAGATGACTACTTCTCTGCAGTATCTTCCAAGTGGAGCTTGCTTTTAGGTTTTGAGCTTTCTGCCAGATCCTACCTCTTCAATTCGTTGGGTATGCGAAGTTGCTACCTGTTTGGCCCAGTCCTTGATTCTTTGGTAGTGTGCCACTGTATTTTCTGTGTCCCTTAGTCAATCTCAATCATGAAATATCAGGAAGGAAAGATGTTTAGAACAATTATTTCACATTTGGCTATAATGTTAACTAAAGCATCAAACAGAGCCTAGAAAATGACAGACTGAGCTAACCAGTTATTTACCACTTTTAGCTGTATAGAGTTGCGGTTATATAACAAAATCTAAAACACACCAGAAAAATTATATGCAGTATACAAGTCCTGTGTATGTCAATTTTTCCCCTGAGGAGTTTAAATTTAAAATGAGTTAAGGAGGAAATAGAGTATTGGGAGAAGAGGAAGGAATTAGATGTAAGGTTAGAGGACCAAGAGGGATCCCACTAAAATTGGGACACTAGTGCAGAGGACAGGTGGTAGAAAGAGAAGGAAGGGATAAAAGGAAGAACAGATCACAACCACAATCACAAAGAGGTTAGAGGCTCTGTTTACACTCATATAAAAAACCAGAGAGAATAATGAAGGAAAGAGCAAATACACATACAGAAACAAAAACGAAGATAAAAACAATAAAACAGACAGATCAAAAATAAAACCCCACCAAAAAACCAAACAAAACAAAACAAAAACAAAAAAACCCTTCGCCAGAACAAAAAAACGAATCAATGAGAAAAAAAAAATAATAATAAAAAATAAAAATAAAAATAAAAATAAAAAAAATAAAAAGAATCAGTTTCAGGTGTTGACTCTGCTGTAGGCAGTTACCCTGTGGTGACAGAGTCCTGTTCTGTGCAGGTCCGTCCCAGTAAGCCAGGAGCGCCCTCTGGCGGGCGGTGAGCAGAGGCGCGTACTTTCAGGCAGAGACCAGTCTAGCTCGCCTCCGCTCTCAGCGCCCTTTCACGATCCCTGGGCCTGAGAGGCTCAGCGCGCTGTCCGAGCGCGGATTCCCTGCACTGGTTCCCACCGCTCTGGTTTTTCGCCACACCCCCCACAATGGCGCCGGGCCAGTCACTCTCTGGCGCGGGACAGGTGTGGCTGAGAGTCCAGTCTCGTTCGCCTGCTGACCTCAACACACTTTCGCGGGCCTGAGAGGCCCCGTGCTGCCCTGTCCGGAGCACAAGTTCCCAGAGCAGTTTCCGAGCTGCTCTGAGTTTCGCCACACCCCCCACAATGGCGCCTGGCCGGTCGCTCTCTGGCGCGGGGCAGCTGTGGCTGAGAGACACTCACCGCCGGTCTGCGCCATTCTCCGCCGCTCCCCTGCCCCGCCGCTGTCTCAGGATCCTCCGTGGGGGCTCCCTGGGCACCAGCTGCCACCGTGTGTCCGTAGATTTGAGCTTCCGCGGCGCTGCAACTCCCGGGATAGTAGAAGGTGCACGCGCGCGGTCTGCTCCTTCTTTCCTTCTTCTTTGTTGGAAGTCACCCGTCACTGGTGCCGGGGGTCCCAGATTGCGCTTCAGAACTTCTCTGGGTTTTGGGGAGGCATCTCCCCCCCTCCTGTGCTTTCCGGGTCGCTATATTCCCGTGTTCCAATGGTAACTTTTAGAGAGAGTTTCACTGCCTGCTTCTTACTCATCCGCCATCTTGAGGTAACAACTCTGGTGCTTATTCTTGTATTTTAATTTTTATTTGTTATTATTTTTTGAGACAGAACCTTGCTATGTAGTTCAGGCTGGCCTTGAACTCACTGTGTAGCCCAGGCTGGGTCAAACTTCAGTGACCCTCCTTGCTCAGCCTCCCTAGTGCTTGTATTCCAGGAATGCGTCACCACATCGGCTTTTACTTGTACAGTATTTTAAATGTCACAGTATTTGCCTATGTATGTTATCCCAGTTCAAAGGTCAGTAAAACCAGAGTGTAATTGTTTCAGATTGTAGGTCATTCAGTCTCTTTTGTAACACTGTGGTTGTTGTGTGAAAGCAGCCATGGAAGGCAGGTAAATGAATAGGTATATTTGTGTACTAATAAAACTTTATTTACAAAAACAGGTGGTCAGCCTGCAGCCCACAGGCCAAGGCCAATCATGTCCAAATAGCTCTTGATACTTGAAGTCATTCTAGGGCATCTTTGCGTCATAACTACCAACATCTCTTTACCTCCCATATCTATGATTAACTCCAGACCTTTTTTTTTTTGCCCTTGAGGTAGCTTTCATTGTTGTTTTAGTCAGTTTTTTCCATTTGGTTCTGTTGCTACCACTCAGGTTTGTGCTGAGCAGATCTAATTAATTTTTGACATATCAGTCTTTCATATAATAAAAGAGTCTTAAAGAACTTTACAATCTTAACTACTCATTAAGTTCATTCAACTGTTTTTTGAAACAGTACTGCATTCTTCTACATTTTTGCTGCCATGTTAATTTGTTTGAAGGGATTGAACATGATTTCACATAGCCGGTAGCCGTATGTAGTGTTTAGATTTCCTCACTTAGTCCTTCATCTTTTTTAATTCGCTCATTTTATCTAGATTTCTCTCAAGGTGTGGCACTTTCCTTTTCTGTTACTTGAGGGCAGTAATTATTTTATTTTTCTTAAATATTTAATTTTTTATGTATTTTAACCAACTTATTTGTGAACTTTCTGCCTGTTGCCCAAAATTCTTTAAGGCTCTCAGTTATGTCAGGTATTTTATCAGTTTCTTCTTCCTGAAGGAGTTTTTCCTGGAGCTGTCTGACCTGTTAAAATCTAGAGTGCTGCAAACTTGACAACCTGGGCTTTAACCAGTTTTCCATATTTCATCTCCCTAGTGCACTGTCTTTCAACCCTACTTTCAATCCATGAGGCTGAGGGGAATTGTGTCCGTTGGGATGTATTTCCAACTGCGTCTAGTGTTCTTTTTTCTTAGGTATTACGCATTTCTTTACTTCTTGAGCATCTGCTGCTTAACTTTTAAAATTTTAATGTTATTTCCTCTTGTGTTCTACATACTATCATGATTTTATAATTATACAAAAAAGAAACTTCTTCACTGATGTTTTAGAGGGATTTAAGGGAGAGCAAAAGCAGATGTGTATGTTTACTCTGCCATCTTTACCTTGAGTAGCTTAGTTATGTTTTAACAGACGTTTTCCATTATATGTGACACACTTTTCCCTTCCTGTGATTCCAATTGAGAGGTGACTGAATATGTTTACTGTTTCCTTGATCTTTTCAAGCAGTTATCCTATCACAGAAGGAAATGAGGTTAGGCAGATTTGGAATTTCTTAGGGCATTTATATTAGCTGCAAATGATCACAGGTGTCTTTTTTGCACACCATCTTAGAATCCTACCCAGGGTTGATGTTAACTATAATTGTACTGTAGTTTGAGGACATTTTCTTTCAATTGTTCCTTAAAATTCTGAATTTCTTCTGGTAGCTCTTCTCATTTTAAGACATCTAGTAAGGCTTCCCTCTCATTTACAAGTTGTCTTTGTGAGTGGGATGTAATTAGGTTGGGCTAGGAGACTTGAACTCGTTTATAGTATCTAGGTCAGTCCTATCACTTTACAGCTCCTGAAGCTGAGGCACCCTGAGGTGGAGTAGATTCCCTAATGTCATGTGGGGTAAATTGTTGAGAAACCAGGGCTAGAACCTGTATCTTCTGATCTCTAGCCTGTGTTCTTTTCCATGATACAACATTCTGGGTTCATTTTTACCTGTACATCTGTTAATTTTATTCTGTTTCTTGATGTCTGAACATAGTTTTATTTCTGGGAAGCCATATTGCAAGTATATTTTTTTGGTCCTGAGGAATGTAGTTGTGATTGATCACTGTAAATAAATGTTTTTTCTATTGGGAGAATTTATAGGCTGATAAGCTTCTTTCCTATGTACTGTACCTAAAGAACAGGGCACTAAGAAACAGTATAAATTTTCTTTAAATCACATTTATGTTGTTAGGAAGTTGTAACTGATTTTGTTGTAATCTGTTTAATTAGAACCATTCTGAACTGACTTAGTGGCTTTCTGTTTATGCCAGCAGTGTCTCTGCCAGTTCATTTCAATTTTCAGAGAATCTTGACTGCCTGTATAAGAGATACTAGCCATTTCTCAGCAAGCTTTCCTCTAGCCTCTGTTGCTCTTGGAATAGTTATTTTCTTGGTTTGTCTATACATACACTCTAAGAACTAGGTTGTGTAGATACTGTGTTATAGCAATAACATGTAAACGAAGATTTAGAATTATATGAGTGAAATACGTCTGTTACATTCATGGGCTAGTGTGTGGGCACTCATTCTAGTTTTCTTAATACCTCAGGAAGACTAAAGAAAGATTCATGAACTTTCTTAAATTAGAAAGTATGGCCATGAGCTCTAGTCATTGCTAAACTGAGTTGATGACAGTTTCTTTGTACTATTTTATAATCCTCTAGGGCTAATTTTTACCATTAGTCCTATTAAGCAGTATGGCAGAATGGAAAGAATTTATGCTTTAAATTCAGTTATGGTTCAAACCAGTTATATTTACTATATGCCACTGCCATTTTTATGGCTATGGGAGAATTATTTAACCTTTTCAAATCTTGATTTCTTCAGTTGTTTGGTTGGAAAGACTAGAGATTATGTATGAAGACCCTAGTATAGTGCCTAATATTAGAAATTAGATATGCAGATTTTAGTAGGCCTGAGTTGTCATAGTGGTGGTTCATTATTATACATATGAGCATACTATGTTTGTTCCTCGTATATTTTAATTTAATCTTTCCATGTGTGTGTCTGTCTTTTTCTTTCTTTTTCTTTTTTTTTTTTTTTTTGGTACCAGCAGTTGAACTCAGGACCTTGCCAGGCAGGTGCTGTGTTGCTTAGCTATATCCCTGGCTCTTTTTTTTTTTTTTTTTTTTGAGATATAGTTATATTATATTATAATGTCTTGCTATAGTTTTGCTATGTAGTTCAAGCTGGTCTTGAACCCATTACTGTATAACCCAGGCTGGACTCCAACTTGAGATCCTCCAGTTTCAGGCTCCCAAGTTCTGGAATTACAGGCATGTACCACCACACCCAGCGAATTTTACCTTTCTGATTCTATGCGGTATTTTTAAAACCATGTAATTTTTTAAATTAAGTTTATTGGTACATTTTAGGTGTACATAATGATCACATTCATCATAGGGAATTTGTACTTGTACATGATATAACCTTATTCTTTTTTTCCCCTTCCCCTACCCTCCCTTCAACCCCTCTTCCCTTGATTATTCATGAAAGCTTTGTTTCCATTTTTTCTTTTCTCATTTTGTTTTTCTTTTCCCTTCCTTCCTTTCCCTCTCCCCCCTCCCTAGTTTCCCTTCCCATTTGAACATTTTCTTCCTGTTTCACAATATCTATTATACAATTTGGTCCTTATTTACACTTTCAGTTTCTCGCACTAGAGAAACAATGTGATATTTACACTTGTGTATATGATTTATTTCACTTAAGAGTAGGGTCTCAAGATGCATCCATTTACCTAGTAATGTATCAAGCTTATCCTTCTTCACAGCAAAGTAGTACTCCATTATATATATAAAAAAACCACAATTTCTTTATCCATTCATCAGTTGATGGGCATTTGGGCTGTTTCCAAGATTTAGCTATTACAGACTGCTGCTATAAACATGGGTGTGCATATATCACTGTGGTATGATGTTTTTAATTCTTTTGGGAAGATACCAAGAAGGGGAATAGTTGGGCTGAATGGAACATCTAGTCCTTATTTTTTGAGGAATGTCCGCACTGATTTCCACAGTAAAACCATGTAATTGTAAACAAATATAATTATGCATTTGTTTATCTTTTTGACACAAACAGTTGCATTTTTATTATAATTTGAATCTAGAAATAGTTTAAATGTTTGCTTCAGAATATTTCAAACCATTAGATAGAGTTTTGTGTTTTGGAGATACATGTTTATGAGAAATTTGGACAGCAGAGCTTGGAATGGGATTGATTTTAAATTATAAACATGATTGTATATGAAGACATTTTAATATAATTAGGTACACATCCATGATGGAAAATTTTTTTTTTGGACAGTTCAGTAACATTCTTTTTCCTTTTATCAAGCATTAATTCAAAATTTAAATCTAGTTCTTAAATATCCATTTTCTACTTGTAATTTTGTTATCTTTTTATTAAGCTTGATTGGTATTTTATTGTGATGTTTTCCAATGAAGATAGGTATAATATTTAATTCTAGCTTTAAAGTAAAGGAAGTAAATGGTTTTAAAAACAATTGGACATTTTTCAGTTCTTCGGGCTGAATTAGTTACCAAATTATTGTAGCTTTGCTGTTATGTTACTTGCATTTGCCATTCAGCACTTGCGAGAGTAACTTTGTAAATGCCCCTGACAGCACAGAAGCACTGACGTAAACAGTGGAGGTGCCAGGGTTGGGAAACCATTCTGAAGCAATGCCAAATGTTTTGTCTGCTGAACTGTGCTGGATGTTACAGGTGAAAGTGTTCTTGTGAGTAAATTACTGTGCATAGATTTTCTTGTATTGATGCATTTGATGTTTCAATCTCTGATTTGTCTTAATTTTCTAACCCTTTAAATATGGCTGATGTCACCATTAATGGTTCATATGTATGGTTGTATTTTTATTCCCTTCTTTTCTTTCCTCCTCTGTCCTAAATCCTTGGACGCAGAACACTTTATTTTAGGTGATAATAAGTCTACTTAGCATGTCTGATTTCAACTACTTTTATTCTTTTTATTTGGTTTCCTTTGACATTTATTTAAAAATTGATATTAGGCTTTCTGATTAAAATAGACATCATTTTTATTTGAAGAAAAAAAGAATTTGTGTTATAAGTGGACAGAGGTATGAACAAGTTAAAGAATAGTAGTCGTAGTAGTACCACTACTAGTGTGATAATAATATCATGTATGTTTTTGCATGTGCCAGACACTGTCCAAAGAGCTTTATATATATAGTAATTCCTCAATATCTGAAGATTGCTTTCAGAACCCATCTGCAGATATCGAAGTCTATGGATGCTTAATCCTTTATATAAATGTAGCATTTGTATATAATTATGTACTTCCCACTGTGTACTTTAAATCATCTCCGGACTACTTATAACTAAAGCAATGTGAACAGGTGTGATAGTGTATTATTTAGGGAATAATGACAAAAAAATGTACATGTTGAGTACAGCCATGGTTTTTTCCTCAGTATTTTCTATTTGTGATTGGTTTAATTCAGGGACGTTGAAACCACAGATACAGAGGGCTGACTGTATACTAACTCATTTAATCAGCAACTCTGTGAGTAAGTACTGTTATCCTAATTTTACAGGTCAGACAACTGAAGGTCAGAGGTTGTATAACTTGCTGAGTACTTGCATACTTATAGCTAGTGTGTGAAGAGCTGGGATTTAAGCCCAGGAATGCTGGTGTTAAATTATACCTCTGATCAAGTATGTGATAATGATTTCCTTCAGGCATAAGAAGGACTATAAATTAGTACAAAGATATACCCTTTTGTTAAATTGGAAGGGATTTTTTGTTTTGTTTTGTGTTTCGTTTTTGAGATAGGGTCTTGCTATGTAGTTCAGGTTGGCCTTGGACTCATTGTGTAGCCCAGGCTGGCCTCGAACTCGCGGCGATTTTTCTCCCTCAACCTCCCGAGTGTGCGCCACTGTGCCTGGCTAATTGGCAGGTATTTTAAAAGATACAGTTTGGGAGGAGATTATTTATATTGAAGGGACCACCAAATTGAAAAGCAGTGTGATAGGAGTTATCGTGAATCTTAAAATACTATCCTTTGACTGCTAGTTTTATATCAAGCAGTCTCAAGGAAATTATCAGAAAGATAAGGTGTTCAAGGTTGTTCATCAGTTTTAATAATTATAATAGTGGAGGAAAAAAGTGGTTTAGTTGTTACATGATGGTTAAGTTATTTTCTCTACACAGTTAATAGAATATTATGCAAACATTAAGTATTGTTTTTGAAGAATACTTAGAAATGTATAAAACTTACAGTAAATGAAAAAGCAGGATATAAAATCAGTAATTTCAACTTTAGTATGTGTGCTGCTGAAGCAAGCACTGATTTCAACTTTAAAAATGTATGTATGTACAGAAAAAAAGAACATATAATGAGGTAGTAATAATTCTGGTGTATTATTCGAGAACTTCATATGTATGTGTTTATGTATGTGAGGGTGTGTGTGTGTATGCAGGTGCATGTGCTGGGTGTTGAACTCGGGGCCTCATATGTGTCAGGCAAGTACTCTGCCACTGAGCTACACCTCCAGCTGTAGAACTTTTTACATTAGTAATGTAGTACTTTTATATTCAGAGGAAATCAGGTGGCTTATACCGAAAGCCTAAATGATGCCAATACCAGCTTTTATGAAAAATGTTCATTAAGATTAGGTTTCCATATCATAGATATAAAGGAGCGTAGCTGAATTTCAGACAGTATTGTTTGGATATTAAAGTTAAGTTTTTTAATTTGAATTGAAGAAACAGTATTTTTTTGCTGCTTAAATATGATCATTATAGTGATTATTAGTGCTTTAAACTTGTTTCACTTATTCTAGTAGAAGATATGGCTGTTTTTCTACCTAGTGGTATTTTTTTTTTTTTTTTGAAAAAGAATTTGTTGATAAAAATGATCGACTTTGCGGGGGAGTAGCTTAATGAGTAAGGATTGAATGCCAGGGACATGTGGGCTGTTTGATACAGAATTACATTGTGAATCATTTTACTCTCAGTTTTGAGTACACAGTTAGAGTTTATAGCTACTTAAGTAAGGAATTTAGCTTTGTTTCGTGTTGAAATATCTTTGAAATTTACCTAAATCTAATCTTTAAGAAATCTTAAAATATAAATGTGTATAATGGAACAAAGTTACAGTTTCTGTTCTCTACTTGTTTAAAGTTCCCATGTTTTAAAATGTGTTTAAAAAACCAAAGACCAAACTACATTAGGGAATGGTTATAGAAGCAACACTTTCCTGTGTGCTGCATGTTAAGTAACATAACTGCATCAATTTTGTTAGCAGCTTCTTCCTGAGTAGCCTTTTGGCATTCCTGATGAAGTATGGTGATACTGCATGCTAACAGCTTTCCTGTTCAAAAGATTTAAAATGTAGCTTCTGAATGGGAAGAAATTGAAGATACCATTTGAAAGAAATTATTTTACTTCCACAGGTTGAGTATCCCTTATCTGAAATGCTTGGGATCAGAAATGTTTGAGATTTTGGAACTTTTTTCTTTTCTTCTGATTTTGGAATATTTGCATAGACTTTCTGGCTGACAACCTAATTTAGAGCATTTTGGACTTTGGATTTTTGGATTAGGGATGCTCAACTTGTGTACACTTATTTTTAAACCATCTGGTTTTTGAATATAATTTATGAGTTAAAGTAAAGAATAATGTAGAAAGTAGTTTTTATATAGAAAATTTACATTAAATGTTGAAGTAAATAGATTCAACAACAAATAATTTTATTTTGGAATTTAATATAAAGAACATAGAAATCTTAACTTCCCCTCTTTTAAGAAGTGTTGGCATATATTCTTCATTGGGAAGAATCTTAATGCTGTGAAGTTTAGTGTAAATAGTTATCTTAGCAAACTTGTTTTTCTCTGTGGAAAGTTTTCTTTTAGTGGTCTGTTAGTAAAAAGTAAAATCAAAACAAAATATTCTTTTCTTTTTCCAGGCTGAACTCACAGGAATCAAATGGCGTAGGTACAATTTTGGAGGGCACGGGGACTGTGGACCCATAATTTCAGCCCCAGCCCAAGATGATCCAATCCTGTTAAGTTTCATCCGCTGTCTGCAAGCCAACCTGCTGTGTGTGTGGCGTCGAGATGTCAAACCAGACTGCAAAGAGTTATGGATATTCTGGTGGGGAGATGAACCCAACCTCGGGGGTGTAATACATCATGAACTGCAGGGTAAGGATTTTTAAAAAAAAATTATTTGTATCATATTTTTTGGAACCATGGTAAAGTTTGACGAGATTATGACTTGCTTACCAGAAAGATTCCAGAATGTTTAATGATGGGTAAATCAGAAAAAAGGGACATCCTCACTCCCACTCTACTTCCTCCAACCCCTAATTTTTTCTCAAATTTCTCTTGTCTTTTCCCAGTCATGCTGAGAATTAGAACCTTGTGAAACTGCTATTGTTAAACGAAAGTATTGTGTCCCCTGGGTGTGTTGGGGTGCAAACAAGGCTAAGAACCCACTGTTTTTTAATAATAGTGTATTGTGAGTAATTAGCAGGGCAGTGAAATGAACAGAATTGTTTCTTCTTGGACTGTGGCTGTTGTGGCTCATTGCCAGTTGAATTTTTGATGGAGACTGAAAAGTAATATAAGAATTTTGTGCAAGCATTTTTAGACAAAATTATGAGATGACCTTGTGGAATATTTTGTAGAAAGATTATTATAAAAGATCTGGTCTGATTATTCTAAAAGATCTTAGCAGATTTTTCCTTTCTTTGTTCCTGCATTTTATGTGATTCAGTGATTCCAGGAAATACTGGCTCAAGTAGAGACTAATTTTAACTTCAAATAGCATCTGATATCTGGAAGCTTTGAATTAATATAACGGTTTCATTATTTTAAGCTGCTTTTTATAGATTTATAACCAGGGAAATTTTATCATCAGTTTTTGTTTCTGGTAAAAGTTTTTACCCCATTCCCAATGGTTTCTATCTAATATGCTGTAGAATTTTTCTAAATCATGACTAAATCTAATCTTTAAAGTGATACTGCTTTTTATCTCCATACTACTCTAGATTTTTTGAATTTGTGGTTGAAAACATTTGGGTAGTGTTTGAAATATTTTGTTAGTGGTTGTTACTGTTTTTTAAAGGAAGGAATAAAACTAACTCACTGTAGCATGTATTAGTGGTTTCTTTCTAAAGGTTCTAAATTTGCCTAATGGATTTCCTGCCAACTTTTTGACACTTTCCTAACTTCTCTTGGCAGCCATTTTTAAAATCCGTGATGTCTCCTGCCACAACAGCTAGGAGGCGGTAAACCACAGTGGACTAATGTAAAGCTACACTATTTACTTTCTAGTCCATTTAACTCAAATCTTTGGCCTGATTATTTTTTAGGGTGTTTGCTTTCTAAATATCAAAGCTCTTTCTAGGTGAGATTGCATATTTAGCTGGTTAATCAGAAAATATCAAGACTTAATTTTCATCTCAAAGCTCATTCATGTAGTTACTTGCTAAGTCAGGTAAAATTGTTAGAACATCTAGATTTCATTTACCAGACTTTTAAAATTGAGACACCTTCTAGGAGATACTTATAACATTTCTGTTTGTCGATTTAAATATGAAAACATCTATTGGCTTAAAGTTTTTTTCACATGTAGAGGAATACAGCTTTTCTTTTGGGGTTTTTTTTTCCCTCCTGAATTTTTTGTGATTTTTTTTTCTGACTCTCATCTTCCATTTCTCTATTGTATAATGAGTCTTTTGTGGTTTAACCTTTTTTCTTTTTTTTTTTGCCTTTTTTTGAGGCCGGGTTTCACTGTGCTGTTCAGGCTGGCCTTGAACTCACTGCGTAGCCCAGGCTGGCCTCAAACTTGCAGCGACCCTCCTCCGTCAGCCTCCTGAGTGTTGGGATTACAGGCATGTGCCACTAGGCCTGGCTTAAGATTTTTGTATTAGCAGCACAATCATCATTTTGTAATGATGAGGAAACCAAATCCGACTGTTAATTATACTTACTTAATTGATGTGTAGAGTTATTTAAGTACACCAGCAAAGAAAATTATTACTGGAGTTAGAAATAACTGACATTATTGTTATTTCTGATAGGCTTTGTTACTGAGTTAACAAAAAGGTGTACACTACTTAAATTTCTCAGTTAAAAAGTTAGGAAAACATAGAACCAAATCATATAGAGAAGAAAAAAATATTAAAGTCTGAAACAGTGTGAATACTTGATGTGTTTATGTGTAAATGAAATTGATACCATGTTGTTTTGCAACTCAGTTTTTTCATTTACTAATATGTTGTGAATATTTATTTTCCCATGGGAATGATTACTTTTTATTCTTTTTTTCTTTTGAGTTTGAAAACTGTGTAAATTATTTATCCTTTGTGTGCCACCTGGAGATTATTGTAGTGCTAGAACATCTGTAACTGTTGAGTGAGTCTCTTCCTTCAATATGTTGAATTTTTGGGAAGTTATTAGATAAAGTCATATGAAGGGCCCATTTTTATATGTAAAATTGGTTGGAAAAGGTAATGTATAACTCAGCCTAGTATTAGGAAATACTTGAAACTTAATTTGAAACATGAGTGGTATAATAACTTTATTGCAAGTAAGGTGGACTATCATAGAGCAATCATTAAAAAACAATGCAAAGGGAATATTTTAGTTGGTAGGCATACAAATTGAGGATAGTTAGGAGTCTGTTCTTTAATATATTTGATTCATTTCATTTGGGTAAAATAAATTTTAGCAGAATCTTTTTAGCAGACTTTAGACATAAACACAGTGTTTAATTTATTTATTTAACAGCAGTACTGGGGATTGACCCTAGGACTGTGGAGCTACGTCCACATTCCTTTTTCATTTTGAAATAAGGTCTTGTTAAGTTGCCAGGGCTGGGCTGGAACTTGTGATCCTTCTGCTGCAGTCTCCCACAGTGTTGGGATTACAAGCGTGAGCCACCATGCTCAGCTCTGCCTTGTATTTAAATGTATAAAATATTCCCATAAAATAATAATCCAGGGGAGGATGGGGGTAAGGGGACATATAAAGAATTAAGATCTGTTATATACATGTGCCAACTCCTCAGGATGAATGTAATCATTATACACTGCAAACATGTACTAATAAACATAAAAATTAAAAATATAGCTGGTGTGGTGGTGTATGCCTTTAATCTCAGCGCTTGGGAAGCGGAGGCAAGAGGATCTTTGTGAGTTCAGGGGCAGCCTGGGTTACATAGTGAGTTCACGACCACCCTGGAAATACGTAGAGAGCCCCTTTCTCAAAAAAGAAAGACATTTATATGAAACATATGCATTGCTCACCTATCGTGATAACTTAATACATTAATAAAAAAATAAAAATGATCCTATAGGATATACACGTTGGTTTTGTATTACAGTTTTAGAAAATGCTTGAAATATCTATGAAATAGTGTGAGAGAAGGCAGTAATGCATTTATTGTCTATCCCTGCCACTTGGGTAAACAGTTTTGGGCTCTTCTTGGGGAAATTGCTGCGGGATTGTATGGTGTAGTGGCTTGGCGCCTGTGCTCTCCATTGCTTGTGTTTGAATTCCTGCATGGTCACTTAATGGCTGTGTGTCTTTGGTCGAGTTTTTAAACTTACTGTTATCTCACTTTGCTTATTTAATAGCGTTATGAGCCTAAAGTTAACAAAGTGCTTAGAGCAGCACACACAGCATTTTATTTGTAATTGTAATTGTTGCTCTTAACTACCATGATGACAGAGTTAACCCATACATAAAAAATAAAATTATTTTGACATTATTAAAACCACTTGGTTCTGTTCTGTATAGCATTTAATGCTTGCTAATGTCTGTCGAATATTAATTTTTTTTTTTTTTTTTTTTTTTTTTTTTGGTGGGTACCGGGGGTCGACCTCAGGACCTCACACGCCAGCAGGCGCCCGTGCCACTGAGCGATATCACCGGCCCCTTTTTCGTATGTGGGTTCCGGGAGTCGAACTCGGGCCCTCGCGCTTGCCCGGCAGGCGCTTAAGCCGCTGAGCCATCTCACCAGCCCTGAATATTAATTTTTAAAGTATATGTTTAGGTTGAAATAATTATATATCCTAGTTTTAATGTTTGAGTAGAATAACTGGGAATAATAAAATGTTAGAGTAGTGAAGATAATCCCTGCTCATATGAAATTTATCTGAACTTTCCTGACAAACCCTAGATAGCATTAGGAAGAGGTCAGTACATTAGGGTGACTTTTCCTGCCCCTGTAAGGAAGAGTTACAACAGTGCTGTCTTCTGCCCATACCCACGTGAAAGCAGAATACATACTGACTGTGTGTTCGTCTGTCCTTGTGCTCACATGTGTGGGTTCAGTTACAGGGATCTGATGGAGTCTCTACCTTTGATAAGTTTATACTCCAAAAAAAAAAAAAAAAAGGTTAAAACAAGACACAGATGTGTATATGCTGGGAACACTGTAAGAATACAAGAGAAGTGTAGTAGAGTAACTGCTTTCCGAACAGGCATTCAGTTTCAGGACATCAGTATTGTCAGTGTTCTGTAAATTCGTAACAGGGACACTGTGAACTCTAGAGCTAAGGACAGATAGCCTTCTTGGTTTCTGGTTCATTCATTCAGTCTCTAATATTTGGCAGCAGCTGTAATTATAGCTGAATATATAAAATGAATTTTCATCCTTAAAAAGCTTGTAGTCCTTGGGGAGGTTGCTAAATAATCTGTAATTCCGATATAGAATGGAAAGTGCTAGGATGAGGAATTTGGTCTTCTTTGATAGATTTCGAGGCATTGTTATAAATTTCTGATAAGGAAAGAGATACAAAATCAATTTAGCAGTAATATTAAGATAAATATAAACAGGAATACTATAATATTGTAGTAAATTATTCTAAATTGGGTTATGAACTTAAACATTGTTAGTTTAGGATACAGATTAATTTAGAAAATACTAATGATTATATACTAACTTTATAGTGAGTCTTTGGCAGTTTTATTTTATTGTATATACCTTTGCTCTTTTTAGCTTGATTAAATTATTTTCCATGTTTTTCAGTTTGGATTTTAGAAATTAATACAGTATGCTAAATTGACTTCTAATCCAGCAAACAAAATCATCTTATAAACACAATCTCCTGGCCATTTCACTGCCCATTAGTGATAGGAACGACGTAACCTTGAAATTCCAGAACAGCAGGAAGAGAAAGCGCAGACCTTAAGGGACTAGAGATTGTCTCAAAGCTTTAAGAATCCCTAGTGCAGAAGTATCAGACACAGCCTGGTATGTACTTAAGGATGTGTGCTTAATCAGTGAATAAGACCTATTTTATGTGGTTTTAACATAGCATAGTATTGCATTTGCAGGTTAATGTATAATATATACATATAAATTTAAAAACGATAATGAGACATTATTATTTCTGATTTTAATTCCCAAGAGAGTAGAAATATCTAATTTTCTTCTACGTTGTACAGAAAAAATTCTTAGCACTAAATATTCACTGCCTATAATTTTAAAATTTAATAGTGTTGTCCCTTTTCCTTTTGGTTATTGCAGGTAGACAAAGGTATATCATAACAATAATACAGTTGTACACCTCTAAAAATGATTGTCCTAGTATGAGTATCAGAAGTTTTAAGAATTGGCTTTATTGTGAGGGTAGGGGCAGAATGGCAGTTCCTATCCTTAGTCATGTTATTAAGAGACATAAATACTGCTTTTTTCTGTTTTTAAGAGTGCTACCACCTATGCCAGGATTTGTGGGTCACTACAAGAACAGTGTTAGGTGTTAGAGAGCTAGGAAAAGTGGATCTGACTTTCTGACAGTGACCAGTATGACATAATTTAAAACACTAATACTATTTGTTTATACTATTGAAGTAATTGGAGGCTTTTGGAAGAATAAAGGGGGTGGTGAAGGAAGGCTGAGAAAAGGGAAGGGGGAGCCGGTTGGTTAGTGTTACAATATGTGTAGATTATAATCTATAATTCCAAATGATGGGATTGTTGTAACCTTTGTTTAGATACATCAAAGGAAAAACCAAACTCCGTTATGTCTCTCATGTTTTTATTTTAAAAATGTTTTTATATGTGTATATACCCCCCAATGAATCATTTGAAGGTAATTTTCAGACATTACAAATCCTTAACCCTAAATACTTCAGCTTGAAAATCCTGTGAGAATTTGGGATATTTTCTTGTATAACCATGAAACCATTGTCATTCTTTTTTTTTTTTTTTTTTTTTTGGGTGGGTACCGGGGGGTCGACCTCAGGACCTCGCGCGCCAACAGGCACCCGTGCCGCTGAGCGATATCACCGGCCCCTTTTTCGTATGTGGGATCCGGGAGTCGAACTCGGGCCCTCGCGCTTGCAAGGCAGGCGCTTATGCCGCTGAGCCATCTCATCGGCCCACTATTGTCATTCTTAAATTTAATATCAATGTAATTAGAATGTCTAATATTCAGTTCATATCTAAATTTCTATAGTTTTCCCAATAATGTAGCTTTTATAGCTTTTCCTCCCTCTGGGCCTAGTTAGTACAACACGTTACATTTAAATGTTTCCTGTCTTTAGTCTCTTCCAAGGCAAACTTCCAAACTTCCCTTTTTTTCCTGTGTTCCTTTATGTTACTAGAAGAGAGCAGTTCAGTTGCCTGATGAAATTTCTTTATTTTGAAATTGTTTAGTTGCTTCCTCATGAGGAGAAGCCACTAAAGCATTTTTGGCAGGAATATTGAGTAGGTAATGTTGTGTACTTCCCGTGGCATAACATCACGGGCACAGCTCGTCCATTTCTCCCAGTTTTGATGGTGCTAAGTTTGCTCACTTGATTAAGGTAATGTCTGCCAGATTTCTCCAGTGTAAAGACATTCTTTCCTTTTGTGATTATTAAGTAGATTTGAGGTGAACTTTTGAAACTGTGTGAATATCCTTTTCTTCAAATGAGCCTAATTTTGAGCCTGTTTAAGTCAACAGAAAACTTCCTGAACTATATGCTTTTTTGTTTCTTTTTTTTTGGTACTGGGACTCGAGCTCAGGACCTTGCACTTGCCAGGCAGGCTTGTGCCGCTGAGCTATATCCCCAGCCCACTATATGCTTTTATAAAAGCTGTTAAGAGATCAAACGAAGACTAGACTGTGTGTTAAGTCAGAGAGGAGGTCAGGATAAGGCAGGAAAGTCATTGAAGCTTTAGCAAAGGCAAACTGTGATGGCAAAAGCCAACTCAGAAAATTAATAGCCCCTATTGGTTAGCATACTAAAAACAGAAAGTGGTAACACTGAATTTTCTAAAACCATCGGAATATAGTACTAATTTAAGAGCGTGTGAACCTTCAGTTGATTTTTGACTTCTGATTATCTTTGACTAAATAAAATCAAATACTTTTGATCAGTATTATAAATGGGCTTATTATCAATTGAAATGAAAAGAAAAACCTTTCTGGGAAAGTAATGCCTTTTATACTTATAAAATTAATAGGAATGAATTATTTCTAAGTAAAATATTTAGTGTGAAAATTTTTTCCAAGGAGAAAATCTGATTTCTAATTTTTTCTTATTTTTATATCTCTTTTTTCATTATTGGTGGTAAATTTTGAATCACTGAAATTAATCTCTGAATTTTTTTTTTTACATTATTGGACTTTTTTTTTTTTTGGTGGGTACTGGGGGTCGAACTCGGGACCTTGCGCGCCAGCAAGCACCTGTGCCGCTGAGCGATATCACCGGCCCTTTTTCGTATGTGGGTACCAGGAGTGAAACTCAGGACCTCGCGCTTGCCAGGCAGGCGCTTATGCCGCTGAGCTATCTCACCGGCCCTGGACTTAATTTTAAGTATAGACTTCTGGTGGTCTTATTACAAGGGTTCTGTAGCATTGTAGATTGGTAGTATTTTATGTATTGACATTTATTTCACAGTTTTTGAGATTATTTATACAGTGCACCAAAAGTAAATTTTACTTTACCTTTCGTATTTATTATTTTGTGGATAAAAATAGAGGAAATACATTGGTGTTTTATGAGAAGCAGCACTTGCAAGGTGAAGTATATATCCAGAGGTAAATGATAGGTAGTTCTAACTAGTTTGTTAGGAAAATCTACCTTGATTTTATTGGAATCTAATTTATTCAAATGTTAATACAAATTTTCTTATTTCTTTTAATAATTATTTTACTGTTCTGTTATTCCTGTTTTATTCTGAATTAGTTATACAAAACAATAAAATAGTAATAATTTTCATTGTATAATGATTATCTCTAAATAATTCTAGTGCATACATATTTAAATGTTGGACTTAAGTATTTTTTTCTTTTAAGGATATAATTAAGACTTTATAGTAATAAATTTATATTATAAAATTATGGTAAGATCATATTGACTTCAGAGTTCTTCCTTATGGGGAATAGAAAAAGATCTGATGAATTAGATTTATTAAGCTATATGTGATTGAAATAGAGAACAAGCTAAAGTCTTAACTTTTTAATGTAAATAAAATTGACATGTCACCACAGGCAACTTAATGGATCATATAGTTTTTTTTTTTAATTTTTAATGAAAAAATGAGACATTTATCCTGAGATTGTAGTGAAAAAGCATGTAAAGAAAGGGCTTTTGCTCTAATGATATGAAAATTAAACAATTGGTAAAAGTTATAAAGATTGTTGCTTTAGGGAAAAGTTTAATTTAACTAGTTGATTAGGGTGGGAGGGATGGATTTATGTATTGGTATGTATAGCATTGCAGGCTAAAGTTTTTGCATAGGTATAAAGTTCTTTATTTTTATAAAGTAAACTTGACTAAAATGCCCTTTAATGAGTTATTTGAGTCACCATTGGAACAAATTTAAGATTGACTTAATACTAGATAAACTGTTAGTATATTAGTTTTTTTTTAATGTAAGTAATTGGGATGAATACATTGTGACTAATAATAAAATACTCTAGCACTTTTAAGGATAGCTAATGTTTGATACTGCTTCCTGATCCCTCATTTATATATATTGTATTTCAAAGGCTTGTTCTTTAATAGAAAATGTTTAAGATTTAGATGAGGTTGTCATACATTAAGGTGGTATAAAGATTTCTTTGCCCATTAAAATAATTTCATTGTTATATTTCTTGTTCAGGGAGACTGATGTAAGAATTGGAATGTGGAAAACTGGAGGAAAAATTTAGTGTAAATAGAATTACAGGCTTAAATAATTCATGAAAAAGTTATGTATTTGAACATTAAATTTGAATGGGTTACAGAGATGAAGTTACATATACAGTGGTACCTCGGTTCACGAACTTAATTCTTTCCATGATTCTGGTGACAAACCGTACTATACGAGAACTGAATCAGATTTCCCCATAAGGTCAACATTGAACCTAACCATTGAATTTGGTTCAGTTCTTGTTTAACTTTGGTTTTTGACCAGAATCATGGAAAGAATTAAGTTCGAGAACCGAAGTACCACTGTATAGAGAACAGCACATCTTGTTTTACAAGCAAAGTTGTTGCTGACATATTCAAATGGCACTAGGTTTTATGTAGGAAATGAAATAAAAAGTCCTTAAGATAAAAATGGGGGCTTTCTTAGGAAGGAAGAAGGGAATGGATCTTGTATATCGTCACAAATGAGAGTCCTCTTCCATTTTTTATGTTGAACTTGGCAACACTGAAGTTTAGAAGTCCATTGTAAGTCACGTCACTAGTAGCAGTGGAACCCAAAGCTGTGTTTTGTGCCTTTTAAAATTGAAACCATTATCTACTAGGATGCTGTGCATAACAAACTATGTAATTGTCCCATATTAAATTAGTAGTAATCTTTACCTGACCCATTTAAGTAAAACCCGCATAACTGTTAAAATTTAAAATCTAATGTATTTCTCATATTGACAGAAAAAAACACTGGCTTGCATAATTCTTGACAGAAAGAATTATTTTTTTTCATTTTAAATGATTTCTGTGACACTTGGCAAATGTTGATTCAGTTAGCATCACCTCATACATTTAGTCTAGATCATCTGAATTAGCACATGCCAGATTGGTAATAGAGGAAGTAGAAATAAAATAAATAAAATATTTAACATTTGATATGAACACAGCACATTTGAATATTTAGACTTCATAAGAATTAGGACCTGCTTTTATAAGTCTGTTGAGGTAATTGAGAAGTAAGAATTACATACTTATTATCATTAGAAGCCTTTTTCCTTCTCTTTTCTTTTCATATATCTTTTATTCTTATGTATCTGATACTGAAAAATCAGAGATACACAGCAAAAGAATGAGGTAACTGATGGATAAAGAGGTAGATAGTTACCGAGCTTCCATTTACTGCAGCAGGGTCTCTGGGCCTGTTCAATGTACAGTAGACTAAACCGATTTACAGATTTCTGAGCTGAACTGTCAGTCATTTAAAAAAAAAATTAAATATAGTTTCCATTTAATTTTGTTTTATGATGCTTAAACAAATGAAAATTAGCCATGAACATCATTACGGGCTAAAATTTTAAAATTTCTTTAAAAAGTCTTAATTATAGAAATAACACATAAATATGTCCCTGTCAAAAAGATGCAAAAAAGTATAGATATTTGTTCTAAGCAGTAGAGAATCATGAAATTGGACTCTGTTGCTTTAAGTATTTCATGACTGAGCTATTGTCCTGATGCTACCTGAAGAGGTTCTCATTGAATATCATCATGGTGAGTAAGTGTTTGATAATTTTCTTTAAAGCTTCATTTGTGTAAATATTTTTGAACAATTTTCAGAAACACTAGGTCACAATACCTATTTCTTATAAACCTGACATTGCTAAATGCACTCTTCCTATAATTGGGTCTTGTTTTGATCCTCGCTCTTTCATATTGTGATTTGGCAGCCAGTTCAACAGAATAAGCATTATCCTCTTGAGGCCCATCTAGGATTGAACTAAAGGGCTTCTATAATATCCACATGATCATACAATTAGTTCCCTTTTTTTTTTTTTTTTTTTTTTTTTAATGCTGTGATAGTGTAACTGAATATGAGCTGGTTGCCAGGGTGTTGTGGTAGAATAATACCCTGCAGTTTGTAGTTAATCGTGTAGCAGAACTGACTTGATTAAAAAAAAGAGTAAGATAAAAATTGGGTGAAGATGAAGTACCTTTGTGTTTGAAAAGATTGTGTGCATATAGTGGTAAAATGAAGGTTAGCATGTTCACGATCTGTTATTAGTAACCTCTTCCCCTATTTAATATAATGCCATATGCAGAATATCTTTTTTTTTTTTTAATATGCGGGTACTGGGAGTCGAACTCAGGACCTCGTGCTTGCCAGGCAGGCGCTTATGCTGCTGAGCTATATCACCAGCCCAAAATATATTTTTTTAAAAAAATTAGTTTTATTTCTGACTTTGCTGGTGTTGGGGATGTGAGACTTTCTGCCAATCTTGAAGGTACCAGTAGTGAACTAATAAATATTTGTGAAATGACTGCTTGACTGAGGGAAGTATAAACCTCTTCAAGTTAAAGATTATTTTATCTTTCACAGGTAATTTTGAACTTCTTTAAATGTAAGCTATTTTGGTGTCTGCTATTTATAAGAAAGCATGTTACTCAAAAAATTTAGGTACTCTCAGTTGAATTTCTGTCACTATGTTTACAGTATAAAGTTAAAAGTAGCCTGGTACATATTTAAAATGGAAAGGGTGCCTTGGTATCCTTGGACGAATTACCTACAATTCTGATTGTTTAGGGAGGAAATAGCATTTGTTGATAGTGGCTTCTGTATGAAAACATTTGTCATACCATTTATAGGTTTTATGAAGAGTATAACAAAAAGAAGGGCTCTTGATTTGAGTAGTAAAGGTGGCTAGGGCAATTATCCCCATTGCTCCAGGAAAGGCTTCATTAACTGCATCTCAGCCAGACCCCTCAAACAGATGCTTCCCATCCCTAGTAAGCATATGTCATTTTCCAGTTAAAAAGGTTAAATGACTTAAAACAGTATCAGTCATTAATCTGCATGCACACTGATGTTTATGTGATCCCTGTATGTGTTGGGGCAGTGTGCTAGAGGATACTTAGGGGACAAAAACACTTTTATGAGACATCCAGGAGAAGTGCCGATTGAGCTTTAGTTGTCCACACATTTAAAGTTACAGTATTATATAATAATAATTATCAGTTTATGAGAGAATGCATTAAAAGCATTGAATTTTATAAAATGTTATCATTGATCAATGAGCTCTTGTATTTAGAATTACCACCATTTATTTATAGAGCCTAAATTGTGTTAGGGTCTATGCAGAATACAGATATGAATCAGAAACATTTTTGCATTTCAGAGGCTGAGAATTGAACATTGTTAAGGGATAGAAGGTAATGTCTCTTAAGAGGGGCTTATAGTATTATGAGAGTTATATGGAAAGAGGCAGAACTTTGAAGAAGAGAGAATTTTTGAGGTAACACTTAAAGGATGAATAGAATTTGGATATGTGGCTATGTCAGAGCAAGCACAGGTGTGCACTTGCATGTGTAAAAATACAGACTAGTAAAGTTTAGAATGTTTATTGGGGAAAAGTTAAAGATGAGAAAATGACTGAAAATACTATTTTGACTGTTAGGTATGGAGCTTGAACACTAAGCTGTTTTGACTTTATAGGCAGCTGGGAGTTTTTGAGGATTTCTGAATAAAATGCTCCTTGTAGATCAAAAACTGTAAAGGGCAGTGACGGTGACTCTTTTAGAGCTTTCAATGATAACAAATAGCCCGCTGCGGCACGTGTGCCATAGGTTCACCACCATTATTATAGGGACTCTTTATATGACTTTTGCCCATCATTGTAATTCTAGGATCAGTCGTAATGTGGCACACATTTGTTCAATAAATTAATACATTAATAAGTATATTAGAAGAGTTTGCTGCAGATGATCAGCCTAGCACCATTGTAGGAGATCTTCCCAGTCAATATTCTGGACGGCGTAGGAAAAAGGATGTGACCACATTTGAAAGATTTTCTCACTGCATTTTTAAAAATTGCATATTGAATAGACAGTGACATGATTTTGTTTTTCAGTTCCTCATTTTTATATTCTATAGTTTTAAAAATAAATTGCCAGTCCAACACTGAAATTGGTATTTGCTACATGGAAATGATTAGCTAGGATTGTTATATAGTCTTAATTAAATCATGTAGGTATTTGATGTTTAAAAAAAAGTAGTCTCTTAAAACTGACCATTTTCTGCCTTTGGTTTTGCAAGAATGATTATAATATCTAGGCCCTTGCTCCTGAAAGGATTTTAGAATGAAAAATTAAAATTGTTTGAAATTGTTTTAAGTAGGGATTATGATCTAATCTCTTGAAGGTTATTATGTTGTATCTTAATTATCAATTGGCCAGAGCATTTTTGAACTTTTTATTAATATCATACATACAGAATTATCAAGACCATTTAATTAACAAGGATTACTACACATTCATGCTGCATGCCATAATAAACTTATCTTTCCACATTTTTTTTTTTGGTAGGAAAATTTTTATTCTTATTGTATCTGATTTTGTCATAGCAATAAAATAGGAATGAGTGATGGTTTGAAAGAGTTACATTTTGAAAACTAGGAACCAGACAATAATTAAATATTTATGTTTTACTTACACGCTGGGCATGGTGCTAGATTTTTATTTATTTATTTTTTTTGGTGGGTACCGGGGGTCAACCTCAGGACCTCATGCACCAGCAGGCGCCCGGTCCGCTAAGTGATATCACCGGCCCTTTTTTCATATGTGGGTTCCGGGAGTCGAACTCGAGCCCTCATGCTTGCCAGGTAGGCGCGTACGCCGCTGAGCCATCTCACCGGCCCCTGTGCTAGATGTTTCGTGATCAATCTTACAGTAGAAAGTAGTTTTAGATTTATTCTTTCTGAATCCTAACTTGAATGACTTACAGGGAAAAATTTAAGATTATGCTGATTTGTTTTTATACCTTCTGTGTTTATTAAATTTATCATTATCATAGGATGAATTCAGTAGTTATGAAGGTAAGTGACAGGTTTTGCCATATCAAACTCTTACCTAGATGAACACTAGAGGGACTTCAAACAGATCACTGACTTCTTAGTTCAGTAGTATATTAATTGAAATGGTTTCTTTAAATAGTAGGACAACGTAGCATTTTAGTTTTCACAAAATTATATTTTGTGCCCAGAATTTTGATCACCTACTAAGAGAATTCGGAATCTAGAAGTTGAGTATGTAAATAATAGTTTTCTTGTAGAAAGAAGGCAGTTGAGTTGGAAGAAATAAGTATTCATTGAAACAATATTTCAAATTACTCTTTTATGGAGATTTTAATTGATCCCATGATTATTTGGTGCATATTTCGTGAAAAGGTTAATCAGTTTATAATGGTACTAACCAAGCTAGGTTAATTAATACAGCTTTAGTCCATACAGTTAGTATAGGTAGTTTTGCTATTTCACTCTATAAATTGGCAGTTTCACTTCATAAGAACTTTCTGGAATTCAGACTTTAAGCATAAAAAAGTTGCCCATTTCCTAGAAAGAACTTTGGTTCAATTTTAGTGTTAACATTTTACTTTAAAAAATAATTTTGCCTTAAAATGCTGTACATTTTAAATTACACAGATTTAATATGTATACCATGAAAGGGTGCTTCTGAAAGTTTGGTTTAATGGATAGCTAGGGATATTAATTGAGCCTATGTTATGAATGTAGAGAGGGAATTAATCTTTATATTGATTACATCTCTTTGTAGAGAAGTCCCAAAGATCACTTAAAGGGTAATAAAATGAATGAAAATGTGATTTAGCTTTAGTTTATCCACTAAAAAGTTACAGTGTTAGAACACTGGTAAAAATAGGCATCTGCTTTTCCTTTAACAGTATGCTAGATTTTTTTAAGTATTGCAGAAATGTGCACTTAATACGTTAATTTTATTTATTATTATTATTTTTTTGTGGGTACCAGGTGTCAACCTCAGGACCTCACGCGCCAGCAGCCCGTGCCGCTGAGCGATGTCACCGGCCCATTTTTTGTATGTGGGATCCAGGAGTCGAACGCGGGCCCTTGCGCTTGCCAGGCAGGCGCTTACACCGCTGAGCCATCTCACCGGCCCAATACGTTAATTTTAAATTTAATTCTTCATGTCTATGAGTGGGCACCTCTCTTTTAATTCCATTTTTTCTAACTATATGTTTACATAGTTGGGTATAAGTTAAAAATAAGTCATATGTATAGAAAAACAATTTTAAAGCCCATTTCTTTTCTTCTCTTTTTTGTTTTTGGGAACTGGGAATCGAACTCAGGACCTTGAGCTTGCCAGGCAGGTGCTGTGCCGCTTGAGCTATATCCCCGGCCCTAAAGCCCATTTCTTCATTAGCAGTATTTATCTGCTTCCAAAACTTTGATCTGATTAAAATGATGTATAATGAAATTAACTTTTATTTTTACTTTGCACATTGACACTTTTCATTCTAATTTGTACGAATTGCATTATACATTCTTAAGGTATGAATTCACTTAGATCTTTAAAAATACATGTATTTAAAATATATTGTACAATTTATTTTTATTCCTCTTATAAAGAAAAATATCTAAATTTACACTTTTTGGGGCTTTGAGTTTCTTGAAAGTAGGAAAATTTAAGATATGTTGTGGTAGTCAATTCTTGGAAAAACGAGTACTAGACTATTTTATTGCTTGTCTTAAATGCTTTGGATAATGTATTTGATAAGTTCTTCATTAGAGAATTTTTTAGTTATTTGTAGGAGAAATTTGAAAGTCTTCCACAATTTCTTTTTTTTATCCTTTTCTCAAAAATCTGGTCTTTTTTTTTGTTTTTTTTTTTTGTGTTTTTGGTTTTTTGAGACAGAGTCACTGCATATCCTAGGCTGGCCTTAAATTTGCTGCGATCCTCCTGCTTCAGCCTCTGAGTGTTGGGATTACAGGCATGCACAGCCACACCCAGCAAAAGTCTGGTCCTAATGTCATTAAAAAATACTGTTGTGTTAAGCACAAAACTTTTCTGAAGACTGAATTTCTGGAAGATACTGAAAAGTATACAGAGTACTGAACTGTGAATTTCATAGGTAGGCTAAAGGCATGTTGGGTACAAAAAGCATGTTTTTGTTGTAAATGTTGGTTGGTTGACAGAGTTATAATTGTTGGCATTGCAGGAGTCTTCAGGTGCCTGTTGTTTCTTTTTTTAATTCCAAGAGGCTTTATTACAAAAAGGAGACTAAAATGCCTCAAGAAAGAGTTCTAACCTGAGTCTTACACCAGAATGACTGGTGTAAATAATTTCGTAAATAATTTTTCTTCCTTCCATCTCTCTCTACTCACTAGATCAGACGTTCTGAAAGTTTTTTTTAGCTTATACAGTTTTACCTGGGAAGATTCTCACTCATTTCTTTTGCAGAGGACCCCCAGTCTGTACTTTGAACAAAGGAAGTGTTGATTATTATTTATACTACTTCATTTGCGGAGGAAAAGCACAAAGATCACATACAGTATGTTAGATGATTGTGCGTAACCAAAGCAAAAATAAAACTTTTTAACCACCTCTTTAAAAGAAACCCGTATTTATCAGAATATTTAAAATGAATTAACCTATTACTATTTCAATTTATGCATACATAGTGATATCCTTGAAATTTTAGTGATACTTTATAAAATTAAATGCGCTCTGGGCTGGTCATGGTGGTATATGCCCATAATCCCAGCACTCTGGGAGGCTGAAGCAGGAGGATGGCAAATTCAAGCCCAGCCTGGGCAGTTGAGTAAGTTAGCAAGAATGTATCTCATAATTGAACACAGCGCTGGGGATTTACCTCAGAGAAAAGGCCTTGGGTTCCTTCTCCAGTAACACCTCATCCTTCAGAAAAGGTGCCCTGAAAATATTAGTATGTATATTTGAATAGTAGTTATGTTGGGCCGAATAAGTAGGTTAACATTTTTAAATAAGATGGTCTGAATTTAGTTTATCTGTCAAATAAGAGCATACACCCATTGAGAAACAAAGATTACTATGTTTGAGGAATTTTTTTTCTCTTTTGGTGGTAAAGTAATATAGTGCTAACCAAATATGCTTATTGGCCATTTGATAGAAGCAGTGAGTTAGATAAAAGGATTTTAGTTACAATATGGGCTATTTTATTTGCTTTTGGTCATGTTGAAGTGATTTTGAACTAATCATTATTAACTCATTCCTATCCAAGTTGTTTGAAGGAGCTCAAGAAAAATAGCTATTATTGAAAATAATATTTTTCTTAGACTTGGCTGGTCCCCAAATTGGGAGAAATTTTGGCATTATATATATTTCATCCAAATTTGGGATGAACATAAATATAGAATTGAATTTTTGATTTTGTATCAGTTTTTGGTTTATATTTTGAAAGTATTCTCTGGCTTCACCATTGAAATCGGTGTTCTCAAGGATTTTTCCTCTTTCTCTTTTTCCTTTTCTTCCTCCTCCTCCTCTTTTTTTTTTTAATCTAAAGGAAAGAGAGACGGTTTCTTGGTAATTACAGTTTCACTAATTGGCTCTTGACTTTAATAACTGAGTTATTACATAAGATGAGTCAGATGGTCCAAGAAAGTTCAGATTTTTTTGTTACCTATGACTATACTTCCCAGCAGGCTAAAATTTTAGTTTTTATTTAACTTGACTGTTGATTTAAAAAAAGTTTTATGACTTTGCATCCAGTGGGATTGTTTATATCAATAACAAATCATACACTTATTTACTATGACTTAATTCTTTTTTTTTTTTTTTTTTTTTGTGGGTACCGGGGGTCGACCTCAAGACCTCGCGCGCCAGCAGGCGCCCGTGCCGCTGAGCGATATCACCGTCCCCTTTTTCGTATGTGGGATCCGGGAGTCGAACTCGGGCCCTCGCGCTTGCCGGGCAGGCGCTTAAGCCACTGAGCCATCTCACCGGCCCTATGACTTAATTCTTAATGATACTTCAGGGTTTCTTTTTCAAGGTGTGTGTGTGTGTGTGTGTGTGTGTGTGTGTTTTAAAGGGAATTTATACAAGGTGGATATAATGATACAGTGTTTTGCTTGCTAGATATGAACTTTAAATTATGGCCTGATGAACAAAGATTGTAGAAAGCAATTCTTTTTCTAACCAGTCACTAAATAATTGTTTACTAAAAATAGGACCCTTGAAATAAAAGGATCTTTTAATGGTAATGATCTTTATATGTAGGTAAATCAGAAGCATCAAATTTAAGAATTTGGAAGAATAAATTACAAAGTGGTAAAAAAGAGTGCTTTTATACTCTAGCAGAAACTTGCCAATAATTTAGTTACTGTTTTTTACTTAAAATATTTACCTCTTTTTACATGCCTTTGCTTTTGATTTGCAAATGGTTCAAAGTTTAAAAACTCCTGTTCCTTGTCCCTTCTTACACCTACCCTTTTTGTCCTCCCACTTTGCCCATCTCTTTACTTCTCTCTCTCCCTTCCCAGTGAAAAGGAATTGGTGGGGAAAGACTCTGGCTTGATTTATTGGAAAGGATAAGAACTGAAGTCTAAACGGGTTTTATATTTCATTTATAAGTGGCTTTTCTTCCAGCACCAGACTTGTTTTTAGATGCTAGTATTGAGGCTGTAGTTGACAATAGTAGCTGTTTTCTTTTCTTTTTTTTTTCTTTTTATGATAGCCATCTTTGATTGCTATAGCAACATACCAAAAGAGAGTTTGCTTGATCTGGTGGCAATATGTCAAAGAGTTGCCTGAGCATAAGTCTCAAGTTTCTGAGATTACACTGATGTTTTCAGTTTCAGGGGAATGTGATAATGTATATTTTTCCCTGTGTCCTTTCTGCTTTAGTTCTGTTGTTTGTAAAGACTGTATGTTTAGGAATCACTTTAGATTCCTGGTAGTATTTTAAACCATTTGTTTCGTATAATTTGATTATTAGGGCTGAACATACTTGATTTCTTTCTTTTTTTTTTTTTTTTTCCTGTGCATGTGTTTTGTTCAAACTGTAGGTTAAAGTTTTTTTTCCTTGGTTATGCCAAGTAAAGGAGATTAACTGAATACCATATTAGGTTTGAAAAGCATATTTTATTTAACTTGCTCCATATATGCAGTATATATGGAACAGTATATATGTGCAATTATTTGGGCTTTAAAAACATCTTTTTAGTAGAAAGGGCCAACTTATAATAAATACTGTCATAGTATACTTAGATGAAAAGAAAATTGCAGGATTGAATTCTGTGATGATCATGAGTTTTGGTGATTGCATATGACAGAATCTGTTATTCTTCAGCTACTTTTATTCAGGTAGAAAAATAATAGTATCAATTATTAATCGTTTGGGAAATTAATTTATTTATTATTAAACAGCAACTTAAATCTCATGGATTTCTTTAAGGATATTTGTAAACTAACTTTCTAATTACAGAGATAAAATTGTTATCTGGTTGATTTGACTTTAGAAAATTTTATATGTAAAATTTAATAAACGTTTAAAAAGCTTCTTGCATTATTTCAAATTATTTCAGTAATTATTTATTGAACTACGATATTCCTGTTTTCACTTTGCTTTACAGTCATTTTAGGAAATAACTGTATGTCCTTTACTGTTGGAAAATGCTATTTTTTTTTTTTTTTTTTTTTTTTTTTTTTGTGGGAGCGGGGGTCGACCTCAGGACCTCGCGCGCCAGCAGGCGCCCATGCCGCTGAGCGATATCACTGGCCCTTTTTTCATATGTGGGTACCAGGAGTTGAACTCAGGACCTCGCGCTTGCCAGGCAGGTGCTTGTGCCGCTGAGCTATCTCACCGGCCCGGAAAATGCTGTCTAGCAGAGCCACATATAACAAAGTTATAAGCTGAATGTTATAAAAGATTAAAATGTGATATAGGCGGTAATATAATTGAGAAAGGAGTAGTTTTAAACTAGGAATGTAGATAGAAGCAGTTTAGGACTTGTGATCAGTAGTTGCTTTTGTTTTAAAATAGTTTTTAAAAAGCTTAAACAAAACCTTGGAACTTCGTTTTTATTTTTCTGTTACGTTATTTAGTTTTATGCATATTATAAAAGTGATTTCTAACTTCCAAATTCAGCTGCATTAATGTATAAATAAGGCACTTTCAGAATATTCCTTTTATTATTTAGAAGCCTTGTAGTTTGATTTTTAGAGATGTACTTCAAGAAAAATTTGGTGTTTTTTGTTTGGGGGATGGTTCTTGAACTCATGCCTCCCTGAGGCAGTCAGCCACCTTATAACTTAAAGATTCATTTTTATCAATAAACTGGCCTTCACAAATGGGACATTTTATCTCCTGTAGTAATCCGTTTAATATGATAGCCATTTACCACCTACGGCTGTTTACATTTAAGCTAATTGAAGTTAAGTGAAATGTAAAATTCAGATCCTTAGTCTCTTGGCACAATCTGAGTTCTAGGATTTTTGTTGCTACTAATTTAGTTGTTTCCAGGCCTTTTTAGGGAAGAGACTTAGACACATGCCTTTAAAAAGAAATTTTTTTTTTAATAATGTACGTAGTAATTCATACTGATACTTGGCAATCCAAGTTCAGGACTCTGGGGTCTTTATTTACTATTGCCATTCTTAAGTCTTTGTGTATCTTCTTTGTCCCATGCCAAACTACTGATTCTCAACTTTAATCCCTAAGTATAAATTCAAGTATCATAGAACAATGATACTGCCTTTTAGCTAGTATCATTACTGGAGGTGATTGTTTTTATTGTTGCTGTTATTGATATATACTTAGTTTTACAGATTTTCTTGGTTCATTTTGGTGTCTGTCCTATTAGGAATGTGCCCTGGAACTCCCATGTTTTAAAGTCACCCAGAATAAGTGTAATTCCTCTCTGATTTTGTCCCCAACTGGTTACATGGTGAGGTACATTTGTTTCATTTTTCTTTTAATTGTTGGGGGTTATATAAAATTTTAATCTTTTCATAATTACATAAAACGTGGTTCCAAGGTCAAATCTGTAAAACAAAGCATATTCTGAGAGAGAGAGAGAGAGAGAGAGAGAGAGAGAATGTACGTGTATGTGTATAGAGAGACAGACAGATGGACGGACACATGGACAGACAGGCATGGAGAGGGAACCATGAGCTGTTTTTCCCAAATAACCCTTTGATTTACTCATTTTGTATAAGATTATAGTTTTATTCCTTTCTGTGATTTTTTTCCTGTACACTGGTAAATGTTCATTTCTAAGACTGATGAGTCTTGTGCACATTGGGTGTAGATACCTTTACTTCTGTCTTGCATTTGAAGAAGCATCATTCCTTCACTGCACATTAGAAGGAGCGCAGCTTGGTTCTTTTAACTTGGATGTAAGGTAGGTTTTAGCTGTTCCTTTGCTTTGAGAACTTTTGAAATACAGTAACATCTAAGTATCTCTATACCTGCTGAAGGTAATTTCCCAGCATTTGGTAATTTTCTAAGTTCTGTCCAAATTTTCATTACTGTTTTGTTTCATGTTTTCTCCCTATAAATAAAACAAAATATTGAATTGTTAATTATGTGGAGTGGTGTTAAAATTTTCAAGATGAAAACATTTTATTTGTATTAAATATATTTTTTATGGATTTAATATGTGTGGTTATGATTATCTCAGCAATGAGGTTTTCATTCTCTCTAAACAAAAAGTGTAACTGCTTTCCCAGGCTCCCAGAATGGCAGAAGATGGAGTTCAAGAATAGGAAAATAATTGAGGTTAATCTCACATGCATTATATTGGTTGCCATTTATGAAAGTACACTTTTAAAAATTTTATCTTTTGTCTGTAACCCAGATTTCTTTTGGCGGTACTGGGGTTTGAACCCAGGGCCTCTGCACTGAGCTACGTCCCCAGACTCTTTTTTGATTTTTTTAAATTTTGAGACAGGGTCTTACTAAATTGCACGTTGCCCAGGCTGGACTCCAACGTGTGGTCCTCTAGCCTCAGCCTACGTGAGTGCTGGGATTACAGGGGTGGACCACCACACCTGGCCCAGTATCTTCTTAATGGTAGCTCAAAGTTTTTCTTTCCTTTTTGCCAAATAGAGTGAGGAGAGGGGATGCTGGAGTAGGAAAGGCTCAGAAAAGAAGTTTTCTTTGTTTTAAAGATTCTGTTTTATGGTGGAAGAGTTGGGAAGATGATTCTTGTTGGGTGGTTGGTGAATGACCATTTGTGCTTCCTTCATGGGGAGATAGCAAGGGAAAGAAGTTAGTAGTAAAGAACCCATGTCTTTGGTCCCAAGTGGGGAAGAACAGGACTCATTCTGTTTGAGTGCCACTGAGTGAAAAGAATCTGGGAAAAAAGAAATTAAAAAGTGACTTGCAAAAATGTTTTTTTACAGTACATGTGTTTGAAGTGCCAGTTCATTTTTCATGTATTGTTAAATGTTTAATTGGTGTTTTAAAGTGCTTCTGAGATCAGAAGAGGAAAAAAATGAAAGATGGTAAAAATCTTTCTCGTCTCTCCCTACTGGTATCTTTTCTGTTTCTATTACTGTTTTCTAAGTTCTGGTTAGTCTTTGGCAGCAATGTGAACAGAAACCTGTGTGTCCCAGAAGGCAAACCACATGAGTAACTGAGCAATTAATTGTGGAAGGCCATGTGCAATTGGAAGAAAAGGTTGTATACTTTGGCTCATTGATTAGTGTCCTAGGTAGCCACTAGAGGAGATGTAAAGAAGTGTTATTTGTGAGTGTCAGCTATGATTACCACTAATAATATACTGCTGCTTTTTCTTGGCAACAATATTATTTCACTGCTCTTTCATCTATTCTTTGCTGATTCTGGACTGTAGCTGACTTAGCTTACAAAAACAAGAGAGCAAACGGGTCTATAGACCAGAGAAGGAAGGTTTAGAGTTAATGGTAGGAGCCAGGTTTAGGGAATGCAGTGGATCAAAACAGGATAGGGGTAGAACAAAGGAAGACACACAGAATAGGGTAAGATAACGATTGAAGGAGCAGCAATTAAAGGAGCTTATGGTGGAGAATGAAGCAAGGTGCTATATTAAAATCCAGGTTGCAGTCAAACATCAGAACACGTAGTGGAGGATAGGCAGTTTAGATTAAAGTTGCATAATTTCGGTGCCAGAACATCTGTAGACACTGGAAAAGAGTATTATTGGGAAAACTTACATGGGTGTGAGACTGTGCCTTCCCTTGGCGGGGGGAAGTTCTTCCGGGTCTGCAGAGGCAACAGCTACTCTAGCTAAAATAGCAATCGTAGATTGCAGCATTACAATCTACATCTGGCAGTTCTGGGCTCCTAAGCTGTTGGGCTGATTCCTGGACTTTCATGGGAAATTAGGTTTTGATGCATTCTACTCTCTCAAAGTGGACAGATTTTTTTTTTTTTTTTTTTTGATCGTGGTTCATAAAATCTTAGTCTTTATTTGTGCAGAAACTTGGAGCTAGGAGGTTGACTTTTGGAAGCAGATTAGATTAGATTATTGTGATGTAACACACCACTGACATTTGCAAGAGGTGTACCTTGAAGCCTTCCAAAAGTCCCACTTTTGCAAATACCATTATGACATATAATTTTCCTCCATAAAATAAAATTTTTGCCCTGGCTGGCCCATTTAACAAAGATGTTTGTGCAGATGGCTTTTTCTTGTTTTTCACTAAGCATATGGTTAACTCATTCAGTTCATAAATCTGAGTGATCCCTAGTGATTTCCACCCTTGTATTTTTGGCCAACACTAGTCATTCCTTAAACCTCTTCATGTTTACCACCAGCTCTAGCAATTGGCTTGTTTTTAAATTTTGTGTCCATTTTCAATAGAAAGAACTTTAAAAATGATAGCTTTGGGAAAGTTACTGTGCCAGGAAGTTCCTGGCTTCAAGTAGAGGAAAAAAATAACCAGCAATAAACTACCCAGAAGGAGGGGTTCATTTGCAAGTGAAGCCATCAGTCCCTCTGGCGGGGGTGGGGTGGGGGTGGTGGGGGTGGTGAGACTCACCCTCAAGTCTGCAAACCTGTAGGTGACTATTCAGAGGTCCTTTTTTTGGAGGGTCTTGAATAGTTGAAACTGACACCAAATCCATCAGTGTCTAGGATCTCCTTTTTGTATGTGGAGTTTTGGGGAAAACACTTAAAGCAGTTTGTTTGTAAATTAATACAACTTGCGTATCTTTTATCTGAAATGCTTGACACCAGAGCTGCTTCAGATTTTGAGTTTTTTGGAGTTTGAAATAATTGCGCACTTTACTGGTTGAGTATGTATGCCATGGCACTCAGAAAAGTTTTAGATTTTAGATTCTGATTTTTGGATTAAGAATGATCCACCTGTATTAACCTTAGTAATAATTTTATGACAGAGACACTATGCTTCTAAGCATATTACATAAAAGTTCTTAGAAGAAACAGGAATTAAACATTAGGTGTTTCTGTGTCTTTGTTGTCAGTTCTGGTATGATTTCCCTCTAGAACTTCATGACCATAACACTTTCTTACCTTTATTCAAGATGGGTGTTTAGTTCTGGGGATAAAGGTAGTAGTGTGGTTCTCTTGCTGATATAGGGATGATAGTTTGATTCCTTTGGGTTGCTTACATGTTTTTCTTACTTGGAAATTTCACTAGTTTGTAAGTAATGATAGCTGTTGTCATTTGATGGTGCACACCTTCTACTGCTTGTGATTTCTACTCAGTTCATACCACCACCATTTTTAGTGTCAGTTACTAACATGAATTTAACCTTCTGCCCACAGAAGTAAGAAAATTGTCATGTTTGATCTCTTATTGAGGAAGGTTTATTGGGTTTTCTTACATACCTTTGAACATAGAGTGAATCTTTTTATTATTTGTCTTTATAAAATTTTTCAGCCGTGTAATTGAAAATTACTGATGTAGAAGAATTTGTATTTTGTTGAATGAATTCACTTAATTCTTTTTTTTTTTTTTTTTTTATATGCGTGTACCAGGAGTCAAACTCAGAACCTCGCGCTTGCCAGGCAGGCACTTATGCTGTTGAGCTATAACACTAGCCTGAATTCACTTAATTCTTACAGAGTAAAATTAAATTATATTTAGAAAATACTATTTTAATTAAACACTGACACTATCATTTGCTCTTCTTTTAATTTTTATTATTTAATGCTTTAACATGTCTGTAGTTTACAGGTTATAAAGTTTCAAGATTGAACCTAGGGCCTTCACATGGAGCTATATCTCCAGACCCTCACCCCCTTTAAAATATTTTTAAAATTTTGAGACAGGGTCTCCCTAAAGCACTAAGCTATGCACGCTGGGCTTGAACTGGTGATCTTCCTGCGTCATCACTCCCAGAGTGCTGGGATTACGGGCTTATACCAGCATGCCTAGCTTCAAAATTTAATTTTACATACAGTGTAATTTTAATGTTATATACAATGCTAAGTGTTTTTTTTTTTTTTTTTTTGTGGGTACCGGGGGGGTCGACCTCAGGACCTCGCGCGCCAGCAGGCGCCTGTGCCGCTGAGCGATATCACCGGCCCCTTTTTCGTATGTGGGATCCGGGAGTCGAACTCGGGCCCTCGCGCTTGCCGGGCAGGCGCTTAAGCCGCTGAGCCATCTCACCAGCCCAATGCTAAGTGTTTTGACGCTCTACTTATTGGAACTTTCTATGAGTTCTGTTCAAGGAGAACATTTGTAAGTTGGATTCGTTCATAAGTCTGACAGAGTGGGCATTATACAGTACACCTGTGAAAGTTTGCAACTTAAATATTCCTAAGTCAGGGACTTACTGTATTTAATTGTCTGTTCACTCATCTGTTCACCTACATAACCATGCTGCCATGTTATCTGTGTTTGTTGAGGTTAGAAAGACATTTCTATGCTAGGAGCTCTAGTTCAATGGGGTCTCTTGAGTTGGTAACGTCAGGCTTTCAAATTTCTGACATTTTAAACTTATTTTTGTCATTTCTGAAGAAAAGAATCTCTGGGTTTCAGTAAGAGGTTTAACATTTAATAAAGAAATGTATCTTTGTTTTACCCTCTTTTAATTATGTTTGGGGGGGATGTGCTGTGATACAATTTGAAAAGTAAAGCCAGATATCTCTTAATTCTTATTTTACTGTTCTATTACAAAGTGATAGTATTACATTTACAGAATGTCACAGCTTTAAGGACTACTTATTTTTGCAAATGTTTTATAAGCAGACTTTATAAAACTAAATCTTTCGTAGAACCATACTATATAAAGCAGTAAAATCATTACTTTTCCTGCTTGAAGATGGTGTGAAAACAATTTGTCTTGAGGTCTCTAAGGCACATTCACAGAACCTGGGAGTTCAGAGGCATACAGAAAGTTCAGATTCAACCCAGCCCCTCCATTTTTGTGGGTGAGGAAGCTAAAAGGTTCTATAATGTCTGTGGATAGCAAACATAAAATAAATTTGCAAAGTTTCATCAAGCCCATTCGTCTTCTTCCCATATATTTAGCACTGGGTTGTGACAAGAACAAGAATGCTTTTTGTAAAGCTTTGTAATTTCTCCTTTATTTTTTTCTGTTTTTTTCCCTAAAAGTTTAGAGAAGCTTTTAACTTTGTTTACTCCGAAGCCAGAAGGAACTTTTATTTTTCCTGAAGCATTAAAATTGCCTATTGAATCTGGGAGATATCCAGCAGGAAGAACGTAGGAGGAGGCTGGTTGTGGGATGGGGAAGGAAGGTGAAGAGCTGCTGGTCATTAGGGAGAATAGGAGATTTCGTTCATCATAGCTACAGGCTATTTAGAAATGATAAACCAACTAACTCACTGGGCGTTGGAGTAACTTACTCGGGAGTCATTTGGCTCATTAGTGGGAAAGTCAGAATTGCAGTCTGATCTCTCATGAAGCTGTGTTTCTTTTTTTTTTTTTTTTTTGTGGGTACCGGGGGGTCGACCTCAGGACCTCACGCGCCAGCAGGTGCCCGTGCCGCTGAGCGATATCACTGGCCCTTTTTTCGTATGTGGGATCCGGGAGTTGAACTCGGGCCGTTGAACTCGGGCCCTCGCGCTTGCCAGGCAGGCGCTTACGCTGCTGAGCCATCTCACCGGCCCGAAGCTGTGTTTCTTTTGAATTTTTTGTATTCTTTTGTTTTTATGGCTGTCTGGGTAGCTATAATTTCTAAGCGATAGGGTGTTATATTTCTCAAGTAGAGGTATTTCATCTTTAAGACGTAGGTCCTATAAATTAATGTTTTTCTTTGTCTTTTAAAAAATCTTAAGCTCTGGAACATGATTCTGCTTTGAATGAAGGGTACTTCTATCTGCCAAAATGATTATCAAGCTTCTCTAGTCATTTATTTTCTTGAAATGGAAATAAAACTTTCTGAGCACAGCCTTACTGAATATGGATTTCAGGGCCATAATAATGCTTCTTGCCTCTGCAGATTCTGAATTGATCTGAGTTTGGCAGTGAATTATGTATGCGTTATTTCAGGAATTTTGCACATTCCCTGCTTTAAACCACTGATTATTTTTGTAAAATGCTGTTGTGTGGATTTGGCTCATTCCATTGACGCTGAACTCATCAGATGGCTATATTGTCTTCTAGGAATGTGACTTGAATTGATTAAATGGCATAGGCAGCAACATCTGTTTTATAAAGCTGGTTTAGTTTCCTAAAACTTTGAACTTTCAAATTTACAGCTTACAAATAGAATAAAATATATTTTTTTCTGCCATAAAAAGATTTTCAGAGTTTTGAGGATAGCTTGTTTAAATCTTATTCTTAACATAATTATTTTTGTAACTCATTCTATTAATTTTCAAGGAAAAGTCACATAAAGAATGTTGGAAATTTATAGTCTCAGATAAAAGCTTTGGGTGGTCTTCTAGAAAAATGCATCTGTGTAGGTACTTGATAAACTGCATGTAAAAAACAAAAGGCAACCCCCCCAAAAAACTACATGCAGTTGTGGGAGGGAGTAGAGTTCCCTGTGTGACTCTCTATCAACTTGATCCCTCGTTGATGTCCTTTGCTTCTGGGTATTATTATATATTAATAATGCTGCTCACTGTGTACAGAGTTACCTTCTTTTATACACAGCTCTTAGATTTGGATCACCATTAAAATTTTTTTATGATGTTAATCCACATATGTATCACTTTTATTTTTCTGTGTTGTTGTCTGCCTTTTTTTCCTCATCCTTCGTATTTCTCTTCCCATCAAGGAAATATATCCATCATAGACTTTCTTGATTTTTTTTGTTTGTGGGTACCGGGAATCGAACTCAGGACCTTGCACGTGCCAGGCAAGTGCTTATGCTGCTGATCTGTATCACTGGCCCTCTTGATTTATTAACCCAATCTTTATTTGGATACATTGGATGATCAAAATTTGTAAAATAATTTATATGGTATTCCAGTAAACATGATTACCCAATTTGGTCTTGTCAAGATCCTTTCCTCTATGCTTTCTGAATGTAGTATTTCCAAATGATATTTTCATTTGAGGATGGAATACTTTTAAGAAGATTGAGACTGATAGAGATAGATAGCCCCACATAATAAGCCACGAGGGTTTATCATATCAGTGGACATTTATTGTATTTGGTTGATCCAGTAGTCTTTGTACAGTGAGTTTTCTTTCACAGTTGGGAATCTTGCTGATGTCTTCAAGGCTGGCATTGGTATTTACTAAATAACCTTGACAGTGGCTGTTGTTCTTTTGTAACCCTCTCTCTAAATCTGATCTGTTATCTGTTTTAGACTCAGAAGATGAACCTATTTGCCCTCCCTGTGCCCTTTGTTATAACAGTAGCCATCTGCTGTGATACGAAGTTTCATATTTTCTATCTCCCTCGGCTTTTTTTTTCTTTAAAAAAAAAATATAATTTGCTAAGTGCTTTCTTATTCAGCAGTTATCTGTAACCATTAAAATAATTCAAATGTCATGACTAGAAAATAGGGTACTACCTTTGAAGTGTACTTCATATAGGCTTGTATTTTGTGTTTCTTTTCCCCCAAGTGGCTAGAGGCTCACTGAGGATAGCCCATGTACATACTCTGCCATGGGCACCTTAACCCAGAACCTGCTCAGTATATTCAACAATAGCTCGCTCCACAAGTACTAGTTGAATGAATTCCTAAGAGAATTAAAAACCTGAAAGGAAAGATTCTTTTTTTCACCTGTTCTTGATGTTTAAAATTAGTTTGAACTACAAATGGTGCTTTACTGCTAAATGTGATAATATATTATGAACATAATCAGTGTTTTGGTTCAGCATCATGAGGAAAAGGTTCAGAGTTGAAGTAATCTGCCCAAAGTCAGAAAGTGAATAAATGACAGAGCAGGCTTCAAAAACAGGCAGCCTCTGTGCTTAACCACAATGAGTTTGGCCCAGTATTTATCGAGACCCAGTTCTACAATTTCCCACCAATTCCCTTCTCCCCATATTTGGAATTGCATCTAGGGCCTTCACATTGAGCTATCTCCCTAGCCCTTCTTTCATTCTTCGTTTTGAGACAGGATCTCAGCAAGTTGCACAGGCTGAGCTCAAACTCCTGTCTCAGCCCCTCAGAGTCCTGGGACCATGGATGTGTACCACCATGCCCCGCTTCCCACTGATTTCTTTGAGTGACATTGTGGAGATTACTAACTGGTGACAAGAAAAATATGGAACACTGATAATTTAGTGAGTTGGCTTCCTCTGTGACCTTATTTCTCTACTGCTGGTGATCAAAGTTTTAAGTCACCCTTCTTTTCTTAAATGTAAGTGCATTCAGCAAGGCCTGTGATCGCAGTGCTATGATCGATCCCAGTGCTGTGGGAGGCAGAGGCAGGATGATCCATGGTTCAAGCCCAGTCTGGGCAGTTAGTGACTCAGCCAGAGCCTGTCTTAAAACTAGAAAATAAAAGGGCTGAGGATGCTGCTTAGTGATGCGGAGCACTTGCCTAGCATATGCAAGGTCCTGAGTTCAGCACCCCCCAAACAAAACAAAACAACAAAAGGCAAGCTTAAGGGTAGCTTCTAAAGCACCAAATGGAAATAGCCAAGCTTGTAGGCCTACAGTATACTAAATTGTTAACATTGTAAAAAGCATAAGAGTGCTTTGGAAGTATTGAATGTCTGCTGTGTGGGCGTTATTACACTTTATTTGGTCTAAGATGAAATAAGACACTTAAGGGCCGGTGAGATGGCTCAGCGGCTTAAGCGCCTGCCCGGCAAGCGCGAGGGCCCGAGTTCGACTCCCGGAACCCACATACGAAAAAGGGGCCGGTGATATCGCTCAGCGGCACGGGCGCGCAGGCGCCCAAGGTCCTGAGGTCGACCCCCCGGTACCCACAAAAAAAAAAAAAAAAAAAAGAAATAAGACACTTAAAAAAAAAGGATTGGTATCATTTTATTAAATGAATCAGTGAATTATATGTTGTATGTAAATTTAATCGTATACATTTTTTTTGTGTGTGTGTGGGTACTGGGAGTTGAGCTCAGGACCTTGCGCTTGCCAGCAGGCGCCCGTGCGCTGAGCGATATCACCGGCCCTTTTTTCGTATGTGGGTTCTGGGAGTCGAACTTGGGACCTTGCGCTTGCCAGGCAGGCGCTTATGCTGCTGAGCTATCTCAGCAGTCCTCGTATGTATTTTTAATAGGCTACTTAAAATGTTTTTTTTTTTTTTTCTCCTTTATTTCAACTGTGACAGGTTTTGGCTCTGCTGATAAAAATATTACCTGATTAAAAAAGTTTACCATAGAAAACAGTCATAACTTTGAACTTGAAATTATTTTTTCTGAGAAAATTTGCCTTTCTAAATGATGTTTTTTTTTTTTTTTTTTTTTTTTTTGGTAAATGGAAATGGGACCAAGAGATGGAGAGAGTGGTGAGAGAGGAAGGGGACGAACAAAAGAATTAGGATGTATTATGTATGTGTACTAACTCCTTATGAGGAATGTTATTATGTACTAATAAATAATTGAAAAAATAAATGATGTTCTTTGTGGAATAAACGTATTAATTTTAGATTATTAGTTTCTTAAATTTTGGAATATGGTGTTAGGACAGATACATGTTATTTCTTGAGGTTGGGCAAAGGAAAGGAGACTTATATTAGACCATAGATTATTTCTCCTGGTACAAGTTTGAATTAAAAAACAAAAAGCTGGGCATGGTGGCTCACACCTGTAATTCTAGCACTCTGGGAGGCTCAGGCAGGAGGAGTGGAAGTTTGAGTCCAGCCTGGGCAACTTGGGTAGAGCCTGTTTCAAAACAAAAAGAGGATGTAGCTCATTGCAGAGGTCCCAATACTGGGGCTGGGGAGAGTGCTTAATAAGTATGGAGTCCCAGTGTTAAAATTTGATGACTGTTTAACCATATGGGAACTGTTTTCTGGAAAGTTCTTTAGGGCAATCAGAGCTAATGCTTTTACATGTTTGGTGAAAGCAGAAATTTAGGCATTTGATGAAAGTATTTTCTAACAGAGAATGTTTAAAAGTCAGATGATAAGCTTCTGTGAGCCTGAAGGGTGACACAATTCACTGCTCCTAAATAAGAACTTAGTGTTTCTTGCAGATGAGGATATTGCTGTAGAAAACAATTTGACATAAAAATAAAGTGTGTGTGAAACTTGTATCACTTTTGTGTAAAATTTTTGGTTTTTTCTTTCTTTTTTTTTTTTTTTTTTGTGGGGTCCCGGGGGTCAACCTCAGGACCTTGTGCGCCAGGAGGCGCCCATGCCGCTGAGCGATATCACCGGCCCTTTTTTCATATGTGGGTTCCGGGAGTCGAACTCGGGCCCTCGTGCTTGCCAGGCATGGCTGAGAGTAGGTTTACAAAGTCTATTAAAAATCAAGGTTTGCTTTGGTACACAGGATACAGTATGTTTCTCTGTCTAGTACTGTATAAAAAGGGCCAGTAGGAGACATTAACCTTGTGTGGTTGTACTCTGACGTACTGAGGCTTAAAGTCTTGGTTCCTGATCATCTACATCTTTATTCAAAGTTAAAGCTGTAATTCATCGTGTTAATTTTCCTAGAGTGTGTTGATCCATTTAGTTTTTCTTGTTTACCAAACAATTTTTGGGTGCTTATTATGTGGAGGTCAAGTGGTAAGATCTGTGACTTTAAGAGTTTTTGAATCCCTCTCAGTTCTCACTGGGCAGAGGCTGGTCTAGACTTCTGTTGGGGTCAGAGAAGAGAAAGCGATTTATTCTCCCTGGGGTTGATGAAAAACTGCAAAAGTGGGTGAAACTAACACCTTTAAAGATGTGTTGGATTTCACTAGGAGGGAAGGAAATAGACAACACAAGAAAGGCATGAATTTTTTTAATCATGTGACATGTGTGGCATGATACACTGATTCCTCTTGAGTCACTTGAACATGGAATCTTGTGTCAGTAAGGGACAGATAGGTAGGTTGAGGTCAGATACAATCAGAGGTACAGTCAGACCTAAGTGGGAGAAAAAGATAAAATGCTTAAAACATTTTTTTTTTTTTTCCTTTCAGGGCTGGGCTGCAGCTCAGTTGCAGAGTGCTTGCTTAGGATGTGTGAGGCCCTGGGTTCAATCCTCAGTGCTGGGGGCGAGGGGATGGGGGAGGGTCATGTTTATCTGCCATGCCAAATCAACACTATTGATGATACTTCTTATTGTTAATGAGTTTGTGCTTTCATAGGCATTTTCTAAGTTGTGTTCTCCTATGTAAAAATTTCCTATCAGAAGGATTGCTTTTATGTGAACATGTTAATATTTTTGGCTTTCTATAAAAGAGGATGGATTGCTGGGTGGTAAATGCCAATTTAAAATGTTAGACTCCTTTGATTAAAAAATCATAAAGTGTTGCTTTCTAATTTTCATGATTTTTAGCTAGCAGCTGGTGAGTAACTGCTTTTGAAGCAGTTAGAGCTCCCATTTTTGTCCCAGAAGAACATCTTACTGATGAAAATAGAGTTGCGGTTGTGCTAAATGACTGGAGAATGGACAAAGAGATAAAGCAGAGAACAGGGGTAGAGTTCCTTATGGCAGTGAGCCAGGGGCTTGCTGACATTTACAGATAACTGAAGAAAGCATGTGCTGTGTTTCTCGTACTGTCAAGATAGATGCTGCCTGAATTGTGGTAGAAGGGCAAGGCTGGCCCTCCTGCTGTGTGCACAGGTCCATTTTTGCAGTTAGGCTTCATGTGTGCTGCTGTATTTTTACTCACTTAAATTCAGTATCATTGTATGGATCACAAGGGTGATGATTTAGATTAAAGAAGAACAAATTTTTTTTATCAGTAGCTAAAAACATACTTTGTCTTGACAGCAGCACCAGATTGCTGTGTGGACTTGTTTACTATTCAAACTGCTGTATAACTTTGTAAGATTCCTATTGATATGTTTTCCTAGCAAAATAAGATATTAATGTAGATGATTAGATATAAATGCCTTTAAAATTTTAGGCCATGTCTGCTTAGTTAATTCACTTTTACTAATCAAATAGTGCCCCTAAACACAGAGACTTAACCAGTTATGTCTCAACCAGCTCAGATCAAAACATCAGATTCTTAAACCATGTAGACACTGCTGAACTACCAGAGTTAAAATTTTATAGTGTAAATGCAGCCTTGATTGTCAGTGTTTCTACTTTTTCTGACTACTTATTTTAAATTTAGAAGGAAATGGTAGTAGATATTTTGATGGCATAATTTATTGTTGGTGGCTCCATGTTTGTTTTTTGTTTAAAAATTTGTTTTTAGTTAACAAGTCTTATTCCTAGTTGGAAACCCGGTTACTCAGTTCCATAACATACTGTGCCATTACTCCTCTGCCCTAATCACAAATTTTATTGCCAGTTTTGGAAAGAAAAGCACTCTTATCTCATGCCTCATTTCTCTGGGTCTAGAAACTGAATTTTAAGAACTATTGAGCTGAAGGCTGAGCCAGTCAGACCTCTTTTGTTAGTTGTGCCTTATTTATTGGCCCTCCACTTCAGTTTTTCTCTGTAGAAACACCCAGAAAGCCTCTACGGTGTTCTTAGGTAGCATACAGGCTGTACAGAATTTGTTCCTTCAAGGCAAGGACACCTGCAATAAAACAAAACAAAACAAACAAGACAAGACAAAAAACTTTTAGGCTGGCATGGTAGCGCACACCTGTAATCCCAGCACTGGGGAGGCTGAGGCAGGAGGATTGTCGTGAGTTTGAGGCCAGTCTGGGCTACATACACAGTGAGTTCAAGGTTAGCCTGGACTATATATGAAGACCCTGTTTCAAAAAACCAAAATAAACAAAACCCTTTAAAAATATATTTTATGCTCCAGGGATATAGCTCAGTGGCACAAGCGCCTGCCTGGCAAACGCAAGGTCCTGAGTTCGGTTCCTAGTACCAAAAAAAAAAAAAAAAGTATTTTAAATTAAACATTTATTTCAAGCTTTTCAGTTAATCTTTTTCATTTCTACTTAGACTTATTTTACTTCTGTTTGTTTATGATTTGTTTTTCTTAAAATAACTCTTATAAAATTTGTTGTATTTATCATTTAGGAACCTACAGTATGACATGTATTTATTTCCAGGCATTTCCTAGCCTTTTCTATTTCTAATTTGTTTGAAAGGATTTCCTCTTTCATCTGCTGTATTTGTAGACAGTTCTTAGTCATTTTCTTCATGTGTCCTACCCCTATTGTCGCTCTTATCTGGTGTTTCTTGGGTGTTCTTGATGACCATCCAAAATTGCATCCTCCCCTCCCCTCCCCTCTTCTCTCCTTTCTTTTCCTCTTGTTATTTTTTTATTTTTTGGAGATAGGGTCTCACTAAGTTGCCCAGGCTGGGCTGGAACACAGGACCCTCCTGCCTCAGCCAACTTGTGTGCTGGGATTAAGACATGTGCAAAGCACTTGGCTCAAGATGTATATTTTAGTGTTGAAGCATAGGAATAGATTGTTCTTGTCATTGCCCTGGAAATGGAGTGATCTTCAACTTTCACTCTCTGAGATAGGTTTGTTTAGCACTTTGAGGTATTTATTTCCTTCCTATATATAATATGACAAGGAAGAATAGTTCTACATTCCTAGAAAAAGTTCTCTGAAGCCACAGAATATAATCTTTGTACTAAAAAAGTGGTGTATTTTATTTTCTCTTTAAATATGTTTAAATGAAATTAGATTCTAATTTTCATTTCTTTTTATTTTGGATTTGGAATTGTGTTTCTGTTTTCCTTTGGTTATTTTTTTTAAAGTAAGCAGGTAGGAATCCTATTTATTATATACAAGAGTTAAATTTTCTCTAGCTATATGACAGTTTTCAGATTTTGGTGTATTTGATTTAAAAAGTATTTTATTATGTTCTGTTGTTTGGGAGGCAAGAAGAGAGTGTCTGGCTGCATAAGGTCAGGGGCAGGAATCTTTGCAGCAAGGAGGATGTGGAAGGATTTGGTTCTACAAAGACAATAGCCACCACCCTTTCATAACCTGATATGTTTCTTATGGTTGTTTCGTGTGTGTGCGCGCGTGCACGCGCGTGTGTGTGCGCGCGTGCACGCGCGTGTGTGTGTTTCCTAAATTCTTTTAGTGGATATTAAGCCTTAAAAAAATTACCTTAACTATTTTAAGCTGCTTTTCTGGCATTTTATTGTCCTTGTTAACTGAGAAAATGAATACCATTTTAGGTAGGACAAAGTTATTAATAGCTTGGGTAAGTTTTTCTTTGCCTTCTCTTTGATAATCCCTTGCTGATTTGAAATAATTTGCGTTCTGACTTTTGATGCTGTGGTATTTTAATTAAACCTAGATTTCTGTGCCCTTAAAATTCTCATATTTTTGAGAGTTAAAAACACATAACTTTAAATTGAGAGTTTGATTAGTGTTCTACCCCTCATTCTTGAGAGCACCAATTGTTTTATAAACTGTAGATAAATAGTAGCTAAAAGAATGGAGTTTTCCTTGAGGTATTTGATAGGAAATTACTCACTTGACTAAAGCAAGCTGTAATTTTTCAAGGTAGCAACACAAACATCTGAAGATAATAAAGTTTCCCATATTTTCATTGACAAGGTCAATTTGTATTGTTATCACATATTTAAAACAAAGTAACACAGTTTATGCAGTAATTGAAACAAGTAAACTTTAAAAAGCATGGAATGCAAAGGAGTTTTGAGAAATTAATTCAACAGAAGTATCGGATTGTTTGACACGTTGCCTACATGATTGTGTTTTGGATTGCTTCCTGAAAAAATAGATCTTGAAGCTATTAATGTAAAGCATAGGTTGTATAACAGAGAGGAATGTACTTCATATTTGGTATAGTGAGCATTTTTTCTGTATTTATAAGTTTCATACTTAACAAAAATGAATAGAGTTGCATGTACTTTAATAGCAATGCATTATGAATTCCTTTTGCAAATTGTGACAGAGTCAAGCCCAAACATTACTATAATGCATTCGTGACAAAAACCCTCTCAGAAAAATAGCTATGGAGAAGCTTTCACAATGTGATAAAGAGTATCTACAAAATTCTATAGCTAACATTTTATTTCATGGTGAAAGACTGAATACTGTTCCCCCTAAAATCTGGAATGAAGCAAAGATGCCTGCTTTCACTGTTCTCATTCAGTAATGCTTGAGTCTAGTAAGTGCAGCAACATAAGATAAAAAAAGACATACAGGTTAGAAAGAAAGAAATAAGGCTGTTCCATTTTGCAGACAACATGATTGTTTATATAGGAAACCCCAAAGAATCTAGTAAGAAAATAAAAACAAAAACCTAGAACTTCTGGATGTAGTGGCTCATATCTGTAATCCTAGCACAGGGGTGGCTGAGGCAGGAGTATTGCTTTCGAGTTCAGGGTCAGCCTGGACTATATAGTGAGACCCTGTCCAAAAAACAAATACAAATAAACATGAACAAATAAAAACAAGTAATACCTCTCTAAAGTTAATAGTTTGCAGGGTTACAGGATGCAAAATAAATATACAAAAGTTAATAGAATTTCTGTGTATTAGCAGTGATCATGTGGACACCATTTATAATTGCTTAAAATACTTAGGTGCAAATATAACAAAACACATAAAGGTTTCAGGGGAATGACACCCTTTTAACCTCTGGTACTAGAGGAATTGGATATCCATAATAAAAAGTTAATTTAAGTCTCACACGTTACACAAAAAGTAATTCAAAACAAAGCACAGAATTTTTGTGTAAAACTATAAAACTTTTACCAAAAAAAAAAAAAAAAAAAAAGAAAGAAAAAGAAATTTTCCGGTTGAGGGTTAAGGGTTCTTAAATCTGATACAAAGAGTATGATCTATAAGAAGATAAATTGGCTGGGTGACAAGTGTGAGCCTAGCCTGGACAAAATAAGAAGTGCTGAGGATGTAGTTCAGTGCATTATGTGGTCTGCGTCCCTGGAACTGGGGTGGGCGGGGAATACATTAGATTGTTTCAAAATTAAGAACTTTTGCTCTGCAAAAAATCCCTTTGAAAGGCTAGGAAGACTGGCTGTGGAGTGGGAGAAAATATTGTAAACTATATATCTGAAAAGAACTCGTATCTGGAATATATATATATATATTTTCAAAGCTCAATAGTAAAGAACAGCCGATTAGAAAATGGGCGAAGACACGAAGAGATACACAAATGGCAAGTAAGAATATAAAATGTTCAACATCATTAGCTGTTAGAGAAATGCAGTTTAAAACTGCAGTGAACTGTCACCACACACCTGTGAGAATAGCTAAAATAAAAAAATTAGTGACAAGAAATGCTAGAGAGGATGTAGTGATGTGGAATCACTTTTACATGTTTGTCTTACTTTTCTCATTGCTGCGACAAAATACCCAACATCTAAAGTTAAAGGAGAAAAAGGTTTATTTAGCTCACAGTTTGTAGAGGTTTCGGCCCATAATTGACTGGCTCCAAGGCAGGGTAGCATGGCAGAGGGGCATCGCAGAGGAGACACAGTTCATGGCGGGCGGAAGGTAGTAAAGCAGTGAAGTAGTGAAGTAGCAGCAAGCGATAAGCAGCAACAGTGGCCCCTTCCTGTCTCTTATATTCTATCTAGGGCAGGGCACCTTTGATCCTAGCATCACACATGAATCAGTCCCAGCACCACATCCTTCATCCCAGCAGCACACACCCTAGATCCAGTACCCTCTGAAAAGCTCCACCTATGACTGCATGATGCTCTGGAGGACATCTAGACACGACCCGTAACATTGTTGCTGAAGGTGATGTACAGTGGTACAGTGGGTGCTTTCATAAAAACTAAACCTACTCTGCAATCCAGTGGTCATATTTCTAGACACTTATGCTAGAAAAATGAAAACATATATGTTCACACAAGACCCATACATCATTGTATATGGCAGCCTTATTTGTAGAAGCTCAAGGTGGAAACAGCGTAGATGTCCTTCCGCAGGTAAGAGTTTAAACTAACTGTATATGCATACAACTGGATGCTGTTGGTTAATGAAAAGGAGCAAAATAAGTTGGATAAATTGCCGGGGAATTATGTTGAGTTAAAAAGCAAATCTTAGAGGTTATGTACGGTGTGATTCCATTTATCTAACATTCTTGAAATGACAAAATACTGGACACACAGAAGAGATGAGTGGTTGTCAGAGGTTTAGGTGCAGGGGGAATGGGAAGAAAATTGTTATAGCTATAAAAGAGGAACATGAGGGATTCTTGTGATGGAAATGTTCTGTGTTTTAATGACATCTGTGTCAGTATCCTGGTTGTGATATTGTATCATAGTTTCGCAGGCAGTTAGCATTGGGGTAACTAGATAAAAAGAGTATATAGGATCTTTTGGTATTATTTCTTATAATTGCATATGAATCAGATTATCTCAAAATGAAAATAATATAATTATCTACATTATTATTATTATTATTATTATTGTTATTATTATTGAGATAGGGTCACACTATATAGTTCAGGCTGGCCTTGCACTTACTATGTAGCCCATGCTGGCCTTGAACTCACAGTGATCCTTCTGCTTCAGCCTCCCAGTACTGAGATTACAGGCATGCACCACCACATCTGGCTTAAAAATTAAAATTTAATATAAATGAATATAATAATAATATGAATTCATTTTACTAGGTAGGGATTCATTTTCTACTTTGTTTCTTGTCATCAGCATATATTGCTGGCTATACAAAGTTTGAACTCGGATCAATTACCTATTTCCTGGCCGAGGATATAGCTCAGTGGCACAAGCACCTGCCTGGCAAGCACAAGGTCCTGAGTTCGATTCCTGGTACCAAAAAAACACACAAAAAAACCTATTTCTGTGACTAGTTGATGAAATTTGAGGACCTTTGAATAATGTATTTTTATGTGAATACTTAGCTGTCTTCAAACTACTCAAAAACATGGTTTTAGAAGTATAAAATTTGATCTTGTTGGCCATTATATTAATTTCTTCATGTCTAGGAATTTCTTTTTAGAATGAATAATAATAACAACAATATGTAACAGTGATTTTATGATTTCTTAATTATGTTATGTAAAATGTAATACTGGTGAGGAGCCAGTAATGTTGCCCAGATTGTTGTGGTCCTGAAAAAACATGAATAAATCCAGTGAATGAGTGAGAAAAGTGACACTGTTGTTGGCACTCTGAAATTCTGCAGGGACTTACATTTTAGCCAAAATCAATTCTGTCTTCTTGCTGTGTTCAAGAGGCTTTTCACTGATTTCTGTTGAGAGGAAACCCTTTTTTTTTTTTTTAACTTAAAATGAAAAAAAGGCAGTACTCTTTAGGCCCTGTGGATTATTAAGATCTTTTAGCAGCAAGTTGCTCTTTCTTTGGGAAATTGGCTGTTAAAGTCAGAGGGAACTCTTAATAGTTGGCCTGGTGTTTGATTAAATGGAACAGCTGGACCAGTACAGATTCCAGATTTAATGGGGCAGATACTTATCTCTACATATCCTCTGTGATTAGCGTTGTTATTTTTCTATATTATAGAAATGTAATTTTAGGTTATATTGTTTTACATTATAAAATTTAAAAAAATGTTAGAGAAAACCTGATAAATTGAACTTTTTTCCTTTTTGGAAAGACTTAAAAGCATGTGAATAAAACATAACATAAGTAAAATGGTATTTGTGTAGCATGTTGGGATAGTTTATACTTCTGAGGACCTCAAACTAACTGTGATACTGGGATAAAGACAGTGGTAGCCACTAACTGGAGTGTTATTTATGGGCCAGGCATTGTTCAAAGCACTTCTCATGTGTTGACCCATTTTTTCTTGTTACTGTTATTGTGTGGTAGGGACATACTGTGATTTCCTGGAGTGGTTAAGTAATCCCCCAAACCAAAGGACAGGTAAGTGATAGAGGAAGGTATCTGGCCCCAAAGTCTTTGGGGACTCTGTGAACTGGAGTCATTAAGACAGTTTGCCTGGAGAACAAAAAATGAGAGCAAGTGTGAGTAGGATAGTGATACAAGTAAACAGGTGTCAAGAGGCAAAATTGCAAGTTTAGTTTAAAGATCTTAATTAGTTTTTACTTGAAGAATCTAAAATTGGGCCACACCTTATTGTAAAATTGAGTATTCCAATGGATGAACAGATTTGCTTTGTAGGCAGAAATGGGCTGAGGAAAGCAGAAACAGAGATTGGTTATAGAGATAAAGCAGAGGGGCACTTCCTCAGCATGCCTGCGCAGGCAGACGTTGCCTCCAGTGATCAATCGCTATGAAAATCTTGATTTTTAGAAAAAAAAATTTTTTTTTTTGTGGGTACCGGGGGTCGACCTCAGGACCTTGTGCACCAGCAGGCGCCCGTGCCGCTGAGCGATATCACCGGCCCTTTTTTGGTATGTGGGTTCCGGGAGTCGAACTCGGGCCCTTGCGCTTGCCAGGCAGGCGCTTATGCCGCTGAGCCATCTCACCAACCCTAGAAAATATTTTAAACTGTTCTGTTCAGCCCAGAGTTCAGTTTGACTTCATAGCACCTAGAATGATTGACCTCATTCTGATGTGATCTGGTCTTCTGGAACCTTGGCCTTGAACTCAGGAGGCTAGTCCAAGATGATCACCTCTAAATTTTATTTAACACCTACTCATATGACATAGCAGTAAGCAGATGTTTGGAGAGCAGTAGAAAATATGGGTTAGATTAGTTAGGGAGAGAATTTGCATTGAAAGGTATGGGCTTGGGAACACATTTTCTTGTGTTCTTTTTAGAGGAGTAACAAAGAGCTATCGCAGGTACATTAAACGTGGACCTTAGGAAGTAGAGATTATAAAGATTTTCATTACATCTTCGCTATTTACTCTGTCTGCCTCTACTATAAATTTTGTGTTTTAGTTTTAGACCCTTTACTACTGATTGTCCTGAGACAGAGACAGGATGATGTCATGAAACAAAAGCTATAAACTAAGGTATCACAAACCTTGGACTGCAATACCAGCTTTTCTACTTTCCCGTTGCGGTGAGCATATATGGGTTCCTTAGCCAATTGAGATTTAATTCCTCCAGGTGTATATAGTGGATTTGGTATTGTATACCTACCTCTGGATTTCTGTGACAAATATGATATTTAAAGGCTTTTAACTTATTAGAACCACAAAAAAAGTTGCTGTGTCATAAAGCCCCAAATGGGAATGAAAATGTAAATATAAAAGTTGAAGTGTGTTGTCATTCTTACCGCCCACCCCCCCGTAGGTAGGGAGTTTTTGCTTCTTTCTGTAAATCTGGTGTATATTCCCTCTGTCTGTAAGTTTTATGGCTTATTGATTTTTTTGACTGAGCAGGTGTGATCAGGTCACGGGGTACCCAGTCAAGTAGGGGAGAGAAAATATTAAAACATGTAACTGAATAAAATGTTATATACAAAATGATGTTTCATGGAATAATTAGAGCTGTACTGTGATAATTCAGTAAAGTTTATTGTTACTTGGAGGAAATGGGAAGTCTGGAATATATAGTATTTGAAACTGATGAGGTTGGAAGGATGGTGAGGAGATGTTAGAGTAAAGAGACAGGATATTTGCTTTAAGAAAAGGAAACAGGATGAGTGAAGGCATGGAGAAAGCAAAATGTGGGTGAAAAAGTTAATGCTTTTGTAATAAGTGTGCCTGATGAGGAGTAAGGGGAAATAGATGAGTAAGCTGGCTAGAACCAGATTATTGAGGGCCTTGATGCTGAGGAGTTTTGGATTCCATGTGTTAAATACCACGGTCAGCAATCTTGTTGGCTCTTCATATAGTATTACCATACAGGGGTTATAGACTTACAAAGGTCTTCACTAACCTTACACAATTCATATTGGAAATTGCACTTCAATGCAAATTCAGCACAATTACCCTTTACCACAAGGAGTGAACTTATATTACAGTGGTCAAATATGTTGTTCATATTCCAGTTAGTATACAGGTTTCCCATATTTTAATAAAGAAGAAAGCTGTTGTTGCCTTTTGGTTCATTTTGTCCATTTAATCTCCTTTCTATTGACCACTTTGTAAGGGAGTAAAGATTTTATAGTTTTCATAGCTTGGTTAAATTAAATTTTAATCTTTACCAGTTAGGAATTTTTAACAATGAGATACTTTAAGAATAAAGATGTCTGTATGTTAAATTTTTTTATGTACATTTTTGATAGAATTTATCTGCATTTCTGTCTGCTGCTATATGAAACAGATATTTCAGATGCACTGCCTTTTCTTAGGCCTTTTTTGATTCACTAATACAGGAGACCCTTCCTGTGAAGATATTTCTTGATGTATTCTTTTGAAAGTCAAACAGTGTATTCTTGTGAAAAACCCCACCACTATATATAATGCTATTTCTGAGAGGCATGGATCATAAATATTTGGTAATGATTGTCAAATAAGCCTTACACAGTATTGAAACTTTAATAGGAATGACTTTTAGTTCTCTTGTAAAACTGAGAATGCCAATTCAAGTGATAAATACTTAATGGTTTTTAGATATGTGATTTAAATCAAAATAATGGCTTTCATTGATTTTTTTTCGGGGGGGGTGAATATTTGACATCAGAAAAGTGGTTCAAACCTGCAGTGTAGATAGATGTCTGCTATAATTGACATCTCTAGTAACTGTTCAGATAAATGATTTATTGTTACTTTACTGATACTTGCAGTATTTGCCATGGATCTTTTTTTAAAGCTGTATTTCTTCAATGCCTAAAGTTTTTAGTATTATTATTATTTCCTGGAAAACCTCATTTCAGTGACAGATTTGATCTAAAGTGAGACATTGGCTATTTGCCACTTAGCTGAAAATTTCCCTCTTTTCATTGTTATACAAACCCCACATTTCCTGAAAGTGTACAGTTTCCATTTACATTCTTCTAAAAATCTCTATTTTATATACCTTTCGTGTTCTGAAACTAATTTACTTCTGTTACTTTTTATTTAATATAGAATATCATTTACCAAATTTATTGTAAATTGATTATAATTATCCTGAAAGTTTAAGGTTTAAAGATTGTAGCAACCTTTCCAGAGGGGTCCTGACTTTGTGAACATTGAATAGCCGCCTTCTGTGTGTTCTTTGTAGCTAGTGAAGAGTACATTTGTTGAGACCCCATGTTTGTTTCATCAGTTCATTGGGCTCACCACTGAAGCCGTGCCCCAGCTAGGTTGGGTTGTAGGCAGTAATCCTTAAATGAGGCTGAAGGGAGGTTGCCATGGTGGTTTGTAAGCCGTTTTCAGAGGTTTGCCGGCTTCCACTCATTGTAGGCTTATGGACCTCAGAATGTCATCCTAACCAAGTTATATCAAAGAGAGTTATCTTACTTATTTGTTAAGTAAGCCACTATTTTTATTTTCTGATTTTTCTTTGATTCCTCCTTTCCTTGCTTCTGCAAAAGTAGTGCTGTTAATTTCAATGAATCCTATAAAATTTTTAAAAAATAAAACTTTCAGAAATTATGAACATATTAGAATATTTGTCTTTATAGGTAAAAATGACATTTCACCTTATGGGTATTTTGCATGTATTACAAAACTGACTTAAAAGTCTCAGTACCAGACTATATGTTTGTTTATAAGTGCTAGGAATCAGCAGTTCAGGGATTTATAAGGAGATAGAAATTTAAAATTTGATATTTTAAAACTCAAATGTCATTCTTAGTGATACCTAGTCATTTTACTTTGGTATGTTTTCAGATACTATGCCATGTCATAAGTCTGTTTTATAGATATAATATCACAAAATTTGCTTTGCAAAGTGTAGCTTAAAAACTGTTTATCGCTGAAGAAGTTACTCACAAGTGATGTTCCATTTAACAGCTACATTAGAGAATTTATTTGCCCACACTATGGTTTGGGCAGAAACGCAGATTTAGCACAAGTCTAATCTGCTGAATGACTTGACGTGCTATCAGTTTATTTCCTAATATTTGAGACCCAAATAAGGAACTGTTGTAAGCTGTCAGCTCTGGACTACCATGGTTTTCAAATTGTTCTCTGATTCTTTCAGAAGTTGGTCATAGTACATTTTAGTCAGCTTTTCTTTCAGCAGATTTTGGTTAGTTTTTTCCCCCAAATTTGTAAGCTCTAGGATAAATACACGCAAACATACATTTGTTCTTTCATTTGATGAGTATTCACTGTTTATTACATGCCTGCTGTGTGTCAGAGAGTGTGGTTAAAATTTCCATCTCCAGCCTTAAGTAGCTTCAAAGCTGAAGTGAAGAGTTATTACATGTATGCTGGTGTAGTACCTGGAAAGCAGCATGGTGGCCGGGTGCTGGGAGTGCTCTGAAAGTGCCCTGCAGGAACTTGCGGGTGGGAGAAGGAAGAGAAGACTTGGTGGAGAGGGGATATCCTTGAACAGTGACTGGGATTTTGGCGGTGGGGAGAGTAAACATGATATATGTTGAAATCCATTGGTTTCCAGATTGTGTTTTTGGGTCTCCAAGTTTATTCATGTTCTAATTTTTTACTGTTTTTTTTTTTTTTTTTGTTGTTGTTGGGAATGATGTACAAAATAAGAAATTGACAGTGTCAGTGAGAGGAAGAGAAAAAAGATGAGTTAATTTCCCATTTCAAACTATCTTCCAAACCCTTAAACAGTCAAAATATTTTAGAGGTGAATATTCAGTTTGATTCTGTAAAGAATTTGGAATTTCTTATATGTACTGAGTATGGCTAAATTGATTAAGACATCATCCTTTGTCAAGAGACTACTGAGAAGAAAATAAGCAAAGACACTATACTGTGAGGTGAAGACAAGATGAGTAGGTTGTAAGAACAGTGTTAATATATCACAGGATTAAAATTAAATGGTTTGTTTTGCTATTAATAAAGTTATACTCATAATTGTCTATATGTTGGATATTTTTAATATTGGAAGGGAAATTGATTTTTCATCTTAAATGACTGCATAACTTTTCATAGTTAAATAGCTGAACTTAGCTATGAATTATTTTTCAAAGCCGGGTGTAGTGGTGCATGACTGTAATCCCAGCACTTGGGAGGCTGAGGCAGGAGGTTCACTTAGAGTTTGAGGCCAGTCTGGGCTGCATAGAGAGTTCAAAGCCAACCTGGATTACGTAGCAAGACCCTGTCTCAAACAACCAAAACACTTTTTTCTTTGTAACAATTTTTCAGAATTATCTAATATGTATTTTTGTAGTTCAACTCAAAGAGGAACTTGCTCTGTTAGACTTTTGAACTTTAGTTCTTCTTGACTGTGCAGAAAATGGGATTGTCTAACTATATAAATCCTATTTCTGCAGCTCTTCCAGTACAGTATAAACTGTACCGTTACCACCCTTTGGCTGAGTACCGCTGAGTAGCAAACTGTTGTCAACAATGCGGATCTGTGAAACTAATTCTGAAAATTCTGTGCCCTTTATTAAGAATTCTATCTTGGGAATTCCAGTGAAGGAGTTGATCTTTAGGATGTTAGATTAGGGTTAGTAAATGCTTTTCCTAATGCTGACATTCTTCTGAATATAATAATCTCATTTAATGTATTATTTTTTTCCTCATAGGACAGATTTATCTTTTTGTATGTTTTTAATAACAAAATTATGCAGGGAGATAATTGGTAATAAAGGCATATTAAAAATAGTAAGAATAATATGGTTAGGTACCAACGAATTAAAGTCAACATAAAATGCAACTTTAAAATTATACTAAATATCATTACTTGAAAAGCTTCCATGTGAAATGACTTGAGATTTAAGGCAAAGTGATATTTTGGGTCCACTTATGGACAGAAAGAACAAGAATTATACTGAGGAGTTACAGATGAATAAGTATAAAAATGGGCATAAAGTACTTAAAAGTTGTCTTTACCTGAAAATGTATCTTAATCTGAGACTGTCTGAGACAGAATATTTAAGGTTTGAAAGATTTTGAATTACAGTATGACGAGAATCATGAGAAATGCTTCTTTCCAAATGGTTTTCTGACTTCTTTTGTGTAGTTTAGACACAGCCAAAACTAATTTATGGCAATAAAAATCAGGATAGTGGATACACTTGTTAAGTAAATGCCTGGGAGACGCCATAAAGGAGGTAGGAAGTTAGGGTTTAGGGAGGTCTAGCGTCTCTATTCAGAGTTTAGGTGGAGGTGGAAGGCTGCTTGTTCACAGGTGTGTACTCACTTTGTGAAAATTAATTGAGATGTCCCCTTAATATATTTGCACTTTTGTGTGTATGTGTGTTGTCTAATAACATAAAAGTTACCTGATTAACACAGTACATAGGAGCTAATTTAACTGAATTATTCTAGTACTTAAGGATATGAGGAATGATGAGGTATGTATAAAATAGTTATCTAGGGGCTGGTGAGATAGCTCAGTGGCATAAGCGCCTGCCTGGCAGGTGCGAGGTCCTGAGTTTGACCCCCAGTACCCACACACACAAAAAAAGTTACCTAATGTAGGTACTTAAGAAATTTACTGCTTGTTCTCAGCTCTTAGTCTCCTCTGGGTACCACAGGTCAGAACCACTGAGATAACTGATAACCCCTCCTTTCTCACCTCCCCCCTTAACCTTTGAAGGAGATTGGACTCATTTTTTTTTTTTTTTTTTTGGTGGGTACCGGGGGTCGACCTCAGGACCTCGCACGCCAGCAGGCGCCCGTGCCGCTGAGCGATATCACCGGCCCTTTTTTCGTATGTGGGTTTCTGGGAGTCGAACTCGGGCCCTCGCGCTTGCCAGGCAGGCGCTGATGCCGCTGAGCCATCTCACCAGCCCCTGGACTCATTTTTTAACTGGAGTTTTTTTTTTTTTTTTTTGGACACAGGATCTTGACAAGCAGTCCAGACTGGCCTTGAACTGGCCACATAGCCTAACTGGCATTGAATTCACAGTCCTCCTGCCTAAGCCTCCTGAGTGCTGGGATTAGAGGCATGGGCTGCCACGCACACCTGTTTTGGATTCCTTTTTTGTTTGTTTTAGCACTGCATATTGAGTCCAAAACCTTCACACTGAGCTACATTTCCAGCCCCTTTTTATTTTATATTTTGAGATGGGGTCTTGCTAAGTCACTAAGTTGCCCATACTAGGTTTGTACTTGCGTTGTTGCTATTTTAGCCTTCTGGTGCTGGGATTAAAGGTGTGTACCGCTTCACCTGGCTTGGACTCATTTTAAAGTTAACTGATTTCCTGTGATGGGGAAATGCCACGTGTGCTCACCCCTTGGTGACTTTGTGTTTCCTTCCTTCCTTCCTTCCTTCCTTCCTTCCTTCCTTCCTTCCTTCCTTCCTTCCTTCCTTCCTTCCTTCCTTCCTTCCTTCCTTTCTTTTTCTTTTGTCTAAATCCTTGATCCTTTTGTTCTTTCTCTTGGTCTAAAACCTTTTGGTCTCTCAACCAGAAATTTTTTTCCTTTACTTTAACTGCACCTTAAGGTTTCATTCATCATGTTTTCGTTTCACTTTTTAAACAATCCGGAGGCAACTTTTCTTGTTGCCTCTGCTTATCATTGACTCATTGCAGTCTCACTTCTTTCCCCGATAACCAACGATACCACTCTGTCATGCTCCAGAGGCCTCATGCAAGGGTTACCTCTTAGTCTTCATCTAGTTCCACTTGTGCTCTTCATACCCTCTTGCCACTTTTTTTCTTTTCTTTTCTTGGTACTCTTCTTATTTTTATCTTTACTTTTTGAGATGGACCGGGGGTCCTCTCTTTGTTGCCCAGGCTGGGCTCAGGTGATCTGTTTCAGCTTCCCTAGCACAGGTGCCTGCTGTGATAGTCTTCTGTTTTTCTGTCTCTTATTGTTCTGTCTTGGTGACTGTGGTGGTGATGGTGGTGGTGACAGTGGCCGCGGCTTGTACTTATTGATCCTTGCTATGAGTTAGCCACTGTTACCTGTGCTTTACTTACAGACTTTATTTACTTTCTCTAATGTTTAACATGCAGGTTATGTGAAGACAAAATGAACAACAGCATTAAGGGTCTACTGTTACCCCGATTTTATAGGTGAGAAAAAGGAAGCATGAAAAATTTAAGGAATTTGAGTCAAGGTTGCTCAGGTTAAGTGACGGAGCTGGGACCCTTTCTGGATAGTCTGGAATCAGGAGCTGGCCTCTTCACCTTAGCTTTCTTCCTGTTACAAGCAGTGAGTCCTTCCAGTTTTGTTCTTGTTCCTCCTTTTCTCCCTCATTCCACTTGGTTTTTCACTAGTCTCTGTCTCCATTGCTTCCCTGGTGGCTTCTCTGGGATTGAGACTTACAATCATGTCTCTAGATGGACTGTTCCCGTGAGTTCCATTCTTACATTCCCAGTATTATATTGCGCTCCTTTGTATGAATATTTTACTAGCATCTTGTATTTGCCATGATTTTGTTAATCATTCACATTTTTAACAACCTTCTTCCTTTTTACTACACTGTTACATATGTTTCCTGACAAGGTTTAATGGTATCATTTCTCAATTTCTCTTTACCCCTATGTGAAACTCTGGAATGATTCTCTTCTCTCTCCTCCTGTTCTCAAGTTATAGTCACTAAAGTTCTATTAATTTTTCTTCCCTCGTGTGTACAGTATGTTACTCTTTCCTGTCTATTTCCTTTTTCTTAGGTCCTCATGAAGGACTTCTAACTCGTCTCCTTGCTTTAAGTGTCTTCTATCTCTGATCCGTGTCTGCTAGGTAGACCTGAGAGCTATATTTTTAAAAAAGTTTCAGCCTTTAAACTCTTTGGTTGAGAGCCAGGTGAGGTGGTGCACACCTGCAGCCCCAGCACTCAGGAGGCAGGAGGATCGCCAGGAGTTCGAGGCCAGCCTGGGCGGTGTAGTGAGAGCAGGGCCAGCTTGGGCTACTTAGTGAGACCCTGTCTTAAAACTTGTGGGTTCAAAAACTATTGTTCCTTATGTATTTGAAAAAGTCCAAACTCCTCAGTGTGTTTAATTCTGCTTTTGTATTCAGATACTCCAGTGTCTTAGTTTTTGCTTTTTAACTCTGCCTGAAATGTCCTTTACTAGTCAGAAATAATTTCCTTGAGATTTTACCATATGCTGTGTGTGTTTCACTTGTGGAAGGACTGGTTTTATAAAAAATTCACATAGTGTAAGGTATTGTGGAAATATTTGTTAATGTGCATTGAACTAAGTAAGAGTTTTGTCATGAGCCAAACCTTTTATTTTGAGACAGGGTCCCTCTTGAACTCACTGTGTAGGCCAGACTGGTTTTGCACTTGTGGGTTCAGCCTGCAGAGTGCTGGGATTATAGGTGTGTGCCGTCAGGCCAGACTGAGCCAAATCTTGCTTGAGATAAATTTTAGTTCAGCCACTGTGTGTGTGTGTGTGTGTGTGTGTGTGTGTGGTGTAGTGAATGTATTAGCTCTTTGGAGTCTTCATATTCCTTTTGATTTTCTGGCAGAAGCAAAGGCAGTTTTCACTATGAAGATATTTGTGTATTTTCTTATGTCTAAATTTTCACCTGTTCTTTTTTTTTTTTTTAATACTTCCACTTATTGATTGGATGATGGTTGATTGATTGTCTTTTTGAGACAGGATCTCACTATGTAGTCCAGGCTGGCCTTGAACTCATGGCAGTCTTCCTGCCTCAGCCTCCCAAGTGCTGGGATTACAAGCCTGCGCCACCATGCCTGGCTTTTCATTTGTTCTTAATCTTGTGTGATAGATTTTCATACTCAGTTTGAAAATTCTACAAGTTTAATTTGCAAACTATTCAGATAGGCATGTGTAGCTAGTAACAGCTATCCCACAGAGGTATCCCATATAGATAAATATATTAAACCAAACTTATGGATCTGTCAGTACCAAAATTGAATAGTCAGATATACATTTGACCTTAAGTTTTACTTTGAAGTAAATCCTTTTTGTCTTTTGCCCCTTACTACTAAAGTAGTAGCTAGTTTATAAATACTGTAGTTTTTTTTTTTTTTTTTAATGTGGGTACTGGGAGTCGAACTCAGGACCTCGCACTTGCCAGCAGACACTTGTGCCACCGAGTGTTATCACCGGCCTTTTTTTTTTTTTAAGAGCTCCAACTTCATGTAGGAAAGAGACAGCTTTAATCATTTACCTATACCTTTTGCTGAAGTTTGTGTTTCAGAATTGTCACCCATGGTCAGTGAGGTGAATTTTTTAAAATTTGTTCATCTTAACGATGACAAAGAAGGCTTACATCTTATATAATGGCCTTTTCTAGTTAGCACATTTCTGGTTTTACTTTTCTCTGCCTAGCCGCTAAGAAACCTTCATCTCTTTAGATGATTTTTTAAAATCTATATTGAACGTTGCTTCTGTTGACTTTTGCAGATTTGGAGTTATGGTGGTTTTGTTTTGTTTTTTCTTCTTTCTTTTCTCTCCCTTCCTCCCTTTTTCCTCCCTTTTCCTTCCCTTCCCTTCCCCTTTCCTTTTCCCTTCTCTTCCCCCTCCCTTTCATCCTTCTCCCTCTCCTCTCCACCTCTCCCCTGCCCTCCCCTCTCCCTCTCTCACTCTCTGTGTAGTGCTAGGGATTGAGCCCAGAGCCTCCTATGTGCTAGGCAAATGCTTTGTCACTGAGCTGCCTCTCCAGCCCTCATACTTAGTAATACATTTCATGCCCTTGGTTGCTCTGGCTTTTCCTGTTTCTCACTTACAGTGTACGATGAGTGTATTTACTTAGTTGATGCTTTGTGTAGATACTCCTTCCCCCCCCGATTCTGTGTCATGAAGGCAACATATATGATAGTGAATTATCTTAATTTAGTGAGGTAGAAATTAAAATGGAATTGGTTATATATGTGATATTTTGTCAGATGTTGGACTAAAATTTAGAAATATCAGTTTTACTGCAACTCATACATCTTTTGTTGCCTAACAATTAATTGTATATTCTGCAAGGTGGTTGAGAAAAAGAATTGTAGTATAGTAAACATCTTTGATTGAAATGCTTTTACCACTTTTGCAAAGGAGGAAGGAACCATGGTTAATAGGAATGTGAAACAGGAATGTATTTTTCAGTATAGCATATTTTTAAAATTACATTTAAAATACCTATTTTATTAATCTCTACACAGTACTACCATGTTAAAATAGGGCAGTCCTATGTCTTACTAAAATAGCAAGTCCTGTCTGTGTGTCTGTCTTGAGATTGCTGTGGTACAGTTTTTGAGTTGTCTTTCTGTCTGGGGTGGTTTTATTGATGTGTGTGATACTTAAATTTGAAGAACACCTATAAGTGCTATATATACTTGGCCACATCACCTTTAGCTTTTGAGATTTTTCTTTTATGGGTTATGTTCAATTTTTAAAAAAAACACGAGAAAGGAGTTTTTGATTGAAAAAATTTCATTCTTGAATCTGTATTTTTTTTTTTCCTGTGGATAGTAAATTTTTGGGGTTGAGGATATAGAATCACCAATTGAGTAGACTTTGCCTGTTTCCAAAAACAAAGTGTGTTTTCTGATATTAATTATTTCATAGTCTATAATATCTTCTGAGAAAGCTCTGGGTCCTGGATCGTGAGTGACAGCTTTTGTCTGCAATAGGAACTCAGAAGAGTACCTGGTTTTATCCTAAATGTTTCATAATGAAGCATAATGCTGGAATGTGGGAATATTTGATCCTCAGAAGACACTCGGCAAGAAGAATGGAAACTGATGTATATTGAGGGATTTACTTTGTGCCACAGAGTTTATGAGGCATTTTAGCATGCATGATCTCAGTTATTATTCTCAATGACACTATGATGTAAGAAATTTTCTGAATCTACTGAGGGTCCAACAGGTTGACAGATTCAGGATTACACAGATGCAAAGTGGATGTTTAATGTCATTGGTTTTTAAGGTGTTAAAGGTAAGACGCTAGGCCTTAGGACTTAGGTATTTAGCAGTTATTTTCTCTAAATAAACAAAGTGAGCTTGTCAAGGAAAACTGACAATATGTGTTGCTTTTGGTGATAAAATTTGTGGTTTCATGTAAAACAGAGTTTTGACAGACTTTCATCTGCTACAGTGTTTCTAGCTTCTCATTACTTTAAAGATATTTTTGCTGTTACCAGTAAATGTGATTTTAAAATTATTGTGTGGTGAAACATGTCAATATATACATCTGCATAACTCAGTGAACCATTGTGTTTTTCAAGTGACCAGTGTGTGATATTAAAAATTATGCATGGAGGGCCGGTGAGATGGCTCAGCGGCATAGCGCCTGCCTGGCAAGTGCGAGGGCCCGAGTTCGACTCCCGGATCCCACATACAGAAAAAGGGCCGGTGATATCGCTCAGCGGCACGGGCGCCTGCTGGCGCGCAAGGTCCTGAGGTCCACCCCCAGTACCCACCAAAAAAAAAAAAAAAAAGCATGAATGAAAGATCCTTTTAAAGTAACAAGGTAGACTATTGGGCTTTAATGTAATAAAATATAGAAAGGTGAGTAATAAGATTTTTAGATTCCACATTTTAATTAACCTTTTAGAAATTATCATTTATTAACTTTTGGTGTAAGAGACAAGTATCTACAATTAACTGAAAAGGTTATTAAAATATTACCTTCTCCAACTTTTTGTATTTTCTTTCTATACTGCAACCAAAAGAATATATTACAAAGTATAGTTTTTTTTCTATACTGCAACCAAAAGAATACATCACAGTCTACTGAATGTAAAAGTACATATGATCAGCTAGGTGTGGTGGTGCATGCCTGTAATCCCAGCACTTGGGAGGCTGAGGCAGGAGGATCGCTTCAAGTTCTAGGCCAGCCTGAACTACAGAGTGTGATCCTGTCTCCAAAAAAAAAAAAAAAAAAAAAAAAAAGAAAGAAAAGGTAGATATCATCCAGTTTTTTTTTTTTTTTTTTTTTTTTTGTGGGTACCGGGGGGTCGACCTCAGGACCTCGCGCGCCAGCACGCGCCCGTGCCGCTGAGCGATATCACCGGCCCCTTTTTCGTATGTGGGTTCCGGGAGTCGAACTCGGGCCCTCGCGCTTGCCGGGCAGGCGCTTAAGCCGCTGAGCCATCTCACCGGCCCATCATCCAGTTGTTTTGTAAAAATAAAGACCAGTGCGCCTCTTCTCACTAATTTTATTTGTTTTGGAAAATACAGTTATGTTGATATATAATGGGTTTATTATATTTAAATGATTTAATAGGTGTTGAAATTTTTCAGTTTCAGTTTCTAATACTTTTATTCCTGGTGCTGAAAATCCAGCACAGAGCCTTGTGCATACTAGACAAGTGCTGTATCACTGAGCTCTCCTCCCAGCTCCAATATAGTAAATATTGATAAATATAACCCACATGAACAAAACTTCTTTGGAATCTCTATGAACTTTAAGAATGTAAAGGGATCCTGAAGCCAAAAACTTTGAGATTTCTGCTTTAGACAGGCATCTTCAACTTTATAGTTGCATCTGTTTGCCCAGAGTTGATGCATCTCTGGGTACCTCAAAAAAGTATAATACTGAGAAAGTTGATGTATAATCCACAGTGCTTGTTAGATAATTGACAATGAGATGGTATACTTTTTTAGTGGTTATTTACCACATTCCAACCCCTGTTTTTTTATAGTGTCTTGGTACTTGGGAAACTAAGCTAGGAGTTAAAAGATTAATTGATAAATACAGGATCAAAACATGTGACCCATAAGCATGCAAAATCCAAGTCTCCAAGTTGTCCAGGTTGAGCTTGAATTTGCTATCCTGCATGAACCTCCCAGAATGTTGGGATTATAGGCATTGCTGTCACATCTGGCCATTTTGGCCATTTTTAATGCTTTGGACAAACTCCTTCTAATTTGTTCTAAAAAATAAATGCCCAGGTCCCATTGTCTTCAAATTCAGTATTGTAACAGTTACATACAGTATATTACTTACATTTTAGCAATGTTTTCCTGCTTTGACTGGCTTCCTCAGACATCTTAGTTCTTTCACACTTTGAAGACTCCTTCAGTCTTTCACTTTAGTTTATGCCTGCTTGCTTGCTTTCATTTCTCAGTGGGTGTTCTTTAGGTTGGTTTCCTCTGACCTTGCCTGTAACATCTGAGGGGTTTCCATTCTGGATCATGTTCTTTCAACAAATATTTGAGTGCTATGTTACATGCCTGGTGTTTGTTTTTTCCTTCCTCATACAGCCATTGTTGGAACTGTTTAAACACAGGATTGTGTTTTTAGGGATGTTGAAGAAGAAAATTCTTATAGTTTTAGTCTTACCCTGGATCACCTCTATGTTCCAACTAACAGTTTAAAAGTTTATAATATGGGAAAACTTCCAAGAGGAATCTGGCAGGATCAAATGATTGTCATTGTTGAACTTTGTTGGATTCTGCAGGCTTATATAGGTCACTCACATTTAAGACATTCACATGCAATTTTCTCACCCTCCTTTCTGATTGGAGGCTGAGAAGTAAGTGGGAAAAGATCTTGCATAGACAAGCTTGCCATCACAAAGATTTGTGCTATTTGTTAGTTCATTCCATCAAAAATGTATTTATTATGCATGAGGCACCATTCTAGGAGTTGAATAAAGAGCTATATTGCTTCTATTTAGTACCCTTGTTTATATTCTCATGATTAATTTAGTTAAATCTTACGACAATGTTTAGGATTTTATGCTTAATAAAAATTTCTTCATTTTGAACCTTGAGAGCTATATTTACATAGGGCTCTTTATACTTCCATACAGTAGAGAGAGCACAGGAAGATTGAGTTAGCTAAATAAACAATAGTGATAGAGTAGTACATATAGCTTAGATGATTTTTGAAAGTTGCATATGTTGAATCATAAAGTATTGTTTTTTTATAAGTTGTATTTTTTTAAAAAAACTAACATTTTTCCTTGAATATTTAAAATGTGATGAAAAATGTTATCTAGAAATTGGCAATGAATAAACATCATTAAATAAACTTGTTTGTCAATTTATATAGATTTTTATAAAATACAGTCCACAAGTTCCAGGCAGGAAAGGCAGTATTATAGCTATTAGCATGATCAATACATGTCAGGAGGAAATGTTAGCAACAAAGCAATAATGAAAAAGAAAAGTCATGAAAATAAAAATCTAAGTGAGGAAAGGCCACACTGGAATATCTTCATGGCAGTAGCAGTCATTTTTAGGATAGCTACAGTTAAATGGTTATCATTTGATATTGTACTGTTAGGTCTCTATGATAATCCTCACTTAATAAAATAAACAGAATGTGACAAATTGATCTCTTGATACCTCAGGGATCTCCACTCAAAATAAGTACGTAGATGTGATACTCTTATTTGAAAAAACAAGATTTTTAAAAAGTATAAATATTATGGGTAAAAATTATGCCTTTAAATCTGAAAATCAGCTTATCTCTAAAAATGAAGAATGAATGTTATTAAGTATCTGTTGGCTTGTTGATCGTGGTGTTTTTATAGGGAAGTATTATATATCCTTGATAAGCTGCATCTAGTCTGTTGCTCCCCATTTTTTTGACCCAGCAATTGTTCAGTGTGACTTTATTTGTGGGATCCTGTTCATGTGCAAAAATAAAATATTAATCTTCTCTTGCCAACAGTTCCAAACCCTAATGTCTTTTTTATTCTAACAATAAATGAAAATATATTCTTCTCTATAAACCATTTATTCTTTTCAAGGAGTTTCTTTACTGTCTGGATTTTCTTTTCAATCCACTTCTTTATCTCTATAACCCTATCTTTAATCTTTTGTCTCTTTAAAGGACAGTCTGGTTTTTAAAGATTTAAGTCCAGAATACGCTATTATTTTTTGTGATATAAATTCTTTGGGTCATGTAGGAAGAATTTTATTTCATGCTTGAAGTCAAAGGATGAAAAATTTGATCCCTAAAGAGTTCTTTTCACACATTCCCATTTCAGTGAAAATAAGGAATTTTTGCATGATTGCAACTATAAACATGGTAATAAATTTTCCTACTGGATGATGCGTATTAATTTTTACAAGCTCATATCCACTCATTAATTCAACAAATATTTATTGAGAATTCAGTTTGGCAGTCACTGCACTAAGTGCTGGATAATGTAGTTATGAGTGGAAACAACCTTGATTTGTGGAGTCTTTGAGTTTAGCTTATTGATGGCGGCAAGTGGTGACATCAATAAAATCACAGAAGTGAAAATTGTACAACTGTATGGTGCTATGTAAAATTTAAGAGGAGGTCAGGGAAGTGGTTTATCGGAGGAAGTGGTGTTTGAACTGAAATTTGTTTTAGGCAGAAGGGGTGTCAGGGATTAAATCCAGGGTCTCACACGTGCTGAACTGTGCTGAGATTTGAAAAGTAGAGTAGTTACTTGAGACAGATAAAGAGAGGAGTGACAATACCTAGGGTAGAAGGAGCTTCAGTCTTGGTGCAGGTGGCGTGGCATGTTTTAGGAATGAAAGGTGACTCTTACATAGCTCTAGTAGGGAGAATGGGAGTATGGTATCAGATGAGGCTGATCTGAGGGTAGATAGGGATAGACCAGGCATAACCAAGCTGCACATGACCTTCCAGGCCATGATAAAGATTTGAGGTCTTTATCTTAAGAAGGAGGAGAATCCTTGTTACGTATTGTAAACAGGAATTGGGAGTGAAAGGTTGTGGTGAGTTGAGCAGGAGAGGGTGAAATGGGAATTTTGAGACTCTGGCAGTCAGGAGTGTGCAGGCGGGGCACAAGTGGATGGGCTAGACGTTAACATAAGCATTGTGGTCAGAAGGCTCTTCTGGTGCTCCAGAGAGTGAAGGTGACCTTTTCATTCTTTCATTCTTCTCACTCTTTCCGCTCTTTCTCAGTCTTGTGCAGACCCTTGGAGGAGGTCTCAGTCCTTTCTTGAGCACATATTCTAACACGTTTTCCTGCCAGGACTCTGAGGGTTATTTTTCCCAAAGGCTGGCTTATTGCTGCATTAGTGCAGAAGACTGCTAGATGAGTAACACTGACTCCTGATACAGAAATGGCTGTATGAAGGCTCATATTCTTAACCGTGTGTTATGTGCTTTTGGAAGACTGATTTGAAAAAATTATGTGAGTACAAGGTGACCCTAAATTGGTTTCGCCAGCTACACTTTTTGATAGTTATTACTTTGGCAGTGAGAAGGTCTGACGTGAACAAATGCCTAAAAGTAAAAGTAACTTAAAATACTTATTAGTAGAGTAATTCTTGATTTGACTGTTAGCAGTAGCCGACATTGCAGGGATTTAAAATTAATTCTATACCTAGGCTTTAAATTCTGCTTCTTGGTAATTTATAACTGGCAATGCCCTTAAAAATATGCATTATGGTAGGAAAGTAACATTGGTTAGCAGGTATATATCAGCCTTGAGGTCTGGTGTGTATCTGTGTCAAAGCTATAGCAGAAAACCAGTGCTCTTGTCTTTGGTAAACGTGACTGAGTGTGGGAGATAGTGCCTGAAGCATTCAGCTGAGTAGCCATCTGTTTAAAGCGTCTGTTTTTGAATGTAGCAACTCATGTCACATCAGTCCAGAGAGGCTCCTACAGCTGCAGCAGCCTCTGTTTTGTTCACTAAATAAACAAAAAAAGTGTTTCTTTTTATATTTTACCATTCTATCCCCAAATCTCATTTTTATTGCTGGCTTTTCCCCCTTTCCTTTATGTAGGGTTTTGGTTGAGAAAATGAGTTGTTTATAGGCAAGCAAGTTCATTTCTTGGGTGAGTGATCTGAGATTACTAAATACATTTTTATGCTTGCCTCTGAAATAAAAAAAAGTGAAAATACATGGGAAGAAATTTATCATTTTTGAAGCACACTTTCATATATCTTGGCATATAGTGCTGATGGAGAAAGAGTGAAATAGATATGAACAAAGATTATATGCTCAAGGGGCAGGAAATAAGTACTTAGGGTAAGCAAGACCCAGGCATCTGAACCTAGTGACAGCTTGTGAACCCATGATTGGACCTGCCTCTTTTTAAATATGTAAGACTTTCTGATGAATATTCTAATAAATACTATACAGGTCAACTCTTATCATTGTACTTAAAATGTTTTTCCTTCTGAGAAGAACATACTTAGTTTTACTTTTATCATGTGAGACCGTCAGTGAATGAAAAAGATACTCTTTTGATTTTTTTAGCATTGAAAATATATTGTTATCGTGAATTTGATTTCCTTGCTCTATTAAAGACTTAGCAATTTGAAGATACTACTAGGAGGTCAGTTTATATTGGGGAATACTCTGCTTTATAGTAATTTTAAAAATACAGTTTCAGTTTAATTTATCTCTAAGCAAATATTGTGTGCAGTGTGTTCTTATACCCTTACCAGTACATTCAAAAATGATCTGAATTATAAACGATGCAATTATTCATGAATTTTTAATATATGGAGAGAGGTAATGAATATCTTGTACTTAAAATGACTTTTTAAAAATTAATAGGGACAATATTATAACTAGCTTATTGATTTGTAAATGTCTGCTTCTGGTGTGTCAAATTCTGTTTTTACAAGCATGTTAGGCAATATTGGTTATGTTCCATTACTGTTTGAGGAGAAAGTTTCTTAAGCAAAAATGAACTTTAGTTTGGCATTGTCCCAAGTCATAAAAAATATTGAAATACTGTTTTTCATTTAAAAAGGTCTTCAGTCAATAAGACTTTAATGGCCAGTTGAACTGGAATTTTTATCAGTTATAATTGTTAAGATATATAGTGAAGGAGGAAAATACCAAAAAAAATCACTTGGCCTAAAAGCTCAATTTATATAGAAGCATATATAAAATTAAGTTCATCAGATTAGGGCTGGGGGTATAGCTTAGCGGTAGAGGATGTGCCTAGTATCCACAAAGACCTGGGATCATCAAGTTATATTTTTGTAATAGAGTTATTTGGAGATTATGAGATTTTTTTATTGCTTCTGAAATAATCTTATAGTTACTGTTTAGTACTGACTCAGTTCTGTTCAAAACATTGATTCAGTAATTTCAGATCAAGTTGAAGACATGTAATATTGAAAATTTTAAAATATCTTTGAGCCTGAAAGATATTGAGCATAAAATGGCCCTTTCTCTTAGTAGGAAGTTCCCGGATGGAGTTTACGTAAATAACCATGCGGTGTTACCCTTATGTAACCCTCTTGTATTCACTCTACCCATGTGGATATTTCCATTCCACTTTCACTCACTCTTGTGTCTAAACACAAAATTACAACAAATGTGGTTATAGATCTAATTGGCTTTTATTCATGATTCATGAATTGGGGCAGCTTTCATTCTATAAAACAGAATGAGGGCTCCCACCAGGCAGTGGCAGAATAGTAGTAGGCTTTGTAAAGTAGGAACAAGGAAAACAGAATAGGAAAAGAACTGACTGTTTAATTTCAGTTTACCTTTTTTTGGTAAGGGTTAAAGCAGAGGGTACTTCTTATTACTCTGACTCACATAGACTACAGAAAACACTGGTCTGTTTTGAGATGTATTTGCTTTCTAAAAGTTTTATTTTGATTATGTGGCATTAAGCACAAGTGACTCCATTAGAGATGTTTAACACTCAAGAGGGCGTTTTTCCCTTCTCTTAGGGACACTCATGTGGACATAGCCGTTGTTAGTTATACTGAGAACAGTTGGTTGCAGCTGAGCAGTTCAGAAGAAGGTGTGGTCAGAAAGGGTGAGGTAGAGCATATAAATAAATAGTGAAGAAGCTATTTGGGAAAAGTGGTTAGAAAGTTGTTGGAGCACTCATTTAATATTCAAACTACGTGTATTTGGTTTGTTAGTTTGGCCATAATTTCTTACTTATTTTTTATTTATTTTTTATTTTTGTGGGTACCGGGGGTCGACCTCAGGACCTTGTGCACCAGCAGGCGCCTGTGCCGCTGAGCGATATCACCGGCCCTTTTTTCGTATGTGGGTTCCGGGAGTCGAACTCGGGCCTTCGCGCTTGCCGGGCAGGAGCTTATGCCACTGAGCCATCTCACTGGCCCCAATTTTTTATTTTTTAGGAAGGTTTTCCTAACTTGAGTTTGAGTGGCCTGCCGATCTTATTGAGTAGCACCTCTACTTAACCCACAATAACTTTGCTTGTTTGTATTGTAGTTGTTTGAATCTATCTCCCCTAAACCTTGTAGACTCTTTGTAAGGGGGAGGTTTAATTGAGTTCACTATTAATCCTCAGGATCCAGAACCTAGTACACACTCAAGAAACACCTATTGAGTTTAATTGCTTTATCAAGTTTCCAGTTGGGATTTTTTTTTTTTTTTTTGTGGGTACCAGGGGGACGACCTCAGGACCTCGCGTGCCAACAGGCACCCGTGCCACTGAGCGATATCACCGGCCCCTTTTTTTTTCGTATGTGGGTTCCGGGAGTCGAACTCGGGCCCTCGCGCTTGCAAGGCAGGCGCTTACGCCGCTGAGCCATCTCACCGGCCCTCCAGTTGGGATTTTTGGGAGCAGAAATACGGGATTTAATTTGACCCCAGTATGAAGAATTCGGGTGTAAATACTGAGAGTTTTCCAAAAGGTATGATATGTATTTTCAAATTCCAAAATTTTCAAACTGCTCCACTCAGGACCTATGGGCTCCCAGAAGTGTTTTATGAGCTGCTTCTGGAGGGAGAAAAGTAAAGTCAACTTTTATCCATTTTATACTGGAAACTGCATTGTAGCCAGAATTTTGCTTAAAAAGTTTGTGTAAGGACGTAGTCCATTCTCCTTCTACAGATAAGAGCCAGTGCCCAGAGTGCCTTACTGATTTGTTCAGTTTCACACAACCAAGTCGAAGTAGGACAGGCAGATCTGAGTCCCTGTTGCTTTGTACTATACTATTTCTGGTGAAGCCCTGAAGCTTACCGGCTCAGCCATTGCATTGCTTTCCACCCATTTGAAAATCGATTTTGTCACTGTTGAGATGCATCATCACTGATATATGAATGGCTTTTTGTTTGTTTGTTTGTTTTGTTTAGACAAGGTCTTGCTGTGTAGTTCAGGCCACTATGTAGCCCAGGCTGGTCTCAAACTCGTGGTGATCCTCCTGCCTCAGCCTCCAGAGCACTGGGATTATAGGCATGCTCACCATGCCTGGCAAATGGCTTCATTTTGACTTTAGTTTATTTCATTCAGTAGCATTGAAATGCATGTTAAATAAAGCATAACAGTTTAAAAACTTTGTTACTTAAAAATTAGTTATTTTTTAATTGTAAAGTAATGGGTACTTATTTGGAACTTCTCAATTGCTTTTTTTTTTGTGGGTACCGGGGGGTCGACCTCAGGACCTCGTGCGCCAACAGGCGCCGGTGCCGCTGAGCGATATCACCGGCCCCTTTTTCGTATGTGGGATCCGGGAGTCGAACTCGGGCCCTCGCGCTTGCAAGGCAGGCGCTTATGCCGCTGAGCCATCTCACCGGCCCCTCAATTGCTTTTGAAAAATTTGAAATTTCTATGTCTTTGTAATGGAATTTGACCTGACAATATGTTAGTAATTTGCACTGTAGGAGGATTATTAGGACAGTGATATAAACATGGTGTAAATTATTTTTTAGTTTATGTTACTTTTGTTCTGTGCAAGTAGCGAAGTAATGCTATAGAGAAATCATAGTTTACATAACTGATTCCATATGGCCAGAAGCATGGGACAAAGAGATGCAGTTTTAATCAAATGTGTGGTGATCGTCAAGACCACATTGGCTGCTTATTATTTCACACTGCTGCCTTGAAATGAAGCCCAGGATGAGGTGCATTTATAGTTCTTTCCTCTTGTAGATCAGTTAGTGTAAAGTTAAAGATTTTATTTAGAAAGCAAGGAAACTATTTTTATAGAGTTAATTGTATAACTGCTGCTCATATGATCTATAATACTTTTATTCACTAAGACAGCACCACCTTTCTAATTCTTCTTAGACATTCGAATATAGTGTTTTATGTCTTTTAAAATATTATATTTTCACAGATGTTGCCTTACAAAAGTAAGGTATCAATATTGGCAGTTTAGTGCTCTTACCTAACATCTCCAAAATTCAATTAAAATGTAGGTTGTAAGTATATAGGAATGTTAATTTTAAGTGATAAGAAATGAATTACTGTTTTCTTTAGCTTATCAGTTCACTTGCATCTAATTATATATAAAAGTAATGAGAGAGGAAATTGCCTTGTTGTTTAGACCATAGCAGACATAAAATGGAGTTCAAGTCCATTCTGCTGCTTTTTTCTGTCCATTTGGTTAAAATGTATTCTGGCATTCTTTGGCCAGACAGCCAGTTCTAAAATAACTGCTTCCGTTGAAATAGTTTTTGTGATATCTACATAAACTCTGAGATTGGGAATCTTCATTTGTTGGACATTATAATCTTAGTGCCTCTACTTTGACTGGATCGTATTTGATGACACAGAAGACAAAATTAATTCATTTATTTTATTTTAATAAACTTTTAAGTAAGTTATGTTGCCCTTTTAAATCTTAGGAAAAACGGAATAAATTAGTTCTTTTTTAAAGTTGGGCATGGTGGCACACACCTTTAATCCCAGCATTCTGGGAAGCTGAGGCAGGAGGATTGTAAGTTACAGCTCAGCCTGGGCAGCTTAAGGATTTGGTTCTGACCCTGTCCCCACCCCCCCCAAAAAAAAAGAGGCCCGGAGAGGCGGCTCAGTGTGAAGGTTGAACCCCTCTGTACTGCAAAACAGAGAAATTCTTTTTATAGAAAGTTATGGTGCTGTTTTTGAAGGAAGGTAAAATCCGATGTGTTTTGGTTGATGGTTGACATGAATTATTTCTTTTTAATTTTCTAAGTTTTTACAGAACAGAAAAGATATTTAAATACAAAAGAATCATTCACCACCCCTGTGATGTTAACGTTAGCTTAATGTACCTCAGTATCCTCATCTGTAAAATGGGGTATATTAATAGTACATATGTTATAGGGCAGTGGTGGCAAACCTATGCCACGTGTGTTACTGTTTTTCTTTTAAAACAAAAAATGTTAATGTATGAGTCATTTTTTCTAAACTAAAACCCTCAGTGTTCAGGTTTAATTGCAGTATTGGTTGCAATAAGTGGGTTTTGGGTTGCAGTTTGGGCACTCGGTCTCTAAAAGGTTCACCATCACTTGTTACAGTGGTATAGAAATTATTAAATGAGATAATGTTTTGAAAGTGGCAATAAATTCCAGAATTTATCAATTATCATTATAAAAATGTTAGTCACATCGGTATTAATTTTGATTAATTTCCTCCTTACTCCATTTCATGGCTCATTTCTGTCTGCCACTTCATTGGCATTAGATGTTCTTTTATGTAGTATTTTTGGGGGCTGGGGATATAGCTCAGTGATGCAGTGCCCGCCTAGCAAGTACGAGGCTCTGAGCTCGATTCCTGGTACCAAAAAAAAAAAAAAAGGATGTAGTATTTGTGAACACTAAATCTTTTATGAATGTAATCTCCCAAGTTGCATCATATACTGTGTTTCTCTCTTCCTTTTAGATTGTTAGTGTTAATATCATGTATATAACACCAACTCTGTCTTAACTTTGCTTACAGTGCAGACATACACATACACCTGCCCACTGTTAACTTTGCCCATTGCTACTGCAGACATGCACATATCCTGCCACTGTTACCAGCAAATAAGATTGTGTTCAAATGGGCTCTGAATTTAAATAGTTGGATTTTTTGACATATTCTTTGGGTACTGATTCTAAAGAACTGATCTTCAGCCAAAATTCTAATAATTACCTCATTACTGGTCTTGTTAAAATGGCCCAGGTATTATTTTCTCCATCTCCTGCTTCTTCACTTCCCCTTTTATTGCATGTTTAAGTTAGCCTGGGTTTTGAGAAAGCTCTTGCTTACAGTGTGTAAAATAATAGATGACCATAATCTGTTTTCTAGATTTCTTTCTTGAATTTTGCAGCTCTGACTCCATGTTCATCAGTCTCTTCATTGGGTTCTAGATAGATTCTTCATTCTGTGCTTATCTTCTAGTATCTAAATTGTCTTCTACTCTGAGGTCTCTTACAGTTAGTGAGCTCAGGATGCCAGTATTCTGTCCTGCCACTTTTATCTCCATTTCATGTGCAATATCAAGTTGCTTCTGTTCACCTGGCCTAAGGGACTTACTTTATTGCTGACTTTATGCTTAGGCACCGAGACATCAGTGTTGCATTACAAGGGTGAAATGCTACTGTGCAGAACACAGTAAGCATTTCACCCTTTTCTCTGAAGCACAGTTTGAAATTTGTAGAAATAAAAGGTTGTCTTTTGGGAACCACAGAAATACCATAATGATGTGTTTGCACTGTAGGGCTAGGTATTATTGATAACATTGGTTACTCACCTTTGTGAGAATCAGCCTTGCCATTTAGCCTTGTTTGTGTGCTCAGTGTACTACTGGCACTAGGTTGCAGCATACTTTTGGACTCTAGGACAGAATTAGACAAAAGAGTTAAAGAAAGAGTAGTTTACTCCTTGTGGACTTGTGGATGGTGTAGAACAGAAGCCCTTGGGGAGTTAAAAAAGGAGGAGAAGATTAACGGGCTGGAGTGCTGAAGGATTCATATCACTTTGTTCCGTTCCTCAGACGTATTCATAGCAGGCACTGTGCTTGTGCTGGGGATGTATCTGTGAAGACAGAGTTGGTCCCTCTCTTCAGCCAGTTTATCTCTTGGGGAGTAAACTTACTAAGTCCGTAATTATTAGTGCCCTTGGGTATTAGGAAAGTCATCACACGAGGGTGGTTAATGAAGGGAACAACATATAGGTATGGGACATATTATGAAGGTGGAAAATAAAAAGAAAGTTCTTTTGATTTACATTTTGGTGGTAAGTGTTGAGGCTTTGCAATCTGGATTTTTAGGATACAGCTTGGTTGCTACAGTACAGTTCCTAAAATTATAGTGCTTAAACGAGATAAAAGTGTCTGTGCCTCTCTCAGCAGTCTGGGCGGACAGCCTTGTTCTCATATGGTAGTTTCATGGTGTCAAGAACCTGAGCCCCACCTGCATTGTTGTGTTTCATCCTCTACTGACAACTTTCATCTTGTGCTTCATTGGAGTCACATTGTATGTCTCCTTTGCAGCCAAAGGGAAAAGGAGAAAGAGCAGTGGAGGGGATGCCACTTCTGCTGCTGCCCTGTTAGATCTTAGGCACAGTGGTTCCCACACCTCAGGAAGAGGCTAAAAATTCATTACTTGCTAGTCACATATCCTTTGCTGACCATATATCCTTCAGTTTGGAGGGAGTACTTGAGATAAAATATTTTAGTCATATTTTTAAAAGTCTTGATGTAAGTGTTTATAAAATAAATACACAAAACCTCTTCTGGGGCTGGGGGTACAGCTCACTAGTAGAGAGTTTACATTGTGTATGTGTGTGTGTGTGTATGTGTGGCCTGGGTTTGATCTCCAGCACTGCCAAAAAACAAACAAAATAATCCCCCCCCCCGCCATATCTCAGCCTAGGCATTTCTTTTTAAACTTCACGTAGTTGTTTGTACCTTCCATACTTTCATACTTAGAAACCTGGCTTGCAATGTGCAAACATCCTTTCCCTTAACCATTACTGATGCTTCACTTTGAAATGAACACCACTTCCTTCCTTTCAGATGCACTAAACTTAATTTTGGACTCAATTTTTTTTAAGGAATTGGAGATGCTATGCTTATTTATAGTGTGCTGCCTTCAGTTCATTATTCCTTCATTAATTAACTGGAGTTAAAAATGGCATCTTGATAGATATGCTCATGTCTTAATGTATACTATGCATTTTGATGAAAAGTCTCAAGTTATAAAGTTTATAAACAGGAGACATTGATTATATAGTTGGAGAAAAATTTGGTCTCATTGTAAAAAAAAGTTGAGCTGGAACTTTAACATATTGCTAATAGTAATAGGAACTTAAATAACTTTATATTTTTGGAGAATAATATCATGACAGTTTACAATAATAGAATGAAGGAAAATTTTTATGGAAAATAGGAAGGTTTAAGAGAAACCAATCTTGAGTGATGGTGCAAGTGCGGAAATAATTTTACAGAGTCTTCCTCTATTGAGTTAAGTCAAAAACTAATTAGAATATAAATTTATATATACAGTGTAATGGAAATGGTATTTTATTTTTTACTGTCATCTTACTATTCTAGTGATCAAAATTTAGTAGTCCTTTAATCAATATGGAAGATATTCCACATAAAGGAAAAAAAGGGCCAGTGATATCGCCCAACAGCACAAGCGCCTGCTGGCAAGTGCGAGGTCCTGAGTTCGACTCCTGGTACCCACATAAAAAAAAATTTTAAACCTTGTTTATATAAGTATGCATCAGGCATGTGTTTAAGACATTGTGTGGAAAAATGTTACTCCAGTAGTTAAATGAACTTGAGCAGGGCTCACAGTGTTAATGAGCTTTGATCTAAAAAGATCTATTTCAGGGCCATGACTATTGTCATGAGCAAACACAGATGAACATTTGTGACTGAGCTATGGTGTATTTGCTCTCTAAAACTTACTGATCTTATTTCATTAAATTTAATTAATTTAAAAGAAGTGGAATTTGGAAGTATCCAGAACCTGAAAAGTGTGGGTTTTTTTTTGTTGTTTGTTTTTTTTTGGTACTGGAAATCGAACTCACAACCTTGTGCTTGCCATGCAGGTGCTGTGCCCCTGAGCTATATCCCCAGCCCAAGTGTGGTATTTTTATTAAAAAATGTTACTTTGAAAAAAACGAATACTTATTTTCTGTGGTTGAAATGAAATGTGTATCTTTCAGTAGATTTTAAGAAGTAAAATTTAAGAGAATGTGTCTTTTATGCTCTGTTGATACTTGACATTTTCATTGAGTTACCAGTGTGTCTGTTATGCACTATTACCACAACTTTCTCATTCTCAAGTACAGTAACATTTAATTACAGTGAGGTTACTGTATAAGGTGAGTTTGAACTGTATGTGGGGGAAAAATACTTTTCATGGCACTAGTTCTATAAAAAATTAGAATTTTTCTTACTTAAATGTATACTGGTAAGAAATAACTTACTGTTGTTTATTGAGTGGTAGGACGTCCAAACTTTATAATTATCAATGCCACTAATTGGCCTTAGTAGTAACAGGGTCACAGCTCCAGGTTTATTACAGTTGTGGGCATTCATTGGAGAAAGCCTTGTAGCTCACTAATTAATAGCATGGGCTTTGGTCAGATGGGTTACAATCCTCTCTTGGGTGCTGGCTGCATGACCTTTGTTTTGGCAAACCATTACTTTTCATTTTTCCATTTGCAAAGTAGGGAATTAAAGTCACAATACTGCATTGAGTGTGAGGATTACATGAGTTAACACATGGAAATCACTTAGCACAGATCCTAGCTCATAGAAAATTCAGCAAGTATAAGCTGTTGTTAATGATATCAGTATTTCTGGTGCAGCTACAAGAACAGTGCTAGGCGGCTGTGATTTTTGTTATTATGTACTATTCAGTAATTTTTCTTTCACTCACTGATATGTCTGTATGCATTAGGACTTTTCTGTTTTTAAATGAAAGGGTTACTTATTTCTTCTTTTTATCTGAATGTTGTTAACTTGGTGGTAAAAAGAACCTTTTAAGACCGTCTTGTAAGTAAGCCTTGAGTGTGCTTATGAGAAACTATATCTTAAAAAAGGAATAATTAAGCTAGGTAAACTCCTTGCATATTGAAGTTAGGATCTTCTGTTTAGTTATAAAACTTTCCATAGTAAGGGAAATGGGTTAATAGAGAAGCAGAAGTGCAGTATGTATTTTGTGTCTGGTCTGTTTTTTTCAAGAGAGGAATTAATTGCTTCCTGTGTGGAAGTGCCATTGGAATACTGGCCACCATTTATTCTAGGAGAATGACTAATTTGCTTTTGGTCTTTGATTTTTTTTTTTTTTTTTTTTTTTTTTTTTGTGTGGGTACCGGGGGGTCGACCTCAGGACCTCGCCCGCCAGCAGGCGCCCGTGCCGCTGAGCGATATCACCGGCCCTTTTTTCTTTTTTTTTTTGTGGGTACCCGGGGGGTCGACCTCAGGACCTCGTGCGCCAACAGGCACCCGTGCCGCTGAGCGATATCACCGGCCCCTTTTTCGTATGTGGGATCCGGGAGTCGAACTCGGGCCCTCGCGCTTGCAAGGCAGGCGCTTACGCCGCTGAGCCATCTCACCGGCCCCCACCGGCCCTTTTTTCGTATGTGGGTTCCGGGAGTCGAACTCTGGCCCTCGTGCTTGCCGGGCAGGCGCATATGCCGCTGAGCCATCTCACTGCCCCTGGTCTTTGAGATTATACAACTCTTAACTTTTTTTCTGTAAGCGTAACAACTGATTGTTGTTATTAATGACATAATGGGTTATTGCTATTACAGAAATGGATCTCTTCTAGTTCTCTGCAGTTATTTGTTAATAGTGGTATGGTGATGGTGGGTGATTCGTGTAGTTTCAGTGTGTTCTGTGCCTGCTCTTGCTGATGGAGGCAGAGCTCTGGCTTCCTTCTTTTGTTCTCTGTCATGGCTTTTAGTTACCGCTCTAGTCTCTGGCCATATGCTAGATTGTACAAAAGTGAGTGATGGGATCTCTTCTTCCAGTTAACTTTTGCCCCAGGTCTGTGTAGGAGGAAGTAAGACTCTTTAATTGACTTACTCTACCTTTCAGCTAGTGTTAATAATAATTAACATTTATTGTATAATTACTATATGATGTCACTGTCCTAATTATTTTACATACTAAGCTAATGCTTGAGCCTTGAATTGTCAATATTTAACAAATGAAGAAAAGGCTCAGAGAGGTTCAGTAATTTTCCTGTGCTCATACAATTCATGTCCTAGTTGTGACTTCAGTTATGAAAAATATCAAATATATGAAAAGCTATATAGACTATTACACTAAACAGGACACATACATTTCAGCTACATTTAACAGTAATACTTTGCCATATTTGCTTTATTTTTTTCTTGAAAGTTCTAAAGCAAGTTCCACAAATTGACATTTCATACCTCAGTATGTGTCTTTTATTTTTTTATGTTTTTACTATGTTTTTTTGGTATCGGGAATGAACTCACGACCTCGTGCTTACCAGGCAGGTGCTGTGCCGCTGAGCTATATCCCCAGCTCTGCATCTTTTAAAAGGAAGGCATTTTCATATTTTATACTTGAGAATATACTTTAAAAAAATAAGGCCATTTTCTTACTAACTACACTGCAATGCTCATGAATTTCATTGAATTATTTCTCTTAAATTTGTTTTTGGATTGAGGCAGCCCACCTCTCCTCAAGCTTTTTTCCATTTCATTGAGCTTTTGAAAAGATTAGACCCTTGCCCATGGTGCCCCTTTGCTTTAGGGATCTAAGGGAGGTGGTAAATGAGAGCAAGTGAGTACAAACAACTAGGTGTTGAATAAAATATGCCAAATTGTAGTTTGCATTGTTTGAGTGGTAGACACGTGCTTGAATTTGAAGAAACTACCTGCAGACAAAAATCTGACACTTTAATTACCTATCTCTAAGCAAAGCAAATATCTTTTCATCTCGTTAGCAGGATATGAAACATTGCTGGTGTTAAAGTTTGTTTAGAAATGGAAACAATAATATGCTATACTATAATTATGTTAAAAATAATTTCAGACTTTGCAAAAATTGCTTTATATTCCTCTTTCATAAGTAGGCATTTACAAAGTATTCACTCTTTTCACAAGTGTTTTGGAGTTTTATACAGAGCTTTTGTCCATAGGGAGTATGTATGTATGTATGTGGTGCTGGGAATTGAACCCAGAGCCTTACGCATCCTAGGCCAGTGCTCTACCTTTTTGAGTTACATCCAAAGTGCCTCCCCCACCCTCAGGGTGGGGGGAGTTTTTAATCCAGTAGGAGAGCAAGAACATGAAACAAATGTATGAAACAAATGTATTAACGTATAGAGGAGAACCTCCGAGCGCTACATGACACTGCCCATGCAGATGTGCAGTAGACTGGGGAGAGAGACCACTTCTTGTTGAACGTTTAGGGGACAGGAAGAGGTGGTCCAAGAAAGGGGGATTTTGCACTTAAAGATTAGCATTTGGGCATCTTGGGCAAACTGAAGAAGGTGATGGAAGTATGAAAGAAGATAAACAGAGATAGGATAGGGAATAGAAGTTTGTAATATATTGAAAGCCCTTAAATTTAGGAAATGTATTTCTACTTTTCCTTTTGTTTTCCTGTGTTTCTACTTTTCCTATTTTGTTTCCTGGGAATTGAACCCAGGGCTTTGCATGTGCTAGGCAGGTGAGACAGGATCTCACTAAGGAACCCAGGCCGGCCTTGAATTTATAGTTTTCCTACCCTATGCTCCTGAGTAGCTGGGATTACAGGCATGCATTGCCACCGTGCCTGGCAACTATTTCTGTTCTTTTCTTAATGACTTTCACCCTTGTGAATGTTAATGATGAGGCATACTTGCTTTGCATGGTTCCCATAGCCACTATACGCAGACGGCATTATTTTACTCTCTGAAAACAATGATTCATTCTGATTTTCCACAACTCACTTAGATTTATTCCTGCAGTTAGGTCAGTTGTAGTATGACTTTTTGTTGATCATTTTCAGCCACTCCATAGGATTCATCACATTTTTCTGAAGGCCATACATAATCTATTTGGCCCTGTTTTATTCCAAAATCAATGTAACAGAGTAGTTCCATTATATACATTTATTGTTAAATCTCTGTACTAACCCTTTGCTAATGGAATTTCTTCATGATATCTTTAAAAATACTTTTTCATCAAGGAAGCAATTTAAAGATAGGATGCAAAGAAGTGTTTCCACTTAAAACATTTAACAGTTCTGACATTTCTATAGTAACTTCAGATATCTTTGATCGCTTAACTAATTATATATGAAAATTGGCTTCTGCGTGTAGACCCTTTAAACATATTTCTTCTCAGTAACAGAATGTTATAATGAAATATTCTCCTCCTCCCCCAAGTGATTTTGGTTGCTTCAAACCTGGTTAAGTTGAAATTTATTTTATTTTTTTTTTTGTGGGTACCAGGGGTCGACCTCAGGACCTTGCACGCCAGCAGGCGCCCGTGCCGCTGAGCGATATCACTGGCCCTTTTTTTGTATGTGGTTTCTGGGAGTCGAACTCGGGCCCTCATGCTTGCCTGGCAGGCGCTTACGCCGCTGAGCCATCTCACCGGCCCCTAGGTTGAAATTTAAATATGAGCCTCGTTCATTCTCTGTAACTTTAGTTTTTAACAGCAAGATGATGTGATAGACATGTGGGGAATAGAGGAAAGAACAGGGTTGACTGATAATAATAGCAGTCACATGTGGTTCCTGCCTTGGTCTAGTAGATTAAGATTGTATACACTAGATCTAATTCTCAGAGTTGGTAGTAGTGGTACATAATGCACTGATAAAGGAAGATAGTTGCGAGAATTAAGTGGCCAGCCTAAGATTACGTAGCCAGGAAATAGCAGATCTAGGTTTCAAATCTAGATTTACCCTGTTCCAAATATTTTATCTTTCCGTAATTCTAGTGTGCCCTTAAAAACAAAAAAAATTTTTTTTCACTGTCTTGCAGTTTGGAGTCCCAAGATAATAATAAATGTTAGGAAATGCCAAGTGTGAAAATGGTGTGCTTGAGTTCTGTGGAAGGTCACAGGGACAATAGGTGATCCTGACCAAGTGTCAGAAGAGCTTGTGTAGGAGCAGTTGGTGAAATCCAACTAGAGAATAGAGGTGCATTAGAGATGAAATGGGAGGCAGACCAGAATGGAAGCTCACACCTGGCTGTGAGAGGTTTAGAATGCCAGACTGGAAAATTGAAGGGTTTTCCACCCCACTCCTTATAGAAATTTGGCTTACTAAAATTACGACAAGATCTAGATGTTAACTAGAAGCAAGGGTAGAAATGATTTCTTTTTTGCCTTCATCATTTGCTTTCCAGGGCTTTGGCATAATAAAATGTGAATACGTTGATAGGCTGGCTCTACTGTAAGGGAAGGTAGGCTCTGGCCTCAGACAGACGGAAGAGGACTGGGTACTTCGTGGCTTGTTGCATGTTGTGTGAAGTTAATGTCCAGTGACACAGCCTGCATGGTCAGCCAGAAGAGGGATTTGGCTTTAGGCCATATTGGTATCGCAGCGATCTCAATGTCAGCTCTCATTCTAATTAGGTCTTTGCAGATATTCTTATAGTTACAGCCACTCTTTTGACAGCTGAATCTATGTGTGCATTTCTTCAATGTACATACTTGGATTTTATTTTGTACATTACCTAATTCAAGGGAAATGAATGTACCAATTTATATAACTACTGTAGTTAGTAAACTTTAAAAATGTAATTATCAGAGACCAAGTCAAAGAAATATTACTCCCCCATCCAGCCTCTCTGCCTCTCCTTTTTTCTTTGTATGTTATTTTGTCATTCACTTATCAAATATGTTTGATTGCCAACTAGCTCCATGCATTATAGGGGCACATGAAAGGAACCTACCATTTTCCACTCAACTTAACCCTCACCAAATCATTCTAAATGCCTACTAACATTTTCTCAGTGCCTTTATTTATGGTGCTTGAGTCATCTGTATTCCTCATGTCTCCTTAATTTTCCAGTTTCCTTATTGTAAATACTAAGCACTCTTCAAGGTCTGACTTAATATTATTGGGGATTTGAAATTCAGAAAAAGTGTGATAAACTTCTAACACAAATACCAGGTACTGTTCTTTAAATTACTTGCTTCTTAGTCAGAAACTGACTTTTTGGATATGGCCTAGGCCAATGGTGACCGACCTATGGGACGAGTGATATCGTGTTTTTCTTTTAAAACAAAAGATGTTAATGTAAAGTTTTTTCTAAACTAAAGCGCAGTTATTCAGGTTAAATTGCAGTGTTGGCACTTTGAGACAAATAAGTGGGTTTTGGGTTGCAGTTTGGCTCTTGGTCTCTTAAAGGTTCACCATCACTGGCCTAAGTGCATGCTTTCTCTCTCACTCTTTGCTGTACTGCGGACTGAGTCCAGGGCTCTCGCTGAGGTATATCCCCAGCCCTTTATTTTTTTATTTTTTATTTTTTGAGACAGGGTCTTGCATAGTTGCCTAGGTTGGCCACAAACACAAACTTGTGAGCCTCCAGCCTCAGCCCCCCAAGTAGTTGGTATTACTGGTATGTACAGGCCTCTGTATCTAGCTGCCTGGGCTCTTTTTTATAAGCAGCCTTCTGGTCAAATGAAAATTTAAAAAACCAAAAATGTAGGAAAGCCTGTTTCTCAGAAAGAAGTTGAAGCGAATCCATCAAACATTTATTGACTGTTTAAAACATGCAGAGGGCCGGTGAGATGGCTCAGCGGCATAAGCGCCTGCCTTGCAAGCGCGAGGGCCCGAGTTCGACTCCCGGATCCCACATACGAAAAAGGGGCCGGTGATATCGCTCAGCGGCACGGGTGCCTGTTGGCGCGCGAGGTCCTGAGGTCGTCCCCCCGGTACCCACAAAAAAAAAAAAAAAAAATAAAAAAAATAAAACATGCAGAAATCTAGAGTTGGCTGAGGGTCATGTTTTTTTTTTTTTTTTTTTTTTTTTTGTGGGTACCGGGGGGACGACCTCAGGACCTCGCGCGCCAACAGGCACCCGTGCCGCTGAGCGATATCACCGGCCCCTTTTTCGTATGTGGGTTCCGGGAGTTGAACTCGGGCCTTCGCGCTTGCAAGGCAGGCGCTTAAGCCGCTGAGCCGTCTCACCGGCCCGAGGGTCATGTTTAATAGCAGAGCATGATAGTTGAACTTTGGGCAACTCCTGCTGATAAGCTTACAGTCTAGTGGGGATATACTACTTATGGTACATAGCTAACTATAACATATGGCAAGGTATTGAGAAGTTCTTTAATATAAAATAATCAAGAATGCCTTAAGTCAGACAAGAGGGGAAATCAGTCCACTTGGATGGAGGGATATGAGTTATTGGAAAACATGGCATAGCAGCCCACAGAAGTGGGAGCAGGGCGACCTATTCCAGGCACATTGTGCAGTACATGAGCGAAGGTCCGAACACAGGCTGTGTGCAAACTATCTCAAATGGCAGATTGCTAGTGGATAGGGAAAATAGAAGTATATGCAGTCATTATACTTTTTAGGCAGTGATAATTTTAAAACATGATCAGAACTGTTGTTTTAGTAAGGTAATTTGGGAAGTGGTGAGAAGAACAGATTAAGGCAGGACTGTACTGAGGATCAAATCAACATGGGAAACTGAAGACAGAAGATTTCAAAATGTGGATATTGATTGGTAGGTGAACAGTGAACCCAGTTCCTCACTTTCTCAAAGCAAGATCTGCTTTTACCAGAAAATGACCTATGTTCCAGTATTTTCCCATCTTTTAACCTTCCTCTTTCCCCAAATAACAAAATCGAAATTGTCCCCCTGGCCCCCAAACAAGCAGGTTTTCAGTATAGATTGTAAACTTTTTTTTTTTTTTTGTGGGTACTGGGGGGGGTCGACCTCAGGACCTCGCGCGCCAGCAGGCGCCTGTGCCGCTGAGCGATATCACCGGCCCTTTTTCCGTATGTGGGTTCCGGGAGTCGAACTCGGGCCCTCACGCTTGCCAGGCAGGTGCTTATGCCGCTGAGCCATCTCACCGGCCCTAGATTGTAAACTTTTGACACCTCACTTATTTGGTGAATTTATCTTTAGGTGGTTACTATATAAACTCATTTTTTTGCCATTGTCTTAAAAGTTCTTCAGACTATACTTCTGTTTTTCTTTTTGAGCCACTTGCATTTGCTCTCTCCATTTTGGAGGAGAGATAGAATTTAAAGTTACAAAGTTGACCAGTATCAGTTATGTAAATACTTTTAATACATGATTTTGTATAGTTCCAAAACGATATATTTAGTGTTCTTAAACAAACAAACAAACAAACAATATAATGATAGGGGAAGGTTGAGAGTTTGCACACTGAGAAATTTAAGAAGTATTTGGATTCCATTAATCCTTTCTTCATTTGAACTTTCACATGAATAAATAAGTGCATATGTGTGCATGTGCGTGCATGTATGTGTGTTTGTATGAATGAATGGAAATGAATGACTTTTAACATCAAACCATTCCCAGCTACTTGGAAAAAAGGTTTATCTTTTAAGAGCTTAATACTTTTGTTTTATCCAGTACTACTAATAGGATAGTTTCTTAGACTAAGGAATCAGTTATTTTTTATATTTATTTTTTGTGACTACAAAATTAACACATGGTCCCTGTAAAAAATGTTTGAACAGTAGGAGAATTAATATTTTAAAGTGTCAAGTTTTCCATTCCTCCAGTAAGGTAACAGAATTACAGTTTGGTGTATTAAGGATAGATTGTTTTAAAACCTGGAAAGAAATCTTTAGCATTTATATATTATGCTGTCAAGATCTCTATATAACAGATTGCTTTCTTCAGGTTCCTGTAAGCTTAAGGTTTCTTTGGCTTGGAGGCATGTTTATTGGTGTGGCTGTATTTCACCACACCTTTTAAAAATGTTAGTTTTTGGCAAGGATAATAGAAACAGGGAGACAATTTTGTTTTACTTTTTATTGCTGCTGATAAAAATTATTCATATCAAGATGTGAAGAGTCTGGTAGGATAGAACTATCTGGTTATTTCTCTTGTTTCAAACTCGACTTTATAGCTGTGCTCCGAAGAACACAGAATTCTTAGATTGAATGTAATGTTGCCAAATTAGACAAGTGTTATTAAATCCAGCGCTACACTTTTGATATGTGAAATGATAAATGATATCATTGTATTAGAATGTGGCTATCATTTTCATTTATAATACGAAAACCAACAAAACTGTTTTTAATGTTTTACATCGACTGTCTTTTGTTAATTTTTGTTATTACCTAACTGTAGTACACTGGATTAAGGACTCTGATAAAGCAAAGTTTGTATAGTAAATATTAGTTAAATATTTGTTAAATGTATATATAGCCATCGCTTGGTATCTGCAGGGTGTTGGTTCCAGGATGCCCCTGTGGACACCAAAATCTCACATAAAATGGCATAGTGTCTGCATAGAACTTGTGCACATCCTCCTATGTACTTTGTATCATCTCTAGATTACTTATAGTATCTAGTGTAAATAGCTTTATACTGCATTGCTCATGGAATAAGGACAAGAAAAAATAACTATACATATTTAGTATGGGCCGGTGAGATGGCTCAGTGGCGTAAGCGCCTGCCTGGCAAGCACGAGGGCCCGAGTTTGACTCCCGGAACCCACATACAGAAAAAGGGCTGGTGATATTGCTCAGCGGCATTGGTGCCTTCTGGCGCGCGAGGTCCTGAGGTCGACCCCTGGTACCCACAAAAAACAAAAAACAAAAAAACAAAAAAACACATATTTAGTATGGACACAGTTTTCTGTAGTTGGTTGAGTGCTCAGATGTACAGATGTGTGTATATCTTCTCTGAGGCCATCAACCCCAGGCTATATTTGTTATTTTTACATGTGGTATTCCTGACATGAATATCTGAGAGTTGTCTTTGTTATAATAGACAAATGTTTGATACTTTTTTTTTTTTTTTTTTTTTTTTTTTTTTTTCTTTATTGGGACCATGGCACTCTTCTTGAGTTGAAGGTATGTAGAGAATTTTATCAATTTAAACTTTTATTTATTTATTTATTTTTTAAACAGGATTTTACTAATTATAGTTTACTTTATTTTTTTTTATTTTTATTTTTGTGGGTACCAGGGGGTCGACCTCAGGACCTCGTGCGCCAGCAGGCGCCCGTGCCGCTGAGCAATATCACCGGCCCTTTTTTCGTATGTGGGTTCCGGGAGTCGAACTCGGGCCCTCGCGCTTGGCAGGCAGGCGCTTACGCCGCTGAGCCATCTCACCGGCCCTCAATTTAAACTTTTAAACTTGCCAGAAATAGAAAATAATTAGATTTTTTGGTTTGAGTTATTTAGCTACTGCAGAGAATTTAGCGACTACTGCTAAAACACATAACTTTACGTGGGTAGTTGTCTTTTTTCCTTTTAATCTCAGTAGTCTTAGACTAACAAGTACTCAGGTACTAGTCTGTGCTATTTTCTTTGGCAGCTGTAGAGCTGCAGCAAAGATCACTGAATCTCTGGTCAGGAAGGGCCCTTCACAGGTGAGATGGCCAAGCTTCCACCTGTTCAAGACTCAGTTGTAGACAGTCTTTGCTGTGCTGTCCTTTGGCTTGTGATGAGGAAATCTTTGCACACTTTGGAGTTTCTTTCTAAAGACTATATAGTGATGTACATGGAAGTTAATAATAAGGATTCCTTATTAAAGATTTCCATTCACCATTTAGGGGTGACATTAATTTGGTTGACACTAGCTTTGCCTTGTTAAATAATAGATATAGAACTAAACTCCCCATTCCCTCCAAAAAGCAGTTTGTCTTTTAGAAGTTTGGCTATACTGTTTTGTATTAGGCGGGTCTTTATTCGTTGATCTGAAGATGATATTGATAAACCAGGTTTATGTAAAATACCACAGGAAGAAAATAGGATCATATTAAGAAGTTAGGATACTGACAACAGAGTCATGTGCCCTGCAAAACTGTTTCATGAGATGCTTGCATGTATGTAATTACGTTAGTAAGTGGCATGGGATGAGCTAAATGTAGCAATCACAGGGGAGAAACACTATAGCTGCCCTGTGAAATGCAGCTGGGAGCAGTGTAGCAAAGACATTGGTTATTCCATGGTAAATTATTAAATCCCTTAGATATGTTGTTAACATTCAGTGCTCAGTTGCTGCATACTACTTATTGCCTGTCAGGCTCAGTACACAGTCTGCTTATGTTGAGGGAAAACAAAACCTACAAACTTTTATGGAACATTTCCTTTCTACCAGAGACACTGTTATAAGTGCCTTTATTCATTATATTAGTCCTTAACGGTCTCTCATGAAGTAGTTGGAGCTTCAGAGAACATACAATAGTCCCTTCTTCTCTGCAGTTTCGTTTTCTGAGGTTTCAATTACCCTTGCTTAACCACAGTCTGAAAATATTAAATGGAAAATTCCAGAAATAAACAATTCATGCGTTTTAAGTTGCAGCCTGTCTTGAGTAATATGGTGAAATCTTGTACCATCCCACCCTGCCCTACCCAGGATGTGAATCATCCTTTTGTCTAGTGCATCCACACTGTATGTATTATACCTCCTCAATAATCAGTTAGTAGCTATTTTGATATTCAGATCAACTGTCCAGGTATCGAAGTGCTTGTGTTCAAGTAATCCCTATTTTACTTAGTAATGGCACCACATGTGATATAATTCTATTTTACTACAGGCTGAGCATTCTTGATTTGAAAATCATAGAGACATTCAACCTGTAAAGTTTATGCAAATATTTAAAATTCATAAAACTCAAATATGAAACACTTTACAATTTCTGAGCATTTCAGATAAGGGATACTTAACCTTTATTAGTTATTATTGTTCATCTCTAATTGTACCTAATTTAGAAATCATGATGTATGTGTATGAACAAAAACATAATTAAGGTCTGATAGTGCCTTCAGTACTTGAAGGTCTGGGAGAGCATATTCTCTCTGAATGGGCATGGGTACTCTGTTACAAATTCATAGTGAAAAATGTAGGAGGCAAGTTAGTTTTATTAGCTAAGTTGATTAACTGTTAAGATGGAGAATTTACATTGAGGATACTTTGAGCAAAAATTTCTTGTTTTGGTGTAGGTGCTTTTGTTATAGGCATCTTTATGTGAGGAAATAGATTTGGGACAAAGATCCCTCAACCCATGTGAATGTTGGAATAACCTAGAATTTTAGGAAAGGTAACTGATAGCACTATCGTAGCTGGACTGTCACAAGCTAGGCTGTGGGACAGTGGAGGACAGGAGATGGGGAAATTTGAGGAATACTTGGTCACTAACTTGCTTTTTTACCCAAATGAGAATTTAGCCTTCCTTGGTCTTACTGCCTTTAGTTTAAGAATTAGGAAATTTATTGTCAAACATTCCTTGAAATGGAGTTGTGTGTATTAATGCTGTGAGTACTTAGGAGTGGTGAATTAAGCCTTTGAGGCAGTGGAATAGCAGGAATTTCTCAATTCAGTCAGGGCCCTTCTTTATGTGCTCTATATGGAACACAGCAGCAAAGGAAAAGCTGCGCAAAGATAAGTAGCATATGTGCGTGTTCTGTGGCTCTTTGTAGCTGGTTTCTATCAATTTTGGTATCATTGGCTAAATGCGGATTTAAAGGAGGTGTATGTGTGTGTGTGGTCTCTTTCAACTAATCTATAAAAGTACAAATTGCTGATTTTCTTTTGGCTTGGCAAAAATCTTCGTATAGTCATTTTATATGGTTTAAGATTTGTAATTTTATGTACCATCTGTGAGTATGAACAACTCAGGAAGGTCCAGCTCTCTATAGAAATGAGGAGCAGGAAGTATTTGCAGTTTTTTTTTTTTTCCTTGCACTGCAGTTAGAGTTGGGGTTAGAGTTAGGGTAAGGGTTAGGGTTGCTTGTTTTTACAGGAACATATAGAAAGCTTAATGGTTGTATATCTAGCACAGGCCACCAACATTAATTAATGAACACTTTTATTGAAATATTTTAGAAGAAGGGAGTCCCAGAGAAGAATAGACATGAGTCAACTCCATGAAGAAGTATAAAATAAGTTAGTATCAGCAGCTACAGACGTGCTAGGATCTTTATTGATATACTTAGCATTGTTTCTCTAGAACACATTTTTAAATTCCATCAGTGATTTGCAGGTGAATTTTTTGGAACACAACCCATTTAAAATTGAGATTTTTTTTTTTTTTTTTTTTTTTTGGGTACTGGGAGTCGACCTCAGGACCTTGCGCTTGACAGCAAGTGCTTGTGTCGCTGAGCGATATCACCGGCCCTTTTTTTCCCTTTATGTGGGTTCTGGCAGTCGCACTCAGTACCTCGCGCTTGCCAGGCTGGTGCTTATGCCGCTGAGCCATCTCACCGGCCCATAAAATTGGGATCCTTCGAAGTATGGTATCCCTAAAATTTCTGTGGTTCTGGTAATCATTATTTTGTTTTAGCTAATTTGTGACCAAAGAATAATATTGTATTGCATTTCTTATATGTATCAAATCTGGGATAATGATTGTATTTTCTCTTTGTGTGCATTGATATGGCAAAGTAGTATATGGCCTCATTAAATTTGACACCTCTTTTTAGGGGAGGAAGGGGAGGAAGAGAAACATTTAAGCATTTGTTGAACTCTAAATTTCCCTTCATGCTTACACCCCAGCACCCCCCCCCCCCCCGGAAAAAAAAAGAGAAAACAAAAAACAAGAACCTTTTCCAAGGAATTTTGTAACTTTTTCTTTGGAAACATGTACAAGTATGCTATTTTTTAAAAAATGCTTTTGCTGCATACTACAATGAAGAAGTGATGGTGATGCTTTTCTCCCTTATGTGTTTTGTTTAAATGCTAAGTCATTTTAAGTGGTTAACTACAATACTAATTATCTTGTCAAAGGATCCATGAGAATTTTATAGGTGTACTATGTTTGGAAATTTCTTGAAGTTTTTCAGTATCTCTCTCTCTTGCCCAAATGTTTATTCTACAGTATGTAAACAATGAAGAAAACAAAATTTGGGCATTTCATAATCAGTGGTTAGCTACTGAATGTAGTTCAGAATTAATTAATCACCACTGATTATAGAATCGTTTGGCTGGGAACAAACCTGTAATTCCTTGTCTCTCTTAAGTCTGAACCTACAAAGGCTGTCAGCAGATACAATACAGTGTAACAGCTAATTTTGATTCACCTGTTTGACTTCAGTGTAAGGAAGGGTTTGGTTACTTGCAACTCTGATAAAGACACTGCAAAACTAGTTTTTATTTAAAATACAGTAGTCCAACATATAATGGTGGTCACTTTAACAATTTGATTTAAGCTAACATTTCTTTAAAATGTATGTATTATAAAGCGCTACTTTATTTTTATACACACATATATGAATTGTGCATATTTGAACTTGAAAAGGTAATATAAATAGATTAGTAGTATTCTTGAACATTTCATATTGTCTTTTGACTTGAAGGAACAGCACTGATACTGCAGTATTGCTATATAGTACTTGTTTGATAAGAGGAATCATTTGCTTACAAGTATTTGAGAGCTGCTATTTACCAGGCACTGTTAAAAGTGCTGGAAATAAAGAAATGAAGAAAACAGACTGAATTTTGGTTGTTAACAGATTTTCAGCTTTAGTAGAGGAGATAGTAAAGAAATAAACACATGAAATAGCAAGTGTGTCAGATGCTGATTAGTGACTCGGAGAAAAAAATGAAGCAGTGAAGGAAGATATTTGCTGTTTAAATATTGCAGTAGTCAGAGAAAGTCTCACCTGATGGGTGGCATTTGAGCCCAGTCTTGAAGGAGATATGGGACACATATCAGTCAAAAGAACAGTTCAGGAATGCAGAGGCTTTTAGGTGGAGATTGGTTGATGAAGGCCTTGTGTGGCTGGAGCGCTGGAAGGAGTAGAGGTGAAGTTTCGTAGTGTGTGTGGGGACCGTGAATGAAGGGCGTTGAAGACCACAGGAGAACCTTTCTCTGAATTGGGAAGTCACTGGGTTCTGAGCAGAGGAATGAGGTGAACTAATCTGTTTTAAATGATTCCTCTAGCTACCACACGGAGATAGGTTTGGCTGGGGAAGGCCAAACAGAAGCAGGAAGAGCAGGCAAGAGGTAATGAACCAGGAGAAGGATGGGGTGTAGTAAATCATGTGTGTTGTATGGTAAGGATTGTGAGAAGTGCTCACTTTCTAGATAGCATTTTGAAGATTGAGCAGGCTGCTTAGATGTAGAACATGAGAAAGTAAGGACAAAGCAAAATTTTGGTTAAGTTATAGTAAATTGCAGCATTTATTATAGAAATAATACTTTGAAAAATATGAATACAAAGGGATAATTTTGTGTATTTTTATATTGTGTCTTCATTGACTTTTGTATATTTTATATGTGAAGCTCTTTGTGTAACCTTATTAATGGGTCAGTTAGCTATATATGAAAAAAATCAGTTTCAGGATTATAATGCAGTATACTGCTGCCACCTAATGTTTATAGCCCTTCATTTATATAATCACAGTAACTGGTTACACGTAGCTTTAATATTGGTTTGCATGTAGAATGTTAACAGATTAATTGAGGCTTATTTAATTGCCTTCATATTAGGTTCTGGTATGGATATTTAATAGGATAATTGAATTGTATAGAAATAAGGTTGTAGGTTGAAGATTAATTTTATTGGCATCTTGATCTCTGCTAAATTCAGTTCAACAAATATTTATTTGTTGTGCTTAGCTTGTTGTCTCAGTTCTCATGATTATTATGTTTTAATGGGCAGAGGACAGACTTAAAAACAACAGTAACACCGAGTAAACAAATAATGAAATAATTAGCAATTGAAGGAAACAATAGGACAACAGACATGGCTGTTCTTGTAGAGAAGGAATTTATATCTAAGAAAGCAGGTAAACATTTAAAATGTGATGACTTTATCACTTTAGCTATGTTTCCTGCTAAACAGAAATGACAGGCGATAGAAACCTCCCTGAAGTAACTTCAGTTCTTGCAGGACGTGGTGTGAGTAATGTGATAGTTTCTAAGTCAGTGCTAAACTGGTCTCCTTTGCTGCAGGAGAGATATCTATCTTTAGTGATGACCAGTTGCTTTGAAGGTTATGTGTTTAGAGTAGTAATTGTCTGCTTTTCTGGGTCCTTTTTGTGATTAGATTTGAGTGTGGTGGTTTACTATTCTCAAACATGCCCTTTTCCAGGTATCTGCTGTATTATAAACCTCAAAGAGGAATATTTCATGAGGGACAGAACTTTTTCTCGTTCCCTACCTCCTTCCTTCTCTCCTTCTCTCCCTCCTTCTCTCCTCCCTTTTCCTCTCTCCCTCTTTTTCTTTCTCTTTTGCTCTTTTTCTTTCTCTCCACCTTTTTTCTTTCATCTGTTCATCCATTCATCTAACTTACTCATTTGTCACTTGACCACTATAGCTGCACAGACGCTGTTAGAAGAAATGGGAACACTAGTACTGAACCTTGAGGATGGATTCAGCTGATACTGATTGAATGTTTAATGTGTCCCCAGGGACTGTTGTGATGATACAAGGTTGAAACAAAGCAGGCAAATCTTTGTCTTCTTTAAGTTTACTTTCTAATGGATAGTAGGGTGAGGAGATAGACAGTGAACACACATAAATATATAGTATGTTAGTTTGGTGGTAAATCCTCTAGAGGAAAATAAAAACAGCATATAATGAGAATAAAGCATGCTGGGAAAGGGGAGGAAGTATGTCTTTTGTCCACTTTGTGCAAGTTTTCCTTTTCATAATTTTGTGTTTAGGTGAATTGCAAAAAGAAAGTATACTTAGAATTATTTTAGATGTCCTTTGGAAACAGTAATAGTTCATGCCCCTATTTAGCAAATAGTCATTAAACATACTACTTTTTTTTGAGGTGCTATATAAAATAAAGTGGATAAAAGAGATGTCCTCTACCCTTAAGGAATTTAAAGTCAGATTGTTTTTTTTCCCTTGCTTTCAGGGCTGGGGGTTGAACCTAGGGCCTTCGTACTGAGCTACATCCCAAGCCCTTTTTAATTTTCTGTTTGGAGACAGGATCTTACCTATAGGCATGCACTACCAAGCCCCACTGGGAAAGTGTTTTTTAAAATGACATTTTATGGTGTTTACAGGGGAGTCATTTATTTATTTATTTTTTCTTTAATGTATAACAACCTTTTAGCTTTGACTTTAAGGTAACAGGCTATTTCCTGGGACCTCTGGTAGTATTATGATACTGATCTCAGAATGGCAGTATTTTCTTCAGAGACTAAGATCCCCTCCTTTTTTTTTTAAAAAAAAAAAAAAGGAGAAATCTGCATTATGATGCCTCATTTCCTACTGAGGGTAATGTGGCAAACTTAACAAGTTTTTGTCAGTCATCATGGAATCACCTTATAATTTCTTTTAGTATATGCAATCAGTAGGACAGAAGATAGCATATAAAGTTTAGTTTTTTCAAACTTTGAAATGTTGGCATAGCTAACATTTGAGGAACATACTGTGATGTCATAGATACAGTGTTGTACTAGTGAATGTGCAATGTCTCACCTGCATGCTCAGTGTCTCACCTACAGCTGTCTCTTCTTCATGCCCTCTTGTAAAACAGTGGTAGTAATCTTTGTGGATTCATAGGATCCAGAGATATGTCTCAGCTGTATTGTGCTTTCGTGGTGTTCATCATTAACCAGATGTGTTAATTGCTCTGAATTTTTGCAGTTGCTGGTAAATAGGCATTTAAGGGTGATTTGATTTGAAAACTTCTTTCCTTTTCTTTTTAAATACTAAAGAAAACATCCTAAGTCAAAGACTTTAGATATCAAAATATTTTGAACTCTAGTAGCTTAGACATTGGTTAAGTAGAACAAATTAAAACAAACGAACAAAAAAATGCTGCAGAGTAAAGCATTCACACCTTTCACTGCCAGCTAGTAACCTTTACTTGAAATTTTCTGGAAGGTCACAATATGGAAGATTTTTTTGAGGAATTATGACTTGACCAAGGTCAGATGTGTGTTAATTGAACCTCCCTGGATTTGTCCTGATGGCCACAAACAAATGTCTGTGGGAAGTCAGCAGCTTAACTAACCACCCACCTCACTGAATCATAAAACTCTAGTGCTAGATGGAAGCAGTACAAAGGCATAGTAGCTTTGTGAACATTCCAACTTGGCCTCTGTTTCTCTGGTAGAAGAGAGCAATGAGAGGGAGTTCCAAGGACCACCCAGGAGGTGTCTTTGATTCTTTCACTTTCTTTGCAGCCTTGAGCATTATTACCATCCTACTCTCTATCCTGTACTCTGAAGTTGGAAACAAATCTTGATATGTAAAAAGTTTAGGAAACTCTTGAAATTGTATTTTTTTCTAAGTCTAAGCTGTAAACACCTATAGAATGAGACTTCTATGAAACTAGTTTTGTAGGGAATTAGATCTTTCTAGATTTTTAACAAATACAAAGAAAGTATGGCATCCAGCATTTATTGAACTCTTAATATTTTGAAGGTACAGTATAATACTATGTTTTTTTAGACAAGTACTATATAAGTTGTCTGTATTCTTAGAAATAACATTCTAAATGGAGGCAAAATAGCACTTGATACAGCCTGTTCCTTAATCTTCATTTCATGTAAAAATATACTGCAAAGATTTTTAATAGAGTCTCAAGCTCCCTGGGGTTTTAATGTAACTTGGGGGCTCCTGAGAATTTTTACCTAACTTTCATACATCCTGGAGTTCTGATGAGTGTCCAAAGGCTCATTCTTTAATACTAATGTCACAGACCAAAGGTTTCCAGTTCTAACTCAATTATTTACTTTGTTGCCTTGACAAAAATACATATTTCCTATTACATTGTTTGTAAAGTGAAGATTATATTTACCTTGTAATGGTATTCTGGAGAATGAATTTTGTGGTTGGAACATAAATTACTACTTAGTAAATGATGACTGCTGCTATTGTCTTCATCGTTATCACACTACCACCACCACTGGCATTATCATCTAATCATCATCTATTTTAGGGACAAGATATATGCACAGAATAGTTAACCGTGCCAGGCAGCATGTGTGAGAATGGTATAGACGTCTCCGAGAGTTTAGAGAGTCTCAAAGGCGTCTGGGCTGGACGAGATCAAAATGTCCAGTTAGGGAATATGCTTGAATTAGATTCTGCCAAATGAAAAGGATTTAGCCAAGTAAAGACAGAAGTGGAAGGAAAAGACTAGTCCTTAGAACACACACTTCTTTTAAAACAATGTTGATTATTTATTTTTGCTGAGGATTCACCTCACTTGTTGTCTTCTAATTTAAAATAATTGGCACAGATCACTGATCTTTTTTTCAGATCATTTTCTTTACTAGTACATGTTTGTAGTACATAATATTTACTATCCCTGTAGGAAGTTGGGATATGTACATGATACATCTTAATTCCTTTTCTCAGTGGATCACCTGATTGTAAGTTTATTCAGGAAAATCAAATGTTCATGAAAATGTGCACATGATATGTTATATGATGCTGTGGAGGCCATCAACTTATATTCACTATTATTATTATATGATGACTTTAGAGATTTAATACCACTGATTTAGCATAAATGACTTATGTCTCTATTAAATAATTATAAAACAAATTGTTTTATGGGTTAAAATTTTTTTTTTTTTTTGTGGGTACCGGGGGTCGACCTTAGGACCTTGCGCGCCAGCAGGCGCCCGTGCCGCTGAGCGATATCACTGGCCCTTTTTTCGTATGTGGGTTCCGGGAGTCGATCTCGGGCCCTCATGCTTGCCAGGCAGGCGCTTACGCCACAGAGCCATGTCACTGGCCCTGGGTTAAATATTTAACTGATAAACATACAGATTAAAAACATATAATACACCACCTGATGTTTACTTGAAATGTAAATTTCACTGTCTGCCTACAAACAAATTGTTTAATTTTGGCCTGCCTGTTTTATGGTGGAAGGTATGATGACTCAATTCTTCCACCATTTCCTCCTGTTTTAACTACTATAAAACTTTCTTTGGCACAGCATACTGTAGCTCATGTGGCCCTCATTTGGTGTGAATACATCTTTCTGTCTCTCACACCCACACACATACAACATACACACTAGGTCTGTGTTCTTTTCTCATTAGCCCTGGAGTGGGAACTGCACTTGTAAACATAGAAACTGAAATTGTGTGGTGGTGTTCAGTTATGAAGAGGTCATTCTGATTAACTCAAATAAATATTAATTTTAAAAGGTTACCCAATTTTATGGAAATGAAAAATAAATGTGTTGTGAAGGACTTTCTAGAGCCTCAGTTGGAGAACTACTGATTACTTGCATGGTATATCTAAAGGAATCATAGCAGATTAGTTTGGTTTCCTCATTTAAAATCAAGAAGCACACTGTAGCCAAAGAGATTTTTGAAAAATTGTCCTACTTAAAGCATGACAGTGGCTTCTTCAAAAACTGGAAATAATTTGTGAATAAATTATGAAGGATTACAAGTCTGTGCATCACCTAGTCCCCGTTGTCTGATTGATTTAACTAAACCACCACGCTCCTTCCCACTTCAGCGGTTTGTGCTTAGTATTCTGCCTTTTTTGGGGAACCTTTTCGTCACATCTTATGACCCTAGCTCATTGACAGCATTGGGCTTCACAGTTTATGCTACTTTTGCGGAGTAATCTTTCCCTAACCCCAGCTGTCCATTACCATGTAACAAACCACCCCAAACTTAGTGGTGTAAAACCACACAACCATTTTATTATGTTCATAGGTTCTTTAGGTCATCAGTGTGGAAAGGAGATAGTGGAGATGGTTTGGCTTTGCACCATGATGTCTGAGCCCTCATCTCGGAAAACTAGGACAGTTGAATGGCTGGGTGCTGTAATAATCTGGAGGCTTCTTTACTGTCTAACTCATGTGAGGGCTAGGATGAGCGAGGATTATTGATTGGAGTTTCTACAAGTAGCTTCTCTAGGTGGCTTAGCTTCTCTGTATGCCTTGATCTTCCTTTTAATATAGTGGGCTCAGAATCGTCACACTTACTATATTGGGACTTCCACAGCCAGTATTCTAGAGAACAAGGTGGAAGCTACATGGCCTTTGTAACCTAGTCTTAGCGCTTACATAATGTCACTTGTATTTTATTCCTTGGTGAAGGCAATCTTAAATCCTCTTGTTTTTAAGAGAAAGAGATATAGGGCCTACCTCTCAGTGGGAAATGTGTCAGAATTTGGGGTCTTGTTTTAAAACTGTTGTCTCAACTTACTAAAGTAGCATCCTAATCCTACTCCTATTGACTTCTGTTTTGTTGTCTTCATAGCATTTAACATGAGTTGGAATATTTTTATATAATAAAATTATTGTTTAATCTACCTGTTTAAACTGGAAGCTTTGTGAAAAACTCTTGTTTGCTGCTGTATTACTCTGTAGAATAAAGCCTAATACATTATAGATACTCAATAAATTCTTGCTGAAAGGATACATATGCAAATTAAAAGCCACAGTTTGTGTGTCAGAGCTAGTATTCTAATATCTTCTCTATTACATCATAATTTTTTCATAAAATTCTCTCACATTATTATTATAAGTTACAAAGTATTTCATTTCACTGAATCTTATGTACAGTGTGCATAGTAATGAAATCATATACCTTTAAAATTCAGGTATTCCACTGTCAATATACTATTTCCCCATAATGATTTGTAATCCAGATTGTGGAGGAGAAATGTTCTAACAGCCAACTTTGGCAAACACAGTGTGTCAAACTGAACTGTGACTTCAGAGGCTTATCTGCTTGGGTATCCAGAAGCCTCCTGCTAGTTACTGTAGTCTCAAAGCCTGTGTGCGGTAGTTTTTGAGCAGAGTAGGAATTGTACCAGCTTGGTCTACAGTCATGCTGGATCCAGCTCTTCTCCATGCATAGGCAATTTCCAGATTGTTAAGGCTTCTTCTTTTTTAAAAAATCATTTAGATTTAGTTCTTTGGGCAAGAGGAGAAGGGAGCTGAATACTGGTCTTCTAGGCGATGTTGACTGACAGGGTAAGGTGCTGTGTTTTATGGATGCACCTTGGAAATAAAATAAAGGTTGCTCATGCACTAATAAAGAGGCAGAAATCTAGGAAGGAGAGGACAAACTGTAGAAACTCAGAAATTGATTTTTTTCTCCCCTGTACTGCTAGTGGCCTTTGTTAGAGGACATTGTGCTCCTTCACTATGTTCCTTCTGTCACATTACCAAGGATCCTTCTCTTAATGTCTATTTTATCAGCATAAACCAAACTTACTTCAGTTTTAATTTTTCCTGAAAGAGAATTGCAACTGTGCAGCGGCAAGTCATGTTGTGTTTATTTCTTCTAGTTAGTCTGCTTTTTTTCACCTTCTTTTCACCTTGTACATCAGGATTGGCAAATAGTGAAATTGCAAACAAAGCAGGCTGAAAGAAATGAGTAGCTATGTTTTCATGTGCAAATAGCATACTTAGTTTGATTATAGAACATTTACTCCAAATACTTAATATTGTGAGGTATCCTAAAACAATATTTTTAGAGATTTTGTGCTATAGACTTTGAGAATAACATTACATTAGAGTTGCTGCAGAATTGAAAAACTAATCCTCTCTCCAATAATGTGAGCAAATGTAGTAGGTTTCAGAGATGTGCCAATAAAATAACATGGCTGCACTTAATTTAATTTGGTGATGATCTTTCTGAAATATGATTGCCATGGGATTTTGAATGAATGCATAAACTACAACCCAAAACCTAGAGTTTCATTTTTTAAACTTTTATTTTTAGTAGTACAAGTTTGTAGTACATAATGATTCTATTCATCATGGAGGGTTGGTACATGTACATAACACATCTTAATTCTTTTTACACCCCCTCCCTCCATCAAGAGTTTCATTTCTAAGCATCTGTTCAAGTTGACAATTCTGTAAATTAGTACCCAGCATAATGCAGTTTATTTTTTAATGCTGTTTATTTGATGAAGATTTGTGATACTATCAGTATCAGTTGTAAACAGTGTTGTGGCAGAGCTTGAAGTTTTTCTTCATTTTGCTTATACTTATTTCCCACATTAGTTAATGGAAATTGCCTTTTCATTTCCCTATGCAATCTGGAACATTCTGTCAACTCCATTTTTCAGATAGCTTATTTTTAAAGTAATATGTACTTACTGGTACATACCATATAGATAATGTTTGATTATTTTGTGTATAATTTCCATAAATAAGTACTTCCCTCTCCTAATAATTCCTCTTTCTGCTTATATAAACATTAGAATTGAAAAACTATCTACTCCTGTGGTTCTTAAGCAGAGTGATTGTGTCCCCTAGGATGTATTTGGCAATGTTTGGAGACATTTTTTGATTGTTACAACTGGGTATAGGGGCCTATTGCCATTTAATGGATAGAGTCCAGGGATGCTGCTGAACATTTTTGCCCAGACTGTGAAACATGAAAACAGAACCCATGATAGATACTTTTTTAAAATGTTCATGTACTTTTTTTTTTTTTTTAATAAAACTGGTCATGAAACTCTACTAAGACATTTGAGTAATATGTTTTCTTAAAGTGACTTAGATACTTGCACAGAGTTTATATTGTATACTAATCCACGTGTGTTCAACACCTCCAGACTGTTAAAGGACGACATGCAGCTATTTACTGAATGCCAGTGTTACTTGTATTGTCTGTTGTAGGACTTCTGCAGTCACTGAATTATCAGTCCCCATACAGTAATCACAGGAAGTTGGCAGATACGGTGATCCATCTGTTATCGCACCCATCAAGTGCATTGGCTCAGACAGAGAAGGCTGCAGATTGGAGCTCAGTGTGTGAGAGAAGTAGTGAGATTCCGAGATGCTTATCATTCTTTCCAGAAAGTCCTTTTTGGCCTTTTGACAAGCTTGACTTGCTCATTTCTAAAATGGCCTTTCACGTTATGATATCATTACCTTTTCATTAATATTTTCAGAAAAACTAGGCAGATTATCAAAGATATATTTTCCTGAAAATGAGATTTTGGGGTACCAATAGTTTCTCCAATTCTTGGTTAGATTGTTGTAGAAAATGAACAGTGGAAAAATTGAAACTGCACAATCTGGAGAGTTTTATTTTTAAAATAATTGTTCTTAATCTGCACTAAAGTAAAACAAGTATAAAACATTTTTATATTATTACATTGTGGCCAAGAATATTTTTCTTTAATTTATACAAGTGTTACCACTTTGAAGGAGATGTGTTTAGACTGTTGTTTGCGAGTTTAAGAAAACTGTTTCTTGCCTGGAAAGTCATAGATGTTTAGAGAGTATCTGAGGTCTTTCAGACAGAAGCATCGATGCTGTCCTTAGTGGTGCGCTAACTTTTGGTGACTACCCTGGAGGGTAAAAGGTTATGAGCTGATCCTTCCTGTCATATGAGTAGTCTTATTTTATAACAGAGGTTCTCCCTTAGCAAGGTATAATGTCTGGTTTGGGTAGGCGAAAATCCACTTCTAAATTACTGTCTATAGATTGTATGTCTTTGACAGCTTCACCATCAAAAGGGTAAAATGGTTAGAGAAAAAAATTAAACAGTATATGACTAATTGAAACTTAGAAAGGGACCTGCTATTTCCAGATGAAGGATATAAAATGAATATAGATTGTGAATAGTTGTCTGGTCCATTTAAAAGAGCCATTGCATTTGTTTCTTCTCTTTTCACCTTCATTTTTAAGTAGCTGTGCTGAAAAATGGAGATTTTAGTAATATATCCCAGAATATATCTGAGTTATCCTTAAATAGAGAAATCCATTAAATATTGTCTGTCGAATTGAGTCATATTGATTCACATATTCCTTAATTATACTTGATTAAAAACAATGAATTCAGTTTTTAAAATTGTTTAGAATTGCAAAAATTTGGTTTATATGAACGAACCAGAGATAATATATTTGAGAATAAATGTTTTGAAGCTGAGTTTCCAGGAAGAAAAATCATATAAAATTGATAAAACTTCTGTAGAAATGATTCTATATTATTTTCCTACACATTTTTTTTGCATTGTTTCTTTTTACTAAGAGAAAGTAAAAGGTTCTTGTGCTGTTAAAGATTGGCTAATGATAAATACATAATGACTTCAGGTTCATTTTACCTAACAAAATGAAACAAGTAACACCTATTCTTATGTACATGTAGTTATACTAGTATACCAGGTAGATTTAATACATAATGTAAGGTCACTCCATAATTATGTAACTTTATTTCATTATTCCAATACAGAGAAAATGATAATAGGACATTTTTAATTTATAGTGATAAAGAGTTTGGTCTACAGAGTTGATAATTAGAATTAACTGTGTATAGGAAAGATGAGTTAACAATTCTGTTTCTAAAGTTTTATTAGAATAGTTTTATAATTTAAAATCAATCTTAACACATTAATGTGTCATTTCATGGTGGTATTTTAAATTATTTTAGTTACTATTTATTAGTTATTATTTGACCTATTTCCTTGATTTATTTTTCTCAATAATATTTTTAGTCATTCTAACCTTGCTGATTATTTAGGGTTCAAATAAAATCTTACTTTCATCACGTCTTTGATATACGTTTCTACAGAAACCTTTTATTTCTCTTCCCTTCTCTTTGTTGTACTAGGGGTTGAACCCAGGGCCTCATGCATGCTGGGCAAGTAGCTCTGCCAGAGATGCATCCCCACAGCATTTTAATTTTTATTTTATAATGGGGTCTTACTAAGTTGCCCAGACTGGCCTTGAACTTATGATCCTCCTGCCTCAGCCTGTTGAGTAGTTTGGGATTATGGGTGTGCACCACCGTGCCTTCTTTATTGATGACCCCAGTTGATTTTCCCGATAACAGCATAAAATCACAGTTCTGAGAATTTACAACTTTCTTTAAATTCTCAGTAGAAAAAATAAGACTTTTATAGAAGTGTCTGTCTTGCTCTTTTGCATGGTATAAAATCCTTAGGAACATGCTATGCTGCCATGTTATATGTAATTTTGTGTTTCAGAAGTTGAGTAATAGGGCTGGTGGTGTAGCTTGGTGGCAGAGCATGTAGTTAATCATGAGCAAGGCGTACACAGACACATACAGTTGTGTTTTGGTGGTAGGTTGCATTTTGCTCCACTTGAATGTTTTTTTCTCAGTCCTACTGTTTTTCTTTGTGGAAGGTTCTGTGCACACAAGGATTAACCTTGCCCCTGTAGATACAGTGCTGAAATTATTTGTGTAGATGAGAAGACAGGTAATAGACAAATAAATGAATAATTTCTTACAGTTGTATGCAGCAAAGCAATTGATGAGAAAATAAGTTTCCGGGAAAGCGCTATTTAGACTATGGGGCCAAGTGGGGAAAGTCTCTTGGAGGAGGCTCAGCAGAGCACTAGTTAGCCAGACACAGGAAAAGGGAAAGCAGAGTCCCTGAGCTCAATATGTGGGAGAAACAGAAGGCTTGTGCTGTTGAAACTGCTGAAAAGTGGGAGATGAAAAAGCAGATGGAAGTGAGCCCTGGGACCGCGGAAGCATGGTGAGGAGCTTGGGATGTGTGCCATGGTGAGACATAAGTTTTGCAAAGATCACTTTGACTCTCATAGAGAAAAGACTTGTGGAACCTGGAGTGAAAGCAGGGATAGTACACAGTTGAAAGAGCTTTCCTTCTTGATGAAGCTGATTTATAAAAGAAACTGAACAACAATGTCTGTCCTTCACAGAGTGTTAATATATCTTCTGACCAAGCCCCATCTGTTTCATGTTTACTGCATTTCTTCTTTAGGCTTTTTTCATTATTATCTGAATTACTAAGTTATTCTGAGTGGGTTAATAACTTTTAAAGTTTTATTATTCCATATGTATTTTTTTGTTTTTGGAGCACAGAGTTTAAAAATTGTGAGTTACAACAGAAAATTGTATACAAAAGTAAATGAATTATTAAATACCAAGTATGTAATGATTCCCCCGAGAAATATTAGACAAACCGGAAGCTGCCCGAATGCTCCATCATCAACACACTCTCCTTTCCTCCATCTGAAATACTTTTTGACTGTTATACTTTGTAATATAGCTAGTTTTTAAACCATAAAAGAATTAATATGGCCAAAGAATATTGTATGTTACAAAAGTTAATTTATAAATTGATGATTTGGAATTTACCCTTTTTTCCCTCCATGAAAAACCTTGAATAATAGATCAATTCTAAGGCTTGTCCATCAAAAAAAGCTGATTTCAATATAGGGGGAATACATGTAACTCCCAACCTGCTAGATGTCATATATGCCGAGTTTGTGTTGCCCAGAACCAAAGAATGAATTCTAAGGAGTTAGAGGGTAAGAGTAGGAAATACTTATTGAGAGAGAGAGTGAGAGAGAGAGAGAGAAAGAGAGAGAGAGAGAGAGAGAGAGAGAGAGCGCTCCTGAGACACAGGAGGGGACCTGAAAAATGGATTGCCGCGGATCCCACTTTACAGAGGAAGTTTTATAGAGCAAAATCACAAGGTGAGTACAATGTGGGACAAAACTATGATCAACCAATAAGATTACAAGTGTAGCCGCTTAGGTAATATTGATCCATTGGGGAAGCAGGTCATCTAGCAAGTGCGCATGGAAAGAACTAGAACCTTTTTAGGAAGAGAGGAATCAGGGGGTCTTGGTCACCCAGCAGGGTGACTGATGTTAATTTATTGTTTATTTCTCAGGGAAAGCATGCAGGCCTGGCCATTTTGTCTTTATTTTGAGGCCTGGCCTCCAACAGATGTGCCTCCGGCCACAGTTGTAATGTTTTCACCCTCTGTAGTGACTCCTCCAAGGGCCTAGCCCTGTCTGACTGACTATAATATTTTTACCTAGCTTAGCTATCTATAATAATTTAAGCTGAAATGCTTAACTTTATTGTTGGTTTGTGTTCTAGGTTTTGTGATGAGTAGTAGATGGGCTAGGACTTAACTCTGTAAACATTTCAAATTTTCAGACTCTATCTTGGAAAGCTTTCCTGCATTTTAGTGGACCTTGTTACAATCATGCAATTAGAGAGCTGGAAAGGATCTCAAAGAAAGCAGAGAGAATTATGAAAGAAACAGCAGAGTCAGTGCACTGTTCAGCAATGCTGGTGGGCCAGGCTTTTTGGTTTTCTGGTGCTGTTTACTCCTTTGCTTTTTCTAATGGTTTGGAAATCTGTCCTCTTTATAAAACTTTCATATTTACCTATCCCTCCTTCTCTCCCCTCCCCTCTCTTTTACTTTTTTTTGGAGTACTCAGGTTCTTTGCACTGAGCTACATCCCCAGCCTCTACTTTTATTTTTTAATTTTCGACACAGGGTTTCACAAAGTCACTAGACGGTGAGGCTGGACTCAAACTTGCAATCGTCTTGCCTTATCCTCTCAGAGTGCTGGGATTACAGGCGTGCACTATATTTACTTTTTCAAATGAACTCTCTGTGGAACTTTATAATTTATAATGGATAAAATTATAACTGGGTAGAACTGCAACCATACCAGTTGAGATGTGGAGGTAAAAAGGGCTAGAAAGACTTGCCAGCGCTCTTCCACTGGATGCTGGCACTCTTAAGGACCACAGCGGGGAAAACCACTCTCCCACAAGTTACTGAAGCTCCTCAGTTTTGCTCTACCCAGATTGTGTACTATCTAAAATTACTGGGTCATCTAACCCTCCAATCAGAGTACCATTGTAGCCAATTTTAGAAAGAACATAAGGTTGAACTTGTTCAGACCACTGTGTAAATAACTGATTTTCCTAAAGTATTGGCATTTTCATATTGAATTATGTTAATGCGAAGGAATATTGTAGTTTCAAAACACCCCATATGAAGTAAAAATGTTGTCAATGTTGGAGTTTCAGGTCATTTATACTTTTTTTTTTTTGCTTATGAGTTGGAAACTTCTTTTTCTGTATTTTTGAGGCAGGGTCTCACTGTGTAGTGCAGGCTGGCCTTGAACTTGCTTATGTAGCTCAGGCTGGCCTCAAATCACAGTGATCCTCCTGCCTCAGCCTCCTGAGTACTGGGATTACAGGCGTGTGCCACCATGCCTGGCTGAGTTGGAAACTTCTTATCCTAAGTTTAAGATAAAGAGAACTTTTTCTTGGGCATGTTTCAGTTTAAGGTCTTGAGAAACTTTTATTTCTTTCTAATAGGTTGTATTTGCATTAAAGAACCATAAATTAATTTTGAACACTTGGGTGCTGTGGTTTGAGTGTGTCCTCATGTGTTGGAAGCTTGGTCTTTAGTGTTCTCATGTTAAGAGGTAGCCCTTTAAGAGGTGGAGCCTCCCAGAAGTTCCTTAGGGTCATTTGTGGCTTTGCCTTTAGAGAAGAGATAAAGAGATTAAAGTAGTTCTGTGGGACCCTGGTTAGTTCTTGTAAGAGTTGTTATTAAAGAGCAAGACTGCCCCTGTCTAATCTCTCTGGCTTTCTGTCTTATGGGATCGATCACCTTTCCTTTCCCACACACTCCACAGTGCCATCCATTGTGGTGTGATGAAGTCATGGTGCCTCACCAGAGGTGGCACCATGCCATTTGGGTTTTCTGCCTCTAAAATTGTGTGTTTAAATAAATCTCTTTTCCTTTATAAAGTTCTCACCCTCAGATATTATGTTGTAGCAGTAGAAAACAGACTAATTCAAGGGAGAGTTATATACTGTGGCTTTTAAAAGTGAAAAATAATAGTTTTATTCTGTCAAGATTCTAATTACTGGAAATCCATATGGAAAACTTTTTTTTCTTATTGGTGGTATTGGGGAATGAACCCAGGGCCTTCACACTGAGCTATTCCCCTAGCCCCCCTCTTTTTTAAAGAATTTTGAGGGCCGGTGAGATGGCTCAGCGGTGTCAGCGCCTGCCTAGCAAGCGCGAGGGCCCGAGTTCGACTCCCGGAACCCACATACGAAAAAAGGGGCTGGTGATATCGCTCAGTGGCACGGGCGCCTGCTGGCGCGCTAGGTCCTGAGGTCGACCCCCGGTACCCACCAAAAAAAAAAAAAAAAGAATTTTGAGACAAGAGTTTCACTAAGTCACCTCAGCTAGGTTTGAACTGTGATCCTCCTGCCTCTGCTTCCCAGAACACTGGGATTACAGTCATGTACTACCACACCAGCCTAAACTAAATTTTTTTTTTTTTTTTTTTGTGGGTACCGGGGGGTCGACCTCAGGACCTCGGCGCACCAGCAGGCGCCCGTGCCGCTGAGCGATATCACCGGCCCCTTTTTTGTATGTGGGTTCCGGGAGTCGAACTCGGGCCCTCGCGCTTGCAAGGCAGGCGCTTAAACCGCTGAGCCATCTCACCGGCCCCCTAAACTAAATTTTTAAAAGATATTTTTTTTTGGTGTGGTGTCCTGTTTGATAGTGATGAGATTAATATTTTTTTCCTCAAACAGAAGACAGGGAAAGACTGTGGTTAATTTGGGGGTGGGGGGAGGCAAGATTTAATTCAGTACAAAGACCAAAATAAGATATGTGTACTTATAGGTAAAAATTGTGTGGATATTATCTTCTCTGATAAGATTTGTTGTTTGATTCCAGATGATAAAAGAATTTAAAGTTGTGTATTTTTAATATAGTGGGGTGTACATTAGATTTCTCTTCAACACGTACAGTACTCTTTGGGTGCATATTAGAGTTTAGTGGTCCATTTATACATACATCAGGATAAGCTGCAGATGTTTTGGTTTCTAGCCTGGTGTGGTGTAATGGGTCCAAAATCTGGTGGCTTAAAATTGCTCAAGCATTTTGCTGTTTTATAAAAATTTGGTTTTTCTACATAACCTTTTTGTTTGTTTGTGTTTTTGCTCAGTGCTGCAGATTGAACCAAATCCTCACTCATGTTAGACAGGGGCTCTAACAGTGAGCACGTGCGCTCTTTTTTTTTTTTTTTTTGTGGGTACCGGGGGGTCGACCTCAGGACCTCGTACGCCAACAGGCACCCGTGCCACTGAGCGATATCACCGGCCCCTTTTTCGTATGTGGGATCCGGGAGTCGAACTTGGGCCCTCGCGCTTGCAAGGCAGGCGCTTACGCCGCTGAGCCATCTCACCGGCCCAGCATGTGCGCTCTTGATCTCGCTCCCTCACTCTCTTTCTTGCTCTCTGGCTCTCTTTCTCTTTCTCTCTCTCCCCCCCTTCTCCCTCTCCCCCTATATGTATAAACAGACACACACACACACACACACACACACACACACACACACACACACACACACACACACACATTTTGGGTGCATGTGCCAGCCCTATTTTAAAAAGCTATTTAAGGTGTTAAAAGTTTCATGAACCAGACATTTTCTAATTTCTTCTTTACTGTTTTAACAAATTTTTACATGTGCAGTTTTTTTTTTGTGATACAACTTAGTAGTATTATTAAAAAGTGAAAAAAGAGAGGCCGGTGAGATAGCTCAGGGCATAAGCGCCTGCCTGGCAAGCGCGAGGGCCCGAGTTCAACTCCTGGAACCCACATACGGAAAAAAAAAAAAAAAGGGCCAGTGCTATCGCTCAGCGGCACGGGCGCCTATTGGCACGCAAGGTCCTGAGGTCGACCCCTGGTACCCACCAAAAAAAAAAAAAAAAAAAAAAAAGTGATAAAAGAGACCATTTAAAAATTGTTTAATTGTACGGAATTTGCTACCCTTCAGTATATACCTTCTGGTAGTTTGGTTTGACTATAATCTTTTAGCTCCTGACAGACACTTGTTTCTTGTCAGCTACCAAACTCCATAGAACTACAAAAATGAACTCACAAAAGGCTACAATTGTGTGAGGATATGGAGAGGGACTTCGGTTTTTAAAATCCTATAACAAGATGGACTTTGCATGTTGCATTATAATGAGGTTTATGTCTTTTTCTAGCTTAAATTAGGACTTCTATATTTATACTTGAAACCTTCACCAGGTGCAGTGATTGATGGGTGTTGGGTGTAGTGATAAACTGACACAATTATTTTACATTCCTGTTTTTATCAAAAGTACATATCTTTAACTGTTAAAACAGAAGCCAGGTTTTCTGTCTTGTACTGTTTCATATAAAACAAACTATTTTGTAGTAAAACTAGATAACAGAAAAAGCAAAGAGAACAAATTATTTTGTAGTAAAAGCAATAGAAAAAGAGAATTGATACAGCTGTTGAATTTTGTAGTTTTGTGGTGAAAGAAGCGGAGAGAAGGTAGGTCAATATTAATCACAGTTAAAGTGACAAAAAAATTTGTGATTTTTACCTCCAAAGAGTTGAATATATAGAATGTGTTTGGTTCGTAAGGGCCTCATCAATTTGCTATAGACTATCCAGCCAAAATACAAGTTGGGTCACCTGAGGTTTCAAGGAGATGGTAGGGATCACAATTAAAAACTCTTTGTGTACCTGGGCTTCATAGTACTGTAGTTCATTCATTCTCATTCCCTTGTTCTCTCTCTCTCTTCCTCCTTTTCTCTTTCCCCCCTTCCCCCTCTCCCTGTCCTTCCCCTAATCCCTCCCTTCTCTTGTCTCTTCTCTCTTCTGTTTCTCTCCCCACCTCATGTTATTTTTGTTACATTTGCTATTTTAACCTGTCAGTTAAAAAATAATTACTATGTCAGTATGGCTGGCGGCTCATATAGGAAAAATATGCTGTCTCTTAATCAAAGGTGATTACAGTTTTTTCCTGTCTATAAATGTGCTTGTTGTGTAACGAGAATGCATTAGTCTCAGCCTGATGTACGAAATGAAAGGCAGCAAGAAGCAGCACCATTGTTATCACTCCAGGCGTGTCTAATGAATCGTGTTTCCATGTTCTCTCGGTCACGCTGTAGAGTGCCCTCAGCCAGGGCTAAGCCTCCTGTAAAATGCTCTTTAAGATTATTGTAGCAAGAACAGAAGTGCTGGGTGAGTGGGGGTGGGGGGAGAATGCCAAGGAGACAGCTGCATTTCAAACAGTTACAGCTGCAAGGATTACTCACTGTAATAGCAGTGACAGACAACTGTTTGAGCTTTAGTGTAAAAGGCAATTTGGGGACTTGCCCTGTCAGAATTTTAGTAGCAAGCCCAGGGAGTGTGTGTGTGTGTGTGTGTGTGCACGCACGTACACACGCACACACGCACACACATGCATTTCAAATCAGATTGTGCCTGAAAAGCAGAAGAGAATAGTTTTAAATTTTTACTGTTCAATTATGGCAAGGTTGAAATCAATAGTTGAATAATCTTGATTAAAGTTATTCTTCTAAAGGAAGTTCATAAAACGTTTATTTGTAGCATTGATGGATTTGAATGTAGCTGCTCTGAGTCATGTGTATGGCTTTCCTTGTCTAATTTTATCTTGTGATGATTTCTGTCCTAACAGCGTTTAGCTTGTTTGTAATTTCTGACCATGTGGCTTTTTTGAAAAATATATAGATGTTTAATAAATAATAGTAGGCCCATTGAAAAAGTAAACAATGTGTGCTTATAAAAACTACTGCAGGGCTGGTGAGATGGCTCAGTGGCATATACGCCTGCCTGGCAAACGCGAGGTCCTGAGTTTGACTCCTGGAACCCACATACGAAAAAAAAGGGCCGGTGATATCGCTCAGTGGCACGGGCGCCTGCTGGCGCGTGAGGTCCTGAGGTCAACCCCCAGTACCCACAAAAAAAAAAAAAAAAAAAAAAAAACTACTGCATACTCATGGATGAAAGTCTGGAAAATATACACAAAGAGGTAAAGAAGAAAATAATCATTTTTCCAGCAACCAAAATGAACTGTCAATTTTGGTGAATATTTTTCTGGATTATTTGTTTATATATTTTAGAGGATATTAACATATTAATAGTTTTAAAAGATAAAGATAGTAATTGTTTTAGAATCTTTGAAAATAGCAATAAACTGAGGAAAAGTTGTTTTTTAGAAGTCGACAATAGCCAACAGCCATTGTACAAGATTTATTTTTCAATGTGCAGCTATTAAAGTAATATCGAAGCCTGTTTTCTGTAGCATTTGTCTCTTGAAGGTCTTGTGCAATTTATTTAAAAATCTAGTTTTATGGTCTCCTTCAGTTTAAAATTTACTAGCTTTATGTGGAGTGCTATTATCCATTGAAATGCTAACCTGGGTCATGTCTCAACTGTTAGAATGCTGTGTAGAAACCATCATTAAAATTCTGGTTATCCTGCAACTGGCAGAGGACCCACGCTGTTAGAGATTCCTTAAGAAGACATTATACTGCTAAATTTTTGAAACACAACTGTGCTTCTGTCTGCTGAGTATTACCAGTTTTTGTAATCATTTAAAATTGAAATAGGTTCAGACAAATGGAACATTTTGATATATGTCTTCTATCCCTAATTATTTTTCCTGATTCTTATTTGATTGATGAGTTGACACTGGGAAAGTTAAAATCCATTTCTAACATAGATTTTTAAGTAATACCAAATATTCTACACCCCTGAGTAATTCAAGAAGTCAGAACTCTAAGTGGGATGCATTTGATAATAAATAATAAGTTCATTTAGTTATTAATGACTTCAGATATAGATTTTACAAGGCAATTAATGGTAACATAACTGTGATCAATCAATGGTATTGTATATAATTGGATTTTTATGGTTGTAGTGCTATATTTCATAATGTAGCATTATGCTACTTTGTTACTTAGTTTTTTTTGCAAGTTAATTTTTAAGAAAAATACTCAAAAATTAGATATTTAGTGTCATGCTACTTTGTTACTCAATTTTTTTGGAGGGTCAATTTTTTTTTTTTTTCCCTGTGGGTACTGGGGGTCAACCTCAGGACCTCGCGTGCCAGCCAGGTGCCTGTGCCGCTGAGCGATATCACCGGCCCTTTTTTTGTATGTGGGTTCCGGGAGTCAGACTCAGGACCTCGCACTTGCCAGGCAGGCGCTTACGCTGCTGAGCCATCTCACCGGCTCAAATAATCATCATTTTATTTGATGCAGTCCATAAACTTAAATTAGTAAATGTTTTCATCTTATAATTTTTGCTTTTTGTAGGTTTTAGCACACGGATATGAAAGTTCATTTTTTTTTTTTAACCGCAGCTTTATATATTGCAGAAATACATATTGCAGAAAGAGGTGGAAGACAAAGGCGGTGAGCATATAGTAATAAATCTTGTCTCAGGGCTGTGTTCTCTTTAGCTGTTTGTCACTGAGATTTAAACGGGAAATGATCTCCATGTTTCATGTGCTTTACTTTAATCTGTTTGTATTTCTAGATTTGGTAGCAAAGTTTTATTTTCAGTAATTTTAGCGGATGAATAAGGAGTGCCATCCCTGAAAATACCCCTCCCCTCGAATATTTGCAGTGGCCAAAGTGGTTGCTGAACTCAGTGTTCTGGATAATAGGTTTCATTAGTTTTGATGCCTGAGGTAAAAAGCAGTAGGTGGAAATAAGTGTTTTTGATGTCTAGACATTCATTTCAGCTGTTGCTGCAATGTGATACATTAAAAGGAAATATGTATCATAGCTCAGAGGAAATATGTATTCTTTGAAAGTAATTCTACTTTTAAACTGTGTAAGGCAGGGTGACCTGAATTCTAAAAGCATGAGCTTGAATTTCTTCAGGGTTTCACAGTCTGTATGCTCCTGTCTTGTTCCTTTCTTCCTCCCTCCATTTTTACTTCTTCAAGTAAAGTATGTCAGTTTTGCTTGTGGACTCGGAAGGGCTATCTTTCCAAGCTCTCTACTGAGAAACAAAATCATTGAAATATATGCTGCTTTGATATTTCGCCATATAGACGCCCCCGTCCTGAACCTTTTATGTTTTTTCTTTTAAAGAAGCTTATTAATTCTTCAGGGAGTGACATTTTGCAAAGTTGAAAGAAGTTATATTGTAATTTGTGAGGATTTTGAAAAATTATTTTGCTTTTTAAAATTCTGTTATTAAAAAACATTGTCTCCTAGAAAACATTTATGTAGTAGTTTTAGAATTTAAATATTTATGGGGATTACTGTATTTAAAAAGTTTTAGTAACTACAATTGAAATTCTGATAATAGCTTTTACAATTTTTATGGGGGGGGCGGTACTGGGAGTCAAACTCAGGACCTTGCACTTGCCAGGTAGGCGCTTATGCCGCTGAGCTATCTCACCGGCCCTATAGTTCATTCTTAATCTGGCTATAATAGATAAAATAACAATATGGGAATGTTTTAATGTAGAACTCAGTGTTTTGATTGACTCCTGGTATACACACACACACACACACACACACACACACACACACACACACACACATATATATATATATATATATATATATATATATATATATATAGTTTCATGGTTCTTTTTCTTCTGAGACCAACACAGATTTTAGAAACATACTTCCATTATTTATAAGTAGAGTTATAGTTTTTACGGATGATCTTATCACTTTATATTCTTGCAGAATTAATAAAAATTTATTTTGAAAATTAGAAAGATAGGCTTTTGCCTGGTATGTAGCTAGAGTCTATAAATCACATCTTCTTGAGAGGCTGAAGCAGGAGGTCTGCCAGTTGAAAGCCAGCCTGGGCAATTTATCAATACCCTGTCTCAAAATAAAACATAAATCTGGGGATGTAGCTCAGTGGTAGAGTGCTTTCCTAACCTGTGTGAGGCCCTGGGTTCTATCCCTAGCATCAGAAAAAATAAAGAATAAAAAGGGCTGGGATTGTGGTTCACAGGTAGAGCACTCTTGGGTTTAATCCCCAGTATCTCCCCCACCATAGGGTTAAAAAAAACCCGTTTTTCAGTCTTTAAAAAACAGTATAGCCTGGGGGAGCTTATAGGTGTTTTGCTTTGTTTTGCTTGCTGTGTCAGCTTTTTGTCACAACACTGTAGGTTTCTTACAGATAGAGCCCAGTGTGTGCAGGCCTTCTTTTAAACTTTTTTTTTTTTTCCTTGTAAACTTTTTGACAGTTGGTTTTGTCCTTAGTCTGAAAGAGACAGTGAAGTGTTAAATGCATCTAATCGCATTTATGTAAGTAAAAGTTAGACCAAGGTTTTGCTCCTCTCTACTTCCGTCTCCTGCGGTACTCCCAGGGAACCTCAGTATCAAGCAAATGAAGTGCTGCCTGAAATTTTATGGGGTCTGTGGATATCTCAGATAAATTAGTTAAGAAAGCTAAATGTAGTGGTTTTGTCTGGCTATATTATAGGCTTCTGCAAATAAATCGCCAAAACATTTTCACTTATATTTAGCCTGTAAGAAAGTTATTTTTAACTATTTACAAAACACTGACTTAAGGTACAAATTTTTGAACCAAAGGGAAATTTAACATCACCGTTTCAGATTGCCTTTCCAGCTAGTGCTAAGTATAAACTGGGTGAATGGTTGGGTTACTCCTCCATAAACCTATGGAGGAGTGTGGTATAGTTAAAAAAAAAAAAGGATAGATGTTGGCATCAGAAAATTTGGATTTGAATCCTATTTGTAATACTAATCATCTTAACTGTGGAAGTATTAACAAGATTTTAGAGTGAAGATAATTTTAACTAAATCTAGATGGTACGTGCACATAATATCAGGTCAACTCACACATTTATAAATATCTGAAAGGTTTAATCACTGCAGCTATAAAAACTAATTTCTTCCCCACAAGGAGTTCAACTAATGGAATAATTAATATATTACTTATAAAAGCAGATATAAAATATTTTTGATACTTTTAGGCTGACTATACCTAAGTTTGACTATAAATTCTTGGAATTATTAGTTATGTGACCTTGGGCAAGTTTAAGTTTTAAACATTAGTTTTTTCATTTATAAAATGGAAATTAGTCTAAACTTTTTGTATGGGTCAGAGTTGTTAGTTGCAAAATAAGAAAAAGAATTGATTAAAAAAAAAGTTGGATTTTCTCAGAACTGTTTTCCACTTTTAGGACCTGCACCACAGAATTGTTTTGGTAAGAAAATTGTGGTTCACTACCAAGTAGCAGATGCTACAGTATCTATGCTACTTCAGCAGGAAAAACTTGTCTTTCCTACCTTGTGTTTCTAGGACTGTCAGAAAAATCTCTCCATACATTATACTCTCTTTGGTGTTCCTGAATCCTGAGTCAAAAGTGTGGAGTTCAGGATTTGTATCCTTGTTCACAGTATGGAAGAGAATGGGAAAAAGAGCATCAGTATTTTTAGTTCTTTTAGGGGTAATCATAGGCAAGCAGGTACTTCTGGGTAGTAATGACGAACTCCGATGCTGAGTGGCTGAAGTAACTGCCAGAGGCCCTGTGTGTTGTTGCATGGTGTTACTGTGAGTAGTCTTCTCACTTCCCCTTGTATGTATAGTGTTTGGTTCAAATCTTGGCACATAGAATAAAATATTAAAGATTGGTTTCTGAATAGACAACCAATCTTGACTAAGTTTTTTTAAATTATTGTTTTAAAAATAAAGCTTATTTTGCTTAGTATCTGTTTTTGTAAAGTATTCTAAGTGGTTTGTCCTTTACAGTGGTTTTCACGTCTTTATTAGCTTTTTGAGAGCATTTTTAGTTTCTAGTTTGGTGCTTGAGGCATAACAGTCAAGAACTGTTGTCCAGTTGATGATGACAAATATCTGTTATTAGATTCCAAACATGCCATTGTAGATTTAAAGTAATTTGAAATTTTAGAGATTCCTTGAAACATACATTGCCCTTGGATTTTTTTCAGCCCTTCTCTTCTTCCTACTGGTGAGTATGGAGGGAGTGGGACTAAAAGTTCCAACCCTCTAAACACATTGTTGGTCTCTCCTGGCAACCAGCCCTCATGCTGAGAGGGGGACCCCCCCATATCTCCTTAGACATTAGTGTAAAAAGACAATCTTACCACACTGGAGATTCCAAAGGATTTAGGAACTGTATGTCAGGAAATGAGAGAGAATTCAAAAATACATATCACAGTGCCACGGAGGAACATTGTTAGGCTATGCTTGATACCTTGTGTCAACTTGAGAAGTCTAGAAGTTTAATTAAGTGACTCAGCAGGGGTCCAGGGGGGCTCACTTTGTAAGCATTCTGAGCCTGTGCAAGAGGAGGGCACAGAGATGATAGTGCTGTGCCCTTAGCCTGCATACAATGTAAGGTAGGAAAAGAGGCTTGCTCTTCCCCCACTTTTGCTCTTGCTGCTTTTGCTGTCTTCTGCCACCTTGAAGTGTTGCCCCTGTGCCACGCCACCCTGCCTTGGAGCCAGCTGATTATGGACTGAAACCTCCACAAACTGTGAGCTAAATAAACCTTTCCTTCCTTCATTTTGAGTGTTGGGTATTTTGTCCCAGCAACCAGAGAAAAGTAACCAAGACAGGCTGTATCACAAGTGAATGTTTCACTTCTTGTACTGCTGCCAAAGTCAGCTTTTCTGAAGGGGCTGCTGTGACAGCAATGTGAGCCAGTTCCACTTACTCTAACTCTGTATGCTCACAGAGTAGACAGAGTATACAGTAATGCCATTTTTTCTTTTAAGCCATTCTAATGGTTGATATCTCATGATTTGAATTTTCATTTCTTTAATGACTAAAGATATTTTCATGTAGTTGTCTGCCATTCATGTATCTTCTTTGGGGAAGCATGTAGTCACATCTTTAAAGTTAATCTTTTTCTTAGTGTTAAATTTTGAGTGTTTTTTTTTTTTTAAAAGTACTATGTTCTGAATACAAACTTTTGTCAGATATGTGATTTGTAAATTTTTATCCCCCACCTATGGACTTTTTCTGTAATTTAACATAACTTTTCTGAGGAGTTAAAAAATTTCATTTTCATGGAGCCTTGTTTATCAATTTTTCTTTTCTGGATCATGCTTTTGGTATCATATCTAAGAAATCTTTGCCTAATCTAAGCTCACAAAAATGTTTTCCTTTGTGTCTTTCTAGAAGTTTTAGTTTTTGCATGAAGTCCACCATCTGTTTTAATTTTACTATATGGCTTGAGGTTATGGTGCACAACCCCCCCCCCCGGGGGGGGTTGGGGGAGAATTCCAACACCATTTGTTGAAAAGACTTCTCTTTCTTCATTGATTTGCTTTGGCTCCTTTGTTGAAAATAAACTAAAAAAGACCATATATTTTGTCAGTGTGTTTCTGGACTTGCTGTTATGTTTTATTAATCTGCATGTCTATCCTTTCTGTAGTACCATACTATCTTGTCTAGCTTAGCTTTGTAATAAATCTGGAAATCAGCTGGTGTAAGTCCTTCAACTGTATTTTTCTTTTACTACACTGTGCTGGTTTTTTCTAGTTCTTTTTCCTTTTCATATAAATATGTAGACTCAAGTGTTCTGTTTCCTGTAAGGATTTTAATTGGACTTGAGTTGACCTTATAGATTGGTTTGGGAGAAATTGACATCTTAACAATATTTATTTTTCTAGTCTATGATCCATTTATTTGTGTTTTTGATGTCCTTCATCGGTATTATAGTTTCTTACCATATAGATCTTAACACATATAAGATTTATACTCAAGGATTTCATGGTTTTCTGTTGTACAGTAAATGGCTCTTTCAAAAAACTTTCTAACTATGTGGTATAGCGTACTACACATTCCATCATATAGAAAAATGGATATAATACATTCTGGTGTATACAACTGTGACTGTTTTGTATATTTTGACCTTGTATTCTGTGATTTAGTTAGACACTTTCAGTTCTACTGTAATTTTTAGGATTTCCTAATGTAGTAGTAATGTCACGTGAAGTACAGACAATTTTATTTCTTCCATTCCTGGTCTTCTTTTCTTTTTTCCTTATTGTACGAATGAAACTTCAACTATAATGTGGAGAAGTAGTGATGAGAGCAGACCTCCTTACCTTTTGGCTTTTACCATTAAGTATGTTAGTTTTGGGTTGTTGATACTCACTCTCTTTTAGAGAAAAATCCATTCTAAAACATATTTTTAAATTGTTGAAATCAGGATAAAATCATAGTGTTATCTCAAAATTGTGTTGGCCAGGCAGCATTTGAGATAAAATTGGCCTCTGCATGCTCATACTTGTTTAGTGTTCTATTGTGCTTACTGGGCAACTGTAACACCTGTGATTCAGTTAAAGTATTTAGGAACATTTGAAGATGAAATAAAGAGTCCTAGTTGTTATCTGAGAACTTTTTAAAAATATCTTCTGATAAGGTCAGGGTAGTGCCAACATTAAAACTTGCAAAATTATGATAAGTATCATGAGGGGATAATTAGATGTAAATATGAGGTATACTGTAAGATAACTAACCTGGTTTCTTCAGTAAGTCAATGACATGTTTAAAAAAAGATGGACTGTTTCAGGATGAAAAGAAGGCCTAAAACACAATTGGTGGACCTTATTTAGATTCTGATTTGCTGCATAGCAAAGTGATTAGGATTGGAATTTGTTAAAAGCATAGTAGACATATGCCACGTAATGACATTTTGGTCAACACATATATGATGGTAGTCTCATAAGATTATAATTAAGCTGAAAACTTCCTGTTGCTTAATGATGACATAGCCATCATAATATAATGCAGTGCCTTACTTGTGTAGTGATTCTATTGCAAACAAACACACGATTTTACCAGTTGCATAGAAGTGTAGACAGTGTATACAATTATGTATAGGACATAATAATGTAGATAGTGTATACAATTATGTATGGTACATACTGCTTGATCATGATGATAAATCACTATATTACTGCTTTATATATTTACAGGTTGATTATTCCTTTTCTGAAATGCTAAAGACCAGAAGCATTTCAGATTTCACAGTTTCTCAGATTGTGGAATGTTTGCGTAGACTACTGATTCACTATCCCTAATCTGGAAATCCAAACACTCAAAAATGTGAAATTTTAAAAAATCTGACATTTTTTGAACATCAAAAGTTTCTGATTTTGGATTTTTGACTTACGAATGCGCAGCCTTTACTATTTTTATTGTTATTTTAGAATGTATTCATTCTAGATTTAGTCAGGAGAAGTCCCTTCATGATGTTGTTTAACTCCTTTATGGCATAAACATAAAAAAAAAAAGTTTATTGTAAAATATCGTGCCACGTTACGCTAGCAGCAGCCTCTTCATCTTGTGTTTGCCATGTCTCTTGACTGCACCAAGAGCCATATCTAGTGAGTGATTGACTTGTGACACCTGTGTTTGTGAAGCACATTCTATGATGTTTGCATAATGACAAAAATCCCCCAATGATGCATTTCTCAGAAAATACCCATTGTTAAGCTGTTGATGATTGTATGAAAAGAAAAGGCAAAAAAGGCAAAGAAAATAAAGCACAGTTGTTGAAAAAGATGTTAATTTTGGTTAGGTATTTAGTGGGGCTTGTTCATCTACTTTTAATTATATTTGAAGATTTTAATCATAAAAGTGGTTTTTTTGTTTGTTTTTTTGAGACAGGGTCTCACTGTGTAGTTCAGGATGGCCTTGAACTCACTGTATAGCAGAGGCTGGCTTCTAACTCACTGGGATCTTCCTGCCTCAGCCTTCTGAGTGCTGGTATTACAGGTGTGCACCACCATACCCAGCTAAAAGCTTTTCAAAAATGTGCTGAATTCGTATCCCAAACTTGGAAGAAGTCTTGGAAGGGTAGGACTTGTTTTCCCCATAAATACTGTTACCAGCATTCTTTATCACACAAAGTATTACGGGTATTAAAAACACATCAGTGACTGAGTTGAAGAGTGATTCAGTAGAGTTGGATTTAGAATGTTGATCTAGTTTTAGGGGTAATTTTCAACTAATTTCTTTTGCTTATATTATCTATTTTGTATATGTACAGTAGTGATGCGATAAACACATCTCAGTCTAAAGGAGCTCTTGTGAAAGTTTTAAGTGACAAAAATATTGTAGTTTAATCATCGCTTTCCCCTTTTCAGTGAATTATAAGATAATAGTTAATCTTCAAATTGATGGTGTTTTAGGGTTGCACACATTAGGAAAGAAGAATATGGGGTGTTCTTTGTATTGTGATGTTAGCTGTCATTCCTATCCAGGAAAAGCTCTACCCGGAAGACGAATGTGTGAGAAAAGAGATTCATGATACCTTATGAGGAGGATTGTAGTAAATTTTTGTTTTGTCTTGAGCAGATGCTGTTTATTGTTAGCAGAAATGTTTGTGTCTATATTTGATTTCAGTTTCTCTAGCTATGAATAACATAAAATGTTTTTCATAAATGTTGATTTGGGAAACTTTGACAAATCATATTAGCTCCATAAACAGTAAAATAAAACAATATTCCAAGAAAGAATATTTGTCCAGTTTTATAATTTCAAAAAGTCTTACAAATAACAGGTGTGAGTATAAATACTTTCAGGTACTACCTGACTGGAGAATGTAGGTATGTATTTTGGTATGTCTGTTGGTATGGTAAAATCATTAAAAATGCATTGTGGATTTTACATGTGCAGTATATGATTCTCTATCATACTTTTCTCCAGTGAGTTGTTCTGTAAAGATAAAAGGAGAAGAAATTACCTTTGCAAATGTTTTCCAATCCTTTCAAGTTTTGTTTACCTTGACTTATACTAATTATCTTTTCTGGGGGCATTTTGTATCTTTTGATATATTTATGAAAAGAAATTTTAGCAATACATGGGGTGTTATTAGTATTTTGGATTTTCCATTGCTTTGTGACATTCTCATTATCTTTAAAAGGACTTTAATAAAATTAGGCTTTATAAGACTGCTAGGTAGAAAAACTAAGCTGAGAATTTTAAAATGATTTTAAATTTTGAAGAAGCAGGTTGTAAAGACAAACTTTTTGAGTGGGGAATTGCATCACAGCTCATATTTCAAAGACTTAAACATGTATCCTTTCATACCAATGTATTTTATAACTTATTTAACTTTTTGTGGCTTGGTGTGAGATAAAATCATTTAAATTAACTCATTAACTTTGCTTTAGAAAATGTTTTAAAAGTTTCTCTACTTTTATTTGGATGTCCTTTTTACTGGTTCTTGTTTTTCTTCTTTTTTCTTTCTTTTCAGTTGTGGAAGAAGGACTCTGGGAAAATGGCCTTTCCTATGAATGTAGGACGCTGCTCTTCAAAGCGATCCACAATCTGTTAGAAAGGTAAGAAAGTAACAGTAGGTCGGACAGTGGTTTTGAAACACGGAAGTATATTGCTAGGTACAGTTTTTATATACAATGATTTTATTGCTAGCATAAAAATTAAATTATGTAAATCTCTTGTTTCCTTTTATATTGATATAATTTCAGACTTAGAAAAGTTTTGGGAATAGTACATAGAACTTCCATATGTCTGTACTCTACTCTGTGTTTTTTTTTTTTTTTTTTGTTTGTTTGTGTTTTTTTTTTTTTTTTTTTTTTTTTTTTTTGGGTACCGGGGGTCGACCTCAGGACCTCGTGCGCCAGCAGGCGCCCATGCCACTGAGCGATATCACCGGCCCCTTTTTTCGTATGTGGGTTCTGGGAATCGAACTCGGGCCCTCGTGCCTGCCAGGCAGGTGCTTATGCCACTGAGCCATCTCACTGGCCCTTGTTTGTCGTTCTTAAAATTTATTCTCAGAACTGTTTGCAGACTCGAGATCAGTGTTCCTTTTTTTATTCCCGAGTATTATATTTCCTAAAGACAAGGATAATCTTCTCTAATAATTAAGAAAATTGGGAAATTTGATGTTATTAAAATGCCGTTATCTAACCTGTAGTTTAACTTAGATTTTGTCCATTGAACTTATGTTCCTTATAGCTTTACTCCTTAAGGTCCAACCCATAATAATACATTATGTATTTTTCATTTCTCTTTATATCCAGAAGATGTTTTTGGCTTTACTTTTCTTTCTTGATGTTGCCATTTGTGGTAATATCAGGCCATATTTTGGCTCCTCAGTTTGAGATAAGGTTCTCAGTGTCTCATGGTGGGAGGCACACTTCAGTGCTATGGTAACGAAGTTACCATTTTTAATCACTTAAGAGGTGATGTTTTGTTAGATTTCTTCACTGTTTTATTTTATTTTATTTTTTTGTATGTGGGTACCAGGAGTTGAACTCAGGACCTCGCGCTTGCCAGGCAGGTGCTTATGCCGCTGCGCTATCTCACTGGCCCGAGGATATGTTTAATTAAAAGGGAGTTCCATTTACTACTTTGAGAAGCTCTCACTTCTAGCTAAACGGAAATCATATAAATTGATCTTTACAAAAGCTGACATTGCTAATGTATGCAGAATGATGTCACTGCAGTGATTTATTAAAAATAATTTCACCATAAAAATTAAGGTAACAGATTTCACACAGCGTGGCGTTTCATTTTTCATTGCTGTTGGTTGGTGCTGAGGGAATAACTATGTTGATGCTATGTAAAATATTTAAAATTTTATGACTTGCAAATATTTTCCCTTTTCCGTTACTCATTTCTCCTATAACTTTCTAGTACAGTGTTTGGCTACACCATATTATATATGTCTAGCTAGGGTCATCTGTCCAACAAAAAGTTAAAAAATCACTGCTACTTGAGAATTTTCCATAAAGACATTAGACATATTTGGTTGTAATTTTATTTCTCTTTTTAGGGACACACATTTCTAGAAATCCATTTCTTTGTTGCCTTCAGAGACAGGAAATACTTTGGGTCTTAGCTCTACCTTAACTCTGTGGCATAGATCAGCAGCCTGAGCTTGCTGTGTGAGCCTCTGTCCATTCACCTATAAAATGGTGTAGGGTTGTTTGGCTCAGCACAGTACCTTTTTTCATTATGAGCTCAATAGGCCAGGAGTGATGGCACATACCTGTAAATCTCAGGTCTCTGGGAGGCTGAGGCAGGAGGATTGCAAGTTTGAGCTTGTCTGGGGCAGTTTAGTGACTCTGTCTAAGAAATAAAAAAAGAGCTGGGGATGTAGCTCAGTTGGAAGGTCCTGGTTTCAATACCCAGTACTGCTTCCTGCCCCAGCTCAATAAATGGTTAGCCAGTGTTATACCTAAGAGAAGTATAGTTAAATACTACTAATTTCAGTTTGAGATAACATTAAAAGTCATTTACCCAGCTAATTCTAGATCCCATTCTTTGAAATTGTTTTACGTGGTCATCCCTCTCTTGAACACTTGCGGGTTATGTAAGCATAGTTTTCCAAAGGAGTTTATTTCATCTTCAGAGATCATTCAGTGTTAAAAAGTCTTTCTTAACACTGAGCAGAAATCTGTAACTTCCATTTCTTTATCTTAATACTATGATTAAATCCTACTTCCATGCAATGGCCTGTTTGGTATCAAACTAGTATTTTTTTTCCTCGCTTGCAGTTCTTATTACACAGTATTGAATTCCCTACCTGTCCTTGCCAGCCTTCCATATATCCCTCCATTTGCTGCCATTCTCCTCATTTTAATTGCCAGTGGCCTACTTTGGGATGTCATAATGTTTCATGAAGTACTGCCATGGCCTCTTTCATCAGTCAAGTTAGGCTCAGTTAAGTATTAACAGAAGACCTAAAAGGTCTTCTTAGCTCAGAACAGTAGAGGTTTATTTCTTGCCTCTTTTGCATGTGCATTGTGAGTCATTGAGTACAGTGTACTGCTCTCTGTACTCTTCCCTCCAGACCTCATGCTGCTGGAGCAACCCCTATCTAAGACTTGCTGGGCTCCTGCTAGAGAGCAAAGAGCAATGGCCAAACACGGGAAGTGGGACCCAGTGACCTTCCGTTCAGAAGTGGTGTGTGCCATTTCTGCTCACATTGCACTTCTAAGACATTCATCACAAGGCTTAACTAAATGACAAAGTGGAGGATTTATAGGTGTGTGCCTTGTGCCTGGCCTATTGAGCTTTTAATGAAAAAAGTACTGCCAGTGGGAGATATCAGTGTCACAGGGCCAAGTGTGATGCCAGTGGGACTGGGAGAGAGAGCATGTGTTTGGGTCAAGACTACATCTGCCATAATGAATTCAAGGCATTTGCCCCTTCTGATGATCTGTCCTCCAAAGAGAAGCCAGCCGGATCACTGAAATACAAGCATAGATCTCTCTGTCTCTGTCTCTGTCTCTGTCTCTGTCTCTGTCTCTGTCTCTGTCTCTGTCTCTGTCTCCTTCCTCACCCTCCTCGTACTGGGATTGAACTGAGGACCTTTCCACTGTGCTACATCCCCAGCCCTTTTTTGTCTTTTGTTTTAATTTTGAGAAAGAGGTCTTGCCAAGTTGCTCAGTAAGCATTTGATCTTCCTGCCTTAGCCTTCTAGATTGCTGGGATTACAGACATACACCACCATACTTGGCCAAAGATGTCTTTATATGTTTTTTAAAAACTTTGAGCCATATTGGCTTCTGTTGGCATTTTCTTTCTTTGTGATTTCTTATAATTTCACAATATGAGACTGTTTGGACATTTCTAAATTTTATAGTTTGCGATCATGTAGTCATGCTTATTTTCCCTTTCTTTTTTTTTTTTTTTTTTTCTTTTTTTGTGGGTACCGGGGATTGACCTCAGGACCTCGCGCGCCAGTAGGCGCCCGTGCCGCTGAGCGATATCACCGGCCCTTCTTCCGTATGTGGGTTCTGGGAGTCGAACTTAGGCCCTCGCGCTTGCCAGGCAGGCGCTTATGCCGCCGAGCCATCTCACCGGCCCCTTTCCCTTTCTTTTGAGAGAGTAAATGTGCTTCCTATTTTCTTAATGATCAATTACCTCTTTTTGGCAAAATGCCCAGAATAATAAACTACCATTGATTTAGTTTTTGCTCATGTAGAATGTCTGCTAGTTTGACTTAACTGTCCTACCTTCCTTTCTTCTCCTTCTCCTCCTACTCCTGCTCCACTCTTCCTTCCTTCTCTCTTCTTCCCTTGCTTTCTAATGTACTAGATCAGATTGTTTATCAGTCTTTTCTGTTTTGCTCTATATTTATGATTTTCTCAAAGGTGACACTTTGTATTTTAAGTTTAGGTTGTCTTATACTCCTGATTAAAGGAAAAGTAGTTTGTGAATAGATTATGGAAAAGACTAACCTGCAATTGTTTTTCACAAGTTTCTTCATTTGGAATTTTTAGTACTGCAGACAAAATGGCTGCTTCTCTTACATTATTATGGTTGATGATGTGTTTTTATGATACATTGTTATCTTATTACCTCTCTTTATCAAACTGAAGTGAAACATTGGTTGGAAGGTTTTTGAAACAGCCAAGAAATAGGTGTAGTAGAAAAACACATAGTTTTTATTATTGCTTCGTTGATTGCACCACACATGGGACTGATGAAAGTCTTGGTTTTGTAGCTTTCCAAGAATTCCTAAAATGTTTGGCATAATGCTGTCAAACTGGCATTATATGTATTAGTGTACTTTAATTTTAACTTTCTTAATGTTTTATTTTTATTTACTTATTTATTTATTTTATGTGGGTACTGGGAGTCAAACTCAGGACCTCACACTTGCCAGGCAGGCGCTTATGCCTCTGAGCTATCTCACAGGCCCCTTAAAAGTTTTAGTATAAAACACATAGGCTGATTTCATTGAGCAGTTATTTTTTTTCTTCTTTAAGTCTAATAATTGTACACAATTGATTACATGAGTCTCTTGATGCTGTTATTCTGTGTCATGTCTGTGCTTACTTACGGAGATTTTCATTTGTATTTGACATTTGTGAAACATAGTGGCTCTTCTGAGTAATCTGCTGTGCTGCTGTACTAGTGGCTTGTCAGCATATTCACCCCATGGTAGCTTACAGCACACCTCTCAACTTGTCTGTGGTCCAGAACTTCTTGGTTGGCCAACAGGTGATGTTTAGAGTTAGGATATTTTATTTGGAAAATATGGTGGAAATAATGTGCAGGAAATTGGAATTATAATTATATCCATAGCATTCCAGTTTTCAGTGCATTATGGCATTGTGATTCAGCAGAGGTGATCATCAGTGGGCACATGAGCAATGGCCTTGGATGTGGTGGATTAGAGATTTCAGAGTAATCCTCACTTGAACGTGGTGGGAGACATAGCCATAGTTGAAGAATTGATGATGCAACATTGCAGCCTTGAGAGTTCCTTGCATATAATGTGGTAGTGGGCAAGAAATGAGTAACCCTTACATTCTTATTATATTGAAATGTCACAATGTACAGTTCTTTTCTGGAAGTATGAGAATGAGTTTTTAGACCTCAGGGGAACATTCTTTAAGTACAAATATCAGTCTACAAGTGGCTGAAAACAAATGTAAATATAAATATGTGGAAAGAAATCTGTTAAATACTAATCAATCTTGTAATGTTTTGGGAGAGGGAAGCGAATGGTAAGAAGATAAAGGGATTGTTTCAGCCCCTCAATTATATGAATTTATTTAGGTGGGAATAGGGAGCATTGCAGTTTCTGGGAAGAAAACCTCTTTACATTTATGTTTGGTAAAGATTGGAGTGGCCAGGTAAAGGCTTTGGTATTGGTGAAGATGTTTTGGTATGAAGTTGTATAAAATTTTGTCTGTATGAACAGCTCTGTAACTAGTTGGTAACATTAATATACAGTTTGGCTGAGAGTACAGAAGAGAAATGCTTGGACTTTTTAATTATGAAGACGATTATACTTGCATAATTCGAAGGGCACAGAAGGAGCCAGAGCCAGTGGTGGACTTTCTTCCCTACCTCCCAACTGTTCCATCCTGGACGTGGCTGGCTGAGTTAGGCTGTGGGTTCTGCTGTAGCTCTTGGAATCTTACATCAGATCTGCCTCTGGCTTTGGGATTAGAGAGTGGTGCTTGCCAATTTTGGAGTCACATTGCGCTTTGTAGTTAATTATTTAGAATATGGCATTGACATGGAAACATTACATACACACATAGGCACACACATACAACCTGATTTCATTTTCGAACTAGCACCACATTGTGATCTTGTAAAGTAACATTGTATTGCTTTACAGAATTGTGTCATATTGTTATAGGAGAAATTTGAAAGTGTCGGTAATGACTGACAGTGCTGAATGAACATGGTTAGCTGATATATAGACATAACACTATTTGTGATGTTGATTTGAAACAATTTTTGGCAGATGGAATATTTTTGCTAGGTTTATTAATTTGTGAAGTTAAATGTATATTTGGACCATCAAAAATAAGAAAATGTTGATAGAATCTAAAAAGGAGGACATTTCTGATATAATTTTTATATCTTGGAATTACCCCTCTTGAAAAGACTTGCTCAAACTATGTTCTTCAACTATAATTAAAGAATTTAAGCACTAGTCTGCCTAAGCATTTTTTAGCAACTGTGTTGACTGTATTTCTTTGATTTTAGTCTGTGGTGTGACATGATAGGCTATAAAGAAATAAAGTAGGTAGATTTCCCCTCTCAAACACTGTGTCATTGGTGAGAATATATACATACAAGATATACACACAAGGAAATTCAAATACTATAAGACTATCCGTGGATTAGTGGTTATAAGCAAAAAAAAAATAGCAGTGTTGTATTATGAAAAGGGAAATACTCTTTAGTATGTATGACATTCATTTTTCAGATATTTATTGAGCATATATCAGTATATAGCAGAATACAACGAGAGTACATCACAGGCATTTAAAATATGTGTTGACTATTGTAAGAGAGCCATAGAAATGAATCACTACAACTGAATGGTAAAGTGCTGATGTAGGAATGCTGTGCAGACTTGATCGGGGACAGGAAAGATGGGTAGAATTTAAATTGGAGGAAGAGGGCTGGTGAGATGAGATGGCTCAGCGGCTTAAGCGCCTGCCTGGCAAGCGTGAGGGCCCGAGTTTGACTCCCGGAACCCACATACGAAAAAGGGGCCGGTGATATCGCTCAGCGGCATGGGCGCCTGCTGGCGCGCGAGGTCCTGAGGTCGACCCCCTGGTACCCACAAAAAAAAAAAAAAAAAAAAAAAAAAAAGTAATAATAATAAATTGGAGGAAGAGGGATAGAATAGGACCATAGAGGAAGTCCAGGCCAAAGCAGTGTTAGTACCATTATTTAATGTGGAAATTTTAACCCACGATCTGCTTTGGAGAGTTCAACTATACTAGGGAATTGTGTGCAGTGTTTAGCTCTTTAGTACATTTTCCTGTGCAAAGATCGTAATAGCTTTCATTAGGTGCCCCCTTTTCCCTTCCCCCATTTTTCTTCCCTTCCTTTTTTTTTTTTTTTACTTAAAGTATAGGTATCTGACCTAAAAAAAACATGATTGAGAATGGTCTTCTATTGATTCAGCATACTCCCACTTATCAGTAAGGTAGTAGAATTGTCTTCCTCAGTAAGGACACACCTTCTCTTCTCATTTTCTCCCATGACTTAAAGCACCAGGTAGAATCATTTTCTGCAGTGTCTAACTGTGGAGGAGTTATATGTGAAATCTCCTACCAGCATCCCAGTAATACAAAATCTAGTAAAAACACTACTTTGCTATTCTATATTCTCATGTTTTTCTTTCACTGTATAGGAAATTACCTGTCGCATGGAAACTGACTACAACTGAAAAATCACATAAGTCACTATGACCGCTTTTTGGAAACAGATGGTTTCAGACTAAGGGATCAGTAGTTTCCATGACTGATGATAACTTTTTGTTGACATTGCCTGATAAAGAAATATGACCTATAGTGAGAACTTCTGGAGATATATTCACAAGAGTTAGATTCTTGTATAGCAATGTCATTAGCCTTCTTATTTTGCTTTTGTCCTCCAGTGGTCTTGGCTGGGTGCTGCTCTCCTGCTCCAGACTGTTTTTTTTCTTCTCTTCTCTTCTCTTCTCTTCTCTTCTCTTCTCTTCTCTTCTCTTCTCTTCTCTTCTCTTCTCTTCTCTTCTCTTCTCTTCTCTTCTTTTCTTTTCTTTTCTTTTAATACACTTTTAGGGCCGGTGAGATGGCTCAGCGGTGTAAGCGCCTGCCTGGCAAGCGCAAGGGCCCGAGTTTGACTCCTGGAACCCACATATGAAAAAAGGGCTGGTGATATCGCTCAGCGGCACGGGTGTCTGCTGGCGCGCGAGGTCCTGAGGTCGACCCCCGGTACCCACACACACACAAAAAAATGCACTTTTACACATTGTCCTTTAGTCAATGATTTTTTGTTTTTCTTTCATAGTCTCAAGCCTTGGTGAGATAGCTCAGCGGCATAAGCGCCGCCTGGCAAGCGCGAGGTCCTGAGTTTGACTCCTTGTACCCACATAAAAAGGAAAAAAGGGCTGGTGATCTCTCTCAGTGGCAGAAGCTCCTGCTGGCAAGCGTGAGATCCTGAGTTCGACTCCTGGTACCCACATAAAAATAAAAATAAAATAAAATAAAATTGCTTCTCGGCCTTTTGGCTAAGATCAAGTGCATAGTCTCAAGCCTTGAAGTTTTCTAACTATATACTGTAAATTCATGTTTTCTCTATTACTGAATAAATGATTCTTTTGAATTTTGATCTTAAATTCTAGGCATTTATGAAAGAATGAAAATTTTTGAAAAACTGCCCCTAATTAGGAGAAGGGTATATGTCACTAGAAGACACTGTTTAGTGTTTGATATAATTTTCTCACCTGTTACATACCCTATTGCTTTCAATCTAAGCATTATTGATTTTAAGATGTATACCTTCAATTCAGTAACAGCTTTTATAGAACAAAGAAACACTTTCACATTAATTCAAGTACAAGATGCATCTGGGTTTAAAAATGAGAAAAAATTGATGAAATAGTAATATGTCAGTATCCTGGCTTTGATCAGATATACCCAGACTTGGTGGCCACTTTGCTGTTGATAGCTGTGTGACCTTGGCTAGGTAATATTTTCCTTATGCCTTAGCTTGTTCATCTATGACAACTGACAGTGTCACGTGTGTTTCTTACACTTACAAGAATTGAATGGGACACTGTAGCTGGTGTGTTCAACCATGTGGTGGCGAAGGTCCTGGTGACTTTAGTAGTAGTTATTGAAAGTATTATTGGAGGAAGTTGTTTGACACCAAACTCTGAGGTGAAAATATCTGTTTATATACAGCCTAGCTAAAGAAGTAATTAAATCTTTTAGCTAGTGAATAAACTATGCAGATACTTTTTCAGTTTGCTTCTTTACTTTCTCTTTCAGTAGGTATTCTCTGTTTTCTATTCTGAATTCAGTGGTGAAGTGACTAATACCAAGAAACTACGTTTGTTTAATTTTAAAACTTAGGAAATAAGATTGGATTACTTTTGAATGATTTTCTTTATTATGAATAAGGAAGAATGTTATAGAACTTCATTTTCAAAATAAAACCAGTTGAAACCAGTGACATTTTGTTGTAACAGTGTTCCAAATTGATTCTGCCTACAGGGAGTTATATTGTGGCCAGCAGAAAGTATCACCATTTACTAACCCATTTAACCTGTAATGAGCTGGGTGAAGGCTTGAATTGTTTCCATCCTCCTTGATGGTGTGGAAATTACAGTCAAAAGCCAAGCAGAGAATTGCTTGAATATTAAATAAAGAGTTGCTGTATAGTTTTTTTACTGATAGAAAGAAACACAGAAGAATTACATACAGTGTTCTGACAGCTTTTCTTATAAAATGCATATCATTTTATTGAATGATGTTAAGAGATGACTGTATTTCATCAGTTCCAAAATGCATATTTCCCTCCACATCTTTGTGTGTTTAAAATTGGGGATGTTCCTTACCACCAGTGGCATCTCACAGTTGGCCAGATGGCAGTTATGATGGAGTTGTCATTGTCCTGCACATGAGTGAACTTGGTCATAACTGTCTGTGTTGTTGTCGCTTCAACTGAATTGTGTGCATTATTGGTATTATATGAGTTGGGTTCAATTACCATTTAACATGTCTTCAGAAAGAACACCCTTCGATTTGACATTAAAATGCAACGTAATAAGTGGCCCGGAAACAGGAGTAGGCCCCAACTTAGATATAAGTAAAGCAGGTATTTGTTATTGAAGATGTAACTACAAGTCCTTACTTTCTTGCAAAGCTATAATCAACTGCTTGATGACGCCCTCAAAAGGAAAATGCATAAGTAGATTAAGTTATGTTTTTGCTCCTGTGATCCTTGCAAAAAGAATTAAACCAAAGAAATATCCAGCATTAAAACTTGGCAGATAAGTGTCAGTGGCTTGGAAGAGCATCTCTGAGATATTTTAAGAAATGCTACATTTCTTATATTCTTGATGATGCAAGAATTGAAGTCTTGCAGATGTGTGATTTGATTTGAGGTAATTTGAAAGGGTAAGATGTTTTGGATATACTTCAATCAATTTATTTTGTTTATTTTGTCGATGGGCATTAAAAAAACCACATGGCCCAAATCAGAGTGTGTTTTCATTCATTATAGTATAAAACTATACTTATTAAGTATATCATTAAATATAGTATAAAGCTATACTCATTAAGAAACTATACTTATTAAGAAAACATTTTGACACTGTAATTAGTGATGTTTTCATTTTCATTTGTGTCATCTGGGGTTATTCAATATGTTATTGAATCTATAAAAGTAATTCTTAATGTACTTATTATAGGTGCCTAATGGATAAGAACTTCGTTAGGATTGGGAAATGGTTTGTTCGACCCTACGAAAAGGATGAAAAGCCAGTTAACAAAAGGTGAGTCTTTAGAATATTCTTAGCTTTTTGGTCCGTTCTGCTTGACTACAGCTGTCTTTGGGGACCAGTTGGGTGAGGTGATCAGCTTAGTTATTTATTTCCAAATAATGTTCATGGTTTAGATATAGTAAAATAGGTTCTTGAGTCATAGTGTTATTAAATACTATATTATTTTTGTTGAATATTAACAATTAGAAAGGTGATTATCAGTATGCGCATGTCTAACTCACTTATTACCACATTGTTTAGAAGTTAGGTATTCTGTTCTTTTCATTACCTGTCCTCATCTTCCTTAAAATAAATGTTACATGGCATAACTTTAAAAATACTCAAGTGAATTACAGTGATGAACATTTGTGCAGCATTGATTGATGCTCCTGAAAGTAGGTTAGCTCATCCTCAGTTACTGTAAAACCAGGGCTGTGATTACTTCGTTGACCTAAACTTTTATGTGTCATTTACTAGTTCAGGTTTAAATGTAGTTCTTGGTAATAAATAAGCATGGAATTTTAGATTAAATGAGTCAAAAAACAAAACCCTGAAAAATTTAATACATACCTTACCAACTCTGATCACAGCGTAGATTTAGTAGGAATCCTAGGATGATGATGTTTACTTCATTTTTAAAGAGCAGGGAACACAATCTTTTGATTATCAGATATAGGTGATTGTGTGATGATTTGACAGCTGGGGGTGACGAGGAAGTGTAGAAATGAAATACATATTGAAGGAATGGCAATTAGGATATTAACGGTAAAAGTAACATTAAAAAGTCAAATGTGGTTACTGATGATTTTATTCTGAGTTTGTATATCTTTATAGTTTATTTAGATTCCAAAAATCTTCATTACTTTAACAAGCCAAATGTAAATAACGCATGAAATGTATTTGGATATTTGATTTGATATAGTTGAGAGGCTACAGATCTCTCAGCAATGTAATCGAGTTTTAGATCTTACATTGAATGTGGAACCTTGTTTTCTTGTAGTTCATAAATGTTAGCGATTCTGAAACAGTGTTTCAGAAGAGATTAACAATTAGAAAAAATGCAAACCAAAGATGAATTTAAAAAGTTGGTATTTGTATAGAAAGCTACTAGTTATGATGACTTTCTTGCATTTTATTAGAATCTTAGCGGTCACGTAGATGTGTGTGGGCAGAGGGATGCTGGAGGACATTTAGAATTAGAAGAGATTTGGATTCACATTCCATGCCTCTCCTTGCAAGTTTGAGTTTAGACAAGTTGTTTAGGTTTTCTGAATGAAACTTTTTGTTTTTCCAGATACTTATTTGAAAATAGTTATTACTATCTTAGAGAGTTATTGTGAAGATTAACTGAGATAATTTATGTGACAGTTTATAATTGTGAAAAAATAAACATGAATTAATTTTATTGAGTTTAACTTTTTTTGTATATGTCAGTTTATTGACCAGTGGGGAGGAAAATTTGATGCCAAGTGCCAAACAAATGCTATGTAAAAATAAATATTTTAGAAATGTTCTTATTTGATGCCATTAGAAACAAAAGGAATAGGCTTAACTGAATAATATTCTAAGAATAAAGACTATAACACTAACATAGATACTTTTATTTGATAATTAAAAGTACTATATATCTTAGTAAAATATTGGGATATAAGAAGATTTTGGGGATAATTCTAAAACATATGCACAGCATTATGTATTAAATATTATATTTGACCAAGTAGTTTCAGAAGGATAATAGGAATTTATTTAACATTATTTTTGACTGTATTGACATCTTTTGTTATTCATTTCCTTGATTTGAACATAGTAAATACTAAAGAAAACTTTGGGTTTGTTCTAAAGAGTTTGACAACTCAAATAAAACAGGATTTTTGGTGTATAAGTCTGTGTTGAACAAATCTCTTTCATCCAGAATAAGTTAAAAAATAAAGCTTTGAAAAATTCTTTTAATTTTTAAAAGAAATAATTCCAATCCTGTAGTTTCTTCCTACTGGAAAGGGGTTTGTTTCCTACTTTACTTTAGTTTCAGCCCACATTTTGTTCCCAATCTACACATTTTAGTCTCTGAGAGCCGTTTTTAGCTAAAGAATTGATTGCCCCCCTAACTGTTGGGTTGTTTGACATTTTCCGGTATCAGGTCTACAGAAGCTAACACAAATGCCAGCTTGCTAGTCTTTTTTCTGAATTAAGTTGGCATTACTTCCTCATGGATAAAGCTGCCTTCCTGTTGGATAATACTCCAAAGAGCCTCACATATTTTCAGATATTGTAATTATTTGCATATGTGCCAGTGGCACACACATGTTGGAAAAATGTTATTTTGGCTGTGCTTTTGTTGTTTCATTGAGATATTTTCTCTCTTCTTAGGCCTTCAAGATTTTTCTAATGGTTTTTTGTTTGTTTGTTTTGTTTTGTTTTTTTGGTACCAGGAATCGAACTCAGGACCTCGTGCTTGCCAGGCAGGCACTGTGCCACTGAACTATATCCCTGGCCTCTAATGGTTTTATACTACCTAACATACACATTTGGGAAATTTGCATAATTATAGGCTACATAGCAAAGAATGACTCTTGGGTAATAAGATATGCTTCAGATCAGAAATACTTTGAAGCTTCTCTCTCCCTTTTCTCACCCTCCACTTTCTCTCCATTTCTCATCCATATTTCTATGCTGTTATTATTACTTCTAAAATGTCTTTTACCTCTCAGTTTCTTTGACTTTATGAAAATTGTAAAGTCTAGACATTATAGATACCTATGGTGGGGAGATACATGTGTGTACAATATGGACGTAATTTTTCCTTTTCATTCCCCTCTTTACCACTGAGATCATGTTGCCGTCATTGTGATTGGTTTCACTATAAGCAGAAAATAACTTTTATTCAACACTACAAGGGATTTGATACTACTCTTCCCAAGGCTATGAAAGTTGTAAGAAAATGTGTCTGTAGACAAGGATTATGTTAATGTCAGTAGTGCTGTTTATAGTCAGATAAGGAACAGGGAGGAGGGCATTTTAGGTACCAGGTGGGAGTTAAGGTGTTCTGGAGATGAATGAATGGAGGGTCAAATGGTTAACTTTATGATGGTGTAAAAGAAGCATGGTTTAGTTTTTTCGTATCTCAGTCTCATTAAGGAGGTTGCCATAGTAAGTTTCTCTGATCAGATAATGAACTGAGTATCATAGAAGGATATTGCAGTATGTCGGCTACAAGGTATAATAAAGATATGTGAATGGAGCTACTGATTGCCATTCTGTAGAAAAGTAGGCTTGTAAAAACATTATGGTGTGTCCTTAGTCACCAGATCTGCTGCTGTGTAACTTCCGAACTGGTAGTTTTTCTTTTCCTTCAATTTTTATTTTTTATGAGTACATTTGCAGTACATGATCCCATTCCTTGTGGGGAGTTGGTCCATGTACATAACACATCTTAATTCTTTTTTAATTCTTTTCCTCCCTCCTCTCTCCATCTCTTGGTCCCCTTTCCATTTGCAAAAGATATGTCTCCCTATTTATTTTCTATTGTCTGTCTTTTATTTTGCTCTTTTTGGGTCTCTCATATAAGAGAAACCACATGTTACTAACCTTTGCACCTGATTTATTTTACTTAATATTATTGTCTCAGGTGCATCCATTTTCCTGCAAATGACTCAAGTTTATCCTTTTTTTTTTTTTTTTTTGTGGGTACTGGGGGGTTGACCTCAGGACCTCGGGCGCCAGCAGGCGCCCGTGCCGCTGAGCGATATCACCGGCCCCTTTTTCGTATGTGGGTTCCGGGAGTCGAACTCGGGCCCTCGCGCTTGCCAGGCAGGCGCTTAAGCCGCTGAGCCATCTCACCGGCCCCCCCTTTTTTTTTTTATGGCAGAGTAGTACTCTGTTATATATAAATACCACATTTTCTTAACCCATTCCTTTATTATGGACATATATGATCTATTAGTTTTCTAACACCAAATACTTGTTTAGAACATACTGTTTTTCATTTCCATTTAGTGTCTTGATTTATATAATTATAGCCCAGATTCAATAAAAATCATTGCAGCATGGGTATAAAAGAAGGTAGATTCTGAAAGAAGCACTAAGATTTAAGTAAATGGCAAATGTGTGGTTTTGTTGTTGTTGTTTTTTGTGGAGACCGGGTCTCCCTATGTAGTTCAGCCTGGGCTTGAACTCAGCCTGTGGCCCAGGCTGTCCTTGAACTTGAGGTGATCCCCCTGCCTCAGCCTCCTGAGTGCTGGGATCACAGGTGTGCACCACCACATCTGGCCGCATGTATTTTTTAGATACCATGATTTTCAGTTCTGTTATTTCCATTGTATTTTTTATTCTTTGAATTTCGCAGCTGTGATTTCCTATTTATTCATTCATTCATTATGAAACTCATTTTCCTTTGTCTTTAAGCATAGTTAAAATAATCATTTTAAAATATTGAGTACTAAGTAAAATATTTGGATTTTATCTGCATTGCTTCTTTTCAGTGTGGTTTAGACTTTCTTGTTTCTTTATAGATGGAGTAATTTTGAATTACAAAAATTGTAAGTGCTATAGAGACTGTATCTCTCAGAAGGTTTAGTTGTTTTAAAGCAAGCAGTTAACTGGTTGAACTCAAACTCCAAACACTATGGTGGGTAGTAGCTGAAATTGCTTTACTTCTCTTAGCCTAGGGTTTCTCAGCCTTGGCAGTGTGACTTGTGGTTGGCTAATTGTGGGGTATTGTAGGATGCTTGATGGCATCATTCCTAGCTTCTACCTGTGATGCCAGTAGCGCTCCCCTTCTGAAGTCATGACAACCCACTGTGTCTCTGTGTATTGCCCTTGGGAGGCCAAATCACCCCTGGTTGGGAGCACTGCTTTAATATTAGCTAGCTTTTTGAGGGTTTGCCCCATGCACATCATTTGGGAGTTAGCCAGAGGTTTGGACAAAGTTTATGTCTCTGGTTCTCTTCTTTCCAGGATTTATTTTCTTTCTCATTTTCAGCAGCAGTGGTCTCTTTGAATTTAGACCTCTGGCTCTTCAAACCGAGAAGACTCAGGGTTTTTATTGGTTTTTCTGTCTGTAGTGGTTTGGCCTTCCCTCATGCTTAAAAGCAGTTTCAAAAAGAGTGGGTTGGGTGGGGGCGTACAGGTGGGACACAGTGATAGCCCGTTGCCCCTTTTTCTAGGTTTTTGCCTGCATCGGTAGTACAGTTTTTAATCTTAATATTTTCTTCAGAATTGATAGGTGTTATTTTGGAAGGAGCTTCTTTGTCATCTCCAGAAGTGGAACCTGATGAATATTTTAGGACATAAACTTTGCATTGCTTTGTTACCTTTCTCTTGCTTATGCTTCACTTAGAATTACCCTGTCTGTTAAAACAGAAGTGATTGGCTTCTGGAGCTATATTGCTTTGTGGTGGTAGACTTTCACATTAATATTTTAGTTTACTGATAAAAGGACTTAACTGATAAAAGGAGTGAACTATTTTCTCAGTAATTCCAACATTTGAGTAATACATGAATTTTTTTCAACTTTTTTTTTGCTTTATCCTGTTTTAAAGGTGTTAATGTTTATAGATCCAGTCTCAAAATTTATAAACAGTAACTCTTTTTAAAAATGCTTAGACATGGGGCCGGTGAGATGGCTCAGCGGCTTAAGCGCCTGCCCGGCAAGCGCGAGGGCCCGAGTTCGACTCCCGGATCCCACATATGAAAAAGGGGCCGGTGATATCGCTCAGCGGCACGGGCGCCTGCTGGCGCGCGAGGTCCTGAGGTCGACCCCCCGGTACCCACAAAAAAAAAAAAAAAAAAAAAAAAAAAAATGCTTAGACATGAAAGGTCTTTATTATTCTTTTTTTTTGTGGGTACCGGGGGGTCGACCTCAGGACCTCGCATGCCAGCAGGTGCCCGTGCCACTGAGCGATATCACCGGCCCTTTTTTCGTATGTGGGTTCTGGGAGCCAAACTCGGGCCCTCGCGCTTGCCAGGCAGGCGCTTACGCCACTGAGCCATCTCACTGGCCCTATTATTCTTTATCAAATCACATTTTCCTGAGGTACTTCAATAGGTCTACACAAATGATCCTAGACAGTCTCTATTAACTTCCTTTTGGGAATTCGGTAGAATGCAAAATGAGACAGGAGGATAAGAGGAAGCAAGATTCAAGTGGTGACTAAACAGGCTCAAAGGCCTAGGACAAGACTGTGAGGGGAATGGAGGAGACTCCTCAGGCACATCTGTCTTAGATCTGCGGGGTACTGTGCGCAAATGGAGTCCGGGTTTGGAAAGATGTGAGCAGGCTCCATACTTTTTTTTTTTTCTTGTGGGTACTGGGGATCGACCTCAGGACCTCACGGACCAGCAGGCACCCGTGCCGCTGAGCGATATCACTGGCCCTTTTTTCGTATGTGGGTACCGGGAGTCGAACTCAGGACCTCGCGCTTGCCAGGCAGGTGCTTATGCCCCTGAGCTATCTCACTGGCCCTCCATACTTGTTTTGATAGTGGCATCTCTGTGGCCAGTTGGCAGTGGGGGAATTGTATGATAGTTAGAAGTTTGAAGAATGTTCATTTCTGAAAAGATTAAAATATACTTTAAAATTGTTGCTTTTGGTTAATTTTACATAATCTTTCCTAATATTTCTCCTCATCAGTTGAATGCAACTTGATTAAAAATGTTAAGAAAAAGGATTACATAAAGCCATTCACCTTAAAATTACTGAGTGTAGGTTTGCTTTTTTTTTGCAAAGGGAATTGTTTAGGATTAAATAAGATAATAGCATGTGGTTATTGTTTAATGGTGGTGGTTTGCCAATAGTACTGAAAGTGATAGTAGTAATGTCTTAGTTACTTTTTTTGTTGCTGAGACAAAATACCCAATACCCAAAGTTAAAGGAAGAAAGGTTAATTTAGCCCACAGTTTATATAGGTTTCAGTCCATAGTCGGCTGGCTCCAAGGCAGGGTGGCATGGCAGAGGGGCATGGCAGAGGAGAAACAGTTCATGTTGGGCATAAGGTAGCAAAGCAAGCAAAGGACCATAGCAGCTTTTTTTTTTTTTTTTGGCCCCTTTTATATTCTGTGTAGACTGCTGGGATTAGAGCAGCACCAGACCAATAATTGGACTGATTTAGTAGTCACCCAGCCTTAATCTTAGCACCCTTAATCCTAGCATTGCACCATGAATCAGTCACACACTAGATCCAGCCACCTCTGAAAAAGCCCCACCTATGACCGCATCAGGCTTTGAAGGGACATCTTGACACAAGCCATAACAAGTAATATTTAGAAAAAGTTAAGAGATAATTTTTTATGATTTTGATCACTTCTTGTACTAGAGGAAGCTTGCTATTCAAATATTTGCAAATCAGTTTTTAAATACACAATTTGCATTCAGTGAGGTATGTATTTGTACAATGAATCTTTCTAAATAAGTGACAGTATAAAATTTTCATATTGTATATTGATTTTATTCCTCCCTCCTTCCCTTCTTTTCCTCCCCCCCCTCTCCTATTCCTTTCTCCCCTACCCTTGCACCGAGCCTGTCTGTGCTGGAGTTGAACCATTGAACCCAGGGCCTTGCTTATGGTAGATAAGTGCTCTACCATGAGCTACATCTGCAGTCCAATTTTTAAAGATTTTTTTTCTTTACTATGTATTTGAAAGCATGTTGTTGCTTCTTGGATGAAGTTTGAAATGCGATGTTTGCTTTTATTGTAGTTTTGTTGCCAGCCTTTTATGCAATCAAAGGAAAAATTTGAGAGTGATAATATACATTAAAATAGTTTGGCTTACTTATTTGGTGTTGTGTCTAAGGATATAATAAAAGTAAAGTTTTCAAGTGTTGTTCTTAGAAATTACTAGATTAAGCTCTGAGAACCTGCCAGTAGAGCATGGTTAACATACTTCATTTAGGATTTTATTAATAGTATATTAGGTTGAAGTATAAAAGCAATATTTATGGCAGAAGATTATCATGGAAAGCTGTGATTACCAAGAATCTGTCTTGTCTGCTCTGTTATAATCGTCTGCCTGTGAGTTCCTTCTGTCTCTCACCTGACTGCCTCATGTATACTTCTGATAGACTCGGTGGAGCACTGTCCTTCATAAGAACATGATGGGGTGTCAGTTTTACATAGGGTGTTGCCTGAACTTTTCCCCCATGCATTCCTGCTCCATAGCAGGAGACATTTTTCTGGCCATGGTTGAGCTTCAAAATTCTTAGCATAGTCTTAACTCATGTTCTGTATGTTTATGTTCCTTTTATCACACCTTTTCTGTCTTCCCTGGCAACTCATGTTAATTCTAATCCCTCTTCTTTGAGCTGCTCCCCAGAGGCAACTTTTCAAATTATTTATTTTGATATTTTACCTCTAAATTTATCAGTATCATTATTTTAGTGCTCTGTGTATGTGTGTGTGTGTTTTAGTTTTTTTTCTTGAATTTGTACTATGGAAGGTAGGAATTTAGTGTCCTTCCATACTTACATTATTTCTAAATTGAATCATGTTTATTTTGGCGTACAGGATGCATCATTCTTTTTACTGTATTCAACATCCAGCGTAATTCCCAGCTCAAAGGGTAATAAAGGTTGGGTTGGCCGAGTGGAACATACTTTTCCTTTGTAAATCTATTTAGGATAAAAATGGAAAATGAGATCTGAAAAGTTATCTAACAAAATGAAATATTAATATTAAAACAAACATTCTCTTCACCATTCTTGATGTTAAAGGATGATTTTTTTTTTTTTTTTTTTTTTTTTTTTTTTGTGGGTACCGGGGGGTCGACCTCAGGACCTCGCGCGCCAGCAGGCGCCCGTGCCGCTGAGCGATATCACCGGCCCCTTTTTCGTATGTGGGTTCCGGGAGTCGAACTTGGGCCCTCGCGCTTGCGGGGCAGGCGCTTAAGCCGCTGAGCCATCTCACCGGCCCAAAGGATGATTCTTTAAAACACTTCTATTTTACAAATGGGTTGACAATGACTGGATTTACATTTGGATGGATTTTTCCCTGTATTACTTATTATTGACTGGTTTGAGCAGTGGTGCCTACTTTCTTTAGTTTAGTATTTCTTACTAGAAAGCCTTTGTTACCCTATTAGACTTTGTCCCATTTCACTGGGCCATGAATTGCAAGTCTGGTAGTAGAAACAGATTGAACACAAAAAGTCTAACACGTCATGTATAAAGAAGGGGGCCTTCCCTAGAGGGAAAATTGTCAGGCAACAATAGTATTGTTTACACAGTGTTATTCGGTACTTAAAATGTAAGAAAACAGGATTTCTTAGTTTATATAATCCAAGACTGTTAGCTAAATATTTGTATGTGAGCTGAGATTTTTAAAAAATGAGTACGTATCTGCAAAAGGAAATTGAGTTGTTTGTGGGAAAAGTTGGGGATTTTTCTCAGTGGTCTGAAAGCATTATATCAGTTTCAGTGAAGCATGATACCTCCCCATCTTTGTTTTGTATTCATAATTACAAAATTTAGGATTTAAGCTTTATTCAGGAACAGTTCACCTCTTCAAAGAAATAACTGTTCCGTTAATGACTTCCTGTTGTGTGCTTGAGTAAATAATATTCCTTGGCCTTAATTTTACTGTTGAGAAGAAATACAACACTCAAATAGAATTCCTTAGTGACAGAACAAGGCAATATGATATCTCTTAATACTAGTGTATGAAAATAGAAGAACTGGGATTATATACTGTTACCTTTTCAACTTTATCCCTGTATCCACTTACCCACTTTCCAAAAGCTTATAGTAATGACTTGAATAGTGATCAAGTATTAAATTGAATATATACAGTTTTGCAAGGAAATGTTATTCCTTGAACATTTCAAGCATGCTTTGTGGGAGCAAAAAATTATCAAAGAATACAGTTTTAATTCTAGCATGACCTCTTTTTTACCATGGTTCTAAAAATACAGGGTAAATACTTCATAAAGTACATGTTAAGTACATTTCAAACCAGAGGATTCTTTGATTAAAGGATATTGGTGATATGATTGAACACTAGCGTTTGAAACATTAGACAGGGTATGTTCTGTAGGTACCATAGAACCAAGAGTTCTAGAATTTTGCTTCAATTCATTGTAAAATTCAAGCTTTCCAAGTTTTAGAGATTTCTGAGAACATCAAGAAGAATCTTTCATTTGGGACATTGGCTCTTCTTACCTCTAATCTCTTCTGAGGAGCCAGATTGGAGGGGAGAATAGTTAGTGTGACACCAGTTATGGTGAGGTGAAGGAACCAGGGCCCATTGTCCTGACCCATGCTTTGAGTATTCAGAATTGTAAATCTTGAGCTTAGGAATTTGGACTTCTTGTACCTGTGGCTTCTTAAGGGAAATGATACACATATGTATTCTTGTAAGTATTACTGATGGACCTGAATTCACCAACCAACAGGCTGCTCTTTGGAAGTAAGTGACAGAAATTTAGAACTGTATTATACCTGCTGCTTTAGCTGTTCTTTTCGTGTGCAGTTTCACAGGTCTGCCCACCATGTTTTGTGTGTCTGCTTCTGTGCTTTGGTTTTCCAGACCCTGAGTAATGATGATAAAGGTGATAATGATGATGTCCACTTTGCATTTGTTTTTAGGATCACATGAGATAATGAATGTCAGTGACTGATGGATAACTAAACAAATTTTGAAAGTATGTCCTAGGTTCTTATAGCACTTTATATGTTAGCTACTATTTTAAGAATTAAACCTATAACCTTTGCAAAATTAGATGATAATCAGGGATAACATCATGTAACATTTTACTTTTCTTCTTTTGGTATCATTTGATATTGTTTATATACACTTGAATCCTGTATTCTATTAACCTTTCATTAAAAGCAGGTGACAGAACTTCCATAAAAGTCACTGCTTTTGACCAGGTATTTCCATAGGTTTGAATTTGGTGTAAAATCCATAGATAGTTGTAAAGTGGCCTTTTGACTGTTAGGGTTCACTACAAGTGGAGTAGTTTATTTTTACTATCTTACCTGTAAGAGGTAGTCTCAGTACTGAGCCAGGTATCTTAGTAGTCAATGAGGTAGCTATTCTGGGTAATGAAGGGAGGCTGCACGTGTGAAAAGCCACCCAGACAGAAGTGAATCCAGCACTCAAAGTTATCTGATGAGAAAAGAAAACTCCTTGGGGCACTACTAGCATTTCCAGAATTTTCTTTTCATTTAATGGGCATCATTAAGCACATCTACAGAAATTAAAGTTTTCCCCATTCTTTTTCCTTCATGAGGCCTTTTATCACATGTCTGTCTTGGAGTGAAAAGAATGATCTAGATAAAGAAGTTGGACAAAAAGTGGAAATTATTAGAAAAAATAAGTGGGAAATTGAGAGTAAATAAGTTGTCTATATTTTTAGTTTACTGGCTTGGTTTGGCATTAAAAGTTACTAGTTATACAAATGTGGCCATTTGTTCTTTTGCCCTTATCCCTCTGTGTAATGACTAATAATAAAATATTTCTCCGGGGAAAATTTATTGCCAGATCGCTCATTTGTTTTTAAAGCTGTTGCTAATAGTGCTTGTTTTGAAGAATCTGTTCATTAATTATCCCAAACGTTAAAAAATCTATTGTGTAGTTTTCTGATTAAAATAGGATCAATTATATGTATTAAACATCAGAAAATGCAGAAAACCACATGGAAATATAAGATAGTTTAATTGAATTCTAACACATAGATATGTTCATTAACACAAGAGTATATAGCCTTTTTGGATACTCGGTATGTTCTACATGCCTTTCTCCAGAGTGTTTGGTAATTAGAAAAATCCTTCGAATTTGGCTTTAAAAATGGTTTTATTTCTAGATATACTGGAAAAGGACTTCAGCATAGTAACCTACAGTTTACTGGAAGGTAAAATTGGAATTCTGTTGTAAATATAAAGTGAGCAAAATGTCACTCATTTTAATAACTCATTAATTAGTAAGGGAAGGAGGTGATATCAGAATCAATTCAAAGAGCATTTGAGTTTTAGTTACGATATAGCCAGTTGTGGTTGCACACACCTATAATCTCTGGGAAGCTGAGGCAGGAGAACTCCAAATTGAGTCCAGCCTAGGCAACTTAGCAACTTAGTGAGACCTGCCTCAAACTGAAAAACCAAACCAAACCAAACCACACCACCCCCAAAAACAATTAGGTTAAGATTGCTGAGTTAGGTACAAAACTGGTTAATGTCCTTAGGGCCATTAGCTAGAATTGGAGCTTTTTATCAGGACAGAAACTATTTCATACTGGATAAAAATTTACAAGTTAAATGTAACATCACTAAATCTGGGAGTTCTAAGGAGTGTTAAAGTGTGGATCGTGCCAAGTATATTCTCCTAAACCAGAAATTTGCAAGCTTACTAGTTCATGAAGCCCTTTGTGCCCTATCATTCCCCCCCCCCCCCCCCGCCATGGTACTAGACCAACAGAAATTGCTAACAGTTCTGTTTACTAAGTAATTAGGTCTAAATAACTCAGTGATTATTTATGTACCAACAACTTAGTAGCTGTTTGAACAGGTAACACCATATATTGAAACAAAAATACTTAATTGTAGATAAGCACATTGCTAAATAGGACCTATATGCCTGTTGAACACTGTACAAGATCTGAACTACTCTCATTCTTTTGTCCATGCCAGTTTAACTTTATATCACTGCTGCCCCTGGAAATGTGGTTTCATAGAGATTACAGTCTGATGTTGAAACCATCAACTTCCTTGCACTATGTAGTAGTTCGCATGGTACCTGACAGAATTTGCTTTGTTTTCCTCATCGATTGCTTGTTCATTCTTTTCCCCTCAATAATTCAAAATATCCCACGATAATCCTGTCAACGTTCTTTGGTGCATAATTTGGGAACCCAGATGCTGGATACTCCTTGGATGGACCTCTCTCCCTGTGTTACATTGAAAGGACAAGCTGTCTTCTTTTTGCCTTATTTCAGATTTTGAATAAATGTCTCAAAAAGCACCTTTGGGTCTTCTAACTAGTTTGTGAAATTTTTGTTCTTAAACTATGGACACTTGTGGTGGTAATGTCACTGATTGTACCAGTGTATACTGATTATACTGGTGTGTGCTCTGGTCTGTTTATCCAAACTGGCTGAATATGGAGACAGCCAGTGCTTCTAGACCTGGACAGGGTTGGCCAGTTGATCAAGCCAAGCATATTTTTTTAACTTTGGTCTCAGAACACGTATAAACATTATGGAGGACTCTGGTGTACTTTTGTTTATATGGGTTTTATTTATCAATGTTGACTGTAAGAAATTAAAAATGAGAAAAGTTAAAGTATTAATGACTTTAAAAATAACAGTAATTAGGGCCGGTGAGATAGCTCAGTGGCATAAGCGCCTGCCTGGCAAGTGCGAGGTCCTGAGTTTGACTCCCGGTACCCACATAAAGAGGAAAAAAGGGCCAGTGATATTGCTCAGCGGCACAAGCACCTGCTGGCAAGTGTGAGGTCCTGAGTTCGATCCCCGGTACACATATTAAAAAAACAAAACAAAACAAAACAGTAATTGGGCCAGGCACGGTGGCACGTGCCTTTTATCCCAGCTCTTGGGAGGCTGAGGCAGGAGGATCATCCTGAGTTTAAGGCCAGCCTGAGCTACATAGTTCAAGGCCAGCCTGAATTACATAGTGAGACCCTGTCTCAAACCAAACCGAACAAAACAGCAGTAACTCCACCATGTGTTCATATGACCTATTGTTTTTTAAACTAAAATGACTGTTTTCTAAAACAATATTTAGTGTGAAGTGTGGCACTATTTTTGCATCTTTTTAATGTTTGGCTTAAGGGAAAGTAGCTGTATTATAGTGTGTAAAACTCCACTGTACAGTGTACTCAGAAATTCAGAGTGAAAAAGATAAATAATGTTTTAATAATGTTACTCTGGAATAGTTTTGACCCTCTGCCTGCTCTTAGTGAGGCTTTCCATTTTATACTTAGAAATTTTGTGTACCTGTGTTTTTTTTTGCATATTACTCATCGGCAAGGTACAGATAGTAAATATTAGCTTTGTAAGACATATGGTCTCTGTCAACGTTAGTTATCTGACATTGTACTGCAAAGGCAGCCGTAGATGATGCATAAGCAAAAGGGATGGGTTGTTTCAATACAGTTTTACTTCTGAGAAATAGGTGGCAGGATGGCATTAACCATGGGGCTATAGTTTGCTGTCTTTGTTCTCAAGAGGAGAGTTGGTATTTAGACAGGTTCATTAGCTGAAAGCCACTCAACTACAAAGTGGAGGAGTCTGGATTTGAATTCAGTCCTTTTCACAACTGTTGGTTTTCTCAGTTGTCATGCTACATTCACTAGTAAGGTTCATGATTATAAATTCAGTGTAGAAATATTGATTATAAATAGTGAAAATAATTTATCTCATTACCAAGTAGGACAGGGACTACCATTAGAATCTCTCTGGTTAACTAATAAATGGTTGGGTGTTCAGACTTTATTATTGTAAATAATATAACACCAGAGTATTTTAATTATTTTGTTAATTTACTAAAATATATATACCTGAAAATGTTTTCCTTTAAACAGTCTAAGTTTATCCTGTTAGTATTATTATTTAGAATAGAAAATACCTATGGTATGAAATTTAAACAGCCACAAAAATGGTATGTCTTAGTCACTTTCCTTGTTTCTGGGACATGATACCCAACACTCACAGCTTAAAGAAGATACTTACTTTAAATCCCTTTTCTCCCTGGTAGGTTGGCTCCAGGGTAGAAGCAGCATGGGGGCAGGGCCTGTTACAGAGGAAAGCTGCTCAACTCATGGTGGCTGAGACAGAGGCCAAAGCCCAGGACATGGGGTGGGAGACATGCCCTTCCAGGTCATGCTCCCAGTGACCCTCCTCCCAACACTGTAGCCCCCCACATAATCTAGTCACCTTCTGCAAGCCCCTCCTGAGTGCATGAAGGGTCTCTTCTACACTTACAACTCAGTCGTCCAGTTTTTTCTCCCTAGTAATAAACTCCATTACCAGTTTCGTTTTATCCTTCTAGAGATTAGTCTGTGTATATGCAAATATGTAAGTATATAGTTCCTTTTTATGTAGTGTATCGTAAGGTGCACACTCTGTCGTTCTACTGCTTTATTTTATAATAGTGGTGAAATGTTGGAAGTCAGTCCGTGTATATGTATATCGGGCTGTCAACTGTTAGAAAGCAAGAAGATAAGTTTATATTTTTAACCTCATTCACTACTTTCAGAATAAATTTCCATTGTTATTTGGTATCCTGAGGGTTTTTTGTTTGTTTGCTTGCTTGCTGTACTGTGGGTTGAAGTCAGGGCCTTTGCACTAAGCTATGTCCCCAGCCCTTTATTTATTTATTTATTTTAGAGAGAGGGTCTTCCTAAGTTGCCCAGGCTGAGCTTGAACTTGCAAACTTTCTGTCTTAGTCTCTCATGTGAGTAGCTTTAATAACATTTGTTTTAAAAAGAAAACACCATGCTTTGGCATTTAGTGGGTAAGAGTAAATAACTGCACAAAGTCCTGCTGTGGAACTTCAGTATTATTAGGAAGATAATGCGTAAACACTTAAAGTAAGAAGTAAGACATTATAGAATTACTGTCTTTGTCTGTGAACTAGATAGTAACTTGTCTTAGTTACTTTTCCCTTGTTGCTGAGACAAAATACCCAATGGCTAAAGTTAAGGAAGGAAAGATTTATTTAGCTCACAGTTTGTAGAGGTTTCAGTCCATAAGTGGCTGGCTCTAAAGCAGGGTGGCACATGGCAGAGGGGCAATCATTCATGGCAGTGGAAGACAGCAAAAGCAACAAGAGAGGGGGGCAGAGAGAGAGACACAAGCCTCTTTCTCTTATATTTTATGCAGGCTTCCCCCTCTAGGGCAGGTGTAGCACTCACACCCTTAAGGCCAGTATTAGACCATGAATCAATCAAGAACTCTAGAAGCCTGCCCCCATGACTGCGTGAGGCTTTGAGGGGACCTGTAGATGCAAACCATAACAGTAACTAAAGGTGAAAACAGAGAGGTATTAATGTGACTTTATGAAGAGGAAAGATTCGTGCAGCTTAAGTAGTTTTTGACAAATCTATATGGTTGGGTGGTGTGGGGCAGAATCACAAAAAGGGAAAACAGCAGTAACAAAGACACATACTGCCAATCTGTCTCCAGTGCTCTTGACTGACAAAGAAGAAAGTGCATGCTTAGCAGCAGTGGAAGATGGAGTGATCCAGAGAGTTGCATAGAAATTCTTTTATGTCAGTTTCTGCTCTGCCTGTGGGCCCAAGGTACACAAAAGATAGTTAATTATTTGCAGGGTTGGTATATAGCTGAAGCCACAAGCTTATACTAAGAAATGGCTATAGGGCCAGTGAGATGGCTCAGCAGCGTAAGCGCCTGCCTGGCAAGCGCAAGGGCCCGAGTTCGACTCCCGGAACCCACATACGAAAAAGGGGGCTGGTGATAACGCTCAGTGGCACAGGCGCCTGCTGGCACGCGAAGTCCTGAGGTCGACCCCTGGTACCCACAAAAAAAAAAAAAAAAAGAAAAGAAAAGAAATGGCTATAGACTGTCTAGAGGTTCATTTAGAGAGTGCATTTGAGATGCTAGTGAATTTTGCTTATAGGTACTGTGTTGCCTTATGCCACAATAATAAGAGTGGAGGTTTGTGTTCAGATAGTATCAATGAGTGTGGGCAAAGAGTATGTTCTTTGAGAATCCATTGCAGGTAGCATCACTATAGCAAGTTTAGAAAGATGATAAAGTTTTTTAAGAATGGAGTTTAGATTGATTGTGGTAATTCATGAGGTTGGAGACTTACATTGTTCTACTAATGACTGAAAAGTAGTTACTTGTTAGAATTTAAGAGTTGCTAAATTCTAGAGCTGCAGCTAAGCATGATCTTGAGAGGTAATACATTTTAAAAACATGTGGAATTAAAAACTTTTAGGAAAAATAAACCATCTTTTGAGTGTCCAGTTCAGACTTGTTAGTACATAATAGTGCCTGTGTAGAACATTTGTCAATTGCTCTTCACTCCTTGCTTCTACAGCTTTTATTAATGCTGCCTGTTTTTTGTCAGTGCTTTTCATATTGTCTTATTTTGTCTTCTGCCAAGGATTTTAGCATTGACAGTCTGCAGTGTCCTATGTCTCATGTTAATCCTTTGAGTCTAGAGCATATCTCACACTAATAAAATAGAAGGACCCAAACTTTATATGGCATTAAGATACATCTCTTTATGGTGCTTGTCCTACCAGTATAGCTTCTCTGTATGGGCTTCATCAGTTGGTATCTACCTTAAAGAAAAGGCACCAGCAGAAAGGAAGTCTGTTTCCTGCTGCCTACACACAGTCTAGGTTTGGGTCTGTACTGAAAGACAAAATGAAATGTTAGGATAAAAAGCAGCAAAGTTAGAAATGTTCTGTAGACCACTTGACCTTGGAAGGAAAGGGAACTAGTAATATTTGTAAGGTAGAACTAGCATTTGTTGAGATGCTCGGCTGAGTGCTTTGCATAAATTATTTCCTCTTTACTACATACCTGTAGGCTTGTTTTATTTTCTTTGGTTTTTTTTTTTTTTTTTTTTTTTTTTTTTGTGGGTACCAGGGGGACGACCTCAGGACCTCGCGCGCCAACAGGCACCCGTGCCACTGAGCGATATCACCGGCCCCTTTTTCGTATGTGGGATCCGGGAGTCGAACTCGGGCCCTCGCGCTTGCAAGGCAGGCGCTTACGCCGCTGAGCCATCTCACCGGCCCCTTTCTTTGGTTTTATAGCTGAGAAAATGGAGTCCTAGAGAATTACATTCCACAGATAAAGTGTTAGAGGTAAGAGTGCATTTTATTTTATTTTATTTATTTTTTTTTTTTTGTGGGTACTGGGGGTTGACCTCAGGACCTCGCGCACCAGCAGGCACCCGTGCCGCTGAGCGGATATCACTGGCCCTTTTTTCGTATGTGGGTTCCGGGAGTCGAACTCGGGTCCTTGCGCTTGCCAGGCAGGTGCTTACACCGCTGAGCCACCTCACCGGCCCCAAGAGTGCATTTTAAAGAACTGCGGGTCCTTTATACACACTACTTATTTAGTACTTTGTTTCTCATTACTCGTCACAACAGCCTTGTGAAACTTGTGGTATTTGTAGTGATAATCCTAGTTCCAGTTAGGGGAATTGAGATACAGAGGATTAGTAACTTGTCCCAGGTTACGCTACTACTAAGGGACAGTTGGAACAACCTGATTCCAAGACTCACGCCTTAATCTTAGCAAACAAATACTGTCTTCCCACTACAAATGAGAAACAGAAAATCTAAGGGCTTAATGTTAAGTTTGAAGCAATTAAAGAAGAAATAATGTGTTGGTTCACTTGAAAAAACCTTCTGGGCTGGAAAGTCTTACTGCAAACAATTGAAAAACTGTTTGTGGAGCCCAGACACAAAGAGAAGACGACAGCAATTTCAAGGCTTTGAAGGAGTTTCCTAACCATACTTCTTTTATGAACCTTACTTGCACAATAAAGCTCCAAGCAGGATATTTAAATGCATATTTAGGGGGGAGAAAGAGATTCTCACTCTTGCACATTCTCTCAATTAATAGGCAGTGGGCTGCGCACTTGGCCTGAGGGGCTAAGCTGATGTTAGTCTGCCAAGGGCTCCCTTGTGGTGGTCACATGGTCTGTGTCTTCCTCTAGAGCTGTCAAACTGGAAATCTTTAGTGGAGTCAAGTATCTCCAATCAATTTGAATCTTCCCTCAGAGGAACAGAGCGCAGGGGTATGGAGAGGCTTTCTGTCTGCTTCCAACGGTTTCCCTAAATATTCATTGACTAGTGCTTAAGAGTAAATTAAAATATGTGATTTGCTTTGGAGGACAGATAAATTTATAACATTTAACCAGATCTAGAGTTATGGAGGAAAATTATTTTTCTTGCTTTTATTCTTTTATTGATTATACATGAGGTATAAGAAAAAGTATTTTTTAAAAAACTCAAATGTTGAGCATATTTTAATGCCAAAGAATTCTTTTAAATTTTAATATTTAATAATGTTTTGTTTAAGGGATGTGAATGGGGGAGAAAATGGTAATAGAGAAATATGTATTAGTAATAAATTATGAAAATTTTATTTTTTACTGCTTTGATAACCACATGACTGTTATCAGTTACATAAAGCTGGGAAGAAAACTGCAGTTAATACACCTTAGTTTTTTCTACTATAGGACTAATGTTAAGCTGAAAAGAATAATTTCATGCATTCACATCCATCATTAGGGAGATCAATAATTGAATTAGTATTTACAGAAAGAAGGACACAGCAATCAGTTAGGAAACAGAAGACAATATCCTACCCCAGTTGTGGTATGATTTATGTGATTTAGAAGATTTAAAAGATTTAATTACTGACATTTATTTAGAAAATATCTGATAAAACAGTTCAAATCAAATTGTGACTATGTATTTATTTACCTTTCTCAGAAATAGATTTTAGGCTTTCACCGAATTTTTACCCCTTCTCCCTTTCTTCAGCAAATTATACAATTCTAGAACTCTGAGTTTATTTTTTATTTTTACAATATGGAAAATAAATTAATTCCTACTGTTCTTTCTGTGTTTGGTGAATGCACTGCATAATCGAAAGAAAGAATAGTAACCTAACATCAATTAATGTAAGATGGAGTCCAGCGTGCTGCTGACCAAGTGAGAATTTTCATTTTTATGAAAGAATGCTAGATTTGGAGTGCAAATGGACTTTCCAAGGTCACAGAGGTAGACAAAGCAGACTAGAAATCTTCTCTCTTTTTTTAGTTAATTGTACTTTCTGCTGCATTACATGGTCTGCCATGATTTAAGCACTTCTTGGTTTTTTTAAATTAGTTTTTTTTTTTTTTTTTTTTTTTAAAGCACAGAGGTATTACCTGCTCATGAAGACATTAGGAAATTTAGAAGGCAGTAAGATGAGAAACTGAAGTTGCCCTCTTTACCTTCTGCTTCCCCTTGTGCCACTCACAGAGATACTCACTATGATTGGTATAATACGTTCTTTCAAAAGATTCTAATGTCGTATCTGTACATAAGTGATTTTCTTTTTCTTTTTTTTTTTTTTTTTTTAGGAGGGTAACAATGGTTAATACATTATGTATTACTATCTTTAAGTTAGTTATTCAGGACACCAGACATTAGCATTCAATTGTCCAAACGTTATTGGCACAAACCTTACTCTTCAATGAACTAAGTAAAAATGGTAGTGTATCTATCTGAACCATCTTATATATATATATATATACAATTGTTTTTTTCCCTTTCCCTTCTTTCTTTTCCCTATTCCAGTCTCTCTTTCCTTTAAACCAGTTTCTTTTTGATTCACCATATCTATTGTACATTTTGGATCTTATTTACTCTTTCAGTTTCTCATACTAGAGAGATAATACGATGCTTACACATGTGCTTCTGGTTTATTTCACTTATGAGTATTTTCTCGAGTTGCATCCATTTACCTATAAAAGTCTCCAGTTTATCCTTCTTTATGGCTGAATAGTACTCCATTGTATAAAAATACCACATCTTTCTTATCCATTCCTCAGTTGATGGGCATTTGGGTTGTTTCCAAGATCTGGCTATTACAAATTGTGCTGCTATAAACATGGGTGCACATATATTGCTGTGGTACGATATTTTTAATTCTTCTGGGAAGATGCCCAGAAGGGGAATAGCTGGGTCAAATGGGACCTCCAACCCTAGTTTTCTGAGGAATCTCCACACTGACTTCCACAGTGGCTGTACCAGTCGACACTCCCACCAACAGTGAAGAAGGGTTCCTTTTTCCCCACAGCCCCTCCAGCATTTGTTATTAGTTGATTTCTTAATAGTAGCCATTCTTTCTGGGGTGAGATGGTATCTCAGTGTTGTTTTAATTTGCATCTCTCGAATGACTAGTGATGTTGCACATTTTTTTGTATATTTATTTGCCATTAGTATTTCTTCATCTGAGAAATGTGTATTCATCTCAGATGCCCATTTTTGGAGTGGGTCTTTAAATTTGGGAGGTCTGATTTTTTTGAGTTCTTTATATGTTCTCGATAGTAATCCTTTGTCTGAGGAACAGCTGGCAAACATTTTTTCCCACATTGTGGGTTGTCTCTTCACTCTGTTGGTGGTTTCTCTTGCTGTGCAAAAGCTTTTTAATAAGATGAGATCCCAGTTATTGATTCTTTGGGATAGTTCCCGTGCGGTTGAGTTTTTATTCATAAAGTCTTTGCCTACACCAATGTCTCCAAGGGTTTTACCTATCCTACCTTCCAGCAGATTTAATGTTTCTGTTTTAATATTTAGATCTCTGATCCATTTTGAATTTAGTTTAGTGCATGGTGAAAGATATGGATCTAGTTTTAATCTTCGGCATGTGTAGAGCCAGTTTTTCCAGCACCATTTATTAAAGAGGCTATCTTTCTTCCAGCGAATGTGTTTGGCACCTTTGTCAAAGATAAGGTGGCTTAGTATGTCTGGGGTTGTTTCAGCATCTTCTAATCTGTTCCATTGATCTTCAGGTCTGTTTTTTTGCCAGTACCACACTGTTTTTATCACAGTAGCTTTATAGTATAATTTCAAGTCGGGGATAGTGATGCCCCCTGCCTTGCCTTTGTTGCCCAGAATTGCCTTTGCTATTCTAGGTCTCTTCTGATTCCAAATGAATTTTAGGATTGTTTTCTCTAATTCTGTGAGATATGCTGTTGGAATTTTGATTGGAATTGCATTAAATCTGTATAACAATTTTGGAAGTATGGCCATTTTCACTATATTGGTTCTTCCTATCCAGGAGCAAGGGATATCTTTCCATTTTCTGATATCCTCTTCAATCTCCTTTTTCAGAGTACTGTAGTTTTCAGTATAGAGGTCTTTTACATCCTTCGTGAGGTTGATTCCTAGGTATTTCATTTTTTTGGATGTTATTGTGAAAGGTATTGTTTCCCTAATTTCTCTTTCAGTAAGTTTGTTATTTGTGTACAGGAAGGCTATTGACTTTTGAGTATTGACTTTGTATCCAGCTACACTACTGAATTTGCTTATTAAATCTAGCAGTTTTTTAGTGGAGTTTTTGGGATCTTCTGTGTAGAGTATCATGTCATCTGCAAATAATGATAATTTAACTTCTTCCTTTCCAATCATTATTCCTTTTATTTCTTTCTCTTGTCTAATCGCTCTGGCTAAAGTTTCCAGAACTATGTTGAATAAGAGTGGGGAGAGTGGACATCCTTGTCTTGTTCCTGATTTTAGAGGGAAGGCTTTCAGTTTTTGGCCATTTAGTATAATATTGGCTGTTGGTTTGTCATAGATAGCTTTTACCAGATTGAGATAAAGACCCTCTATTCCAATTTTCTGTAGGGTTTTTATCATGAAAAGGTGCTGGACTTTGTCAAAAGCTTTTTCTGCATCTATTGAGATGATCATGTGATTTTTGTCTTTGGTTCTGTTAATATGCTGTATTACATTTATTGATTTACGTATGTTGAACCATCCCTGCATCCCAGGGATGAATCCAACTTGGTCATGGTGTATAATCTTCTTGATGATTTGTTGGATTCTGTTTGCCAGTATCTTATTAAGGATTTTTGCATCTATGTTCATTAGGGAGATTGGCCTGTAGTTCTCTTTCTTAGTTGGGTCCTTCTCTGGTTTTGGTATCAGGGTAATGCTTGCTTCCAGGAATGAATTTGGGAGTATTGCTTCCCTTTCAATTTCATTGAAAAGTTTGAGAAGTAGGGGCGTTAGGTCTTCTCTAAATTTCTTGTAGAATTCGGCAGTGAATCCATCAGGGCCTGGACTTTTCTTTGTTGGGAGGTTTTTAATTACATCTTCAATTTCATTGGTTGATATTGGTTTATTTAGGATTTTTAAATCTTCTTGATTTAGCTTTGGTAATTCATACGAATCTAGGAATCTGTCCATTTCTTCTGCATTTTCCATCTTAGTAGAATATAAATTTTCAAAATAGGTATAGATGATCTTCTGGATTTCTGCAGGGTCCGTTGTGATATCACCCTTTTCATTTTCAATTGCATGGATTTGAGTCTTTTCTTTTCTTTTTTTGATAAGGTTGGATAAGGGTTTGTCAATCTTATTTATTCTTTCAAAGAACCAACTTTTTGCTTCATTGATTCTTTGTATTGTTTTTTTATTCTCCAATACGTTAATTTCTGCTCTGATCTTTATAATTTCCTCCCTTGTACGGGCTTTTGGCTTAACCTGCTCTTCTTTTTCTAGAAGCTCGAGGTTCACCCTTAAGTTGTTTATTTGCGCTTGCTCTATTTTCCTGATATAAGTATTTAATGCTATAAATTTCCCTCTTAGGACTGCTTTCATTGTATCCCATAAGTTCCGGTATGTTGTACTGTCATTATCATTCAGTTGTAGAAAGTGACTAATTTCTTCTTTAATTTCATCTGTGACCCATTGGTTGTTCAGGAGGATGCTGTTTAATTTCCATGTGTTTAGGGAGTTTTTGTGGGATCTTTTGCCATTGATTTCCAATTTCATTGCACTATGGTCTGATAATATGCATGGGATAATTTCAATTCCTTTGCATTTACTTAAACAGGTTTTATGAGCTAGTATGTGGTCTATTTTGGAGAACGTCCCATGTGCAGCTGAGAAAAATGTGTATTCTGATGTTGTGGGATGGAACACTCTGTAGACATCTACTATGTCCATTTGTTCAAAAGTTTGGTTCAGTTCTACTATTTCATTATTGATTTTCTGTCCAGTTGATCTATCTTTTTGTGACAGTGGAGTATTGAGATCTCCCAATATAATTGTATTAGTGCTTATTTGATTTTTCATGTCCTTTAGTACTTGTTTTATATAGCTGGGTGCATTGGTATTTGACGCATATATATTTATGATCGTTATCTCTTCCTCTTGGATTGTTCCCTTTACAAGGATGTAATGACCGTCTTTATCTCTCTGAATCCTTCTTGGCTTGAAGTTCACTTTGTCTGCAAAAAGAATAGCTACCCCTGCTTTTTTCTGGGTTCCTGTGGCATGGAGTATTGTTTTCCATCCTTTGACTTTCAGTCTATGAATTTCTTTCTGAATTAAATGTGTTTCTTGTATACAGCATATTGTTGGATCTTGCTTCTTGATCCATTTTGCCAGTCTGTGCCTTTTGATTGGTGAATTGAGACCGTTAACATTGATGGTTAAAACTGATATGTATTGACTTGTCATGATATTTTCCTGTTGTTGGTTCCCACTCTTTGTTTTTCTGCTTTCCGGCTATTTAATTATTTGCCCTGCCTGGTGGATTCCTTCTGTTGGGGTTCCTATCTCTTTCTAGAATGTCCTTCAGAACGTTTTGGAGTGCTGGTTTGGTGGTCATAAATTTTCTCAGATGTTCTTTGTCATGAAAGTATTTTATTTCTCCATCAATTTTGAAAGATAGTTTTGCAGGGTACATCAATCTGGGCTGAAAATTATTTTCCTTTAGAGCTTGCAATACAACATTCCAAGCTCTTCTTGAATTGAGGGTTTGTGCTGAAAAGTCAGCTGTGATTCTGATGGGTTTTCCTTCATAAGTGATTTGTCTCTTCTCCCTAACAGCTTTTAAGATTCTGCCCTTCTGTTGAATTTCTGGGATCTTGATTATAATATGTCTGGCTGAAGTTTTTTTTTGATCATGTCTAGTTGGTGTTCTAAAAGCTTCACTTATAGGGGTGTCAAATTCCTTTTCTCTTCCAGGAAAGTTCTCCCTGATTATGTCTTTGAACAAGGTTTTAATGTCGTTGATGCTATCTCCTGCTTTTTCATTTATTCCAATTATTCTTAAGTTGTTTATCTTTGAGTCATCTAGCAGCTGCTGAATTGATTTTTCATGGTCCCTTGCTATTTTTAAGAATTTTTCCATTTCATGATCACTAATTGCAAGCCTGTCTTCTATATCTGAGATCCTGTCCTCGCATTGGCTTATTCTGCTACAAATACTTTCAATGGAATTTTTTATCTCTTGGATATCTGCTTGAATCTGCCTTATAGATTCCATTTCTTTCCTATGCTGAGCATTCATGGTTTCTATAGTTTTCTTAAGTTCATCTATTTTTTTGTCTGTATCAGCTATAGTGTCCTTAAGCATGGTCTTCATTGTAGACATTATCTCTTCAGTTATCTGTGAGATTATTTCTGTTTTAATTTTTTCCAGAACCTCATTCAGTTGCTTTGTTGTTACCACTTCAGATAGGCCAGGTGGGTGGCTTTTGGATTGTCCCACCTCGTTGCTCCCTAGGTTTGCCTTTGGTGAATTGGATGTGTGGGGTTGCATCTTGTTTAAGTGTCGTCTCATTTTTTCTTTCTTTAATTCCTGGGGTGATGTTTGCAAATTACCTATAGTAGGTTACTTTATTGCTAGTGTTTAAGATCTTTAGAAGATGACTACTTCTCTGCAGTATCTTCCAAGTGGAGCTTGCTTTTAGGTTTTGAGCTTTCTATAAGTGATTTTCTGTATCATCTACCATAAAATAAAGCAAAATTAAACACCTTCCATTTTAATCCATATTCCTAGTAATCCAGTGTGGACTATGAATGATATTTTTTAAAAAATGATTCTAATTTGTTTTGTTGCTGGAATTGGAAGGACCTGTGAGGTATGGTAGCTGCTTCACTTTATAAATAAGAGGTTAAGTTATTTACAGAAAGCCCCATAGTATTTAATTCTGGTAAGTGGTTCCAGTACTTTTGTTCCTCCCACTAATACTGTCTCTCAGCTCATTTTGTAAAGTTAAAAGCAAAGTATCATAAACAGGCATGCCTGACACGTATATTAAGGAAGGCTTTCTACAGAATCTAATCCATGAACTAATATCCAGCACACATCAGACACTTAACTAATTTTTGACTGTGCTCTATCATAAAACAAACAAAGAGGGTTGCACCAGATCATTTTAAAGGAAACTTCTCACAATAAATTCCTGTGATTTTTGTTTCAGGTGTCATCAGAGCATCTGAGAATAAAGCTATTTATCATTAGACTCAAGCAGGTGTATGTAGTAGTGAGTCTTGATTCCATTTCCCAGTGGGTACAGTCTACTGAGGTCTAAGGTTCTTTGGTGCATTATAGTGCCAGGCCTCCTGGAATCCTTTTCCTCTTGTTGCTTGTTCCTTTTTCCAATTAAAATAAAAACTTGTAAATATGGAAAGTTGCACAAGGGAGCCAGGATTGGTTAGGCAATATCTAGAGTGAGTAAAAATCTAATCTCACATATTCCAGGTCAGATCATACTGTATGCTACAGTGAGCTAGTTTATATGCCTCTTGAGCTAGTTTATAGTCCCTCTTGCACCAAGGTGGTATGGCTGGAAGTGGGGTGTGGGACAGAAAGGGAATTTAAATAGTGGTGCTAGTGGTGGTGCAGTTTGAGAGGAATGGAGCATGAACTATGTAAAATGGTGTTTACTGGCCCAGACTGGGTATGAATTTATATACCATGTTGACATAAACTGTTAGGTAGTATGCCAGTTAGCCATGTGTCTTAGTTACTTTTCTCTCATTGCTGAGACAAAATACCCAACACCCAAAATGAAGGAAGGAAAGGTTTATTTAGCTCACAGTTTGTGGAGGTTTCAGTCCATCTTGGCTGACTCCAAGGCAGAGTGGCACATGGCAGAGGGCAACAGTTCATGGCAGCGGAAAACAGCAAAAGCAACAAGAGCAAAAAGGGAGGAGAGTGAGAGAGCAAGCCTCTTTCCCTCCCTTATATTGTATGCAGGCTACCTGCCCTAGGGTGGGCATAGCACTCAGCCCATAATCCCAGCACCAGACAATTAATCAATGACAAACTCTAGAAGCCTGCCCCCTTGACTGCATGAGGCTTTAGGGGGACATCTAGACACAAACCATAAGACCACGGGTGTACAGATATAGGTTAAGTTTATGGGAACGTCACAGTTAAAGAATTCTTTATTTGTTTCATCACTGTTCATATGAAGTGATAGAAATATTCCTTGGGGTTCAACACTGTAGTTGAAAACAGTGCATAAAGGGTCCTTAAGAGTATCTACAGAGTGACATGCCTGCTTATACTTCAAATAGCAAGTAAAGAAACTTGCTTAGAAAACCACTTGAGAGAGTAATAAAAACCATTTGTTGCTTGAATAACATTAAATCAAGTAAGATGCAGAAGATGAAAACTTTTACAAATCAAATTTCCTGAAGTGTGTAAGCCCCATTCCCCCAAACAATTGGAATACTGAATCACTTCAGTATTGGAATGCCTATATTAACCTGATTGATTCGAGCTCGCCAATTATAGTTGCACATTCAAAATGACAAAAGAGACTTAGGATCATTTAAAATATTAAATATTATTACTAGTTTAGAAAATTAGAAGGCACAGAAGTACAGTCCTACCTGCCTTGTAAATTACAGTAAGATAACATCAGCCTTGAGGGTTGGTAGCGTTTAACAGTAGAGCACTTGTCTAGTATGTGTGAGGCCTGGATTCTATCACCAGCCTCACAAAATAAACAACAAATAAATACTAAGATGTGTTATGCGTAAGTATTAATACTCTGTTGTGAATATATTGTACTGCAAACATATACTAATAAAAATTTAAAAATAAATATGTATCAAATATGATATCCAGAAAATATTAAAAATGAGTAAGACTGATAGACTCTTTTTCCCTGTACAAGTGATTGATAGATAAAAACAGCCAATATTTATGTAACAAAACTCAGTTTTAGTGAATCTTTAAAAAACTTTACAAAGTAAGTATTTACCTGCCTAATACTTGAAAGAAATTCAGAGGAAAACTTGTTTTCCAGTTTCTTGTGTAGGATCTCAGTAAGCCACTGGAGGATAAGTGAACAGATGAATTATTGCCTGCTTCCATGATGTCTTATTTATTTTTTGTAAAGCTGGTTAAAAAATAAATAATCTTGCAGTGTTTCTTTTCCAGTGGCTTCATGTTCATATAAGGCCATATAAATGAAGTTAATAATTTATGTTTGTTGAGCACTGTGCATTACTTTTGTAAGCATTGTTCATAAAGTTATTTAATGATGATAATCATATTCAATACTAATTACCCTCATTTTAGAAATACAAAAGCTAAGGTACAGAGAGATTGCATAACTTATCTGAAGTCAGACAGCCATTGGAGTGGTTAGTCTTCGAGCCAGGTATCGTGGCTCCACAGCCTGCCCTCTTGACCTGCCACTCTGCCACAGCTTCTTATACCTCACTAATCTGGACATGGGTGGGCTCCGTAGGCACCTGTTGAGAGTAGGGTGGATGGGGCAAGAATGTGGACCAGGCAGAGTTTTGTCAGTAGACTGGGCAGTTCACATGCAGGTTAGGGCTGGAGAACTCAAACCAATTGAGAAAACATGTCAGAATTTGACGAGTACAGGGAGCTGGCTAGGCAGCGTCTACTAGGGAAAGGATAAAAGCTAGGCTTGTTCTCAGAGGAGGGTGCGTACCTCCAACAGGTGTTGGTTGCAAGTGTCACTCTTAATAGCAGTGCTCAAGAATTCTTTGCTATTATCTTCCCTTTTTGCTCCTAATTGTGCATCTGGCTTAGGGGTTGTTGTGGGAGAGGATATTCAAGTGAGACAAAGCCTGTGCTTTTCTTGGACTCTTGAGGTCCTTTGAAGGGAGCCAGCACCCTTGTTATTTACATGGGCTGGATCAGGATAGTAGTAGTGCTGCCTTCTCTGAAGTACCTTGGCTCTTGTATCCAGTTTGTTCCCCAGGTTACAACCAGAGTTCTCACATTGTGACCCTCAGATTAGGGGGGTGGCCCCCCATTAGATTTTTTCTAACTTGGGAACATATACTTTTAATGCAGACCACTATGAATATATACAGGGTGATTCCAGGGGTAGTGGCAGGTCTTATTTCAGGGAATCTTGATGTTTCTGGGGAGAGTACAAACTGAATCCTTAAAAATGTAAATTAAGAGTTCAAATCCAAAACACTGACATTCTGGAAAGCACAGGTGGAAAGTCGATTCATTGTAGGAGGTGGAATTCAGATCTCTTATTCTTAAAAATAACTGTGTGAATCTTGGGGCAATAAATAGAGGCAGCAGGAGTCAGAAAGAAAATTTATAATCCAGAGATCCTACTGTCCTGTTTACCACAAACATTGTCAGTATTCTGCCTTCTACACTTGGTTTTATGCTAAGGTATAATTTCTTTATCATTTTGGAAATCCTAAACAGTGTATCAGGAGTATTTGTGTTTGAGAAATGTTAGTGTCTGATAAATGAGAATCAGCTAAATACAATTTAAGGATCAGATTATCAATAAATTCTTGGGCCGGTGAGATGGCTCAGCGGTGTAAGCGCCTGCCTTGCAAGTGCAAGGGCCCGAGTTCGACTCCCGGATCCCACATACGAAAAAGGGGCCGGTGATTTCGCTCAGTGGGACGGGTGCCTGTTGGCGCACGAGGTCCTGAGGTCGACCCCCCCGGTACCCACAAAAAAAAAAAATAATAAATTCTTATTTAAACTGGTATTTGTTTTATTTTTTATTTTTGTGAGTACCGGGGGTTGACCTCAGGACCTCACGCGCCAGCAGGCGCCCGTGTCGCTGAGCGATATCACCGGCCTTTTTTTTCGTATGTGGGTACCGGGAGTCGAACTCAGGACCTCGCGCTTGCCAGGCAGGCGCTTACACCACTGAGCCATCTCACCAGCCTGGTATTTGTTTTAAAAGCTCTTGTTAAGAAAACTGTAAAAATGAGCTTCACTGTTTTAGAGATTCTTCTGGCCTTGTGTTCCTGACAGTGTGCTTTATTGTCTCTTTAGTGTTGACAGCTGTCAGACACATCTGAGGGCGATTACAGAGGAGGTTCCAGTGCTAGATTAACAAACCCACCCCCCCCATCCTGGACCTCATGCCAAATAGAAGTCAGTGTGTTTATTGTTGATGCATTTCCTGTTTTATCTTCACTCAAATCTATAGGCAAAAAATGGTCTGAGATGTCATGAATATTTGTGTCAGTAATTATGGCATTAGTGAGAGTTAGTAAGGCTGTTTTTAAGTCTTTCTCCAATCTTTCTAATATCTCAAGTAATTTAACAGTTGAAATAAATTCCAGTGAGTGGTCCCTTTATTCCCATTTATTGAGTCTTGCTGTGTTCTAAGCATTTCCTATAAGCTTTATTGCACTTATGCATTTAAACTGCACCTCACTCCATTTAATCCTGTGAGGTAAGAACTGTTATCTTTTTACAGATGAGCACACTGAAGTGTCCAGAGTTTTTAATGAGTGGCATAGGTAGCTGCACTACAAACCCAACTTGGATTGAATCTAAAATCTGTGCCCTTTCTCACTGCAGTAACATTACTCTAATGAATAACTCCTGGGGGAGTACTTCATGAGAAATATTTATTTCCTTTTTTTCTTGTCAAATTCATCATAAATCATGTAATGTGTAATAAATGTAACAGAGGAGATAAGGTATCTACTTATTCATTGAGTAACATTTATTGAGATCTAGCATCTTCTACCATTTCTCTTTCATCTTTTATTCTTTTGAGGACCTTCTGGACTGTTGTGCAAAAGATAGCCTGTTAAAGTGCAAGGAAACAAACATACCTCTTCTTCATCTGTCTTAAAAAATTCCAACTTTGTACCTGCTTTGTAACATGTATATTAGTATTAGTTAAGTACCACACTTCATTGGCCCTAAGGTGTACTCCTCCACAACACATTTAACACCTCAAATCTTGGTGTTTCTTATGTAGGATCATTCATGTTTTATTTCTTAGTGATTAACAAAATGAAAATATGTCTACAATTGTTGCTTTGTTAAATTTAATGAAATATTGAGGCACATGTAGAAAATTAGAAAAAGAAATACACAAATATTGGGGTTGCGTGCTTATTTATTTTTCACCGATAGGAGTATACAATCAAAATAGTTTCTGTACAGTTATCTCTGCTGCTTCGAACTCTTTGATCTCCCATCATCTGAGTAACCAGCTGTGTCTTGCTGTTGTAAGTGCTGTCAGGTGTCTTTCCCCAAGGCACTGTGGACCACTCACCTGATGATCTACAGAATATTGTACAGAGCTGTGTTGCTTTCATACTCATTTTGATGTTGTGTAGATTTCATTTAGCCTCGAATTCATTGGTTGAAATCTTTGTAGCTTTGGGAACAGCATCATCCTCCATAACATTCTGACATTGTTTATCCTCTAAATTCTCTTTAATTAATATTAGGCCAGTAAACAGTTGAGCATGGATTGATGCTGATACTCACACAGTAGTTTTTCCCATTGTAAGCTTTCCCCTAGTGCTTCTTGATTATTGTTGGTTGATTTTGCATAAGTATATTTTCCATGTTGCAGGGTTCATTTTGCCCTCCGTAATTATTTCCACTGACATCCATTATTTTCTCATCTCCTTTGTTAAAATGATGTCTGATTGTATTTTTGTTGGCTGTACAGTTTTTATTTGTACTGCTTTTGTGTTTGTCAAACATGGTAGGGTCAGTTATCTCATGAAAACTCCCTAGGACTAAATATGAACTTGTCGAAGTGGCAGACACAGGAGTGGCTGTGTGTGACCGTGCGTGTCTTCTCTTTGTACCTGTAGAGTTGGTATTGTTTTATTCTAGAGGCTGTCTTTCTTATTACAAAATTTTGAAAGTTCAGAATTCATGAATAGGCATTTTTAGTATTTTTACAGATAAAATATATAGGATTTTGTAAGAAATTGTATATTAAAAATGTTAATGTTTTTATGTTGTTTTAACTGTACTGTTACTGGATCCTCAAACTTTTGTTAAAAATGTAACAATATAGAATTGTATAGGTATAATTCTTGTATAACACTTTAAAGGAACACAATAATGAACTTAAGGTAAAGCAGTTAGTCTTTAGAAGAAAATATGACTTTAGCAGTACTCAAGCAAGGTTAAAGATGTGAGTCCAATTTTATTCTTGCAGTCACACACTGTACAAGATATGAAACAAATGAATTTTCTTTGCATAGTGAGTTGCTCTCCCAGGCCATGTGAAAGAAATTTCCCCTTTATCTTTACATTTTCGTTGAAACATACTGCTGTACCCGTCAGTAGAAATTGTCTTTTTTACTTCTATGTTTCCAAAGCGCACACGCTTTTCACTGTAGCTGCCCCTCACTCTTAACATGTGTGTGTGTGTGTGTGTAGGAGAGAGAGGGCGAGATAAAGAGACTGTGCTTAAATCATTCTTGATGCTGCTTTTACAAATGCATTTACGTACTTTTCTTCTATCACCTTTCTCCTGCTTGTACATTTACACTTAGTTGCTGTGGAATTATGTGCTTGTATAGCTAATTCCCACATATGAGAGAGTGCTCTACTTGAGTAGAGAAACGATAACCGATGCACTGTTTTCTTTCCTGCATTTGTCCAGCACTATAGCGGAGCAGCTGTCATTGTTTTGCACAATTCTGATTTTCCTCCAAAACTGCCTGTGGCAATTTGTACTCCTACGTTATTACCCAAGGGTTTTGCAAGCAATAAAATAATGTTTCTGACTACTTAATGGCCTAATGTGATTCCCTTTTCAGAGGAGCAGCAAAGTAGAAGGCTCCTTTCACTTTTCCTCTTCGCTGACCATGCAATATTAGGCCTGTTGGGACACGTTTTTTGATGTGCTGCCAGAGTGCAGGAGATTCTACTGTATTATAATTGTGTTTCTTTGGATTCTTATAAACTGGCTATAGACAAAGCTCAGATATGGTCAGAAATAATATTAAATGTTCTACACGTAATCTTGCCTGGTAGGGAAATTTATTAATGGGATATTTTATATTTAACATAACTTTTGAATTGTATCTTCAGATCATATTGTAAAAAATCAATAGACATTGTGCTGGTCAAAGTACTAAATGTTTTTCTTCTTTGCTATGCATTTATTATATTATACGTATATATATATGCATTTTAAGTGCCTACTATGTAATTATATTACTGTATTTTAAGAATCTTACATATACATACAGACACACACATACTGTTTTTAAAGAACCTACTGTATACTGTATATTGTGCTAGATGCTAGGGGTATAACATTGAACAACATTGATGGGGCCCCTGCCTTCCACATTTATGGCTGAGTTAGTACTCTGCAGTGTGGAGATCAGCCACATACTAGTGTAAAGAGTCTCATTGCTGTACTGGTGTCATTGGTAACAGCTAGGAGAGGAATCGGCTCTTTTGGAAGCTTAGTACTGTAGAAGGCTCAGTGGCTTTGTCGGTGTTTAAGCGGTCTTCCTTGCCTGCCTTCGCTAGAGCAGTTCTCTGTTAGATATGCCAAATACTAATGAGACCAGGGAACACCCCTGTCAGTCTAAGACTGCAGCTGAACTGTTGTCACAGACTCTTGCTTTCCCTGTCAGGCTTTCTTCCGACACTAGAATTTTATATTGTTTAGGAATAGAGAAGCTTAATCGAATTAGCTCCTCACTACAAGAAATAAGTACTACTATATCTTTTTTTGTTAATGCTATCATGGCAGTACTACAGTTAATGGTTCTAGTGTACTGTATATAATAAAATCTTAATCTTGTGTACTTTGATATACGTTGAAGATGGTGGTGGCTGAAAAAGGCTTTTGCCTGATTAGTCTGAGTTCCTATGATGACTGTTTATCTAGGTCAGTGAGAGTCAGTTTTGAAGGTATGTGAAACTAGATTATTTATTCTTAAAGGAATCTATAATTTAGGTATCCAAACTAACTTAACCAAAAATACCCCCACCTCCTTTCCTCCTTCAAGCAACAGTATTACCTGCAGTTAATACAAAAAAGTAGTCTGTGGGCAAAGAAGACAGAAGTGCCCTAAAGAATATAATATCAACTAGTAAGAGGCTATCCAAGGGGCCAGATGAATGATACAGAGAGGTGCTCCAAGTTCAGAAAAACATGAGATTGTTCTGGGCTGTGTCCTGTGGAGTCTCTGGGAACAACCTTGAATTTATTTTGAGGAATAAAGTAGACAAAAAAGAGGAGGAGCTACTATTTTAGAAGAGTACAGCAAAGGCATGAAAGTACCCATTTTTGTATGGGACATCTTGTGCATGGATTTGATTGACCTACAGAAAGCAGCCTTTGGGCAGGGGCCTGAAAGTTCTCAGGCCCCTTGCAGTGTGCAGGTCTGTGACACAATCTAAGTGCAAACAGTTTTCACTCTAACCTGGGCCACTCTGGTTTGTTTCTCCCTCCCTTCTTAAAAATGTATTGGGGCACTGTAAAATTTCTGATGAAGGAAGATGGTATTGCTTAAAAGAATTTTGAAAACCATTGGAAGAGGATTGATTCAAGGTATTAGTGTTTGAGTGTGACTTTACAATACTTTCCTTTATTTATTTATTTATTTATTTTATATGTGGGTACCGGGAGTCGAACGCAGGACTTTGCGCTTGCCAGGCAGGCACTTATGCTGCTGAGCTGTATCACTGGCCCTACAATACTTTCTAATGTGGATTTTGGAATGGATTTTTCATTCTAATATGTTGTTTAATATGCTTATTCAAATTGTAAGATTTAAACCCATTCCCAAACTCACATGAGGTAATTTGAGATGTACACTGATGAATACATGGTTTCATTTTGATTTGTAGGGAGACTGTAATTAATTTTAGTAACCATTACATCCTGAACATGATCACTTATTTTATCTTATTTAATGTTTATATCTCTGTGAGGGACACGTTATTATCTCTATTTTATAGCATTGCAAACTGAAACACAGAGAGGTTAATTGACTTAAGACAGCTAATAATGGGTAAGATTTGAACTCAGGCCTGGTTAATTGCATGGCCTTTTAATGTTGCCTTTTTTAGTGGAGAGCAACTGAGAATTTATTGTATACCTTCACATTAAAATAGACATAATATTTATGACAACCATTTATTTTAAAATAAATAAAAACATACATCTACATGTTTATGTAGACAGTTCTAGATAGAATTTAAAAGTCAGAAGAAACAAGGAAAGTTCAACTATGCAAACAAAGCTAATGACTTGAAAAAAAAAAGTTAAATCTTTGTTCCTCCAAATTGCTTAAAAATTCTTAGAATTTTCTAAATTAAAGATGAAAAATGTAACCTAGAGTCTTCCTTAGTTTCCTGAGGCATTATATGGAAGTCTTTGAGTTAGTGCTTAGGGTGCTTAAGGATGCTAGCCCAGGCTCAGAGACAGAGGAAAAGGCAGGGATAGAGAATAAAAAGAGATGCAAATTCCTGTCTGCCACCATCTTGAAGTTTCAGTTGCTCCTACCCCCAGGATTGAACACAGGGCCTTTGCACTTAGGCACATTTCTAGCCTTCATTATTTTTTATTCTGAGACAAGATCTAAGTTCAGGCTGGTCTCAAACTTGTGATCCTCCTGCCTCAGCCTCTCAGAGTGCTGGGACTACAGGCATGCAGTACCAGGCATGGCTTAAAGCCTTCTTTTTAGTGCCTTGCTTATATTTGTTCCTTCTCAAATATTTTCTTCTTTTCCATTATTCTAATATTAATTAAATTTAATATAGTTTTTGCTATAGAGGCATTTACGTAGTGTGAGACTCATTCTCTAGAATGCTGTTGGGAAGGCATTTTCAGTGAAATCAAGCTTGGTCAATCAGACTTGATTTATGGATTGTTAACTTTTATGCTGTTAAGTCTGTTAATACAAACCTATAAATGCAAACTATTTTATGTATTTCATAAGCATAGCTTATTACTTTATTAATAATATATACACCATAATATGGTCTTTAATGCAGTCGTATTTTATGTTTGTGATCATGAATCAGTCTACTAAAAGGTGAAATACTACTTATGTTTTAGAATATCATTTGAGTGGGGGTGGAGGAATATGAAAAAGTTTGCAAATACTTATGTGCTAAATATAGAAGCCAGCACAGCACTGTCTACTCGAGTACACGTTGCCATCTTACTGGTTTGTTTGTGATTCCACTTTGCCTCCTGAATAGCGAGTGCTTCCTTTGTGGGAACACTGGATACAGTTGGCATCTGGCCTCAGTTTCCCATGCCGTCTCAGGCTTCTCATGACATATTTTAATGATCTTCTGAAAGATGTTTGGGGAGACAGTTTAAATGGTTAAGGAGATGGAGCATTAATGTGTGGTCTGTTTCTTTTCCATTAAGATAAAGATTGCAGCTTAAAAGATCTGGTTGCCAGTTCATGTTTCTTTTATACTTTTAATCTCGAAATTTAAATTTTGTACGTTTACAGACTTAACCTGTACAGGCTCATCAGCACAGTCGTTATGTGGTCTTATCTCCATCATATAGGTAGGAAAAATAATATTCTTGAACTTTAGAAATTTAGCATTGCTTGGTTGAAATAAACCATATTTTCATTGAGTCCCTATTTACTAAAGAAAGTGGAAAATCAGGTCAACTGAGAAATTTGTCCCTCAAATGGGGGACAGCTAGGGATTAAACTCAGGGCTGTGTGCCTGATAGGCAAGTGCAAGTGCTGTATCCTTGGAATGGTAAATCTTAACTTCCTAATTTTCAGTCTGATACATTTTATTTAGAACTTTTTGAATAAGTTATTGTCATTTTTCAACATACATTTGCTACTATATTCCTTTTCTTGGTCAGGAAATGAAATATATTTCATGTGTTTTGGTTGGCTATAGTAGAAGCCTTCTACTAATTGCAAAGATTGAAAGCCTGTTCTATTATATAGTTGCCAGAAACAGGGATGAAAAATAAATGATTTTTTTCTTACTTGAATCCATGACTAAATTGTAAAACTATCTCAGTATATAACATATTGGATCCTAAAACTTTACATGAAATGATACACTTTTATGAACTGAATCTGATTTATACATGTATTAGGTAGTTTTCTTTTGTGACCAATAGGAAATTAAAAAAAAAAATCTTAAGTCTGCTTTTCTAAATTTAGATATTTTGAATACCAAGCTTTTTAAAATTCAAGTACAATTTTGACCTCTGAGAGTTACCTTTAATAATTGAAGGTCGTGATCATATTTTGCTAGATGGATATAAAGAAGTTAAAATTGACCTTAAGGCTATTTCTATGTATAAACTGTTCCAGACACCATAATAAAGACTGTTAGTGTGAGTTTGGAATAGACTAGGGTTAACTAGTAGGAAAAGAGGAGTTATAGTTGTTTCACAAACTATATGCCACACCTTCATTCACCAGACCGCTGTGTAGAAAGTCTTCTGTGGGACCTAAGTGCTAATGACCAGAGCATTCTGGATTTAGTCAGATGTTACCCAACAGTGGATGTCATATGGATATTGAACCAACTAATTAACTCTACCATGGGGTGAAACTGTAGAACTTAGTTTAGACTGGAGTTACGGCATCTCCACTCAGGTTTTTTGCTACTGTCTTTGTCATTCTTTTTGTAACCTTTCATGTGGAATACACCTTTGCTATTTTGGGAGGATTATTGTGATCGTGTTGGGACTCTAGTCTGCCTTGTTAGACTTATTTTAGGGCTTGTATGTTTGATCACCATGGGATAATCTACTATGACTATTCCTTTAGGTGTTAGGCAACTTCATTTTCTGTTAAATGATTGTATTAGCTTTCCCCAGAGGTTCTGCTTCTGGTTGCTTTTGTTTCTGGGTTAACTTTATTTTTCACAGTTACATATTTTAAATCTAGGGCGTGTAAAAGACTTTTTATTCTTTTTTTCAATTCCTTATTCCAGAACTATTTTGGCTCTTTATGTCAGTTCTGGAGTAAATACTCAGAACCAAGTATAACTTAATACTTGGTATAACTTAAGTACTGCTATGTACTTCAGATTTGAGTAATTCTGTTGCGTTAGAAAGGTAAATTAAGAGGTCTGTTAAGTTTTTTTTTTTGTGGGTACCGGGGGTCGAACCTAGGACCTCGCGCGCCAGCAGGCACCTGTGTCACTGAGCGATATGACCGGCCCTTTTTTTTGTACGTGGGTACTGGGAGTCAAACTCAGGACCTCGCGCTTGCCAGGCAGGCGCTTATGCCGCTGAGCCATCTCACCGGCTTGAGGTCTGTTAAGTTTTAAGGAAAGAAATAAATAAAGATCAAAAGCCAAAGCAAACATATATCTTCTATCTCCAGTAATTTATTTCTCTAGAATTATTAAGTAAAATTTGAAATAGTGCTCAAAATAGTAATTTTATTCTATAATTGTGCGATCATTTAAGAGTAGATAGAACATAATTTCTTAAAGAATCTCAGCAAATCTTATCTGATAATGACTTTCATATTTATCTCATTCTACTTCAAGAATTCACAGGTAACAAATGTAATCGGATTATGAATTTATCCTCTCCAGCACCAGTTGGAACTGACTCTTGTACCTAAGGTTCTACAACTGTAAACAAACATTATGAATCAAGTAGTTTTATTTATAAATCAGATAGGAAACACATGCACTATTATGTGCCAGAATTTATTTACTCACTGTAGTATACTAACACAAGCTTATAGTTCTGTCTTTGTGAGAGTCCTCAGAGATGTCAGATTATGCTTGCTTACCTGGTTTCATGCCCTTTCTGATCCTAGAAAGCCTCTTCAAACCTTAGCTGTTTTCCCCAGATCGAATTCCTTTGGATTTATATTCAGAATGCTACCACTGCTACATCATTATGATTGTTATTGTTATCATCACTGTAATAGCCTTGTTATTTGGAATTGAGTAATTGTACGTGTTATTAGATTTTTACTTAATAATTTTTGTTTAAAGTCTAGATGTATCCTGTACAGCTGAAGATAAAAGTCAAGTGATTTATGGAAGGGCATATGTGTAATTAGTGATGTTGTCAGATCTTAAATTTGGATATGATTCTAGCACCTTTGCTTATAAGTGACCTACTGTATTGCTTCTTTTTTTGGGGGGGGGGCAGTACTGAGGACTGTATCCTCCTGCATGCTAGCTGAGTCGTCTCCCACTGAGTTACACTCCAGCCCTTTTATTTTGAGACTGGGCCTCCCTAGATTGCCTGGGCTGACCTCAAATTTATGATCCTCCTGCCTCAGTTTCCCAAGCAGCTATTAATTATATCCCTCAGAGTTTGGGCTGCCAGCAGCTTACCAAACTGCCCATAAAATTTGGTTTTTAATCCTTTGTTGCTTATTTACTGTGGCTACCTGGTTGTGTACTTACGATTATAATCTCAGGTATTTAATGAAACTTACTAAAGAGCAAATTAGCTCATTTTGGAGTGGCCATAGCATTTTTTAAAAGACCATCCAGCTATAAAATTTATCTCTGACTCTTCCATTGGAAAGGCCACCTAGACACATTGAGAGTGCTTTCCATCTGAAGAACTTTTTTTCATGAACATGATTTGATCATCAGACAGTATTTTAAATTTACATGTTAATAAGTTTTATTCTTCTGAGTGGCACATATCTTAATTATTCTACTTGCAGTGAAGTTTCTGAAGTCACCCATCCTATTGGAATTAATGTTAAATCTTTTTATTGAAATATACTTGTAAGATATTATTTGCACATCATAACTTTTTGATCCTATCCACTTTATAAAGTGAACATGTCATTATGTGTAGCACTCAGATCAAGAAATGGAATACTACAAACTTTGTGTCTCCTCTTAGTCACTACCTTCCCTCAGAGGGAAATGCTAGTTGAATAAAACTATGTAGATTATTTAGTCTTGCATGTTTATGAAGTTTACTTAGGTGGAATTATACAGTATATTGTTTGTGTCTGGCTTCTTTATGACTTTGGGATTTCATCCATGTTGTATGGTAATTTGCTCATTCTTACTGCTGTATAATCCATTATGTATCAGTTGACATTCGTTGGCGTTTTGCAGCTATTACCAATAATGCTGCTAAGAACTTTCTTATACATATTTTCTATTGGGTATATACCTAGGTGTGGAATATTGAGTCATAGAGTAGTAGACACATACTCAACTTTAAAAATACTGCAGTGAGCTTTCCAAAGTGGCTACAAATTTAGATTCCCACCAGCAGTGTATAAAAGTTTCTCATCTTTGTCAGCTCCTGTAATTATTGTGTTTTATATTAATCATTCTGGGGCCTCAGAGATTTTTGGGATTGTGTTGTTTGAAAAGGGTTTCAGCTTAACTGTTAGAATCATTATAGGTTTATGTATCTAGTTATTGATGTTTATTTGATACTCTTTTCTGATTATGCTTGAAAGTGAGTGCTATGCCTTGTGCCTAGATGTCCCCCCAAATCCTCATGCAGTCACATAGGTGGTGCTTTTTCAGAGGTGACTGAATCTAGAGTGTGTGATTGGTTCATGGTGCAATGCTAGGATTAAGGGTGGGTCCCTAAATCAGTCCATTGATGGTTGGCGCTGCCCTAATCCCAGTAGCCTAGATAGAAGATAAAAGGGGCAGAAAACAGCTGCTAAGAACTGTTTCTCCTCTTCAATGCCTGTCTGCCATTCCACCCTGTTTTGGAGCCAGCCAACTATGGACTGAAACCTCTACAAACTGTGAGCCAAATAAACCTTGCCTCCTTTAAATGTGGGTGTTGGGCTCTTCCGCTGCCATTTTAAATCTAGCTCCATGTAACGCTCCCCTGCCGCCAGCACCCCTGTGACCTGGACTGCGTGCACTCGCCCTTGCCAACGGCTCCATCATGGAGGACATGAACGAATACAGCAATATGGAGGAGTGTGCCGAGGGGTACAAGATCAACCCGAGCAAGAACCAGCAGGATGACGGTAAAATGTTTATTGGAGGCTTGAGCTGGGATACAAGCAAGAAAGAGCTGACTATTTGTCTCAATTTGGGGAGGTTGTAGACTGCACAATTAAAACAGACCCAGTCACTGGAAGAGCAAGAGGATTTGGATTTGTGCTTTTCAGAGATGCTGCTAGCGTTGATAAGGTTTTGGAACTAAAAGAACACAAACTGGATGACAAATTGATAGACCCCAAAAGGGCCAAAGCTTTTAAAGGGAAAGAACCCCCTAAAAAGGTATTTGTGGTGGATTGAGCCCAGATACTTCTGAAGAACAAATTAAAGAATATTTTGGAACCTTTGGAGAGATTGAAAATATTGAACTTCCCATGGATACAAAAAGAAATGAAAGGGGAGGATTTTGTTCCATCACATGCACAGATGAAGAGCCAGCCAAGAAATTGTTAGCAGATGCCATCAAATTGGTTCTGGGAAGTGTGAAATCAAAGTTGCACAACCCAAAGCTGTGTATCGGCAGCAACAGCAGCAACAAAAAGGAGGAAGAGGCACTGCAGCTGGTGGACGAGGTGGTACTAGGGGTCGTGGCCCAGGTCAGGGCCAAAACTGGAACCAAGGACCTAATAACTATTATGATCAAGGATATGGAAATTACAGTAGTGCCTATGGTGGTGGTCAAAACTGTAGTGGCTATGGCCGATATGAGTATACTGGGTGTAACTATGCGAACTGTGGCTATGGACAGGGATATGCAGATCACAGTGGTCAACAGAGCACTTACGGCAAGGCGTCTCGAGGAGGTGGCAATCATCAAAATAATTACAGCCATACTAAAGAGGAAGACATTGGAGAAAACAGGAGATGCTAAAGAAGTTTTTCAGGATGACATTGAAGATTGGTCTTCTGTTGCTCTAATGATTACTTTGTAAAAGACTTTATAGTATACAAGACACAACTGTGTCCTACTGTATATAGCCGCCAATTAGTTTCCCTTTTTTTTACTTTATCCTTTGCTATGTGTTATGACTCTGTGGATTTGTGTTTATACAAATTTTATTTGTATGGTTTCTCATGTTAAACCCCAAATAAATGCTTCCTTATATAAAAATAAATAAATAAATAAATAAATAAATAAATAAATAAATTTGGGTGTCAGATATTTTGTCTCAGCAATGAGAAAAGTAATTAAGGCAGTGAGGCTAATATAGAGCCATATTCAGAATAAAAGTGCTTAACTGACCACATACCTAGAAGCTCCACACTCTTGGGGTCCTAAATAAGTAATGTGTTCTCAAATAGGGTCGAATGGTTTGCATGTGTCCTCCAAAGACCATGTGCTAAAGGTTTGGTTGGCACCCTCTGGCATTGTTGGGAGGTGGTGGATCCCGTAAGAGTTGGGCCTAGTGGGGTATGGTAGGTCACTTGGGGGCAAGCCCTTGAAAAGGAATATTGTGATTCTGTTTCCTTCCTGGCCACTATGAGGTGAATGTAATCAGAAAAGAATATCATATAAACATCAATAACCAGATACTTAAACCTATGATGAAAGCATTTTTCCAGTAGTCATTGAACTATGATTAGTTTTTACTAATGCCACTTCAGTTAAGGTTATAAAGTTCAGGTGCTTTGAGGCTATAGGATCTTTTGTCAGATGGATCTGGATTTGAAATATGGTTCTGCTCCTTACAAGCAGTGTGACAGTAGGCAAGTTATTTCAACTCTCTCACTGTCTTTATTATTGCTTTGGAGTAGGGGTAATAATGTAATGCTTACTTCAGAATTACTGTGGAATTTTAAAGATACCTAAAACATTTAGAACAGTGCTTAGAAAAGTGAACATGCGTAAATGTTAGCTACTATTTCCTCTCCTGGAATGTTTTTCTTCCTACGTTTCCAGCTTTACTTTATTTTATCTATATAATTTTTTTTTTTTTTGGTACCAGGAATTGAACTCAGGACCTCACACTTGCCAGGCAGGCACTGCGCTGCTGAGCTATATCCCTGGCCCCCATAATTCTAAAAATCCTTCAGGCCCAACTTGAGTCCTGACTCCTCTACAGATCCTCTTGATTTTCATAGCTAGAACAATTTCTTCCTAAATTTTAGTGAAATCTAAATTTTTCCTCTGGCATTTACCTGCAGCTTTTTAAATACTTATCTCTGGTCATCTTTTATATATTGTATTCTTCTACAGCATAAGTTCCTTAAAAATAGGAATCGTATTTTACTAATGTTTTTAGCTTCATAATTATGAGCATCTTTGCAAGAATGTAGAAGTTATCCAATAAAAAAGGGAAATTTGCTTTTTTTTCTGAGTTAATAAATTCTACTTTATTTAAAAAAATTTTTATTACGCTTATTGATAAAATTTAGATATAATGATCACATTCATCACAGGGTATTTGTACCTGTACATGATACGTCATGATTGAATTTTTTCTACCCCCATTCCCCACCCCTTCCTTCAACCTCTCTTCCCCTCCTTATTTACAAAGCTTTGTTTCCATTTTATCATTTTCTCATTTTTTTCTTTTCCCTTCCTTTCTTTTCCCCTCCCTTCCCTGGTTCCCCTATCCTTTTAAACAGTTTCTTCCAGTCTCACAATTTCTATTGCACATTTTGGTTCTTATTTACATTTTCAGTTTCTTGTACTAGAGAGACAATGCGATATTTACATGTGTGTCCAATTTATTTCACTTAAGAGTCTGGTCTCAAGGTCCATCCATTTACCTATAAATGTCTCAAGCTTATCCTTCTTTATGGCCAAGTAGTACTCCGTTGTATAAAAAAATCTTTTTTATCCATTCATCAGTTGATGGACATTTGAGTTGTTTCCAAAATGTGGCTATTAAAACTGTGCTGCTATAAACATGAATTTGCGTATATCACTGTGGTATGATGCTTTTAGTTCTTTTGGGAAGAGACCAAGAAGGGAAATAGCTGGGTCAAATGGGATCTCGAGTCCCAAGTTTTTTGAGGAATCTCCACACTGATTTCCACAGTGGTTGCACCAGTCTACACTTCCACCAACAGTGAAGAAGGGTTCCTTTGTCCCCACAGCCCCACCAGCATTTGTTATTGGTTGATTTCTTGATAATAGCCATTCTTTCTGGAGTGAGATGGAATGTCAGGGTTATTTTAATTTGCATCTCTTGAATGACCAGTGATGTTCAATAGTTTTTCATAGATTTATTTGCTGTTTGTACTTCTTCATCTGAGAAGTGTGTATTCATCTCAGATGCCCATTTTTGGATTATGTCTTTAAATTAGGGGGTGTCTGATTTTTTTCAGTTCTTTATATGTTCTAGATACTAGTCCTTTGAGGAACAATTGGCAAAAATTTTTTCTCACTCTGTGGGTTGTCTCTTCATTCTGTTGATGATTTCTTTTGCCATGCAGAAGCTTTTTAATAAGATGAGATCCCAGTTGTTAGTTCTTTGTGATATTTCTTGTGCAATCAGGGTTTTGTTCATAAAGTCTTTGTCTACACCAATGTCTTCAAGAGTTCTACCTACTCTCTCTTCCATCAGATTTAGTGTTTCTGTTTTAATATTTAGATCTTTGATCCATTTTGATTTTAGTTTAGTGCATGATGATAGACATGAGTCTAGTTTTAGTCTTCGGCATGTGGAAAGCCAGTTTTGCTTTTTAATAAATTGTATAGTTAATACTGTAGTAGTCTTGATTTCTTACATAGTGTATGACACACAGAAAACATGTTTTCTGTAAATCTTTGAGAAGGACAGATAATTGTGTAGTAAATGTAATAAAGGGTATATATTCTATTTCCTGGAAAATGTTTTTGGCTTATTCAGTGCTGCTTTTGCAGGTATGACGAGGCTTCCCTTACATTACTTATTACATTGCCCATCATTTTATTGAAATGTATTTGACTTCCTCATTTAGTCAAAGTACAGTAAATATTCAAATCTTTATGTATGGATTGTTCTTGTAAATTCTTTCTTCTTAATTTTTCATACAATTCCAATTTAGCCAACACCCTGTTCTGCTGCTCCCTCTTCTCTCTCTAGATGTGCCTCAGAGACTGGATACACAAACGGTTGTGAAATTAGCTTAAGCTAAACGAGATTGGAATGGTTAATTTATCAGAACTGTAATACAACTATGATCAGTAATTTTTATTCTTAACTGGTTGATACTTAAGAGGGACTGATGCCTTTTTCCTCACAAAGATCACAATGGATTTCATAGTCTTGAGAGAGTGATACCAAGACATTTTTCTTATGGAGAAAAATGAATTAATTTCTATAGCATAACTCAGTAAAATATTGGAGTAGTTTACCCATTAGTTAATGCCTGTAGGTTCTATATCCTAGAGAATCAAACAGAGTCCTAAATTGAATTTTTGGCCTAGTAAAAGAGCCACTTACACTAACATTTGATTTAGCAATACTTTCTCTCTTCCATTATATTTCTATCTTTATTTGTATTTTTTTCTTTCTTTGTGTTTCTTCGAATTTCATCGTCCATTTAGTCTGACCTTTTCATTTCTCTGTCCTGTATATCAGGTCATCTCTTTGAGCTAAACCTCTTTGGGTTTGAATTCTGATCCTTGACCTCTGATGCCTCTTCACATTATGCAAGTCTTATAGCCATATGAAGATATCATTTTGCTTCTCAGCCTTATAAAGTGTACTTTAGGAAGTTAATTAAACACATGATAAATATTAGACTCCAAAAATGGGAAATTGCTTGCTACCATTGCTGCTGTAAAAGAGTTTAAGGTAAAATTTGATTATGATTTCTTGGCATGTGATTCTTTTTTTTTTTTATTTTTATTTTAAAGAGAAGAAAAAACAAAACAAATCAAAAGAAGAACAAATTTTCAAACAAACATAATAGGAGGGTAACAATGGTTAATACATTATGTATTACTATCTTTAAGTTAGTTATTCAGGACACCAGACATTAGCATTCAATTGTCCAAACATTATTGGCACAAACCTTACTCTTCAATGAACTAAGTAAAAATGGTAGTGTATCTATCTTAACCATCTTATATATATATATATATATATATATATATATATATACAATTTTTTTCCCTTTCCCTTCTTTCTTTTCCCTATTCCAGTCTCTCTTTCCTTTTGACCAGTTTCTTTTTGATTCACCATGTCTATTGTACATTTTGGATCTTATTTACTCTTTCAGTTTCTCATACTAGAGAGATAATACGATGCTTACACATGTGCTTCTGGTTTATTTCACTTATGAGTATTTTCTCGAGTTGCATCCATTTACCTATAAAAGTCTCCAGTTTATCCTTCTTTATGGCTGAATAGTACTCCATTGTATAAAAATACCACATCTTTCTTATCCATTCCTCAGTTGATGGGCATTTGGGTTGTTTCCAAGATCTGGCTATTACAAATTGTGCTGCTATAAACATGGGTGCACATATATCGCTGTGGTACGATGTTTTTAATTCTTCTGGGAAGATGCCCAGAAGGGGAATAGCTGGGTCAAATGGGACCTCCAACCCTAGTTTTCTGAGGAATCTCCACACTGACTTCCACAGTGGCTGTACCAGTCGACACTCCCACCAACAGTGAAGAAGGGTTCCTTTTTCCCCACAGCCCCTCCAGCATTTGTTATTAGTTGATTTCTTAATAGTAGCCATTCTTTCTGGGGTGAGATGGTATCTCAGTGTTGTTTTAATTTGCATCTCTCGAATGACTAGTGATGTTGCACATTTTTTTGTATATTTATTTGCCATTAGTATTTCTTCATCTGAGAAATGTGTATTCATCTCAGATGCCCATTTTTGGAGTGGGTCTTTAAATTTGGGAGGTCTGATTTTTTTGAGTTCTTTATATGTTCTCGATAGTAATCCTTTGTCTGAGGAACAGCTGGCAAACATTTTTTCCCACATTGTGGGTTGTCTCTTCACTCTGTTGGTGGTTTCTCTTGCTGTGCAAAAGCTTTTTAATAAGATGAGATCCCAGTTATTGATTCTTTGGGATAGTTCCCGTGCGGTTGAGTTTTTATTCATAAAGTCTTTGCCTACACCAATGTCTCCAAGGGTTTTACCTATCCTACCTTCCAGCAGATTTAATGTTTCTGTTTTAATATTTAGATCTCTGATCCATTTTGAATTTAGTTTAGTGCATGGTGAAAGATATGGATCTAGTTTTAATCTTCGGCATGTGTAGAGCCAGTTTTTCCAGCACCATTTATTAAAGAGGCTATCTTTCTTCCAGCGAATGTGTTTGGCACCTTTGTCAAAGATAAGGTGGCTTAGTATGTCTGGGGTTGTTTCAGCATCTTCTAATCTGTTCCATTGATCTTCAGGTCTGTTTTTTTGCCAGTACCACACTGTTTTTATCACAGTAGCTTTATAGTATAATTTCAAGTCGGGGATAGTGATGCCCCCTGCCTTGCCTTTGTTGCCCAGAATTGCCTTTGCTATTCTAGGTCTCTTCTGATTCCAAATGAATTTTAGGATTGTTTTCTCTAATTCTGTGAGATATGCTGTTGGAATTTTGATTGGAATTGCATTAAATCTGTATAACAATTTTGGAAGTATGGCCATTTTCACTATATTGGTTCTTCCTATCCAGGAGCAAGGGATATCTTTCCATTTTCTGATATCCTCTTCAATCTCCTTTTTCAGAGTACTGTAGTTTTCAGTATAGAGGTCTTTTACATCCTTCGTGAGGTTGATTCCTAGGTATTTCATTTTTTTGGATGTTATTGTGAAAGGTATTGTTTCCCTAATTTCTCTTTCAGTAAGTTTGTTATTTGTGTACAGGAAGGCTATTGACTTTTGAGTATTGACTTTGTATCCAGCTACACTACTGAATTTGCTTATTAAATCTAGCAGTTTTTTAGTGGAGTTTTTGGGGTCTTCTGTGTAGAGTATCATGTCATCTGCAAATAATGATAATTTAACTTCTTCCTTTCCAATCATTATTCCTTTTATTTCTTTCTCTTGTCTAATCGCTCTGGCTAAAGTTTCCAGAACTATGTTGAATAAGAGTGGGGACAGTGGACATCCTTGTCTTGTTCCTGATTTTAGAGGGAAGGCTTTCAGTTTTTGTCCATTTAGTATAATATTGGCTGTTGGTTTGTCATAGATAGCTTTTACCAGATTGAGATAAAGACCCTCTATTCCAATTTTCTGTAGGGTTTTTATCATGAAAAGGTGCTGGACTTTGTCAAAAGCTTTTTCTGCATCTATTGAGATGATCATGTGATTTTTGTCTTTGGTTCTGTTAATATGCTGTATTACATTTATTGATTTACGTATGTTGAACCATCCCTGCATCCCTGGGATGAATCCAACTTGGTCATGGTGTATAATCTTCTTGATGATTTGTTGGATTCTGTTTGCCAGTATCTTATTAAGGATTTTTGCATCTATGTTCATTAGGGAGATTGGCCTGTAGTTCTCTTTCTTAGTTGGGTCCTTCTCTGGTTTTGGTATCAGGATAATGCTTGCTTCCAGGAATGAATTTGGGAGTATTGCTTCCCTTTCAATTTCATTGAAAAGTTTGAGAAGTAGGGGCGTTAGGTCTTCTCTAAATTTCTTGTAGAATTCGGCAGTGAATCCATCAGGGCCTGGGCTTTTCTTTGTTGGGAGGTTTTTAATTACATCTTCAATTTCATTGGCTGATATTGGTTTATTTAGGATTTTTAAATCTTCTTGATTCAGCTTTGGTAATTCATACGAATCTAGGAATCTGTCCATTTCTTCTGCATTTTCCATCTTAGTAGAATATAAATTTTCAAAATAGGTATAGATGATCTTCTGGATTTCTGCAGGGTCTGTCGTGATATCACCCTTTTCAATTGCATGGATTTGAGTCTTTTCTTTTCTTTTTTTAATAAGGTTGGATAAGGGTTTGTCAATCTTATTTATTCTTTCAAAGAACCAACTTTTTGCTTCATTGATTCTTTGTATTGTTTTTTTATTCTCCAATACGTTAATTTCTGCTCTGATCTTTATAATTTCCTCCCTTGTACGGGCTTTTGGCTTAACCTGCTCTTCTTTTTCTAGAAGCTCGAGGTTCACCCTTAAGTTGTTTATTTGCGCTTGCTCTATTTTCCTGATATAAGTGTTTAATGCTATAAATTTCCCTCTTAGGACTGCTTTCATTGTATCCCATAAGTTCCGGTATGTTGTACTGTCATTATCATTCAGTTGTAGAAAGTGACTAATTTCTTCTTTAATTTCATCTGTGACCCATTGGTTGTTCAGGAGGATGCTGTTTAATTTCCATGTGTTTAGGGAGTTTTTGTGGGATCTTTTGCCATTGATTTCCAATTTCATTGCACTATGGTCTGATAATATGCATGGGATAATTTCAATTACTTTGCATTTACTTAAGCAGGTTTTATGAGCTAGTATGTGGTCTATTTTGGAGAACGTCCCATGTGCAGCTGAGAAAAATGTGTATTCTGATGTTGTGGGATGGAACACTCTGTAGACATCTACTAAGTCCATTTGTTCAAAAGTTTGGTTCAGTTCTACTATTTCATTATTGATTTTCTGTCCAGTTGATCTATCTTTTTGTGACAGTGGAGTATTGAGATCTCCCAATATAATTGTATTAGTGCTTATTTGATTTTTCATGTCCTTTAGTACTTGTTTTATATAGCTGGGTGCATTGGTATTTGACGCATATATATTTATGATCGTTATCTCTTCCTCTTGGATTGTTCCCTTTACAAGGATGTAATGACCGTCTTTATCTCTCTGAATCCTTCTTGGCTTGAAGTTCACTTTGTCTGCAAAAAGAATAGCTACCCCTGCTTTTTTCTGGGTTCCTGTGGCATGGAGTATTGTTTTCCATCCTTTGACTTTCAGTCTATGAATTTCTTTCTGAATTAAATGTGTTTCTTGTATACAGCATATTGTTGGATCTTGCTTCTTGATCCATTTCGCCAGTCTGTGCCTTTTGATTGGTGAATTGAGACCGTTAACATTGATGGTTAAAACTGATATGTATTGACTTGTCATGATATTTTCCTGTTGTTGGTTCCCACTCTTTGTTTTTCCGCTTTCCGGCTATTTAATTATTTGCCCTGCCTGGTGGATTCCTTCTGTTGGGGTTCCTATCTCTTTCTAGAATGTCCTTCAGAACGTTTTGGAGTGCTGGTTTGGTGGTCATAAATTTTCTCAGATGTTCTTTGTCATGAAAGTATTTTATTTCTCCATCAATTTTGAAAGATAGTTTTGCAGGGTACATCAATCTGGGCTGAAAATTATTTTCCTTTAGAGCTTGCAATACATCATTCCAAGCTCTTCTTGAATTGAGGGTTTGTGCTGAAAAGTCAGCTGTGATTCTGATGGGTTTTCCTTCATAGGTGATTTGTCTCTTCTCCCTAACAGCTTTTAAGATTCTGCCCTTCTGTTGAATTTCTGGGATCTTGACTATAATATGTCTGGCTGAAGTTTTTTTTTGATCATGTCTAGTTGGTGTTCTAAAAGCTTCACTTATAGGGGTGTCAAATTCCTTTTCTCTTCCAGGAAAGTTCTCCCTGATTATGTCTTTGAACAAGGTTTTAATGTCGTTGATGCTATCTCCTGCTTTTTCATTTATTCCAATTATTCTTAAGTTGTTTATCTTTGAGTCATCTAGCAGCTGCTGAATTGATTTTTCATGGTCCCTTGCTATTTTTAAGAATTTTTCCATTTCATGATCACTAATTGCAAGCCTGTCTTCTATATCTGAGATCCTGTCCTCGCATTGGCTTATTCTGCTACAAATACTTTCAATGGAATTTTTTATCTCTTGGATATCTGCTTGAATCTGCCTTATAGATTCCATTTCTTTCCTATGCTGAGCATTCATGGTTTCTATAGTTTTCTTAAGTTCATCTATTTTTTTGTCTGTATCAGCTATAGTGTCTTTAAGCATGGTCTTCATTGTAGACATTATCTCTGCAGTTATCTGTGAGATTATTTCTGTTTTAATTTTTTCCAGAACCTCATTCAGTTGCTTTGTTGTTACCACTTCAGATAGGCCAGGTGGGTGGCTTTCGGATTGTCCCACCTCGTTGCTCCCTAGGTTTGCGTTTGGTGAACTGGATGTGTGGGGTTGCATCTTGTTTAAGTGTCGTCTCATTTTTTCTTTCTTTAATTCCTGGGGTGATGTTTGCAAATTACCTATAGTAGGTTACTTTATTGCTAGTGTTTAAGATCTTTAGAAGATGACTACTTCTCTGCAGTATCTTCCAAGTGGAGCTTGCTTTTAGGTTTTGAGCTTTCTGCCAGATCCTACCTCTTCAATTCGTTGGGTATGCGAAGTTGCTACCTGTTTGGCCCAGTCCTTGATTCTTTGGTACTGTGCCACTGTATTTTCTGTGTCCCTTAGTCAATCTCAATCATGAAATATCAGGAAGGAAAGATGTTTAGAACAATTATTTCACATTTGGCTATAATGTTAACTAAAGCATCAAACACAGCCTAAAAAATGACAGACTGAGCTAACCAGTTATTTACCACTTTTAGCTGTATAGAGTTGCGGTTATATAACAAAATCTAAAACACACCAGAAAAATTATATGCAGTATACAAGTCCTATGTATGTCAATTTTTCCTTGAGGAGTTTAAATTTAAGATGAGTTAAGGAGGAAATAGAGTATTGGGAGAAGAGGAAGGAATTAGATGTAAGGTTAGAGGACCAAGAGGGATCCCACTAAAATTGGGACACTAGTGCAGAGGACAGGTGGTAAAAAGAGAAGGAAGGGATAAAAGGAAGAACAGATCACAACCACAATCACAAAGAAGTTAGAGGCTCTGTTTACACTCATATAAAAAACCAGAGAGAATAATGAAGGAAAGAGCAAATACACATACAGAAACAAAAACAAAGATAAAAACAATAAAACAGACAGATCAAAAATAAAACCCCACCAAAAAACAAAACAAAACAAAACAAAAACAAAAAAACCCTTCGCCAGAACAAAAAAACAAATCAGTGAGAAAAAAAATAAAAATAAAAATAAAAATAAAAATAAAAAAAATAAAAAGAATCAGTTCCAGGTGTTGACTCTGTTGTAGGCAGGTACCTTGTGACAAAGTCCTGTTCTGTGCAGGTCCGTCCCAGTAAGCCAGGAGCGCCCTCTGGTGGGTGGTGAGCAGAGGCGCGTACTTTCAGGCAGAGACCAGTGTAGCTCGCCTCCGCTCTCGCTGCCCTTTCACGATCCCTGGGCCTGAGAGGCTCAGCGCGCTGTCCGGAGCGCGGGTTCCCTGCACTGGTTCCCGCCGCTCTGGTTTTTCGCCACACCCCCCACAATGGCGCCGGGCCAGTCGCTCTCTGGCGCGGGACAGGTGTGGCTGAGAGTCCAGTCTCGTTCGCCTGCTGACCTCAGCACACTTTCGTGGGCTCAATTGAGAGGCCCTGTGCTGCCCTGTCCGGAGCACAAGTTCCCAGAGCAGTTTCCGAGCCGCTCTGAGTTTCGCCACACCCCCCACAATGGCGCCCGGCCGGTCGCTCTCTGGCGCGGGACAGGTGTGGCTGAGAGTCCAGTCTCGTTCACCTGCTGACCTCAGCACACTTTCGTGGGCTCAATTGAGAGGCCCCGTGCTGCCCGGAGCACAAGTTCCCAGAGCAGTTTCCGAGCCGCTCTGAGTTTCGCCACACCCCCCACAATGGCGCCCGGCCGGTCGCTCTCTGGCGCGGGGCAGCTGTGGCTGAGAGACACTCACCGCCCGTCAGCGCCGTTCTCCGCCGCTCCCCTGCCCCGCCGCTGTCTCAGGATCCTCCGTGGGGGCTCCCTGGGCGCCAGCTGCCACCGTGTGTCCGTAGAATTGAGCCTCCGCGGCGCTCCAACTCCCGGGATATTAGAAGGTGCACGCGCGCGGTCTGCTCCTTCTTTCCTTCTTCTTTGTTGGAAGTCACCCGTCACTGGTGCCGGGGGTCCCAGATTGCGCTTCAGAACTTTTCTGGGTTTCGGGGAGGCATCTCCCCCCCTCCTGCGCTTTCTGGGTCGCTATATTCCCGTGTTCCAATGGTAACTTTTAGAGAGAGTTTTGCTGCCTGCTTCTTACTCATCCGCCATCTTGAGGTCTCTCTCTTTTTTTTTTTTTTAATGTGGGTACCGGGAGTCGAACTCAGGACCTCGCGCTTGCCAGGCAGGAGCTTATGCCCCTGAGTTATATCACTGGCTTTGGCGTGTGATTTTAAAAACATACACATCTCTTTAAATGCCAGGAATTTGGCTGTTTCATCTTATTCCTTGGCTTTCGATAAGTCAGCTTGGATCTTCAGGTGACTATCTCTTTTCATACTCTTCGCTGCCATATTTCATTGCTTTTGGCATGTGATCCTGTAGCCAACCTTTACTCTTTACAGTTAATATCAAGGCTAATTGATTTTTCAATTAGGATCTTAAAAAGAATGTACAATCTATTTACTCCCCTTATGGGGAGAATAAAATAGTATTTCTGGTTTCAATAATTAAACTAAATACTAATTAATTGAATTCTATTATTTCATCTCAGCAAAATATATTAAAATATTGTATAATGTTGGTTAGTTCTGTGAGAATTGCTTATGACGTGGGAGAATCTTCAAACAATTCCATGTCCTTAGGATTTGACTTTATAAAGCTTTGCCTTCCTAATTTAGATATTTTTGTATGCATGGCCTATGCATATAGTTTTGTACAATATACATTTTAAGACATGTTGCATATTTACAAAATGAATTTCTGTAGTTTGAAGAATGTAAATTTCTTGAGCTATAAACTTAAATGATTCCTGATATCTAAAAATGGAGCTTGGATGGCTATTTAATAAAAAATTACCATCTTCTAAGTGTAGGGTATGCTTTTAATTCAGGAGGAGAGATTAGTTAATGTTACTGCTTTTGTACTAGCCAGCCTTGGCTTCTTGCCACTGGTTATTAGAGTGTCTCAGTGGTGTTCATTCTTAATTCACAGTCAGTAGATACTTTCAGTTTTTAGAGAGTTTTAGAATTGATGGTACTCTTTTACGTATACACAGAGAAGTTTTATAGCTTACAGACATGTCTTAATTATGTTTTGGTGAAATTGTCGATTGAACATTCAGACTTTTTGTTTCTTCCCAGTTATTTTCTAAATGTATGTACTATCCTGACTTGCTAGGGTACCATTATTGGAAAAGCTGTGCTATCCTTTGGTCATGAAGGAGTTAACTTATCTCTCAGAATCATAATTTCAGCCTCCATGGAGTTGTACCTTGGAAAATCTAGTTGGGAATTATGGTCAGGGGTTTTAACAGAACATTTTAAAAGACCAGTATAATGAAAACCTTTGTTATCAGGTTATTAAATTGAAATTTACCACAATATTTGATCTTTCAAAGAACTTACACATTTTTCTTAACCAAATTCAAAGTAATGCATATAGTACTTGTATGGGTCTCTTTTTCTTAGAACGTCTGAAATTCTATTTTCAATTTTAATTATTCTCTTATATTTAATTAAAAATGGCTTGAAATTCCCTAAATTGATTTCATTATCCTGGTCATTCAAAAAGAATCCTTCTTGGAATTTAGTCCTCAGGTATGAAAATAATCAATGTTTATTTCAGTTGCCTCAATTATAGTAACGTATACGGTTAAGTTTTCACTTGCCCAATCTTTCTAAATTGTTTGAACATTTTGGGCAAAATAAGATGTCCATGTATGTTTTATTTTTAGTGCTGTATTCCAGTAGGATTAGAATCCTTGGTTTGAATGTTTGTAAATCTTTAGCTAAAAGCATTTTTTTGAAGTGTAAATTAGAGGTTTTGCCAGTGATTATTTAAAAATGAGATAACTCCCCATATTTTGTCCTGGGAATTGAACTCAGGACCTTGCGCTTACCAGGCAGGCACTTGTGCTGCTGAGGTATATCCCTGGCCTCATATTTTTTTTCCTAACTCTGCAAATGATTTGTGTATCACTGTTTCTTTTATGATGCCAAAATTATAAGTATTTTCTTTAGAAAAAGACCTGGGTATAAAAGGTAGGAGAATTGAACTGAATATTATAGAAATTATATAAGACTTATGTTCGTTTTTTGGCTAATAAAAATCCATAAACTTTTTCATTTAAATCACTTTAGTTTCAGACCTTTTTTTTTTTTTTTTTTGGTGGGTACCGGGGGGTCGACCTCAGGACCTCGCGCGCCAGCAGGCGCCCGTGCCGCTGAGCGATATCACCAGCCCCTTTTTCGTATGTGGGTTCCGGGAGTCGAACTCGGGCCCTCGCGCTTGCCGGGCAGGCGCTTAAGCCGCTGAGCCATCTCACCGGCCCAGTTTCAGACCTTTTGATCATGGGAAATATGTTCAGCTGTAATGGTTCATGAGTAGTTATCTCCATTTTTGCTTCAACAAGAATGACTTCAAAGCTGAGCTTCTTCCAAAAGAGGCAGTCACTTCTGCCTAAAAATAAAGGTGGTTTCAGTTTGTCTTTGTTTTAACCTAGAATAGAATGCCACTGAAAATAGTAACATTCTGAACATGTTAAAAATGTAACTTGTTCCTTACTAGAATGTGCTGATCTTTATATGAAAAACCAGAGAAACTATTGTTTGATATTAAGGCAAAAAAACAAGCTGGTCATTTTCATTCTGCTAAAGTGCAAATGTCTCATTGTAGCATACTTCCTTTGTAGTCAGTAATTATTCAGGGTCTGATATTGAGACATTAGCTGTTTCCTTGGGAACAGGTTTAAATAGAGACAATGCAAGAATACTAGAATATCATTGTCTCTCCTCAGTTTTAAAGTACGATAAAAACACAGATTTTAAAAATAGAAGTCAGTAGTGGTAAAGGCTGTTTCTAACTTAGGCATTGCCTCACCTCCCAATTCATAGTTACGAGAAAAGATTGCAAGTGAAGTGTGGACAGCAGCCTGTTTGTCTGCCTTTATCTTAAATAGATGAATTAAAGTTTACTGGATATTTTTAAAACCAAAACTTTCTTCTGTCTCATGTATTAGTTATTTATATGTTAGTTTATATATTAGTTTAATGTAGACCTCTGTCCAGGGGTCTTAGCTGGCAGAAAGGGAGGTCTTGTCTGGATGAGCTCAGGTGGAAGCCAGGCTTGAGAGAGGACCAATTAGTGTATGTACTGAGGCTTCCTGTGTTTTCCCAGCCAGAGGACTGAGTGCTATCTAAGTCCAGGATTGGGGTGATGGACTAAAAGCAGAAAAGAGAAAAAAGGGAAAGATATACCAGTGTGCAAAAGGACTGTTGGGGGTTGGGTTGGGTTGGGTTGGGTATTGGTGATCAAACTCAGGGCCATGCACATACTAAGTGCATGTTCTCCCACTGAGCTGCACTCCCAGCCCTCCCTGGCAGGGATTTTGTGATCTTGTTTTGAAGACTACAGTACCTTGAGTCCAGAAGGAACATGTACACTTTTCCCTCTTGGGATCCCTTATCTGAGATACATAGTTATTGAAATACAAAAGTGCATTTTATCCAGTCAAATACAGAATTTTTGTGTGTCTTTGATGGTGGTGTTTTGCTTTTGCATTCAGCTGCTTAGATTTACATGTGAGTTTTGTAGTGACGTATAAAGTCTCTTACCATCTCTGTGTCTATGTGGTACTTCTGATTCTTGCATAGCATTTGACCTGAGCTTATCAAGGGGAATCTAGATGGGAGTGTAATTATACAAACTTAGTCCAGTCACCAAGAAAAAAAAATCCCAAGACTCATACTTCTTACGATAGCTTCTTAGCTGCTGTGACTTCATATTCTAGGGATGACATGATTTTCAGTGATGAGATTTGGTTCACTTGTTTTATCTTTATTAGTAGCATTCTGTTTTATTCTAAGGTAAAAAAGACAAAAGACTTAGGTTCTTTCCAAATGTGTCTTTGATATGACCCTTCTGGGGATTAGTGAGGAATGATGCTTAGTGTTTTTCCACCTGATGATTATCTGTAGGTCATAGTTGTCTACCACATTATTACAGGTTATCACAGTTCAGATGCCTAGAGAAATATTCTTTGTTAACAGTTAACCCAGTCAGGCTCTTGCATCTCAGCCTTTACATTCCATGGATTCTCAAGAGTTAGGACCACCATCCAACCCAGCCTCTTTTTTTCACTCTTCTCACTAGTATCACAGAGCTGGACTTAAACTTCGACCATTCGATTTCTCTGTGTTGGTGTGAAGTGAACAGAGAGCTAACATTCACTGTGTGCTTTCGTTCCTCGGAATTTTTGGAACTGGCCGAGCTCCTGAGTCAGCAATGCATTTGAATTATGTTAAGATACAGACTCCTTTTTGCAGTGCTGAATCTGCATAGAAACTTAATTGGTTAAATTTTTTTTTTTTTTTTTATGTGGGTACCGGGAGTCAAGCTCAGGACCTCATGCTTGCCAGCAAGTGTTTGTGCGACTGAGGGATATCACCGGCCCCCTTTTTTTCCTTTATGTGGGTTCCGGGAGTCGAACTCAGGACCTCGCACTTGCTGGGCAGGCGCTTATGCCGCTGAGCTATCTCGCTGGCCCTTAAAATTTTTTGAAAATACGGATTATTTGAAAAGTGCTTATGTGTGCTTTTAAATTTCTGAAGCTAAAGCTTGACGTTTGTAATCCATGGTGTGACCATTAGAATAGAAAGTTGATTTATTCTCATGGTGATTAAGATCCAGACACAAAGAGGAAAGCCTGTTCTTCTCTTACAGTTAGTCAAAGGAAGAAGCGGCATAGAGTAGAGTATGTCACTCTCAGTCGCATGAACTCTTAATGCTCTCTTGACACATTTGTTTAGAGAATATATTCTTAAAACATGGATATCTGCTTTACATGCAGTGGTAAGAATCTTTAGACTACACATGAGTATTGCATCGATTTAACCCTATTAATTAGGCTTCAGAGTTGTTCAAGAGAAAAGACACAGCTTCGTGGCAACATGCCAAACACATGCCAGTTTGAATAAAATACATGTGTTTCTGTTACTTCTCTCCTTTCTCACTGTCCAAGCATCGTCAAGTCACCCTGCTGGAGGTTAGAGTGGGAGACAGTAACCTGCCAATAGTAGGAATTGGGGTTGAGGAGAGTGGTTTTGTTCCTGGATATATGTTTTATATTTTATACTTAATCAGAATAAAAAGTACATGTGTGCACACATGCTATGAAAAGCCAGGTGAAGGGTGCACTCTTGGCACCAGTTTAACTTCCCGTTTTAATGAAGAAATGATGACACATACACTGCTCATGCTAACATGTTTTAGAACATACTCTACTTTTTGTATTAGACTTCTCTTATAATGCGTTTTTCTATTACTGAACATGATTAATGTGCCACATAGTGTTAACTGTGCTCCTTCCCCAAAGACATCAAATGGGAGGCTGCATGTAGAAGCTAAATTATTCGGAGAGGAGTTGGTGATTGATTTAAATATAAAAGGATTAATTGGTCCCTGAACCAGGCTATTAAACTGTACTGTGATCTTGACTGAAAGTGGAAGAATTACAAGTGCATTGCGTAGAATAAATTAATACATTTTTCATGGCTTTAATCCTTTTTTTCTGTATTGCTTATTGTGGTTTTATGTACTGCACTCCATTGTATGCTTAATTGATGCAGAGGGGATACGATGTATAATGATTAAATAGGATAGAGGGATAAGAACATCACTGAGTTTCAAGGTGAATCTGGTTCCTCTGGGAAAGCTGAAAGAATCTCCACGGAATGAATATTTCTAGGAACCCTTACCAGTTATAACCTCAGGCACATAATTTAAGTGTTCCCGAGGAAGAAATTTAAAAGTTTGCATTCTGTGAGGACATTGTTCAAGTTGGACACCAGCTAACAGTGGGTAAACCCAGCCCTTATCCTTAGCAGAACTGAATTGAGACCTCAGCTCTTGAGGGTAAACAGAGTAAGGATACCATATCCAGAGAAAAAAAATTTTTTTTAATTATTTCCATTAAAACAATATTGATTTTTCTCATGCCAGCTCATAGACTGGTACTTCAGCCAGACAGCATGCTGCTTTTCAAGGCTATCAGTCTCCTCTGTCTTTTCCAGGGAGAAAAATATGTTTATTCACCTTTGTTATATTGGCGCTTTTATAGCTAAGAATCCATCTATATTCTGCTTTTAGATAGTAGTTCTCATAACAAGAGCAGAAAAATTTGACTTTTTTTTTTTAAGAAAAGTTTGATTTTGAGAGTTGATTTGACAATTCATGTATTTGTAGTTTTTCTAGCAATATAAATTTCAGGTTTCAGAACGGTATTTTCAAGATACTTCCTTTATCCTGTCATACCACATCTTTCCCTTATAATTTGGTGGACCATGGCTTTCAGTAATTTCCTGCATTCCTGCATGATGAGTTCGTATGGGGTATTTTAAAACAGCCACAACTTACGTGAGAGTTGAGATATGGAATTACTAGGCTCTCAGGATTGAGGGTGCCACCAAAGGTCATCTTCTCCCTCTACCCTTTTCTCCACACCTTCAGGAACAGCAGCCTTGTTACCTTTCCTGTTAGCCTACTTTTGTTTTTATTTTGCCTTTAGACAAACTGGTTAGAAAGTCTTAACAGTGAATTAAAGTCAGGTTTTTCTGTAATGTCTGCATCAGTGCTACTTGGCAGGTCTGCATGAGCCCTCTGGTGTACCCTGAAGTGTTGACCTGTGCATTGCCATATTTTGATCAGCTTGTGGGATTGATATTTGCTACTGTTGGGGAAGGTGTATACTATTCCATCCACGATTGTGAAACACAGTCAGTAATACAGGTTTTGTGGTGTGGTTTCATTGAGTATAACTCATGCACTAAGGACTGTTTCTTGTCTTTTTAAGTTGTCTCTTGTCTGTCAAATATATTCACCTCAATTTTCCTGTTGGTTGGTTTTAAGTTTGTTAAGTCCTTTTCTAAATAATGTGTTCCATTTTACTCAGTAACCTTTTTAACATTGACGTCCAGAATCAACGGAACATTCTAAGATAGAGCTGGAGCTGAGAAGATTTGGTGATTTTTAACATTTTCTGACAGTTGTCTCCCTGCACCTCTAGTTTTCAGTGTACGAAGAACTTAAAAAAGCAGCCTTCGTGAAGAATACACTCCCCCACCCCCATTAGTGCTCTGAGCTCTGGATACTCTGCATCTAGTTCATCTGAGGCCTTTTACAAGTACCTTTGCTACTTTTGCTAATCACATTTAGTTCCCTCCTGTTAATAGTTAAAACCCCCGTTAGTTGTTCTTTGGGGAGTTCTAAACTTACACAATGTATAGTTGAATTTTAGGCTAATTATCTGCATTTGTCACTGTTGAAAAATTTTCTACCAGCAAGACTGTTCATTTATGCAGTTACTTAAAATTTAAAAATAATAAAAAATGAAGTCAAATCCTTTGTCTTCCACTTAATACTTCTCAGTGAGTGTAATCTTAAAATATATCTGCTTAATAATATTCATCTTTCATTAGGAAAAATGCTGGGGCTATCTTGAAATAATAGTTACAATATTTATTCAGATGTTTCAGCAAAAGCATGTGTAGTTACTTACGACAGGCTTCCTTAGAAACTTAATTTTAGAGACTACAGTCTACGATTTCTTTACTGAACTCCATTTGACTCTTCCCTTGACTTTACAATGTACTGATTTCTATTGTGCCAAATAAGTTAGGAGTTTTGTGGCTGTTTGCTGATGTCCCCTAATTGATTGTATTTGTCTTTATTTTTCTGTTTTGAAATATTATTGAACTAGGACAGAATCTCTTTATTCCCCCTTTAATAATATATTCATTGTTTTGTTCACCGAGTTGACGGGAGGTCGGGTTGTTTCCAGTCCTGATAGTGTTTAAGTTAGTAGGACTTCTGTCAGAGTCTTTGTCAGAGTGAGTAAGTGATGGATTTGATGGAATCTGTTGTTTTTGAGTAAATGACCAGGCTGATCCAGAAAAAAGCAGTCATTGCTGCATTTCTCTTCTATGTTTTTTTAGCATTATAAAAGGAGAAAATCATTTTAAGTGGAAATCTCTGAATATAATGTAAAATAGACAATGTGATTATTTCATTTATTGTTACTTAGTATTCAGGTTGTGATACTGATCAGATTTGTATGTAGAATTACTAATTAGAAAAACTTGTATTTATCAAGTTGATAATTTGATTTAAATAATATTTTATAACTTCATTATTTGTTTCATTGGCTTTTGTTACTATACTTAGTGGATTCTACTTCCTAAAAAGATGGTTTTTAAAGAGTTTAAAGAAGGTATTACTTTGAATCAGCTAACTTCATTACACTCCAGGTGAAAGTGTGTGTGGGTGTAGGGTGTGTGTGTGTGTACACGTGGTCTGCTACCACCTAGCCTAAGCTGTGCTGTTCTCTCACTTGGGTGGCCATCACAGTCTTCAAGTTGTTCTCTCTGCCTCTACTCTTACTCCTTCTCAATGAATGGCAAGTAATGTTTTCAGTGTAGAAATGAGACAGCTGTAATTTCTTTCCTTCTAAATATTCGAAACCCCATACCATTGTTTAAAGACTTGCTGGGTCTGGCCCTATTTACCTCTCTAACCTCATTTTGTGCCCCCCCCCTCCTATTTATAAGCTTGACCATAGTGGCCATTGTCTCCCAAACATTAAACTTATTCCTGTACTTTTACTTCTTTCTTGTAAAGTTCCCCAGTGCTGACTTTGCATTTTCTCTCAAAGGGGCCTTCCCCACCCACCTCTACTTCTGGCTCTCTCTTGTGCCACTTTAGAATACATCATCTTGTTTTGTTTTCGCCTTATCTTTTGTTCTGCAGTTGCCTTCTAAATGCCTTTGAATCCATCTTCCTGACCCAGCAGACTACAGGTTCTGTGGGAGTTGGGACTCTCGGCCTTTGTCACTGTGTGCACTTGGCGCTTAGGACAGCGCTTTTACACGTGCACTGGAACTGCACATTGTTCTTGCATATTGAACTGAAGTTGCCTAAGCTACTGATTGTTAATGCAAGGAAATTCTCAGTCAGAATCTTTCATGTCTACACTTTTTACAAATTGATGCTCTTAAAATAATTTAAACATCCATAATTTTAAGCATTCACCTTTTTTTTTTGTAGTGTCTAGATGAGATTTTGTATGTGAATGCCATTAAATAAATGTTACCATAACTTCTGTACACATCAGGATAGTTAGGTATTTATTGGGTATCCCTGGAGTATACTCAACTTTCCAGGTGCTACATCACCTGAAGGATTGTATGTTTTGTGCCTTTTGCTTTACTTAGATGTGAATTTCATCCTTATATTTAATAAATTATTTTTCAGACCACCCATTTAGTTCTAATATCCACTTTTTTCTTTATATTTTGTAAGAATTTTACCTCATTAGGAAAAATTATGTTTACTTGCTAAGAATCGGTTACTCTCTTCAGCATTTGTGTAACCTATTGCAAAGTATCTAGTAATCTTTCTTTGTTTTTTGGGGGGAAGGGGGTTCTTGGTCTGTAGTTTAGGCAGGCCTTGAACACACTATGTAGCCCAGGCTGGCCTGGAACTTGAAGCATTCTTTCTGCCTCAGTCTCCCAAGTGCTGGGATTACAGGCATGTGCCATCACACCCAGCCAGCTAATAATCTTTGGCTTCATAATTTTATACAGGCTATAATAACATTTTTTTTATTAGCTTTAGCCATCAGATTTATGCAGGGGATAGAGGAACTGAGATCATGAACAGTGCCGTTGATTAAAGGCTGCACTGTGTTTTGATTACCTACCTTCTAGTGTAGCCCTGTGGCATAGGAAGAGTATGGAAGATAAATACTTGCTGATAACAGCATTCTACCAAGTAAGCGTCATTTCCAATTTTGTTTTCCTTTTGCTGGGAAAACTGTGGCCTCCTTTGAGTATTGGTGAGTGAGATGTTTTGCAACAGTGCTGAGTATGAAAGGCCTTGCTTTCTGGCAGTCAAATCCAAATGTTGGAAAGCCTTTAAAGAACTTCCTAAGCCACAGTGAGTGTCAGCTGCTAGCTCTGAAGTAGAGTGATCTCAAAACGTAGATTTCTTTCTGCTTGTGTTTTTTGTAGGAAGTATCTTTAAAAGTATAACTAGGACCATTGCTGTGAATAGGGACAGAAAGTAATTTCATGATGTTTTACTGTTTCACTTATGTACCAGTTTCTTTTAAATACCTATTATAGCACTATTAATTTCTTAAGAATTTGGGGAAGAGGGGGAAAGGGAAGGAAGGGAGGAGAATGAGAATGAACCCTTCCCTCCTCTTTTTCATGCTTCATCTAATCCTAAAAGTACTTAAGGTAGCTTACATATAATAAATGCAACAAAGCAGAAAAATAGATGAAGAGATACGTGAAAAGGGAAAAATAGGGTTGATATTTATATGTGATGAAGAGTGCAGTAGTGGAACATGGAGAAACAGCATGTTGTGAAAGCAGAAAGACTGACTACCCAGCACCAGTCTTTGTAGATTTTCTGTTTTGCTGTTACTTGCGTAGGTGAAGTCCTCTGTGCTGCTGTTCACCTGATGCCTGGCAGCGTGTGGAACTCCCACCTGCTTACACTTGCTTGGCAGGTCACTTCTCCTGCTGTGAGTTGGATATGGGAATCTAGGCAAATGTCAGAGGTCTGTCCCTGTATTTCTTTCAAGCTGGCAAGAACTCCACTGTGACTGCCACAGAATCTGTCATAACGGCTGGGTGTTTTTGCAAAACATAAGCAAATGGTTCATGATTTTAAGATACACTATAAAATATATTTTATAATTTAAGAAGATACAACATTTTATTTTAGCAATAGAGTGCTATGGAAGTAGGGTAGTTTATATTCTCAGGCAGAGACCCTGACAGATCTACAAAATCTTGGCCATTTTAGTGTCTGTTGATCTTTCATTATTTGTAATATATAATGTCTTGGTATATGGGAAAAATGGTAGAAATTTTTACATGGTTCTTCATTACCTTGAGGGTCCCTTACCATTTGTTTCTGTCTTTCAGAATAACACCCCTAAAATGGATAAAAGGTTTTGATTTATATATTTTTTTAAAAAAGAATTTCAAGTGTGTCTTAAAATGAGTAATAAAAATACTTTGTCGGTATGGGTTACCTAATATAAATGTCACTTTAGTCTGTATATTCTTTCAGGCAAACTCCATTGAATTTTCAGAGAGCTGTCCAGAGACTAGATAATCTGGCCTAGTTTAATAAGCTCAAGAGAGATTTTGATAAGATGACTTTCATAAGCCTACTCAAATTTTATGTATGTTGGCTTCTGGTTTTTCAAGCACATATCACTGACTAGCTTAGCTCTTATGTCTATTTTAATTTTTTTTTTTTTTTTTTTTGTGGGTACCGGGGGGTCGACCTCAGGACCTCGCGTGCCAGGAGGCGCCCGTGCTGCTGAGCGATATCACCGGCCCCTTTTTCGTATGTGGATTCCGGGAGTTGAACTCAGGCCCTCACGCTTGCCAGGCAGGCGCTTAAGCCGCTGAGCCATCTCACCGGCCCTCTTATGTCTATTTTAGCATCTTGAAAATCATCTTATGTTGTTTTTACCATCAGGGTGGGAACCCTCAAACTCTTTTAGCCTTTGTATCAAGGACATGTTGAATTATGATCTCTCTTCACTGTTACTTGCTTCTAGTAAGTGAGGTTCCCAAGGAGGAATATCAAGTCCCTTAGCTCACAGAGGCACTGTTTTTGCGTCGACACAGGTATGGTGCTGTTCTGGTACCACTGCATGAACAGTATCCTGTGATCTGGTATAACGAATGCACCCCCCAAGTGCCAGCTTTACTGACAGGGAACAGCTTAACATTGAGGATACGAGGGTAGAAAAGAGAAGTCCAATTATGTTTGTGTGTCTGTAAATACTTGTATAATTGTACTCATTCATATATTGTATATATGTAAAGTGCTCAATGAAACAATTTTGTATTATAACAGTGTACAGTGTTGGTAATTTTCTTAGAAGGGTGATTATTCATAGAACTGTAATTATAGTTTAATAGTTACAATAAAATATTGTTGTGTCTCTCATTTAAAAATATATGCAATTAACTTTCCTGGACATGTTCATTGCACTATAATCAAATTTAATTCATAATTTAAAGGCAAGACATATGAAATAGTAAAAGTATCTTCAGAGTTTTAGAAAATATATAACCAAGTCTTGTTATTTGGATATTCTAATACCACCCTCTTTTAAAAAGGAGGTGAAATTTAAGGCCTGTCCAATAAGAGAAAAACCCAAAGTACTTGTGAGCAGAGGTTCTCCACATAGTCCTTGTGAGGCCTGCCAAAGTAAACTGAATATTTTTAAGGAAAGGAAACCATTTAGTAACATTAGCAAAATATTCCCCAATGAGGATCTATAGAGTGAGGCAAATTGCTTCTGGCAAGAGGTTTAGTTAATGACAACTTAGAAAATTTTAAGATGTAAGCTCATAACACAGAGAAAGCATTTAGATAGAATTATCTAAATGCATGCTGCATTGTGAATGTGTTATGAAAACACTTTTACACCCTGAAAAGAATAGTAGTTTATTAATATTCATAATGTATTTTGAAAGCACATGTAACAATTACATTCTGAAAACTCAATGTTAAGTAAAAATGTCTTTTTTTCTTTACAATATTTAGAATATTATAAGAGAATAAAATCATCTGGAACACTGGTCCTTCCTTTTTTGCATTTATGCAACTCCTTTCCCAACCTACCCTACATGTAACCCACACCAATCCTTTGTGTTTAACTACACAGTCCTAAAAGGTGCTTTTCAAAAAATAATTAGAACTTGCACACTACCTCCTATTAATAATTACACAATTTTCCATTTTAAAAATATTCACCGAAGTTATTAGTTGTTCTTGTTCTCTCATGACAACTTTCTAAAAAAAGAAAAGTAACAATCTTTGGTTGTAAGTGAAGCTGCATTCATCATCTCTTCATGCCTGTGTTTTCAGTGTTGTGTGCAATGCACTGTGCCAGGTGCTAGGGACACCACAGGCACAGGCACAGTCCCTTCTTTCAGGGAACACACATTGTTGTGGAGAGGCCATCAAAGTAAGTTAGATCATTGAAAATTACGATAAATCCTATGAAGGAAATAAATTGGGTGATAAAGGCATTGGATGTATCAATTGATATATTGAGAGACAAATTTGGAAGGGTACAAAGAAACAGTATCTTTCCGTATTGGAGTACAGTTTTAGTTTTACTTATTGGACCTCTGAAAATAATAGAGAATGATGACAGTAAAATAGAATTTATGATATTTTATATATAATCATAAAACTTACTTTGTTAGCTTTCTCCTTGTTCCTGAGTTTAGATTGTTTCCTATAGAAACTGGTCATTCTTAAAGATTGTGTTGGGTACAGACTGATATATTATACTGTATTATATGTTGAGGGATTGTTTTAAGTATTTTTTATTAGTATATGTTTGTGACATAGTATATGTCACATAGTATATGTTTGTGACATAATTACATTCATCTTGAAGGAACTGGTATGTAAGATCTTAATAATTTTGAGGGGGTTTATAAAAGGTTTTATATTAAAGTAAAAAAAAAAAATCTGGCTGAGAGGATATTTTTATCTCAAAATTCCAGGCTCTATTTTTCAGTCGCCTAATAAAATGCCAGAAAGTTTTAGAGGAAAGGTATAAACTATGACAAACTCAGTTAAATATTAATGCATCATCTACTCATGCCAAGCCCATGCCAAGTACTAGGGTCCAAAATGATAAAACATAATTCCAGGGCGGGTGAGATGGCTCAGCGGCATAAACGCCTGCCTGGCAAGCGCGAGGGCCCGAGTTTGACTCCCGGAACCCACATACGAAAAAAGGGGCCGGTGATATCGCTCAGCGGCACAGGCGCCTGCTGGCGCGTGAGGGCCTGAGGTCGACCCCCGGTACCCACAAAAAAAAAAAAAAGCAAAAACAAGAACATAATTCCAGTCCTCACAAAACGTAGTCAGATGGGCTAGACATAAATTCACAAAAGCTGAAGTGCTCCAACTGAGTTATACTCAGAGATGTATCAGAGCACTTAGCCTATTGTGCAGCTTTAAAGGTGACCTGGAAAAGACAGGTAGGAGTATAAAAGATGGGAGAAGTTTATTCTAGACAAAAGAACAACATGAACAAAACCCAGAGGGGTGAAGCAGCTCAGCGCGGGCAGTGAGGTGGCACAGGCGCCAGGCGCAGTCTGAAGCGGAGCGGCGGGAGGGGGCGGGAGGGGGCGGGAGAGGAGCTCCTGGCGATTCTGCTGCAGTGCTAACAGCCTGCGCTTGCCTGCAGTCTCGCTGCCTGGAGGGGGCAGGTCGAGTTGTGTTAGCTATCCCGAACTCACACAGTAGATGGGACTTCTCCAGCATAGTTTCCTTTTACATTTGTATACCTCACGATTCCTGCTTCAGAGAAATGTACACACGTGATTTAAACCCTGATGACTAGGGAAGCTCCAAGGTGAGGCAGGAGGGAGGAACTTCCACAGCTCCTAAACCGACATCGCTGTGTTTACCCAGGAGTTATTTTGAAACAAAATATTTTGATCACTACTTTCCTAGTTTAATTCAGAAAGAAGCAAGTCTTTGAAGCTTGGAACAAAGTCAGAAGAACATCTGATGAAGTATTTTGGAAATACTTGCAGCATAGGTGAAATAGGATAATAAAGCACCCAATGAAAACAACTTCAAATATGAATAAACATCCCTAAGTTCAAGTTACGTACTTGAAGTAAGAATAAATTTCTTGTTTCAAAAACAGTTTAATGAATTGCTATAGTGATCCCCTTTAGACCCCATGTCTGCTTGTTTTCTTACCCCTCTTCTCTGAAGTGAGAACTGAGAAGCCTAATGACAAATTGCAAAATAAATTGTAAATAAAAATAAAAAATAACATTGATTTTTTTCTGAAATTTAAAATATGCTTTTTCTCGATGTATTGAGATAGATCCTTTGGGTTTTCTCCTCCATCTGCTAATGCATCATAGTATAGTGATAGACTTACTGGTGTTTATCCATCCCATCAGGTGTTGGAACAATGCAAATAAGAGGGATTGAAGTGATGTAGAAAGTTTGCTAAAACCTACTTAGATCGTTTTGTGTTGGGCTTTCCTTACAATGCTTTTTAATATTTTTATCCTTTCTAGAAAATTATCCACATCATGTGTTTTAGATTTATTGCCAAAAGTTACATATAGCGGGTTTTTTTCATTAAAGCATTCATGTTCCTTTTGTAGTTACTTCCTCTTTTCCTTGTTTCCTAGATTTTCTGTCATTGCATCTCTCTCGTTGCATAGACATCTTTCATCCCTTCCTTCTCCTTCTTCGCTAATGGTTTGTCTTAAAACTTTTAGTCTGTTCAGAAAACGTTTTATTTTGTTCTATTAATTTACTTTTTTTTTTCTATTTTATTTATATTGTTCTGGGACAATCTGATATAAGAGAATCAGCTACCTTAGATAAGATGTGCCATGAGGCCAAAGAAAGAGACAGGCAAACCCAAGATTGCATAGAGTGCAGTTTTTTGGGGATTAGTGCCAGAAATGTAGTCAAGGGTGGCAGCAACATCAGTGGATCCCCACGATTTTGAGTCAGAGAGTAGGGGGCCTATGGTCAGGACAAAAGTAACTCATTCAGGCTGGAATGTACCTGAGTTATTCTTAACCTGATATCGAAGACGTCAGGCACATCCCTAGCACTAATGGCAACAGGGTTGCCTTGTAAACTCCACATACCACTCTAATGGCTTTGTTTATCTATAATGTGCTGGGGACCTGTGCAGGGAAACAAACTGATGTTACTCAGGGCAGTAATGGTAGTGTGGCTGAAGATGGTTATAATCAGGTCAAGCTGGATTTCTAAAACTATGTTTTGTCTTCATTATATTCATCTTTCTATTCAATTCCATTTACTCATGTCTGTTTCTCAACTTCTTGATTTGAATTTTTATTTAAGAGTCTTCTAGGCATATAAAGATATTATTCTACTGTTTCCTGTGGATTTTGACACATATTGCTTTTGTTTCATTCAATTTTAAATATTGTGTGATTTCCTCTATAACTCATGATTATTTAGGTGGTGCATGTTTAAGCTTTCAAACAGAAGGATTTTATTTTCACCTGTTTTTTGCACTGTTGATTTCTGTTAATTTTTTTGTTAGAAATGTGTGATCTGTATAATATCGTAAGTCATTTGAAATTTAGCATTTGTCTTGGGTCCTATTTCCCTTTAAATATTTAAAGATCCTTCATGTGTCCTTGGAAAGAGAACAGGTTCTCTGTTTGTGGAAAGCCAACATAGATACTAAATTTTTTTGTATTTTTGTCATTCCAGTGTTTTGTATTCTTAATACTTTACCTCTTCTAATAAATAATGAGAAAAGCATTATATATTAATTTTAGATTTGTCATTTTCTTCTTCTGCTTAAAGTTTTTTCTTCATGTGTCTTTAAAATATACTGCATACCATCTGCGTACATACATATTCATGATTGTTTAAATTTCGGGTTGAATTCCTGTTTATTATTATGAACTTTAGGTTTAAAGCATGTCGTATGTATTATTTCTATACCAGCTTTATTTTTGTTGGATTCATGTAGCATATGATTTTCTACCTTCTATTTTCATTCTTTTGTTGTATTTTACTGAAGCAATAGAGGAATAAATAAAAGATGATTCATGAGTGGGAGAACATCGGTATGGGAGTATCTTTACAAAGAGAAGGGAAAATCTAGGACTCTGGGGAAGAGGGAGGTAAGTTTAACTGCAGACATATTTAATATGAGAAAGAGGTTAAAAAAATCACCTGAGTCACTTTTTACTGAGGAAGGAGCAGAGAATAAGCATGAGCAGACAGGATCATTGTCAGGAGAGCACCTGGGGCTGTGGTATGGCTTCTCTAGTACACTTGGGCCCTGAGTTCATCCCTAGCTCTGCCCTTTTGCGGCTCGGCACCCCCCCCCCCCCCAGAGAGACCGAGACCGAAAGAGTGCCCTGAGAGAACAAGGATGAGGCTTCAATTTTATTTTGAATGCACTTGCAGTGTTTTTGATTCTGTATATTCATTTGATAGCATCCTCTGGCCTACAAAAGTAGGGGACATAGACTTGATGTAGGGACTAGTTCAAGTTACATGGAGTGTCCTCCTGTTGATGAGAAGACACGTCCTATTGGGGTGGAGGCAATGTTCCTCTAAGGTGGACGGTTTGGGTTGTACTGTGAATGCTGCTAATTAGGAGGGCAACCTGGATTCTTACTCCAACTGTGCTCTGAACCAGTTGTATGCCTTGAGGCATACTCTCACCTTTCCCCTGAATTAGAAAAAGGATGAGCTTAATTACCTCCAAAGTTCTTTCAGTTTTCAGATATTGAGAGTATATGAAATAGAGTTGAGTGGTTAAAGGTTCAAGTGAAAGCAAGTGATGGGTGAGAAGATACATATGGTGCTTGAAATAAAGGTTTACCTCCTAACTCTAAAATAAAACTGTGAACCGTCATATATCTCTGATTGTATTTGTAGAGCCTCTTATTTTCACTATTCACTTACAAATCTAATTTCATTTTACCTATATAAAATATCAGTTCTTAGAGATCTCAGTGAACAACTACATTTATATGTGAGCTAGCGAGAACATTGAATTTCAAGTCTAATTCCAGTTGTGCCTCTGTGAATGTCCTTGAGCAAGAAGATAAGCTCTTTTTTAGCCTTATTTTCTCATCTGTAAAATGAGGGAGTTTGGACTTTGTGTGGAACCACCTCAGTTTTTCTTTTAGATCAGAAAAGCATGATAATTATTATCAAGACATCTGACATAATCTTTTAGATTATCCCATGTAGACAAGATATAGTAAATAGGTGACAGTACTCTGGTGAATTTGTAGTTTGGAAGTATCTGATGAGATGACACAGAACTCAGTTAAAAGTACGGTCTTTTTCACCATTTCAGCAATGCCATGGCTGGGGATATAGCTCAGTGGCACAGTGCCTGCCTGGCAAGCATGAGGTGGTGAGTTTGATTCCCGGTACCAAAAAACAAAACAAAACAAAACAAAAAAATGCCATGCATAAATGTATCAATGGCTTGCTGATCCACTGACCAGTATTTTGGATATAGAGTTAGGGTCAGCAGTGATCTCAGCGGGCCACAATGAAGAGCCAAATATGACAAGAGGAAGCATCATGATTCCTCTAGCACGCTCCTCAGTTGGGCCAGCTAGTACACTGCACAAGGACGGGAGGCAGGGCTTCCTCTAATCTTGCCTCCATTGCTTTCTGTGTGATATAGGGTCCACTGTAAAAAAATAAAAGAATATAGCAAATCAGCTCTTTCCCACCTTGTCATGCTGCTTCATTCTCCAGTGTCAACCAGTATTACTGTGCTTTTACGTGTGCTTTTCCAGAAAATTTTTATGCCAACATAAGCAAAGTGTTTATATATTTCCTCTTTCCCCATTTAATGAAAATGAGAGCATATTATTTGTACTGTTTTAAACGATGTTTCTTTTCTCATGTTTTTGTTGGAGTTTTCCCAAGTTAGTAGGACCATTTCTCGGAAGTTTCTGCACAGTATTACTTTGCAGGGACGCACCGTAGTCACTGAAGGGGTCTTCTGTGGTATTTGCCTCTTCTCAGCCTCGATTGTGAGCAATGCTATGATCACTGACTGCTCAATAGTTTTATCGGGGGATAAATTCTTAGAAGTGGTATTGCTAGGTCCAAGGGGAATTCTACATTCTAGTGTTAGTATTGTCGTCTTTCACCTCTTGTTTCATATAATCTTAATAGCTAGAATAAGATCTAGGTATCATCAAATTCAGTGATTCTGAGAGTGTGGTCTGTGAGCCAGGAATAGCAGCAGTATCATTTGAGAATTCATAAGAATCTCTATCCCCCACCCCCAAATCAGAGCCTCTGGTGACTTTGGCAATCTGTGCTAACAGTTGCTTTTACATGTGAGGAAACTGTCACCAGAGAGATACAGTAACTTGCCAAAAGTGTACAGTTACTGGTGCCCTCTTTCACATTTCTGAAGCTCTAACTTGCTTTTTTTTTTTTTTATCTTGTTCTAATTGTCTCTTTTAAAAAGACATCTTCCAAAAAGCATAAAAAGATATTTTCCTTTCAAAATGACCAATATTGAAAATAGGTCATTGGGTGGATACAGGCCCATGCCTGTAATCCCAACAATTCTGAGAGGCTGGGGCAAGCAGGATTGCAAGCTCGGGTTCCACCTGGGCAACTTAGCAAGACTCTTGTCTCAAAAGAGAAAAGGGGCTGGGGTTGTACTTTAGTGGTAGAGTCCTCCTGGGTTCGGCCCCCCCGACCCCATTTGGTTCTTTTTCCATTTATTCATTTCAATTCCTTGTTCGTTTGGTGTTTGTTTCGGGGCATAATAAATTAAATAAGTATTGTTTTGAAATTTTCATAACAGCTTTTTAGATTCAGCTAACTTTCTTAAACCCATAAATTGACTCCCTGTTATTTTACACGCAGGAATCATTTTTGTTGTCGCAAGTGTTGCCTTCCGACTTTTTTACATTCCTTTCCAGATTCCTGTCTAGAATTTCCAAACTGCATGTTGCTATTAACTAAATCTACTTCCTGCCCTGCACCTCCCTCTGAAACCCTGTGTTCATTTGTTCTTATCTTTCTGAAGCATTCATTTGTAAATTCTACATTGAAGAAATCATTACACTTTAGCCTCCCTATGACATTTTGTTTTTATTTCTGTTTCTGTATTTGTGCCTGGCTTTGTTTTATTCATATGCTTTTATATCAGTCTGTAGTATATATGCTGCTTTGGAGCAAAGACCATATTTCACTTTATGTCACTTTAGCTCTTTGCACCATTGTTTGCACTAGTTGATAGAAAAATGTTGGTTGCATTTATTCTCATGCACAGTTGGAATCAGTGTTAAGAGAGAACATTTTTGTGGCTACACTCTACATGTGTAACTCCCACCAGTTTCTTACAAATAAACAAACCATTTATTACATGGGGTAGTAGGCGTGAATAAGGACTAGTCGACCTAACCCCTTGGCTGAAATTTACAACTGAAAACCAATCCACAATCAGTAAAACTGCATTTTGTTTCTGTTACTTGCTGTGAATGTTGTGTGTTGAATATAATGTATTTTTGTCGTTTTCATGTTGGACATATTTTTGCTATTGATATTTATAACTGTATATATTTAAATTATGTGTATGTGTTTTATACCTGTGTATGTTTAAATTATGTGTACATTTCACTCTTTGTTAACTTGAAACTTAGAAGTATGGTGTCAAGGATAATTTTAAAATTCTTATAAAATTTTAGTCACTATTTTGTTTTATTGTGCTGAGCAACCAAGTACCAAGACCATGTTTTCTACTAAAGAAAGTTCACATTCTAATAAAGTAAAAAATGTTGTGTTTTAAAACTTAGTTGTTGAGGAAGAACGTATATATGCTTCACTGTGCGATAGTCTCATTTTAATCATTTTAATTTTAATTTTTCCTTAAGCATTAATTTCACAATTGAAACAAAGTTTATTTTTTGAGTAGTAATAAAAGTAGACTTTATAATATTTTAGAGAACTTTTTATTTATTTTTGGGTTTTTAATAATTAAGTTTATTGGTACAGTTTAGATATGCATAAGGATCACATTCATTGTAGGGAATTTGTACCTGTACATTGTATATCTTAGTTCCTCTTTTTTTTTTTTTCCCATTCCCCTCCCCTCTCTTCATTCTTCTGCCCTCCTTATTTACAAAGCTTTGTTACGTTTTATCCTTTTTTCCCCCTCATTTTCTTCGTTTCCCTTCTACCCCCCATTCCCCTTTCCCTTTGCACAATTATTTCTTACTTCACAATATCTATTATACATTTTGGTTCTTATTTACACTTTCAGTTTCTCACACCAGAGAGACAATATTTACACATACGTGTCTCATTTATTTCACTTATGAGTATGGTCTCAAAGTCCATCCATTTAGCTGTAAATGTCTCAAGAAGTACAAACAGCAAATAAATACATGAAAAAATGTTCAACATTACTGATCATTCAAGAGATACAAAATTAAAATAACGCAGAGATTCCATCTCCAGAAAGAATGGCTATTATCAAGAAATCAACCAATTACAAATGGTGGTGGGGTTGTTGGGGAAAAGGAACCCTTCTCCACTGTTGGTGGGAGTGTAGACTGGTGCAAACACTGTGGAAATCAGAGATTCCTCAAAACACTTGGACTAGAGGTTCTATTTGACCTAGCTGTTCCTCTTCTTGGTATCTTCCCGAAAGAATTAAAAGCATCATACCACAGTGTTATATGAAAACTCATGTTTATAGCAGCACAGTTTGTAATAGCTAAATCTTGGAAACAATCCAAATGCCCATCAACTGACAAATGGATTTTTTGTTTTTTTGAGACAGGGTCTCGCTATGTAGTTCAGCCTGGCCTTGAACTCACTGTGTAGCCCAGGCTGGCCTCAAACTCCTGGCAATCCTCCTTCCTCAGCCTCCCAAGTACTGGGGTTACAGGCATGCATCACCATACCCCGGCTTAGAGAACTTTGAAACAGAAGAACATCTTAGAGATGACTTTTTAAATGGTGCTTGCCTGGCCTTGTTTAGTAATATGCGTTTGTTTCATCAGGCAAATGTGCTTTCGAGCTGTTTTGAGGCATGAGGATGTGCTATAGTTGTCCTTAGGCCAAAGTTAACAAATTGGAGAGAATGTACCACTGTAATAACTTTGAAATGATTCTTCTCCATGATGCCTCATTTTTATCAGTTTTAGCTATTTATTTGTGTAGAAAATAGGAAAGTGGAATGCGTCAGTAAACTTTTGTGATCAGAGGCCAATTTTAAAAACGAAATACCAATTAACAGTCCATTTAGAAACTATATTATGTTAACAATTATATATTGGGAATTTATGTATACAGCAGTGTCATTCATTACTATTTTTAGAGCAGTTTTTTTTTTTCAGTTTTTATGAGTACATGTTTGTAGTACATAATGATTACATTCTTCGTGAGGAGTTGGTGTGTGGACATAACACATCTCAATTCTTTTTTCATTCCTTTTCCTTCCTCTTCTTTACCCTCTTTCTATCTCTTGATACCCTGCCCATTTGAAAAAGATCTATCTCCCTACTTCTGTTATCTTTTATTTTGCTCTTTATTTATATTTTGGGTTTCTCATATAAGAAACACCATGCAATATTTAAGCTTGCATGTCTGATTTATTTCACTTAATGTTATGGTCTCAAGGTGTGTGCATTTTTCTACAAGTGACTCATATTTACCCTTCTTAATGGCAGGGTAGTACTCCATTGTGTATAAATACCACAGGTGCATTCAGTTATCTGATCTTTTTTTTTGTGGTTACCGGGGGTCGAACTCAGGACCTCGCGCACCAGCAGGTGCCCATGCTGCTGAGTGATATCACCGGCCCTTTTCTTGTGTGTGAGTACTGGGAGTCGAACTCAGGAACTCGCGCACCAGCAGGCGCCTGTGCCGCTGAGCGATATCACTGGCCCCAGTTATCTGATCTTTGATAGAAGGTCCAGAAACATACACTGGAGGAAACATAGCCTTTTTAATAAATGGCACTGGGAAAAATCAGGCTATCCATATGCATAAGATTGAATCTTGATCCATATATCTCACCGTGTACTAAAATAAAATCAAAATAGATCAACAGTTTTAACCTTATTATAATGCTTTAATCTTGTGAATTTGGTGTTATTGTATTAAATCAGATATAAAGCAAAATCTGTTTTGTCATTGTTCCTAGAATCTGTTAAAAGCCATTTGAGACTCATCTCTGGAGTTACCTTTTTATCTTGTTCATAAACCACTTTTTTTTAAATAAGACTTTTGAATTTAGTTTCCTTATTTATTTGGCTTAACACAGTTTCCACTATTTGCCATGTACTGGGCACTGAGAAAGTAGAAAAATTTAGTGATTTTCTTTTTGTTGTGAGGAGTATAGGATAAAATAGGAAGCATTCTATACAGTACTTTCAAAAGTTCAAAATGCATCATACTTAGTTTTTCAGACTTATCTGGCAACTTTAGTTTGCTAAGAAATGATTTTGTTATTTATTTATGTAAAGTCAACCAGAAGATTTTGTTTTGTTTTTCCCCACCGTTGATTAGAGGTCAGCTTTGCCAGACGGCTGGTAAGGGAGAGCCATATCTCATCTGTAGCTTCTGTTTCTCGACCTGTTTCCTACCTCAGTGTACAATCTCATTCTTCTTTTTTAGTGAGCATCTGTCTTGTGCTTTCACATTCTTTCTTCATGGAGAAAGTAATGTGTGCACCAGTGTGGAGATTGCCCAGCACCAGCCCATCTATTTGATCAATGAGGAGCACATACACATGGCTCAGTCTTCACCTGCACCATTTCAAGGTGAGTGAATGGCACTGTTCCTGCTCGCTGCCCCACTGCCACCACCAAACGGATAGCAACCTTCCCCAGTCAGGCTTGCAGGGTGACGTGGTGTCTGAAATGGATATCTTAAAGGTAAGCAGAAGGGTCAGTTTTTGAAGAAGAAAGGAACAACTACCATTTCACAGGTAAGCAGTAATAGCTTCTTATTTGTGGAAACTTATCACATACAACATGCATGGTCTTATGTGGTGAGTGTATTGAAGCATCAGATGCACGTGATTTCCTTCCTTATTTCTCAGAAATAATCCTGAGAAATATTTGAAAAATATAATACAGTGAGTAATTAACAAATTATATAAATGAAAAGTTTCATCATTATGTTAATTAATGACTTATAGAGGGTTATTGTTAAAACTTAGAATTTGAAATTTCAACCAAAATTATTAATTTCTACAGTAGGTAGTATATTCTATATTAATATTTTTATTATTTTCTTGTGATTATATACCATACTGTTAATAAATGTTTGATTATAATTTTATTTAGTACATTTGTATTTTCATTGATTCTCATTTTTACCATCTAGATATCCCAAAATAACTTCATGCCCTTTGATCTGACTGAGCATTCTAAATCTTTATTTTTGTCTTTGGAATTCAGAATTTTCTGTTAGTAATTGTTTTTAAATGTTATAATATTGAACCATATGGAAAAATCTTTTTTAGTTTAGTCTAATATATTATTAGTGAGATATCTGGTTGAAATAGTCTTAGTATATTACACAGATCATAATTTTTAAAACATTGACACTTTAATAGACTTAAATAAAATATTTAATTGCCACAGCAGCCTGTCATATGAATATTTGGCCTACATTTTATTTTATTATTTATTTTTGGTTTTCTACATAGTATTTTGATTTTTTAAAAACCTCCCCCCTGTACTGGGGATGGAACCTAGGGACACTTTATCTGCGCTATATCCCCAGCCCTTTTTTAATTTATTTTTTTTATTTTTGAGACAGAGTCTTCTTAAACTGCTCAGACTGGTCTCGGAGTTGTGATCCTCCTGCCTCATCCTCTTGAGCTACTGGGAATTCAGGCATGGACCACATTATTCTGATTTAATTTGATGAAAGAATCAATTTGTTGCCCTAAAGATAATTAAGCCTTTTTTTTTTTTAAGGTAAAAAGGAACATTGAATCCTCATTTAACTGTGCCCTAATTATTACCTAAAACCCTTTTGCCCCCAACAGAGGAACTTTATCATTCTGAAAAGTGTCCTTTTTTTAATGTATGAACTACTGTAAAATTCAAAACAACCCAATTCTCAAGATACATTTTTACAAATTGTACTGTACATGCTATTATGGAGTATCAGTAGTAATTAAAATTCTCTGTTTCCTTGGGTAGCAAAGTTTAGAAGATCATCTAACTTTAGGGCTGGTGAGATAGCTCAGTGGCATAAGTGCTTGCCTGGCAAGCACGAGGTCCTGAGTTCGACTCCTGATACCCACATAAAGGAAAAAAAGGGCCAGTGATATCGCTCAGTGGTATAAGCGCCTGCTGGCAAGCGCGAGGTCCTGAGTTTGACTCCTGGTACCCACATTAAAAAAAAAAAAAAAAAGATGATCATCTGACTTTATCTTAGACTTCTATCACTTAAAATAAAAACATTGGGCTGGAGAGTTAGCTCAGTGGCATAAGCGCCTGCCTGGCAAGCGTGAGGTCCTGAGTTCGACTCCTGGTGCCCACATACGAGAAAAGGGCTGGTGATATCGCTCAGCAGCACGGGTGCCTGCTGGCACGCGAGGTCCTGAGGTTGACCCCCAGTACCCACAAAAAAAATAAAAAATAAAAACATTTATTTATGGTAATAATAGAATAAATTATTGGTTGTAAGGAAAGAGAAGAGACCTTTCAAATTTTTTAAATAAGGAAAGGTAATACTAGGAATACTAGAACAGCAGAAAGACTCCATGAACTGTGTGATGTTTACAGCTACCTATCTCTTGATGGATATGATGTATCATCCAACTGTTAGAAAAAATGACAAGTTAACAAAAAAGGACATCCCACCTAATAACTATGCAGACTTTTTTCTAAAAATTAAGGTTAAGAAAAAAGTGACCTTTGTCCTCAGAAAAGAATTATTGGAGAGGTTGAGATACTTGAGGCTAAGAGGCTGGGCTATTGACAGCCATATGTTAGCTATATGTTTGTGTCCTAACTTAGTAAAAATGACATCAAGGTCAAGAACTGAAAGAAAGTAGAAGGGCTTTTATTTTCTTACTTTGAGTTAAATAAGTTTTACCTGGAGTTGTTTCATCAGTAGACCTCCAAAACAATCCTAACTAAAATAATAAATAAGTATATGTTCAAGGTATGTACATTAAGACATTTCTTCTGTTAGAAGTTGTATTTGTGCTATATTATTCATTGATTACTACAGGTATTTAAGAAGTCTCAGGAACCACAGGCAGAATGTTCTAGGTAGATGTAGGATATATGTATTGACTTTCATTTGTTATGGAAGATCCCGTGTTCACACTATATAAACTAAGGGGATATGTATAGGTTTTAATGTGTAGATAGTATATATATTGTGTATTACTATAGTTGATAGTGTAATACTATCCCTATTGATTTCCTTCAAAAATTGATGGGACTTGAGAGGCATATAGATAATAAGTACTAAAATAGAACTTTAAAAATCATACTTTAAAAAACATTAGGAAATACAGAGCAATGTGCATTAAGCAGGGCTGTGCTCTAACCCAGTGGTGGCAAACTTAACGGCACACGTGCTGCAGCCAGCTGTTTGTTATCACTGAAAGCTCTAAAAGGTTTGCCATCACTGCTCTAGCCTAAAATTACCATGTATGTAGTATCGTGTATAAGTAGGAATTATTCCTCTAATGTGGAGCATAATGTTTGTCTTCCCCTCTGTAGTACTGGTAAGTCCTTATGGCTTAAACGGCACACTGACAGGCCAGGCATACAAGATGTCAGACCCAGCCACCCGCAAGTTGATTGAAGAATGGCAGTATTTCTACCCGATGGTGCTAAAAAAGAAAGAGGAATCAAAAGAGGAAGAGGAATTGGGATACGATGATGATTTCCCTGTGGCAGTTGAAGTAATTGTTGGTAAGAGAAAATATTTTGCCCAGAGAACTTCATTCTGTTTTCATCTTCCTTAATTTAAAAGATAATCATTCAGAATCATCAGAAACAATCTCCATAATTTTCCCATCTTATTTTTTTGACACAGCAGTATATTCCGAGTAGTTATCTTGCCTGAAGCACCAGTGGTCCCTGTATTCCAAATGCTTTTATTGTCATGTTGGAACACATGTTCAAACCGCTGTTAACTTAGAGAAGAATGAAACATAGCACTTTCGGCAGCACTTCATTTGCTGTTGAGCTTTGACCCTGACCATGGGAATAATGAAGTTGGCAGTCCTGTGTGAACTCATTCTCAGGCCTGGCACTCCTCTTGCTCTTTCCTTACAGGTGGTGTTCGGATGGTCTACCCATCAGCTTTTGTTTTGATCTCTCAGAATGACATCCCAGTTCCTCAGAGTGTTGCCAGTGCTGGAGGCCATATCACCGTTGGGCAGCAGGGCCTTGGCAGTGTGAAGGACCCAAGTAACTGTGGGATGCCTCTCACCCCTCCCACCTCTCCTGAACAGGCTGTCATTGGTGAGTACAATCAAGGAGTGGCCTGGGTGGAGGAGATCCCAGAAAGCCATGTAATTCCACTGTCCTGGAACAGGTGAGCAACCTGGAAAAATTCCTGGTGGAAGAGAGAGGTCATAGAGTAACCTAGGGATTTTACAGAATGAAGAAAGAACATTATAAATAAGCAAAATTTGTGTGTTTCATAATTTTAATTGTGCTCATACCTATATTAGTTTTTACTCTACTTGAACTGTCTCGTTACTTACAAGTTTTGCACACACATTGCCCTTTTACGTGTATGTCCGTATTTACACACACAGAGACAGTATGTAAGTTTTACACTTGTGTCCATATTTATACACATGGGAAACAGTACGTAAGTTGCCCTTAAAAACAGAAACAAAAACAAGTGGAGAACCGTAAACCAGAAAATGGTCGAAGTGTTTGCCTAAATGATTATTGCTAACCAAGGACACATCTTAGATAATTCTGTTCTTATTTTAAAGTTAATAGTAGCAGCTAGGAGCTATAAGTTAGTACTTTGTCCTGTTAGTAATCATTATTATAATGGATAATATGTGAAAATTTTGACAGTTTCAGTAGTCTTCCTTCATGGAAAAATACAGATATTGTTTAAGTTGGGAGTATTTTCGCCTTCTTTGTTGAGTAGTGTATTTCCTATATTAACTTTTTGTTGTTATTGTAGTTGACCTCATTGTAATTGGAAATCTTATCACTAAGGAAAGTGCACTCATCATATTTGAGCTGAAATGAGATTGTTTATGGACATTAAATGTGGGCCATGTTGGCAGGAACATCAGAGTAAATAAAATGTTGGCTAAATTTGGCTAAATCTCGGCTAAACTTTGAAAACAAACAGTCTAACATAACATACGCTTGCATGGTCATTTATGTGAGAATTAAATAAGATACTGTTTCAGAGTTTCTAGCGTGCTGCTTGTCACATAGCGGGTATTCAAAAAATGTTCATGGTTGAAGAACATATTGGGGACAAGTGTAGACTTTGTGATTCAAAGAGTTAGTTTTAAAACCTGGCTGTACCTTTCACAATGTGAATGACCTTATTGAACTCTCATATTTTTTTCTGAACCTGTTTCCTTTTCTGTTAAATACATAACTTACAGGGTTGTTACGAGAATTAGGTAGTATACATGAAAGTTCTTGGTAAATAATACAGTAATATACAAATTGTAATTTTAAAAGTTTAGAGCAGTAGTCAAAACTCCAGTTTCAGCACGCATTATTAAGTCATTTGGAAGGAGTCACTCAGATGCTGTATGAAAGACAGAGAAAGAGACCACACGGAGTCTGTTTTAAAAAATCATGTAGTTCCTGACTTGGTGAATAAAATGTACAGTTGGCTCTGTTGTGTCCATAGGTCACTCATCCGTGGATTCAACCAACTTCAGATCAAAAATATTCAAGAAAAAACAGTTGCATCTGTACTGAACATATATCAACTTTTTTCCTTGTCAGTGTTCCCTGTAGAATACAGTATAATTCCTGTTTATGCAGTAGTTACATTGCGTTACATGTTACAATACTCTAGAGATAATTTAAATATGCAGCAGGATGTGATAGGTTATGTGCAAACACTTCATCATTTTATGTAAAGGACTTGAGCACCCATTAATTTTTGTTATTTGTGGTGTGTCCTGGAACCAATCCCGGACAGATAGCAAGAGATGACTGCATGTCCAGGGCTAATGCAGTGGAGCAAAGAATTTGGATGATTCCTTCTGAAGGGGTTTTGCCATCAATATTTGTTACAGTTACTTTAAAAAAGAAAAAAATACTTTCACTACCTTTTGCAGTAATGATCACAGAGAAGATCTATTAATAAAAATATTTAAACTACTGGTATCTTGAAAGTTTTCATTTTAGGGTTTGGATTTTTAACAGTTGTACTACATTATTAAGTTTTTATCTTTTTTGGTTGTATCTGTTTGTTTGCTGGGTACTTAGTGAAATTTGTAAGGCCTGCTGTGTACATGATGCCTTGATTTCTTTTCTTTTTTTTTTTTTTTTTTTTTTTTTTGTGGGTACCGGGAGTCGACCTCAGGACCTCATGCGCCAGCAGGTGCCCGTGCCGCTGAGCGATATTATCAGCCCTTTTTTTTTCGTATGTGGGTTCCGGAAGTCAAACTCGGGCCCTTGCGCTTGCCAGGCAGGCGCTTACGCCACTGAGCCATCTCACTGGCATGCCTTGATTTCTGATCAGTTCAGAACTCTAAATTTCACAACTGTAAACTGAGAGGTTTTGTTTTTGGTGGGTTTCATTGTGGATCTCATTACTCTAGATGTTCTAATTCCCTCTCCCTTAACTCTGTGTATGGTATTGTGTTAGGCCTTAGATAAAAAAATCCCCTGATGTGGCCTCATTTTCTAAAATAAACGGAGTAAAAGGTTGTGGTATCTGTATAGTAAAATGAATTTGCCCAAATTTTCAGATCATGGAATATTGAGTTACAGTTTAGGACTCGTAAGGAAAGACTCCTGGTCAGCCTTGTCATTCTAGCATTGAACATTGCCATGCTTTCCTAGATCAGTAACAGAGTGGATAGCTTTGTCCCCTAAATGGTGGGCCACGAGTCTCCTAGATTATCAGTGAGCCTGGGCAGGGCAAATAGTTTTGGTGAAATTACTCATACCTTATCTGGAGAGGTACACCTACTTGCCTGTTATGTTTGATATATGGAGGTAATTGGAGGTAACAACATTCAATATGCATTTAACAGCTTGGAGTATAAGTGTTGTTTAAGTCCATGTAAGATAGCACGCACATTTTAGTTCAGTCATTAAATGCTACTGAGAAGCATTAACCCAGCTTTAATCAGCAAAGCCTCTGTGGCTTGTGTTCCTTTGTCTTCTCTGTTTTGGATCATAAATTACTCCCTTTTGATACCACAAGCACATGATCTCTTTAGGTGTTTTGTAGCATGTTTGGGGAAGAAAGGCTTGTTATATACTTCTGCTTCTTTACTTTGCCTGTTTTTTTTCATAGGCATTTGAAAACCAATTATAAAGTTGAAATGAATTATTTTGCATGATGAACCAAATCAGAAAACTTTTAAAATAAAACATAGAATGAAGGACCAAGTTTCTTGTCTTCTTTATCTCATTTGTCCTATAACAGTACTTTTCTGGGGGAAGAAGAAGTCTTTAGTTCTTTTTTTTTTTTTTTTTTTTTTTTTGTGGGTACTGGGGATGGAACGCAGGACCTTGCGCTTGCCAGGCAGGCTCTTATGCCACTGAGCTAGCTCACTGGCCCTTTCATTCTTAAGAATGCAGGTCTTTAGGTTTTCTTTTTAAAAACAGAAGTAGGCCTAACCATTCCGTCCAATTAATGACTGTTGCACTGATAGGAAGAATACTTAGTTTGTGTTATATGGTTACTTCCTTTTTCAGATAAGAGTAGAGATTTTCCAGAGTGCTTAAATGACTGTTTTGGTCAACATGTTTTGCACCATTGTTCTATTGTGAACAAAACTCATGTTTATTAAATCAAACAGATGAAAGTAATTGAATCAGAGTTTAATGTTGGAAAGTGACTTTAGTATTTGTCTTGTAGGAGATAGAAGTAATAACCAGTAGTATCATCAGTGATCATAGTGAATATTGTCAAAACAAATGGATTGTGTATCAACTATAGCTGGAAAAATGAAGTGAACTTACTATAGCAAAACCAGTGAATTTTTATTCTGCTGACATAAAATGTCGAGACAACCTTTTTCAGTATTTTAGTACTGAGCTTTCATAGTGTCAGGCATGGGGACAAACAGTTCCACACACAAATTTGAAATTTGACCTTGTTAATAGCTTGGTGCTATTAAGTGCGTTCTCTTGCCCGGGCACTGTGTGCTTTTGTTGCACAACCATTTAGTTAAATGAGCATAAATCTCCTTCTGCTGCTTTGTTCTGCCTTGAAACTTACTTGTGCTTAATTTTAAAAATTCAAAACAATCATTTCATGTGTTCATCTTTAATATTATAACTGTGACACCTCCTTTCTAAGTTATATTCAGTATATGTGGGGTGGGAGTGTCTCTGTATGTTTGTTCCCTGATAGATGTGTGAATGAGTGTTGATCAGATCAGCTGCTTTAGGGAGAGCACAAAGAATCATAAAGACAGAGTTGGAGGAAAGGGGAGCTAAGACATCTTGACACAAATTTTACTCATTGATGCAGATAGTGTGATTGCCAGGGGTTAGAGAAAAAGCTACAAGAATATGTTTCAGCAATTAAAATGCATATTTTAAAATACAGACTGTGTACCAGGAAACCCTAACACTTCACTTGCTTTTTTTTCCAGGTGAGAGTGGAGGTATGCAAAGTGCTACCAGTCACTTAGGTTCCCAAGACGGGGGCATGATAACTATGCACAGTCCAAAGAGATCGGGGAAGATTCCTCCAAAACTCCACAATCATATGGTCCATCGAGTCTGGAAGGAATGCATCCTCAACAGAACCCAGTCCAAGTATGTTTTTTGGATTATGTCTGGATCTTGGTTTAGTAGCCATCTCCTTGATAGCCACATGAAGAGGGCCAGTCACACTACTATGACCAAACTTGAGCTTGTTGAATTGTTGTTTCATCTTTTTAAAAAATTAATAGAATAAAATTTAAAACAAGTTAAAATGAAGACATTTAGTTTGCTTGATTTGGTTATCCAAGGGATTTTTGTAGTTCCTGGTGATCATCTAAAGGTTGGCATGGTGGTGATGTGACATTTCCCAGCAGGGATGGCTTGGAGATTTGCCCTGGTTGTCAAGGTGATCAATGGGTTTGATCGTCCTTTGTATACCAGTTGGTGAATGCTTCTTCCCAAGTTACAGTTATACACTGGGTACATGTTTTACATGACAGCATATAACTGCACTTGTGACAGTTAGTGGGTATGTATTAGCTGCTGTTTGTTGCTTTGAGGAAACCATATTATTTTTTTTCCCTACCCAACTTTCCTTCCTTTTGTCCCTTCCTTTCTCTTTGCCTGCCTTCCTTAACATACCTTTGGGGGAAAAATGATTCAAAGAAGAGACTTGCAGTGATTATTATAATTGCCTAAGTAGTAGTGACAGACATTAGTCAATAAATGCTGTTTCACTTACCAAGACTTACGTAAACATAATGAACAACACAGTTTTGTATCTATTTTAATATGGGTGAAATGGCCATGTTTTTGACTGATGCAAGTAGACAAATGAGCCTTGATTCTCTGGACCAAAAGAAATATAGACAGTCTTGTCAATAACTGCTAGGAACCCTACTCATGTAGATGTCAGTTAAATATCTCTTTTTCTCCTCCTCCTCCTCTTTTTTTTTTTGAGACGGGGTCTCACCTTGCAGTTCAGGCTGGCCTTGAACTTTCAGCGATCCTCATGCCTCAGCCTCCTGAGTGATTGGATTACATGTGTGTGCCACCATGCCTAACTAAATATCTCTTAAGTTATTACTCTTCAAAGTTTTATATACAGATTCAAAACCTATCCTTTGGACCCATTTTTTCGTAAATTGATACTTAATATTTATTGCCCAAAGAGGGGATTCCAGCATAGGCCACAGAAGTTGTAATATATAAAATTTAAAATAATCGCAGTAGAGAATTGTGTTAGTAACTTTTCTCTTGTTGCTGAGACAAAATACCTGACACCCAAAGTTAAAGGAGGAAAGGTTTATTTAGCTCACAGTTTGTAAGGGTTTCAGTTCATAATTGGCTGGCTCCAAGCCAGGGTGGCACATGGCAGAGGGGCAACCATTCATGGTGGCAAAAAACAGCAAAAGCAACAAGAGTCTACTGGGATTAGGCAGGTGCCAGTCCAATCAGTGGACTGATCCAGCAGTCACCCACCCTTAATCCCAGCACCCTTAATTCCAGCGTTGCATTACGAATCAGTCACACACTCTAGATTCAGCTACCTCCAAAAAAACCCTATGACCGCATGAGGCTTTGGGGGGGTACATCTAGACAGAAACAAGAATCATATCACATTCTAGAATTTTAAAAGTGTCTCTGGTCACTCAGAAATGATCCTTTCCTTTAGCATAATTGGCACAGATATTTTTACTTCTGTTTGCAGGCCTAGATAATTTTTAAGTTATCTTTTTTTTTTTTTTTTCATTCACCATTTTTGGTTTTTACCACTACCAACCTTATACCTCTACCAGGTCTAATAGACTTCAGCCCTCTATTACCTGCACAAAATAGGAAGGTGAGAAATCTAGGAAGGTAGGGAAGGGTATGGAGCAGAAGAACTCCATGTAGAGACACCGGTGAGATACTTGGTAGTACCAGGTGTAGTAAAATCAGCAATGCACAAAGATTGACCCAGTTCTTACTCTCATTAGGTAATAATAGAGGATACTTTTTGTTACCAGTTATCAGTGACCTGTAGGACATAGCTTTGTTTTCTGTCTTTTAGTTTTAGCTTGGAATGCTAATAAATGCTGTAGGAATCTTACAGTAATTTTAATATCTATCAGAGTGTGTATAATTTGCAGGTGCTGTGGAAAGTAGTAATTTAAAATATAGGTTATTTCTACATAATTTAGATGTCCTTTTTAAAAAAGCAACTACCAATAATGCCTAATGTTGTTCAATTGCTATATATTGCCACTTAAGTTAAAATGTACATCAAACTTAAGTAGGGATATTTTGAATTCTCCTGTTGCATAGAGCAGATAGCCTTTTTTTTTTTTTTTAAATCCTTTTAGTTGCTCTGACCCAATGTATCAGCAGGATACCATTACTATGTAAAATGTATTCAGGTCTTTAACATTTTTCTCCCCAGGAGAATGATATTGCCTCATGTTTGTAGAGTCACATTTTTAACCTTTTTAGGAGGAGCCAAATGTCAACTCCAACTCTTGAAGAAGAGCCTGCTAATAATCCTGCTACTTGGGATTTTGTGGATCCAACCCAAAGAGTCAGCTGTTCTTGTTCCAGGTGAGTAGTAAAAAAAAAGGCATAAAAGTAGTCGAAAGAGAATGATGGTGCACTTTGTCAGCTTATCTCCTGGCCTTATAGACCACTGAGTTCTTCCTTTTGTTTTAAATCTTCTTTCTCCATTAGTAAAGAAGAAAACAGTTTTTCTTATATACCGATGGCACAGTTTTATTGTTGGGACTCAGAAAGAGCTTATTAGACAGCTGGCTCTGTCACCAAATTGCTCCTACAAATTTTTTCTGGTTATCTACTTCAAAGCTAAAGGAATCAAGCTTTTTGTGGTGGTGCATGCCTGTAATCGCACCACTCCAGAGGCTGAGGTGAGAGGATCACAAGTTTGAGGCCAGCCTGGACTACCTGGCAAGACCTTGTCTCAAAAAAAGCAAAACAAAAAAAAAACCCAAAGAAAGCCAAAACAAACCAAAAAATAAAAAACTAAAACTAAAGTATAATCCCTAGCCATTTAAATGACTTTACTTAACTCCTGCTAGTGTTGAAGTAGAGATACATATTGGAAATAGGTAGGCTTGAGTTAATCCAATTTTGATTAAGTAGAACTTCTATAGTCAGTTTCTATTGTTAGAGATGGCATTTTTTGATGACTGAAGCAGGTATTTGGTAATACCTGCTAAAATAATTGTAGTTATGGTATCTTAATTGCTAATTCATTTAGGTGTTTAGGTAGGACCCTAAATTGTTTTCTGAGGAAAATTTTTGCATTTTTCAAGGACATTCCCTTGACTTACTACTCATTGTAAAGAATTATATTGTCAGGAATTTTTATTAGGGTTCTTAAATTTTTAAAGTTTATGTAGGGTCCTATCTCCTACTTCACCTGACTGGTAAAGTGCATCTTTATGATTTTTCACTTTCTGGGCAATGTAGAGCAACTCTGCTTCTAAAGTATGTATTTTCAAATTTGATATTTCTCAGTACTTGAAAAAAGTTCAGTTGAGATAAGTATATTTAGAAGATGTCCATTCATTTCTGTAGTTTAGATTAGTGATTGTGATATTAGTGAATTGACTTCAGAGTAGGGAGATGGCCCATATGCCACCTAAGAATGCATGCAGAGACTCTTTGTCAAGTTCTGCCTTAGTGGTCACCCATTTGTTATATCAGCCTTATGAAACTCATAGTTGATTTTTCCAGGAGGATGTTTTTTAAAAAGTTGCTTTTTTAGTAAGAACCCTTTCTGAGGGCTGGGGATGTAGCTCAGTGGTACAGTGGTATGCTTAGCATATACAAAGCCCTGGGCTCAATCCCCAGCACTGCAAAAAAAGAAAAGAAAAAACAAAGAAAGAAGGAAAAAGTACCTCTTCCTCTCCCCCTTGTAAGGATCTCTCTTTCTGGTTATAGGAAACGTGTAGTATGTTGCAGCTGAATATATGTTTTACTTCTGCTTGGGGCTGGTGTATATTGTGTGAGAAAAGATATTTTTCTATTAACACTGATTTATGGACAACTCACAGCCAAGTAATGGCCCACCTTGAGCAAGTACATAGGATATAAATTTTAGTATTTAACTTGTGTCCTCATCTTATTTTCCTTAATCTGGATTTTCTTCACTTGAAAAATGATTTTTTACTGATTTATATCACATTTATTAGGTACTTTGAAATATTTGGGGGATGTTTCCAGCCTAAATAAATAATGCTTTTCTTTTTGAGCTCTGGTGTTATTGCTCTATTCCTTCATCGTATTCTCATAACTTTGGGTTTTGTTACAGCTGTGTGCATACAGGAGGGCATTATTCCTGTTACTTCCACATAGGTCTCTCTAGATGCAGCTTCTCACTTGTGCTCTGGTCTTACATATTTTGGGGGGCGACTTTCAGAAATACTGTGGTGGCTGGAGGGAGAGCTAAGTGGTAGGGTATAATATTTGGGAGGCTCTGGATTTGATCTCTAGTACTGCAAAATAAAAAAAAGGAAAAACAAAAGGGAATCTCTTTAATATTGACATATGTCTTTCCCCACATACCAGGCCCTCTATTGTGATCATTTTATTTGTTTGTTTGTTTTCTCAATTTCCTTTTCTTAGCCTAAAAGTTTAATCATTTATTTTTCTTCATTTTCTAGGTCTAGTCTGTCACTGCATTTTACAGTAACTTCCTTTGAAATGTCTATTACAGTCTCTCCTCATTCTTTTAGCTACCACGTAGTATTCCATGTCTGGCCCTGACTCCCTTTTTCTCTGCCTGGTGACCAGTGGGCCTTCTGGGCCTAGTCTCAGTGCTGCTTGTTCTGGTCAGGTTCCTTTCCTGCTCAGAGTTGTGCCAGGGTAGTCTTTTGCCTACAGACACATTCCTGTTTCTAACCATTTCACAATGAAACTGAGTTATTTAATACTGCTGAAAGAACCTGACTTTGTAAGATGATCTGCTTTACACAAATCCTTACTGTGAAGAGTGTGCCATAAAGTATCGGTAAAAGGAGTAGTGCAGTTAAATGCTCTCTGAGAAAATCTAAATCAGAAGGTTTTTATGTAAAAGATTTTTAAAGTCTTGTTTTTATAAAAAAGCACCTTTAGAAATTATAATTAAGATATTTTTCTGATGAGCCCTGTTACTGTGGTACTGTGCCCTTATTGTTTAAAGCACATCATTGTCTGTACTTCTTAATACCTTTATGCTTAGACAACCTTCTTCAAAGTTAGGAATTTTTATTTTGTTTTTTTGGAGAAGCAAAGATGTGGGCAAGAGTGTTCTCAGATTATCTGCTGTAGGATTACCAAACCCATTATGAAATGGTCCACGCCTTGTACTATTTAATGGCTTTATGGAGCAGGGCAGCTATCCTGCTGTCCCACTAAACCATCCCATTATGCCACACAAATCCGCTTTACTGCCCACTAGGGCATCATTTAGTGCAATGCAGCAGTAATTTAATGCCACCCTAGTGGCCTCAGAGAGTTACTGCTGCACCACAGGAGAGCTTCCATTTTTTTTCCCTGGGAGTGATTTATATATTGGGAAGTACTGGCTGACCTGCTATATAACTTTGTTGTACAGATTAAACCTTGGCATCATCTCACGGGCCCTCACTGAGTCATTTCTCACACTCCTGCTTGCCAAGTGTGCTAGGATGTGAGCAGAGTTGGTGTTCTTGCTTAGATGGTTCAGATACATTTGTATATGCGTGTTGTTTCATAAGCTTCGTATTTCTGCCTCGTATTAACGTGTGACCTGTGAGGGCCAAAGTTGTCTTGTCTCATCACTCCTGCACATAGTGGCAAGTAAGATTTTCAGTATATTTACCCTATTAACTGTTCTTAAGATTGACTCACTACTTTCGCACTTTGGAGGAGACTTGCAGAGAAATTTTATTCCCAATTTAAAATACTATAAGCTGTTATAAACCATTCCATATTAGAATTAGTTGAGTGTTATAAAATAGAAATAGAAAATTTTTGTTTTCTCTAAGCATATGATTTTGTGACTATGCTTACAGTTTTAAAATGCAGTATGAGGTTATTTGAGGCCCTTACCTAATATTAGAAAGAGTTGGGCTTTTGAATCAGTATTTTGTAGAGGATAGCAGTATATTAATTTATGTCTCAAGTCCATTTTTTGTCTATTTGACTTGTATGTGACTAATTCTTCACTTTACATCAAGCTATATAGCATTTTAATAATTATAAGTGTATTAAAAACTCACAGCTCATTAGATATATTAGTTATATAATTATGCATAGGAACATATGAAGTACTTTGTCAGAAGTACCTGTTTTGTAATGTTATAATGATGTATTTATTTTTATCTGTGTATTCGTTGACTTGATTGTAACTCTCATTTTAGGCATAAACTTTTAAAACGTTGTGCAGTAGGACCCAATCGACCTCCCACAATATCTCAACCAGGCTTCAGTGCAGGACCATCATCTTCATCTTTACCACCTCCTGCTTCTTCTAAGCACAAAACAACAGAAAGGCAAGAAAAAGGAGACAAGTTGCAAAAGAGACCCTTGATACCATTTCACCATAGGCCCTCAATGGCTGAAGAATTATGCATGGAACAAGATACACCTGGACAGAAGCTGGGGTTGGCAGGGATAGATTCCTCCTTAGAGGTGTCTAGTAGTCGGAAGTATGATAAACAAATGGCCGTGCCTTCCAGAAATACAAGCAAGCAAATGAATCTGAATCCTATGGATTCACCTCATTCCCCTATTTCCCCCCTGCCACCAACACTCAGCCCTCAGCCACGAGGTCAGGAAACAGAGAGTTTGGACCCACCATCTGTCCCTGTGAATCCAGGCCTCTATGGAAATGGGCTAGAACTTCAGCAGTTGTCTACTCTGGATGACAGAACTGTCCTCGTAGGCCAAAGACTGCCTCTGATGGCAGAGGTCAGCGAGACAGCCTTATACTGTGGGATTAGGCCCTCAAACCCAGAGTCATCAGATAAGTGGTGGCACAGTTTTCGTCTCCCGCCCAGTGATGATGCTGAGTTCAGGCCTCCAGAGTTGCAGGGTGAGAGATGTGATGCCAAAATGGAGGTGAATACAGAGAGCACTGCGCTACAAAGGTGAGGTGACTCCCTGTGCCATCCACTTGTCACCTACCACAGTGGTCAGGGCTCTTGTGAGTCAGGGCTCTTGTCATGCCTCCCTGCTGAGCCTTCGGGCCTGAATGAAACTTGGACTTTTTTCAGTTGTTGTGTGGAACAACATAGTACTGCAGGACAGAAGCCAGGGTTGGCAGAGATAAATTCCTCCTTGTAGGTGCCTGGCAGTCATAAGCATGATAAACAAATGGCCATGTCATGTCTCTGCATATAGAAAAATTTTAAAAGTTGAACACTAAGCTAAAGGAGTAGCTCAGTGGTAGAGCACCTGCCTAGTATATGTGAGGCCCTGAATTGAGTCCTCAGTACCTCAAAACAAAACAAAAACAAAACTTTGTTTAGCATACAAGTCATTATTTAAATACACTTATGATGTTTTGTTACATTTAGTATGTATTAATTTATTTTTGACCTGCTGATTGTTAATCAAAGAATGTAATTTAATGAGACTTTGCATATTGCTGTGTGCATGTTAGCACTTTTGAGCAAGGCTTTGCAATTATGTATCTACTGATAATATTTTTAGTACTTTTAAAAAACATTCTTGACGAAGACTGCTAGTTTTATTTAATTGTGATTATAGTCTTGAAAAGAAAATCATGATGTAGCTGAATGCTTAGAGTTCTTTTTTTTTACAGTTTCATTTTTTAAATTCCTTAGGTTATAAATCCTACTCTTTAACAAATTATTTTATCTTGTTTATCTTATTTAAATTGTCATTTACTTTCCCTTTTAGACTCTTAGCACAACCTAACAAACGCTTTAAAATCTGGCAAGATAAGCAGTCCCAGATGCAGCCACTACACTTCCTTGACCCATTGCCTCTATCACAACAACCTGGAGACAGTTTGGGAGAAGTCAATGACCCATATACCTTTGAGGATGGTGACATAAAGTACATCTTCACAGCAAATAAGAAATGCAAACAAGGGACGGAGAAGGATTTGCTGAAAAAGAATAAGGTACCACTTAACATAGAGCGAGTCTAGCATGGTGTGGGTTTCTATCTATGTCAGTGCAACATGTGTGGGAAGACTTGAGGCAGAATGTTTGAGGTAGTCTTGCCTGATTGCTCTGTCCCCATATTCATGCTCTTGGTACTATTGTATCAAACAGCGTATTGTTCCTTTTTATGTCATGGCTCACCTTTGTTTAAAAGTCAGCCGAACATAAATGAAGCTGCACATTTTCCAGGCTATAGCTTGTACAGTGCATGTTTCCTCTCATGCTAATTCTTGTTGGCCTATGCTCCCTGCTTATTTCCTTCTAAATATTATTCCAAAATACACAAAATGTAAAGAAAAAAATATTGCTAACAGTATGTACTATTCATTGAGCGCCTATTTACTGTGTTGAGCGCTATACCTCTATAGTCTTTGAATTAATATCAACACTATCCATAGACTGTCAGCATTAATTATACTGGTTCCATTGTAATGAAAGTGAGTACTGGGTGTGTCTGCTGTCTTTAACCTGAAATTTTAAGACATTCTAAAATACCGGGCCATTTAAAGAGGTGTTCTTGAGAGTAGAGGAAGTATAACAATTACAAGAGGCCAGTGTAGTTGAGGGGAATGATTTTTAGATTCTTTTTACAGAGATTTGTGTAGATCCAGAAGGCTTGATCTGTAATTCAACATCTAAAATGTTACTAAAGGCAGCTTTTAACACCATGGCAGGTCTGTAATCTAATGCCACCAGTACTGTTTAGGAATAAACCACTGATTGACTCAGAATACGTCACAGGATTGAGGGGAAAGTGGGGGAATACTTGGTTCTGTTTAAATTCCAGAGCAAGGACATATCATTTATTTCCTTTGGTTGCATAGACCATGGTTTATCATACTTGTGCTCATAACAAGTTCCATTCTACCCTCTAATTCTTTGTGTTCTCCCTCATATTCCACACTTTGGGTTGGTGTTCATGTGTTTTGTTTGGCTGAATTTATTATACAGTCAGAGGATGGATTTGGTACCAAGGATGTCACTACACCAGGTCATTCCACGCCGGTGCCTGATGGGAAAAATGCCATGTCTATTTTCAGTTCTGCTACTAAAACAGGTGTGTACAATGATTATTTGCCTCACTTGGATTGTTGCTAAAATAAAATGTGAGGGAGATTCTTGTTGTTACAGCAATAATTTGATCTCACCTTGAATATATTTTTCATAGTTTGTTTTTCAGTTCCTTTCAAAACTGATGAAACATTTTTGAAAATAATTGCCTCTAAATTTGAAACCATGGGGAAAAAAGTTCACAGGCAGATCTTGTTCATTGAGCTCCATGTCCTCTCCTCATGTCTTCTTGCTGGATGAAGCTGCTCACTCGGTCTCTTTTGCCTCCTTTCCCACAGATGTTCGGCAGGATAATGCTGCTGGCAGAGCTGGCTCCAGTAGCCTTACGCAGGTGACAGATTTGGCACCTTCCCTGCATGATTTAGACAACATCTTTGATAATTCTGATGACGATGAACTTGGGGTGAGTCTGTCACTAGCTATACATAAAAAATTTCACTAAATGGGAGGACTTTATGTCAATGTTTTGGTATTTTTTTATAGTTTTATTTACCAAAGTTGGCAGCTCTTGAGAGGTTCTGAATGTTCTTTTAAAATGTTTGTGTACTTGAGAAGATTAAAAAAGTGATAATGTAGTATGTAGCACTTCTTGGATTCTGTTTGATGACTGTTTTTTTAGTGGTGTTCCAGTCATAAACATTAAAATGTTTCTCTGCCACCACCACCACCTCTTCACCCCGTGGTAGTGGGGATTGAACCCAGGGCTACATCAGCGAGCAGCATCCCCAGCCCTTCTTTAATGTTTCATTTTGAGACAGGATCTCATTAAGTTACTAAGTTGCCTGGGCTGGGCTCAACCTCACAATCCTCCTGCCTCAGCCTCCCATAGTTCTAGCATTGTAGTTGTGCACCACTGTGCCTAGCTTTACATTTATTTAATAAATCCCTCTGAATGTTATGAAATGTATTAAATATATACGTTTAGTTCAGAGGTTTAAAATAATGCCTGCAAAACTTTTTATTTAATCAGAGGTTAGTCTACATCTTGAGTGTATGTTTGTGCATATGTGTGTGTTACATATATATATTCTGTACTTTTTAGGGTCATGGTATTGTGGTATGGAATTAGAATTTATACACATAGAAGTTAAATTAATTAAAAAACTCATATGATTACAGGACAGATAAGAATTGTAATTCTTTGTAAATCAGCTGAGCTAACAGTAGGTTAGTTTGTGTTCTCATCCTCCTAAATCAGTTCTCTTCCTTTGGGCAAACGTAAGTACCCATTATTTCTGGGGGACCTAGAGATGACTAAGAAAGTCTCTCTTTTCAAAGACGTCAGTTAATTAGTTTATTTTTCTTTCATTTATTCATTTACCTACCTCCCTATCCAAAAAAAATATATATATATTTGTTATATATATTTGTTGTGTATATATATATGTTAATCATTTTGTTATCAATTCCATTGTAGCAAGTACTAAGGCTAATCATCAAATTTGCAAATATGATTAAATTACTGCCCTTGTTATACTTGAGGCACTCACAGACTTAGGGAGAAACAGCATGTAAATAAAGTTGCAATATACTTGTTGTAAGTGCAGTGACAAACCAGAATCTGAGGATGCTGAACTTTCAAGTACAAAGTGGCAGAGCAGCAGAATTTAAGGGTTAAAGCTTAAGTAGTGATCTGATTTCCTACTTTAAAATAAAATATAGCTAATTAACAAATGTTATATACTACTAGTGTTCTATGGACTTTGGAGATACCACGATTACAGTGGCCTTGAAGGATGAGTTTGACTTGAAATATGCAAAGACTGAGATCAGTCAGCGGTAGGGAAGGACATTAATTTGAGAGTGGAATGAGCCCTGATTAAGCAACAAGAAAGAAAAAGATAGGCTTTGGAGGATGGTGAACAGTCTGCCGGACTGCTTTTTCCTGGTGGCCAGAGACTGATAGATCTTGGTAGGGTTTTGGCCAGGCTTGGGCTTTGTACTTCAAACTCTACCAGTAATGTTTTCCTCTGAAGGCTACAGAGTGTGGAACTGACCTGGTAGAAGTAAGTGGTGGGTTTTTATTTTTTTATTTTAGTTTTTTTTTTTTCCTATCAGTCTGATATGCAGAAAGCAAGAATCCTATTTGGTATTTTGTTGAATTGGAGCATGAGGACCTGAATTCCAGTAGTAGCAATGTGAAAACTTCTGATAGGAGAACTACATTTCCTCGTAGTTGATCCAGGCATCCACTCGTTGGAGGGCCTTTCCTAATTGAAGATTGAACTCAGGGCCTTCTCTCAGTAAGCTGTATCTCCAGGACATTTTTTTAATCTTTTATTTTGAGACAGAGACTCACTAAATTGTTAAATTGCCCAGGCTGGGCTCAATTTGCAATCATCTTGTCTCAGCCCTCACAGAGTGTCGGGATTACAGGGCTGTGTCACCACCACACCCAGTTGAAAAAAGCAGGCAATACGGATTGGCCCGTACTGTTCACAGCCTCTATGCCTAGTGAGTGTTGACTCTGCTCAGGTCTTTGAATTCTTTCTATGAATTACAAATTACTGCTGGACTTAATGAAGAAACGTTTAAGTTTTTGGGGGGATGTATTTTTAGTAATTGTAATATACAGAAGAGAACTGGACATTTTTAATTGAGTTTCCATTTCTCTGAAATCAGCGTTTCTACTTAACTCCAATTTCTAGTCCAGCATTTAATCACGTTAATAGTTTACATTAGAATCTGCTACTAATTCATGTAACTAGTAAGTGGAGTTGAGAGCCTGTGGCTGAGTTTTCATCTCAGATGTCTTTGAATTTAATTTTACATTTGGACTATATATTAAATAAGTATAAATAAATAGAAGGGTGCCTTTTTGTAAGAATTTTTTTGGTTTTATTTCATGTATTCCATTTTTGTTACCAGTTCATTAAAGTTTCTTGTGAAGATGAACAATAACTGTTCAAATAGGCATAGAAAGTACATAGTTCGCTGTAGTTAATTAAAAAAAAAAAAAAAAAAAAAAAAGCTTTGGGAGGTTGAGGCCATCTGTTTTAGCTGTCTGCTTCCAAACAGAAGGCAAACCAGACCAACTGCCAGCTACTGCCAGAAGCAGCACCCTAATACAATCCTTGTGCCCATCAAACTATAGTTCTGAGGACTTGGGGGTGGTGCTGAAGGTTTGCAAGCTCTGCTTTGATGGACCAGATCTGCCCTCACAAGAGCCACGAAAACAAAACAAGAGAGACTCCCTGAGTGTATCTTACTCAATAAGCTTATAACAGTCTCCTTCATGTCACAGTTTGCTGGGATTCCTACAAGTTCACCAGCATCTTTCCTTTACTGTCAGTAGGCACACACTTTGAAATGTCTGATTACTGCCCTACTTGCATGTCACTCTGTTTTACTAATAGTAATCTGTTCTTAGGCTGTGTCACCTGCACTGCGCTCATCAAAAATGCCTACGGTTGGGACTGAAGACCGACCTCTTGGGAAGGATGGAAGAGCTGCTGTTCCTTACCCACCAAGTAGGTGGAGGAAGTCGACTGAGCTTTGACTCACTGCCTGTGACACTGATAGAACATTATACTCACTGGTGCTTTGTCTGACATCCCCTTTACCCCCACTTTTTCTCTTTTGACACATTTCTAAGTATGAATTAAAACGTATACAGTTGGTATTCTTGAGATGGCAGGCAGCTATTCATATGTAGGAACCATCTTAATTTGAATTCCTACTCTTTATTTACAAATTAAGAATTGACTTTTGTAGTTTAAATGTAGGAAAACTTGTTTTCAGTTTGCTTTTCCAGTAGTGTCTTCCTAGAAAGATAAATGCTATACACTTGATTTTCAGAGTAATTGTCTGCTATAAGATACTATATAAAATATTTCAATTTTCATAAATTTAATTCACTCAAGGATAATTAGTACTTGTTTTCTGTGGTTCTTTTCAAGATTCATATTGAAGTTTTTGGGCTTCCTTTTGAGATCAATTAGTTTTATTATCTATGCTGACAAGAAAAGAAACCTCCTTTCTTTACCTGAAGAAACCACCTTATTCTATAAGAAAAAAGTCAGGGTAGCTTTTGCTGATACTCTGTGGCAGAGACATAATTCCATTGCAAATCATTCTTTAACACCTCCTCATTAACTTCAGCTGGTAATGAGAACAAATTGAGGGGAAAAACCACCATGTCATGGGGATGAGTCAAAAAGTTTTATGAACCTATAAATGTAGTGCTGATTTACTCGAATGTAGAAATGGGAAGTATACAGAGATTGGATTTTGACAGCTTTAGTGGATCCATATCTTTTTAAAATATGCAAAGCTTTCTCAAGCATGACATGGGTGAAAATGAATAATGATAGCCAGCCAGTTGCTGTAGTTTTTTTAATTAAACATTTTTCTTTTTTATTGCTCTGCACTGCAGAATTTTACAAACATGAAACTTCACAGATTAAAAGAAACAGTATTAAAATGAATACATAAGGAGTAGGTCAGATGAGTGAGTTTTTTCGCTTCTTTTGAACCAGTTAATCCTTTGCCCTTTGGACATGAATTGATACGTGGTGCTACAAAACGTTCAAGCATCTGACAACCTGCACCAGGTTCTTCATTCACAGGCACTGTGCTAGTCAGTGTTGTTGTCCAGTAAACTGGACTGTGAACTTCATCCTTTCATCTTTATTTAGAAGTAATTGTTTCAGAAAGAAGCTGCTGAAAGTTTGATGAAAAAGTAGAAGTGACAAGGGCCGGTGAGATGGCTCAGCCAGCGTAAGTGCCTGCCTGGCAAGCGCGAGGACCCAGGTTCGACTCCCGGAACCCACATACGAAAAAAGGGCCGGTGATATCGCTCAGCGGCACGGGTGCTTGCTGGCGTGCGAGGTCCTGAGGTCGACCCCTGGTACCCACAAAAAAAAAAAAAAAAAAAAAAAAAAGTTATAAAAATTAATTTGACATAAAGCACAGAGATATTAGCACCGGGAAGATCCAGATAAACTGTGTATGTAAATTAGTGTTTGTGGGAAGAACACACACCATGGTATGTAGACATACACATGGTGTCGTTGCCTCCCAAGAAGTGACAGTGAAGATAGACTGGCAAGAAGTTTCCACCTCTGCAATAGATTTATTGAACACTGAGGTGGGAAGACAGATGGATTGTGAAATTCATGTCTGTAGCAGCACTATCCAGTAGAAATACAAGATGAACTGCAAATGAGAACCACATACGTTGTTTTAAATGTTCTAGTAGCTATATTAAAAAAGTGAAAAATGTGTGAAATTAATTTTGATAATAAATTTTTAATTCATCCAAAATATAATTTTTACATGTAATCACTATAAAAGTTGAGATATTTTACTTTTGGGGGATTCCTCTTTGGAGTCCATGTATATTTTACACATGCGGCTCAGCTCAGGTTGGCTGAGCTCTGTTTTGCGTGCTCAGTAGCCATGTGTGGCCAGTGGATACCATGTTGGAAAGCATAGATCCATAATCATTAGTTATTTAATAATGAATATAGGGAGAAAACTGCCTGGCAAACCCTGTGCTTGCAATACCAAGGTTTTTTCTCTTGGGCTTTATCTTCTTTTTGTTTTACCTATTTTTTTTTTTTTTTTTTTTTTTGTGGGTACCAGGGGTCAACCTCAGGACCTTGCGCACCAGCAGGCGCCCATGCCACTGAACGATATCACCGGCCCCTTTTTTCGTATGTGGGTTCCGGGAGTTGAACTTGGGCCCTTTTGAGGCCAGTTACCTTGATCATTTCAAAACTTATTTAGGGTCAGCTCTTTTGAGAAATTCTGCATTAACTGGATAGCAGTTTCATCTTTTTGCAATCAGACTGGAATTGGGAAGGAGGACTCATTTGGGCTGACTTCATCATTTATTAAACGTTTAGATGCACATGGAAAAGTGTTCACTTCTGTGCATACACTATCTCATTTAACACGTGCAAATTTATAGGGTAGATATTACTGCCATCTTGCGGAAGAGGAGATGAAGTTAGGTTGAGAGTCCTCCTTAGGAATATCTAATAAGAATGGTGAAAACTAGATTTTCACCATTGAAGTGAGTCTCTGACAGTTGGAATTTTTGTGTTCTGTCTTAATTTTTGATAAAAATTAACAGGGAGCTTGAGGCATGCATACACAACTAGGTATACATCACATATTCAAGATAACACTGTGCTGTGTTTCCATGGGAAATGCCTTTATCACATTTCTTAGAGAAAATGTAAAAATCATTTAATATTTTTTTTGGTAAAATCTATAGGCAGATGACTCAGTAAGGAAAAGGCTCTTTAAACTTATCATTTTGATTTGAGAATGTATACAATTCCTACATTTCCCAGGATATACAATGATGGTTAAGATCTTAAGGCTCTGTGAGTTTGAAGATTTTATGAAGCAGAGAAATAGTTTAATTTATTATCTTTATGAATTTATATTAAAAATTTGTAGTAGCTGCCCTTTGGCTTAGGGAATGGTTAAAGGTGATGGGTGTATTTCGAGTATAACCTAACTCTGTATTAATAAAGTCTTCCTCTTTCTTTCAAGGAAAATATTGATCTGATTGCTGGTATCTTTGAAGACCTATTTTCAACCTCTGAATTTATCAGTTATATAATCTTTCAAATAGTTCTGTAATAGTTTCTTTTGTAGCTTGGCTTGTACCCTTATTTCTAGGAATTCCTCAGTTCCTTCAAGTAAAATATTTGCATAGTAAGAAGGTGCCTCAAAGATCATCTTGGGAGTTTTGGTTTTCTTTTTCTTTTCAGTAGGAGGCACCATTTTTCCTAATGAAATTTCAAGCAGAATCCTACTAGAGAAAATAAGGAGAGGTGAAACTTCTATAATGAAAGCAAAAGTTGAGCTCTCACACTCTGCTCAGTGATGGCTTCCTCTTTATTTTGCAGCTACATTTGAGGCCAAGAGACAGTAAATGATTTTGGATTATATGACTGTTTCCCTAAGAAACTCGGTAAACGTGATCTAATCCAGAGATTCTCACCTTTTTACTGCTTCCACTCCTGAAGTTGTTGGAAACTCCCCTGCCCCAGACAAAGGGAAAGAAGCAAGCCTTCTGTGAATCACACACCTACTCCTATTAGATAAAGGAGCTGAGGCCCCAAGGGAGGAAGTCACTGGAGCATAGACTAGCTGGCCCTGCGTCCCTGCATTGTGGACCTCTGTGTTACGTCTTTGCACAGCTCTGCCATGGACTGTCCCCCAGGGCACAGGGTGGGATGGGGATTCGGTATTAATTTCTTATGAAGAGCTGGGAGTCAGATCTTAGCCTTTTCAGTGGTTACTGTTTGCTTGTGTACATGTTGACGTTGCTAGAAGACAATAGGATAGAAAATTGGGACATCAAATAGGATTCCACATCCCTGGTCTAAACTTGTGGCTCCAAACTTGTTAATAAATTTGCTGCACAGGACACCCTCTAGTGGCCATATTTTACAACCACAATTTGTGTTTTATTATATAAATCCTGCTTTTTAAGTCTCAGTGTCTTAATGAGCCTCTATATTAGTAATGATGGCCACTTCATATTTAATGAAGTGATTTTTTTTTAAAAAATTGAGAATCACTGTTCTAAATATTTCTTAAAAGATACAACCTGTTGCAGCTCCCCCTGCAACTGATTTTCAGTGAACTCTTTTAGTTCTAGGTGGGATGGTTAATCCTGACCATACAATTTCATTTGTCAGTCATAGAGTCACGTCCCCAAAAGTGCAACATGGAGTAATCCTACTACATAAAAACCACCATTCTGGCCAGGCATGGTACCATATTCTTATAGTCTCAGCACTCAAGAAGCTGAGGCAGGAAGATTACCGTGAGTTCAAGGCCAGCTTGAACAACACAGTGGAAACCTGTCTCAAAAACCACCAAAAAAACACCTTTCTGGCTCTACACAATTTATATTTTTTTTTGCAATATTTCGTATGTAATTGAAAGCAAGGATAGAAATTGTAATTATGTGCTTACTTCATCTAATTGCTTCCAATTCCTACTTAATTCATCTCCTTAGACTTCCAGGGAATCAATTATTGGAAGAAAAATGTATGTTATGTAGCCTTTGTTCACTTAATTAGTATGAAGCTATATCATAAAACATTAAGAGGGCAATGGTAAAGATCCAGAAAAGCATAATTTTATGCTGATAATCTCTTGAGAGGCTTCCCTTATTAATATTCTGTTGTGTAACTGATGTGACCAATCAGTTAGCATTATTTTGTTGCCTAATTGGGTACCTAGTTATAAGCTGGGACTTTTAGAAGTCTTGTCTTTTAAGGGAATTTTTTTTCTTTTTTAGCAGTTGCAGACTTGCAGAGGATGTTTCCAACCCCTCCATCTTTGGAACAGCATCCTGCATTTTCACCTGTGATGAATTATAAAGATGGAATCAGTTCAGAGACAGTAACAGCATTAGGCATGATGGAGAGTCCTATGGTCAGTATGGTTTCAACTCACCTTACAGAATTCAAAATGGAAGTGGAAGATGGATTAGGAAGTCCCAAGCCAGAAGAAATAAAGGTAGTTGTCAGCATATTAACTTCCCAAAGTGCTTTCCAAAGTGGATTTGTACACAACTTCTCTAAAGCGTTATTATTTCTGTGCCACACACACATATGTTTCTAAGAATTCTTAGAATTGGAGCATAAGGAATACCACTTGGCATACTACATATAGTATCTTCTGATTGATTTACGATTTTGACATTAGTGTTTTTCTACTAATCGAGCAAAAGGAATATTTGAATTGCAGTACAGTAGTTTTTGTTGCTGTGCTTATGAAGCACTGAGCCACTGTGGCATTAATACCAATCCCACTTTGTCGTCACAGGACTTCTCATATGTGCACAAAGTTCCAACCTTTCAACCTTTCATGGGATCCTCCATGTTTGCTCCAATGAAGATGTTGCCGAGCCATTGCCTGCTACCTCTGAAGATACCTGATGCCTGTCTGTTTCGGCCTTCGTGGGCAATTCCTCCTAAAATCGAACAACTGCCCATGCCTCCTGCAGCCACTTTCATTAGAGATGGCTACAAGTACGTCCAGGGCTATGTCAGTTACTTGGCATATTTGATGATGTTTTTTACCTTAACTAAGTATCTGCTAAAAACGGTAGAGTAGCATCATTTGAAAATTTTCTTTATTGGCCATCCATGCTTTTGTGAACATTATCTTGTGTTGAAAATGTATATTTCTAGGTGGAATTTCATATATTTAGAAAAACAAAGGTGATTTGTGTGGAGAAGTATGGTGTTCATGTTCATTCAGTGTCAGATCAGTGTCTGTCCTACCACAGAATCCGGCAGTTGATTGGAGTTGGTGATATTCTTTGGGATGGTGGTGGTAAGAATTTTGTTTTACATAAGGTGATTTCAGTGTGTTACTCAAAGGCACTTTAAAATTAAGTATTAATGTAGTTAGTCTCTCTGTTACTGACCCCATATGAAGTAAGAAGGCTGCAACAGAAAGGCAGTATGATTTAGGGCAAGGTAGAGGGTGTGTATATGTTAGCTTTGATGTATTTCATACTGTCCAGAAAAATAATACTTGTATTGACAATGTAAACTCAGTTTTCTCCAAAACAAATAATTCTTTAATAAGATAATTTAAATGCTATTTTTAAAAGGCCACAAACTCAAATATGTATTGGAGCCAGATAAATAATGTGTAAATGAGATGGACAGAGTAGAAGGTAAGACTTGGTGCTTAGATTCATTGTGGAGGACAGTGGGAGGGAGTGAGGTCCAGTTTGTGCCCAGTCTTTGGACACCTTTGCTGTTCAGTCATGGAGAGTTGTTGTCAGATGGCACTGGGGTCAGTGTGGTCAGATTTTTTTCAGTTTTTGAGGGTGAGTGGAAATCTGGACTTTTATACAGATTTTCCTTTTTTAAAGAGTTGGCAGCTAATTCAAAGTTAAATGATAGGAACAAATAAAACAAATTTGTGGTTCAGACTTATTCTGTGAGTTACATGTTTGTAACCTCTTATAAAACCATCTGGATATAATCAGCTTTAATGCAGTAACTCGCCTTCATGCTTGTGTATGTAAAGTCAGTACAAGAACGAGAAACTTAACGGAGATGTAATGGAAGAATCCTTTTCCTTGACTTGGGAAGCTAAAGCTAGTGTTGTAGGATGTACCTTCCTGCCTTGAAAAAAATTCTGAATATGACCTTAAATGACCATTTTACCTGAGTCTTTCTTTCTTTAAAATGGAGTAATCCTTCCCCTTCTCCCATACAGCAGTTTTGAAAGACACAAGCAGCTCATGGTTATGGAAGCAACGTGGAGGTAACAGTGTACCAGCAGTGTGAACGCAAGTGCTCCAGAGCACTGTTGTGAGCATCTGGCTTTTGGGTGCTGCTGTGCTCCTGTTGTCCTCTAGCTTTCTTAATTAGATACTGGCACTAGGATGTCCTAGGACACAGGGCTTAGGTTAGTGCACACAGATGAATGATGCAGTAGCTTCAGGAACCCATTCAGCACTTTGATCTCTCACACAGGCTTCCTGAAAAGGTCATGTACCACCTTTTGCCTTATGATGGTCTCAGTAATTTAGGACATCATTTAGATCTACTACATCTGTCATTTGCCATCTCACAGATTCTTTGTAAACTGGCTCCATTAATAAAGCTTTCTGTGATGAAGATGGTGTTTTATATGCACACTGCCCGGTGTGATAGCCACTAGCCTCATAGTGTGGCTTTCAGCCACATGAAGTGTGGCTAGCAGGAATAAGGCTGAACTTTTAGTTCTGTTTAAACCAGTTTAAATCTAGCACAGAGGGCTGGTGGGCAGCACATTCTAGCCTGTGTGATGCTCCTGCTGTGGTCTCCAGTCTCTGTCACTCTGCACTTCCCTTTTGTCACACTCCATACACCTGCAGTCACTTGCTTCGGGTCTTCAGTAGTTGCTGTAAACCAATTTTTCTTTCTCTTTTTCACTGGTGAATATCCAGACTGTAGCGTAGGGTTGGCACTCTGTTCATTTTTACTGAATGGCAAAAATCAGGTTACTATATAAGATAAACTATTCTTATTACCTAGGGAGCAATTTAATTACTTAGGTTTCAGTTAGTAGTCATGGTTCCTTCTCTGATCTGAACTAGGTAAATGATCTTAGGGTTTTGTTGAATAGAACTTGAGAAGAGTCCCCTAGGAGTGAAGACGATTACTACACACTTACCATTTTGGCCTCAGACAGTGGAGATTGCCAGTCAAGTTTTCTATGTCATTTCTTACTTGTACTCAATGATACCACTGTGCCTCAGATTTAAAATTTCTTTTCAATGTCTGATTTGGACTTTTTTTTGGCCAGCAACTTAAGCATTAATAATCATAAGAAAGTTATTTGACAAGGCATTTCTTTATGGCATTTTTCTTTCACCTTGTAAGAGGATTATGTACTTTATTGGAGGAGCATCAGTTTAAGCACATCATTAGTACATGTAAAAGAATTAAGACCAAAAACTGTTTTTTGATACTTTCTAAGTGCAAAGAAGCACCCATAAGCTGTTTTACAGGTATAAGAAAGTATCAAGAATATATTTTACAATAATGAAACAACAGAATATCACAGGCACTGTTTTTGTTTGGCAGTTCTTAAAGAAAAGCTTCTGCTTCTGAGAAAACAGATAAATACCATCGTCAATCTCAGGGAATGACAATACTTGAATTATATGTAATGTATAACATGTTGAGAAATAAAAAGTGAACTAAAAGTGCCTTCCACCCCACAGAAATCTTTTAGAAGCTGGAATCATGATAAAATATGTGTCCTTAGCTGTGCAGCCACCCAATTAATATTAAAGCCTCTTAGCAGCATGTGTCATATTTCTTTTAATTGCACTATAGTACTGGCAAGTGGGTTACCTAAATGGCATTTCCTCGTGGTCATTTACTACTATAAAAATGCAAGTCTAAGTAGGGCTGTATTTTGAAAATTGTTGAATTTTCATGTGTGTTTGACTATAACTACTTCAATATCATATATAGATTATAGCCTCAGAGAACAAGTACACTGGCAGACTTTCAATTTCAAAAATGACAAAAATGTAATTGCAGATTAAATGGAAATTTCATCCTGTGGTCCTCTAGCTCATTTAGCATCTGAACTCATGTGTTACGTTCCATTTCGTAGTTACAGCTTTTCAAGATTACATCAACGAAACCCAGTGTCATGTTCTCTTGTAGAAATAGTGAAAAAAGTTTCCTCAAAAGGTTAAGCTGAAGAGTGCTTAAATGTGGACTGAATAGCAGGAAAATGCTTTGTTGAATATTCTTTATGCCTTGTTTCTGTTTCTCCACACAGTGTACTGATTGCTTTGTATCTTTTTTTTTTTAAAGAGAAAATTGTATATACATATGATAAAAGTGCAGTGCATGGGTAGGGTGATCATTGTGGCTCTGGCATGTGAGCCGTGCTGCCTTCCTTATGCGGTGCCTTCTGTCTGTTGCAGTAATGTGCCTAGTGTCGGGAGCCTAGCAGATCCAGACTATCTGAACACACCACAGATGAACACGCCAGTGACGCTGAACAGCGCTGCCCCAGCCAGCAACAGTGGGGCAGGCGTCCTCCCATCTCCAGCAACCCCTCGCTTCTCAGTCCCTACACCACGAACCCCCAGGACCCCAAGAACTCCCAGAGGTGGGGGCACTGCCAGTGGTCAAGGGTCTGTTAAATATGACAGCACTGATCAGGGGTCACCAGCCTCTACCCCCTCTACCACTCGGCCCCTTAACTCTGTGGAGCCTGCCACCATGCAGCCAATCCCCGAGGCCCACAGTCTCTATGTCACCCTGATTCTCTCAGATTCTGTGATGAACATCTTTAAAGACAGAAATTTTGATAGCTGTTGCATCTGTGCCTGCAACATGAACATCAAAGGGGCAGATGTTGGGCTTTACATCCCCGATTCTTCCAATGAGGACCAATACCGCTGCACCTGTGGGTTTAGTGCGATTATGAACCGCAAACTTGGCTACAATTCGGGACTCTTCCTTGAAGATGAGTTGGATATTTTTGGGAAGAATTCTGATATTGGTCAGGCTGCGGAGAGGCGCTTAATGATGTGTCAGAACACCTTTCTTCCTCAGATGGAGGGAGCCAGAAAAACCCAGGAGACACCCATAAGCCTTCTCCTCCTCCTCCAGAATCAACATACACAACCTTTTGCTTCTCTCAGTTTCTTGGACTACATTTCTTCTAATAATCGCCAGACTCTTCCCTGTGTAAGCTGGAGTTACGACCGGGTGCAGGCAGATAATAATGATTACTGGACAGAATGCTTTAATGCGTTGGAGCAGGGGCGGCAGTATGTTGATAACCCCACCGGCGGAAAAGTGGATGAAGCTCTGGTGAGAAGTGCCACTGTGCACGCTTGGCCTCATAGCAATGGTAGGTTGCCAGAGTACAGATTTACATGAGCATTTGGGTATGTTAATAACTTAAAGGCTTTTTACGTTTTATGTGACAACATGTTTTAATTTCAACTCTTTAAAAGAAGAAGACAAATGAAGCCTGTTCAGGGATTGAGGAAGTGTTTTCTGTTGAAACACTTTTGGAGAAGAGTAATTATTTTCTGAAATTTTCCTCTTGTAGTAATCATAATTAGGCAGACCATATAGGAGCCTATAACTGCTGAGTATCAAAATCATCAAGAGTATACAGACTGACAGTTTGTACACACTTGCATGCTTAAACCCACCTGTTCTTGAAAGTCAGGTTTCTTGAAGCTTTCTGCCCATTTACTATCATCTCCTTACTTTGATTTCCTGGTATGTTGCTTCTTGCAGGACACTGGTCACATTTTATTTTGTGTTGTGGTTGCTGGAGCACGTCATGGGCTCATCTAGTATTAAAAGCTTTAATTGGGCTGAGGGTGCAGCTCAGTAGTAGAGTGTGTGCTTTGTATGGATAAGGCCCTGGGTTCAGTCCCCAGCATTGGGGAGGCAGGGGGTGGGGTACAAGGGGGATAATCTCCAGTTGATGTTTTTGGAGTTACGCTCTTAAGTTGCTGGGAAACATTTTCTTTCCTTACAGTTCACTCTGTATACTGGGAGACATTTTAGGGGATAAAATAGTGACGGAGAGACAAGGTACCTGCCCTCATGGACTTCCTAATCTGTTTGGGAAAATGGACATTTGGACATTAAAAAATTACATAAGTGAGCACATTACAAATCATTATAAATGATAAAAGCATGGAATAGAGGGGCCACTCTAGGCTGCAGGTCAGACAAGATTCCTGGGAAGTAGTAGCCTTGGCTGTGTGATGCAGTGATGAGCACAGACTAGCTGAGTAAAGAAGGTAGGGAGCAGGTTGAAAGAAAGGCAGAAAGCAACCAGAAAGAAAGGCAGATGTGAAGGCCCAGAGTTATATGTGAAGGCTTGGGCCTCAAGAACTGAAAGCAGGTTAGAAATGCTAGCAGGGCCTGGATTACAAAGTCCCTTTTGAGACATGGGCTTCCTCCAAAAGAGCAGTGAGAAGTCATTGAAGGGTTTTAAAGCTGAATCAACACCAGGGTTGTATAGTTGAAAAAGAAAAACAAAAAACAGCATACTCACCATAATGTGGGGTATGGATTAGAAAATTGCAGGAATGAATTTTTGGACACTTGAGACCAAATAAGAAATGATAGCTTGCTTTTACTGGAGAAGTGGTGGGTGCATTCAAGAGATATTTAGGAAATATTATTGGAGGACTTAGTAATGGATTGAGTTTGGGAGCTAAGGATGAGGGAGATACTGAGAGTTCCTATTTTTGTGACTTATGTCCTTGGATAGACAGCAGTGTCTTTCAGAGGAAGGCAAGCTGGAGGAAGCCCAGGCTGGGGGAAACATTTATGAATGGAGTTTGGACATTCCCTTCTCCGGTGTCCAGGTAGAGACATCAAGTAGAGATGTGGGTGGGACTGGAGCTCAGGGGAGAGGGGTGGTTGGCACTTGGGTGCTATCCCCAGTCAGCTCAGAGAAGCTCACCAAGAAGTAGGAAGAATGAGCAGAGGGCAAGGGCAGGGCTGAACTGAATCTTGACAAGGAGGGAAGTGGGATCCTTTAAAGGAGGCAGAAAAGGAAGAGCCACAGGGGGACCTGCCTTGGAAGCCCAGGTTGATCAGTGTTCCAGAAAAGAGAAAGTGGTCAGCAAGCATGCGCATGCCGCCGAGGCTCGTGCGGCAGGTGAGCCGCGTCCTCTGAGCACTGTATGAGCTGTTTCTGTTGTGTGGCGGGAACAGAGGCCAGCATGGAGGGGCTGTGTGAAGAAAGCACTCAGGGTGGTGAGAAGGTCACATATGCTTCTTAAATACAGCCCAAAGTCTGAAATGATCAGAGGGTATCCAGAGTGAGGACAGAGGTCAGTACGGTAAGGGGCAACATACTTTCTGAGTAGGCCAAGCAGGGTAGAGGCTCCTAGGGAACCATGAAAGAGTTACTCTCATTTTTGTAATGACTTAGGTTTGAACACAATATCTTATGGTTAGTAGGCCCTTAATTAATATCTACTGAGTGAATTTATGTAGCAAAGAAAATGCATCCTTTTCCCTAAGGAAATGTGGCTGATCTGTTTGGGTGGTTCCTTTCACCAGATTGTGACCAATGGACAGAAAAGCAGCCTGTGCCTGGCTCAGTGGTATCATCTTTCCCTGTGAGGAAGTGTATATCTTATTGCAGGGGAAGCCTGGAAATCTTAAGACTCTTAAAAGTAGCAGATGTTACTGTAAATGAATGAAGTGGCAGGTAAATTTGCCAAAAGCAGTGCCTTGAATTTTATCCTTTCAAGCATACTTTCTATTTTGTGTGCACAGGAATAGAGTTTATGGTTACTTTAATTTCAAGTCTTTGGTTGGTCTCTCATTTCCCACTTTTGGTAGAGCCATAGGTACAGGAAACACTTTACTTTTTTCTTTACTATGAATGAAAAGAAGCACATCAACTGTTTTCCACAGACCTTTTTGAGAATGTAATGACTACTATGGATGGACTATCCATCCAGGAAACAAGTACACATATGTTCACGCATATATGCAGGTACACGTTTGCGTAGTAGTTCAGGGGATTTTGAAATTCCAGCTTACCAGCCCCTTCCTGGCGTGTCTGCTAGCAGAAGGAATAACAGTGAAACCCTCACCATGTTACACAGGTAACTTTAGTCCAGTCATCACTTCTGCTGAGTTTCTGCATGCCTCTGGCTGCATTGAAAGAGATCTATCTCTTTACATTCTGTATTTTGTGAAAATATTTTATATTAAGAGCATTTTAAAAAATGTGTGTGTTTTATTTTTTGATGATGCTGTGGACTGAACCTAGGGCTTCAGTGCACGCTGGGCAAGCACTGTACCCCTGAGCTATATCCCTAACTCTAAAACATTTTTAAAAGTTTCTTTTTCTTTTTTTTTGGGCGGGGGGGGACAGGGTCTCACAATGCATTTCAGGCTAGCCTTGACCTCACTATGTAGCCCAGGCTGGCCTTGAACTCATGGCAATCCTTCTGCGTGAGCCTCCTGAGTGCTAGGATTATAGGCGTGCTCATTTTTAAAACCTTTTATGTAAGTTCTTTTTATCCTACTCGTCATACAATAAAAAAAATTCACAATTGTAAATAAAAATACTATGATGATTAAGGAGCCTTTGTAGCTCATTTCTTTTGAAAAACCTTCCACGTAGATTTGCCTGATTTTAAAAATCAGTCAATTTTTCCCTCATTTTCTCTACTTTGGGAGATTGTCTTTTCTCTTAACTCCTAGGTCAAGAACCTTAGAATCTGCTCCAGATAATGTGGGTTGCACCTGAGACTATGACTGAGACCCACAGTGAAGCTAGAAGAAGAGTGTGCTAACCCTGCTGTCTTCTGTTCTCATGTCTCTTCCAGTGCTGGGCGTCAGCATGCTCTCCTCACAAGATGTGGTCCGCATGCTCTTGTCCCTGCAGCCCTTTCTCCAAGATGCCATCCAAAAGAAGCGCACAGGCAGGACTTGGGAGAACATCCAGCATGTGCAGGGGCCACTCACCTGGCAGCAGTTCCATAAGATGGCAGGACGTGGGACCTATGGTAGAGTCTTGGCTTGGTTTCAGTTCCTTCTGACCTCAGTGCTCCTCACAAGGAGCAGCTCTCCATACTGTCAAGTCTTTGCTTCACTGACAGAATGGAATCTTTGTCTTTTTTACTGTTAACTTTTATAAGCTTTTTGTTTTCTAAAGTTACTTTTGGAGTCAAATTTTCTAAACACTCTAGGGATAATCCAGGTCAATTAGGAAAATAATTCCTAAAAAGAATGTTACTAGACTCTCATCTTCCCAAGTCTCATTGTGTTTTCGTCTGATGCACTTCTGGATAAGTTCCGTCTGGACTGTTTCTATCTGCATCTCTATAGTCAGGATCATAATGCTGATCTTAAAGAAATGCAGTAGTGCTGCTAGGAGAGTACCCTTTTACTTGAGTCTGCCCTGTCATGTTACTGAACTTTAATAAGCTAGTTCTGACTCATTTAATTAAGGGTCTTCATCGAGGGCTGTTTAATTAGGTGATTTGAAAAATACTTTTTTTTAGGGTATGATGTCAACAGGTAATGATGTTTCAGATGCCAGAATTAAGACCAGTGCACCAGGAACTTCTAAGATGTCTAGGTTCTCAAGGACCTTCCTAAATAACAATGTTGTTTTAGGTTCGGAAGAATCTCCTGAGCCGTTGCCCATCCCCACTCTGCTGGTAGGCTACGACAAGGACTTCCTGACCATCTCGCCGTTCTCCCTGCCCTTTTGGGAGAGGCTGTTGTTGGACCCATATGGGGGCCATCGTGATGTCGCCTATATTGTGGTGTGTCCAGAAAATGAGGCCTTGCTCGAAGGAGCCAAAACTTTCTTCAGGGACTTGAGTGCTGTGTACGAGGTGAGAAAGCCACTGTGAGTGCCCTTTTACCACATGAGTCCTCTGACTGTTTTTGGTTATGGACTGAATATGAAAGAACAAATCTCTTGAAAGTAGGTCTCAAATAAAATTTGCAAGTAGAGGATAAAGAAGAGAATTAAATTGGCAAGTACTTTTTTTTCTGGAAGTAAATTGCTTTCCCCTATTGACTATATTTTATTAGATTGAGACTTTCCTCTGCCAACCTTACTACACATTTTAAAAATCCCACTTATGAGCTCAAAGTTGGAAAGTTTTGCTCACCAGGGAAAGTACTAGCTGTGTAGAAGGTGAGTTTTCCAAAAAGAAAGCACATCTGCCCTTGTTATTTTGGGGGTGGGTGGGGTAGGTAAGAGTTCCTAAAAGCAGTATAAAAAAAGTTTAGCTTGTAAACTTCTCAATCAAAAGATAAGTTTAACGAGTCATGTTTCTGTTAAGTTTCAATACTACACTCCTCTTAATACTAAAATTTTGATATAGATTAAAACTGTAATAACTGTAACAATGTAAAAACAAGATGGAAATCTTGTATCTTTAGTATATACATTTGTATTACTTTTTAAAAGTTATGTCTAGCCAGGCGTGGTGGCACAAGCCTGCTATCCCAGCAGTAGGGAGGCTGAGGCAGGAGGATTGCTGCAAGTTCGAGGCCAGCCTGGACTACATTGTAGTAGTAGTTCAAGACCAGTTAAACTACGTAGTGAGACCCTGTCTCAAAAAGCCAAAAATAAAATAAAAGTTATATCTACTTTTGGAGAGTGCCACATTTATTCTGCTGCAGTACATACGCACTTTCTTTGTACCTTACAATTCTGTTGTCTTCATTTTGACAAAATTAAATGAAATTGGCCAGTGATATAGCTCAGTGGCATAAGCGCCTGCCTGGCAAGTGCGAGGTCCTGAGTTCCACTTCCGGTACCCGCATATTAAAAAAAAAAATTTTAAATGAAATTATTTGTTGAAGTGTTTAGAACTATGACTGGCATAGTATAAGCATTACAGAAATGTTTTTTAAATAAGATTACAAGCCGAATTGTAAATATACTCCAAAACAGAGCCTTCACTATCTGTAAATGGATGAGTACACATGGGAATGGGAAACTCAGGAGTGGCCTCTAAGAAATGAGGAAATGCTCCCATGTATGTAGTGGCATCTGTTAAGCCATTGAAAGAAACCCTTGCATACAGTCATTTCTGAACAGGTCGTGAACACACACTACTATGTCATCATAATTAACCTATAGCAGCTGGGTTGAGCAACTTTAAACCCAGCCATCCTCTTCAACGAATCCTTCATATAGGTACAAAATATAAAGGGTCGCCCGCTGTTGCGAAGGTGGTGCAAGGCACTCTTTGCTTAGTGGGGCTGCTCATTAGCTGGTAATTCATACTTGCTTATGAAGATTGTATACTGGAGAGTTCTGTGGGGGCTCTGTGGGCCTTCACTTCAGCACTGCTAGTGGGGGGTACCAATATTGGTATGCTGCTGGTAAATAGGTAGTTTACTTTCTGTAGGCATAGTATGTTAATTCTCTGCCACGAGCACCTGCTGAGTGTCCTGGACATTAATAGCAAATCTCATTGCTTAAAACAGGTATTTACTCTTAAAAAGTGATCAGGATGCTTACTGCTTCAGTGGCCTTTGCTATTGGTGATTTCCAACTGTCTGTAACAGTGTAACAGATGGCCCATAAAATTTTAATTTTAACTTATGGGAAAACATTATGAGTAAAGATTACTTAAGAGGTTTTAGTGGACATATGTCTCAGTCAGCCTTAGTAGTAAGGAATCTCGTTAATTCTTCATTTTCCCATTAGTAGTCAGGTAGTGCTCAGCAGTCTCCTTTTATGCAGGAGAAATTGGCTTGGATGAAGAAACAGTTTTTTTAAAGAGAGCCTAGTCCTGATTTTGGAGAGACAAGCAGCAGCTTCAGAGTATAATTACCAGAAAGGACCGGTTTATAATGTTGGTTTCATTGTGTGTGGTAATCCTCAAAGAAAAAGAGAAGTGCTCGCATACATCTATGATGCAGAGTCTCACTTGCTAGTCGTAATTACTGAGTGAATGGCTCCTGTTGTAAATAACCATCTTGTTTGTGGTATCAGATGTGTAGGCTTGGGCAGCACAAGCCCGTCTGCAAAGTGCTACGTGACGGGATCATGCGCGTGGGAAAGACCGTGGCACAGAAGCTAACAGATGAGCTTGTGAGTGAGTGGTTTAACCAGCCTTGGAGCAGTGAGGAGAATGACAATCATTCCAGACTCAAACTTTATGCGCAAGTTTGCCGCCATCACCTAGGTAAACGAGAATTTATTTGGCAAAGTAGAAATTGGGAAGTAAAATAACAAATCCTTTCCCTTCTTTTAAGATGTAACATACAGCACCTGCCTGGCAAGTGCAAGGTCCTGAGTTCGATTCCTGGTACCCCCCCCCAAAAAAAGAGAGAGATGTAACATATTTCTTTTGTCTCAAGTAATGCTGGCATTCCATTACTGTGCCTAGTTAGGTTCAGTTTTTGTGTTACAGGTAGTTAAATAGTACTAATTTTTGTGTGGACATGCATTCTTTAAAAATTTATTTAAAGTTGCTTAAAGAAGTCATATCTACACCACATTTTGAAAACTTAGTAGCATGACTTGGTATTAACTGCTTAAATTTAACCCGTATTTTTAAGAGAGCTTTTGAAACTTTTAAAGCCATGTAAACATAGGCGCATAATGCATCATGAAGGCTATGAAATATAAGGATGGCTTCCTTTTCAGCAAAGGCATGTGGAGTCAGTCTAAAAAAGAATATTGCAAGTGATTAATTTTTCATTTCTTCTCAAATAAACCTCTTATGTAGAATTTCTAAGTCACTTCATGTGCATTTTTGTGTTTGCAAGATATATAAGCATATGTTCAAGTATAGCGGTAGTAGTTAGCGTATGTGTCATAATCAGAGTATTATATCCTGAAAGCATAGTTTTTTTGAAAAGTGAGCATTCTGAATTTTTGATTCAGCCTGACACTGCTGAACATCACTAAAGTCACCTCTGTGGATGCACTCTTTCAGCACCTTATTTAGCCACTCTGCAGCTCGACAGCAGCCTGTTGATACCACCTAAATACCAGACCCCACCAGCAGCAGCACAGGGACAAGCTACGCCTGGGAATGCTGGGCCTTTAGCTTCAAATTCAGGATCAGCAGCTCCGCAAGCTGGCAGTGCTTTTAATCCCACCTCCAATGGTAGTTCAGCAAACCCTGCAGCAAGTACTTCTACATCTGGTTCCTCTGTGCCACCAGTCTCGTCTGCTTCTGCTCCAGTTATTAACCAGATGAGCACTACCTCTTCTTCAGGATTCAGTGGTAGTGTTGGAGGGCAGAACCCTGGCACTGGGGGCAGTTCCACGGATAGAACACAAGGGAACATCAGCTGTGGCGGAGACACTGAGCCTGGGCAGGGCTCCTCCCAGCCCTCACAGGATGGACAGGAAAGGTGCGTTGCTTACTGATCCAGAGAAGTGGCTTCAAGCTGGGACCCTTCCTCTGTCTTCCCCTCTACTTCATGAATCTCCAAATCCAGAGGATGCTGTTTTACTTCTTTCCAATGAAAAGTGATAGCTATTGATCTATAGAAATTTTGAGACTTCTGTAACTTACTACATAACTGACAAACTTATTAATCTTATTAATTTGCTAGTAACTTGCTGTAAAACCTCTCTGTACAGTATTACTACCAAAAAGAAAGGGGGAATTAAAAAAGAGATCTCTCATTTTAGAGAATACACAAATTGAGTATCCCTCATCCAAAATACTTGGGACCAGAATTGTTTCAGAGATTTTTGAGTTTTGGAATATTTGCACAGGCTTAACTGGTTGGTATTACTAACCTGAAAATCCAAAATTAAAACACTCCAAAATCCAAGACTTTCTGAGCATGATACCAGATTTTTGGATTAGGGATGCCCGATCTATATTGCCATTTCCCATCTAGTTCCAGTGTTGACTGGCTTAACTTACCTTCACTTGGCGTATGATGTATGTTCTCACATTTAATCTGTAGTAATTGTCCGGGGAGTCCATGTGCTCTAGATTGATTTGATTTGTGTAGTTTACATTTATTTTGTGAACCTCACAAGTGACTCTTTCTCCAGTGTTACAGACAGGGAGAGAATAGGAATTCCCACGGAGCCTGACTCTGCTGATAGCCAAGCCTACCCTCCAGCTGTCGTCATTTACATGGTGGACCCCTTCACCTACACTGCAGAGGAAGACTCCACTTCTGGAAACTTCTGGCTGTTGAGCTTGATGCGCTGCTACACAGAAATGCTGGATAATTTACCCGAGCATATGAGAAATTCTTTCATTCTCCAGGTTACTGTTTGCAAGTTTATTCTTTACATTTGTTGTTTTTATGAAAGTAAATGAATTTTACAGGTTCATGAATTTTTAGGTCTTGGAAGTACATAAAAGTATAAAAGAAAAAGTACTCACAATTCTACCTTTCAGATTGAACCATCATTACTATCTTGGTGTGTTTCTAACCTTCTGTGCAGTTTTCCATGATCAAGATTATACTTTTATTTATTTATTTATTTATTTGTTTGTTTGTTTGTTTGTTTGTTTATTTATTTTTGTGGGTACCGGGGGTCAACCTCAGGACCTCACGCGCCAGTAGGTGCCCGTGCCACTGAGCGATATCACCGGCCCTTTTTTCGTATGTGGGTACCGGGAGTCGAACTCAGGCCCTCGCGCTTGCCAGGCAGGCGCTTACACCGCTGAGCTATCTCACCAGCCCCTAAGATTATACTTTCAGTAGAACTTTTAGTCTTTTTCTAGTTAACATTATTCATGAATATTTTTTACATGTTACTTAAAATTCTCACAAGTAACATTTTAATGACTGCATATTTTCCATATTTACTTAATTTGTCTTGCTTCTCACTATTATAAATAAAGCCATAGTGAACATGTTTGTACATAATCTCTTTTACATTTCAAGTTTTTTTGGTACATACTGATAAATATTGCCAAATTCCCTTCCAAAAAGGTTATACTTATTTACTTTCCTCTTAGCAGTGAATGACCATGCCTATTCTCACCATGCTTTTGCTAACTTTAAAGTGAAACAATTTTTAAAAATGTAGGGCCAGGGCCGGTGAGATGGCTCAGCGGTGTAAGCACCTGCCTGGCAAGCGTGAGGGCCCGAGTTCGACTCCCGGAACCCACATACGAAAAAAGGGCCGGTGATATCGCTCAGCGGCACGGGCGCCTGCTGGCGTGTGAGGACCTGAGTTCGACCCCCGGCACCCACAAAAAAAAAAAAAAAAGTATTATATAGGTAGAAAAATGATACCTTGGGTCTCTTGGTTTTGTCACTGGATCGATTGATTGATTGATTGTAGTACTGGCATTAAACCCAGGCAACACTGTGCTACACCCTTCAGCTCTTTTTATTTTTTATTTTAAGACAGGGTCTCAGTAAGTTGCCAGGTTGGGCTTGAACTTGCGATCCTCTTGCCTCAGCCTCCCAAGAGCTGGATTATAGGCATGTGCCACTATACCCAGTTTTATTATTGCCTTAATGAAAGCTATCTTGTAGAATTAAAAAATTGAAATTGAAGTGATTAGGATAGACTGTCAATAGTTTTTGATTGTTTTGATGTCTGTGTCCCTAATGGTTATAGACAGTAACTCCAAAGATGCCATGCATACTCTGTATATACATTATACAAATGAAGAATACATTAGCATGCAAGTTTTAAAATTTGGGGGCCATGGCAACAGTAAATTGAAAATTTGCACATAAAATTGAAACAGGATAATTTCTAAGTAAAACTATAACTTGACCAACATAAGGGTACCTCATAAATTGCAGTTATATATTTGGGACATAGGATTTTTATGTCACTGGAAGAAATTAGGCTTTAATTAAATTATGTTTGGCATTTACATATTTTAAAGCTAAGGTTCCCTATCCATTTGTCAAGTAGTAATAATTTTGTACCGTTTCATTTTGTCTTATAAGCGTATTAGATCTCAGTTTCTAGGTTGTTTGTTTGTTGTTGCTGTTTGCAGTATTGGGGTTTGAACCCAGACCCTTCAAACTGAATAGCATCCCCAGCTCTTTGTAAAATTTTTTATTTTGAGTCAGGGTCCTGCTAAGTTGCCCAGGCTGGGCTCAAACTTGCTTCAGCCCCCTAGAGTACTAGGATTACAGGTGTGTGCCACTATGCCTGATGTAAGGTTGGTTTTGTGTGTGTTTTTAGATTGTGCCTTGCCAGTACATGCTGCAGACAATGAAGGATGAGCAAGTTTTCTACATTCAATACTTGAAGTCCATGGCATTTTCAGTGTACTGCCAGTGCAGGCGGCCTTTGCCTACACAGATCCACATTAAATCCCTCACAGGATTTGGGCCTGCAGCCAGCATTGAGATGACCCTCAAGAATCCGGAGGTGAGTATCAGGAGGGGAAAAACTTGCGAAAAGAGTGCTTTTATACTAAAAAGGCAAGGCAGAAGTGTGTCTTATCTAACCCAGAGATTGGTTGATATCTGTCTTTTACATAAGCATTGCTAGGTGTCCTTAATACTTAAAATAAAGGAGATACTTCTCTGAACTTTTATAATAGTTTTGAGAAGAGTCAGGCAGGTGCTGCTGCCTTTTTTTTTTTTTTTTATGTATTACCTAAGACAGCATTGTGTTTATCACTTTTAGTATTAATGCTCAAATTTCCTGAATTTATTCTTTTGTTTTTCTAGCTAATCTGTGTCTTAAATTACGAACTCTGTGCCTTCACGTACCTTGATTTGTGTCCTGAGAGAGTAGTGGTTTGTGTGCTTACCGTGCAAGAGTCCTTGCTTTCCTGTGCATACTCTGTCTCCAGGAGTTGCTTCCTTTTTTTTTTTTAAATTTTATTTTAAAGAGAAGAAAAAACAAAACAAAAGAACTCAAAAAAGAACAAATTTTTAAAACAACATAATAGGGGAACAATGGTTAATGCATTACATATTGTTATCTTTAAATTAGTTATTCAGGATACCAGATATTAGCATTCAATTGTCCAAACATTATTGGCACAAATCTTACTCTTCAATGAACTAAGTGAAATTAGTAGTGTATCTATCTTAACCATCTTATATATAAATACAATTTTTTTTCCTTTCCCTTCTTTCTTTTCCCTATTCCTCCATCCCAGTCTCTCTTTACTTTTGACCAGTTTCTTTTTGATTCACCATGTCTATTGTACATTTTGGATCTTATTTACTCTTTCAGTTTCTCATACTAGAGAGACAATACGATGCTTACACATGTGCGTCCAGTTTATTTCACTGATGAGTATTTTCTCAAGTTGCATCCATTTACCTATAAAAGTCTCCAGTTTATCCTTCTTTATGGCTGAATAGTACTCCATTGTATAAAAATACCACATCTTTCTTATCCATTCCTCAGTTGATGGGCATTTGGGTTGTTTGCAAGATCTGGCTATTACAAATTGTGCTGCTATAAACATGGGTGCACATACATCGCTGTGGTATGATGTTTTTAACTCTTCTGGGAAGATACCCAGAAAGGGAATAGCTGGGTCAAATGGGACCTCCAACCCTAGTTTTTTGAGGAATCTCCACACTGATTTCCACAGTGGCTGTACCAGTCGACACTCCCACCAGCAGTGAAGAAGGGTTCCTTTTTCCCCACAGCTCCTCCAGCATTTGTTATTAGTTGACTTCTTAATAATAGCCATTCTTTCTGGGGTGAGATGGTATCTCAGTGTTGTTTTAATTTGCATTTCTCGAATGACTAGTGATGTTGCACATTTTTTTGTATATTTATTTGCCATTTGTATTTCTTCATCTGAGAAATGTGTATTCATCTCGGATGCCCATTTTTGGACTGGGTCTTTAAATTTGGGAGGTCTGATTTTTTTGAGTTCTTTATATGTACTCGATAGTAATCCTTTGTTTGCCAGGAACAGCTGGCAAACATTTTTTCCCACATTGTGGGTTGTCTCTTCACTCTGTTGGTGGTTTCTCTTGCTGTGCAAAAGCTTTTTAATAAGATGAGATCCCAGTTGTTGATTCTTTGTGATAGTTCCTGTGCGGTTGAGGTTTTGTTCATAAAGTCTTTGCCTACACCAATGTCTTCAAGGGTTTTACCTATCCTACCTTCCAGCAGATTTAATGTTTCTGTTTTAATATTTAGATCTCTGATCCATTTTGAATTTAGTTTAGTGCATGGTGAAAGATATGGGTCTAGTTTTAATCTTCGACATGTGTAGAGCCAGTTTTTCCAGCACCATTTATTAAAGAGGCTATCTTTCTTCCAGTGAATGTGTTTGGCACCTTTGTCAAAGATAAAATGGCTTAGTATGTCTGGGGTTGTTTCAGCATCTTCTAATCTGTTCCATTGATCTTCAGGTCTGTTTTTTGCCAGTACCACACTGTTTTTATCACAGTAGCTTTATAGTGTAATTTCAAGTTGGGGATTGTGATGCCCCCTGCCTTGCCTTTGTTGCCCAGAATTGCCTTTGTTATTCTAGGTCTCTTCTGATTCCAAATGAATTTTAAGATTGTTTTCTCTAATTCTGTGAGATATGCTGTTGGAATTTTGATTGGAATTGCATTAAATCTGTATAACAATTTTGGAAGTATGGCCATTTTCACTATATTGGTTCTTCCTATCCAGGAGCAAGGGATATCTTTCCATTTTCTGACATCCTCTTCAGTCTCCTTTTTCAGAGTACTGTAGTTTTCAGTGTATAGGTCTTTTACATCCTTTGTGAGGTTAATTCCTAGGTATTTCATTTTTTTCGATGTTATTGTGAAAGGTATTGTTTCCCTAATTTCTCTTTCAGTAAGTTTGTTATTTGTGTACAGGAAGGCTATTGATTTTTGAGTATTGACTTTGTATCCAGCTACACTACTGAATTTGCTTATTAAATCTAGCAGTTTTTTAGTGGAGTTTTTGGGGTCTTCTGTGTAGAGTATCATGTCATCCGCAAATAATGATAATTTAACTTCTTCCTTTCCAATCATTATTCCTTTTATTTCTTTCTCTTGTCTAATTGCTCTGGCTAAAGTTTTCAGAACTGTATTGAATAAGAGTGGGGACAGTGGACATCCTTGTCTTGTTCCTGATTTTAGAGGGAAGGCTTTCAGTTTTTGTCCATTTAGTATAATATTGGCTGTTGGTTTGTCATAGATATCTTTTACCAGGTTGAGATAAAGACCATCTATTCCAATTTTCTGTAGGGTTTTTATCATGAAAAGGTGCTGGACTTTGTCAAAAGCTTTTTCTGCATCTATTGAGATGATCATGTGATTTTTGTCTTTGGTTCTGTTAATATGGTGTATTACATTTATTGATTTATGTATGTTGAACCATCCCTGCATCCCTGGGATGAATCCAACTTGGTCATGGTGTATAATCTTCTTGATGATTTTCTGGATTCTGTTTGCCAGTATCTTATTGAGGATTTTTGCATCTATGTTCATTAGGGAGATTGGCCTGTAGTTCTCTTTCTTAGTTGGGTCCTTCTCTGGTTTTGGTATCAGGATAATGCTTGCTTCCAGGAATGAATTTGGGAGTATTGCTTCCTTTGCAATTTCATTAAAAAGTTTGAGAAGTAGTGGTGTTAGGTCTTCTCTAAATTTCTTGTAGAATTCGGCAGTGAATCCATCCGGGCCTGGGCTTTTCTTTGTTGGGAGGTTTTTAATTACATCTTCGATTTCATTGGTTGATATTGGTTTATTTAGGATTTTTAAATCTTCTTGATTCAGCTTTGGTAATTCATACGAATCCAGGAATCTGTCCATTTCTTCTGCGTTTTCCATCTTAGTAGAATACAAATTTTCAAAATAGGTATAGATGATCTTCTGGATTTCTGCAGGGTCCATCGTGATATCACCCTTTTCATTTTCAATTGCATGGATTTGAGTCTTTTCTTTTTTTAATAAGGTTGGATAAGGGTTTGTCAATCTTAGTTATTCTTTCAAAGAACCAACACTTTGCTTCATTGATTCTTTGTATTGTTTTTTTAGTCTCCAATACATTAATTTCTGCTCTGATCTTTATAATTTCCTCCCTTGTACGGGCTTTTGGCTTAGCCTGCTCTTCTTTTTCTAGAAGTTTGAGGTTCACCATTAAGTTGTTTATTTGCGCTTGCTCTGTTTTCCTGATATAGGTATTTAATGCTATAAATTTCCCTCTTAGGACTGCTTTCATTGTATCCCATAAGTTCCGGTATGTTGTACTGTCATTATCATTCAGTTGTAGAAAGTGTCTAATTTCTTCTTTAATTTCATCTGTGAACCATTGGTTGTTCAGGAGGGTGCTGTTTAATTTCCATGTGTTTAGGGAATTTTTGTGATTTCTTTTGCCATTGATTTCCAATTTCATTGCACTATGGTCTGATAATATGCATGGGATAATTTCAGTTCCTTTGCATTTACTTAAGCAGGGTTTATGAGCTAGTATGTGGTCTGTTTTGGAGAATGTCCCGTTTGCAGCTGAGAAGAATGTGTATTCTGATGTTGTGGGGTGGAACACTCTGTAGACATCTACTAAGTCCATTTGTTCAAAAGTTTGGTTCAGTTCTACTATTTCATTATTGATTTTTTGTCCAGTTGATCTGTCTTTTTGTGACAGTGGAGTATTGAGATCCCCCAATATAATTGTATTAGTGCTTATTTGATTTTTCATGTCCTTTAATACTTGTTTTATATAGCTGGGCGCATTGGTATTTGATGCATATATATTTATGATCATTATCTCTTCCTCTTGGATTGTTCCCTTTACAAGGATGTAATGACCGTCTTTATCTCTCTGAATCATTCTTGGCTTGAAATTCACTTTGTCTGCAAAAAGAATAGCTACCCCTGCTTTTTTCTGGGTTCCTGTGGCATGGAGTATTGTTTTCCATCCTTTGGCTTTCAGTCTATGAATTTCTTTCTGAATTAAATGTGTTTCTTGTATACAGCATATTGTTGGATCTTGCTTCTTGATCCATTTTGCCAGTCTGTGCCTTTTGATTGGTGAATCGAAACCATTAACATTGATGGTCAAAACTGATACGTATTGACTTATACTTGTCGTGATATTTTCTTGTTGTTGGTTCCCACTCTTTGTTTTTCCCCTCTCCCTCTATTTAATTATCTGCCCTGCCTGGTGGATTCCCTCTGTTGGGGTTCCTGGAGTTGTAGTCCTTGTTATCTCTTTCTGGAATGTCCTTCAGAACATTTTGGAGTGCTGGTTTGGTGGTCATAAATTTTCTCAGATGTTCTTTGTCATGAAAGTATTTTGAAAGAAAGTATTTTGAAAGACATCAATTTTGAAAGACAGTTTTGCGGGGTACATCAATCTGGGTTGAAAGTTATTTTCCTTTAGAGCTTGAAATAAACGTCATTCCAAGCTCTTCTTGACTTGAGGATTTGTGCTGAAAGGTCAGCTGTGATTCTGATGGGTTTTCCTTTATAGGTGATTTGTCTCTTGTCCCTAACAGCTTTTAAGATTCTGCCCTTCTGTTGAATTTCTGGGATCTTGACTATGATATGTCTGGCTGAAGTTTTTTTTGATCATGTCTAGGTGGAGTTCTATAAGCCTCATTTATATGAAGATCAAATTCTTTTTCTCTTCCAGGGAAGTTCTTCGTGATAATGTCTGTGAACAAGGTCCTAATGTCATTTATGCTATGTCTTGCTTTTTCATTTATTCCAATAATTCTTAAGTTATTTATCTTTGAGTCATCTAGCAGCTGTTGAATTGATTTTTCATGGTTCCTTGCTTTTTTTTTTTTGTGGGTACCGGGGGTCGACCTCAGGACCTCGCACCCCAGCAGGCACCTGTACCGCTGAGCAATATCACCGGCCCTTTTTTCGTATGTGCGTTCCAGGAGTCGAACTCAGGCCATTGTGCTTGCCAGGCAGGCACTTACGCTGCTGAGCCTTCTCACCGGCCCTCCCTTGCTATTTTTAAGAATTCTTTCTTTTCATGATCACTAATTGCAAGCCTGTCTTCTATATCTGCGATCCTGTCCTCACATTGGCTTAATCTGCTACAAATACTTTCAATGAAATTTTTGTTCTCCTGTATATCTGCTTGAATCTGCCTTATGGATTCCATTTCTTTCCTATGCTGAGCATTCATGGTTTCTATAATTTTCTTAAGCTCGTCTATTTTTTTGTATCACCTATAGTGTCCTTAAGCATGGTCTTCATTGTGGACATTATCTGTGCAGTTAGCTGTGAAATTATTTTTTTTAATTTTTTCCAGAGCTTCATTTAGTTGCTTTGTTGTTACCACTTCAGATAGTCCAGGTGGGTGGCTTTCCGATTGTCCCACCTCATTGCCTCCTAGGTTTGCCTTTGGTGAATTGGATGTGTGGGGTTGCATCTTGTTTAAGTGTCCTCTCATTTTCTTTTCTTTCTTTAGTTTAATTCCTGGGGTGACGTTTGTAAATTACCTATGGTAGGTTACTTTATTGCTAGTGTTCAAGATCCTTAGGAGATGACTACTTCTCTGAAGTATCTTCCAAGTGAAGCTTTTTTTTTGGTTTTGAGCTTTCTGCCAGATCCTACCTCTTCAATTTGTTGGATATGAGAAGTTGCTACCTGTTTGGCCCAGTCCTTGGTTCTTTGGTACTGTGCCACTGTATTTTCTGTGACCCTTAGTCAATCTCAATCATGAAATATCAGGAAGGAAAGCTGTTTAGAACAATTATTTCACTTTTGGCTATAATGGTACCTAAAGCATCAAACACAGCCTAGAAAACGACAGACTGAGCTAACCAGTTATTTGCCACTTTTAACCGTATAAAGTAGAGTTGCGGTTATATAACAAAATCTAAAACACACCAGAAAAATTATATGCAGTATACAAGTCCTTAATATGTCAATTTTGCCCTCAGGAGTTTAAATTTAAAATGAGTTAAGGAGGAAATAGAATATTGGGAGAAGAGGAAGGAATTAGATGTAAGGTTAGAGGACCAAGAGGGATCCCACTAACATTGGGACACTGGTGCAGAGGACTGGTGGGAAAAAGAGAAGGAAGGGATAAAAGGAAGGACAGATTGCAACCACAATCACAAAGAGGTTAGAGGCGCTGTTTACACTCATATAAAAACCAGAGACAATAATGAAGGAAAGAGCAAATAGCCAAACAGAAACAAAAATGAAGACAAAAACAACAAAACAGACAAACAAAACAAAAATAACCCCCCCACACACAAAAAAAACCTCTTCACCAAAACAACAAATGAGAGAAAAAAATAAAAAAATAAAAAATAAAAATAAAAGAAGAATCAGTTCCAGGTGTTGACTCTGCTGTAGGCAGGCACCGTGTGGTGACAGAGTCCTGTTCCGTGCAGGTCCGTCCCAGTGAGCCAGGAGCGGCCCTCTGGCGGGGCAGTGAGCAGAAGCGCGTACTTTCAGGGGGAGACCAGTCTCGTTCGCCTGTGCCCTCGGCGCACTTTCCACGGCCTGAGAGCTGAGGCGCCGCGCTGTCCCGAGCGCGAGTCCCGCACGCTGTGTTTTGGCGCCCCTCTGAGTTTCACCGCACCCCCACAATGGCGCCCGGCCAATCGCTCTCTGGCGTGGGACAGCTGTGGCTGAGAGACACTCACCACCGGCCAGCACAGTCCTCCGCCGCTCCCCTGCCCCGCCGCTGTCTCGTGATCCTCCGCGGGGGACCTGGGGCGCCGGCTGTCACCGTGTGTCCGCAGATTTGAGCTTCTGTCTCGCCAGGGTTCCTGGGACGGGAGAAGGCGCTGCGGTCTCCTCCTCCTTCGTTGAAAGTACCCTTCACTGGCACCCTGAGTCCCGAACTGCGCCTCAGAACTTTCCTGGGTCCAGGGAGGCACCTCCCTCCCTCCTGCGCTCTCCCGGTCACTGTATTCCAGTTTCGCTGCCTGCTTCTTACACATTCGCCATCTTTTTCTTAAAGCTGCTGTGGTTTTCCCCTGTGTCTTCTTGGACCTACTTCCCGCAACTAGTGTGCCTCAAAGGGAATTTTAAAATGCCACAGCCAAACCATATCTTACAGAAAAGTCTTACATTCTCGTTTTTTCTAATCACGCCAGTTTGAAGATAGCTGTACCAGGGCACTGTTTAGAATTTTCAAAGCCTTAAAAAACCAGTTTCCACAACTTTATTGCATGACAGATTGTCAGTTAATAAAAGCCAGCAAATACTACTTTACTGTAAGAGAGCTTCTTGAAAACACCAGCTACTGCAGATTTTAGTTGGTCATGTGAGTGTTTCTGGAAAACTGCATGAAATGCTTATCCTTTTATAAATACAAGATTGGAAGTGAAAAATGATGCATGTGGTGAATACTGTGTTTGCTGTAACTTGGTTCAGGGCAGCCTAGTCCCGGGAGAAAGCTGCTCAGATGATGACCCACATTCACTCTGGTGTTAAATACAGTTTCTATTTTGGGCATTTTTAGTTTAATTTTGAGTTTTTCACGTATGTGAGCAATTCATATATTCTATTAGCTTTTTTTAGAATTTAAAAAATAAATTTATCTCTGTTTCCTTGGCTCCTGAAATTTTGATTTATTGTTTGATTTATTGTTTTCCTTTGTAAATACACAGTCATTCAGTTGTTCACCTTCTGTGGTTATTCTGAAATTCAGATGTAATCATTTCTTGACACTTTGGTAAAAGTGACAACTAGTGTTGTACATTTCATAGTGGAAATTAAAGGCTGACTACTACTAAGGTATCCCAAACATTACATAACTTTTTAAAAGATTATAACTTATTAGCAGAACACTATCAGGAGCTCATGAGTTAAAGTGCGGCTTAGATTAAAATAAATGCAAAAAAGATTTTTAGTAATAGGGTTTTTTCCCCCTGTAGCTTGAAACATGACAGAGTAATCATTTTACTTTATTAAAAACAAACCAGATGTTAAAGTATTTGCTGAGAGGTATAAATTTTTGTCTGCGTAACGGTACTGGTTAGTTGGTCAGTACAGCCTCTGCTTCTGTGTGCAGCTGGAGCACTGTGCTTTCTTTCAGCTTCCTGTCGCTCAGCGTCTGTGCCAGGCACTGCATTCAGTGCTGAGGACGCGGTGGGGAGCAAGACAGCCAGGTCCCTGTTACCCGGAATTGTAATTCTCTGGGGTGGCACAGTCACATGCAAGCACAGTATCATAAAAGAAAAAATGTGTTTTTTAAGTATTTGTCATGCAAGTTTTTAAGGAAACCTATTGCTAGTATCACTTCTGTTTTTCATGGAATATTTGGCATCTCAAAAACTCGTAGTAGTAGAGTGGAGTTTTGCATATTCTCAACACAAAGCAATGATAACGTTCGAGGTGATGAGTGTGCCGGTTACTCTGGCCTGATCATTACACACTGTATACAGTATGAGAATATCACATTGTACATGATAAATATATATAATTACTATTTAGCAGTTAAAATAAAAATATGGATAGTATTTAAAAGCAGAGTTTGGAAATCATATTTTACCTATCGATTTATCACAGGCTATCTATTGCATCTAAATATTTGACATTTAACCTTTTGTTTTACGCAGAACTTTCAGTTAACCTCACTTGGGCCCCTCTCTTTTTTTAATAATACCTGTATTGCAATATGATTCATATATTGTAAAATTTACCTTTTAAAATTTTACAGTTCAGTGGTTTGAATATATTCACAGAGTTGTATAACCATAACTTCTGTCTGATTTTAGAAGATTTTCACCAGCTCTGAAGGAAATTCTATAGCCATTAGAAATCATCTAATCTCTTCATCTGCCCCTCCCTTTAGCCCCTGGCAACCAGTGTCTACCTTGTCTTTGTGGAGTTGCTTTTTCTGAACATTTCATGAAAATGGAATCATAAAATATGTGATCTTTTGTGTCTGGTTCTTTCATTTAGCATAGTATTTAAGAAACTTATCCATGTCTTAGCATGTGTCTTTGGTTGATGGATATTTGGATTGTTCCCACATTTTGGTTATTGTGATTAATGTTGCTACAAACATTTGTGTACAAAGATTTTTGTTTGTTTTCATTACGTGGGATTGAATGTAAGGAGCACTGAGCTACATCCCCAGCCCTTTATAAAAAATTTTATTTTGGTACTGGGTCTGGCCAAGTTACCCAGGCTGGCCTTGAACTTGGCAAACCTCCTGGCTCAGCTTCCTGAGTAGCTGTGATTACAGGCGTGCACCACTGTGCCCAGCTGTGCACCAAGGTTTTGTGTGGACATGTGTTTTCAATTCTTGTGATAAATACCTAGGAGCGGAATTTCTGGGTCATACAGAGAGTGAATGGATTAGTGACGGGCTAGCACTACAACATTGAGCAAGTCATCGACCATCTCTTGCCTTGAATCTTGAACCCCTAAAATGAATGCATTGGTTAGAATATTTCCAGAGTCTTTCTTTTAGCTTTAGAATACTGTCATCCTGTTTTTACAATGTATCGTGTTATCTAGTTCAAGGCTCAGCAATTAATGACTGTGGGTCTAATCTGGCCTACCACCTGTATTTGTATAGGCCAATTAAGTAAAAATTATTTTTATATTTTTAAAAAGAAGAATATATAGCAGAGACCCATAAAGTATAACCTTCCCTATGTGGTCCTTTATAGAAGTTTTCTAATCCCTGTAGTGGTTTATTATATACTGAGATATATATGATAGCTGTAAGAAAAGATGGCAGTTAATTTTCGTTGCAATTTAGTTAAAATATTTGTCTTGGTAACAGTTAATGCTTTGATTTTTAAAAACTCCATACTTATACAAGCATATTGGAGTATGCATACTGAAATGTGCTCAGTTGTACGTGTACTGGTTGATGAATTTGCACTAAGTAAAAATACCATGGAAACAAGCATAGAAAACAAAAACATCACATCTAGAATCCCCTCTCTTGTCCCCTTCTAGTCACGCTAACAGTAGTCACTATACTGACTGGTAACAACATAGCTTTGCCTGTCTTTGACCTCTCTGTAAGTTGAATCATACAGTTTATAATCTGTTGTGTCTGACTTTCTTTGGTCAGTATTGAAATTCATCTATTTTGTTGCTTATAGATGCAGAGATTTCATTCTCTTCGCTATTTAGTAGTATGGTTGTGTGGCTGTATCACAATTTATTATCTGTTTTACTGGTATAGGTAGTTAGGTTATTTTTTAACTTGGAACTATTATGATGAACACTATGGTGATATTCTTATACCTATTTTTCTTTTTGTTTTGTTTTGTTTTTTTTTAATATGCGGGTACCGGAAGTTAAACTCAGGACCTCATGCTTGCCAAGCAGGCGCTTATGCTGCTGAGCTATATGATGGGCCCCTTATACCTGTTCTTAAGAGACGTACACTATATGCATTCTTTGGGTCGGGGGTGTTTGTTCAGCTTCTCTGATACTATCAAATACTTTTCCAAAGGGATTATGCCAGAAGCAGTATACGAAAGTAGCTCTAAATTCTCACCAATTCTTTTATTTTCTGGATTTATTTTAGATGTACTGGTGGATTTGTGTACTGTTGTCTCATTGTGACTTTAGTTTCCACCGAGGCGTGTACAATCTGCAGCCTACTTTTCCCTCCTCCTTTTTTTGAGTAAAGAGGCATTGTCTTGGCCATACATAAAATAAATAATACAGCTCATTATATGTAAATAACAAAACTTCCTTTATTTTTAAATTTTTTAATTTTAGCATTTAAAAAAGAGGGAAAGGAAAAAGGTGGGCCACATGATTGTGTTGGTAGGGTTTCCTAGCTTATTTCATTTAAGCAGCGTTTATGTTGTCTGCATTATTATTACTGTTTATATACTTAGTACTGGAGAGAGAGGAGGATGAGATGCAACCTGTTGTCACTGCTCCCCTCAGTGTTGTTCCAGGTTTTGTTGTAAACATTAAATTGAATGACTTTGTGTTGTTTTTGATTTTGATTTCAGCGGCCCAGCCCAATCCAGCTTTACTCCCCTCCTTTCATATTGGCCCCAATTAAAGACAAGCAGACAGAGCTGGGAGAGACCTTTGGTGAGGCGAGCCAGAAATACAATGTGCTCTTTGTGGGCTATTGTCTGTCCCATGACCAGCGCTGGCTCTTGGCTTCCTGCACTGACCTCCATGGGGAGTTGTTAGAGACCTGCATTGTAAATATTGCTTTACCAAACAGGTGAGAGGCCTTGGTGCTTGAGGTGTGTGTAATTTGATGCTGTGCCTTTCCTGGGATATGAGTCTTTCTGATTATCTGAGTACAGTGTGGACCACATGGGTATGTTCTCTGGAATTTTGTGTGTTTGTCTTACTGAGTGGTAATTTTGATTCATGTGGGGACCCCCTCCTTATTTCTTTTCTGGTAGGTCACGGAAGAGTAAAGTATCTCCACGTAAGATTGGACTGCAGAAGTTATGGGAGTGGTGTATAGGGATTGTTCAGATGACCTCTCTGCCCTGGAGAGTTGTAATCGGGAGACTTGGGCGTCTTGGCCATGGGGAGCTTAAAGGTAAGAAATTCCTGAAGCAGCGTGTGTAAGAAGCAGGAAAGCGCTGAGTAGATGTCAGTGACTGAGCAAAGAGGGAAAGAAAGCTTTAGAGTCGGTAGTAAGACTGAAGTATTACATTTTCTGATTGTTTGTTATACGTACGAGATACGCCAAAGGTCTTTAAACCTTTAATAATAAAACCATGTATCTAAGTAAAATCTTAAATAGAAAAAGAATATTTTATTCTTATAAAAATGGTACTCAGTAATTTAAATTTCTAGCAGTAATTTATGTATGGATTGAAAAGAACAAGTTAGTTTTAAGACAAAAATTTTATATCAGAGATTATAGATGATCCTCGAATTCATGAAAACAGCCTTTAATTTACTTGTTTGGTGATTGATGGTGGTGAGATTGAATTTCTCTAGTTTGTGTTGGTGGCACAGTAGCAAGAAAATCCTGTTCCACAAGAACAAATAATGGCAAACAGGAGCAGTCTTTATTCACAGTGCCACTGCCTGGCACTTTTCAGCCTGGAAGCTAGAAGAACAGATTTCTCTTTTTAGGTGTATCCCCAAGTATATCTACCACTGCTTCCATTCCCTACCATAAACACGGCAGCTAGGTGAGAAGCACTCGCAGTAACTGGGCAGGACACAAGCGGTCATAGCAGCTGCCCTGCCTGGCACTGAGCCCAACTCATGTAGTGTCCTAGTGTAGCTCCTTGTGCAGTTTTATATGAGCAATATGAATAGGCCTAGATTAATTTTTTAAAGCCTTGTTAATTAGTGACACACTTAGACGTTAAATATGTGCATGTACATGGGAGAAAGTTTTTTCTAAATCTGCACAAAAGCAAGGCTTATATCACAAACTAGCTTGGTCATTTCCTACATGCACATACACTAAAGTCAGCAGAATTTCTTTGTCAAGGGCCAGAGAGCAGATTTTTCCCACTTTGTCAGCCCCTGTGTTAGTGTGTTAATTATTTCTTTATAGGCAATTGATACTAGCTACTTGTGGAATCTCTAAAATAAAACCACTGATACAGATAGAGCTCACATTGTAGGTAGCGCCTGAGTATAACTCCCTTCCTACAGTGCATGCCAGGTCTGTATCTCATTTTTCTTAGTTTATGCAAATACTAATTAATATATATCTTAAACAAGTTTTCCTAAGCATCTATTGTGGAGAAAGGGTTTTTTTTTTTAGTAATACTTGATACTGTAGACCAATAGAAATTATGACCCTTTTCATTTTTAAAAAGAATATCAACTTATAATGAATCTTGCATCAATAGCCTGGAGGTTAATACATTAGGGAATTCATCATTTCATTTCTGACAGATTTCCTATCTTCCTCCCTAGTCTGCTTTTTAGTCAGTCTTATTTCTTCAAGGCTTTGAGCTATTCTTAACCCTTGGGGAAGGTTAGAGTATAATAGAAAAGAAGAAGTGGGGATAAAAATGTAGTCTAGTCACTTGGAGTTTTGGAAGATGATTAAAGCCATCTCCTTCTCTTGTATGATTGTCAGGAGCGGCCCCTATTCTCCCTTATCTCCTAGAAGAAAGGAGTGTAAGTGTGACTAGAGCAGCCCAGTGAAAGACTGAGAAAAAAATGTGCTTTCAGGAAAAATAAATGAGATAAATATAGTGTATATTCATCTGTTTACTGATCTACTGCTCCTCCCTTTGGGAACTTGAGGTCTGTGCTGCGTTGAATTTCTGTACGTCAGTGTCAGATACCGTAGGCGCCTTAGACTTCAGAACCAGCTTTGTGAATTTCTGTTCTTTATTTCTGGGGTCTGTGTGATGAGATCCTCACATTGCTTTTACCTTGCTGTTTGGTTTGAAATACAGAGCTCACATCTATCTGATTTTCTGCACTTTTAAAACTATATTTTTTTATGTTTCTGGCCATTTTTATTTCACACACTTCAGTTTGAGGTTCGTTAGGAATATGAAAATATTTTTCCATTCACCTGTTCTCTAAGGAATACAAACAGCTTGTTTGAAAACAAAATATGTGGCAGAAGAAAAGCCTGCAGTGGCATGGCATTTGATCGGCGGGGTATGACATGACAGCAGTTTGCTGCACAAGAGTAGTGCACACCTTACGGTTGTTGTGGGGGTCAGAGGGAGGACCTAGTGCTTCTCACTCCCCAGAGTAATATATTCTCAACGGCATTCTGATTAGACATAATGCTTTTATTCAGAGGCAGTAAACAAATGTTAGAAAAGTTGTGGCAGCTTTCAATGTGAAATATTAGTATGGCATCATTCAGGAAACTTCACTCATGCCTGTTTGTGAGCTCATGGATGTTCTAAGAAAGGTTCCTTCATTTCTGCTGCCACTTGCCTTTCATAGAAATAACCAACCTACAGCAGTAAACAGAACTGAGGTTCCCCCAACTGTGCTGTCATCTAAAGAAAAGGCGTTGGTGGGGCAGTGAAAGAACAAGATCAGGAGGAGAATGGCTGGACAGCCAGCATCAGAAGGTACTTGAAGTGCCTGAATCTACCAGGGGGTGTGCTGCAGTCTCAAAGGTCATTCCAGACATGGTTTACTCTTCAGCCTGCAGAATAGTAAACCTCGGTTTTTGTATTAGTGAAGTAAAATAGAAGTCCAGTAACATTTTCTTTGTAGAAAGGAGGAGAACTGAATACAGAAGAGAATATGGAAAGCCATATTCCCTTCAGAGTCCAGTCATAGAAATTCAGTTACCAAGCAAAACTGGCAAAAAGCTCAAACCTCACATCAGAATGAATTTCTTAAGCCTATGTATGACAGTGATATTTGACTTCAGATTGGAGTATCCTCCTTGGAGAATGTTCACTACAGACAATCAGCAAACAGCTCAAGGATGTGTGCCGGATGTGTGGAATCTCTGCCGCAGACTCTCCTTCTATCCTCAGTGCCTGCCTGGTTGCCATGGAGCCCCAGGGGTCCTTTGTAGTGATGCCAGGTAAATCTCCTCTTGTCAGTTCCATAATTAGATATTCTGTCCACTCAGTACATTCAGGTATAAATCCACAGGCAAGTATAGAATATATCATTGTTATTACAATATCTGTAAGAAAGATCGTACTTTGCATTTAAAAATGGGAACCATTTGATCTCTTCCAAGGGGAGTGGTTTGTGATTTTATTGTCTTTATTGACCACAGTTTGGGGGAGAGATGAAGTTCTGAATAGGAGTAGGAACTCTAGAGCTCTGGCTACTGGCTGTTGCTTGCCCCAGTTTGTTGTTAGTATATGGAAATCATCCTCCAAAAACCTAGATGCCAGTGTGATGCTTATTTGAATATCCTTTCGAAGACAGATATTTGACTGAATCTCCAAGCTGTCTTGAAAGGCATTTAGGTTCTCTGATAGGGTTGAGGATGATTGGCAAGACACAAAGGAAAGCACTCAGCACAGCGCCTGGCACATAGTAAGCTCTGAGTAACTGCAAGTGCCAGTTGTGCATAGTTAAGACACGTGAACACAAAATTTTTAGAAAATCTGGCTGGTTTTTGAAGAGCAGCAGTGAATCTATTTTATAATTTTCTAACTAAGCAGTTTTATACTTCATAGTCTGTTCTTCCCATCCAGATACAGTATTGTTGGGTCCGGTGGGAGAGTCTGTCCACTCAGTCCTCGTAAAAAGTCAGCAGAGTTGTGGTGTGAGAATGGGGTCACAGTTCATCCGTCCAACAGAGACAGATATTCCGTATCGGCCTGCCCATTAGACCATAGGTTCCCTCTGTTGCCTGCACCACTTGAGTAAATCCATAACTTCTTGTGGTTCTGTTCTCCTCTAAAAAGTGGGGTAATAGTTGCTACCTTGAGGTGACTGTGATGATTGAGATGCCATGAATAAAGAGTTCAGCTAAAAAACTGGAATGTTGTAAGTATTCAGTAAATGTTAGCTAAACATTAGTTGAGTGGTACATTTTGTTTGCAGTACTGGAGGTTGAACCCAAGGTCTTCACACAGCTGCATTCCCAACCCCTCTTTTATTTTGAGACAAGGTATCCCTGAGTTGCCTGGGTTGGGTTGAACTTGTGGTGCTCCTTGCCTCAGCCTCCCGGAGTGCTGATCTTATAGGCTTGTGCACCATAGCCAGCTGAAAGGTAGTATTTTTATAGGATTGTTACCATTTGGGAGAATAGTACTTTATAGATTGTAAGCAACCACAGGAGGGAAGACAGTAAATTTATTTTTAGAAATATTTATATAAATGATTTTTAAGATATTTGGTGGACTCGACCCAATTTTATCTTAACAAAGTGGTAACCTCAGTTCAAGAACTTAATTCTTTCCACGATTTTGGCCACAGAATTCGTTCCATTGTGAAACAAGGCTTGGGTGACCATCAGCATGTATTCTGAGTCAGGTTCTTTGGAGATACATAAGCAACTTGGGCTGTGTGTTTTAAATGTGTATCTGTCAGGATATTTGCCTAAGACTCACACCACTCCCATTCAGGACTCTGAAAAACTCCTTCCAGGGCTGTTCACAGCCTGGAACTGCACAAAGGGAATTGACACAGTTCTTTTTTAAAGATGCTGTCACAATGGGCTCTGTTTTTGGCCGAAGTACTGCACTGAACATGCAGTCATCTCAGCTGAACACCCCTCAAGATGCTTCGTGTACACACATCTTGGTGTTCCCAACATCGTCTACCATCCAGGTGGCTCCAGCCAATTATCCCAATGAAGATGGCTTCAGCCCCAACAACGGTGAGCGGGGTCCCTGTGTGGTGAGAGTGACCTCCTCTTCCTGAACAGGGGACAGAGCTGGAATGTGGAACCATGGGGCAGCTGCATGTTGTTCTGTGTTGTGGTAAAGAGCATAAGATATATGAAGAGAGGATTGGAGGTTTGAGAATCTTTCTAGTTTTAAAGCTTTAAGATGAATTTTCCTCTGTTTTTCAGTAAAAGCAAAAATAACTGCTTGATAGTATCCTGCACATGAATGCTATTCTTTCAGTAAATATTTGCTGATCTGATTTTAAATGTTTGAAAGTATGAGGCATCATGAAGACAGGAAGTACCTTCCTTTAGCTAGTCTACAGGACTCCAGTTAGGTATAGAACAACTCTTTATGGAGTTACTCTTTTGGATTTCTTTTGGTTTAAAATATCTTTTGTGGCTTTTTTTTTTTTTTTGTATATGCAGGTACTGGGAGTTGAACTCAGGACCTCACGCTTGCCAGACAGGTGCTTATGCTGCTGAGCTATACCACTAGCCCTTTTGTGGCATTTTTAAAGAAATAGTTATTTATAAACTGCAAAACACATAGTATTATACACCCATTTGTACTGTTTTTGAAGAATTTTTACCAGCTGCCAACATTTACTCATGTTAAGTGGGGAGGGAAGGATGACACCAGATTTTATATATAGCATGATCACAACAAAACTAAAAATGTATGAAAAAGAGGAAGAATTATAGCAAAACTGTTCTTGGTGATTGGGTTTTGGTAATGGCTTTCCTCTTTTTATAGTTTATAAATTTTCTGCTGTGAGTATACCTTAATTTTACAATGTGGGAGAGAATTTCTTAATGAGAGCATTGCTCTTTGATCTGCTTTTAATAGGCCTCTTCCCATTTCAGGGCAAGCTCACACCTGTTAATGTGCCTTCATTCAGCCTCCAGTATTTATATGCTAATTAGATACATACACGGAGTCTCCTGTGTTCTTGGATGGTATCACCTTCAACTTTGTGTAATAATTACATTGCTGCTTTAGGTGCCATTCTTTTATGTGCATTTGGAGACTCTGTAGAGTGTAGGGTTTACTTTGTATTCTTGAGTTCTCTGTTCTACTAATACTGTGTTAGGGGATCATTGAAGAGAGTACAGAGTGAAAGAACAGTTTGCAACACCTTGCACACAGTAGACACTCGTTAACTTTCACAGTTAACATTATGTCCCTGAGAGTCATAGGCTCACAAAACATAGTGTTGGTTAAATTTGGCCTATGAATTACTTCTTAATTTTTGTGCTTTTTTTCCCTCCCTTCTAGATGATATGTTTGTTGACCTTCCATTCCCAGATGATATGGACAATGACATTGGCATATTAATGACTGGGAACCTTCATTCCTCTCCTAACTCCTCCCCAGTTCCCTCCCCAGGCTCTCCTGGAATTGGCGTAGGCTCTCACTTCCAGCACAGTCGGGTAAGAGCAATTGGAAGCAGGTTGTTTAAAACAACCACAACCTTTAGAAAAAGTCATCCTGACAAATGATCATCTTTTTACTACATTCACCTTTGTTTTTGAAGGTCTGAGTCCCTGGTACTAGAGAAATAAATGTGGGAAGATGACTCTCTAGTTCCATTTTGTATAGAAATCAGGGATTTGAAAGAAGGGTTTTGCTTTTGTTTTGTTTCATTGCTGGAGATTGCACCCAGACCTTTGCAAATGCTATACTGAGTTATGCTCCCAACCCTAATGCAGGGGTTTTATGTAGTGTTTTCCATAGCCAAAATTAGTTTTGGTTGCTTGCTATTTTGTTGTTACTTACAAAAGTGTTTTACTTTTTGCCAAAACAGTGGCTTTTGAGAGGCTAGTCCAACAGCCCTACTTATTTAACATTATCTGTAACTGTTAATTGAGGAACACATTGTTGATGTTTGCTTCCTCTGCAAGAAGCCTGACTACGCACTTCTCCTGCCTGGGTTTTTACTTACGCGCGGTCCTGATCTTGTCTGTAGCCAACCTGCAGGACTGGCAGGAGCCATCAGGAGGCTGATTCTATGGAAATGTCCAGGTGAATGCTAGAGTATTAAGAAAAAATCCAGAGCTTATAACTAGTTTCATCTTTAAATATCCCAGGGATCTTGCAGGCAAATTAATCAAAGATTAAAAGTTAAGAGGTTCTGCCGTAGTTCATGTTAACTTTGTTTCACAGCTAGATGATTCAAGCCTTGCCAGTGTGTCGCACTTTTTATTTTAAATGCTATGAGATTAATAGGTTAAGCCATAGGAAAATAGCTCTGTTGAGTATTCTAGACTGAACACGTACAAGCATCCCTGCTCACATTCATTTCTGCAGACACAAAGATGGACTTAAAGGACTTAGGTTTCCATCGGGTGGGATTTTTTTTTCTCCCACCACTGAATTCATTGAAGGATGATTAAGAGACGATTTAAAGATTAGTTTAGTCACAGAGCAGATGAACCAGGGACAGGCAACTCAGACTCCTCTCATGTTCCTACCTGCCTGTTATCCCCTTCTGGAAGGAAGAAATATGTCTTTTATTTCCTTTACAGTCATTTGTCAATTAATGACAATTTATTTCTTCAGTGGAGATTGCTGTGATAGGAACTGAAAACATGCATTTTATACTGGGTAGTTTTAAGCTAGGGTTTCTATGAATTCTGGAGGCAAGTAGCACAGTAGCTAAGAATCCATGCCCGGAGTCTGGTAAAGGCGTCTTGAACTTGCATTCTGCTGCTTCCTAGCCTTGTGGCTGAGGACAGGCCTGCTTCAGTTACCTTAGCTGTGAAATGCAAATAATTGCAAATGCCCCCAGTACCTGCTGTTGTAATTCAGTTTATCCACTAACAAAGAATTGGTAATTGAAGTATAATATTAGGTTTGTAAGAAATAGAGATGTGCTATATTTTCTCCCTTTGTTGGAGCCTCAAGCTCTAAAGTATTTAATTGAATGTCACAGTTGAAACATCACTGTTCTGAAGCTAGTCACATGGCCTTTTTCAATCCTCAGTTCCTGGAGCCAGGTGACTTCCAAGAGGCCTTAGCTTTTCCTTTTTCTAAACCATTAAACACTCTGATATCTAGTTAAGATATTACAGTGGGACAAAGTGTTCAAGATGACAGTAAGTTTGTATTTTTTTAACCCACTCACAATTGATACAATTTGATGTAGTAACGAGAGCCATTTCCTTCCTCTAAACAGAATTTTTAGAAAAAAACTGACAACTTACTGCTGCTTGTATTAAAGGCACATTTTCAGTTCTTGAAACTAACTAAAAGAATTAAAGATGAGTAAATATCAGTTACAGAAAGACAGAGGAACTCTTGCAGGACTCTATTAAGGGGGTTGCTTCAAATGAAGACATGGTATTTCCATGAACAGCTCTCATGCTGCTGGCAGGGCAGTAATGTCTTTGTCAAGCAGACACTGGCATGTGTCATGGTCGTAGTCAGGGTTGGTTGGACAGTGAGGTGCACGCCTGTAGTTTTGGTGGTTGCTGATGAAAGCACAGAAGTGTGGTGGAGCCTTCCGCTGCCAGAGACTGCCATCTCTCCATTCTGGCTTGTTGTGTAATACGGAGCAGATTTTACATTTTGTAGAAAAGAAACCCAAGCAAATAAATCTGTACTTACCTGACTAATGATGTTGGCTTTCGCTGGTACCTTCTGCTGAGCGGTAGTTCTCCTCAGATTCCTGCATGTGCTGCGAAGACAATACCTCCCCTGTGTACCTTTTCTAGTCACAGGGGGCTGTTATATGAGGTGCTGCCAGCAAAAGGACTAGTCACTACCATGTGCAGAGTGAACTGATGAATGTCGATTTTTAAAGCTGTGTGATAAATGCCACTCATGCTGTTGGGACCTTGTTTTTCAGAGTCAGGGCGAGCGTCTCCTCTCTAGGGAGGCACCGGAGGAACTCAAGCAGCAGCCTCTTGCCCTTGGGTATTTTGTGTCAACTGCCAAAGCTGAGCATCTCCCCCAGTGGTTTTGGTCGTCATGTCCTCAGGCTCAGAACCAGTGCCCTCTCTTCCTAAAGGTGAGTTTGGCATTATATTTGAAGTTTACGAGGATAGAGTGATTTATGCCTAAATTCAACTTTGGTTAGAAGTTTCTATCACATTGTCTTTTTCTCTTCCATTTCTCTCATGCCACTTATGCAGTAGTCTGAGAATATTTTAATTGCAGCTGTAGATGAGGAGTAGAATTAAGGAGAGGGACCCAGACCTATCACAGAGAAATGAACCCATGGTAACCAGTATAGGGTTAACTTCTGTGGGGCCTGAAATGCAGGAGGGCCGTGTGGTTCAGCAGGACAGGCTTTGCACCTGCATTGCGTTTCCATCAGGGAAGCTACGCCTGGGTACACTGTACTAGGAACTGCAGTAGCTATCCTCTTCCCGCTGTCCTTCTTGCTGCAGACTATCAGCACTCTTCCTTAGAGAAGGCAGGAGTTGGCTAAAAATTTCCCACGTTTAGGCCTCTCTTTTGAAGGCCTGCACTCTATTTTCTTTGTGTATTTTAAATTCTGCCTAATAAACCCTTTTTTAAATATGCCTCTTTTTTGAAATTCCCACATTTTGTCTTGCTTTTTCTTTTATAGTTCTTGCAACCTTTTAATTCAGATTTCAAGGGTTGAAAACAAAGATCCCCTACTTGCAGATTGTGTGTAAGAACCTAGAAGGAAATCCATTTCTTGCCCACCGATTGGTAGGAAAATGGAGGTTTGACAGTATACTTTGTTGGCAGAGCCTGGGGAGAAGGCCTTGGGGTGGACGGGATGCTGAGGGATAGAGCAGTGTAGATTTCATGGGGTGGTCTACAGGGCACACACATGTATACCCACAGCACACATGCACGCACACGCCTGCTTATATCTCAAAAAGAAGCAGTGGAAGGTGATACCAAAAATTGACGATGGAGAAATGTTTTTCCTAATGTCTTTAATATAAAATCAAAGAAGTAGTGTAAAAATATGTGCTGCTTTTGTTTTGAATTTAAATTATTAGGAAAAACCTAGATTTATTTATTCTTTAGCTCTGTCTACTGATAAGCTTATGCTTAGCAATAAACACCTCTATGGGCAGCAGGATGTGTTTCCAAAATACCATTTATCATTCAGAAGAACCAGGGTTGCTTGAAGAAATTATTTATTTCTGGTCTGAAGTAAGAAATACTTAAGGTGTTCCTGGTAAATCTTGTCACCCTAAAAGCAAGGAAGCACTAAGATTATTAAGGTCAAAAAAAAAAAAAGATCCTGTCAAAGGCTGACTTTGGAGTCAACTTAGATGGTAATCCTACAGGCCAGAGTTGGGACAATTAAATTATTTAAGAGTTGATACTAGTAGTAGATTGAAAGAAATCCTTGGATTCATAATTGTGTTGAAAAACAATAACGGGTTATCTTTGAAACTGCTAGGATATCAACTTGATAATTGAAAAGAACAGAAAGAATCAAGTATTTATATACTACCTCTCCTTTATCTGTTATATCTCTCAGTTATTTAATAAGTAAACTGTGTTAAAGCCATTAGGTGACAGATTAATAGGGAACTTTATAATGGATGCAGGTAGCAGCCAAACCCGGTGAGTGTTGGCATTATTCCAGTGGGACAACAGACATTAGGTGCCTTTTGATGTGATCTCATTTCAAGGACACGGCCCCAGCTGTGAAGTGTTCTTGCCCAACACCCCCCCTCCCCAAGAAATGGACTCTGAATTGAGTCTTCTGGAGCCAACTGTGGATTTATGAGGAATCCGGAAGATAGAAGAACATGTTTAAAAAACACCACATGGCTGCAAACCATCCATTTCAGAATTTGGGGCCCTCTACAGATGAAGTCTTATAAGAGGCACATCTTTTAATCATTTGCAATGTATAGAGTGGGTTGGCTCATGATAGTAGAGACTTTTTCTTTAGATTATCAGGGAAAATTGTGCATGGCTTTAGTATTAATGATACTAAGAAACCATTGTATAGTTTATTGCATACAATATTTATTATTGGTTTTAAAGGTCCTTATCTGTTAGGGATACCTACTGAGCTACTGACAGGCAAAATGATACAATATTTGGGGTTTGTTTTAAAATAATCTGCAAGGGGGGAAAACTCAAAAAAAGTGACAAATAGTGCCAATTGTTGTGGCTCGGTAATATGAGACCTTATACATTATTTTTGTATGTTTGACAGTTTCCATTAAAGAAACAAAACATAGTGGACTAGAAAAGAAAAATAGTTTCTCAAAGCTTGCTTCATTTTCCACTCCAGGATATACAGTTGTGATCATGTGTGAGATTACTGAGCAGCTTAAAATTCACAGGCGTCTAGCCGCCCTTACTCTTAAGGACTAAGGCGCTTCTGCTCAGGCAGCCGGGGACCTCCCTCTTCACTGCACTGAGGTGGTCTGGATTGGGGAAGTAACGGTCTTTGTGTTTTCACCAGGCTTCACTACATCACCACATCTCTGTAGCACAGACAGACGAACTTCTCCCTGCCAGGAATTCTCAGCGGGTTCCACACCCTCTGGACTCCAAGACCACATCGGATGTTTTAAGGTAGATTCCAACCAAGGCAACATAGCAGTCCAGCGTTAAATGATAATCCTTTGCTCTTGATTTTCCATAGTGTTTTACTTTAAATGTGGTATCCCTGGAAAAGAGGTTGCTGTTTGTGCAGCACGCAGTTTTCTGATCAGCCCTTGAGAGCCACCGTCCCCAGTAGGTGCCAGATGGGCGGTGTTGGTCTGCTGCTCAGTTAGATGGCTCTGTACAGTTCCGTTGCCTCGCCTTCTGTGTAGAGCAGGTGCTTCATGGTGATGAAGAGGGCACGGGGAGGGAGGAATGGTTGGAAGATAGTGTCTGGAACTTCAAGTACTCTGTACTGAGAGCACTTTTTTACCCTCCCTGATAGGTTATATAAATAAAATGACTAGAATATAAATTCCACACTTGGAAAATGCATCCCAGAGCAAATATTCTCTTGCACTGTTTTTAGCAGGCCATACAGATTTTTCACTTACCAGAAAATATACAAGCCTTTTTAATGTCTTCTAACTTTTAAATGATTTGGAAATTATGGTTAAACAAAAACCTGATGAACATGAATTTGGCTACTAAGTCCTCTGGTAGAACACTGTCTAGTGAAAATATAATGTGAGCTTTGTGTCCAATTAAAATTTTTTTAGTAGCCACATTAAAATAAAAGAAACCAGTAAAGTTTAGTTTTTGGTGAAGTTAATCTTAATATTTTCTGTTTGGCTTAACATATCCAAAATAATATATTTCAGTACACAATTAGTATAAAAATATTCTGAAGATGCCGCGTGCTCTTTAACATAGGAAATCATTGAGCCGCATGTCTGTACTTACATTGCATCTCAGTTCAGACCTGCTCTTGTCGTCTCTCATCGGCCCTGTGTGGCCAGTGGCTACTGAAATGGACAGTGCAGGTCTGACAGGGAGGGGAGCCTGTGGCAGGCGCTGGGTGGCAGCGCTGGGCAGGGAAGACTGAGGCCTCTGCCCCTAAGACTGGGGTTGAGCTAGAGTCTGTGAGCCACCCTTGCTTCATCGTGACCCCGGCCCTGACCTGTGTATTCTCCTCGGCAGGTTTGTTCTGGAGCAGTACAATGCCCTGTCCTGGCTCACGTGCAACCCAGCCACCCAGGACCGCACTTCCTGCCTTCCCGTCCACTTTGTGGTGCTCACTCAGTTGTACAATGCCATCATGAATATACTTTAATTGGAAAAGCACTTGTTCTCTCTGGCTCAGTTCCTTCTCCCACAGCCTCAGTGTGAGGAACCTGCTACACTCTGCAAATGCCCCACATCCTTCTCTGCAGACTGCTCTCCACAGTCCTGCACTGTGATGCCTTCCAGCAGGCACTTGTCCACTCTGCAGTCTTCATTACCACACTGACTCCTTGACACTTCTCTCGTGGACCTGGAAACTTCCGTAAGCAGTGACTTCCAGCCAGTGTGTGGTGTGCGTAGCCCCCAGCCACTGGTCCACAGGAAGTGGTAGTTGTTGGTGGCTTTTAAGAGGGGAACAGAAGAGACAGTGTCCTTTTGCACAAGAGTCTGTGTTCTCAGCCTCTGTTTAAAGATGGGGCAGCCCAGCCCCTTGGATGAAATCCTCTAGTTATTGGTGTATGGCCTGTGGGTTCCCTGAACTCCATAACCTGGGACTTTTTACAAATAAGAACCAGCTCAAGTAATGATTTCTTCCTGGGGTTTCTGTCTCCCTAGTGCTCCCTTCCAAAGTGGCGTGAGTGCTTTGGTTGACTTCATACCTGTGTGTAGATACAAAAGGTCTGGAGACAGCTTCATTTTGTTTATTTATTTTAAGTTGTTTTGTGATATGGTTTCTGTCACTTTTAATTTTTTAACTCTTGAGGACCAGGTACAGTAGCTGAAACCCAACTCAGATCCACCATAGGATTCTTTGACTACATACCTCTGTCCTAGAAGCCGGAAAAGGAGTGAGAACAAATTGGGGAGATCATGCCTAAAACGTAATATATCAAAACCACCCAGCAATAGGTTTTGTTAAGAACAAACTGGGTTTTAAAGTTCTGCCATGCCACGTGGCCAGCATTCATGAAGGATAACACTTTTTTAACGAAGGCAGTTGAGCTTAGCCAGAGCCGTGGAGGCAAGTACCTTATCAGTTTTCTATAGTCACAATGGAAACACATTTTCTAGTGAATTCTTACTGAAAGCCAGGTCTCTCCTCCCATTAGATCAAAAGGGACTCGTGTACATATCACAATCGAAAGCGTTTGCTCAGAAAATCAGTTATAAATATGGTAAATTTTTTCTGGACCATAGGAATATTATTTCAAAGAAATATCACATTTTAACCATTAATCTAGTACTTGAAGTTGAGCCTTCATGGTGGGACTTTTTAAAAAATGCCTTTTTAAAGCATTACTGGCTAACTGAAGTATTTTATGACTCCTCATTCCGGGCCCATTGGGTTGTCTTTGAGACCCTGTTTCTAACCTTCTGTTGCTGTGTGTTTCTGTCTGAGGGCGGTGGGCGTGGTCCGGCCTCCCGGGAGGCTCTCTGACCAGGACCAGGCCAAGCGTTGAGCTCTTGTCAAATGTGGAGAGAATCATGCAAATTTTAAAGTTCTTCCAAGAGACTTCCATGTCCTGGTTATTAACAAAAAAAGGAGAAATGTAATACTTGATATGATTTTGTAAAAGTATTTTTCTTGAAATAATCTAACGTTTAAAACATTATATTAAAAAAAATTGTGTGGTGGGAATGTGAAAGCAGAGAAATCATTTGTAAATGGATAATTTTGTTCTCTGTACCACCAGTTGCAGGGGGGAGGGGTCGACTTTCGCAATGTATAGGTTAAAAAAATCTGATATATCAAACCATTTGTATCTAATGTGTACAGTGTAAAATTGACTTTAAAAATATTGCAGTGCTATTTTTTCTTAATCAGAAAGGAAAATTCTCAAGGCCTTTTGAAGAGCATAAGATGATGAAGATTGTAAACTTGTATAAAATTATCTTGGTGAGAAGACAAATTGTAAAGTAGATATTTGTAATCTTTTACCACTTTGGGGTTGCTTTTTTTCCCAAATTCATCAGAACTTTGAATTTTTTTTTTTTTTTTTTAAATGGGCTGTTTTTAATGCAGGGGCTTTTCTTCCCTAGAAACCCAGTTCTAAGCAGAAAAAAAAAAAAAAAAAATACAAAAAACAACAAAAAAAAAACCCTATTAAAAATTTTAAAAAAAGGCAGCAAAGGGTAGTTTTCATCTGGTGTCTTTTATTTAAGTTTTTTAAGTTAAGAAAAGCTGGTGACATATTTATACGTTTTTGTGCAAAAATAAATGAATGGCAATAGATTTTAAAAAATCTTATGTACTTCTGTGTGAAAAAGTCTGTATAATATTTCCCTTAAATATGCATTATTTTACTTGTGAGTTTTTTACTGAATTAATCTGAAATGTACAAGCCCTGGATTTGCTACAGAGTGAAAAGTTATTTTATTTTTTTTTATTTTTAATTTTGGAAATTCTGCAGAAATCAGAACTCTTACCATGGTTTGAACTAAAAAAGGGAAGTGGGGAGGGGAGAAGGGTGGGATTGTCCAGCATGCTTGTATGTATATTTCAGAACCTTTTTTAAATGTAAAAGCTGTACATTTCTGGGAAGTTCTGAATTTCTTTTGTTTCCTTTTTTCCTTCAAGCATTTTGCAGTGAGCTTCTTTTATATATAGCAAACAATTTGAAAGAATACAAAAATATGTGAAGTTCATTTAAAAAACTACAGTATAGCGCTGGTACAGTACACTAAAAGACTTTGATAAAAAGAAACAATAATAAAAGGCCTCCATTTTAAATGTCATTCATATATACCTTGTGGATGAGAGCTATATACTTTTACACACTTTTTTAGAGGAATAAATTATTGAATTACTGAAACTTTGAGTGGCTGTTTTCCCTCTCACCCTGTCTTTGTAATGAAATTACCTACATCTGTTCAAAAGGTGTGTGATTATGGATTGAAGGTAGAGTTTCACTAACCCAGTCACGCTGGCACAATTGCAGTCTGAAGTCAGAGATTAGATGCTAACACACAGGGCCTTGAATTGGGAGCCCTGGTCGTTAGATCCTTAACTGTTGTTTTGAGCAGTTCCGATGTAACATTGTCTCCCGCCTGTAAGATTGCAGCCAGCTCCAGAACACCTTAGAAGTCTGTGTTGATGTTCTGCTTCCTTTCTCTTCACTGTCCCAGCAAGTTTCTTTTTGATGGTCCTCCCCAATTTGCAGGCTGGGGACAGTAGTTTGTGGTGCGGTGCACAACATACGAGCAAGTCCCTTGCCGACTGCGCGTCCTCCACCGTGTCATGAGTCCATGCAGTAGCGAAAACCATTCGTTCTAGGGGAAGTCTCAAGGGCTCATTCACTAACTTGCCCTGGTGGAATCTCACTAAAAACGGGGATGCTCCAGACTCGGCATTGTCCGAACTAAAGAGAAAACTCAGCCTGTTATTTCATGTACGGCTGAGGGATGAGGGTGACTCATGAGCAACACTTTGCACCCTAAAAACTGTGTCCATGGTATTACGGTTGTATTGTTGGAGAAAGGCCGAGAAAAGCGAGGCTGAAGTCTTGGCTAAAAGATAATATTGGTTTCAGTCTTACCCAGTCGCCACTGCCTTCTGCATAGTTCATCTTGCTGTTAGGAGCTCTGCTACGACAGAACCACACATTTCCTAGATCCTTTGTAATCTGGTCAGGTGATCCATGCGTCATCTAAATCACCAGAAGCAGACAGTATTTTTACAGGTGTTCATTAGCTTGACACTTGGCTCCTACAGTGGGCGATGCTTTATCTAACAACTAGTGTTGGCCGTGTTTACAGTGGCACTGCTGTTTTCACAACTACCATTATCTGTACCAATTCAGCAATACTAGCTAAATCTCTTGGAGGGAGGAAAATTATCTGTTGAATGCATTCGAATGTTTGGATAATCAGAGCTAGAGAAACTCGACTTGGCTCCTGAGGCGCGCTCAGCCTGCAGCCGCTGGCATCGGTCAGGCTCTGCTTCCCGCTAGGCCATCTGCCCCAGCGATGGGAGCGCGTAGTTCTATGTTCCTGCTGTTCCGGAAGTGATGGGACAAGGGATTTGTCACTGACAGGTGTCAAAGGATTTTTCTTAACCATAAGAATCCCCATGAAAGTGCAGTTGTCAGTAGAAGTTTTTGAAAACAGCTTTCTCATGAGACCTAGTGCTGAAGCATGAGCCGCACACTGAAAACTGTCTTTGCTGTTTGTCATTTACACAATTCAAGCCACAATAAAAAGGAAACCCCGTCAGCTTTGCAGTTCACGAAATGCTACAATCCTATCAAAATGCAGTCGTCATCTATGAATGTGTTATCTTGGTGTTAAATGTTTCTCCTTTATATCCCCTTGATAAGAAGGTCACCCTGGGCCGGTGAGATGGCTCAGCGGCTTAAGCGCCTGCCCGGCAAGCGCGAGGGCCCGAGTTCGACTCCCGGATCCCACATACGAAAAAGGGGCTGGTGATATCGCTCAGAGGCACGGGTGCCTGCTGGCGCGCGAGGTCCTGAGGTCGACCCCCCGGTACCCACAAAAAAAAAAAAAAAAAAAAAAAAAGAAGGTCACCCTAAAAGTAATTATTTCATGTCATTAATACCGAATGAGACACGATTAGAAAATTCTGTGGTGCTAGGTAATTACAGGGATGTAATGTTTGCCTTGAGCATCTAGCTCTGCTTGGAACCAGAATTACCAGTCTTCTACTTTGCTTGTAATTCCCAGGCCAAGTTTTCAAAGATTTTTTTTTGACACATTGCTTCTGGCTAGAACTCTGAGGTAATGAAGCAGGTAAGAAAGCACTTGACTGAGGAAGTTAGTTCAATCTCTAGGAGGAAGGTTGGATTTTTCTTGTGAAGGTTTTTTCCTCCATGAGTGTAAGATGCTACGAGATGGGGAGCCCCCGCATATTAACAAAATTTGAAGAGCACATGTTACGTCTTAGCCTGCTAAAACAGCACAACCTGGGCTGCTCCTGATACAGTCGAGCCAAGTCTGTCCCAGGGTGCACGTGAGCTCACCCACTGCTCGCAGCGACTCTGTGTCATCCTTCCTGGCCTCACCAGTGGATTCGGCCTGCTTCAGTCCACCTGTTCATAAAGCTAGACGACGGGGAAGTTGGCTACCCTAGGCTACTGTTAGAAGCTCTGAGGGGGAAAAAAAAAAAAAAAAAACAGGAAGTGTTTGCTGTGCAGGGGAAATCAATTTAAATAATTTAACATGTAAAATAGCAATCGTTATTTAATTTGAGGTTTAATGTTTTTCAGTAAGTATTTTCAGGTTAACTCATTTAAATCTTATCTGGTTCACTTCGGGCTCTTGATATTGCTATTAATTTATACGCATTATTTACATAAACAATTTCCTGTCTGACCCTTTTAAGTACATGATTTTTAATTGTAAAGGAGACAGTGTTTTTATCGCTACAAAGTTTAAGAAGTTGTCTCTTGCCGGGTGTAGGGTCAGTTCGTATCTGCTTCCCAGGGTGAACTGGGATAACCTTGCAGCCATTTTCTGTGACACAGGGCAAGCTCATCTTACATGACAGTGACTTTATTGTATATATGAAGGCACTCAGAAAATAGCGTCAAAGTATTTGTCAACAATACTGCGATTATTGAAAGACAACTTGCACCTCCCAGGTCTGGAATGATTGACTGGTGAATGCATCAGATCCTGGTGCTTTTGGAGGAGGCAATTTAGAAAAACATAGAAATTTATTTTTATGTTGTGCTGATATGGGTTTTCTTCTGCCAGTTTTATCAATTTAGAATTTATAGGGTCAGATGTATCACTACGCAGTTGTACCAAATACTCCCTTAATTTTGAACCTTTGGTTTGGGTGGAGAATGCTCTTTCTGACCTCTGGTAATATCTATGCATTGTCTTCCTTGATTGTTTCTTCTATCAGTTGGCTATTTTTTTTAGTTTTGTTTGATTTTTCCAAAGAAACAGCTCATGGATTTAACACTGCCGCTGTTTTTATCCTGCCTTTGTCTTGTTACTCTTTTCTCTTTACAGAGTTTTCATTTCATGTTTCTTGAATTTTAATTGCCTGCTTAGCTAATTTATTTCATTTTTTATAATACAGGCATTTATAACCTGGGGTCTTCTGGAAGTGTGAGGCCCTCAAATGATATGCAGAATTCTTTACATGTATGCATTTTCTAGGAGGGTCCTTGTCAGATTCTCAGATTTCACCAAAAAAGGGATAAAAATTACTGACCTGGCCCTGTGCTTAGGTTGCTTACATGCGACAAGTGTTGACATTTAATGTTTTCATTTTATGTTTACACTCTTAATTCTTTAATTTTTGATCCACTTTTTTTTTTATATATATATATGCGGGTACCGGGAGTCGAACTCAGGACCTCGCGCTTGTCAGGCAGGCGCTTATGCCACTGAGATATATCATCGGCCTGATCCACTTTTTTTTTTTTTTTTTTTGGTGGGTACCGGGGGGTCGACCTCAGGACCTCACGTGCCAGGAGGCGCCCGTGCCGCTGAGCGATATCACCGGCCCCTTTTTCGTATGTGGGTTCCGGGAGTCGAACTCGGGCCCTCGCGCTTGCCGGGCAGGTGCTTAAGCCGCTGAGCCATCTCACCGGCCCATGATCCACTTTTTTTTAAAGGAAAGTTCTCTTTGGGTTTAAAGTCTGTCTTGCTATGATAGATATCCTCTTACTACAGTGTAACCTAGTAATGCTGGGTTTTTACAAACATTCTTTGAAACCCTCAAAACAAGACGTGTCCTATTTCTTGGGCAGTACTGTTCAACAGAAATGTAACATGAACCATAAATATAATTTTACCTTTTCTAGTAGCCACATTAAAAATCGAAACAGGTGAAGTTAATTTTAACAATATATTTCATCCAATATATCCCAATTCTTAACTGTATTTCAACATAAAATATACAGATTAATACACTATTTAGCATTCTTATTTTTGCAGTCTTTAAATCAGTGTGTGACATTTACTGCACGTTTAAATTTGGATGCTAAATCCTCAAGGGTTACAGTAAAATGGAATTCTACCAAAACAACAGAGTTGGATTTAGCAGAAAAAATATTTTACACTGCTTCAATTTTTACATTTAAATCTTAATAAAATTTAAAAATCAGTTTCTCAGTCATACGCACAGTGCAGAGTGCTGAACTTGGGGCCACTGGGTGCCTGTGACGAGTGGGCGACAGGTCCCATGTCACTGAGTGCAGCTGAGTGTGCAGCGCACACCTGTGGCCACCAAGTCCTTCGCAGGCGGATGGCAGGAGGGAAAATTCCCACCGCGAGTTTGGTCTGTCCTTTCTCCCGTGTGTTTCATTATTGGTGTGTAAAGTTTTAATGATGTATCTGTTATATGATTTCTCTGTGTAATGGCCTTTTATTCTGCATACTACTTTTCGCTTTAAATTATCCTTTGATATTAATATTACCATCCCTCTTACCTTTGATTAGAATTCCAGTATTATGTTTTTGACCAGTCATTTATTTTCAACCCTTTCTCATTTTGTGGTAGGTGTATTTCTTCATACAAGTTGTTGTATTTAATTTCTTAATCTTTTTATTCGAATAGGGTAACTTTTACCATTTGCATTTTCTGTTCTGTGTTATACTTTGACATGTCAGCCAATTTTTATAAATACACACATATTTATTTGTTTCCTTTTACTCTTCGGTTTTGCCTTTTTTTGTGTGTGGACTCTGCTGTTTACTTTTAACACATTTTGGAAAGAAACTTCTGTTTTCAGTCAGCGATGAGAGACCTTTACGCTGCCCACGACATCACCGTGCTCTTTTTCCGCTTGTCCCCTTCTAGTAAACATAACCCTGTCCATTCCTGTCGTGCGCAGGGAAATACCCGCTGATCGGAGCAGAATTTCCTGCTCTGGTGACCCCTTTCTGTGGACATTCACCCTTCAATTGTGGGCACTCGCTTAGTCTCAGGCTCCCTCCCAACACAAGGAAGCCACTTTAAATGGGCCACCATGCCACCCACCAGACACTGCGTGTTCTTGTCACACGGAGCCCTCACACGTAGGCACACTGAATCTGTTGGTTGTGCAAATAGGTATTTCATGCCCCCAGGTGCCAGGCCTGTGCTGGGGCTGAAGAGAACAGGGAAGCCCCGGTCCTGTCCCATTTCTGAGCCAGGGAGTCAGCCTGAGGCTGCGCAGCCTGTCTGGGTGGTGAGTGCTCGGCCAGCACTTGGGCTCTGTCCCTGTCCAGTGTCACTGCTTGCCTGGGCCATAGGCCACACGTGCTCCCCTGTCCAGTTCTGTCCACAACTGAGCCTCCCGTCACACCGGCCAGTGTCTTGCCAACACCATTAACTCCCTTACCCATGGGTCCTTCCCAGCTCTCAGCAAAGCCTCCTCAGTCCTTACCTCTGGGAGTGCTGATGTTGACGCCCGGGTGCCCCAGACGCAGCAGGCAGTGGGGTGGGGGCTGGGGAGCATCATACGCCTGCCCCACCCCCAGTGACTGGATCCAGGCCCCAGCGGCCCACACTTCAAGAAACAACTCCTCTTAGGGCAGCAGAAAAGGGAGCTCCAGTGCCTGTGACCACCCTGGCCATGTCCTCCCAGTTAGAGAATCCCGGACTACCAGATCTGTGGGTGCAGCTTCCATTTTGGTTACCTGCAAGATGCTTCTCCCTTGAGGCCATGGCCATTCCAGACCCAGCACCGAGCTTGTCCTTCCCTCAGACTCTGTCCACTCCTGCTCAGTGCCCCAAACCCAGTGTCATCTTGAACCCCTCTCTCCTCATCCCTCTTGCCTGGTTGCCCACTGATTCTCCACTGTGAGGGTCTTCAGGCCTCCTCCAGCCTGGCATTGTGATGCCACATTGGAGCCACTCCCCATGCCCGGCCTCAGGCAGCTTACATGCAGGGCAAGCCCTGGGCTCAGGTGACCCAGAAACGCCTCAGGCAGGGGACACCCTCATGAGATCGGCATGACCAATGGCATTAGCAGTCAGGTGGGGCGCGGAGGCTGTTCCAGGTAGGGTGACCACAGGAGCAGAAATCTGGAAGCCAGAAGGAGCAGTGTGTCCCTGGGATCACAAGGGGACGGGATGGTGCTGAAGGACAACGCAGTGTGACAAGGGCTGAACTCCTAAGTGACGAGTGAGCCAGTCCCTTCTGGGGATGCAGGGACTCACCAGGACCTGGTCAGCGCGTGATCACACGGATCCTTTGCAGCTGTTATGTGGCCATGGGAGGAGGGTGACCGAGTCATGGAGGATCACGACTTGTGTGGCCAGTGAGGAGGGGAGAGGGACAAAGTCATGGACTACTGAAGAACAGGGTCGATAGGATCTGGGGATAGCCGAGGTAGGTGTGGGGTACAAGCAAGTCAAGGATGAGAAAGTTTCTGGCCCAGCAGTGGGCAGATGGTGGTGTGATGGCTGGAATCAGGGCAGCCACTGGTGAACACTGAGAACAATTTAAGGGGAGGCAGGGCAGAGGCCAAGCCTCAGAGCTGGAATGACAAGGGGGAAAAGGTGGGCAGCCAGAGTAAGGCCTGGGCTAGCCAGGGGCTGGGCTGTTTGCTTTCTCATATGGGACAGTCCTGAGCCATGAGAACAGAGAAGGCAGGAGGAGGGCGCCACGGCCAAGGTTGAGGGAGAGCTGGGGTGGAGGTGCTGTTTTCCTGTGAAGGAAGACCTCAGTGGGTGAAGGGCAGAGGTTCCGGAAGCTAACTGCCGTGTGCAGAGCCTTCAAGAACACCAGCGGGTCTGCGAGCTTGCGTCTGCAGTGGCCGGGGAGGGCCACAAAGCCCATCTCCTTCCCTTGCTCACTCCCCCCGCTTGGGGACACTGAGGAATCAGACGTCCGGCGTTCCGCACCGTGAACAACTCCTCTTCCACCCCTTCCCTGTGTCTGAGCGGGGCAGGAGCTTCCATGGCGGAGTCGCCTCTTCAGGGGTGGCAGAGGAGGCCGAGGGGGACACTGAACGCAGGAAGGCAGGCAGGAGGTGGGAGGTGCAGTGCCTCTGCCTGATGTGCCTCAGACACATTTAGAGACCAACATGGGGGGGGTATACCCCAGACTCGCCCATTCCCTGCCAGATCGCTCAGAGAGGCCTGGACCCGATGCCACCTCCTAAGTCCCTCTGGCTGCACCCCGACCCCGCACTAGGTCACGCGCCTGGCACAGGGGTGAACTGGCAGAGCTCTCCCTCCGTGTGTCCACAGCTGCAGCACCCCTCAGCTCCTCAAACCCCTCTCCCCAGTGCAGCTCGCCTCCTCTTTGGCCCTTCTCACCTTCTAGAACACAGTCCCTAAGGGCAGGGGCTGCATCTCCGGGGTGACACAGAGCAGGGCTTTCTGTTTGGGAAGAGGCCCTCAAATTTTTGGACTGGGGATTGAACTCAGGACCTTTGCACTGAGCTACAGCCTCAGTTCCCCTTCTACTCCCATCCCAACTTTTTATTTCTTTATTTTGAAACCAGGTCTTGCAAAGTTGCCCAGGCTGGGCTTGAGTTTGTAATCTTCCTGCCTCAGCCTGCCAGAGTGCTGGGATTATAAGCAAATTTTTTTTTGTTAGCTAACTCTAGACTGACAGGAAAGCTGCAAACGCAGCAGCGAGAGTCCCGGAGCATCTCCTCTAGTGTGGAGTGCTCGCCCATTGTGCTGCAAGCACAGAACCACACCATGAGCCTATGCACCTTGCTGTGGACTCAGCCCAGCCTTCCCTGGGATTGCCCGGAGCTTCCCAGCGTCCTTTCTCTGGCCCAGGCTCCATCTGGGACCCTACATAGTGTGTACTCACGGTCGCCAAGCTGGGGCCATTTCTCGGTCTTCCCTTGAGGAGTGGACCTCCACAAGTTGGTTCCTCCCTAGGGCTGGTCTGATCTTTTCTAATGGTTATTTTGCAGTTATGGGTGAGAAGAGCACACAAGCGATGTGTCTTTGCTGGTGTCACGTACAAGGTTCACGATGTCACTGGGTCATGTTCACCTCAATTCCTTTCTTTCCCCCGTCAAATATTTTGCATCGAATAGATCCTACCAAAACTACAGAAAAAGACATATGTTTTGTTATGTCCCAGTTTTTCCACCAGGGGGCAGCGTCCACTGACAAATCTCTATGGGCAAAGTCAGGGGGCTGACCCCGGAGGGTTGTTTCAGTCCCAGGCCACTAGCAGAGCCTTTACTTGAGGGGACAGCCCCAGGAGATGGAGTCCCACTTGGGCGAAGGTGCCAGGAGTGGGGGTGGCTTTGAAAAGCAGTCTGCCTTAGCGATTTATGAGTAGAAGATTGAGCAAAGAGGCTAGGCGACTTTCCAGGGTGTGTGTGTGTGGTGTGTGTGTGGTGTGTGGTGTGTGGTGTGGTGTATTTGGGGAAAGGGAGGTTTAATGCTGTTGCTTTCGATACCTGAACACCTGGTTAGAAATCAAGAAGCCAAAGCCAAGGTCCTTCCTGTGGTGTCCCCTCCAGCCACCACCACCACACGCTGCATAAGACCTGTGGGCCCGGGCAGGAAGCGACCCCAGGTGTGAAACAGTCCCTTGTGGCCACAAAGATTTTGCGCCTGGACCAGACCCCAGGGCCGTGAGTACCATTCCTATTTAATTAAATTTTAATTCAGCAAGATGTTTAAAAATAGTACAGATTGCAAATGGACATGAGGGAACTTTGTGGGGTGAAGAAAATATTTCTATTTTAATATTTCTGAAGCCCTGGACCTTTCATACTGCCTTCCCTAAGTGTCCCCTGCTGTCCCTTTACGAGGTCAGAGGCAGAGCTCTTCACTCTCCATCTTTGGCTGCCCTCCTAAGTCAGCTGCTTCAAGGCCACACTTGAGAATCCACTGTTCTGGCCGTGACATTGCCACCTGTGCCCACTTCCCAGTCAGCCAGGCCCACACCTAAGCCTGACCTCTCTGTCTCATCACACCTTCCTGTCACTTGCTACAGGTGCCTAAGGTATAGGTTGCTAGATTTAGTAAATAAAAATACAGGATGTCCAGTTAAACTTTAATCTCATATAAATGATTTTTAGTATACAAGAGGTGATCAAAATATATGGTGCATGTTTACATTAAAAATTTATTAGAGTGCTGGGTGTGGTGGCACACATGTGTAATCCCAGAACTCATGAGGCTGAGTCAGGAGGATTTCCTCAATTTTGAGGCCCGCCTGGGCTACACAGTGAGTTCAAGTCCAGCCTGGACTACATAGCAAGACCCTGCCTCAAAAAAAAATTATTTGAGTAAACACTTTGCCATTAATATACCTCAAGATATGTCCCCGTACTTCAAACACATTTATCCTATCATTTTTGCCACTTTCTGAAGCAGTTCTGGAAGTCTTTTGTGAGTGTCTCTATAAAGTGTGGTCAAAAATACAGTGAATGCTGCTGAGTGCCATCCAACAGAAAGGCAGACAGGTTTGTAAAAACATTACAGTGTGTCCTCATCCTTATTCACTGGATATGGCACCATGTGACTTCCGGATCTTTCCCAAAGTCAAAATGACCATAAAAGGGAAATGTTTTGAATCAATTCAAGACATCAAGGCAGCCACAACAATGCAACTAAAGACTCTCGTGAAAGAGGTCTTGCAGAACTGCTTTGGACAGCAAGAACAATGGGATAAGTGTGTTTAAAGTAAGGGTGAGTATTTTGGCAATGAGTCTTTTACTCTACTAAATTTTTTTAATATAAACATTCACTGTAGTTATTTGATCACACCTCATAAGTATATCGCATGCCATACTTTGGGACATGCTTACACTAAAGTGCAACAGCAAGCAGAAACACCAAAACGACATCCAGGATTTGGAGGCAGATTTACTTAACGTCAAACGGGCACTGACTAGGAATAAATTGTTTCTCAAAATGTCAAGCCTCGAAGGCCCAGGGAGGGAGGTTTTTACGGGGTTGCAAAGGGAGGCAGGTAGAGAGGTAGAGTACTTGGCTGTCTTTGATTGGCTTTTACAATATGCATCACAGTGACCAGCCGTGCATCACAGTGACCAGCCGTGCATCACAGTGACCAGCCGTTTCTAAGAGACAGAAGCAACGGAAACTGCAACAGGAACTGTCACCTGGGAAACTGAAGTGTACTGCTGGGGGGCATTTTCTGCTACAAAATAGTATTCATTGTTTACCCCAAATTCAAATGTAACCTAGTGTCTTATATTATATTTAGAAACCTTATCTTGGAGCCACCTTGTGATAGTTACTCTTTGCTTTGATTCCGGGTATGTCTGTGAGGCTGCTTCCAGAGACGATCGCCCTGTAGATCAGTGAGCTGAGGGTGAGACCCACGCTGAATGTGGGCAGCACCAACCAATAGGCTGGGGACCCAATTAGAACAAAAGCAGAAGGAGGAAGCCAGCTAGGTGCTCTCTCTCTCTCTCCCTCTCCCTTTCCCTCTCTCTCTTTCTCTGCTGCCTGCAGGCCATGATGTTTCTACCTCATCACAACCTAAAGCAATGGAGCCAGCTGACCATGGACTGAAACCTCTGACACTGTGAGCCAAAATAAACCTTTCTCCCTTTGCTTTCCCAAGGTATTTTGTCACAGTGACAGAAAGCTAACACATATATGTTCATTCATTCATCTGAATACCTTCCAGATGCCTGGCACTTGTTAGGGATTCGTGGATAATTAGCTTAGTTCTTGCCTACAAAACTCTTTCCAGACTGATCAGAAAATGAATAATTGCCAGCAGATGTTCTATCTAGAGATCCAAGCAGAGTGTATCAGGAGCCCAAAATGAAGATAGCTCAGGAATGAAGACATATTGGAGGAGATGGGTCTGGACAAGATGGCATTGACTATCAGTATGGCTGTGGCTGCTGAGTTGCATGTCCTGTGGGTCACAGTGGGTGTGTGGATCACGACTGGAGAGGTGAATCCCTAGGGGTTCCCTGAAGTCAAACCTCCTCTTAGGGGCCGATGATATGGCTCAGTGGCGTAAGCACCTGCCTGGCAAGTGTGAGGTCCTGAGTTCGACTCCTGGTACCCACATAAAGGAAAAAAAGGGCCAGTGATATTGCTCAGTGGCACAAGCGCCTGAAGGCAAGCACGAGGTCCTGAGTTCGACTCCTGGTACCCACATAAAAAACAATACAAAACAAAAACCTCCTCTTAGACACTCAAAAACTTCAGCAGTATCTATCAAGTGCCACCATGTCCAAGGCATGAGGCTATAGCCAAGGTCCCTGCCCTCATGGCATGCATGATCTTTGGGGGAGACATAATAAAGAAGCATACAGATAAATGGATGTATAATTTCAGAGTTCAGAGCTATGAAGGAAGTTAAACAAGGCACTGTGGTAAAGTGACAAGGGGCAGTGGGATGATGTGGGTGACTGATAACATCAACTACAGACACTGACGTTGCACCCACTGTATTCTAGACGCTGTTATGAGCACTTTATGTATACCAGATCATTTAATTCTCACACCAGCCCAAAGAGGTTGGAATCATGATCCCACTTGACAGATGAAGAAGCTGAGGTGCAGTGAAGTTACCCTAATTACCCCCTGAGCCCCGGTTTCCCATCTCTAAGAGGGGGGCCCATTACACTGCTATGAGAAAGTCTGTAAAGTATGAAGACTTTTGGGGTACAGTTGCTGTCTAGGACCAACTTCTGGCCATGGCAGTTACCATGTTGTACCTTTGCTGCCGATTAGGTGAGTCTCTGGGATCTTCAGTTTCTCCCTTAAATTAAAGGGCCCTTCTTGGTCTGTGCATCCCCGAAGTGCGATCCATGCCTCACGAATGCTGTGTCTCAGTGCCTGGACCAGCTCTGGGTGTGTGGCAGCAGTTCAGTCCCTATACTTTGCTTCCCCAGCTCTCAGTCATGGAGGATTTCTTTCCCAAGGGAATATCTTTGGGTACCTATTGAGTTACCTTGATGACTGTGTCATTTATTTCCACTCCATCCCTGTCTTGATCTGTGTCATGGTTTAAATGTGAAGGATGCCCCCAAAGACTCGTGGATTGAGGGCTTGATCCGCAGTGCAGCCATGTTTAGAGTGGAGAGCTTAGAGAGGTGGCTGGATCATGAGGGCTTTCACTTTAATCCATTAATGGGGGTCATAATTTGATGGCATTTTTGGGAGGTTATGGAAACAGGAATGGGGCCTGATTGAAGGGAGTGGATCACAGAATGTGATCTCGAGGACTATAGCTGGCCCCTGGCCCCTTTCTCTTCTCTCTTTGCTTCTGGGCTGCCATGAGGTGAGCGGCTTTCCTCTGCCATGTCCTTCTGCTATGATGCTTCTGCCTTACCATAGGCCTGACAGCAATAGAGCCAGCTGACCATGCGCTCAAACTGTGTCATAATAAAACCGTCCTCATGTAAGTTGTTATTCTCAGGTATTTTGTCACAGCAACAAAAAGCCAACAATACAGTCAGTCTGTTGCTAATAACATAATACCACAGACTGGGTATTTTGTGAAGAAAAGAGGCCTATTTTAGCTCACAGTTCTGGTCCAAGACCAAGGGTCTGCTTTTGGTAATGGCTTTCTTGCATGATGAGAGACAGGAGTGCATGAGAGACTTAGCCAAACTGCTGTTACTGCCAAACCATTCTTTTTTTTTTTTTTTTTTTGTGGGTACCGGGGGGTCGACCTCAGGACCTTGCACGCCCGCAGGCGCCCGTGCCGCTGAGCGATATCACCGGCCCCTTTTTCGTATGTGGGATCCGGGAGTCGAACTCGGGCCCTCGTGCTTGCCAGGCAGGCACTTATGCCGCTGAGCCATCTCACCGGCCCAGCCAAACCATTCTTGAAAGGACACATTAGCTCATTAATCCATGAATCTATTAATCTCATGAATATAATCCTCCCACAAAGGCAGAGTCTTCATCCCCTCCTAAAGTTCCCACCTCATAGTATCTCATAATGGGGGTTAAATTTCAACATGAGTTTTAGAGAGAACACGCCATATACAAACTCATATGTCCTGCTCAATGAGGGGTCAGACTCACTGGGTGCCTGAGGCTTGGGATGTTCCTGACTCTGTTTCTCGTCCTGCTATACCTGTCCATGAGCTCAGGGCTAGGAAGTGCTGAGGACACACTTGGGTCTCCAACAGTGACTCTGATTTTTTGGGGTTGTTTTTCTGGCAATATGGGGAACTACCAAACTGATAACCCACTGCTTACAAAATATAGAACAATTTTGGATCACATATAAAATTCATCCTTTTAGATCAAAGTCTAAAGTCTTTGTGCCATGCCTTACTTGGCATTTCATGGAAGCCTGCTTAGAGTGACAGTCTTAAATGCTTTAAATAAGATTTTAAAAGGAATAGATAACTCTGTTTCAACATAATGTAAGTATTAAAAATAAATTTCTGATACAGTAGTATATGGACTTCAAAATGCTTAAAATAAGAGTTAGAAACAGAGTTAATAACAACCATGACCCTGACGCAAACAGGACAGATGAAGAGCATATTAGCAAACCTTGATGGGTGGAAATATCCAGAATACTACCCAAAGAGACCAAGAGACAGAAAACAAGTAAAAGAGGTTAAAAGGCCTTGAAGATAGAATGAGAAGGTCCAGCAAACATGAAATAGGAATTTTAGCAGAAAAAAGCAGAGAAAATTGGACATAAGCATCATTTAAAGGGTAGTTTTCATAATTGATGTAAGACATGAATCCTCAGATCCAAAATGTACAACTATCCCCAAGTGGGATAAGTAAAAGTAAATTTATGTCATGATACAAATACACAAAAAATATTGTAAATCAACTGAGAGGATCTTAACCAATTCAAATAGAAAGATTATCAAAAAGTCCTGCCATTACACTTTTTAACAGCAGTAAAGATAAAAGTAATTATCTTCAGTGTGCTGAGAATACAGTAACAATAACCCAAAGTTCTACACCCGGTGAAACTATCACCCAAGAATGAGGGCTGAAATAAATCCTTCCAAGTAAATAGGAAAAAAAAAAGTCAACTGGCATGCTAAAATAGCTACTAATGTATAATCTTTAGGAAGAAGAAATCCCATGGAAGCAGTGAAATATAATAAATGATAAAAAATGGTACAGATATAGGTAAATCTACATGGGCTAATTATATAAAACAATAACAGTGATGAGTGTTTTTGAGGATATAAACCATATGGAAACAACCGCTGTGGATAATCTGAATAAAAATGTTCTTTAAGTGATATTAATTCAAATATCCACAATTAGCTTGAAATCAAGGAGACATATTAACATTTTCAGTGTTGACACTAACGTAATTGGTCCATGATGTATAGCATCTGAACCATAGAAATGTAGAATAGGAAATAAAGAAAATTTAGTCAATCTGGTATAAGACACAAAAGGATAAAGTGTGACAAATGGTACAAAAGTAAGATGTTAGAAATAGATCTAAATATATCAGCAGACACAATACATCTAACTATGTCAGTAACATCAATAAAAGGCATTGTTTTATTGGGTTAAAAGCAAAAACAAAATACTAACCAGCTATACATTGTTTATTTTAAAAAACAGCTTAAACAGTAAGGGCACAGGCAGATTTGAGGTACAAGAATAGAAAAAAATAGAAGCCAGGCAAATATTAAGGATAAGCTTGTATAACTGTTATTATCTGGCAAAAAAAGACTTTAAGCAAATAGCACTTTCAGAAATAAAGAAGCTTATGCTATGATGTTAAAAGATTTAATTCCCAGGAGAGCTAGAATAATTTTAAACTTATACACACTTAACATATCCCAAAACCCACAATTACAGTGGGAGAGTTTAACATGCCTCTTTTCTATAATTGAGAGATGAAATGGACAAAAAGTAAATAAGAACGTGGAAAATGCGAGCAACACAATTAACAACCAAGATCTAATGGACGTGCATAGAACCCACAATTAGAGATGACACGTCATTTTCAAGCATTTACAAAAAGATAATCACATCCCCGGGCCACAAAGGAAGCTCCAATGGTTACTGAGTGACTTGTACCAAGGAGGGAGAGCAGAGGATTCTGGGAAAATGGCTGCCTGACAAGCCTCCATTACCTCAGCCCTCAACTCCAAGCTCTTTGTATCTCCTGGACTGAAGCAGCTGCTCATACCTAATATCCAGTGGGTGTGATCGAGACCATGGGCTCCTCTGGGATCTACCTGATGTCTCCTTGGCGACTTTCTGTCCCATGGACCAAGCAGCCAATAGAAAACAAACACACGGTGTGGGGCCAAGGTCAAGACCACATTGGATCCCAGGAGCCCCCACAGGGCTGTTCATCTGCCTCCCCTTGACAGGTTAATGGGTACAAGGGCTGAGAGATTCCTGCTGGACAGGGAAGCTGAATGACTTAATCTGTGCTCCAACACTCTGGCGAGTACAGTGTCCCAGCTGAGGGAGCCCAGCAATCTGTGGGACCATCCACTCCCACAACCTCCGCGGCAGAGCAGGAGCTGAGAACTGTGACCTGGGGACCAAATCCACATGCCCCCCCCCTCCAGGTTTTATTTGTTTTTGAAAGATTCTAATTCATGTTTTAGAGCACTTCTAGATCCACAGTAAAATTTAGGGGAAGGTACAGAGAATTCTCATGTACTCCTCTCTCCCCAACATGTACAGCCTCCCCTGCCATCAGCATCCATACCAGAGGGGTCCATGCCTTATGACGGATGACCCCTTATGCCTGGGATCCAGAATGTCGCCTGTTGTGTTGTGGGCTTGGTTTTCAGCTGATGGGATTTGAGGAACTGAATGGGTCATGAAGGCTCTAACTTCATCAAGTAGATTAATCCATTGATGAAAGTTGTGGCTCAACGGGCTTATGGGAGGTGGAGCCTAATTGGATGTAGTAGAACATGGAAGTGTGTCCTTGGGGACTATATTTCATCCCCAGACGCTTCCTTTCTGCTGCCCCCTTCCTGGCTGTCATGTGTTGAGCAGCTCTTCTCCACTATGCCCTTCTGCCATGATGTTTCTGCCTTGGTGCCAGCTGACCATGGACTGAAACCTCTGGAACCATGAGCCAAAATAAACCTTTCCTACTTTGTTTGTCTCAGGTATTTGGTCACAGTGATGCCAAGGTGACTAATGCAAGACCCTACACTGACACATTGTTATCACCCCAAATTCATGGTTGGCACTGGGGCTCACTCTTGTGTTGCACTTTTTTTATGCACACTGGTTTGGACCTATGTGTAGTGATATGTACCACCATCGTATTATCAGTCATTTCACTGCTCTGAAAACCCTCTGTTTCACATCCAGACTCTGGTGGCCATAGATCTTTTCCCTGTCTACAAAGTTTTATCTTTTCTAGAATGCCATAGAATTAAAATCATACAGTATGTAGCCTTCTCGGATTGACTTCTTTGGCTTAGTAATATGCAGTTAACATTTCTCCTTGTGCCTTTTCTTGGCTTGATAGCTTATTGTTCTTTAACGTTTGAATAATATTCCATTATCTTAATGAACGACAGCTTACTTCTCCATTCGCCTATCGAATGGCATCTTGGTTGCTTCCAAATTCAGACAATTATGACTACAGCTGCTGTAAACATCTTGTACAAGTTTTTGTGTGGGCAGAAATTTTTGACTCCTTTGGGTAAATACAAAGTAGTACAACTGCTGGATTGTACAGGAAGAGAATGTTTAGTTTTGTAAGAAACCATCAAACTGTCTTCCAAAGGGGCCGTGGCATTGTCCTTCCACCAGCAGTGACGGAGCGCCCCCGGTGCACCACGTCCTCACCAGGGTTTTGTGTGGTCGGTGTTCTGGACTTGGCCATTCTGACAGCTGTGTGGGGGTATCGCACCTTGTTGGTGCTTTAGCTGCATTTCCTGATGCGGAGCATCTTTTCATGTGCTTATCTGCCATCTGTAGCTCTTCTTTTGTGATCAGATGTTTGTTTTCTTATTGTTGAGTTTTAAGAGCTCTTTGTGTATTTTGATGACAGTCCTGCCTCAGTATTTACTGCTAGTCAGTGCTCTGTCTTCCCATTCTCTTGACACTGTCTTTTGCAGAACATACATTTTTCATTTTAATGAAGTCCAGTATATCAATTCTTTCTCTCCTGGATCATGGCTTTGATGTTGTATCTAAAAAGTTATCACCAAACCCAAGGGCAGGCTGTCATGGCAGGTATGCTGAAGAAGACCACTGGCCTTGTGGGATTGGCTGTGTGTGAGACGCCACATGAGAGGCTAAGAATACTGTATGCAAAGATTCTTGATGTTCTTGATCAAATCCCTAAAAATGCTGCATATAGAAAATACACAGGGGCCGGTGAGATGGCTCAGTGGCGTAAGCGCCTGCCTTGCAAGCGCGAGGGCCCGAGTTCAACTCCCGGATCCCACATACGAAAAAGGGGCCGGTGATATCGCTCAGCGGCACGGGCGCCTGCTGGCGTGCGAGGTCCTGAGGTCGACCCCCCCGGTACCCACAAAAAAAAAAAAAAAAAAAAAAAAAAAGAAAATACACAGAACAGATTACAAATGAGAGGCTGGCTACGGTGAAAGCAGAGCCAGATGTTAAAAAATTAGAAGACCGACTTCAGCTTGGCCAAATACAGGAGGTGATTCTTCAGGCTGAAAATGAACTAAGTCTGGCAAGGAAAATGATGCAGTGGAAACCATGGGAGCCATTAGTGGAAGAGCCTCCTGCCAACCAGTGGAAATGGCCAATATAATTGCCATTTATTTTCTTTGATGGGTTGATGAGAAACTGATAGAATTAAATGTTCTATTAAAAATGTTTCTGTTATTTCTTATCAAGAAAAAGGATACAGGATATTTAGGAGTCTTGTTAAACTTAGTGATTATGGGTAATAGGGTCTTGTGAATCAGTTTTTGGTTTGCACAGTATTCACTCAGTTTATTGCACAGACAGTATTTCTTTGAACAAAAAGGTTGTGGGAAGGTTTGAAAGTTAATTAGGAAATTCCCACAGATCATCACTATAGAGGCTATAATCAAAAGATGAAATATCTTCAGTAATATCTTCATCATATTATTTCTTTATCCTAAAAAAAGAGAAAAGATACTTTTGTCTAAACAAACTTACTGGTCACTATTTAAAGTGCAGTAGTAAGAACAGATATGTTCAATTGTGAGAAAAATGGCAGAAATAGTATTAAAATTTTAAATTATAGTTAAACTCTGGCTGTGATCTGATAAAGTAAAATATAAATATATAATTGTATACTGACTATCAAAAAAAAAAAAAAAACAAGGGCATCCAGGTTTTCTTCTATGTTATCTTCTGGAGAGTCGCGTGCTCCTCAGCCTTTATTGAGCTCCTACTGTGTGCAATCTACATTCTCTGATTTCTCTTTCACTCTGCTCTTCTCCCTCCTTTCTCAACTTCTCTACTTCCTCCCCCTCCTCTTCTCCTTCCTCCTGCCTCTGGCTCTTCCTGCCTCTTCTTTTCCATCCTTGTCTTTCATAACTAATCCCATGGCTGCTGTCATCGGAAGGTGCCAGCTCAGTTTGGGCACGGGCCTCCTTCAGGGCCTCCCCAGCGGAGACATCTGGGCTGTGTGGAGAAACAGAGGAAGCCCCGTGGTCACCCTCCTTCATGCAGCACCCAAGTGTCCCTCAGAGATGATGACCAGGGCTGGACGAGAGGAGCCTGCTGTGCAGTGCAGCAGGTGGGGAGTGACTACTACTGGGCAGCTGTGCCCACCTGCCTGGCACCCCCTGCCTGCCCCTTCCCACCTTGGCATCAGTGGGAGAACAGAGCCCCTGCCAAGCACTAATGGATTCAAAGCCATCCTCATCTCAAGCCAGATTGGAGTTGTTTATTTGTTTAAAGGCTAAGAAGGAGGCGAGAAGGTGAGGACCTGAAGAGGGGGCAGAAGGAAGCAAAGGAGAGGGGGGAGGAAGAGGAGAAAATGCTGAAGGAGGGGGGGAGTGGGGGAGATGGGGACTGGGACAGGCTGTTTTGGGTCACCTCCCTCTAAGGGCAATTCACACTTACTGGGAGTTGGTATTGAGAATCTGGTAAGCTGTAAGGAGAATTCTAATGAATACACAGTTCCTGACCTAGAGTGGTCCAACTTGGGACTTTTCAACTTTGTGAAAGTGATTCTTTGCAGCGGGTGGTGCTGCTAAGCTAGGATGTGTGGCAGGCTGGATGTATTTGTTGCATTTGTTGTTGTTGTTGTTGTTCTTTTTGCTTTTTGAGCCAAGGTCTTGCTTTATAGTCTAGGCTGGCCTTGAACTCATGGCAATCCTCCTGCCTCAGCCTCTCCAGTGCTGGGATTACAGGTATGCGCCACCATGCCCAGCTTATTCCATTTTTGACGTGATATTTTCAATTTGTGCTGGGCTTATGGGGAGGTAACCCCTGGTAAGTCAAGGAGTGCCAGTGTGGGAGCAGAGATATAAGATGCAGTGACCACCTACCCTGAGGGCTGAGATTGGGTTCTACCCCCTGCCCCCAAGCCCGAGACCCAGGGCCTGTTGGCGGGGAATGACCACTGTCCCCCAGATGGAAAAGAGGCACTGTATTGCTGTGTTGGTAGAACTTTCTGGAAATCAAGGTGTCAGGGAAGGCTGATGTGGGGAAGTGGCTCATTAGAAGCACGTGACTAGAAAACTGCTGGGAAGGGGGCTTACTGGCTGCTGGCTTCCATGCATTGCAGGAGCCGGGGTTGGAGAGGCCACCTGCACTGCAGTAGCCGAGCTCTGGGGAAGCCATGCGCATGGCAGGAGCCTCCTGCTGGGGAAAACTGCTTGCACTGCAGGTGCTGGGCGCTAGGGGGCGCCCTGAAGAAACCCGAAGAAGCTCGCAGCATCAGGAAGCAAAGCCCTTCCTCCTGCAACGTCTCTTCAGCGCCACCGCCTGGCAAAGATGAATTAATGACCCTGACAGAAAATACTTAAAGGGCCCAGATTCCTCTGCACAGAGTAGGCAAAATGGGTGATTTGGAACCGAAAGGCAGTAATGGCAGAGTCTAGTTTGAGTACTTAGTTGTCCTATGCATCTCACTATACCTATTTTTGTTTTATATAGAACAAATCAACTTTATATTCCTACCTAACGAGATGCAGCTCTGCTTCCTGTGAGTCAAGTTCTCACTTTTTTCTCCAAAATGAGGGGATTCACAATTCCCAAGAATCATCCACTGGATAGAAAAGTCATTCCCGAAACTCAGTCACATTCCACTGGCTATTTTGTTACCTCAAGGCTGAATTGTAAAGATAACTTCTAAAATCTTGTGTATAAAGTAAAAGCAAAGCTGAGCATTGCGTGTAATCTGCGAACTCTGGGAAGCTGAGGCAGGAGAACAGCAAGTGAAAGCCCAGCCCGGGCAACTTAGAGACTTGGTGAGACCGTGTCTCAAAATAAATAAATAAATAAAAATTAAGAAAAGGGCTGAGAAGATAGCTCAGTGGGAAGGGCCTGGATTTAATCCCCAGTACTCCATAAATAAATACATAGTTATATAAATGCAAACATCTACATAAAACAAGCAAATAAAATATACACAAAGCCATTATTCCATTTCTGTAATCCTGACAGTGAGGCCAGAATTGACACGTAAGACTTCCTTCTAGAGTTCATCTATATTTTTTTCACTCAGTCGGAACCTCAGTTACTGGGGTTCTTTACTCAGCAGAGGGACCCAAACATAAGTTCTCAACCATCCCCACTCTTTGCAGTTGCTCTAGTTTTCCCGTTGCTCTAGTTTTCCCCAAACCTTTAGTATTTGGCGTGGAAGTGCTAAGAGGCGTCCAGACACTCCCCTGGGTCTCACTTGTCTCCACTGTGTTGAAACAAACCATTAGCCCCTTGGTGATCAGGATCAGTTTCACCAGGCAGGAAATGAACTCTTCTCTACCTTTTTCCTGTTGGTTCAGTGCAGTGCAGAGCCCCCAAATGCCCTGGTTGTAGGCTCATTTTCCAGTTCCGTGTGGTCATCATTGTGCCATTGGCCCAAGTCGTAGGGCACCTTGCACTGCGGCCTGGATGGACTTCAAAGCCTCCTTTCAGTCTGGTCTCCATGCAAAACGGGCAGTCATACGGGGAGCTCTGCAGATAAGTCAAAGTGGCACCCTTTGGTGTGCTCTGTGTGGCCTCCAGAATCCCCAAAGGCCCCCCAAACATTGTGGGGGTGCCTCTTTTGAATTGTAGGTGGTGTCTAGTGAGCCCCAGACACTTCACACAGAGGCAGGCCCCTGAATTTCTGTGGGGTTCACTTCCACCCTCTCATTTGCATATCTTACTAGGGCATTTCAAGAACTTGCTGCCCAGCAGATCCAATCAGCAGTTTTGCTGTCCTAAGACCGTGGGATCCAGTCCTCTGTGGACTGTACTTTTGCAGCGCACAGGGGAACTGACACGGCTCTGAAGCAAGGCTGTGAAGGTGTACTACTGGCCCTGCCGGAAACAAGCAGGTCTGGGACCACACTTCAGAACCCCTGGTGCAATGCAGCCACAGGACCTGGAGATCTGAGCTGTAGCCCCTGGCTCTGGGTCAAACCATTTCACTTCTGAGCCTCAGTTTTCTCATCCATAAAATGAAGAGTTTTATGTAACATTTTATTTATTTGCAGAACATTTATTGTGGAAATACGAAGTATTTCAGCTTTGTTACTTGTGGGGAATTCAGTGATAACCAAGAAAGACAGACTCTTTCCTTAACCTACAAATTCAGAACAGTCATCCCCTTATTTGGGGTGAGGGGTAGGTTGCAGGGTCCCCTGTGGATACCAAAATCCACAGGTGCTCAAGTCTCTTGTACAAACAGTGCAGTGTTTGCACGGAACCTACGCACATCCTCCTGTACACTTTAAATTGACTAATGAAATGCCTGAGGCAATTAACTTACAGAGAAGGCTTTATATTGGCTCACGATTTTTAAAAAGTTTTTATTGTTTGTTGTTTTGTTCTGTTTTCATACAGGGTCTTACTCTGTATTTCAGGCTGGCTTGGGACTTGCTATGTAGTCCAGCCTGGGCTCTAACTTGTGACCCTCCTGCCTCAGCCTCCAGAGAGCTGGGATTCCAGGTGTCTGCCACCACGTAAAACTGGCAGTCCTATGCGTATGGCTCCTGGTTTTTGAGGCTCCAGTCCAAGATGAGTTGGCTGCATGCTTTGGGCCTCCGGTGAGAACAGCTCATCGTGTTGGGGGTGCGTGTTACAGGAACTTGCTCATCTTGTGGCCAGGAAGCATAAAAGCAGAGAGAGGATGAAATGGGCCCCCCAACCCCCTTTGAGGGCTCACTTCCAATGACTAAGGACCTCGCACTAGGCCCTGCCTTCCCCAGCTTCTGCTGCCCGCAACAGTGCCACCAGAGGACAGACCTTTAACACGCAACCCTACTATGACCTCACGCTGGCTGGACTTAGGACTTTCCAATGGTACAATGAGTGGACCAGGGGTATTAAGTGAACTTTAGATTTATAATATTTTTTGATTTATGGTTGGTCTATTGAGCCGTAACCCTAGGAGAAGCCAAGGAGCATCTGTTCCATTCTGCATCCCATTGTTTGAAAACACAGCCACATACTTATGCATTCTGCAGCTTCCATGTTTCAGATGACTGCAGACACCAGGGATGGAGAGCTCTCTTCCCTAACTTCTCCACATGCTTTTCCCAGAGCATTTACCTGAGAGTGGAGCTGCTGAATTGCAGAAAGCTTACTTTTGACTTTACAAGTCACTTTTAATGACACGTTAGTTGAATACTCGTAAAAATGAAGCACATATCATCTTGCTTATGTGCTTTGTTAAAGTGGATCAGAAATACTAAACCATAAAGACACCGATGAAGATGGAGATGACCAGATTTGGGTTAGGTTTAGGATAGGCATCAAAAATTGCAGAAATTATAATTCAAAACCCTCAGCATTTTATGTCATGTGTTATTTGGGCCACAGTAATGCATATGCATCAATATTCACCTGTAGAGACGAACTGACAGGAGGCTGTCAGGGTTGGAATCAGATCAGAAGAATCTAAGTGACTGGATCACTCTCTCTGGCACATCTGCTCTCATCACCTGGTCCATGACTGTTCACGATAACAACCGCTTTCGAGATGAAGATGCAACAGTCTTTCTGAGATAAAAGAAGATAAGAGGAATGTAAAAGTCACTTGAAAAGAAAACTCAGTGATTTCAATGAAATTACTGATTCCAGCTGCTTGGATTGTGGAAACACAGCTGGGTAGCTAGCTAATGTCATGGATTTCCAGGTTCCTTGGTGCTTCCCACCAAGCAGAGAATCTGGATCTTCAATGGCATCAGAATCACCCAGAGGTCCCCGAGGATCGCTGGGCCAGCCAGAGAGCCAGAATCAGACTCTGCACCTCCGACAAGTGCCCCGGTGAGAAGGCTGCTGTGCGGGACCACACTTTGGGAACCTCTGGACAGAGACTCAAATGAAGGGCCTTGTGGGCCACCTGTCACCTCTCTCTGAGGAACTCACCAGGCGGATGAGTCCCACAGCCAAACTGGAAATGACCTTCAGCTCAGCATTCTAACACAGCAGGTTAAAATCAGTTACTTCAATGTCAACCTGCCCTTTCTGTGTTTGAGGGTGGCCTTCCCCTTGGTGAGGGTGTCCCAGCCCCGAATGACAGTCTGGGTTCGGGTCGGTGCTTGGGACACCTTCTTTGGTTTATGCCCTCGGTGACTGCGAGCTGGCTCAGAGTTACGGCTGGCTCCTGGGGCTCGGTTCTGTATGATGATGGCGCTAAGGAGGACAGAGGGGTCCCCATAGCCCCAGCAGCCTGGCATGGGAGGGTGTGTTCTGAAGCTCCTCTCACAGAGGTTTGCTCTGAGAACTGAGTGGACCCCGCTGACCATGATGTGTCCTGTGAGCATCATTCGCACTGGGATCCTGGCAGCTTAGTAGTGGCCAAGCTCAGTATTCTGACCCAATCCCACTGTGACTTAGTTTTTCTTGCTGACAGAAATTAGGGCTCAGCGGGGATAGAGATTATGAAAGTAGGTCATGGCTATGGTGTGCTCTGAAGCCTGCTCAAATTTCTCCTCTTCTGGCCTCCATTTGTCCTAAATTTTCACCATCAGAGATTCTTTCCTTTGTGTGTGTCCTGGGGAGTTGGGGCAGGGAGATTTGTAAAAGCTGTGGGAGTCCTTTCCTTACACAGCAAATGAAGGACAGCCAGATCTAGAGGATTCCCAATCCAGTTCCCATGGTAACAGTGAGCACAGGTGGAGGGCCTCATCGCTCATCATGTGCTGCTTCATACCAATTTCCACTGGGTTCTAGCTTCCCCATTTATTTCAGCCCCAAATACCCATCCCCCTTCCTGTCCCAGGGCCTTTGCCCACGCTGTTTCTGCTACTTGGAGTAGTTTCATTCCCTTTCCGAGGGGAGTTTCTTAGCTTCTTTTAAGTCTTCTCGCTGTCTTCTCCTAAGAGAGGGTCTGCAGGGACCTTATAAAGTTATTTTCTGAGTCCTCCAGGAATGACAGGTTTGAATCTTTTCCTTTGTCTATCGGCTTAACTTCTCTACGTCGGTCTCCCCACGGCCTGTGATTTCCAGGGCAGGAGAGACTGGGCGAGTTCCGGACACCTAGGGCCGCACCTGGCATGGCACAGGTGGTCCACAGGCCATCTAGGGCTTGAACCAGGTGGACCGAGCAGAGGGCTGCCATTCTGCGCATGGCCAGCAGGTGTCGCCACAGACCGGGAAGAGGGGTCGGCGCGGCCTCACCTGGCGGCTGCTCCCGCCGCCCCGCCCCCGCGCCGGCGTCACCGGGGCCCACGGGCAGCGGCGCGGGAGCCGCGGGGCGGAGGTGAAAGGAGGCGGCGGGCGTGGCCGCCCCAGCTTTGGGGAGAGCTCGGCCGCCGCGTGCAGGTGGGGCGGGAGGCGCTCGGGACCCGGATGCTCGCGCTGGGGACTCGGCGTGCAGGTCCCCTGCCTCTGTCTCTGTCACCCCCTGGCTGCTTTCCTGGGGCCCCCAATAAGAGCTTTCGCTCCACCAGCAGTTTCCGACCTCAAAGTCTTACCCTATTTCAACGTAATTTCTACTTTTTTTCCTCCTCTCTTTTAAAAGAATTTAGGAAAATACATGGAACACAGAGACCATCACCTTCACTATTTTAATTAAGTAATAAATTATATTTTTTGGTTTTTTGAGACAGGGGCTCGCTATATAGTTCAGGCGGGTCTTGAGCTTGCTGTGATCCTCCTGCCTCAGCCTCCTAAGTATTGGGGTTACAGGCGTGCGCCACTATGCTGGGCCCCACTCCCACCGTTTTACCGTATAATTCAGTGGCATTTAGTATTACATTCAGTATTATGCAGCCATCGCCACTATCTAGTTTCCAGACATGCTCGTTACCTGCAAAGGGAAACCCTGAACCCCGTTCTCCCAGTACCCAGCCTCTGGCAACCACCAGTCTGCTTCCTGTCTCTGTGGATTGCTTATTCTGGATTCTCAATTTAATTGTTTGCTCACTGTCTTCATTCTGTCCCAGGGTCCCCAGGGTCACCTTTTTTTACAGTCCCTTGGGAACTTTAAAAACAAAACCATAAAAACCTGATGCCTGGTGCCCACCCCAGACATCCTGATTTAATTGGCCTGTGATCTGACCCGGTATCTAGGCTTTTAGCAGCTTCCCAGGTATTTCTAATGCACAGCGACATCCGGGACCCACTGCCCCTGCAGAGCTCTGCATCCCGCGTGCAGATGCGTAAACTGATGGAGAAAGAGAAGGAGAGGCACTTGCGGGGGTTACACCGCGTGTTTGGGGCCGAGCCTTTTTGATGGGCGGATCATAACTGTATGCATTTATGGGGAACACAGTATTCTGGGACCCCACTGAGCCCCCCACCCTGGTATTTAATTGTGGCTGTGTCTCCTGTACCTCCCAGGCCTTGGGTGTGGCGGGCCACACAACTGGTGTCTGATCAGTAACCCCCGAGACTGCCATTGACCTTCAGCCCCTGGGGAGGCGGGGACAGGGACCCTCTGTGCTTCTGCTTGTGCATCCCAGGCAAGGAGACCCCTGTGGGCACCCCCAGCCACTCCCTCTCAGTTCTTGCTAGGAAAGTCTCAGGGGAACAAGGTGGCCGCCTCCAGTCTTTCGGGCAGGTGGCTTCAGCCATAGGATGTCTCTATGCAATCATGGTGGACCCTGTTCATTGGCTTGTGGGAGGCCATGTGACTCAGTTCTGGCCAATGGGATGCAAGGGCATCTCTGCTGGGGGATGCTGGGAATTCTTCGCCTCGCCCCTCCCTGCTGCTGTTGGAGACTGAGGCAAGGCTGTGCGTGGCTGGCGCTGTCTGTGAGTTGAGGTTAAGGAAATCACAGTGATGTTGGGTCTAGAACTCTGGCATCCCAGCTCAGATGAGCCCAGGTGGTCCATGCCAGACTTGTTATGCCGGAAATCAGACCTCATTTTTTAAGGCAGCCACGAGATAGTGTTATTTGCAGTTGTCACTGTAGCAAATGATCCCATTGTTGGCTCTTTCTCCCTCAAGGACAGAAGGGGACCAGAGGCGCAGGTTTATTTCATAGCATTCTTCTCCTCCTGCTCGCCCCAAGAAACTTTGAGATCCCCGAGGCTGTCACCCCTCTAGGGTTTTTATCTCCAGTGATAACGATGTTGATAAAGGCCCGATAAGTGTGGTGGTGCATGCCTGTAATCCTAGCACAAAGGAGGCTGAAGCAGGAGGATAACAAGTTTGAGGCCAGCCCGGGCAACTTAGAGACTCAGAGTGACCCTGTGTCAAAATATAAATACAAATGGCTTGGAGATGTAGCTCAGTGCGAAGGTCCTGGGTTCAACTCTCAGTACCACAAAGAAAAAAAAAAAAAAGGAAAAAAAGGCTAATATTTTTGAACACTTCCTCTGTGCTAGTGCATTGAGTATTGTTTCATTTAATGCTCACAGAATGCCCTAATCATCCCGTGGGGAACTTGGGTCCTCTTTGTCACAGTTGAGTAGACCGAGTCTCGAAACGGGTCAACGGGAGGTAGGAGCACCCACAGTTTCCGGCAAGCCCTTCTCTTCTCCCTCTGAACTCCCCAGTTCAGCTCTTTTCCATTGATATTTCCCAGTGATCACATGGGAGGTCCTTTGTAGTTGTCACTGTCACTGTCACGCCTTTGGACAGGTCACCCGCTATGATCTACCCTCTACTATCTTTTGTCACCAGTCATTCAACAAATATGTGCTGGACACCCACTGGGTCCAAAGGTCCCTCCTACACGTGTGTGTGTGTGTGTGTGTGTGTGTGCATGCCTGTGTGTGTGTGTGGTGCAAGTAGAGAAAACAGTCCCTGTCTTCAGTCAGTACAGTCACCAGTGGCTTAAAGGTGTTTTGGTCAGCAGTGGGCTGGGTATATGCCATTGGTCCCATAAGATGATATTGCTCAGTGACCTTGCAGCTATCTTGTTTTTTTTTTTTTAATGCGGGTACTGGGAGTAGAACTCAGGACCTCGCGCTTGGCAGGCAGCTTTTGCTGCTGAGCTATCTCACCGGCCCTTTGCAGCCATCTTGTGTCGGTGTCCACTCTGATGTTCGCACAATGCAAAATCATCTAATCATGAGCCCCAGCTCGCAATGCATTTCTGAGAATGTGTCCCTGCCATTAAGCAGCTAGGCGACATGTAACTGGAAGAGCCCCTGCTGTTTAGGACTTGCTGCTGAGCTCTGTGTGCTGTGTGCTGTACACGTCCTGTCTGGTTGTCGGTTCCAACAGTCGCTCTGGGAAGTTTTTCGTGAAATCAAGGCTCTTTGAGGCCACATGTTTTGCCTAAAGCCATGGGGAGTGGCGTTGGACCCAGGTCCGTCCAGCTGGGGTCGGTGTCTTCCCCGAGAGCAGAGAATGTGGCCATGCAAACAGCCTCAGAGCAAGGTTCCTTCCTCCTCGCGCAGAGCTTCCCGGGGTGGGGACACGTGAGTGAGTCTGGAAAGGTGAGTGGGATCCCTCAGGAGGGCGGGAGGACAAGGGGGCTGGAAATGCCTGGAGTTGGGGGTTTGCGAGCTGATTTGGCTTGGCTTTGCCAGGCGAGGTGCCCGCCATGCTGGGGATGACAAGGACCCCTAACTGTTGCAGAGGACCCTGCATGTCCAGAGCTCTGCACGACTTCCCAGGGGCATTTTTAGGAGTACACTAGCCCTTTGTGTCCATGGATTCCACATCTCTGCATCCAGCCAGCATGGATTGAGAATTTCCAGGAAAAGAATTGCGTTTGTGCTGGGGATGGACACACCTTTTTCCTTGTCACTGTTCCCTGAGCACGGCACTGTCACGGCTATATAGAAAGCATTGACATTGTAAACGGGAATCGTACGTTGTGTAGAGATGCTTTAAAGTACATGGGAAGATGTGTGCAGATGATACACAAATACACCATTTTGTAGAATGGATTTGAGCACCTATGGGTTTGTGTATTTCTGGGGGTCGTGGGCCCAGTCCCCATGGATGCTGAGGGAGGACTCCACTTTCCCATAGGTTACCCCTCGAGACTCAATGAAGCACATCTGTGAAATGGGTCAGCCTCCTACAGGTGGATCTGTTTCTTCTTGTGGGTGACTGGGGGAATTAGGTCCCCTGTTGGCCCCAGCGCTCTACTCTTCCCTTCTTCTTCAGGCTACAGAGCTTTTTCAGGGATTGACTCCTGGGGAGGGATCTTGTTACAGCGCCCCCCAGGGACAAACCTCCAATCTCTGCCCCAGCTAAGAAGGCGGAGAAGGCCACCTCCCTTTCATCTTCAGGTTAGCAGCTGCCTTTCACTGTGTGACGGCTGGTTTCCAAGCTCAGGGAGGAGAAGGAAGAGGACGACTGCACTGGACAGGCCTGGCCTAGGTGGGTTTTGAGTGCGGGGATTTGTCTTTGAAAGGCCCTTCCAGCTCAGTGGCCCTGTGGGGCCTGCTGTTCGCTGCATTGTTTCCTTCCGGCCACCTTCACTTATGCTTGAACCAAAGCTTCCAGACAAGGAGTTTGCATTTACAAGAAATCCGGCTGGACCGGGGCTGTCCCCAAAGACTGGCCACCAGCTCACCAAACACAGGAATGGTTCTGGGCAGGCTGAGGCCCTTGGCTGTCTTATGTCCCTCAGCTGGTGGGCTTCCCGCAGGACGCCTTGGAGTAAAAGCAGGGGAGGCTGAGTGAGCACCTACCAAGTGCCTGCCAGGTTCCCAGGGCGGTTCCAGGCCTGAAGCCGTCTCGTTCTTCAAGAGCTGTGTGTCCCTGGGGAAGTCACTGAGCTACTCTGAGTTTCAGTTTTCTCCTTTCTTCAAGTGGGTGCCGTAGTGTCTACTTCACATGGCTGTTTGGGGACCTTAGCAAGCTTAAGGTGCCCGGTAATAGCTTAGTTTTTTTTTTTTTTTTCTTAAAGTTTATTTTAAAAATTTGCATTCACTGTAATACTCTGAGGCTGAAACCTGTAGTCCCTGTATTTTTCTGGGCCCGGCGGGCAGAAGGGAGGGGGAGTGGCCAGAGACCATAGACTTGGACCCTGAAAATTCTTCTGACTTTGTCCAGAATGGTGAGGACTCCATACAGATCTGTGAGGATGGTGATTCCAGGGTTTCCTACAGTCATGGGGAAAATGGATTTCCAGACCATGATCTGATGACAATAACTGACCAGAATACATCCGACGAGTTTCCTTCCAGCTACACTACCTAGGAGTTCCCAATAACAACCTTTTCTATTAAGAGGACAATTGCATGAAACGTAATATTGCCAAATAAAAGTTTATTTTTTTGCATTAAAAATGAAATCATGATTGTATATTTTGTTTCTTATCCAGTCTAAAGTCAGTATCCTTCCTTTATGGAGAAAGAGGATGACCTTTTATTCTTTGTGTTGTCTGTTTTGCTTTTTCCTTTGGTGACTGGCAAATTCCTTTCCCCTTAGGAAGTGATAGGGATGATGTCTTTACCTTTGGGGAACTTATTTTTGAATCCACAACATGCGGAGATTGTCCAAAATGTTCCAAGAGGGAAAAGAACTCAGAATGAGTTGCCGAAGAAAGTGTCAGTGGTTGTCATTTTCTCGTAAGTCACTCCTGACCTTGTCTAGCTCAGGTATTCTCATAGAACCAAGGCTGGATTACCCTCAGTGGGGCAAAAATTGGTCCTTGGGGCAGAAACATGATCTTCAATGGATGGGGAGAGACACAGAACCCCAGACAGGAAGACTCGGCAAATATCTGCAGGGCAAGCCCTGTCCTTGCCTCCGTATGAGCAGCCAGAAGTTGTCACAGACATCACAGTCGTCACAGTCATCATCCTGGATAAAAGACCCATAGAAATCTCTTTTGGGGTCCCTTAGTGAAAGAGCCAGCTTGCCCTTTTCCTGTTCTTCTATGGATCCCACCAGTGAAAAGTTCCACCACAACATACTGAACTGGTCGTCCGTTTTTGAGTGTATCATTAAAATGATATGCAGAGATCAAAATGAAATTTAAAGGATAAGGATAATCTAGAGAGAAGAAGAACATTTCTATAAACATCACAATTAATGTCTGTAAAATCATGAAACAAGAACTGGATGCTATAAAAGGAACACTCTGGACAATTAGGAGCACTTGGAAATATATACATATGTATCTCATTCATCAAGGAAAAATAGCATTGGAAGAGAAAGATGAGAAGTCCCAGAAATAAAACTAAAATAGGAAGACAGAAAAAATGAGGAGTAGAAGAATATTAAATAATTAATACAAGTAGTTCAACATCTGACTAGTAGAGGTTCTGGTAAGAAAGGACTGGAAAAGAAATGGAGACTTAGAAGTAAGCAAAGAATTAATACAAGAAAACAAAGGCAACGAAATGAAACACATTACTGTTGACTTAAAAGGGCCTACACAGTGCCCAGCACAAAAAATGAAAGATGATAAAAGACTTTATTCTAATAAATTTCCCAGTAATCTGTTTTATCAAGTCTTAAAGATGATTCTGCTATACACCTAAACCACAGGTCAAAGCTACCTAATTCAGGCCAGTCAGGAGTCCTTTATGAATACACCATTCACCCACCATTTCCTAAACTCTAGGGCTTTCTCTCTCCATCACGGGCTCCTATCTGTACTGCCTTCATCGCGCACTGATCACAGTGTATAACCATAGTTTTCTCTTTACCCCTCCCTCACCAGAGTTTCAGGTTCCTGTTCAGTCATGTGGTGTCTACAGTCCAATGATTGGCACATGACAGGATTGACACATAGACACAACCATGACTCGGAGACTACAAACTAGTGTTTCCCTAAAAGTGGTCAGAGACTCCAGGTCATCTCTGGGGATCCCATTTTTATTTCAATAAAATTATTACATTATTTTATTTTTTTTATTTTTTATTTATTTTATTTTTTTTATTTATTTTTTTTTGTGGGTACCGGGGGGACGACCTCAGGACCTCACGCGCCAACAGGCACCCGTGCCGCTGAGCGATATCACCGGCCCCTTTTTCGTATGTGGGTTCCGGGAGTCGAACTCGGGCCTTCGCGCTTGCAAGGCAGGCGCTTAAGCCGCTGAGCCGTCTCACCGGCCCATACATTATTTTAATGAATGTTCAAAAATATAGCCAGCACATCCAAGCCAGATTTTAAGGTTCTGATTATTCTCTTTTCTAAATAAATTTCAAGTTTTAAAGAAAAGTGATTTGCTATGTAAATAGTCAAGCAGTGATGTACAGGTATTCAAATGTCCTCAACGTTGTACTTGGACTACTGACACTTAGGAAACTACTATAAAAATCGGTGGGTTGTGTACTGCCTTCCTGTGATCTTTTATTTGTTTTTTTTTTGGGACAGGGCCTTGTTATGTAACCCAGGCTGGCCTTGAACACGTGGCAACCCTCCTGCCTCAGCTTCCTGAGCGCTGGGATTACAAGTGTACAGTCCCACACTCCACTTTCTGGGGTCTTTAATGACTGGGTGCCACTTGCTGCCGTAAGTCTTTAGCTGATGTCTGTGACATCTTCAAACACTGTGTGCTTTGTTTTCAAGAACAAGGACACCCCAAGAAGTCCAAGTCCCCAATATGTCCACTATCACAGGATTCTCCTTCCTTCTTTTTTCCTCAATACCCCTCATCTGAGCCCAGCTCCCACATCCTTGTGCTCACCGGCTCCTCCCCTGTGCCCATTAGCACTTATGACCCAGGCTTTATGGGAACCTAGCACGTAAAGGTGGAGAAGTATCTTCCTCGTGTGCCTTTGATACTTTGAAATTATTTTTTACTCTTTTCTTCTTTGCTCTGTTCTTCCAAAATCCCAGCTAATTGGAAGGGCTTTTCAGTGAACCCCTGCTTGGTTTATTGTTTAATTCTCTGGCTCTCTGTCAACCATGAATTTTAACATAATCTTAGTGGCTTCAAAAATGACATTGAAGATCCACCCAGGTCCCTGACCTCTCAGTTCTTAGGTTTTTCTGGGTTCTAATGAGTATTTTCTTCATGGAACCTCGGCTAGCCTTGTATATTGTCATCACTGAGGACTTGACCTAAATGTCACCACCTTGGAGAGGACTTTTCTGAATTCATTAGCTGTGACCCCCAAGCCAGTTGCTTTCCACGGTATTGCAATATTTTATCTTATTCTTAGCATTAATTAGCATCTCATTTAATGGTTAATTTGCAGATCCGTCATTTGTTGTCTAAGTTCTGTTTCTCTGAAAACAGAGCTTGAGATGGGAACATTATTGAAGTGATTAAAGGAGTTATCTCCAGCAGGAGAGATGAGAAAAGCTTCGTGGGACATAGAAAAAAGCGTAGCAAGAATATCTCTAGAACAGACAAATAGATCCATGGAACAGAATCCAGAAGTAGATTCACACCTATGGCATTTTCAGCAAATGCACCAAGTTCATTAGGAAATTTTTTTCAACCAATAGCACTGGGACAACTGGGTACACGTTTTAAAATATTAAACCCCTACCTTGCCTTACACAGAGAAGTTTGAGAAAGGTCATAGACTTAAATGTGAGAGTTAAACTACAGAACTTCTAGAAGAAAATATTGGGAAATATTTTAACAACCTTGAGGGTAGGCAAAAGATTTCATAGAAAATACACAAATATATATTAATCATAAAAGAAAAAAATAGATAAATCATACTTCATCAAAACTAAAATGAGGGCCGGTGAGATGGCTCAGCGGCTTAAGCGCCTGCCCGGCAAGCGCAAGGGCCCGAGTTCGACTCCCGGATCCCACATACGAAAAAGGGGCCGGTGATATCGCTCAGCGGCACGGGCGCCTGCTGGCGCGCGAGGTCCTGAGGTCGACCCCCCGGTACCCACAAAAAAAAAAAAAAAAAACTAAAATGAAAAGGCAAGCCATAGATTAGGAAAAAAATAATCTCAAGACATATATATCATGGACTTGTACTCAGAATATATATATAAAAAACCCTACAAATAAGTAATGAAATGATAACTCAGTGAAATAGGTAAAGATTTGAATAGATTCCTTTAGAAGAAAGGATGTATAAATGGCCTACAAAGACATGGAAAGTTATTCAACATCATTAGTCATTAGGAAAATGCAAATTAAAACCACAATAAGATATCATTTCATACCCTCTAGAATGGGTACAACTAGAAATCCAACAACACCACATGTTACCAAGGATGTAGAGTAATTAGAACTCTTGGTGTAAAATAGCACATCCACTTTGGAAAATTGTTTAGAAATTAATTAAATTATACATCCACCTTATGACGGAGTCATTCTTCTTCTAGTCATTTACTCAAGAAAATAAGACCTATGTTCACAAAAAAATCTTATGTAAGAATTTTTATAGCAGCTTTATCCATAATATCCATAAATTGGAAGCAATCCAAGTTTCTATCAACAGATGAAAAGATTTATAAATTTTTGTATATTCATACAATAGAATGCTTCTTAGCAATAGAAGGTCAGTTACTGGTATACACCACACAGATTAATCTCAAGGATTTACACAAAGAAGCTCATATTACCTGACTCATGTATCTGATGGTCAAGAATAGACAAAATTGATCTATAGTGGTAAAAATGAGGACAGTGGGGCCGGTGAGATGGCTCAGCGGTGTAAGCGCTTGCCTGGCAAGCGCGAGGGCCCGAGTTTGACTCCAGGTACCCACATACGAAAAAGGGACCGGTGATATTGCTCAGGGCATGGGCGCCTGCTGGCGCGCGAGGTCCTGAGGTCGACCCCTGGTACCTACACACACACACACACACACACACACACACAAAATGAGGACAGTGGCTAAAATATTAGAACAGAGAGAAGGAGTTGGTGATGGAAATATTTAAGTTTTGTCTGGGCTTTTAGTTATATTAGAAAACATTCACCTGTTGGGTGTGCTTGTGCAAAAATGTAATCCCAGCTCTTGGCAAGGGGGCAGGGGTTGAGGCAGGAGGATCACTGCAAGTTCAAGCCCAGCTTGGACTACATAGTGAGTTCAAGGTCAGCCTGAACTGCATAATGAGACCCTGTCTCAAACCAAACCAAACCAAACCAAACCAAAAAACCCCAAAGAAACAAAAGAGAAAACATTCACCAATATTTATAGACCTGTACATTTAATAGCTGTGTATTTTCTGTACATTTAGTACACAGAAAACATAAAAAAAAAGACTCTAATAGCCAGAGACAACTTGAATCTAATTTTCTGGAACTTAAGTTGCACCATGGAGTTGGTCCCCCTTGAGTCCCTGGGGGAGGGGCTTTTGTACCCCCATGTCATTTCATCAGTCTCCTCAGCAAGGGTGGGGCAGCTTAGCCTTTTGGAGGAAGGGTCTCCAATTTGAGCAATTACCTGGAGCAGGAGTCACTGATGAGTTGTTATCAGCTAACAGTGCAGCTAAGGGATGGGTACACCTTCCAGGATGTGCATAGGGCACCAACAGCATCTACTACAGTCCACCCCTTGGATAGTCCAGTTTCTTTTGCTTCTCCCGTAAGTTCACTTTGTTTAGGTGTAGTTCCTCCAGAATGCTGCCTAGTCACAATTTCTGAAGAAATTTACAAGAGGAAAAGGTAGTGAAATGCACTAGGACCCCTGCCCCTGTAGTCAGCCTTAAGGGCAAGCTAAGACCCATCATTTCCCCACCACCCTTTCTAGGTTCCCCTGCTCCTCTTCTGACCTAGTGGGGTGTCTTGGTAACCTTCTTATTGCTGGACATATTACCTGATACTAACAATTTAAAGGAAGAGACATTTAGTTTGGCTCCTGGCTACAGCCATTGGTCAGCTGGCTCCAAGGTAGAAATCACATGGCAGAAGAGCATGGCCAGAGGAAAGCTGCTTATGTTGTGGTGGCCAGGAGGCAGAGAGAGAAGGGAGGAGCCAGGGAAGGAGACACAGCCCCGGCGACCTGCTTCTTCCCATCTCCCCCTGCTTCTAACAGCACCCTCAGCTACTGAACTGAATGAATCCACTGAGGGCTGTAGCATCCCCATTTTCCAATAACCTTCCAAGATTCCACTCTGAGTGCATGAAGCTTTGCGGGGGGCAGGCATTCTTGATCTAAACCATAACATGAGGTAAACCAGAGTCTCATTCTGGAGATATCTAAGTCCCTGGTACTGAGTTTTTCTCAGGCTGGGGGGCTGATACTGCCCGTTCACAGGTACTCCTAAGCCTGGGTGTATCAAGAGGGGCACCAAAGTGCTTCCTGAACACCAAGCAATGGCTGACATGTTCATGGTAATTGGGGTCAATTACCTTTGCCAGCATGCTGTATATGAGTCCAGTGGGATTGTGGGTGAATACTGGACCACCAGACCCACACGGCTCTAGGTCTAGGGATGGAAAACACAAATCCCACAAGCAAATCCCTGGTGAGTGATGGTAAACAGAGCCACTCCTACCCCTGTCCTCTCCCCATTAAAATGTCAGATCTCTGAGGTCAGCTGCTCCTCATCTTGTTCACCATTGTATCTTCAATGCCAAAAATGGTACCCAGCACACATCAAGTGCTGGCAAATACTTATCAAATGAAATCCAGAAACTGGCTTCGTACTTTACAGGGTGTATTTAAAGACTATCGAACAATACCAATATTCCTTAAGGCTTTCAATTTGTTTTATGATTACAAAGTTAGACATGTTCATTAGAGAGAATTTAACATGCCAAAAAAAAAAAAAAATCACAGGAAGATCAAAGTCACCCAGGGGTAACCCAATTGATATCATCCAGGAACTTGGTCCCTGCTGGTGGCCTCAAGTACATTTCTGCAGCACAGAAGTTTCAGGGAAGGTGCTCCACGAGTTTCTTCAAGAAAAAAGAGGAGAGTATATCCTTTCCAGAGCAGGAATCCTTTGGAAAGCTTTGTTTAAATGGTGTTTGAAGGCAAGGGATTCCAAGGAAAACAATAAAAATGGTTGGAAATCATGAGTCTACACTGTGGGGCTGGCAGGAGTCAGTCCGCTGACATCCGATTTCATATCACCATCAATACATAGAGCAGATGGTCTGGGACCCACTATCACGTCTGGCAGTTGCTGGCATTGGACCAGCCCTTCCGCAAAGACGCCCTTTCTCCCAAGCACCGCGCCGAGTTACATGATAGACAAAGGGAACCTTCAGCTGCAAAAAAACAGATGTTGCTAACTGGAAGAGACCAGTGGTGGTTGAAAACAGAACCATGAATGAGTCATGTTCAATCATCCCAGACAAACATAAAAGTATATAAAAGATTAGCACAGAAGAGAATTTATACCGGTCTCTGCGCCGTCTGGGAACATGATTTAGAGTCGAAGAAGAGGAAAAAAAATATCTCCAAGACACCTGGATCACTACACTCAGAGGCTTTCAGGATTTGGATTTCAATACCTGTCACTGTAACCTCTTCGATTATTTTTATTTTTGGAAAGCCATTTGGATGTCTATCAAAATAACCAGACCCAAACAAGACTACGTGCCTCTGAGCCAGGTAATATGTCAAAGAGTGTGACGGTCCCTCAGGATCCAAACATGTCCCTACTCTCCATCCCTCAGAGTAGGTGCTGGGATCAAAATAGAAGCCCCTTTCAGCTGTGCAAGCCCAGCAAGGCGCTGAGGAGGAAGAATGGAGAGCTGGAGAGTGGGCTGGTGCCCGCGCCTATGTGAAAACGTTACCTGGCTGATTCCAAGTCACCGGGAAATTCCTGCTTCTTTTGGTTTTGGTGAATGCAGTTGACTTCGCACTGAGCAAGCTGGTTACCCCTCAGCTTGGCTTGATGACAGAGGAACATGTTTGTGCCACGTTCTTATCAACACCTGTGATTGCCTGATTGTTGCATTGTAGCCATTATTGTGGACATGAAGTAATATTCCACATTGATTCTAAGCGACGTTTCCCTGATAAGTGATGGTGATAAACATCTTTTCATGGGCTTATTGACTATTTAGAGAAATTCTTTTCTGATATGTCTGTTGGTCCAAGTGTCCATTGAAAAGGGTGGTCATGATTTGACCGTGGAATATTATATAACAATGAAAAATGAACCAAATGCAATTATAGCAACACGGATAAATTTCACACACACACACACACACACACACACACACACACACAAGACAAAATATGTACTCTATATACTCTATAACAGGTGTACATAAAAACCTGAAACAGATAAAGCCAAACTAAGTAAGAGCATTGGAACTCAGGTTACACAAAAGGTTACTTCTGGGGAAGAAGGGGGGCGGGGGAGGTGGGATGGGCGTGTTTGGGGTTCCAGCTGACATTCAGTTTCTTGACCTGGGTGAGTTTTGCTTTATAATACAGTACTGCAGTGATCTGCGTGCTGATGCTTTGCACGTTTTTCTGTATGTATGATAAACTTCACTATAAAAAGACACACACACACACACACACACACACACACACACACACACACACACGAGGCAGAAAGAGTAAAAGGCAGAATGAGAGCCGGGGGAGAGATCCTGGGGACAGGCCCAGGCTGGGGTGGGGCTGGCGCCACCCTTGGGCTGTCTTCTCCGGCCTCCCCATCCCCTTGTCCTCTCAGGCCGTTGGAGACGGGATCCGGGGAGCAGGTAGGCTCGGAGCCAGAGCTCAGCCCGCGGGAGCGGCACGGTGGTGCGTCCGGGGTTCCCTGCGGGAGGCGGAAGGGGGGGGCGGGCAGGGGGCGCAGGAGTGGTCCCCGCCGGCCGGGAGCGTGGGTCTTCGCACCTCCTGCACCCGGGTCCTCGGAAACCCCCGCTTCCAGCACGCATTTTCACCCTCCTGTTCTGATCTCTGAGGGTCTTTGTAGCCCCGAAGGACTTCTCCTCCCAGGGCCAGGCAGGGCCTAGAGACGGTAAACCAGTACCGGAGCCGCCGTTCACACACAAACCCGGCCCACACCCCGTCCGTGCCCTCATCCGCCCCACCCCGGCCACCGCCACGGGAGCAGCCCCGCGCCCCGCAGCCGCCCGCGCCTCTCCCCTGCCTCGCACACGGTCCCCTCTCCTCTCTGCTCGACCCCTGTCCCTGCCAGCCGCTGCCAGCCGCTGCCAGCCCGCTCCGCTCAGGTCTGCGGAGCAAACAGCCCCTTTGCGGGCCGTGGGCAGGGCCGACCCGGAGAGCAGCGAACGGCCCCTCAGGTCTCCCTTTGGGAGGATCGCTGTCATTAGAACGCGTTTGCGGCACATAATTCCTTGAGGGGAGTTGGTGCATGCACGGAACACATCTCAATCCCTTTTTGTATCTCCTGTCCCTTCTCTCCCTCCCCATCCTTCCGTCTCTTGATTCCTTTCCCATTGGAGAAAGATCTACCTCCCTGTTTCCTATGATCTATCTTTTCTTTTGCTCTTTTTTTATGATTTGGGTTTCTCATGTACAGACACCATGTGATATTTAAGCTCACGTGTCTGATGTACTTTACTTAACATTATGGTCTCAAGGTGCATCCATTTTCCTACAAATGACTCATTTGTCTTTCTTTAGGGCAGAGTAGTACTCCATTGTGTGTAAATACTACATTTTCCTTATCCATTCATCTGTTGGTGGACATATAGGCTGCTTCCAAGATTTAGCTATTATGAGCTGTGCTGCTATCAGCATGGGTATGTATGGATCACTGTGCACTAATATGATGTCTTTAGCTGAGGAAGGTAACGAAAAGGGGAATAGCTAGGTCAAATCGAATTTCTAGTTTCAGTTTTTCGAGGACCCTCCATGCTGATTTCCATAGAGGTTGTACTAGTGTACCCTCCCACCAACAGTGCAGAAGGTTCTTTCTTCCCTCCAGCCTCACCAGTATTTATTATTATTTGATTTCTTGATGATGGCCATTCTTTCTGGAGTAAGATGGAATCTCAGTGTTGTTTTAATTTGCATTTCTAATGGCCAGTGATATTGAGCATTTCTTCATGTACTTATTGGCCATTCATACATTTTTTTTTCATTTGTATTTCTTCTCCTGTGAAGTGTGTATTCATTTCACTTGCCTATTTTTTATTAGGTCTTTTATTGGGAGGGGTCTGATTTTTTCAGTTCTTTATATATTTTAGATACTAGTCTTCTATCTGAGGAATAGTTGGCAAACTTTTTTTCCTTTCTATAGATAATCTTTTTACTCTGTTGATTGTTTCTTTTGCTGTGCAGAAGCTTTTTAATTTGCTGTGATCCCATTTGTTGATTCTAGGTACTATTTCCTATGCAACCGGTGTTCTGCTCAGAAAGTCCTTGCCTACGCCTATGACTTCAAGAGTTTTGCCTATTTTGTCTTTCAGGAGGTTAAGTGTTTCTGCTTTAACATTTAGTTTTTTGATCCATTTTGACTTTAGTACGTGGTGAGAGATATGGGTCTAGACTCAATCTTCTACATGTGGATGGCCAGTTTTCCCAGCACTATCTGCTATCTTTCCTCCAATGTACAGTGTGTTTTTGGTCCCTTTATCAAAGATTGAATAAGTGAATGTGCCTGGATTGCTTCTATATCCTCTGTTCTGTTGCACTGATCCTCATGTCTGTCTTTGTGCCAGTACCACACTGTTTTTATCACTGTAGCTTTGTAATATAACTTCAAGTCTGGGACTGTGATGCCTCCTTCTTTGTTCTTGTTACCCAGGTTGCATGTATTATTCTGGTTCCATATGAGTTTTAGGATTGTTTTCTCCAGTGTTGTGAAGAATGCTGTTGGTATTTTGTTTGGGATTGCATTGAATCTTTATATCAATTTTGGAATTATGGTCATTTTGACTATGTTGGTTCTGCCTATCCAGGAACGGGGGACATCTTTCCATTTTCTGAGGTCCTCTTTGATTTCCTCTTTTAGAGTGCTGTAGTTTTCATTGTAGAGGTCTTTCACTTCCTCAGTTAGGTTAATTAAGTATTTAACTTTTCTTAGTGCTATTGTGAATGGTATATTTTTTCCAGTTTCTTTCTCAGTGGGTTTATTATTAGTGTATAGAAATGCTGTTAATTTTGTATCCTGCTACGTAACTGAATTCGGTTATTATTTCTAAGGGTTTTTTAATGGATTTTTTGAGTTGTCTATGTAGAGGATCATGTCATCTGCAAATAATGATAATTTGACTTCTTCTTTTCCTATACACATCCCTTTTATTTCTTTTTCTTGCCTGATTGCTCTTCCTTGTATTTTGAGTACTATGTTGAACAGGAGTAGTGATAGTGGACATCCTTGTCTTGTTCCTGAGTTTAGAGGGAAAGCTTTCAGTTTTTTCCCATTTAATATGATGTTGGCAGTAGGTTTGTCATAAATGGCTTTTATCAGATTGAGATAAGGTCCTTCTATACCTATTTTCTTCAATGTTTTTGCTATAAAAGGATGTTGGATTTTGCCAAAGGGTTTTTCTGCATCTATTAAAATGATTATGTGATTTTTGTCCTTGCTTCTGTTTATGTGGTGTATTACATTTATTGATTTGCATCGGTCGAACCATCCTTGTATCCTTGGGATAAAGCCTACTTGGTCATGATGTATGATCTTTTTGATGATTCATTGGATTCTGTTTGCCAGTATCTTGTTAAGCATTTTTGCATCTATGTTGATGAAAGAGATTGGTCTACAGTCCTTTTTTTTGGTTGGATCTTTGTCTGGTTTTGGAATCGGTGTAACAGTAGCTTTTAGGAATGAGTTTGAGAGTATTCTTTCCCTTTCAATTTTATTAAAAGCTTGAAGAGTATTGGTATTAGACCTTCCCTGAAGTTTTTGTAGAATTCAGCAGTGAACCCATCTGGACCTGGGCTTTTTGTCGTTGGTTGCTTCAATTTCATTGCGTATTATTAGATTATTCAGGGTTTTTAAATCTTCTTGGTTCAGTTTTGGTTATTCATATGTATTTAGCAATCTACCTATTTCTTCTGAATTCTCCAATTTGTTGGTGTACAGGTTTGTGAAGTAGTTGTTAGTAATATTTTTTATTTCATCAGTGTTCATTATGATTTCATCTTTTTCATTTTTAATTGCATTGACTTGGGTGCTTTCTCTCCTTTTATGGTTAGATCAGCTAAAGATCTGTCTATTTTTTAAAGTCTTTTGAAGAACTGACTATTCAATTCATGAATTTATTTATTTATTTATTTATTTTTGGTCTCAATTTCATTGATTTCTGCTCTGATCTTTACGTTCTTTTCTTTTGCTTTGGGTTTGGATTGTTCTTGCTTTTCTAGGACCTTGAGGTGCATCATTAGGTTATTTATTTGGGCTTGCTCAATTTTTGTGATGTGGGCATTCCCAGCTACAAACTTCCCTCTTAGGGTTGCTTTCATGGTGTCCCCATAAGCTCTGATATATCGTACGGACACTATTGTTTGCTTCTGGAAATTGTCTTATTTCTTCCTTGATTTCTTCTGTAACTCACTGTTTAAAAGTATATTGTTTAGCTTCATTGCATTTGCATAAATTCTGTGTTTTGTTATTGATATCTAACTTCATTGTGCTATGATCTGATAACAGACATGGTATAATTTCAATTCTTTTACATTTACTTCAGCTTGCTTGATTGGCTAGTGGTCTCTTTTGGAGAAAATTCCACATGCTGTTGAAAAGAATGTGTATTCAGTTGTTCTTGGGTGAAACACTTCGTAGATGAGTCCATCAGTTTGAAGGTTCAACTCTGATTTTTTTTTTGTTTTGTTTTTTGTTTGTTTAGTCGATCTATTTGTGAAGTGGGGTATTGAAGTCCCCCACTATAATTGTGTTTACAGTTGTCTGGTCTTTTATGTCCAGTAGCACTTGTTTTATAAAGTTGGATGTGCCATTATTTACCACATATATGTTAATAATTGTTATCTTTTCCTGTTGGATTGTAAACTTACCCTGTATGTAGTAGCTTTCTTTCCCTCTTTTGATAACTTTTGGCTAGAGGTCAATTTTATCTGAATACAGTGTAGCTATACCTGCTTTTTTGAGTTCTTGTTGCATGGAATATTATTTTCCATCCTTTGATTTTTACTCTGTGTGTTTCTTATATGTAGCATACCACTGGATTTTGTTTCTGGGTCCATTTTGCCAGTCTGTGCCTTTTGACTGAGTAAGTAATTGAGACCACAGACATTGAGAGTTATTACAAATAGATACTGACTTATTGCTAACATTGGCTTCTTTTCCGTTGCTGATTTTCTATCTTTCGCTTTTACTTAACTGCACACCCTTCCTGGTGTATTCATTCTATTAGACCCTTTGGCATTGTTAGCTTCATTATCTCTTTCTAGGGTATCCTTGAGAATTTTTTGGAGTTCTGGTTTGGTGGTCATCAGTTTCTTTTTTTTCTTTTTTTTTTTTGTGGGTACCGGGGGGTCGACCTCAGGACCTCGCGCGCCAGGAGGCACCCGTGCCGCTGAGCGATATCACCGGCCCCTTTTTCGTATGTGGGTTCCGGGAGTCGAACTCGGGCCCTCGTGCTTGCCGGGCAGGCGCTTAAGCTGCTGAGCTATCTCACCGGCCCCTGGTCATCAGTTTCTTTAGGTGCTCTTTAGCATGAAAGTGTCTTATTTCTCTACCAATTCTGAAAGATAGTTTTTTTTTTTTTTATTTTAAAGAGAAGAAAAAACAAAACAAATCAAAAGAAGAACAAATTTTCAAACCAACATAATAGGAGGGTAACAATGGTTAATACATTACGTATTACTATGAAAGATAGTTTTGCAGGATATATCAGCCTGGGTTGGAAATTGTGTTGTCTTAGGGCTTGAAATACTTTACTCTTGGCCTTTAAGGTTTATGTTGAGAAGTCTGCTGTAATTCTAATGGGTTTTCCTTTGTAAGTTGTTTGTAGCTTTTTTCTAACTGCTTTTAAGATTCTCTTCTTGTGTTGGCTTCCAGGATTTTGACTATGATGTGTCATGGAGAAGCTCTTTTCTTGTTGTGACATTTTGAATGCTATACACCTCGCTTACCTGTAAGATAAATTCTTGTCTCATATTTGGAAAGTTTTCTGCTATTATTTCAGTAAATGGGTTTTTAAAATGCCATTTGTGGTATCTTCTGATTTTTCATTAACTCCAGTTAACCTTAGGTTAGTCTTCTTTGTGTCATCTAAGGGCTGTTGGATGCAATTTTCATGTTCTCTCATTGTTTTCAAGATATCTATCATTAATTGGTCACTGACGACAGCCCTGTATTTTAGTTCTGACACTCTGTCCTCACACTGGTCACTTCTCCTGCCCATACTTTTGGTAGAATTTTTAATCTCCTGTGTTTCTATTTGGATCCTTTTTACGGACTCTCTTTTCTCTGCTGGTCATTCATGTTTTACATAATTTTGTTTAGCTCTTCTAGCTTTTTACTAGTGTCTTATGTAGACTCACTGATCATTTTGTTTATTTAGCTCAGTATCTTTTCACTTATATCTTCTATGAGCTTGTCAAGTGTCTTATTGAACTGTTTTGTTATCTCTCTTGATATAATTTTGAATAATTCAGGTGTGTAGCTTTGGTTTCCTCTTCTTCAATGCCTTTTGGATCAGCTTTGGGGGACTTGGGAGTTTTTGGAGGCATTTTGTTAGCTTGTCTTTCATGTTTTTATTTAGTTTGCGTGTGTGTGTGTGTGTGTGTATGTGTGTGTGTGTATGTTGAGGCTTGAGGCTTGTGGATTGATTGTAGTGGAAAGCTTTCTTTCTAGTATGGAGACCTCTTTAGTTAAAGTCTACTTTTCAGTGTTGTCATCTGGGCATGGCTAACTCTTGGCCTTTGCCTCTGTCCCAGGATCCAACCACTTCTACTTACTCGAGGTGGGAAATTGCAGCATATTTGGTCCAGTACCCAGTTTTGCAGGAATGGGTCACAGAATTGTCAATGACTTCAAGGTGATCCAGATATTGGCATCCCAATAAAACCAATTAATAACAATCACTATGTCACTTTGGCTAAAATAATAAAATCAGCATCAATTATAGCATCAAATACAAACTGAATCTTGACAAACCCTAAGGACCAATGAAGTACCACCCTTAACCATGTAAAAGAGATCTATAATTATAGTACGAACACTAAGAAAAACCAGATATGAACCTACAGTAAATATCTACTAATTGGAACAACTTTACCTCTACTAACAATAGAGCAGTATTCAACAGCAATAGCATGAAGTTAAATAGCTATCGAAAGATTCATGAAGCATAGTAGTTATACTAGTGAAGGTAGAAGGTGTGGGGAACCAGACAATGAAAGAAGCAGAATTTGAAAAATTAATTCATGGGATATGAGAAGGAGGGGAGGAAAGTGGAGGGGCTCGTACTGAGCAATAAAAGGAAGTTAATAGCATTAGAGAACAGTTGCAGGAAAGAATGAACAAGAAAAAGAAGAAAGAAGATAAACAGCAAAGAGGGGAAATAAAAGGAAAATAAGAAGGAAGAGAAAAACATTGAAAGGGAAAAAGAGAAAAGGGGAGAAAAGCAACTAAAAGTGGAGAAAAGGGGATAAAATACAAAACAGAAAAGTAAAAAAAAGATTGAGTCAAAGAAAGTATTCCTGTGTTATTGAGTGAGTGGTTTCTTTCCAAGATCTGCAGTCTTGGGGTCCAGCCAGTCATAATTTTCTATGCCTAGCTTTAGGGCCTATGGGTTTTTGAGGTGCCCTCCCTGCACCCGAGGCCCCTCTGTCCATTCCTCCCAGACTGTGCCTACACCCCAGCCAAGGCTTACCCTTGCTCCTGTTGGTAGATGGGCAATGCCATCAGCCCTCTGGTCTCTGCTGGATGTAGGCCACAGGGCAGGGGTTTGAGTGGGCTGTTGGACTTAACGTCTGCAATCGTGGGGTCCGGTTGCTCCCCTCTCTCCTTGTCCAGGATCAGGTTGGTTGGTTTGCCCTCACCTCTGGGGCCGCATGCTGTGGGGAAGCAACACGTAGAGCCAGCTTGGAGTTGGTGGGTAGTCACGCCCTTGTTCAGAGGTCACTGTGCATTGGTGTGGGGCTGCCTGCTCAGGGGGTGAGGGGTACCACTTCTCTGTCGTGGGTCTGCTGATCCCCACCAGGTCTGACTTGACCACTAACAGCGTCATCAAGGCCTAAGGGACCCTTCCCAGCATGGCTGGCCTGGGCAGAGGAGAATGAGCCACTTTGCAGCCTCTTTAAATTCTACCCGCTGCACGTCTTGTGTCTCACCTTACCCTGTCCTCATTCCTCCATCTTCTCTACTTGACAGTTGAGCAAGTCTCTGTCCTTTTTCTGTCCCAATTATCCCCTGCCTCCCCTTTTACTCTAGGTAAAAGCTGAAGACCTTTCTGTGCCTATACAGCACTGGGAGAGCTGTCGTCATTTCCCTGGGGGGCTTCTGTTTGCTCTGCTCCAGCCACACTGGCCTCTGTGCTATTCCTTCCCAGGCACATCATGCCACAGGACCGTTGCACTTCCTTTGCCAGGAATACTCTTTCCCCAGATCTGCCCTTGGCCCCTTCCTTCACCTACGTCTGCTCCTCGCTCACATACTACCGCTTCCTTGGCCACCTGCACTAAGATTCTAACACTCCCTCTACCCCTGTAACTTCCTATGTCCCCTTCCTTGTTTTATTTTGACCGCATAATGTACTGTGCATTTGACTTATTAATTTCATCTAATTTCTGCTTTTTCCACTTATACTTGAAATTTTCCAGGGAGGAGAGAGGAAGGATTTTTGTCTCTTTTGCTCATTGCTAGATCCTCATGGGCCCAATCAAGGTCAAGCAGATACTATAAAAAATCGTTCATTGAATAAGTCACACATTTTGGAGAAGATGCCCAGGTCTGCTTTTCTGTGCCCTCCTGGGAAAAGTCGGTCTGACACCCCGAACACGCAGTTAAATTTAGGGTGCGTCTTCACTTCGCCCTCTCTGCTCCCCCCATTCCTTTCATGTCTCCCCCCCCATCCCCTTTCATGTCCATTTTCTTTCTCTCTCCCACTCCTTCCCGCTTTTTGGTACTTGATGGAATCACATTAAACTAATTAACCTTTCATTACTTGATTGTGGCTGTAATTACACACACTGAGAGCTGGGCTTGTTTTGATTTTCTGTGGACTTTGGGTCACTGTGCTTTTGAACACTTGTTTTTATTCCTTGGCTGCCACTTGGCTCCCCCTTCCCCCGGTTTAAAAAGGATGAAAAGCTTAGAAAAACATCAGAAATATCCTTTTATTTTCCCTGCAATTGATTTGGAGGGTTTTGTTTTTGATTTTCCTCTTGGAAATGGTGTGGGTTAAAAAAGAATCACACATTTCTAAACTGGCCACCAGGGCATGGATTGTCAGATGGGGAGGAGACAGACTCCTTTGACAGGGACTTGAGGAGTCCCTGAGACCCGAAGGTAGGTTTGGTGTGATCCTCTGGGCTGCCCCGAGGCTGGGGGAGGCTGGGTTAATTCTGAATTCCTCAGCCTTGACACCATTGGCACTGGGGTTGCAGAATTATTTATAGGGCTGCCCTGTGCATTTGAGGTTGTTTAACAGCATCTCCCAAAGTGTCCCCAGATGTTGCCAAATGTCTCCCAGGAACCACAACCACCCCCGGTGGAGAACCGTTAGGTAAAACTTGGTGTGATATTCAAAGCAGCATCATGCGCCATAGTTTAAAGGCGGGAACAACCCACGTGCCCATCCATGGGGAATGGGTCCACCAAATGCGCTCTCTCCATGTGATGAAATTACTCAGCCATAAAAATAAATGAAGTACTGATCCACTCTACAATGGGGATAAACCTTGAAAACATTATGCCAAATGAAAGAAGCCAGATGAGGAAGGCCGTATGCCATATGATTCCATTTATTTGAAATGTCTAGGATAGGTGAATCCATAGAGACAGAAAGCAGAGTGGTGGTTGCCAGGGGCTGGGGTGGGGGGTGGCGAGAGACCATTCATGGGGGTGAGGTACTTTTGAGAAGTTCTGGATCTAGATCGTGGTGATGGCTGGCAGCATTGTGAACGTACTCAACGCCACTGGAACACCCACTTAAACATCAGATGGTAAATTTTGTGCTATGTGTATTTTACCACAATAAGAAAAAAGCCACAGCTGCTTTTGCTGGGAAGTACAAAGCGAGGCTCACACAGAGCTAGGCTTACACAGCAGCACCCTCAAAGTTAAACAGTGGGGGGACTTGCACATGGGTGTTTATGGCTAGCGTCCCCATGGCCAGTCAGGGCTCATCATTTTCTCATTTACTTCATGGGGTCTGGGTCAGGGTTCCGGTATTCCAAAAATCTCTCCCCTGTGGGAGACGATGTCACCTCCCATCCACCAGGAATAAGAATCACTGATTTGTATAAATCAGATTCTGCTATACTGATTGGGGAAGTTGTCCTGGGGTTGTATATTCGTAGGGGATTGTTGCTGTTATCTCTTGTAATGAGAAAGCGACTTAAACCACAACCATTTCTTTACTCACAGTGTTGTGATTTGCAAAGGGCTGGGAAGAGATCACTCATTTCTGCTCTGTGTCTTGTGGGCTGTGTTCAGCTGGGAGCGTGGGTGGGGTGGAGCTGTCTAAGGTGGCTTCGCTCCATATCTGGTAGTTGCCCACGGCTCTTGGCTGGGCCTCAGTTCTCTGTGTGGCTCTCTTCCTCCAGGAAACCAGACTGGCATCTTTGCAAGATGGCAGCCAGGTGTGGGGAGGGTGAAGATGGAAGCTGAAAGATTCTCAAGACCTGGGTTCTGGAATCCACATAATGTCATTCCCACCGTCTCTGTTATTAATCAAAGCAAGTACAAGGCAGGCCCAGGTTCTATGTTCGGATGGGAAAGTGTTATAATATTGCTGTTGGATTTCCAATCCTCCCCAGGGATGAAGACCTTGGTGTGGGGCCCCAGAGCCTGCAGCTAGGTGACACAGCTTAGAGGCAGCTCTTAGAATTAAATCTTCCTCTTCTTCCATCTTCATATGCCCTGCACCTTCCACCCTGAGGAAATGTTTTCTCGGTTTTGCTTTTACTTATCTTTTTGAGAGTGTTACTGAGGATTGAACCCAGGGCCTTTGCACTGAGCTACAACCCCAGCCCTTTATTTGTTTTTGAGGCAGGTTCTCTCTAAGTCACTGAGTTGCCCAGACTGGGCCGGAACTTGTGATCCTAATGTAGCCTATACATTGTTGCCAACTAATCAGCATGTTGTGCTATAGAGCTCTTGAATTTGTTCCTCTTATCTAAGTGAAATTTGCATCTCCCAATGTGGTCAAAGGGTAGATTATTAGTGTTTCCTAGTGAGTTATTTATGTTATCTTGACTCCCAATATATTGCCTATAAATTCACAGGAGTTACTTTGACAAGCAAAATGACTGAGGTGACAAAATGTCTGTGCTAGGCCAGGTGTGGTGGCATATGCCTGTAATCCCAGCACTTGGGAGGCTGAGGCAGGAAGATTGCCATGGGTTCAAGGCCAGGATGAACTGAGTAAACTAGTAAGTAAAGGGATGGGAACTGGGAGGGAAGATGACACCTTCACATCCTTTCTTGTGGGACTAGAAGATTCTTTCTATAGTGGAGATTCTATATTGTCCTTGAAGGTTTGTAGTGATTGGTATTTCATAAGCTTTGGTTAATCTTCTTGATTCTTCAGAAAACAAAACAAAATGGGGAGATGATACAGATGTCAGTTGGAGGGAACTACAAAGGAAAAATCAAAAGTCATATTAAAAACTTTTCAGAAATAATTGGGCAGTTGACTAGCTTCTCTTTTGAGGAAAAAGTATATCAAGTAATGAAGGTCCTAGAAAACAGTTATTGAGACTTATCCTCCATGTCTCTTGGGTAAACAGAAGAGGAATCTGGGGTCTTACAAGGGGATAGGAGTTGCCCCAGGACAGACAGACAGAGTCACAATGAAGCTCATGTTATTTTCTGACTTCTTGGCCAGGATCCCTGTCCTAGAACCTGACAATTCTGCGTGGCTTTGCCTGAAGTAGAGGTTACCAAGTGGTGGCCCTCAGATATGGTTTCTTAATAGCCTTCAAAGTACTGGCTTTGTCTTGGTGATGCCATTTTTGTTCATTGCCTTCGTTTAGAGAGAGGAGATTCCTCAAGCCTGCATGGCCACGCAGGGAATGGTGGTGAAGTTGTCCCTTTTTTGATGGGATGTGAGCTCTCTGGTCACTCTCATAGATAACTTCCTCAGCTCCCGCAGGCTTCTGAGTTTGTAGCCTTTGGTCTACACCGTGGGATGCCAAAATGACAAGCTCTCTCCCAGACCATGGAACCCAACAGCTGCCCAGCTTTGAGGAAAGAAGCAAAATTTGTCCTGTTGAATGTTTTCTTTGGTAGACAACAAGGAAAACCCAGAGCCTCTCATTTCTTCATCTGCTTTGTCTTCTTGAAGAGTAATATAAAAAATAAACTTGTTGATGTTCCCCAGGGATCTTTAAGACACACAAGAACACAGCAAATATGGTGAAATCTTGGTGGTGATGCCTTGGTTAATTTGGGGGTGGACAATTAAACTGAAGAACTAGAATATTGTGGGTCACTCTGGGTTTGGTCCCTGGGGAGGGACCAATGATGGACGCGTCATCTTCCTATGGTCCCATATGGGCATAAAATCCTATGTGGTTTTCTCTGTAGTTATTGTGAGCAGCGTCACATCTGCTGTGAGTGACTCTATTTGATGTAGAGGTCCTGTACTTGTGTGTTCTTGGGCTGGCGCTGTGCAGAGTGAAGGTCTTGGGCCATCCGCACCAGCATCGCCCAGGTCCTGGTTAGCAATGTGATTCCTGACCCCTATTCCCTGAGATACTGGATCAGCATCTTCACGTACAGAGTATGAAAGTTTGCATTTTAACAAACTCTACCATGACCCTTGTCCGAGTGACAGTTGAGAGCCACCATCCCAACCCCTCATGAGCTGTGACTTCCCTCTGTGTTGTCCACCTGGGAGTCTTGGTTCCTGATATAGATATGACTTTAGGACCAGGCAGATACACATTCAAGTTCTCCAACTATCCCTTGCCAGCGGGGCAAGCCTGGTTATTTGTTCCTCTCTTGGGGACACCGTATCTCTGTGAGACAGGAACACTGATTGCTTTTTGCCATCTGTTTGCTTCTCCTCAGCTCTCATACCCACTCTCCACCCTTCTCACCCTGCTGTAGGTCGGAGAGCCAAGCTGCATGTGCTATGTCACCAGGTTCCTGTGCCCCCTGGCTGGTATTGGTAAGGTTCAATGGACCTGCTGGTGGGAGAGTGGGGGAGAAGACCCCAGCTCCCTCCTGCCGGATGTGGTTCTGGGACACTCTGTTCACCTCTCTGACCGTAGCTTCTGTTGGGTTGGTCTCCTCCTATGGCCCAGGAACAACATTCTTCATTTAGCCATGGGCAGTAATGGCGCCTCATTATGCTGACCCAGTAATTTCAGTATCTCTTGCTGGTTCCCTTAACCCTGACCCCATTTGTGTGAAGGGTCCCTTTATTAAGTCCTTCCCAACGAAACCCTTGGTGAGTGCCAACTCTCTCCTGCTGGGACCTGCACTGGTACAATGCCTTCGAGGCTCCAGAAAGGTCATGGCTCATGGCCCAGCACTCAACAAACGCTCCAACTCTCGTGACTATAGTCACCATTGTCATCAAGATTGTTTTCATCATATTTACCTCAATATAAATGAAATGATAGATTCTGCTAATTGAAAAGAACCGTGGAAATCTTTGAAGAATAGTGCCTGTGCTGTGTTTGTTGAGTGAACAAATGAATTTCTTCTATGGGGACACCTTTTTTTTTTCACACCTCCTTTCTTGGAGTAAACAGCTTCATATTTTACTGGACGGCTTTGTTAATTCTCCCAGGAAGATCAGTAAACTTGGGGCAGGATATAAAATGCTTTGCTGTTCATGGTCAAGGGGCCTTGAGTCAGGGGTCTCAAGTACAAGGTCAAGACCATGGAGACTATGAACCCAAGACATCTAGATGCTCACCAAAACAATGACTCCCCGGAGCCTTGCGAAGCCCAGGAAGAAGTTGTTGGTCCCCACTCCAGTTTGCCACCACACTCCCTGAAGTCCCCAAGGCGGTACTCCTAGTGTTACCCTTCTCCCGGCGTTACCCCGATTCCCAAGGCGGATTCAGAGGAGACTCTGATGACCAAAATGACTTCGGTAACAAAATGACCAGGCAGAACCAAGCACTGCGGTGACAAAGACCAAGTAAGAATGGGTGCTCCGTGATGCTGGGACCGTGAGGAAACCTAGGGGCTCCGTGCTGTCCTCAGTGATTGTTTTACTGGTACCGTGGTCGCTCTTTCAGGAGGTCTGTGCTGCAGATGCTGAACCCAGAGGAGAAACTGACTAACTAAATAAATGCCTGTATCTGAAAAGACAGCAGCCCCGACTCAGCTGCCAGCTCTGTGGCCGCAGGTGCAAGGGCAAAGCGTATTCTCCGGCCTTTGGACCGCAATCAATGCAGCAGGCAGGAAATGAGAGGAAATTAATTTTTCCCCCCTCTCCTCTTTCCCTCCCCTGCCATCCCTCCTGTTTTTACACAAGGGCCTTTTAAAATGTTGGTTACTCTCTGATTACAGTGCAATAGAGGTTTGCAACAGCCTCTTTTGGACTAAACTCCCTCTGCCCTTAACCAGAATGATTGGTCGGTTGCCTTGGTAATCGTCCTCATTTGCTGTGTAGAAGCCACAATTATGAAGGTTTTCTGGGTACTGATCCTCTTAGTGCCTTTTTCTTAGAAGTTCACGACAAGATGGGACAAAGGAGACCTAATAGATTTTATTGCTCTGGCTCCTTTTAGTCCTTGGAGCCCATGGCATATGGGCAGGAGTCGTGAGTGCCATTTAAATTGGTTGGCTCAGCCTGGAGAGAACGCTTTTCGCTCGAGAGAGTGGCTGAGGTTCTATTAGCTGGAGGGCCAGGGCCAGAGAATGAAGCCACAGACCTGCCTCTTCTGCCCTGGTGTATAATGGAAGCCCTACATGGGCTGGGCCGGAAGGCATCTGGGGCTGAGGGTCTGGGCATTTAACCTTTTGCTGATAAGCAAAGGAAATGGACATCTAACTGCTCTCTTGAAACTCCAGCGTGATTCAGGTTCAAGGCAGGAGAGCTTCGTGGGTTGTTGAAATACCCAAGCTGGAAATGTTTTGGGCAGAGGCAGCTTTCCACCCTCTAAAGAGAAACAAGACTCCATTAGCTGGGTAATTGCAAAGAACAAGAGGGAAGAGATGACGATGGTGATGATGTTGGTAATCACAATCATGATAATCATATAATTTATCTGTAGAGGGTACAAGATGCTCATGGTCTTTACGTAGTTTCACAATAGCCTGGGTTTTTTTTTTTTTTTTTTTTAGGCATTTTTTAAAGATGGAAAAACTGAGGCACATCAAGGTAAAGCAACTTGTCAAGGTCAGAAGGTGGCAGAACTGGTATTCAGACACGGAGATATTTGATAAAGTACCTCCTTTCAGTAAAATAAAATCAGTTCTAAGTTTTGGTGGCAATGAATGACCAAAGAGGCCTTTGAGCTATGGTTTGAAGACTGTCTACTTAGGTGCTGTAAGAGGAATGCCTTCATTAGAAAGTATTTGAAGCGCGATGGGACAGAAAAGTGTCTGGGCTGGGCTTCATTCATTGCTGGTTCAGCTTGGGAACCAAATCTGTTTGATAGGAGTAGTTGGGTTGAGAAGGATTGAGAGACTGTATGGTGTGGCAAGAAAGGGCGCCATCTTGGTTAGTAATGTTTACCGTGAGAGATGCTGGGGAATCGCGGCTTGCCTCCTGTGTGAGCTTACCAGCTGATTCCCTCCCCAAGGTTAGTCACTGGGGGCTCTTCAGATGTATGTACTATTTGAAAATCTACAATATACTGTGGTTTCAGAGTCATCTCACAATTTGCAAAACTCCTTGTATTTGGATATAATTTTAAACACAGGAAAGTTTCAATAATAATAGTACAAAGAATACCCATATGCCCTTTACCCAGTTTTACTTATTTTTAATATTCTACTTACCATACTTTGCTCCTTTGATGTTTCATATATGTATGCACATACGTGTATAATTTTTTCTGAACGATTTGATGATAAATTGCATGTATCATGGCCTGTAACCCCTAAATTTTTCAGTGTGCATCTCTAAAGTGTATGGATAGCCTCTTAGGCAATGTCATTATAGTTTCCAATTTCGGAATTTAACACTGATGCTCTACCTTCCTCTCACTGCCACCAGCTTTGTCAGTGAACCCAATAACGTCCTTCCTAAAATTCTTCCAGGATCCAGCCTCACGTGAGCTATTGCCTTTAGCCATGGTGTCTTTTCAGCTTCCTTTATGACACTGACATATTTGACATTTCCATAATTTTGAAGTGTTCTGGAAGAAAGGTTGAAAATACCCAGTTGTTTATTTGATATTTTTGAGAACACAATCTGTGGTAGGTGCTGGGCTTTCCAGAGACAAATTTGACAATTCTTTTTTTTTTAATTTTTTTTAATTTTTTTTTTTAATTTTTTTTAAATTTTTTTTTTATTTTAAAGAGAAGAAAAAACAAAACAAATCAAAAGAAGAACAAATTTTCAAACCAACATAATAGGAGGGTAACAATGGTTAATACATTACGTATTACTATCTTTAAGTTAGTTATTCAGGACACCAGACATTAGCATTCAATTGTCCAAACATTATTGGCACAAACCTTACTCTTCAATGAACTAAGTAAAAATGGTAGTGTATCTATCTTAACCACCTTATATATATATATATATACACAATTTTTTTTTCCCTTTCCCTTCTTTCTTTTCCCTATTCCAGTCTCTCTTTCCTTTTTACCAGTTTCTTTTTGATTCACCATGTCTATTGTACATTTTGGATCTTATTTACTCTTTCAGTTTCTCATACTAGAGAGATAATACGATGCTTACACATGTGCTTCTGGTTTATTTCACTTATGAGTATTTTCTCGAGTTGCATCCATTTACCTATAAAAGTCTCCAGTTTCTCCTTCTTTATGGCTGAATAGTACTCCATTGTATAAAAATACCACATCTTTCTTATCCATTCCTCAGTTGATGGGCATTTGGGTTGTTTCCAAGATCTGGCTATTACAAATTGTGCTGCTATAAACATGGGTGCACATATATCGCTGTGGTACGATGTTTTTAATTCTTCTGGGAAGATGCCCAGAAGGGGAATAGCTGGGTCAAATGGGACCTCCAACCCTAGTTTTCTGAGGAATCTCCACACTGACTTCCACAGTGGCTGTACCAGTCGACACTCCCACCAACAGTGAAGAAGGGTTCCTTTTTCCCCACAGCCCCTCCAGCATTTGTTATTAGTTGATTTCTTAATAGTAGCCATTCTTTCTGGGGTGAGATGGTATCTCAGTGTTGTTTTAATTTGCATCTCTCGAATGACTAGTGATGTTGCACATTTTTTTGTATATTTATTTGCCATTAGTATTTCTTCATCTGAGAAATGTGTATTCATCTCAGATGCCCATTTTTGGAGTGGGTCTTTAAATTTGGGAGGTCTGATTTTTTTTGAGTTCTTTATATGTTCTCGATAGTAATCCTTTGTCTGAGGAACAGCTGGCAAACATTTTTTCCCACATTGTGGGTTGTCTCTTCACTTTGTTGGTGGTTTCTCTTGCTGTGCAAAAGCTTTTTAATAAGACAAGATCCCAGTTATTGATTCTTTGGGATAGTTCCCGTGCGGTTGAGTTTTTATTCATAAAGTCTTTGCCTACACCAATGTCTCCAAGGGTTTTACCTATCCTACCTTCCAGCAGATTTAATGTTTCTGTTTTAATATTTAGATCTCTGATCCATTTTGAATTTAGTTTAGTGCATGGTGAAAGATATGGGTCTAGTTTTAATCTTCGGCATGTGTAGAGCCAGTTTTTCCAGCACCATTTATTAAAGAGGCTATCTTTCTTCCAGCGAATGTGTTTGGCACCTTTGTCAAAGATAAGGTGGCTTAGTATGTCTGGGGTTGTTTCAGCATCTTCTAATCTGTTCCATTGATCTTCAGGTCTGTTTTTTTGCCAGTACCACACTGTTTTTATCACAGTAGCTTTATAGTATAATTTCAAGTCGGGGATTGTGATGCCCCCTGCCTTGCCTTTGTTGCCCAGAATTGCCTTTGCTATTCTAGGTCTCTTCTGATTCCAAATGAATTTTAGGATTGTTTTCTCTAATTCTGTGAGATATGCTGTTGGAATTTTGATTGGAATTGCATTAAATCTGTATAACAATTTTGGAAGTATGGCCATTTTCACTATATTGGTTCTTCCTATCCAGGAGCAAGGGATATCTTTCCATTTTCTGATATCCTCTTCAATCTCCTTTTTCAGAGTACTGTAGTTTTCAGTATAGAGGTCTTTTACATCCTTCGTGAGGTTGATTCCTAGGTATTTCATTTTTTTGGATGTTATTGTGAAAGGTATTGTTTCCCTAATTTCTCTTTCAGTAAGTTTGTTATTTGTGTACAGGAAGGCTATTGACTTTTGAGTATTGACTTTGTATCCAGCTACACTACTGAATTTGGTTATTAAATCTAGCAGTTTTTTAGTGGAGTTTTTGGGGTCTTCTGTGTAGAGTATCATGTCATCTGCAAATAATGATAATTTAACTTCTTCCTTTCCGATCATTATTCCTTTTATTTCTTTCTCTTGTCTAATCGCTCTGGCTAAAGTTTCCAGAACTACGTTGAATAAGAGTGGGGACAGTGGACATCCTTGTCTTGTTCCTGATTTTAGAGGGAAGGCTTTCAGTTTTTGGCCATTTAGTATAATATTGGCTGTTGGTTTGTCATAGATAGCTTTTACCAGATTGAGATAAAGACCTTCTATTCCAATTTTCTGTAGGGTTTTTATCATGAAAAGGTGCTGGACTTTGTCAAAAGCTTTTTCTGCATCTATTGAGATGATCATGTGATTTTTGTCTTTGGTTCTGTTAATATGCTGTATTACATTTATTGATTTACGTATGTTGAACCATCCCTGCATCCCTGGGATGAATCCAACTTGGTCATGGTGTATAATTTTCTTGATGATTTGTTGGATTCTGTTTGCCAGTATCTTATTAAGGATTTTTGCATCTATGTTCATTAGGGAGATTGGCCTGTAGTTCTCTTTCTTAGTTGGGTCCTTCTCTGGTTTTGGTATCAGGGTAATGCTTGCTTCCAGGAATGAATTTGGGAGTATTGCTTCCCTTTCAATTTCATTGAAAAGTTTGAGAAGTAGGGGCATTAGGTCTTCTCTAAATTTCTTGTAGAATTCGGCAGTGAATCCATCAGGGCCTGGGCTTTTCTTTGTTGGGAGGTTTTTAATTACATCTTCAATTTCATTGGCTGATATTGGTTTATTTAGGATTTTTAAATCTTCTTGATTCAGCTTTGGTAATTCATACGAATCTAGGAATCTGTCCATTTCTTCTGCATTTTCCATCTTAGTAGAATATAAATTTTCAAAATAGGTATAGATGATTTTCTGGATTTCTGCAGGGTCCGTCGTGATATCACCCTTTTCATTTTCAATTGCATGGATTTGAGTCTTTTCTTTTCTTTTTTTAATAAGGTTGGATAAGGGTTTGTCAATCTTATTTATTCTTTCAAAGAACCAACTTTTTGCTTCATTGATTCTTTGTATTGTTTTTTTATTCTCCCATACGTTAATTTCTGCTCTGATCTTTATAATTTCCTCCCTTGTACGGGCTTTTGGCTTAACCTGCTCTTCTTTTTCTAGAAGCTCGAGGTTCACCCTTAAGTTGTTTATTTGCGCTTGCTCTATTTTCCTGATATAAGTGTTTAATGCTATAAATTTCCCTCTTAGGACTGCTTTCATTGTATCCCATAAGTTCCGGTATGTTGTACTGTCATTATCATTCAGTTGTAGAAAGTGACTAATTTCTTCTTTAATTTCATCTGTGACCCATTGGTTGTTCAGGAGGATGCTGTTTAATTTCCATGTGTTTAGGGAGTTTTTGTGGGATCTTTTGCCATTGATTTCCAATTTCATTGCACTATGGTCTGATAATATGCATGGGATAATTTCAATTCCTTTGCATTTACTTAAGCAGGTTTTATGAGCTAGTATGTGGTCTATTTTGGAGAACGTCCCATGTGCAGCTGAGAAAAATGTGTATTCTGATGTTGTGGGATGGAACACTCTGTAGACATCTACTAAGTCCATTTGTTCAAAAGGTTGGTTCAGTTCTACTATTTCATTATTGATTTTCTGTCCAGTTGATCTATCTTTTTGTGACAGTGGAGTATTGAGATCTCCCAATATAATTGTATTAGTGCTTATTTGATTTTTCATGTCCTTTAGTACTTGTTTTATATAGCTGGGTGCATTGGTATTTGACGCATATATATTTATGATCGTTATCTCTTCCTCTTGGATTGTTCCCTTTACAAGGATGTAATGACCGTCTTTATCTCTCTGAATCCTTCTTGGCTTGAAGTTCACTTTGTCTGCAAAAAGAATAGCTACCCCTGCTTTTTTCTGGGTTCCTGTGGCATGGAGTATTGTTTTCCATCCTTTGACTTTCAGTCTATGAATTTCTTTCTGAATTAAATGTGTTTCTTGTATACAGCATATTGTTGGATCTTGCTTCTTGATCCATTTCGCCAGTCTGTGCCTTTTGATTGGTGAATTGAGACTGTTAACATTGATGGTTAAAACTGATATGTATTGACTTGTCATGATATTTTCCTGTTGTTGGTTCCCACTCTTTGTTTTTCCGCTTTCCGGCTATTTAATTATTTGCCCTGCCTGGTGGATTCCTTCTGTTGGGGTTCCTATCTCTTTCTAGAATGTCCTTCAGAACGTTTTGGAGTGCTGGTTTGGTGGTCATAAATTTTCTCAGATGTTCTTTGTCATGAAAGTATTTTATTTCTCCATCAATTTTGAAAGATAGTTTTGCAGGGTACATCAATCTGGGCTGAAAATTATTTTCCTTTAGAGCTTGCAATACATCATTCCAAGCTCTTCTTGAATTGAGGGTTTGTGCTGAAAAGTCAGCTGTGATTCTGATGGGTTTTCCTTCATAGGTGATTTGTCTCTTCTCCCTAACAGCTTTTAAGATTCTGCCCTTCTGTTGAATTTCTGGGATCTTGACTATAATATGTCTGGCTGAAGTTTTTTTTTTTGATCATGTCTAGTTGGTGTTCTAAAAGCTTCACTTATAGGGGTGTCAAATTCCTTTTCTCTTCCAGGAAAGTTCTCCCTGATTATGTCTTTGAACAAGGTTTTAATGTCGTTGATGCTATCTCCTGCTTTTTCATTTATTCCAATTATTCTTAAGTTGTTTATCTTTGAGTCATCTAGCAGCTGCTGAATTGATTTTTCATGGTCCCTTGCTATTTTTAAGAATTTTTCCATTTCATGATCACTAATTGCAAGCCTGTCTTCTATATCTGAGATCCTGTCCTCGCATTGGCTTATTCTGCTACAAATACTTTCAATGGAATTTTTTATCTCTTGGATATCTGCTTGAATCTGCCTTATGGATTCCATTTCTATCCTATGCTGAGCATTCATGGTTTCTATAGTTTTCTTAAGTTCATCTATTTTTTTGTCTGTATCAGCTATAGTGTCCTTAAGCATGGTCTTCATTGTAGACATTATCTCTGCAGTTATCTGTGAGATTATTTCTGTTTTAATTTTTTCCAGAACCTCATTCAGTTGCTTTGTTGTTACCACTTCAGATAGGCCAGGTGGGTGGCTTTCGGATTGTCCCACCTCGTTGCTCCCTAGGTTTGCCTTTGGTGAATTGGATGTGTGTGGTTGCATCTTGTTTAAGTGTCGTCTCATTTTTTCTTTCTTTAATTCCTGGGGTGATGTTTGCAAATTACCTATAGTAGGTTACTTTATTGCTAGTGTTTAAGATCTTTAGAAGATGACTACTTCTCTGCAGTACCTTCCAAGTGGAGCTTGCTTTTAGGTTTTGAGCTTTCTGCCAGATCCTACCTCTTCAATTCGTTGGGTATGCGAAGTTGCTACCTGTTTGGCCCAGTCCTTGATTCTTTGGTACTGTGCCACTGTATTTTCTGTGTCCCTTAGTCAATCTCAATCATGAAATATCAGGAAGGAAAGATGTTTAGAACAATTATTTCACATTTGGCTATAATGTTAACTAAAGCATCAAACACAGCCTAAAAAATGACAGACTGAGCTAACCAGTTATTTACCACTTTTAGCTGTATAGAGTTGCGGTTATATAACAAAATCTAAAACACACCAGAAAAATTATATGCAGTATACAAGTCCTATGTATGTCAATTTTTCCCTGAGGAGTTTAAATTTAAGATGAGTTAAGGAGGAAATAGAGTATTGTGAGGAGAGGAAGGAATTAGATGTAAGGTTAGAGGACCAAGAGGGATCCCACTAAAATTGGGACACTAGTGCAGAGGACAGGTGGTAAAAAGAGAAGGAAGGGATAAAAGGAAGAACAGATCACAACCACAATCACAAAGAAGTTAGAGGCGCTGTTTACACTCATATAAAAAACCAGAGAGAATAATGAAGGAAAGAGCAAATACGCATACAGAAACAAAAACGAAGATAAAAACAATAAAACAGACAGATCAAAAATAAAACCCCACCAAAAAACCAAACAAAACAAAACAAAAACAAAAAAACCCTTCGCCAGAACAAAAAACAAATCAGTGAGAAAAAAAATAAAAATAAAAATAAAAATAAAAATAAAAAATATAAAAAGAATCAGTTCCAGGTGTTGACTCTGTTGTAGGCAGGTACCTTGTGACAAAGTCCTGTTCTGTGCAGGTCCGTCCCAGTAAGCCAGGAGCGCCCTCTGGCGGGCGGTGAGCAGAGGCGCGTACTTTCAGGCAGAGACCAGTCTAGCTCGCCTCCGCTCTCAGCGCCCTTTCACGATCCCTGGGCCTGAGAGGCTCAGCGTGCTGTCCGGAGCGCGGGTTCCCTGCACTGGTTCCCGCCGCTCTGGTTTTTCGCCACGCCCCCCACAATGGCGCCGGGCCAGTCACTCTCTGGCGCGGGACAGGTGTGGCTGAGTCCAGTCTCGTTCGCCTGCTGACCTCAGCACACTTTCGTGGGCCTGAGAGGCCCCGTGCTGCCCTGTCCGGAGCACAAGTTCCCAGAGCAGTTTTCGAGCCGCTCTGAGTTTCGCCACACCCCCCACAATGGCGCCCGGCCAGTCGCTCTCTGGCGCGGGGCAGCTGTGGCTGAGAGACACTCACCGCCGGTCAGCGCCGTTCTCCGCCGCTCCCCTGCCCCGCCGCTGTCTCAGGATCCTCCGTGGGGGCTCCCTGGGCGCCAGCTGCCACCGTGTGTCCGTAGAATTGAGCCTCAGCGGCGCTGCAACTCCCGGGATATTAGAAGGTGCGCGCGTGCGGTCTGCTCCTTCTTTCCTTCTTCTTTGTTGGAAGTCACCCGTCACTGGTGCCGGGGGTCCCAGATTGCGCTTCAGAACTTTTCTGGGTTTCGGGGAGGCATCTCCCCCCCTCCTGCACTTTCCGGGTCGCTATATTCCCGTGTTCCAATGGTAACTTTTAGAGAGAGTTTTGCTGCCTGCTTCTTACTCATCCGCCATCTTGAGGTCGTCCAAATTTGACAATTCTTGTCCTAATGAACGAATGTCAAAGCAATCCAAGCTCACATTCACTGAGTAGTTGCGATGTGTCAAATACTTAACCAAGCACTTCACATATGTTATCTCATTTAAACTTACAACCGCCCTATGAGAGGTGGGTGGCATGATTGTTCTCAATTGCAGGTGGAGAAACTGAGGCCTGGGAATGTTAATGTAGCTTCCTAAGGTCACATAGGAGTTGAATAAATCTTAAGCATCTTGGCTCTAGACACCACACTTTGAACCACTACATTATTCTATCTTGGAGAAATAAGTTCAGCGTCTTGATAGAGGATAGATACATACTTTATGAACAATTCATTCACTGATTTATTGCTTTGCTTATTCATTCAATCATTTATTGTTTCCACTGATTCATTCAATCACTGATCGATTGATCCACTCATCCATTCATCCACCCATCCATTCACACCTCTTGCTAAGTGTTGGAGATGACATGGTGAAAGAGGACATATGTAGTCTTGGGCCCCATGAAGTTTACTGTCCAAAGGGAGAAGACAAATAACAAATAGAAAATAATCTGTGTTATAAAAGGATAGGGAATGGGAAAACCTGACGTCATCCAGAGGGTCCGGGAAGGTCCTTGGGCATCAAAACGTCATCTTAAAGGGTGCATGGGAGTCAGCTAAAGAGGGAGGGGAAGGTAAAGTGTAGGGAAGGTAAAGTGTAGGGAAGCTAAAGTGTGCTTTGTGAAAGAAGCTACACACAAGCTGAGTTTCCAAGCATAGATGGAGTATGAACATTCGGAGGTAGGTGAGGGGTTTCCTGGTGACAGTGACAGCATAAGCCAAGGACGGGCACTTTTGGGAATGCATGAAATGAGGTCTGAATCATTGAATCCCTTCTGCTGCCTGCATAGACTCCCAGTCTCCATCCCTGTCTCAAGTGTTTGGGTTGCAGAGGCTGCGAATTTATCTTCGTCCAACCAACTCACCGGGCATCTAGACCTTTTGTTTTCACAGCTCCACCCCCAAGATGGGTGTCACTTAAGGAACAAAGCCTCCCCAGCCCCATATTGACCCCTGTGCTTCTTGAATCCAGGGACAATTGCTGCTGACGTCTCATTACCCCAAAATGTCTCAAGAGTCCCTGGGGTGCCAGCTTCCATAATTCACTACAGAGGTGAACAACAGCAGCGAACAGAATGGGAAAAAAAATCTGCACCCTCATGGTGCTTGTAGCCTGCACATTTACTTTGTCATTTTAATTGCAAATCTGTGTGTAATTTTAATGACAACTTTATTTGGAATGGTAAAGTCAAAGAACTTTGGAGTTTGGGAGGTCCCTCTGGGTTGAGTACAGCTGCCCAGATAAAGTGGTGTCTTAGTTACTTTTCTCGTTGCTGAGACAAAATACCCGATGCCCAAAGTTAAGGAAGGAAGGGTTTATTTAGCTCACATTTTGTAGCGGTTTTAGTCCATAATCAGCTGGTTCCAGGGCAGGGTGGTGCACAGCGGAGGAGAATAGTTCATGGTGGCAGAAGACAGCAAAAGCAACAAGAGAAAAAGAGAGGACAGACCCCTTTTGGCCCCTTATATTGTATGCAGGCTAACCACCCTGGGGGGCGGGTAGCACTTACACCCTTAATCCCAGCAGTGGAGCATGAACCAGTCACAAACTCTAGATCCAGCCGCCTCCAAAAAGCCCAACCCCCATGGCTACATGAGGCTTTGGGGGATATCCAGCCACAAACCATAACAAGTGGCAAGATCTTAGCACTTGGCAAGCAGGTGACCTAGAATCTCATCTTCACCTTTGTCAAATGAATGGGCTCAGCGAGGTCCTCAGGACCTCAGCAGCTGGGGAAAGTCCTGTGTTCCACCATCCAGCAGGGCAGATGCGCTGGGCCCCATGGTGGGCACCGGGTCTGGGCAAAGCTGGCCCCTACAATCTTTCTTCCCTATTTGCCTCTGGACTCCAGGATTCTTCCTGACAGCTCATCCTCCAAGGCTAATCGTGATCCTCTTTCTGTCTGCCATGGTCTTCTGCACTTTGACTTGTGTCACACATTATTCTTCCTCCATGGCAGGTGTAGGTATGTTACACAAAGGTCACCCGGAACCCTGATCGATGGCAGCTGCTTTGATGACTTAATGCTGTTGGACTTGTGTGTGCGTTTGTTGAGTCAACTCCAAGAAGAGCCTCATGAACCACTTTTTGCAAAGGTGATTGAATTTCCCTTAAGGAGAGTTCATTGCAGCGGCCTCTGCGTGGGTTGCTGAGCTCCATGCATGGAGATCTGAACGCAGATATTAATAAAAAGAGAGAATGCATTTGCTGCGGACTCATGTCAGCGGGCTCACAGCAAATTCTGGAGATGACTTAAAAGATGAAAACCAAATAGAAACTATGCAGTGTGCAGTGGTACACGCCTGTCATCCCAGCTACTCAGGAGACCGAGGCAGGAGGGTCCCGAGTTTTGGGCCAGCCTGGGTACCTAAAGGAAATCAGTCTCAAACTTTCAAAAAGGTTGGGGACGTGGTAGAGAGCCCCTGGGTTCATCCCCAGTACTGAAGATGAACAAAAGCACAACTGTCTCTTCAGTAAAATAGGCCAGGTTTTACCTGCTCCCCCAGCTTTGAGTCAAGGCCCCCAGGAAGCTGTAGAGTAGCACTTCCTGTTCACTGCTCATCAGACTCATACTACTGGGTTACGGTCCACTGTCTCATTTTCTCCTCCCAGCATCCCCGGATCCCTGCGTAGCAGCTTCTGTCTCAGCTCCATTTTACAGGTGGGGAGACTGAGGCTCAGAGGGGTGAGTGCCTTGCCTCAGCAGTGTGCCTGTCCTTAGAACAGTGCCCGGCCCTCAGCAGAGGTGCGGCGAGTGTTTACACAATGAATAGGTAAAACTCGGGCTCACGGGCACTTTGGGTGCTGAGTGATTCTGCCTCATCTCAGGAGGGTACTTTCATTTCATTGTAAGCAGAGCTCAATCCACTTCTGGGAGAGATGACATCAAATTAGACCCCAAAGTGTATGCTTTTTAAATAAAAAGAAATTATTGTTATTAGTTCCTGTTGGCAGTACATGATTACATTCATCATGGAGAGTTGGCACCTGTACATTCTTTTTCCATCCTCTTCCCCTCCCCTCCCTCATTCCTCCCTCCATCTCTTGGTCCCCTCCCCATTGCAAAAGTTCTGTCTCTCTGTTTTCTATCATCTGTCTTTTATTTTGCTCTTTAATTTATTTATACATCGGGTTTAACATAAGAGAAACCATGCGATATTTAAGCTTGTGGGTCTGATTTATTTCACTTAACATTATAGTCTCAAGGTGCATCCATTTTCTTACTAATGACTCAAGTTTATCCTTCTTTATGGCAGAGTAGTACTCCCTTGCATATACATGCCACATTTTCTCGATCCAGTCATCTGTTGATGGACGTATAGGTTGATGAAGCACATGCTGATCTGTATCTCAGAATGCAAATCTGTGCCTCTGTTCAAAGGCAGGACACCAGATTTATTTGCTGACCTTCCCAGCAGGTGGCCATGCTGGTCCACCATGTTGGAAGGAGCTGCATGCATAATAAGTGCTCATTAAAATATCGGCTGCTGTTCATCTAATTGTTATACTTTTATTGTTATTGGGAAAAGCAGTGTTCTAGAAACCAGGAAAAACCAGCAATGCTGGCACATATCTATGCAAGACACTTCCGACTTGAGTCTCAGTTTCCACATCTACAAAACAAAGATCATTTCTTCTCCTAAGAGCCTAGCCAACCTGTCTCTCTCTTTGTATTTTCCACCAGCTATAAAACATGGTGACTCATCCTCCCGGTTGCCACAATGTTGTCCCCAGTCTGACCAGCTCAGCCTGTCAGGTGACTCTTTTCTGAAGTAGCTGGGGGAGGCACATGACAAACACCAAGGTCCTTTCCCTCCAGTCTGGGCTTCACCAAGCCTACTGCTTCAAAGACCTCTCTAAATCCCAGGTGCTGGATTACAGCAACTTCCTCTCACCAGTGTGGGTCAGACCAGCATGGATCCAGAGAGACTGGGGTTCAGATCCCTGCTCCCGCCCGCTGGATAACTTTGAATGCATGATTAAACCTCTCGGAGCCTCACTTGTTACGTGAGGATAGATGTAGTTTCCCCTAAGTGTTGGATTAAATGAGATTAATCATGTAGATTGTTACCAGCCATTTCCGGTGTAAGAAAGTGAGTTATAGCTCCCACCCTACTTGGTTGGAATAAGAAATTACTTCTGAGGGACCTTATATGATCCAGGAAGGTGGCAGAACTCCCTTTTAGTTCACTGCCTCAGTTTCCCCGATGTCAAAGTGATTAAGGCAAGCTTCCAATCGAAGGCAGGGACCCAAGGGTCATTGCCCATCTGGGGCTGGAGAGAAAGAGCACTTCCTGGTGACACTGGCCTGTAACCCCTGGGTCACGTTCTCCTCTAGGGCAGCACATCATTGATGTATCTAGAAAACCTTCCTTGACCCCGAATGTCCAGGGGACCTGAGCCCCTTCCTGGGTCCTTGATTCTTGACCTCTTCTGGAGCCAGCCCATGTGCTGCTGGTGCCCACAGCTCTGCCACTGAACACACAAAGCTTTCTGATATAGGAGGACAGGGCGTCTCCACCTGAGGGGACCTCATCACCCCATGTGCAAGTCTGTCCAAGCGATGCCTTAGCTCTGGAGTCACAAGGTGACAATTTGTCCTCAGCTGGAAGACAGAAGGAGCTGGAGAAGGATGCAGAGAATGATTTTGTTGGATGTGGGAGAATGATGGGTTCTCAGCACTGGGAGAGGGAAACTGTTTTCTCTAGCTTAGGGCCCTGCTTCCCACCTCTGTGACCAGGCCGCTTCAAGACTTGGCGCGTGGTTCCTTCCCGAATTCTGCGGAGAGCCTACCCAGCCTACCGTGTCTGGGGAGAGGGGGTCAATAAATGTTCTGTGGAGCTGAGTACATGTGAGGCTTGCCGTAAAACTTAGGCTTAGAGCCAAGCATGGTGGTGCCCGCCTGTAATCCCAGCAGTCTGGGAGGCTGAGGCAGGAGGATCATAAATTTGAGCCTAGCCTGAGTAATTCAGCAATTTAGTAAAATCCTGTCTCAAAAAAACAAAAACAAAAACAAAAAAACCCCACAAAAAACAGTGCTGGGGACGTAGCTCAGTGTGAAGCCCTGGGCTCAATCCTCAGTACAGCAAAACCCAAAAACCAAAACAAATAAAACAAACAAAAACCACAACACAGATGAAAAACAAAATAAAAAACCAATAATAACACCACATAAACCTTTAATGCCATCTAGGGCCAGTGGCTAATTTTCCCTTCATACTTTCTTCCTCTTACGACCACCGTGTGTGTGTGTGTGTGTGTGCGCGTGTGTCTGTATTGCACTGGAGCACGAAGGGCTGATCATTTTGGATTAAAATCCAGGGACTCCAGTTCTCAAAGTCCTGGGTTAGATCCTGGAGCTCACTCATGAGCTGGAACTATCAGCCTGTTCCAGAAAGAGATCAAGTTGCTGGTGTCTGCTGGGAGGGGGACCCCTGGGACAAGAATCCATACTTGGGAGCTCAGAAACCCTGAGTTCCATTTCTGTATTTATTACTTTGTGTTCTTTGAACCTTGCTAACACCATTTGGGAAATGCGGATCACATGACTTTCACCATAGCATTGCTGGGTGGATTAAATGAGGCAACGTATCTTGCCGAGTATCTGCTATGAGGTAGAACCTGAAAAGATGCCTGTTATGATTGCATTATTGCCATTTCTATGACTATCATTAATGCTTATAATGCTCTTTCTGCTATTAGTTTTCCTAGCATAACCACCATGGCACGGCCATATGAGGAACCGACCCCAGGCGCCTTTTCTGCGGGGAGGCTCTTCCAGGTCAGTAGCTGAGCAAAGCACCAGAAGCCGATGCCAAGAGCAAGGTGCTGACACGAATGGGGCAGAGAGCCTGTTGCTGAGGCTTAGTCTAATTATACCTGGAAACTCATTGCCCCCTCCCGGAGTGAGGCCGGTCCCCGGGGAGACAGATCACGTTTCTGTCTTCTGAGTAAGCTGTGTCGTGACATCTTCGGAGTCCTGCAACGTCTCCCCTCCCACTCCCCCGCCGTCTATTGCACTTGGGCAGCTGCTGAGCTCTCAGTTAGGCGAGGAGAGGCGAGACGGGAGTGTATGGGAAATTACGTGGGTGGACTTTGTCAAGGGAGACAAGTTGCTGAGCTCTGGAAACACCCTGTGGGTTGGAAATAGAGTGATCAAGAATGTCCAGCTGCCCATGGGTCACTCTGACCTCCTCCCAGGCGGGCCACACATGTGCTTCTCCGCCCGCCACTCATGCCAGTAGAAATCAGATACCAGACACACCCCCACCCTGCTCTCTGGGTTCAGAGCCAAGCTGCGTTCCTGCTCACTTGCGCCCTCCCAACACATGTGTGTCTTCTCTCTCCTCCTGTCCCCCCCTCCCTCCTACACATGGGATTGTGCACATGTGACACTAAGAACTGTCTGAACCAGGAGACAGTGTCATTCACCTGCCTAGGCTTTTGTCCAAGTTCATTTCCGTGGTCAAGGTGGCCTTGCATGCCGTGACCCCAGCCCATCTTTCCAGCTTCACCTCTCACCATTCTTGCCTCAAATACTACACTCTGCCCAGATGAGCTACTGGAAGCTACTTCCATTCCCTCCCCTTATGGCCCCAGGAACTCACTCCACTCTCTGGCCTCTTTTCCTCTCTCCTTGCTTCTTCTGGTGGGCAGCTATTTTTCCAGCAACCATTCCCGGATGCCTCAAATCAGGAGCACCGCCCATGCTGTGAGCCCCACAGCTTTCCAAGGCTTCCACTTTCACGACAGCTTGGCCATTGATGGTCTGCTTGTCTTTCTCCTCTATGTCCTCAGTGCTTTGAGAGGACAGGGCCTAGTGTGGCTCCTTCATCAGTGCCTGGGACATGAATGCTTAGCACATGCTGCTTATATGAAGTGAGATGTAAAAGCATGATGAGTATTTAAATTTAAAAAGTTATTACAGTAAAAGACACATTACCATTGAACACACTTATCCCATCATTCTTGCACTTTCTGAAGCAGTTCCGGAAGTCCTCTTTCATGAGTGTCTTTAGTGGTGCTCCGGTAGCTGGTTTAATGTCCTGAGTTGATTCAAAATGTTTACCTTTCATGGCCATTTTGACTTTGAGGAAGAGTAAGAAGTTGCACAGTACCAGATCTGGTGAATAAGGTGGACAAGGACATAGCATAAAGTTTTTATGAGCCTGACTTTCCATTGGATGGCATGGGGAAGGAGGATTCATTATAATTTTGATCATACCTTGTAAAGACACTCATGAAATAGGAGTGCTAGAACTGCTTCAGAAAGTGGCAAGAATGATGGGATAAGTGTGTTTAAAGTGAGGGGGAGTATGTTGAGGGGGATTGATGGCAATGTGTCTGTTACTGTAATACATTTTTAAAAATCTAAACATTGTATATTTTGATCATTCCTTGTATGTTCTTATGCAGGTCCTTTTACCTTCATGTGCTTAGTATTTGCTGTTACCTAGATTGTCGCCACCGACTGCAAACATAAGAACAAGTAGGGGCACAGGGATCTCAGGTTTTTGGGTCCCTAGAGCAATAGATGTCACCTGGCTGGTTTAGGTAACAAGCTGGTGTCTTCCATGTGTTCTGAAGTTCCACTGTCCACCTCTCTCCATCCTACCCCCTGTATGAGATTCTGACCTCTGTCACTGCATGGATGTATTAGGTTTGCCATCACTGGGACAAAACACCTGGCAGCCATAATTTAAAGAAGGAGAGGTTTATTTTGGCTTATGGTTTCAGAGGTTTCAGTCCATGGTTAACTGGTTCTAAGGCAGAAACATCATGGTGGAAGGGTGTGGTAGAGGACATCTGCTCACTGCATGGCAGCCAGAAACAGAGAGAGTAAGGAAGACCAGAGCAAGCAGCACACCTTCCACCAACTGGACCCTGCCACTTAGCAGCAAATTCACCTCTGAACTCATCAATGGATTAACCCACTGATGACTATTAGCGCCTCCCAGGATCCAGTCACCTTCCCAAAGCCCCACCTCTGAACACATGAGACCTTTGGGGGACATTTTAGATCTAAACTATAGCTGCCTGTTGGGATCCACCAATGGGAACACTCACAAGAGATCAATGTGACAGAGGAGAGCAGGGTTGGGTATTTATCTCCAGCCCCCTCAGTGAAGGTCACTCTGGTCCCTCAGCGTAAGGTCACAGACCCTGAGAAGCAGCCCCTACAGACAGCCCTCTCTCGAGGACCGGGAGATCTCTCTCCCTTGCCATTCGGGCCTCAGGGATGATGAGAGCCCAGGGGTACTGCCTCTGTGGTCCCCATTCTGTGTCCCCAGCCTCATGCCATTCCCCCTCACTGCATCCTACCCCCACCTTTGTAACAGTGCCTGTAACAGTTTGAGTCCATGCCCTGCTCCTGGCTGATGCTGGTGAATAAGGCATCAAAGATAGTAGACCTGGGAGATCTTTACTCATCTGTAAAATGGGCTCATGAGCCTCGGCAAGGTGACTTGATCTTCCCAAGGTCACCCAGGTGCAGGTGAGACTTCAAACCCACCCGGGTCCAACTCAACACCTGAGCTCTCGATCACCAGAATCTTTGACCCTGATGCATGGTGATCTTCCTGCCATGCGCGCCAGCCATGCTAGGCCTGTGACAAGCACTCTGGTGAGCACATTTGTGCAAATGGTTTCCTTGGACACAGGGCCAAATGAGGCTCTTCTGTTCCTCCTCTCTGGCCTGGCAACTAGACCAGCCACCACCAGCAGAAACTGCCAGGCCCCTGTCACCTTGTACTGGCATTGGATGTCCCAGGAGGGACTCTGCCAAGCTCCGAGGCAGCTAGATGACAGTGTCTCCCCAGGTGGAGCCTGGGTTGGGGTAGACCTGGGCTCCCTCACCTGTTTTGAGCTCCTATAGCCCTTCCAAATGTTCTCAGTGGACGCAAGAACGAGCCCCGTAGACCTCCAGTGACAGGGAGGCCTCTTCCCAAGGGCTCCTGCTGCTGCTCCAACATCTGTCACTCGTTGATGGCACATTTGGCCTGCGGGCTACTCCCAGTAAGGACTGAGTGAGGGGGAATACTGAGGCAGGCCTGTTCCTGGGACACACAGGGCTCCTCTGACAAGGACTCGGCTCTGGGGGTCCCCAGGGTCCTTGCAGGTCCATTCTTGGACTGTAGCAGTCCAGGGGCTTCCGCCTCCCTCCCCACCCCCTGACCTGTCAAGGTCAAGGGCATCCGTCTCAGCCTGAGGGCAGCGCTGGCTCCCCCAGCTCCTTCCTGTCTTCCTCGCATGTGTGACCCCACCGCGCGTCCGTGTCTCCTGGAACCTGTGCTAACCCACATGAAGGATTTGGGGGTTGGTTCATAGCAGCTGGGCTGGAGGGACAGAGGAACAGGGGTCGGGACCCTGGTGGGTGACTTGGAGCAATCCAAGTTCCTGCTTCCCACCTTCGTAAAGTGCAAGCCCTTTCCCGATTTCTTTGGTTGAGAGGAGGGGTCTGAGGGTATCACAAAACTCCGGAGCTTCTCAGAGGAAGTGTGGTGGCCTGATCTTGAATATGAGGCTGAGGTCACCTCTCTGACCTTCGCGCTCCTCCCCTGTGAGGTGGCCGAGGGGTCCCTTTCTCTGCACACATTAAGGGTTAATGTTAGAAGCAGCCTGAAAGGCAGGGGCTTTCTCAACCTTCTTACATTGCTGGGCTTTTGGATTTAAAGAAGCTTTTGCCACCAAGCTCAGCCCATTATTAACTTCAGAAAGGAAAAAGAAACGGTCAACCTATGGATGTTTAGGGATGTGAGAAAAAGAGCTGCTGCTGTGTTTCAGGAACTTTCTGTTTGCTGGCCAAAGTGCAAAGCCTCACATCCATAAAATATCCATATATTGCCTGTTTCTTTTTCCTTTCTGAGGAAGCTGTGCTTCAAACCCTGATTGTGCTGCTGCTTGCCAGCAGAAAACTGAGCTAGTTCAGTGGGAGCACTTTGCCTTAGTTTGCCCATCTATAAAATGGGGGTTTAGGCATATAGTCTCCACCTCATAAGGCATTAGCCCAGTGCTTGGAACATCCCGAGGGTCCAGTGAGAAACAGTAGTTCCTATAATCATTGTGGTTATTATCGTGGCCATTAATTACCCCCTGGACTGGACGAAGTTCTGAATCCTGGGCAGGGCTATCTGAGTCTATGGGTTCTGACCAGAGAATTTGTTCGTGACTATCTTGCTGATCTGGGGCAAGTTTTTCCACATTTGACTCAGCCTCCAATAGTCCATTTTATCTCCGTAGCTGATAGACATGCTTTGCTTCCACCTTTTCTTTTCTTTTTTTTTTTTTTTTAATATTTGGGTACCAGAAGTCAAACTCAGGACCTTGCGCTTGCCAGGCAGGCGCTTGTGCCGCTGAGATATATCACCAGCCTTGCGTCTTTTCTTTTGAGGGATTGTTCTCCTTGTCTCACTCTCTCTATCTGTAAAATAGGAATGCCTGCTCATTTCAAGCCTCCACGGCTGCTGGTCCAAGAAAGAAGCTCTGAAAAAATTAGTAAGTAATGTGAAGTTGGGAGCAGGGAGGCTGCAGAATGTGTCAGTCATTTGCAAACATAAAACGCTAATAATAAATGGCTTTTATACATTTGCTTAAATAACTCGCTTTCATTGACCTGGCTAAATGAGGCCATGGTGCCTGCAATGATTCAAGATATATGTCTCCAATTTCATTACTGGAGAAATCCCTTCACACCCCATCACTCTGGATTTGAGAAGAGATCTGGGGTTGTTTCATCTTTCTTTTAAGCTAAAATCCTCAGCACTCCCGGATTTATTTTTTCTTGTCAGGTTGCTGGATGTTAACCTGGATTTCTCCATCTTTGAGATCTCAAAGCCCCTTTAAATACTAATCCTTTGGTGGCACTGGGTTCAATGACTTTACAGGCCAAGAGGACTCAAGGACAAGACCAAGTTCAGAATTTGAGGGGCAGTGGTCAGCTGTTGGACACTTGCTTCGTGGCAGGGGTGGTGCTGTTTCCTGTGCATCCTTCAATTCTTTCTGCGAGCCCCCGAGGGAGGTCACACGCACCCCAGTTATCTGCCCACAGGGGAGAACCAACCCACATTCCTAACACCTTCCTTAACTTACCTGTGACCGCAGCTGGGTGAATATCCAGCCCGGATCACCCTCCCTTGAAAATGGGGCTACTCGAACTCCAGTGGTTACCATGGTGATTTAAATGCCGAGTGTGGGGTTGGGCACACGGCGCATGCTCAGTAAATACTTGTCGCTCCTGCTGTCTGTGCTCGCTTGGCTTGGACTTGGTGGCGTCTTGGGAAGTTCATTTTGATCTAATTCCGAAGCTTGTGCTCCTCACTGTGACCCTCATTCTACCCCGTGCAAATTCAGTTCCCCTGCGCCTTCGCGTACCCCGCCCTGGCGCGTAGCCGTGGGGAGGGTGCTCGTGCGCAGCGTGACAGTGGCTTGCGTGGCCACTGGGTGCTCTCCCGGGTGGGAGTCGTGATGCTCTGCTGCACATCAGGTCAGAACAGGTAAGAGCTCAGTGCCCCTTCAAGGGACTAAAGTCTCCGGTGATTACTGTTGGTGCTTCTTTCTGTTCTTTTCTTCTGTTTCCTTGATTACGTCTTTGTTGTTGCTGTTTTAAATTTTTTAAATTTAAATTCAGGGACGGTGAGATGGCTCAGCGGCGTAAGCGGCTGCCTGGCAAGCGCGAGGTCCTGAGTTCGACCCCTGGTACCCACAAAAAAAAAAAGTAAATTTAAAAAATTTAAATTTAATTTTAATTTTTTATTAGTACGTTTGCAGTACATAATGATTGCATTTATGCGGGGTGTCTGTACACGTGCATAACACGACTTAATTCTTTTTTGTCCCCTTCCTCTTCCCTTCCTGCTCCTTCCAACTCGTTCTCCTTCCCATTTGAAAACCTTCATTTCCACTTTTTCTTCGATTCTCTCTCTTTTTAAGTCCCTTTCCCCTTCTTCCCCTCCCTCCATCTATTGTGCCCTTTCCCATTTGAAAACGATCTCCCTATTTCCTATTATCAATCCTTTATATTGCTCTTTATCTATAGCTTGGGAAAGAGAAATCAGCAACTATTCTGTGAGAAGCTTTACTAAGACAAAGAGGAGGGAGGAGCAGAGATTTGCCAAAATGTCGAAGCGGACCCCAGGGCTTTGGAGGGTGCACTGCCTGGCCTCTGTTCACTTTCAGCATGTGTCCATGGAGTCAGAACTCTGTTTAGCTCCATTTTGCTGGCTAAAAATATCTTTCTCCAAAACATAATCCATCACTGGGTGACACTTTATTTTCAGAGCTGTGACTTCCCTTTGTTTTTTTCCAAAGGCTTTGTTTGCTTCTTAATTCGATGAAGATGCCACTTACATTGCTCTTTCTCCATGAGATTTTTCCATTCCATTTGTCTTATTTCTAGAAGTTTCATGTCCTTCAGAATCACTTAAAAAATCGCTAATTCTTATGCAGTCTTTACTGTATGCTGGGCATATGTGTTAACTCCTTTAATTTTTCACAAAATCTTAAGGGGTAAGTACTATTCTTTATCCCTATTTTACAGAATAGGAAACTGAACACGGAGAGGTTAACTGACCCACTCAAGGTCACATAGCAAATGAGTGGTTAGTCCAAGATTCAGAAACAGTGGTCGGGCTGTAGCTGATGACAGTGATACTGTCGATAATGACAACTAGCATTCTGAGTATCTATTCCATTTCAGACTCTCTTTGGAGCCATAAATAAATATAAATATAAATATAAATATAAATATAAATATAGTCTTTGCTAATCGCCCCCACAATCCTATAGGACGTTAATGACTGTTGTCAGTACTTTACAGATGAAGGATTTGGCTGGTAAAATGCGGTCACTTTCAGTGCTGGAAGCCGTCCCACCTGTACTCCTTTGCTTGGCTTGTGGCTGCTCTTTGTCCCCGATCTGGGTCCCTTCCGTGGCCAACTCCAGTTTCGTGTGTACATTACCATGTACTACAGCAGAGGGTTTCCTTATCTCTCCCCCCCACCAGACCAGGAGCTTATTAAATAATCCTTATTTAGGAAAACAAGGATTAGAAGCACTGAACATTATTTTTAAAAATAACCAAAAATGACCCAAACCACCTCATGTCCCCGATAACATCTAGGTGCCTCTTCCTATTTTGTACATGTAGAGCTATCTTTTTTTTTTGTTTTTTTTGTGGATACCGGGGGTCGGCCTCAGGACCTCACACACCAGCAGGCGCCCGTGCCACTGAGCGATATCACCGGCCTTTTTTCCATATGTGGGTTCCGGGAGTCCAACTGGGGCCCTTGCACTTGCCAGGCAGGCACTTACGCCGCTGAGCCACCTCACCAGCCCTGTAGAGCTATCTTATAGGAAGATAAAATACAGCTAACATAATGTAACTTACCATTTTTAATTCTTTTTTTGCTTGTAATTTTTCTTACTGAGCTTTTACTAGTGCATGTTTGTAGTATGTAATGGTTACATGCGTTGCGGGGAGTAGATGCACACACACGACGTACCTCAATGCTTTTTATTTCCCTCTGTCCTCCCTTCCCTCTCTCCTCGCTCCATCTCAAGATCCCTCCAGACCAAGAGATGGAGGAAGGGATGGGGGAGGAGCGGGAGGGGAGGGAATGAAAGGACAGGACGTACTGCGGACGTGCACCAGCTCCCCGTGATGAATGGAGTCGCTGTGTACTGCAAACACGTTCTAATAGAGAAAAACATTATCTTTTCTTTCGCTCTTTAAATTATTTATACTTTGGGTTTCTTATACAAAAGAAATTATGAGATATTTAAGCTTGTGGGTCTGATTTATTTCACTTCATATTATGGTCTCGAGGTGCATCCATTTTCCTACAAATGACTTAAGTTTATTCTTCTTTATGGCAGAATAGTACTCCATTGTATGCAAATACCACATTTTCATCATCTGTTCATTTGTTGATGGACATGTAAGCTGCTTCCAAGATTTATTTATTATGAATTGTGCTGCTACAAACATGGGTATGCATATATACAGTGTCTTTAACTCTTTCAGGAAGATACCTAGAAGGGGAATAGCTGGCTTGAATGGAATTACTCCTTTTAGGTTTTTGAGGAATCTCGATATGAATTTCCATGGCAGTTGTACTAATTTACATTCCCACCACCAATGTAGAAGGGCTCCTTTTTCCCCAAAGTCTCACCGACATTTGGTATTAGTTGATTTCTTGATGATGGCCATTCTTTCTGGAGTGAGATGGACTCTCAGTGTTGTTTTCATTTGCATTTCTCTGATGGCCAAAAATGTTAAACAGTTTTTCATGTATTTGTCAGCCCTTCATACTTCTGAGAAGGTTCTATTCATTTTAGCTGCCCATTTCAAACATACTATTCAGTGGGATTAAGTAGATGTATGATGTTACATAACCATCACAACTGTCTATCTCTAGAACTTTCTCATAAACCCAAATAGAAATCCTGTATCCACTGAATAGTAACTCCCCTTCCTCCCACTCAACCCTTCCAGGCCTTAGTCAACACTATTCTGTCTTTTGGCTCTCTGAATTACTTCTTCTAGCAACTTTATGTAAGCGGAATCCTGAAATATTTGTCCCTTTGTGACAGTCTTCTATCACTTAGCACAATATTTTCAGGCTTCATCCACCTTATAGTATGTATCAGAATCCCATTCCTTTTGATGGCTGAGTAATATTCCATTGTATGGATAGACCACATTTTGTTGATCTGTTTATCAGCAGATGGACATTTGGGTTGCTTCTGCCTTTATTGTGAATAGTCCTGGTGTAAATGTTGATGTCCAAGCATCTATGTAAACACTGGCTTTTAATTCTTTTGGGTACATCGCTAAAAGTACAAGTGCTGGGCCATATGATAATTTTAGATTTAGCTTTGTGAGAAACCACCTTGGTTTTCCATAGAGGCTGCACAATTTCCCAATTCCCACCAGCAACGCCAACAGTGCCTCGCTCTACACCGACACCAGCGCTGCCTTGAGGCCCGAGGGCTCTCGATGGTTCCAACCTGCAGCTCCCTAAGGAGAGTGATGCCGAGCAGCTTTTCCTGAGCCTATGACTGTAATAGATGATCAGCCCAGAAACACAGAGGGATGTCCTTTCTATCCCTCTGTGTCCCTAGTTTAAAAATATTTAAAAAAAAATTGTTTTTCCTTTTGGTACCGGGAATCAAACTCATGACCTCACGCTTGCCGGGCAGGAGCTGTGCCGCTGAGCTATATCCCTGGCTCCTAAAAATATTTTTAAAAATAGAAGTGTAATTTAAATCCAGCAAATGTGCCCTTTTTCAGTGATGGCGCACACAGGCAGTTTGGTAGCAATCGGGTGAGCTGCCTGCGGCTGATGTCACTCCACAGTGGCCTCATCTTCACGTGGCTCCTTCCATGCGTGGGCCAACATCCCCACCTTTCTCTGCAAGGACCCTGTATCTAGGACCAGCCCCAACCCATCAGGACCTCATTGTGAGCCTCCCTTCATCACATCCACTTTACCCTACGGGCCGCCAAGAAAGTCACAGTTACAGATGCCAGAGGCCACACCTGGACTTGGACATATCTGTTTGGGACACACTCAAGCCTGTTACACAGCCCCACCACCAAGGTAGAGAACCACTCTCTCATGACCACCACTCTGATGCCTTTTTAATTACTTGGACTTAAAAAACTGAGCCATTGTGTATTTACTGTTTTATAACCTGTGTCATCCATGTTATGACGGACGATACGTAATTTTCATGTCCGAAATTCAGATCAAAGTACCATCATTGTTTAAAATAAATGCATAGTGTGGACGTCAGTTTCTTTTCTTTTCTTTACATGCTCAGGACCAAACCCAGGGCCTTTTGCATGCTGGACAAGTGCTCTACCACTGAGTTCACCCCTACTGCTAGATTTGACTTTCTTCAAGGATGGCCACCCATTGTACTTGACTCGAACCTGCAGGGCCTGACCTAATTCCTGACACATAGGTGATGCTTGATAGATATTTGTTGATTGAATAAGTGAAGGACTGACCTTCATTGAGCTGCGAGGCTGTAGCAGTGGCACTGGCCTCTTAGCGTTTCTGAGACCTCTGTCCTGTCCACGTGCGATTTGCACTGTCCGGTCCTGTATTGTTTGTGATGACTCGCTGTCCTTCTCTTCTTGGAAAACCTCCAGTAATGTTGCAGTGGCTGCCTGGAGGGTTCAAGATGTGCTTTCCCCCTACTTGGGGCTCTCCCTGAGAGCGTGTTCATCGTGGGGGGGCCAAGCTAACCCTCTCCAGGCTTTATAAGTTGATAGAACAGGGCTGTCAAATGCTTTTTATGGGAGAAGAAACAGGAAGATGGTTTGTTTTGCAGGCCGTGGGTTATTGGGTAATTACATTTTTATAGAGCTGTTGCAGGACAAATCTCGGCCCTGCTGTCTCTTTGATGCTAAAAGGCAGACAGCCCCATAAAGATCAGAACAAGGCAAGGTGAAAGGGGTCAGGGACAGAGCTGCCCCTTGGGGGTCAGCTTCTGCCTGGAAGCCCCACAGCCCCTCACCAGTTGCCCCTAGCGAGAAAGACCCTGCTCTGGCCACACGGTTTGGTTAGAGTCACATTTGCGCCACCCTCTCCTTCCTTTTCCTCTGACTGCAGAAGAAAAGGAGGCAGGAGACAAGGGAGGACCAATGAATGGTGCCATTCTAAAGAGTCATCATTTCTCATTCATCCTCTCTTTCCCTCCCTCATCCATTCATTCACTCTCTCATTCATTCATTTGCTTAAAAGCTGTTCATTCATCTGGTTAGTCATGCATTCGCTTCTTCATGCATATATCCAAGTGTCTGAGTACTCGCTTAAGAGACCAAGGTATCCCCACCTCTTCCTTTGAGGGTCTATTCATTCAACACCTGTGGGTGGAGGGACTGCTATGTGTCACACAGTCTGGCCATAACACCGAGCAGAACCGAAGCCATGGAGGAGGGAGACAATTAGCACTTGGGCCTGGATACAACGCAAAATGCAGCTGGATCTGCAGGAAAAGTGCACACGTGAGAGACCAGGTGTGGTGTCTGAGCTGGCTGGTCAGGGTCACAGAGGCTTCCCTGGTGCAGCCAAAATCTGCAAGCTGGAGGAGATGCCCAGGCCAGGGTGGGAGTGGTAGAGGAGTTGTTGGGAGAGAATATTCCAGGCTAGGGGAGACAGCCATGGAAGGAGAGACACAAAGCTTTCGAGAAAGCAGAGTAGCCAATGTAGGCCAGCCGGCCTGCTTAGCTAGGGCTGTGACCTGGAAATACCTGTTCAGGTCTTTCTTTGGTGCCATTTGAAGACAGCTATCTTGCAGAAACAAAATCTGCTGCTGGGCCATCATCCTAACCCCAGTCAGACACTCAGAGGCAAGTCCAGTCTCTGGGTGTACATTTGGAAAGCCAGTGGGGTGGTTCAGAGTGCATCTCTTAATTCCTCATCTTTCTTTCAGGCCTGGAAGGTTCTAGAAAGCTGCTCAGGGACACTGAGACCAAGGCTGAGGTCCCGGGCTTTTCTTGCCTCATCAGGAGACAAGTATTTCCAATCAGGCTTCCCCACCCCCACCCCATTTCTACTTTTAAAGATGGCTGCCTTCTTTAGGGAGCCCCCTTCCCACGCCCAGGCTTACTTACTGCTGGGAGACAAGTACCTTAATCAATGATTATTTATTCGGTTGGGCAGCCCCTTCTGTGTGTCTTATTTCCTGCTGAGACCTCCAGCCAGCATCTGAGGTGTCTTTCTTAAAGGGGTCCCGCTTCTGCTGACTGCTCTGAGCTGTGTGGTTGCTCCAAGGCGGGTTCCCCACGGAGAGGTTTCATCTTCCTGCTCACCTGTCCCATTCTGCAGACAGAGGCCATGTAAAACCCCCATCCTGCCCTAAGCTGCTAGCTCTCTGTACCTGTGTCCCTGGGGCTGGAGATAAGGCAGAAGTGACTCCAGGAAAGGATGGAGGAGCCAACAGAGGAGGCAATGAAGTCAACCTGAAGCCTTTGCTCTGGGCTTCCAAGGAATCTGTGCATCGGGGGACCTTGGTGGTAAACAGAGGCTGTGTCTCCAAACTACGGTGGCAGAGTCAGGTCAAGGGAACTGGGAACGGTTCTTCCCTGACCGTACTCTGCTCCTCACTGTCACACCTTTGCTATGTGGCCATTGCGTCAAACACCTTTCTTGGGAGGGCTGGATTTTAGGAACAGCGCGTCTGGAGGTCCAGAGGCGCGGCTGAGGGTGGGGTGCTCTTGGGGTAGCCAGGAAGCCAGCTGATGGAGGAGGATTTGGGGTTTTACTGCGAAGGACACAGTAGCCAATGGACAGGTTTGATCTGAGAGTGCGACAGTGTCTGGTTTAAACTTTGAAAGGATCCCAGTTGCAGTAACTGACACGCATTCATTTGTCTCTGATTGCATTTTATTATTTTATTTTTATTTGGGGTACTGGGGATTTAACTCAAGGCCTTTGCATGAAGCTACATCCTCAGGCCTTTTTTTTTTTTTTTTTATATTGAGACAGGTTCTGGCTAAATTGCTAAGTTACTCAGAATGGACTCAAATTTGTGATCCTCCTGTCTCAGCCTCCCAGAATGCCGGGATGGCAAGTGTGTGTCACTAAGCCTGGCCTGATTGCATTTTATAGATGCCTGAATGGTGACACAGAGAGCTTGGGTGTCTTGCTCGAGGTCCCCCAGTGACTGTGGGCTGAGCCTGGATTCCATCCCAGTTGCTGGGGGTTGGGTACCACCACCTTCAGGAAGCCCCCAGGAGGTTTTAGTTTTTGAAAACTAAAAATGATCAATTGATTTGATTGTTAGAATTAAGAATTTTCCTCATCAACAGACTCTGAACTTCACCTTCGTAAGCTCAGTTTTCTGTAAAATGGGTAGGAGTAGGGGAGCAACCACACTCACCTTATTTCATGTCTGGTACTATTGACAGAACCCAATGAGATAAGTTGCAAAATAAATTATACTATTAAAAAATTATTGAGAAAAATGGGCTCCTGTTTGCTGAGCACCATGGGGAACAAATTCCTGCATACTGGGCTTTCATCTAATGCCTGCCACGCAGGAGCTTCTGTGACATCAGAGAGCCTGCCGCCGAGACAAAGGAATGAATGCCGTGATCTCATCGGATTCTCTTCTTTTTGTGTCACTGGCATGACCAAACTTCTGTTCTCGGGTTCATCAGAAATGGGTGTAATAATAATATCGACTTCCTCAAGAAGTTGAGAGGCTGCCCGTGGCCCCCTGAGACCCTGTGAGGAAGCAATCATGCCCTAGCTCTTTCCTTTCTCTTAATAGCAACCTAGCATTCTCTTGGATGGCTGGTTTGTCATTTTATTTTCTGCTTTTAACCACAAATTTTATTGCATGTGTGTCTCCTTGGTTGGACATGTAGCCTCCAAAGGACTTGCTGACTAAGTTATCCATGCATTGAAATTTTTGATAGATTCTGCCAAATTGCACAATGTAGTGATTGTGCCAATTTATACCTTTTGCTAGTAATGAAGGAGCGTGCTGATTTCTCCACAAGCTTGCCAACAGTATATCGCCATACTTAAAAAAATTCCTAGTGTGGGATCTTGATACACATACTCTTGTTTTCATATGCTTATTTTTGGCTTAACATTAAATTGCAAATATATTTCTGTTCTAAGAACTATTTTTCAGGAAGCACCTTGAGACCGTAAGGGTAAGTGAAAAAAAAAAATCAGAACAGAAGGCTAAATATCATATGGTTTTTCTTATATGAGAAACCCAGAGAGTAAATAATTTAAATAGCAAAATATAAGATAGATGATAGGAAACAGGAAGATAGACTTTGAGGAGATCTAGGGATGGGAGGACACTGGAGGAAGTGGAAGGGAAGGGGAAATTAAAAGGGTTAAAACATATATACATATATACCAATTCCCCATGATGAATGTGTTCATTATATCCCCAAAACATGTACTAATACAAAATTTAAAAAAGGTATACCTTTCAACAAAATATTTTTAATAGCTATATAATATTCCTTTGGATGGATATACTATAGTTCATCCATTCCTGTTGTCAATTTTTTTTAAAACTCAAAAGCATTTGATAGTTAAAATTAAGAATTTTCCTTATCAACTGATTCTTAACAAATAAAGGATACATTACAAATTGGGAAAAATATTCATGATACATACAAGAATATTATTAAGCATATGTAGAGTATAGAAGTAAGTAAAGCTCAACAGTTTGATAGAAAAATGGAAAAAGGCATGAACAGGCATTTCAAATGGAAGGACTCTGGATGTGAATGGAGAATGCTCCCCAAAAGTTCATGTGCTGGGAGCTTGGGCCTCAGTGTGGCAGTGTGGAGGTGGTGGGCCCTTTAAGAGGCAGGGGCTGGTGGAAGGTAATTAGCATGCGGGCGTGGCCTCAGAAGAGATTAAAGCTGGGCTCCTGGAGTGAGCCGGTCCTCCTGAGGATGGGGGGTTAAAAAGGAAGTTCGCCACCTCAGCTCTCTCCTGTGTTTTGCTCCGTCATCCAGAACTGTGAGTTGAAGGAATTTACTTACTTTATCAAGTGACCTGGTCTCTGGCATTTACTTATAGCAACACGAAACAGACTGAGACATATGGCTATTAATGAATATATGAACATCGTTCGTGTGGAGGCAGATCAAGACCAGGGCGAGAGATTACTTAACTCAGTTGTTGTTTTACACACACACACACACACACACACACACACACACACACACACACGGACAATGCACAGGTCAGATGGGGTGTGGAGCTGCAGAGGGAATGCAAATCAATGCATCCTTTTGCAAAACAGTTGCGTGTTATATCCTTATGCTGAAAATTCTTACATCCCATGACCTGCTAATTTTCCTCCTGGATATGTTCCTAATGCCATTGTTAAAATAATAGCAACTGGAAACAAACACCCGTTGGTGAGAATGTAGATGGGAAAAGTGCAATATTTTAAAATTGTGGAACATAATACAGCAGTCACAAAATGGAGGTCGGTAAAGACAGCACTGTGGTGACCATCTGTGCAGCTGGGGTGGTGACACCTGCCCTGCTAGTGGACCTCCTGGTTGTGTCTTCAGCATGCTTTGGCACCTCCATCCCAGGTTGGAAGTACCAGGCGGTTCTCACCCCTCTGGACAGTTCTAAGCCTTCGACTGACAAGAGCCATTACTTTAATGTCGTGGCTCCTCCACTGCCTGGGGGAGATACCTCTGCGGTGTGTACAGCACACCCTGGCTTTCCCCGGAGAGAACAAGTCCCAGTTGTCTACAATGGTGATCGGCTTCATAATGCACTTCTATTTTTAAGAAGTGACAAAATTCATATAACACAAATGAACTAACTTAACTCTCTTCTACCTCCCCCCAAAACCACTTGTACAAATGTCCTTGTTGCGAGTCAGTGACTGCGACAACCCAAATGAAAGTACTTGGCCATGTCATATTAGGGTTAAAAAAGGCCTAAAAAGTTCTGTGCAAATTAACACTCCTTTTATTTTTTTTGTGGTACCGAGGATTGAACCCAGGGCCTTTGCACTGATCTATTTTCTCTGTCCTTATTTTCTTATTTTCAGACAGGGCCTTGTTATGTCATTAAGTTACCCAGGCTGGGCTCAAATTTGGGATTCTTTTGCCTCAGCCACCCAGAGTGCTGAGATTACAGACATTTACCGTCATGTTCAGGTTTTACCCTCTCTTTTAAGTTAAAAAAAACTTAGATAAAGACAATAGTTTAAGGGGCCGGTGAGATGGCTCAGCGGCATAAACGCCTGCCTGGCAAGCGCGAGGTCCTGAGTTCGACTCCCGGTACCCACATAAAGGAAAAAAAGGGCTGGTGATATCGCTCAGTGGCACAAGTGCCTGCTGGCAAGCACAAGGTGCTGAGTTCGACTCCCGGTACCCACATAAAAAAAAAAAAGACAGTAATTTTAGGAACACGTGTTAGACGTAAAAAGACAAGAGGGAATTCACAAGCAGAGTTGACAACCATGGAATTCGGGTGGTGGCTACACAGGGTAAGAGGAGCAGGAACCTGGGCTGAGGAGACCATGGGGCTGGGTCCTAGGTTTTGTTGGCCATGGTGAGCTCCCACAGACTAATGATGTTAATTAAAAAATGACTCATAAAATCATTACATAAAAGCAAAGTTCCACAATAAGAATGCGTCATACCTAGGATTATAATGAATTCAATTCTGTGCAGATAGACAAGGAAACCCGACACCAAAGGAATTCAAGTGAAGAGAAGACAGTACTTACATTTTCTGACTTTCGGGAGATAGGAGGTTAAAGAGGGCATTTCATGTCGCTTTGACTTGAGAAGGGATTTAATATAATCTTCCTTTCTCTTCCCTAGTAGGTTGTGACCCAAATGTCCTTTTGGATGGGTAATTTCCATAAATGTACACTGATCTTCACGCTTATTTGCTATGTAGCCACTCAAGCAATACAATTCGATAGACATGCTAATATACAAACATGCCTATGATTCATTATTAATTTAAAGAAGCAGGTTGAAAGATATGTTTTACATCATTCAGTTTTTGAAGAAATTCTTTCTAGTAATGTAAAATGGAATATATAACTTGCTACATGTGCTATATATAATTATATATGTGTCTTGTACATAATTACATATCCATGAATCTATGTGATTATGTATTTCTCTGCAAAACAATTGTAAATAACTTATCCAGGATTGTTAACAGTGCTTTTTCTATGTGGTATATTTATGAAAATTCTCCATTTTTCTAAGTAATACATGCCTATATGGGTGAGATATTTTTAGTTAGAATGAAAATGAAGTGTCAAAAATGACATGTTACTTAAATACATATAGCGGTAATGAGTTCTTTCACCTTTGTAGTTATTCTCTTATGGTACTTGTGTAGTTACTGTGTTACACTCTGGAAAATACACCCTTAACCCTTCTTGTTTGTTCTGCCAGTGTGGATTTACCCACATTGTCTTCGTTATTTTCTTGTTGCTGAGATACAATACCCAACACCAACAGCTTAAAAGAGAAGAGGTTTATTTTGGCTCATGGTTTGTAGAGGTTTCAGTCCATAGTCAGCTGGCTCCGTGGCAGGATGGCATGGCAGAGGAGCCTGGCAGAAGAGCATCGCTCATGGCAAGGTGGCAGGAAACAGAGAGAGAGGAGAGGAGGGAGGGAGGTGGTCACTTCCAGGCCCCAAGTGACCCACCTCCTCTGACCAGGCTTTACCTCCCAACATCACATTTAGCTATGGATTCATCAGTGGACTTATCCAGTGATGAGTACCATGCCCCGTGATCCAAATGCCTCTACAGAGCCCCACTTATGAGAGTACGAGGCTTTGGGGGCACATCTAGATATAAACCATAGCACGCATTGTTGCCCTTCAGTTAGGTTGCTTCCATTTCACGTAACCCACATTTTATCACCAATGATTCTTCCTCCCCACCTTAAAAGCTCTTTGGAAAACATCTTTTCTCCTTCCTGCTTGCCACTTTTTCCACTTTCTTGGTCAAGTTCATGTCCTGTGGTCTAAAGTTGCTCTAGAATTTTTTAAAAGACCAGTTGCTGTGAAGTACGATGTCCATCTACGACATAGATAAATGTTAGTAGCATGGCTGGCTCATCTGTAACATGATGACAGGGTTTTGCAAAGTTCTGGATGGTGAGAAACCTTCTGCCTTTGACATTTGGAAACCCCAAGATGTAGCAACTTCAGAAAATTGAAAACATGAGTGGCAACAAGAGAACAAAATGAAAATGAGTCCATGTTTCTGGCCAAGGGGTTATTCTTCCCTCCTTGTCTTGGCAGGAATTATTTCTTCTTCACATGTCCCTTGGCAAGCTGTTTTCCTTCTGACTTAACTCGGAGACTAAGACTTTTCCAGTGGCTAGAATGGTGAGGAAATTAGAAGCAATTGTATTTCATTTTTGTTTTGAAAGGACACCAGGGACCTTTTTTTTCTATGGGCTGCCAGTTTTGGGCATTTATCAAGAGGCTGGATGTTGAGGAAAACTGAATTACAGATGAAAAGTGCTTTTAGAATCCCTGATCAGAGCATACCACGTAAGCAAGTTTCTTGCCTTGTTTTGAAAGTTCTTTTTTCTCTACTCTAAATCATTCAAATGTTTCTTGAGAGCATTTCTCTTTCTTGATTAATGTTCTTGCCTGAATGTTGGAATAAAAAGGACAACATTTTTCTTGCATGAAAAATAAAACAAATGTATATTTTAGATTTCCTGTTGTTTTATTTCTTTGAAAATTTTCTCCTAGTACAATTTTTCACATCCAAAGAATTTGCAACAGGAGTGTTGGTTATAAACAGCTATAAATTCTCATTCATTTTATTGTAAGTGTGCCTCATCGTGTGAAATAAGCTATTCTTTACAACTTCGGTACTCACAACCGCACCTGTGACATAGCCATGCCAAAAAGAAATTTACCCTGAAGCAATGAAATCTCTATATCTAACTACAATTTACAGGAAATACAGGGCACAGAGGAACATGGGCAAAAGCACCATGAGTTGAGCAGTGAACTGCAGACCGTGGATATTTTATAGGACAAATAATCCATGATAGGCAGAATAATGGTTCTCTAAAGATGTCCAAGTCTTGGTCCCTGGGGCCTGTGCACACGTTAGGCTATGAGACAAGGGTGAGTTAAAGTTGCAAATGTAATTAAGGCTGCTAATTAGCTGATGCTGCAGTGGGGAGCTTTCTTCCGGATTGTCTGATGGCTCCAGTGAAATCTCAGGGGTTTTCAAACGTAAAAAAGGGCAAAGCAGAGTCAATATCAGAGTGATGCAGTGTGAGAAAGATTTGATTTGGCGATTCCTGGCTTTGAAGATAGAAGGCAGCATGAGGCAAGTACCTTGCAATCTGGCCAAGGCAAGAAAACGGTTCTTCCCTAGAGCCTTCAGAAAGGAATGTGATAATAAAACTAATGTGTATTTTAGCCCTGATTTTAGCACAGTGAGACTCATATGTGACTTGTACTCTCCAGAGCTGTGAGATGGATGATAAATTTGTGTTGTTTTAAGCAACTCATTTTGTGGTCATTTGTTATAGCAGAAATGGGAAACTAAAACATGCACTGTTCATTTCATCAAGGAAAATGCACAATACCTATGAAGATGATAGCTGAAGCTGCTGGTGCCTCACTCTCCTGTCCACCCTCGAGGCCAGCACACGCCTTTGGTATCCTGGGCCTCTGCTGGAGCATCCCGTGACAGTTGAGGGTGCTGGCTTTGTCTGCAGGGTGGTGGGAAGTGCTAAGACTCATGGCCTAGGAGCCACCTTTGGCAAAGGCGGAGTGGGAATTGGTGGGTGGATGCTCCCATTCTTGTCCCTTAGGTGGGGCGCACCTGAAATGGTGCACAAGGGTTCTCAGTGGGGTCAATCCCAACTGCTCCAACTGGCTACTACTGCTCATTAACCGGGCTTTATTGGCTCTTGCTCTTTTTCTGGGTCACTTGACTCCCTCATTAGACTTCTTGCTGTCACCTCCAAAGTCACCCATTTGCACCTAAATCCTTATCTCCAGGTCCACTGAGACAGAGGGGACTCTGTGGATTTAAAATACATTAGGAGCTCGATCAGCCTGCCACAACCTGTGGACCTTATTTGGATCCTGATTTAGACAAACAAAACCCTTGAAAAAATGTGAATGACATTGATAAGAGAAGATGAAATCTGAACACTGGACTGAGTGTTTGATAATAGGGCAAGATAATGATCTTGTGGTTAGGTCAAAACAGAGTCCTTATCTCTTGGAGATACATTCTGAAATATTTATAAATGGGTCTGATGAGTGGAATTTGCTTCAAAATAATGCAAGAGTTGAGGGAGAGGGAAAATGTGATACAGTTGTCCCCTTATCTGCAAGGGATGTGTTCCAAGACCCCCAGCAGATGTCGGCAGCACCCATAGTGTTGAACCCTACACCCACTATGTATTTTTATACCTCCATACATGCCCATTGTGAAGTTTAATGTATGAATAAGGTACAGCAAGAGATCAACAATAACAGCTATAATAAAGTAGACCAAGTATAACAATGAAGTGCAATGAATGCCGTCTCTCTCTCTCTCAAAATAATCTCATTGCACGCTCCTTGCCCTTCCTCATGCTGTGATACTGTGAGGTGATACCATGCCTCCAGGATGAAGGATGCAAGGTGCATGACAGAGGCAGTGTGACATAGAATTAGGCTGCTTTGTAAGGGTTACTTAGACAAAACCTCTGTGATCCTGTGGTAGTCAACCTGATGACCTCACTGACTACCCAGTGACTACCAGGTGGATGGTGTATAATGCATGGATCCGATGGGTAATGGGTTGATTCACTTCCCAGGGAAGGATGGAGTAATATTTCATCATGGTATTCAGAACAGCACATGATACAAAACTTCTAAATTTCTTATTCCTGGAATTTTCCATTTAATATTTTCAGACTGTGGGTAAGCGAACCATGGAAAGAAACAGGATAAGAGGGACTTCTGTAGATGAAGGAAGAATAGCTGTGAGCTGATGACTGTTGAAGCCAGGAAATGTGTAGAAAGGGTTCATTATGCTAGTTTTCTACTTTCATATATATTGGAAATTTCCACAATAAAGAGTTATAGACATCCTTTCACCTAACACATTGCATTTTAAATTAGGTTGTGAGTGTCCCATTGAGAAGGGCATTCAACATCATGCTGAACCTCTGTTCAAGTCTGATGGCTGAGATTGCAGATTTGTGTAGGGTTGGGATAAGCTGGGGACCACGGAGGAGCAAGTCATTGAGAAGGAAGTGATTGCAGGGAAAGGGAGCTTGACCAGCAAAGATTCAACAGCGAAGATGGCCAGGAAGAACAGGTCGCAGGCTGGGAAATGGATTTTGAAGCTATATTAGTCCAGATTCTGCAAGGAAACAGAACCAATTTGTGTGTGTGTGTGTGTGTGTGTGTGTCTGTGTGTGTTTTAAACAATTGTCTCATGCAATTATGGAGGCCGGCAAGCGAAAAATCTCCTTTCATTTGTATATGGAAGCTACCAAGTTGACCTCATGGAAGTAGAGAGTAGTACACGGGTTCCCAGAACCTGGGAAGAGTTTTGGGGAGGGGGCTGAAGACAGGACGGTTAGCAGGTACAGGGGTGCAGTTGGACAGGAGTAGTAACTTCTGATGTTCTGTGGTACAGCAGGATAACTATGGCTGATAAAAGTTAATTAAATATTTCAATATAGCTAGTAGAGAGGATTTTGAACATACCCTACACAAAGAAATGTCTGGCATGATGGATATACCAACTAACCCAGCCCGATCATTACACATTGTATATATACATTGAAAGGTCACACTGCACCCCATTAACACTTACGATTACAGGTATCAGTTAAAAATTTTAAAAATACTAAAAAGAAAAAATATATACCTCTGATTAGATCATCTATACACATTTGTGGACAAACACTTCTTTCCTAGAATAAAACTTCATAGAGTTGTAAAAAAAAAAAAAAAAAAAAAAAAAAACCTAGCAGGCCGGAGGCCCAGGAGGAGTTGCTATTTCAGCTTGAGGCTTCAAGCCATTTTGAGGCAGAATTCCTTCTTCTTCGGGCGACCTCAGCATTTTGCTCTTAAGCCCTTCAACTGATTTGTCACGACCCACCACATTCTGGAGGCTAATCCGCTTTACTGAGGGCTGGTGGGAGAACAAAGGCTGGGCCAGGAATGCTCACAGACCAAGCTGACCTGATCAGGAGGCTCACGGGAGGTTCCCTCCCAGCCTGTGACCCCTCAGCTATGCTCTGAAGGATAAGCAGGAGTTTGGGCAAGAGGAGGAGCATCTCAAATCGAGAGAGGAGCAATGAGCCAAAGCTTAGAGGCCGGAAAGACCTGAAAGGTGGGAAGCTGTTATTGTGCACAGAATCTTTTATTTTAGAAAACAATAACCATGCTTCATATTTTCCCGTGTGCGCATGGCACATTCCCAGCTTGGTCTGATGAGGACAGTAGGCTTGTTCACGGAGCACCACACTGTACCTCTTCTACCTCCTCCTGGTCACTAATGAATAGGCTCAGAATTAAGTATCACCCAGGACTTTTTGAGTCTGACCAGCTTAAGAACCACACCCAAACCCCTTGATGCATATGCAGTGATCAGTTAACGAGGTTCTATCACAGAGTAAAAATAGAGCTCGGAAAGACAGCAAGGCAACAGTCCCGGCTCTGTCACTTCTCAGCTATGCGATTTTGGACCAGTTGCTGAACTTCTTGGGCCCTGATTTCTTTGTACTAGAAAAATTGGGGATTTGGACAAGATTATCTCTAGTTCTAAAATTACACAATGCTATGGATTAGGGTGATGTGCAATAGGAAAAATATCTGAGATGCATGGATAATTCCTCAAACGTCAATATTTCTGTATTTGTTAGGCATCTGCTATATGCTGACTCTTCCACGTACTGGAGAGTTAGAGGTCAACGAGAAAGACGAGATCTTTCTTGAGAGAAAGATCAGATATTTTTCAGAGATAAGATGGACAAAGAGAAGCAAATGTACAATCAAGATAATCAAGATAACTGGAGATTGTGATAAAGACTATAAGCAGGATAATGTGATAAGTGGTGTGTGTGTGTGTGTGTGTGTGTGTTTGTGTGTGTGTTGGGGAGGGAAATGTAAGGAAGAGACAAGGAGCTGAAGCTGAGTGATTACAGGGACCTCATCATGCAAAGAAGCAATGGCAGGTTCAAAGGCCCTGAGGCAAACTTGGGCTGGCACATTTGAGAACAGAGGCCCATGTAGATAGAGAAATGTGAATGAGGCAGAGCGTGGTTGGAGATGGTGATTGAGAAGTGGTTGTGGCCACACCTGTGGAGAGTTGGATTTTATTACCAAAAATGATAATGCACTTAATTGGTGTCTCACTCAATGCTGGTATTAAATTGAAAAAAACTCGCAATTCCCCAAGTAATCCTCTTTCAGTGCTTCCCACCTCTGTGAATTAACTGACTACAGGTATTTAACCTGTATTTATGTGCCGCACATGGTTCTAAGTGCTGAGGATAATGGCAGCAAAGCTGAGTCTCTGCCTTTAAGGATGCACATGACAGTGAGGGAGACAGACCATAAATAGACAAATAACTTGTGAAATGGACATGAGTATTATGGCAAAAAAAAGTGGAGTAAGAAGGTACGAGGTTGGGCATGGCTGGTTTGTTGTGCAAGGGGTTTGTGGTTAAGGAGGGAAGGAGGATGTCTATCTGGGGAAAGGGCTCCTTGCAGTGAGCCAGTGCAAAGGCCCTGAGGCACTGCTGAAGGAGAGCCAAAGGGGGGAAGCCAAGGAAGGTCGAGTCAGTGTTCATGGGGGCCTCCTAAGTCATGGGAGGAAGTTGAGGCTTGACTCCAAGAAATCTGAAGGTGAGAGACAAACAGAAGTCCGAGTGGAGAGGAACGTGATCTCAGGGGCCTGCGGTGGCACTCCTGCGGTGGCCGGCTGGTGTGTAGGTTGTGGAGCAGCCAGGCTGCGAGAGAAGGCTTCTGCCCTCCTACTAGGAAAAGGTGGTTAGATGGGAGGCAAGAGACACCAGCCGCCACCTGAGTATTGCCTGTCTGTTTCCTAGGGATCCTGTAACAAATGACTATGGACTGGGTGACTTGAAACAACAGATACTTCTCTCCCAGATATGGCAGTTGGAGGACTGAATGGAGGTGTGGCAGGGTCGCACTCTCTGCAGGGCTCTGGGGGAGGAGCCTCCTGCCTCTTCTGGCTTCTGGCTTCAGGTGACTCCCCAAAGTGTTCCAAGTTCTTTGGCATGTGTCTACAGGACTTTCATGCTGTCCTCCCTCATGATGGGGTTTCTCTGTGTGTCTTTCAGTGTTCTCTCCCTTCAGCCTTTGAAAGGCAGAATTCTACAGTTGCATAAACTTTGCCCCAGGGCACCTCCAGGCACCTGGAGCTTTGCTCCAGTAGGTGCAGCACCTGGCTGCTGGGGTGACCTATAAGCACTGCCCTGGTATGTGGCTCACTCTACGGGTGACTCCGCTCTGCCAGCAGGTGAAACCCAGGCTGTTAATCCTGATTTACAGGGTCCTTCCTACTGGCACCCCCAGCCTCATTTCATTGCACTCAATGCTTATGTCCTCCTCCCCAAATTCTGTGTTGAAACCCAACCCCAACGCTTCAGCTCAAATCTCACCTCCTCCAGGAAGCCTTCCATGATACCTCCATGCTAGGTAGCCCTCTCCTGCCCTCCAGGCGGTTGAGCCCACCTTTCCCAGAATTTACCACATGACACTATAACTGCCTTGTCCCTGTCTGCTTCTGGACATATCCTGTTTTGTGGGGGGAGATGGTTACAAAGTTCAACTCACCTCAGTGCTTGACACATTTACTCATTGTAAATGTTTTCTTTCTTTTTTTGTTTTTTGAGACAGGGTCTCTCGGTGTAGCCCAGGCTGGCCTTGAACTCACTATGTAGTCCAAGCCGGCCTCGAACTCAAGGTGATCCTCATGCCTCAGCCTCCTGAGTTCTGGGATTACAGGCGCATGCCACCATACCCAGCTCATTGAAAATATTTGATAAATGAATGACTGAATGTAGAAATAAATGCATAAACAGATTGTCTGGGAGTCCATGTTGCTTTAGGAAAATCCAAATCTATGTTAGCTCACAAGGGAGAATGGGGGACAGGAAAAAGAAGTGCACAGGATAATTAAGATAAACACACACACACACACACACACACACACACACACTTCCTGTGCAGGGCAGCTCCTGGCTGATGGAGAAGTGGGTAGCCTGGCTGGGACCCTGGGTAGCCATTCTGCCCCTTTCCTACCTGTCCCCCGGGCCATGCTGCAGAGAAGCCCAGGCCCCATTTAACTGGTTGTGATCCACTGTGGTTAATTCTCTTAATCTAGGCTGGCTTGCCTATAAAGTCCAGACCTCAGGGATTGGATTTCCCTAATCAAAGGGTGGCGTGTGTACGGCACTGCCCAGGAGGACTTGGGAGGCCTCATAAACGCGGCCAGGACCCACCCGTGCGCACAGCCCAGAGCCCGACTGGCTGATGGCCTGGCGATCCCGCATGAAATACTGCTGCTCATGAGCTATTTGAGGGATTTATGGCCAGGTATTAGTTGGCCCTGCTCAATGCATCGACCTTTGCCCTCCCGCCATTCAGGGGAGGGCACTGATGGGGCCAGAAGCTAATTCTGTGGATTAAGGCACACGGAGCCCCCAGCATCTGGAAGTGTCAGGGACGGTTTAAGCGCTGGCTGAATGTCCCAGGCTCCCCCAGCAAAGCCTGGAAGTGTTGGATTTTTCAAGCAGGCTGCACACAGAAGGGAAATAGCTCGAGGAAAGTACCTTTGGCTAAACGCAACCAGTTGCCCTGTGTAGTTCAGGCCTATTTGAGCTTAACTACAGTCACCCCTGGGGACCCACAAGGGACTGATTCCAGGATTGTCCTCCCCAAGATCCCAAATCCATAGGTTCTCACAAGTCTGACAGATACCATGCGTGGTATTTGCATGGCGCTTACACACACTCTCTTGTATACTTTAAACCATCCCTAGATGACTCGCAATACACACTGCAAAGCAAAGTTGTTAGACTGTGGTGTTTAGGAACTGATGACAAGAAAAGAGTCTGTCCACGTTCCGTTGCAGATGTGACTTTTTTCATCATATTTTGGATCTGCGGTAGGCTGGGGATGGATACAGAGAATGGCCGTGATCTCTCCTCCTGCCCCCTAGACTGGGCGCATCTCCTCCTTCTCACTGGAAAGCTATTCCCTCTCTGCCTCTCAGGTCTCACCTTGGATGTGTCCTCTTGGGAGTGAGCTGTCGCGCTGTGAACAGACACAGAGGAAACCTAAGTGCTCATCAAAGAGTGCAGAGAGCCACAGTGGGAAGGAAGAAGGAGCTGAAGACTGTCTGGCTTGGGCTGCATAACCTGCAAGAGGCGACACTGAAGAGGTAATAGAAAGATCCCTGGGAGCCCAAGGGCTGCAGCGGGGACAGCAGAGGGATGAACATGCAGAGCACAGGGGTTTTAGAGCAGATAGCTGGGGATAGATATTCCATCGCAGGGCCAAGTATGGGGGTGATCCTGAGGAGACAACTGGGGCTCTGGGGACTCCAGCACCCTCAGTTCCCTGCACAGCGGCTCTGACCATGAGCTGCGCCCCTGCTTCCCCTTCTGACCACCCAGTCCATCGGGCTCCGGATGGAGCAGGGGGAGAGACTTCGCCTTCTGAGCCACAAGGACTGAACTACCAGCCAGCTTGGTACCTGGGCCAATGATCTGACCCTCTGACCCTCACCTTCTTTATCTGTAGATCGGGCTGATAGTATTTTTATGAGCTTTTATGTAATAAAAGGCTTTAAAAAACAAGAAATCCTATGTTCTTAATTCTAGGACACCACCAGTGAGTCATTCTTCAAAAAGTATCCAAGTGCCAACTACAGACCAGGCACTATTGAGGGCTGGGGATACAGCAGTGGAGGAAGGGGTGGTGCAAGGCATGGAGGGAGAATGTTCCAGGCAGAGGAAACTGCAAGTGCAAAGGCCCTGGGGTGGGCTGTGCTTAGCATTTTCAGAGGACAGCAGGAGCAGAGTGAATGATAGGAAGCAGGGAGCAGATCAGTTCATGGGGCCTGACCGTGTAGACCTCTGAGGGTTCTACCCTGAGTGACCCCGGGGCTGTGGGAAGGCTTTGCATAGAAGGGAAACTGATCTGGGGCGGACTCGGTGGCTGAATGGAAAGAAAGCTACGGAGATGGTGGAGGAAGGGGGGTCAGGTAGGATATAATTGCAGTAATCACAGTCACCAAGTTATTAATAATGTTTTTAAGGAGAAAATAATTGCATTAATTGTGTGTACCAATTTTAAAACATTTGATTTTTAGATTTTTTTTTTTTTTTTTTGATCTGAAGGAAACATGGCAATTAAAGTTGTTGCTGAAAGGGTTTGGACTGGGAACTTTGTGTTTCCTTTATTTTATTTTATTTGTTTATTTTTTTGAAGCAGTGTCTCGCTGTGTAGTTCAGGCTGGGCTGGACTCACTATATAGCCCAGGCTGGCCTCAAACTCGAGGCGATCCTCCTGCCTCAGCCTTCTGAGTGCTGGGATTGCAGGCGTGCGCCACAACACCCAGCTTCCTTTCTTTTAAAATTGAATCTCTTCTGAGCCTTTAGCAAGTCCATGTTTACTAACCATGTTTCTGGAGCCTCACTGGGTTTGTGTGTGTTATATAATACAGTATATACTATAGATGCTATATATTATATACTATACGATATCATATACACAAACCTTTTGTGTAATACATAAAACCCTGATAATTTGTGTCTTTGAGATTTTTCTTTGTCAATCAAATGAGTTAATTTCATGTATATAATAAATGCATAATATACAGTATTTGAGCATACATAACATATGGTATATTATATATGATATCCTACATAGCATATTAACTGTAGCATATAATAACTCATTTGATCGATAAAGAGAAACTGCAAACAAAAACACATTACTATGGTTTTGTGACTACCCCAGTTAATTAGAGGTGGGACATGTGCTCAGAGGCGCTCTGTGAATGTGGGATTCTGGTTAATTTAGTGTCTTACACAGCTGGCCTTATGCTTTACAACAGGGTCCCCGACTCCCGGGCCACTGACTGGTACCAGTGTGGCCTGTTAGGGACCTGGCTGCACAGCAAGAGGTGAGCAGCGGGCTCTGCTTGCATCGCCACCCGTGTGGCTCGCATGACCACCTGAGCTCCACCTCCTGTCAGATCTGCTGCAGCTTTAGATTCTCTCAGGAGGCGAAAGCTACTGTGGACCACACAGGCGAGAATCTAGGTTGCACGGTGATCCTTTGAATCATTTCACACTGTGAAAAAATTGTCTTTCTCGAAACTGGTCTCTGGTGCCACAAAGGCTGGGGACCGCTGCTTTACAACATTTAACCTTGATGATGCTGAAGACAGAGTGGGAATGGAAATTCAAAAAAAAAATCTTGGGCCAGGGATATAGCTCAGAGGCACAGTGCCTGGCTTGCAAGCGCGAGGTCCTAAGTTTGATTCTCGGTACTAAAAAAAAAAAAATAAAATTTCTTGGTTCGGCATGGTGGCGCATGCCTGTAATCCCAGCACTTGGGAGGCTGAGGCAGGAGGATTGCTGTGAGTTTGAAGCCAGCCTGGGCCCTGTCTCAAAAAGACAAAAAAAGACAAAAAAAAAAAAAAAAAAAACAAACCCGAAACAAACAAACAAAAAAACTTCTCTGTCCCCATGACAACCCTTAAGTCCTTATTGCTCCAAGTGCTGCCTGAAGACCAACAGCGTTGGCGTCTCCTGTGATATTAGAAATGCAGAGTCTCTGGTGCCAGCCAGAATGTGCGTTTTAACAAGATCCCTGTGTGTGTGTGGGGGTGGGGGGTGGGGTCTCTTCCTCCTCTTCCTCCTCCTCCCATGTGTCTACCCACTATTCTTATTTTTATTTATTTATTTTTATTACTGTATGTTGCAATACACATAGTCACATTCATTTGGGGTGCTGGCACATATGTGTGTCACATCTTGGTCATTTTCCATCCCCTCCCCCCAACCCCCAAACACATCACCTGAGGAAGTGGAGCCTGCTGCGCAGGCCAAAGGTTCTTAGCAGCTGCATGGGGCGTGGCTGGGCTGGACAGATTCTAGGCCTCTAGGGATCCTACCTGTTGATATTTACACCCTGGATGTGATCCCCTCCCTTGGACACGGGCAAGACCTGTGACTTGCTCCAGCCAATGGGACACAAGCAAGTGGGCCGGGGCATCTCTTGCATACACAGCCTGGGGCTTACATCTCTCTAGCGGTCTCTTCCAGCTCCCTGGCTGGCGTAGGTGGCACAAGCTCCCACACCGAGGAGGCCTCAGTAAGGATGGCCCTCAGCCACAGCCAGCTAGGAACTGGGGTCCTCTGTTCTGCCACCCGACACCCGAGAAGCAGGACACCTGTCCGCCCCGTGGAGCTAGCGGGTGAGAGCCAGCCCTGGGTGACACCTGATTGCCACCTGGGGAGATCCTGGTGCAGAGGCCCCCGCTGAGCCAGCCCTGGGTGCCTGCCCCATGGGAAGCAGGAACTGATACATGAGTGCTGCTCTAAGCCCCTATATTTTTGGTGCTTCGCTGTGAGGCATTGGAACACTGCTAGAGTCATGCAAGGAGCTTAAACAGAGCAAATCCAGAAAGGAGAGCTGAGGCCAGAGCCCAGCTTCTGGCCCATTTAATCCGGTTCTCCAGTGGTTGGTTGGAGCAACAGTGGTTAAACTTCTCCCTGTGGAGTGCTAATGTGTGGCTGTTTGAGGAGTGCTCTCCCTGGGTGATGCCCACACCCATAGAAAGAGAACGCAACGATGGCAGGTGTCCTTGGCGCACCGATCCCCGACCCCAGCCTCTGGTCCTCGGATCCTCCTGATTGTGCTCCAGGGGTCTTTGGGGGTGCGGTCATTTCCCCAGCTTTCTTCCATTTGCCTCTCTGTGGGGTGAGGGGTTCCCAGTGCCCCTTCTGTCAGGAAGGTAAAGACCTTTGAGGAGATGGCACCAGTGGGGGGAGGTCTGTGTCTCAGCCATCTGTCTGTCCGTGGGAAAGGCCACTTCGTGCAGAACCTGCGGTCCAAGGGGCTGAAGATTCTGTCCACAGGAGCTTTGAAATCGGAGCTTTCCTGTCATCTGTACACATCTGAAACAAATCAGAGAGTGAAGGCCAGCCCAGGGCAATGGCCAGGAGGGGATTTAGCAAGAATGGATGTCTTGGGGACAGATGAGCACCTGTGGTGACATTCCTGGGACATCAGTCCATTTTGCAGGGGGAGCTGAGTGGGCTGGACTGAGCTGAGGGGCATCACCCAGTCAGAATGTCAGGAATACGACTCCAGACACCCCATGTGGCCATTCATCCCCTGGCGTATCCTGGGTCATGTTTTGCAAAAGCAAACAGCGAAGGGGCATGTGGGAGATGGAGGATTTATGGCGGGGGAAACCCAGCTTCTCTGCCTGCTGTCCCCTGACCCTGCCTGGGGCTGCCAAGACTGACCCGTGGAAATATAACATTTCTAAGATGTCCAGGATGCAGGGCAGAAGGTGAGAACTGTGCAATTTCAAGAGCCAGGGAAGGCTTGCGCAGCCATCAGTAGGGCCATGGAGCAAAGTGGTCTAAGCATATAGGGGCTAACAGCCCAGAGTTCAAAGTCCAGCTCTGTCACTTGGACATACAGCTTAACCAACCTCTGTGTTCTCATCTGCAAAATGGGGCTAATAAGAAGCAATACTACAAGGGCTGGTGTGATGCTTAACTGGGTTGCCGTGTATGCAAATGTGTGTACACATCAGCGTCACATCAGGAAAGAAGTAAGTGCTCAATAAAATGTAGCTCTGAACTCAACTTTTGTTTTCACAGCTGCAGAGTTGAGCTGTTCAAAGGGGATGTTGTGTCCTGGGGATAGTATTGATGGAGTGAGGGGCACGCAAAGTATCTCAGCAAAAGTCTGCCTTTCTGCTAGCTTATGACCTGCGCGTGCAGACCACGTCACAGAGCCAAGTTCATTGGATTGCCCATCCTCTCCCCATGAACCAGTGGCTCATCAGATAATGTATTTGTTGTTATTCCAAAGCGTGCTTATGAAAGGTCTTTCCAAAATGGCCCGATACTTTGTCTTGTGACTACACTTGGCTCTTGATTTTATGAAGTATTTCGAGGACGCCCATTCATCATTCGGAACCAGTGGGTCATTGCCTGGCCAGGTCTGAAGAGTCTTGCTAATAATAGAGATGACTGTAGTGTCGTGAGCGAGAGGACCGAGTTTACATCACGCTTTCCAAGCCCCAGAGCCTATATAGGGGGTGCACAGTGTTTTCCTTTACTTTATCTCTTCTTTTCTCTCCTCTTCCTCCTCCTCCTCCTCCTTCTTGTTCTGGAGATTGAATTCTGGATCTTTGCACTGAGCTACATCTCCAGCCTTTTAAAATATTTTTTAAAACAGACTCTTACTGTGTTGCTAAGTTGCCCGGGCTGGGCTCAAACTTGCGATCCTCCTGCCTCAGCTTCTCAGAGTGGTGGATTACAGGTGTGCACACCGCATCTGCTGCATTTTTAGTGTACTTCTCGTAACACTCTTGGTAGGTGGATGCCCAATAATCCCCCTTTCTGATAACACAAGGGCATTTAGGCTCTAAAAGGTAAATGTAAGCTTGGTCAGATTTACAGATATGAAAAATCGGGGTGATAAGGATGAAAATTAAGACCTATAGATAGTTATTTTGCAAAAACAAAATTCCTAGTTGGATATAGTAGTGCATCTTGTAATCTCAGCTATACAGGAAGCTGAGGCAGGAAGATCACACGTTTTAAGGTCAGCCTGGGCAACTTAGTGAGATCCTGTCTTAAAATTTTAAAAAATCAGAAAGACCAGGGATATAGTTCAGTGGTGAAGTGCCCAAGTTCATTCTCCAGCACTGCAAATAACAATAGTAACTAAAACTCCACCAAGTTCCCGACACCCGAGTATGCTTGATCCTTTGCCACTTGAAAAGTGAGTGTAGAAACCAGCGTTCACTGAGGCTCCTCCTGAAAATGCCTGCTGCCATGAAGCCCAGCGAGGCTGTGGGAACCATCCTGTACGGGACAGGAGGACCCGGTCAGCGCAGAGACGGCGCGTTGGTCCAGAGTGGGTGGAGGGAGCTGGGAGAGCTCTGGGTCAGGAGTCAGAAAAGTCTGGTCCTACCTGGCCTTATGGAGCTCTCTGCCTAAGGATTCATCTTTTCAGTGCCCTGTTTCCCACTTAGGAAAATGGGTAAATAATGATTACCTTGCAAGTCAAAGGGCACCATAAGTAGAGAAGTGCTTCTCCCTTCTGAGGTGACAGCACTGGTCTGTCCCCTCTGCTTGGTCTGGGAATGGTGTGTCCAAGTCATGCACGCTGGCCCCCTTCTGTCTCGCTCCAGCCCCCTTTCTGCAACCTCTCCTGAGCTTCCTGTTGCTCATGGAAACAAACAAATCCCAAAAGCGCTGAGTTGAGACACTATGAAGCCGCTGGAATAGCAAATAAACCTCCTGCACCTGAGACCTCACCTGTGAAGCACGGCTGAGAAACCCCTGCCGGCCTCGGGAGGTGGTGCCGACACAGGTCATCTGTGAGGAGCCTGGCATGGAGCCTGGCACCCACAGCGTTAGCTCTGTTACTAAAGTAGATCATTTCCCAAGACCTTGCAAGACCCCCTGTGCAGTGCAGGGTTACATCCCCAGCCCTTTTAAAAATGTTTACATTTTGAGAAAAACTCTGGCTAAATTGCTAAGATGCTCAGGCTAAGGTCAAACTTGGGGTTCTCCTGCCTCAGCCTCCTACAGTGCTTGGATTACATGAATATACCACCATGCCTGGCTATGAACTGATCTTCCTCAAGAGAGAAAGGGACACTGAGGGACATAGGGTCTTCATGAGGTCCCTGTGTCTTGTTTCTCAGCTGATCACCCCAATTCCCTTGAAGGTGCTCTGTGAGACTTGAGCTACCCTGTGACTATGTCCCTTCTAAGTTTCTAATCAGTTAAAGAAAGTGCACTGTCCTTGTCAGATTCCTAAATGAGTAGCCCTTGTTTCATGCATCAGTTAAATACCTGGCTGGGGCCGTATCCTTGGGGCAGATCTCAGGGCACTGGGGCGGGGCAGGTGGCCCGTACTTTTCTGCACCTGTGATCCTGAAAACTCTGGTCCATGGACAGATTCCCAAAGAGAGACGCCAAGGAGACTGGGGCTGGATGGGATGAAGGAGAGGAGACACATCATCTCTTTTCATCTCCCACAACCGATTAGGAATCTGAGTCCTGTGGCTCTGGACTCCGGCTTTTATTTTTGCATGAGGTCGAGTTCGAGTCAAACACACATTCAAAGCTTCAAACAAAAGAGAAAAAATTTGGCATTTCGATGCTTCCTGTCCCACCTCAGCACCAAACACCTACCTCCTGTCCCAGGAGCCATCTCGGTGGCCTTTTAAGTCTGGGACAGAGGACAGGGGAAGGGAAATACTGGGATGTGCAATTTAAAAGACAGCCACTTGCAGGAGGCACGAGGGAAATAGGAGAGTCAAAAAACGAAAGGGAGCTTGGTACCTGCCCTGCTCACCTGGCTGACTTACCTATATCAGCACTGGTTATGGAGGAAAGGCGTGGCTTATAAGGAGAAAAGCAAGGCCATTTTTCTGCAGTTCTGGATCCTGACTTGTTTAGCTTACTTTTCAAACTGACATGCACACCAGGCCCAAACTCTTCCCTTTTGGCAAAAGGGGATCCGAACTTGTCTTGTACGCTTTTCAGACTTCTTGCAGGCCATATGCTTCAAGGATTGAAAATCAGGTTCAAGAATCAGATCTGAATTGGCAACTGTCTCCCTTATGACTGGGTGTTCAATCTTAGGCGAGTGACTTAACTCTTTTGAACCTTGGTTTTCAGTCTGTACAACGTGAATATTACCATCGGGCTTATTATTGTGGGGATAAATGATCAGCTGGAGTTGTACTGCCCAGCATGGTGCCTGGTGCATGGATAACTCAAAAAATATATCAGCGGTGACCGCTGTTATTATCATCACTTTGCCTGACACACCTTTATCCAAGCCATCATCTTTTCATTTCTCCTGAGAATGGAAATAAGGGGTGATTCATTCTCTTTCTCTCAGACAAGGCAACAGGCCTGAGTTCCTGGCACCCAGTGTCCCCATGCTCTGCCCCTGTCACAAGCCCGTGCCACCCCTCCACCTCACGGTGTAGCACGCAGCTTCTTTCTCTGTTTATTTGTTCTTTCCTGTTTGCCCAGAGCTGATGTCATTAGTTTAATGCAGGTTCCCAGACGGCCACGCTGTGTCTCTGTGACTTGCTTTGTGTTTATTCTACATGGATGTTTGATAGTGTTTGGTGATGACGGGGCATTACGCACGACAGCTGAGTCAAGAATGCTCTCCTCCGGCCTGAACTAACCGAGGGAGGGTTCGTCCCACCATTCTTTCCACAAACAGATGTTTACCCACAGTAAGTGCTAGGTAGGAGGGATGCGAGGAGAATGAGGATAGGTCTCCGTCCTGTTTATTTATCTGCGCGGTCTGAGCTCTTTGAGGTCAGGGACCATGTCTTAACCCTTGTCACCCTGTCCTGCACTCAGCAGTGTCTGGTACACGGTGCTGAGAACGTACTTGGGTTTTTTCTCATTGTGAATCTGGGGGTTATTTTTCAACCACTCTCATCCAGGTGACTTCTGTGCTCGACCTTGGGACCACGCCAGTGAACACGGCAGGCCCTCACCGGGGGGCAGGGACAGGTGTGTAAATGAGTAAGTAAATTCACAGCGGTGAGTTCTACAGCAGAGCAGTGGTGGGATCCCAGAGAACAGATTGGTCCCCTCTACCTGGAGGAGGTGCAGACTGCTTCAGGTCTTTCAGTTGGGTCTCCACGGAGGGGTAGGGGTCCTTCATGTGCAGAAAGGAAGCAAGGGTGTTTCAAGCAGGGGGAAAAATGGGGCCAAGTCACAGAAGTCAGAATCAACTGGTGTTTTGGAGAATGGCAAGGCACTTGGTGTTATGGTTTGAGCCTGAAATGCTCCTCTCCACCAACTCATATGCTGAAGCCTTGGCTGCTGATGGGTTTTAGGGAAGTGACTGGGTCATGAGGACTCTGACTTCAATAGATCAATCCACTGAGGAGATTATAATTGGATGGCTTTATTGGGAGCTGATGGAAACAGGAGTTGGGGCCTACAAAGGGTGTGGTCCTCAGGCTGTACCTGGCCACTCCATCTGGTGCACAGCCCCTTTTTCTCTGGCTCTTTCCTGTGTCTCTGCTTTCTGGCTGCCAGGAGGTGAACAGATTTCCTCTGCCACACGCTTCTGCTCTGCCATGGCTCACTTCAGGCATAAAGCAGTGGAGCCAGCCAACTATGGACTGAAACCTCTGAAACCATGAGCCAAAATCAACCTTTCCTCCTTTATGTCAAGTATTTTATCACAGTGATGCAAAGCTGACTAACACATTCGCCATGACCACAGCTTAAGGGATTAGTGAGAAAATGATGCTGGAGACATCTTTGGAAGGCAGTGGACAGCTGTGGAAGGATTTACATGGAATTTCTTCATCCTCTTGTGTTCTCTAAAGACTACTATGAAGGCAGATTGGAAGATGGGCTGGAACAGTAAATAGACCTTGGGGGACACAGATAACTCAGCCCTGAAGTCCTTCGACTAGTCCATAGCTAGTGCTGTGCGTGGCAAATGGGGCCTGGGGAAACAATAATCCTTGATTCGTAGCATTTTCCAGTTCCCATGGCTGATTTCAAGCAGCTAACATGGTGTTGCTAGTGAGCCCGGTGGGCAACATCGGCGCTAAAGAAGACTTCATTCGGCCCCTTACAGGGCTTTTACAAGGGACTATAGAGACAAAGGACCCAGAAGTTCCTCACCACAGGTGAGATGGTGGTCTGTAGTGGGTCTGCCAACACTGAATTCTCTTTTCTCACTAGCACAACCTACAGTTTCCATGGAGGGGTCTGTCTTAGCCTTGGGCTTTGAGCGGGACGGCACCAAAACACAGCTCCAAGTCCCAGCTGGGAAAGCCAATAACAAGCTCCTCCTTCTCAGCAATGGATATTGGACCAATCAGAGAAGAAGACGCAAACATGCTTCCTTTCTCTTCTGAGGGAGCTCAGAGGAGACCCACTCTCCTCCTCAGAGTGGAAAAGATGTTTCTAGAGCACAATAAGACCTCCTATGGATGCCTGAAGGTGACCTAACACTGTCCAAAGCTAATGCTTTCCAGGACAGAATGGAGAGATTCTGGAGAGGAGTCGGCCCTTGCTTTCACTGCTGGGTCCTTGTCTTAACTTGCCTGACCTGACTTTGGAATTTAGAGTTGTGGAAATCAATAAAATTGCCATTTCAGTAAAACCTATTTGAGTTGGGTTTCTGTTCCATTTCATGAATGGTGATGCTCACTATCTTTGGCACCCCCCCCCAGGATCTGCCTTGGTTTGTGGGGCCAAGGGAGTCTTCCTGGTGGACACATTTCCTAAACAAGACCTGAAGGATAGGAAGGGACCCCTGGGGGAGAGAGAGGGTGGAAGCACCCTCTAGACCACTGAGGAGGAAACTCAGAAAGACAGAGCATGCATGTTTGAGGCAAAGAGGAAGTATGCAGCGGCCGAGGCAGAGTAAGAGACAAGGACCAAGAGGTGTCAGTTCACACCGGACCTAATGCATAACAATGCTTTTGGACTTTTTCCTGAGTGCAAAGTGAAGCTACCAGGAGGCAGAGCAGAGATCTGATCAGGTCAGATATGCTGCACAAGAGGGCCAAGTAGTTTACTGATGAGGAAAATAGTTTAGGTGTCACCCCCAAGAGGATGTCATGGCAGTGGGTCAGATGAGAGACTAGAGAATGGATGAAGACACGAGAAGTGGGTAGAGCTATGAGGGGTTGGTGGTTTGATACGAGGTATGGATGGAGAGGGAGGAACCCAGAAACACTTAGGAGGGGTTTGATTGAACTATTGGTCCCAATTCTTAAATGCCCTGAGGTCATCTTACAGCCCTCCATGGCCTCACGATGGGTGAAGCCTCCCTGAACTTGCTTTGGTGTTGGCCATGTGACTCATTTTAGCTAAAGGGACCTCGGTCCTGTTCCGTGTAACATGAGCAAAGGGTTGGCATGCATGTGCAGCTGGCCTTAATCTCACGCACTCTAGTGACCCACCAGGTGAAGAACTGTCTCTAGGCAGCTACTGCTGTTTGTCCAAAAGTCATGTAGTTTTGAATTGATGACACTGTGCTGACATGCTAGACACAAGAACACATTTCATAGGCACTGATTAAGCATGGCAATAGTTAAGCCATAAGGTTTGGGGTGCTAGAAGCTCTGTGGTGTAGTAACAGTGTTTGTGTCTGAGGACAAAGTGCAGACCTCAGCTCCACCTGTGACATATGAAGCAGGCTGCATGACCTGAGTGACCCGGGCCCAGGGAGGATGACAGATACTTGAAGCCGATCTGAACCCAATGGATAACATGGAGTCTGAGGTCTCTCTTAGGTCTGCTGTGTGCTCTCAAATGACAGACCTGTGAATGTGAGAATAGATGATTGCTTTGATAACAAATGTTGGGACCATTTGTTATACAGCATTATTGTGACATAGCTGACTAATACAGATGGCTTGGGTTGGTTGGCAATGGCTTTCATATATGGCAGCACTGTATCACCACCCTTTGTATACTTGCTAGAACAGCCAACTCTCCCATTTGAATTCTCCAAACATGTGCCTGCCCACAAACTGCATGCAGACTCAGCTCTGTTACTTATTTTCTGAGCAACTTCTGGACTGCCTGGTGGATGGAGCTTGTGAGCATGTCTTTGGGAGCAAGCCCTATGGGGTAATGAATTATTAAAGCAGGAAGTCCTTCTCCCTAGCACCTTTCACCCCCACTTTTCTGCTGCCTGTTAAGTTAAGTGATTTAGGGTACCTCAGAGTTTTGAGTGACTCCAGATTTATTTGGGGGAAGGACACAGGGATGGTGATATATGGAGAAGTTACTTACCCTAACCAGACGACCAGTGTTGATGATGTCACTGAAAAGAAGGAAGACAGAAGCCCGCCAAATCAGTATGGGACATTTCCTCTAGGAAACAGTGTGCCTTGATGTATGGAGTGTTTCACTGTGTTAGGCACGAACACAACTTAGCTTTTCTTTTTATGAAAGCAATAAGCATTTATAAAATTCCACCCCTTCCACCCTTCACCTCACTTATGAGTCCTTTAGCTCTAACCTTCTTGTGACCCGCAGCTTATATAGACCCAAGTCATTTAAAACTCAATCCAAAGTGAAACACGTTTCAGTCATGGTAAAGTTAATTCCCTCACTCTGCATTGGTCTGAGCCCTCGTGGGGGGATCTGTGGCTTAAGGGGGGCTAGGGAGAAGGAAAAGAAGGGGATTTTGTGAACAGAAAAGAGGCTTCTAACAGGAAAGATATTTATAAAGCTCCATTTGGGTACTGTTCGGTTTGGAAGGAATTTGTTATAATGGCAATATATAAATCTTTGAATGGTCTCATAAATCATAGCTTCATGGCCAGCCAATCAGAAGCCAGGAAAACCTGGCTCTTTGGAGCCACTCAATCGTTACTAGAAAGATCCTGTGTGGCTCCTTGGAAGTAGGATCGGAAAATCTGGCTACATTTGGGGGTGTGTGGAATGTCTTGAATTACTCCTCAAACATTTTAGATTTGATAAAACCCAAGACACGGCTTTTCCAGCCCCATTTCCCTTCACTTCCCCCCCAATAATTATTAAACCCATGTGTACATCAAGAGAAGCTTAATCCATGTGTTTCTGATTCATTTACACTTAACTCATCAAAATATTGTTTTTAAAGAGCTGTTTGTTGTCCCCAAAAAAAACCTTTTCCTCTAAGCTAGAAAGCTTAACTTAGCAGAAGCAGGAAGCTGGCTTCTGCCAAGAGTAAATGGGCGAGAAGTCCAGGGGTCTCGGGTTTTGAAGTATGTGCAACGAATGTTCAAACAGGTTCTCAGTGGAGCCAAATCTACTTTTTTTTATCTCCAAGAAATCTCAAGAGAGCCACAGGGGCGGAAGTTTCAAGGAACATCATCTCTTCCCAAACCGCGTGAAATTGCATTCCAGCGAGAAGCTCAGCCAAGCCAACCGGAATTCAAACTGCGGGGATGGAAGGGGACTGAGGGCCATGACCTTGGGAAATGAAAGAGGATTGTCTGGAAAGTTAGCAGAGTCAATAATGCCATTTATTTGGGCATTGCCTGCACAAAGAGTGACATCAGAGGCTTTTTGCCACATACCACGTACTGGTTTGCATACTCTGCACAGGTACTAACTCACTGGATATCCTGATGAAAGTGGTCCCTGTTTCACAGAGGGAGAAACTGAGTCATGGAGAGTTTGTGCGATGTGACCAAGATCACATCTGGAGCTTAGATTTAAACCCAGTTTGCCTCTGAAACTGAAGCCAGTGAACCTGATATGACATTGTGGTTAGTTCGTGACTGGTTCTCCCATTGAGAGAGGTGCAACCGCCATGTTGGTCACTGGATATTCTACATAAAGAGGGCACTATAGCCCCTGCCCTATGGAATTTAAGCTGCTGACAGAAGGTAAATATGAGGTCCATAACCAATTTGAGCTCTGAGAAGTAAGGTAAAGGAAAAGCACAGGTGTCACGAGCAAGGGGGACAGTTGGCCTGGGAACTGGGGAGGACTGTCTGGTATTGGTGACATTTCATCTCAGACTTGAAGGATAGTGTTATGGGTTCAATGTGCCCCCTGGACCCCCAGGATTCAGATGTCAAAGTCCTAACCCTTAGTACTTCAGAATGTGACCTTATTTGGAAACAGGGTCATTTCAAATGTCATTAGGTAAGATGAGGTCATACTGGAGCAGCGTGAGCCTCTGATGTGATATGACCGGTGTCCTTAGGGAAAAGGGAAGTCTGGACACAGACACGCACACAGGGAAAACGCTGCATGGGGATGAAGGCAGAGATCCAGGAGATGCATCTACAATCCAAATCTTGCCAGCAAACCCCCAGTAGCTGGGGGAGAAGCAAGGACCAGGTCCTTGAGAAGGAGCATAGCTCTGCCTGCACCTCCATCTTGGACTTCCAGCCTCCAGAACTGTGGGCCGAGTCTAGAGCTGTGTTCTTGGTTATGGCTGCCCTAGCAAAGCAACTCCGATGGAAGGTGTCTGCCAGGTGAAGAGAGTATGAAGAAGGAAGGTAGTGGAGGAGGAATAACCCAGGACAAAGAAAGAAAGCATGTAGAAACCCTAGGGAGGACAGAGCTGGGTGCATGTGGGGAACTGGAAGTAGGAAATGAGGGGAGATGATGAGTGGAAAATGAGGCAGGTGGAGCCAGACCCTGGTGTCTCTGTACATAGTAGCATTCATATAAAGGATGATGCAAAGCAGTGAAGGTTTCCCCCCTCACCCGTGGTACTTGAGATTGAACCTAGGGGCTTTGCTCTGAGCTACATTCCCAGCCTTTTTATATTTTTTATTTTGAGGCTGGGTCTTGCTAAGTTGCTAAGTTGCCTAGGCTGAGCTCCAATGTGCAATCCTCTGCCTCAGTCTCCCAGAGTGCTGGGATTACAGGCATGTGCTACCACACCAGGCTCCACGAAGGGTTTTAAGTAAGGGATAGACGTGAGTGGTTTTGAATTTCAGGAATGTTGTCCTTTGTATGGAGATTGGATTTTGATGGCGGTGGGTAAGGTGAATGGAGGATGGTTCGGAGGACAGTGTGTGGTTGTCCTCAGGAATTTTCCCTCATTCCTGCAACTGGATGGCTGTTCTTCAAAGGCCTCTTCCATTGAACCATTTCTCTGCTCAGAATCATTTATCCCTTCACGCACTCTTGATGGTGCGCCTGGCTATGATACTGCTTAGTTTAACACACAGCCTCCAGGCGCCACGATGACTCTTCTAAATGAAGGTGAAAAACCGGTACAGTGGTGCACACCTGTGGTCCCAGCTTCTCAGGAGGCTGAGCCAGGAGGATTGCAGGTTCAAGTCTAGCTTGGGCAATTTAGCAAGACCCTGTGTCAAAATTTTAAAAAATTATGTATAAAAATAAAAAATAAAAACAATAAATTTTTTTATGGGGGTTAGTGAAATAGTTGAGTGCCTGCCTAGCATATGCAAGGCCCTGGGTCCAATCCTGAGTACTATCAAAATAAAATGAAGTTTAAATAAAATTAAAAGACTCAGATGCCGAGTCATGGGGAGCTCATGTCATCTGCAAACAGTTTTGTTGGAAAAAGACAACCATGGCACTGTTTGTACCTTGCGTCAGATCCACTGCCCGTGTCCCCTGCCCATTTGAGCCCTGGCACATCGCCCTGCTCCCACTGACTTCCCCTCCCCTGATAATGTGACCCCAGTTTGCTGGGGGTGAGCTGCCCTTCTCCCAAGGTGGGGATGACAGTCAAGGTGCTGTCTTTCCCTAGTCGAGGAGAGCTGGAGTGGCAGGAAGAGCCACTGGACTCTAGAAAATTGGTCTGGAGCAAGAGACGAGGGGATTGGAAATGATTGGCGCTGATGCATCCAGATCATGAAGGCTTGAAGAATGTCACCCTTTGTTCCTGCTGCCTGGCCACGGCACCCCACTTCCTGTCTTTTCTGAGTCCCTCCTTTGGCGTTTTTGAGCTACCCAGTCATGTTTTTCTGTTTGTTCATTTGTTTTGTGACAGGGTCTCACACTATAGTCCATGGTGGCCTTGAAATCACTACGTAGCCCAGGCTGACCTTGAATTTGTGGCAATCCTCCTGCCTCAGCCTCCCGAGTGCTGGGATAACGGGTAAGTGGCACCATGCCCAGCTGCCCAGTCAATTTCAAAGCACATGCTACTTGCCTTCTGCGATGCAGGGCTGGCTGCTGCTGCTCATGACCCAGAAAATCCTAATGAGTCCCCTCGTAGAGTTGGGCTCTTAAATGGAGGGATGGAACTAATCAATACAGATCATAAAGCCCTGCCTTTGTCAGTTTCAGAAAGTGGTCCTGTTTGAATTGGATCAAGACATGGATGATTTATGCACCGTGAGGCACCGCTCAAAGAAGAGGGAACCGCTGAGTTCATGGGGTTTTAGATGTCACAACCCCAGGTCCCCCAGCCTGAGAGGGTCTCATGTTTTATTTGCTTGTCAGATTCATAAATCTGAGAGAGAGGAGGTAAAAAGAAACCCCAGTGCACTCCCCAGAGTCTCCTGCCAAATATTTCCCTGCAACGGATTATTTACCTCTGGATGCTCCTCGGTTTGGATCTTTGCAAGGGTTGCCCTCTGCTAATGGTGTCATGCTTATTTCTGGATCGTCAAAGTCATCCTAAAAAGTGAGACCATTAGGCAAATCTGTTAAAAAATTAAACATTGAAGGATTCCACTGTGACCTTCGCCTTTCCTACTGTGGGATAAGGTCAGGAGTGTCTCTGTGACTTGTCCTGCCTGATCTGGGGCACCACTAACACCACTTCTTAGGCCTCACAGGTTCTTGAGAAATGTAGGTGGATGCCAACTCATGAGGAGGCCATTTTCCAAAAGTGTCCTGTAAGTTGGTTAATGGGAACGAATATGCATTTTACTATAGAACAATGCTATACCTGTGCAAATGGGTCCCATTTTTGTTTTGCTTTGTTTTTGTTGTTGTATTTTTAAGACAGGGTCTTATTATGTAGTTCAGGCTAGCTTTGAACTCACTATGTAGCCCAGGCTGACCTCGAACTTGCGGTGATTCTCCTGCCTCAGCCTCCTGAGTGCTGGGATTATAGGTGTGCACCCCCATGCCTGGCTATGGGTCCCAGTTTTGCTACCCCTAATAAACATTATCCTTACAAACAAAATCACATACACATATACACATACATCCATATCTATTTAAAGACATATTAAAAAGTAAAAGAACACACCAGATTGCTAATGCACTTATCTTCGAATAATAGAATAACAGGGAAATTCTTTTTCTACTTCTGATTTACAAGAAAGTATTTTCCTTCAGTGAGCATTATTTGTGTAATTAAGACACAGATGACTACATTCCTACGAAAAGAGGAGATATATTACCAAAAGTATTGCATTCCTCAGGACAGCACTGTTGTAATTATTTAATTGCAGTGGTTTTAGAATATTAATATTTACAAACTAACATTTAATGTTGGTTCTCTAAGTAAGCTCATTTAAAAAGGGGTTTCTTAGTGGAGCACCAGACCAGAAACTACGTGAAGGCAGGGTTTGTGTTTATTTGTGTATGGTATTCCCAGTGTTCAGCAAATAATTAAGGAAAGAAAAGCAGGGAGGGAGGGTGGAAGAGAGAGTGAGGCTGTGTGGTATGGTGAGCAGCACTTTAAGAGGCAGTCGGTATATCTGGCTTTCAATTAGAGCTCTGATTTGAACAAGGTGTGATCTTGGACAAGTCATTTCTCACTTGAACCTTGATTTCTCCCATCCATAAAATGAGACTACAATACTAAACTGTTCTACATCAGGGAGTGGTAAACTCTGGCCCACAGAGCCAGATCTGGCGCGTGACTTGCTTTTGTCAATAAAGTTTTATTGAAACTCTCCATGCTCATTCATTTCCATGTCATCTTTGGGTGTTTTCACACCACAGCGACAGTGCTGAGTATTTACAACAGGGACCTTACACTTGGCAACATTGAAATACTAACTCTCTGGCCCTTTACAGAAAAAGCTGGGAGAGTGCTGGTCTAGATGACTCTCAATTAAATCCGTGTGTTGCCTAGGATTTGATTTCCACTCCTGTGACTTTAGGGGTGGGGTTTGTATTTTCTTTTCTGATAAATCTCAACCCAACCCAGCAAGGGGGAGGAGGGGTGGGGTATCAACCTTGGAACATCTGCCCACCCCAGGGCACAGCTCCCTTTGCACCCCCAGTCTGGACTCATCTGAGAGGAGGAATTTGAGGGGTAGGGATGAAAAACTGCACCTCTAGGATGATGCTCTCAGGTTAGAAAGTTGGGCACCGTTGGCGCCTATGAGTGATCTGTAAAATGGATACTCGGGCCCTTCTTGTCCTGTCTCGTATGCCAGCCTATGGACGTTTCTGAACGGTGTCCTTCATCGATTCTTGGAAATGTTTTTCCTTTCTGTGCAAAATCATCACAGTCATTTTCCAGAAGCTGTTTGGGTGACGGAACTCATTTTGCATGTGTGTGTGCTTTTCCCTCTGATGTCACCGCACTGCTGTGGCAGGGCTCCTGCATTATAGATTAAATCCTTCTCTGTGCTGTTTAACTTGACCCAGGGATGCTGAAGCCATTTCAACTGACCCTGCACCTTTCCAACTTAGGTTTTAGGCAAGATGGCACTCATTTTCCGGACAAATGACCCTCTTCAGCTCCAGCTGTGGTTAACCCAGCCCCAGAACCTCCTCCCACCCAAGAGAACACTGAATCAGAAGCATCCACGGTCCTGTGTCTTCGGGGAAGACAAACCCTAGGCCAGCAAGATCTGGAGACCCTGGAACTGCATGTGACCGATTCTGGTAATTGCTCTCCTTTCTGGGACATTACAAGAGCTTATTCCAAAACCTCTCTCCACTCCCTGTTAATGCATAAGTCATGATCCAAGGCCAGATGCTTGGTCTTGGCTTTCTGTTGGGGAATCTACCTCTATTTGACTCCCATATCTGGGATAAGCCGAACAAAAAGGGAACCGAACATTTCTAACTTCTTCCCTCCTAGCCCTACCTGCTTGATCTACCCCTTCCAGATCCAACGCTTGCTCTAATATCTCATTTGCAGCCCCCACACAGTCATTGTCTTCCCCTGAGGCTACTAAAAGGAGTTGGTGCAAAACAAAGACCAAAGAGAGAAGGAAGTAGTTTTATTTTGCATATTGGGTCCATATCTTCTAATGTCTTTCTTCCAAGGATGAAATGAAAGAATGGATATTTGTTGGGTGTGGTGGTGCTCACTTGTAATGTCAGCTACTTGGGAACCTGAGACAGGAAGACTGCAATTTTAAGGACATCTGGGGCAATTTAGCAAGATCCTGTCTCTGAATAAATAAATACATGGATCGGCAGTCCCCTATACTGGAAATAAAGTAAACTAGAAGAATGGGTGTAAAGTGTTTTCTGGAGCAATGAGTCTCAACTTAGCACATTCGCATGGCTGTGTTAAAATACGGGTTCTATTATGTAGACCCTGGTCAGGCCAGGGCTTATGCATTTCTAAGAAACGCTCAGTGTCGTTTGTGCTGCTGGCCTGAGGAACACGCCTTGAATAGCAAGGCTGGGTAACATAGTAAGGTTTGAGTGATGTTATCCAACTGGGCAAATGTTGGTTCCCCTTCAGTATCAGGAATTACTCATACTGACAGGAAGTGAGGCAGGGATCTGAACCCCAGTCCTCAGGCCCAGCTGCTGTAGACTCTGGGACTCCTGGTCTACCTTCCTCAGCTGCAGAGGGTACGGTGAGTGAGGATACAGGAAACATCGAGGTGGTAACAACAACTGAGCACCTAATTCACCTTCCAAACCCTAGTTTTTGGCTGGAGGGGACTCTTTATGGAACCTCATTTCTAGAGTATTTGCTCCTGGACCCTTTGCCCAAACGGGACTTGCTATGCAAATATATATGCAAATAACAGATATGCAAATAATACATGCAAATAACACTGAGGTTATTTGCTGGGTGCATGGTTGGTGCTCAGTATGTATTTGTTGGATGAATGGGTGGTCCAAAGGAAGATCTGCTAGGCAATTTAACAGGAACAATGTGTATATCTAATTGTGCTTTCGATCTTGCATATCTAGCAGGATTTATGGGGTCTCTGAAAATTCTGGCAGTGACTTATTGAGTGAACAAAAGCTGTTCCCATAAAGACATTTGTGGTGCAACAGTATTAGCAGAGTCCTAACCGGTACACGTAATTGAAAGCCACAAAGTCAGACACACTTGGTGCGCGGCTTGGGCTGCGTGGGAAAACACCACCAACTGGGCGGCTTACCCGATAGGGATTTATATTCATTCATCACCGAAGGCTGGATGTCCAAGATCAAGGTGCCAGCAGGGTTGGTTTCTGGTGGAGCCTCGTCTTTAGGCTTGCAGAGGGTGACTTCTTGCTATGTTCTCACGTGGCATTTTCCTTGCATGTACAGGAGAAAGGGAGAGGGAGATTACCTCTAGTGTCTTATAGGGATACCCATCCTATGGGAACAGACACCTGCCCTTTATGACTTCCTTTACCCATAACCACCTGCTTCAATTCCCATCGCTAAATACAGTCACATTGGGGGAAGGGGCTTCTTCAGCAAATTAACTTAGAGGGGACATGGTTTAGTCTACACTGCTTCCTGGTTTTAGGAGCTTCTGACCTGCCAGGCTAACTCAAGGGCCATGGGCTTACGACAGACTACAAAAGAACTCAGGTGAGCTTGCTGATGGAGGGCACTCTAGGGTCCTCAGAAGCTAGGGTGTGGCTTATACGTGAGCGGCCACCATGGAGGCAACCTGGCTCTTTGCTCTTTGATATCCCCCAGAGCATGCAGCTTCTCTCCATCTCACTCCTAACTGGCATTTCCCTGATCTGCAGCTGCATCTTATTTTTTCCCTTTCTCAAGTCTTATCACCCATTACCTTCATTGCTTTTGTGACTCCAAGCTCCTGGGGTGGTGAGGGGAGTTGCACAGATTCTGTTGTGCTCTTTGCTGCAATTGCAGAGCCTTGAAGGTGTTCAGCAATGTCTGCTGGCTTTAAATGACTTCATGACCTAATGCCACAGTAGAGCTTGTGGGTTTGGAGAGTCCAGAGCTGAGTGCATCGCCTTGATTTCTTTCATTTGCAAAGGCAGCAAATATTCATGGAGTGTTTACTATGTGCCAGGTCCTGAGGACAAAGACAGAGGTGAAGTCCCTCCTTCATGAGGTCGCATTTGGTGGTGGTGGTGGTGGTGGAGCAGATGCAGCTCCAGTAAACAAAACAAATAACTTGTGATTTTAAAGAGTGACAAGTGCTCTGAAGAAAATAAAACAGCATGATATCAAATAAGCAAAGTAGGCATAAAGTTTGTTGAATGAATGAATGAGCGTATGCCTAAGTCTTCCTGGTTGGTGTTTTCTCTTTCAGGCAATCTGTTAAGTATGCTGCAGAAGCATCAAGCATACTCATGAGCTCCAACAGCCTTAAGCTGCTTTAGAAATGTCTAACTTTTTATTGACATATAGATATGAGAAGTGTGAAAAATCTTAGGTGTAAATCTTGATAAAATTTCACAAACTGAACACATCTGCATCAAGGAACTGAATATCATCAGTACCTGCAAAACCTCCTCCGTGTTCTCTTTTGATCATTATCAACACCATCTCGACGCCTGACTTTTGCTGGTTGCTAAACCATCAGTGCCAATAAGATAATAGAATGGGATGGTAAAGCATCAGCCTTCTGCTTAGTAGAACACAGCACGGACCCTTAGTCATGACATTGCACCAAAACCTGAGTTTACTCTGTCCCTGCAGACTTGTTAAATCTTGCTGTCCCCTCTCCTAACACCAGATTCCCAAGCTCTGCTCTCTCTCTCTTTTTTTTCTTTCTTTCTTTTTTTTATGTGGGTACCGGGAGTCGACCTCAGGACCTCGCACTTGCCAGCAAGCACTTGTGCTGCTGAGCGATATTGCTGGCCCTTTTTTTCCTTTATGTGGGTTCCGGGAGTCGAACTCAGGACCTCGCGCTTGCCAGGCAGGTGCTTATGCCACTGAGCCATCTCACTCGCCCCCTCTGCTCTCTTTTTAACAGGCAGCCTCTGACAAATAAGGAATTCAAAGGCACTCTCCCAAGTGTATCGGAGAGCCCATGGGGACAGTTTCCATTTCATTGATTTTGTTAAACACTCCCCCGCTTGCTTTTGTTTTAATTTTATTTTATAATCTTGACTCAATGATGGCCTGCAACCTTTTCATCATGATAGGTTTTTAAATGAAATTCTCTGTCCAGAATCTGGAAAAAATTCTACAGAACGTTACGTCCAAGACCACATAACCAGCTGTTTTCCAGGGAAGACAGGATTCTGGGAGAAATGTGCTTCCTAGAATCTACTTTCCTTCCCAAGCAGGGCTGGGGCCCTGCCTTCCAGTCCTGGCCAGAAGCCTTGGGGTTAATCTTCCTAAATGACAATTAACAGGTGGGACGTCTTGCAATCCCTATGGACGGGCCTCTGGGTCTGTAAATCTTCCGTGGGACCAATGCTCTAAATTCTTAATCAAACCTGTTTCCTTTATTAATCTCCAAGAGTGGCAGTGATTTATAAGCAAGGCTTCCATTTGGTCTAGAAAATGAAATTCATTTCACAAACCCGTAAGTGTGGTCCAAATCAATTGGCCATGATACTTTCCTATTTCATGCTCTGTGTCACACTGATCTTTTAACTTGATTGTTCTATTACCAAGTATTCACTTAAAAGCCTCGGCTGGGTTTCCATACATCACGAAAATAATATTATCCCCTGCACAACGATCATTACTGATCCTAGAACTGGGCTTTTAGATGACGGCAGTTGGAAGAGGACAGCGGCTGAGCCACTGGGGAAGGTAATAGGGCTTGGGTCATCAGGTGGCACGGTTCCTAAATGATGGGGAGACCAAGGGATCAGGGGAACCAGTTAATGCAGGCATCTGGATTCCACCCAAACCCTGCCAAGTCTCTACAGTATCTCTAAGAACAGGGAAATGATAGTTTGAGAGTTGTACAGCAGAAGCTAAACATCCTAGAGGTGCAAAGAGCTTCTCTGTTAGTCTAGCAAGATCGGGCCCCTTTGTTCCCTTAACAAATGTTCGCTGGGGACTGCTGTGTACCGGGCAAGACCCTTGGAATACAGCAGGGAAAAAACAATGAGAGCATCTAGGTAGTGTAATCGTGGAAATGTAATAGTGATGGTTATTAAAAATGACCCTTCCACCGGATATGCAATAGTGTGTTTTATTTCCTCTTCCCGTACTTATACGTGGTAGCTTGTGATCCCTTACTTTTGGAGATGGGAAAATTGGGACTAGGAAGGTTGAGTTGCCCGTGGTCACCTTTGATAAGAGGTAAGGCAGCGGTGAAAACCCAGGTCTGCTGAACTAGCCTGCTATGAACTGTATGTCTGTCTGCTGGATTCAGGGGTGCAAGTGACAGGTGACATATGGTGTGGTGTGAAGGTGTGCACGAATTTCATGTGCTGGAAACCTGGTTCCAGATGTAGCGGTGATAAGAGTTGGGGTCTTTGGAGTGGGTGGGGTCAGCCCTAACGATTGAATGAATTAATTCATTGTTGGATGAGTGGATGAATGGCTTACAGAGAGCGTGGCTTTGTGGGAGCAGCAGCTGTCTAGCACGATGGCTCTCTCTTGCCGTGGGACGCCCCCGCCACGTGATCATGCAGCAAAGAGGCCTTATCCAACCTGAGACTTCCTGGTCTCCAGCACCGTGAGCCCAATGAACTTCTATTCTTTATAAATTACCTGGGCTTGGGTATTTTGTTAGAGCAACAGAAAACAGACATAGACAGCACATAATCAAACAAGCAACTGGTGATTCTGTTGAAGCCACAGGTAATGACTGAGCATCTACTCCGGGCAGACCCTTCATCCGAGGTGGAGAGGAAAGGATGAGTGTACACCGTATTTGGCAGATGACAGGGCCGATTAAGACACAGCACAGGGCCACAGGTGGAGTGCTCTTGTGTGACCCTGGGTTCCATCCCCAGCACTGGGGAAAAAAAAGACACAACCCAGAGCAAGGCACAGGGTAAGAGAGGCAATGGTCACAGACAGGCTGCCCACAGTGCCCCCGGCTGGGGCTCCCAGCCACACAGAACACGTGGGAGGTGCCAGGCTGAGGGAGCTGCATGCCATGAGAACTTGCAGGTGTGGTGGCTTCCTGGTTCTCCACCTGGTGGACTGCAGCAAAGCAGATGGGAGAGAAAGCAGGGAGGCAGGCTGAAGCCGAGCCCTGGGGACCCCTGGGGTGCTCTGAGGAGTGTGGGGCCTTCCGAAGGCTTTAGGACAGCATTCTAAGCTGTCAGAGTCCCTTGCTGAAGGGGACTGCAGCATTGGTTTAGGCGCAGTGGGGAGCTCATTTCGTGAGTCAGAGGGGTAGGAGAAGCAGGGATATCTCCACCACCTCTCCAGGGATATCATACCTCACACGGGTGTCTGTCCACGGGCTGAAAAGTCCTCTTTGGCGACACGGTGCTAGGGAACCCCTCGAGGAGCAATGCCATCTGAGAAGTATTAGTTACATGTTGGGAAGCCCCCAGCAGTGAAGACAAGGACAAGGGAGACAGCTGGTTTGGCGATGCCCATTCTGAAAGCCTTGTCAGTTGGTGTTAATCATATCCAGAGAATTCGGGCCTGTACACCACACTGCTGTGGGGACTTGGAACAGAGTTCAGGTGCAGTGGGATCCCGTTTTGCAGGGCCAGAGGGGTGGGAGGAGCTGTCTTCAAGCGACATCTCAACCACCTTGCAAGGGACCACACAGGACCCAGGAAATGGGGGGCTGGTTTGGGCTAAAGGCCCGGCGTGAGCACCACGCCATCCCCACGGGGCAGATATGTGGGCTTCAGGGTATTTCTGCTATCATGGAGAAGTGAGAAGTGGGGACAAGTGTCAGGCCTGCTAATGGGGGCACCTGGTGACCTCCTGGTGATAATGGTGTCAGACACACGATAAAGACTCACCATGGCAGGAAACACCCTGTGTTTATTGAGCAATTTTCTCAGCCTGGGTTCAAAGTGCAGATTGCTTGTGTTAAGTGGAAATGCCTGGGAGGGTGGAGGAAGGGGGCAGGCCCGGGTCAGCCTGGACACCACCGCTGGGAGGCCGACGCACGTCCTGTCTTCTACATCATCTCCATCGGCATCTTCCCCAGCTTCTTGGAGTCTTCTAGGTGACACATCAGTGCCCTTACAGTGGCCGCAGGACTTTAGTCCCCCTCTCACCCCCTCCGCCTTCACTCTTCTGCAGGCACAGTGGCTTCTTTGCTGCACTTGGCTGTACCAGACACCTTGCTGCCTCAGTGCCTTTGCACGGCCACACTCTCTGCCTGGAACACTTCCCCACCCCTTAGCTCCCCACTCACTGCCTTCCGGCTCTGCTCAGTTCTCACCAGGCCTTGAAACTCACCCTGACATTGTATTTAACTCACTTCTACTACTTCACTCTACCCCTTCACCACAAACAGCACTTGGTTTCAGACACTCGAAACCCTTTACTTATTTCTCTTTCTGTTTTTAGGGTCTCGCTAAGTCACTAAGGTGCCTGGGCTGGGCTTGAACTTACAATCCTCCTGCTTCAGCCTCCCAGAGCAGTGGGATGACAGGTGTGCACCACCAAGCCTGGCTTCATTTCCTTACTTCTTAACGTCTATAGTCATTTTTCCCTGCTAGAATATAAGCTCCACAATGGTGGAAACTTTTATTGATTTTGTTTCCTCTTATATTCCTCAGTACGTAGCCCTGGGCTGGGCAGGATGTAGATGCTTGATTAAATTTACATATATGATTCATCTAATTCTAGAACTCTGTACTATAGAGATGGCTTGACTTCATTTTATGAATGAGGAAACTGAGGTTCGGAGAGGTTAAGGCATAAGCTCTAGGTCACACAGCTGTAGTCTCCTCACTACTCTTTGGTGCTCTGTAAATGTGGGGTGAATTCAGTGAAGGACGGAGAGGGGCCACTCGGCTTCCGTAGAGTTTACTCCTTGAGATGAAGAAAGGGGAATCTGTTCTCCTGGTGCCCGGCTGCTCATGTCTCTGTGAGGCTAAGTCCCTTCTCCGGGAGGGACTGTGAGGCGAAGGCAGCTCCTCCCTTGTCCACCGTTTAAGCCACGGTTCAGCCAGCTGAGTCGGAACTCAAAAGCACTAGCAGGTTTAGGCATTGGGAAAATGGGCTAAAACGCCAGAGGAGTCAAACCTGTCTTGAGTCTGCAGGGATCTCTGAGATGAGTCTGCCCGTATCTTCTCTGTGACTGGACTCCAGAACTCTCCATGTGGGACCCAGAACCCTCTCTGTCCTCCACTCTATGAAATCACTGCCCTCTTCATCCGAAGTCCTCTGATTTTCTTAGGGACACCACCTCTGTCCATGGGTCACGCAGCTTGGGTGGGGTGGAGAGAGCGGGCGGCTTGGTGCAGCTCACTGTGGCCTCGTCGTGGCCTCGAGGGTTTCCAGGGCGGGCGTGGGATGCATGTGGGCTTGATGGAAACCAGTCAGGGACTTTGGTAGGAGCTGCGGGGAAGGTCATATTCTCTTTCTACTGAGCTTGCAAAATTGGGGCTTGAGGGTCTTGGTGGCTTCTTAGGAGCCACAGATGGACAGACAGCCTGGGAATGAAGGCAGCCAAGAGGGAGGAGAGGAGGTGGAGTTGGAAAGAGACCCATCCTTGGCAACGAGACACAGCCATGCCTGAAACTGAGCCTCAGGGCTCGGAAGCTACGTGAGCTGATCAGCCTCACTTCTTCTCAGTCAGTTTCAGCTTGATTTCTGTCACCCAAAAGCCTTCTCAATACCGATGGGCTTGGGTGTTAAATTGGAGAAATGGGTATGCCCCAACAGTCATCAGAGGAAGAGCCACTAGAAGTGTGTGTGGGGGGGAGTTTCAGCCCTACTGAATAGAAATGATTGACAACTGATGTCACTTTCCAGCCACCTAAAGAGCATTTTCTTTTGTTTCTTTTTTTTTTTTTTTTTTTTTTTTTTTTTGGTGGGTACCGGGGGGTCGACCTCAGGACCTCGCGCGCCAACAGGCACCCGTGCCGCTGAGCGATATCACCGGCCCCTTTTTCGTATGTGGGATCCGGGAGTCGAACTCGGGCCCTCGCGCTTGCAAGGCAGGCGCTTATGCCTCTGAGCCATCTCACCGGCCCTCTTTTGTTTCTTTAAAGGAGGAATTGAGCTAGAAGATGCATGTTTTCTGCGTTTGGGAGCCCTGTGCAAAAGTGCAAGAAGTCTGTCACTTCGGTCCTCTTTCCATGCCTTTTTTGAAAGTTGCCGCCCTATATGTACAGAGAATTGAGTGGCTTTATGCCTTCCACTGTAGCCCTTTTCAGCCCTTCTTTCCTCTGGATCAACTTCTGCCTTCTGAACTTATCCTTCTATGTCCTATTCCCAGAGTCTTAGGTCGGACAGATTGATTCATGCTAAAGTGTAAATGGCTAACACCACAATGGTTACAGTTGAATACCTTTAGTATATGTCTAGTGGGAAAGTACTTTAATCCAAAAGATGGCAGTAGTGGGAGCCGTTCGAGGATATTTGGGAGACTTTGAAGGAACTCTCTTTTAGGATAGCAGAGAGATTCCCAGGATCTTGTTCCTCTGTTCCAACTACATGTGAATTTGCCCTCTCGTATCAGAGAAAGGTGGGCATTTCCCAAGCCTTGTGTGCTGTGAAGTCAGGGAGGAAAGGAGCTATGAGATTAAGCTGAGGCCTCTTTGTCTCTTCCCGCACTCCCATCTTATAGGGCCCGGGTGTGCTGGGAGCCGAGAATAGCCCGGCGCTGTCCCCAGGGTCAGCCTCCCTGGCCAAGGACTCAGAGGACAAAACAGCCCAAACCCTGCGGCTGAGGGTTTCCACCTAGCACCTGATAAGCTGGAGCTGAGTCTAACAGCAGCCCATCTGATGGGACACAGTTGCAGGAATAAGATGCTCCTATCGGTCCCCAGCGAAGGGTGATGGAGCCACGGGTGGAGTTAATGCACTGCTGGCCCAGGCCCAGGGCCTGGCGGCCCATTCCTCTCAAATTCCTCTGTAATCAGCTAAATTAGCCCCACGGTGGAATAGCTCATCAAGAAGCAGCTCGCAGGATGGATTGATGGACGGTCACCTTTTCAAGGAGCTCCGCACTGGGGATAAATGGCCGACTGGCTCATGAGGTTGCAACTGAGTGTTTTCCCCAAGTCAATAATCTTTCGTTTCCTACCCTCACTCTTCTTGGTCCTGGACAGAAGGTGACCCATGGCACAGCAGGGCCGACTCTGTCCCCAGCTTGAAGGCGAAACTTGTGCTTGCCTGAGGCTTGCTGGCCAGGTAGAATATTGTGGGGAAGAGAGGTCTGTCCTTTGTGAATACTGCAAGGACCATGGGACAGACCCCTTTCTGGGATTACCCCACAGGGGGCAAGGAACAGCAAGTACTTGGTCCTTGCAAGGTCTCTCTGGTCACAGGCCATCCTGCATCATTTTATGCAGAATGGAAAGGCCTAGTTGGGAGGAAGTGATGTCAATATCTCTCTGGAGGCGCCTAGCGTTCACCTGTCAGACTCAGAGGCTGAACTAAGGGGTTATCCCCAGGCCCGGGACTCATGTTCGAGGTCAGGCAGACAAACCTACAGCTCGCTGCTCGAGCAACTCTGTAAGTACTTAGGTTGTGGAGATTAGGAGTCCACACCTGGCAGATGAAGGGGGGAAAATGACTGTCCCAAGAGTACCTGTGTTATGAGTGTTGGTGCCTGCAGCCTGGGAGAGCATTTCCAATGATAGCACCTGGGTTAAAAGTGGCTGTGTCTCCAAGCAAATCCACAGAGGTGACTGTGATACATGCTGGAACGTGGCGTAAGGTGGTGGCTGGGTGTGGTGGTGCACATCTGTAACAATAGCACTTGGGAGGCTGAGGCAGGGGTAGGCCAGCCCGGGTAAATTTGTGACTCAGTAAGATCTTGTCTCAAAGTAAAAATCTAAAAAACCTGGAGATTTCAGCTCAGTGCAAAGACCCTGGGTTCAATGCCCAGTACCACACACACACCCACAGCCACAGCCACAAAGCCACAAAAACAGAGCAAACAACACAAAGTAGCTTCCTGAAGAGGCAAGCAAAGGGTCTGAATCCTAGTTTCATGATATTTGAGCATGGGAGAAAGCAGATCTGCTACACTGACATTATCGTATGTGACATGTGATTTAAAGACATCCGTCGAACTAGAGGGACAAAGGACACATGAAAAGTAAACACTGGGCTCCTTCATCTGTCCCCAAACTCTGGTGGGTTGCAAATTATTTCTGGATCTTCCCGCTGAGGGGAGGGAGGGGAGTGTGGACTCATCTTCAAGGTAAGGTCTTCTTAATGGGACCTTGGGGATGGCTGAAGGTGTAGCAATGATTTTAGGAGAGACTCGGAATTTTTTTTCCTGTGTTCTTAAGTTTAGATGTGTTTAGGTTTTTCTACTATTTTGAATGTGCCCAGAAAGCCAAAAGGAAAATGAAACCAAAGAACTGCAAACAAATGAAGTCATGTTTGTTGTAGGTTATCGTTTATGAAGTGAACCCTGTCCTGGGGTGTGTCTCATCAGAAAAGGGTCCCATGACCAAGTAAGTGTGGGGAAGGCTGTGCCCAAAGAGATCCTTGTGGTTTGAACATACAAAAGGCTCTGACAAGTCCTGCACTAAGGGGACCTACTAAGCAAAATGAATTAAATCTAAAACTCAGTAAAATTAGAAAACTAGAACCTTAGAACCCTTTTCTTACACAATACTTACTTCTATCACACAAAACAAAACAGTATTCCAGAAATAATTTGGGAAACATTAAACAGGGCACAATCCTTTGATATTATTTAGACAGCGGTGATAAATCCTTCAGTATTTATTTCATCACCTGGGATAAGAATTCATCCCCTTCCCCTATGACAGGTACACAGGTTCTTACCGTGTGACCCTTAGAAGGCTTAGATTTTGTGGCCCGGTAGATTTGGAATCAATTTCTAGCTTTGCTGGGAGCTGTGTACCCTGAGCAAATTTCTTAAACTTGTTGAGCTTCCATTGCTTCCTCTATTAAAAGACACAAAAAACTGAGAACCTCCCCAAATAAAAGACCCAATCAAAACATGGGCAACTGAAATGAATAGACATTTCTCAAAAGAAGTACCAATAGCCAATAAATACGTGAGAAAAGGTTCAGCATCTTTAGCTAGTAGAGAAATGCAAATCAAACCAACACCGAGATTCTATCTTACTCTAGAAAGAATGGCTATCATCAAGAAATTAAAAAAATAATTGCTGGCGAGACTGTGGGGAAAAGGCACACTTCTGCACTGTTGGTGAGAACATAAACTAATACAACCACCTGGAAATCAATATAGAGTATGGTGGATTAACTAATGGTTAACTTGTAACACCCAGCTGGACTGAGTCAGCGTGGTGCTGGGTGTGGAAGGCCCATGTGAGGACTGTTGCCAACAGCATAAAAGGAGAACTGGTGGGGAAGATGGCACGCTGTTGATTCTCCTGGAGAAGCTTGTCACGCTGGTTTTTCTGATATGAACTCAGCTGTTCTCATTGTTGGAGAAGCCTGGGTCCTCACTATTGCTGACGATGGCTGCGGTTCTCTTCGGGGGAGCTCTGGTCTCTACCTTGAGCATTGCTTTCTGGCTCCAGTGCAGACCCCTCAGCCTGCTGGCACAGATCCTTCATCTCGCTGGTGCAGACTTTCTAGCTTCCACCACTGACCTTTGGGCCTTCCCAGAGCAGATCCTTGATACGGACTTGCATGAGACATTGTCGTGGGCTCTGGGCCTCCAGCTGGACTCGTGGAGGACATTGCTGTGGGATCCAGGCCCTCAGCTGGATTCTTTGGGTTTCTAGTACACTCTTCTGCATTTGACTCTTTGGGTGAATATTATAAAATAATCCTATAAATTATGTGTCCTGCATGAAATCTATTCCCTTGTAAACCCTGACTATAACATCAAGGTTCCTCATAAAACTAAAACTAGAAATTCCATGTGACTCAGTGGTACCTCTCCCAAGTATCCTATAAGAGTTAAAGACATCATATTACAGTGGTACATGCCTACCCACAACTTATAATAGCTAACTCTTGGAAGTGGCCTATGTGTTCATCAACAGATAAATGGATAAAGAAAATGTATTTATTCACAATGGAGCACTATTCAGCCATAAAGAAGGGTGATTGTAAGTCATTTGTAGGAAAATGGATACATCTCGAATCCATAATGCTAAGTGAAATAACTCAGACACAGAGGTTAAATATTGCGTGGTTTCTCTTATGTGAGAAACCAAAAAGTTTAGATAGTTTAAAGGGAAAAATAAAAGATGGATGATGGGAAACAGGGAGACAGACTTTGTGGAGATGGGAAGGGGAACTAGGGACAGGAGACTGGAGGGAGGAGTGGTGAGGAGGTAAAGCAGATGCAACATGAGTATCGTACGATGAATGCATGCAAGATGCACCACAAACATATACTAATAAAAATATTTATGAAGGTCATTGCTCACGGTTGAACTTAAAGAAGTCCTATGAAAGATGCATCCAGCCGAGGCAGCTGTATCTGGCACAGCGCCGACGGGCGAAAGTGCGCAGGAAGCGACCCCTGTGGTTGAGCTCTAGACTTCACTGATTCCCACCTACGGGGCTTGGGACCCACACCCGCTCTCCTCCGCAGGCCGGGAGGGTGGCAGCTGCCTCCGGCTTGCAGCAAGCAAGGCAGTTGGAAACCTTGGGATTCGCTTCAGCTTCGTGGATGAAAAAAATCCCACCTTGTTGTATTTTAATAAGAGTCAGTGTGCGCACTGTAGAAACACCCCATCCCTCATGTCCACCTCGTGGCCACCATGGAAAGGTTGGCAAGCGTTCCCAGGGAACTTTTCCATGTAACGTCAAGAACAAGGTACATTTTAGAAAAGGGAACAGGGAATTGAACCCAGGGCCCCACACTGAGCTACCTCCCCAGCCTATTTTTTTTTTCTTTTATTTTGAAACAGGGTCTCACTAAGTCACTAAGTTGGCCAGGCTGGGCTTACACTTGTGATCCTCCTGCCTCAGCCCCCTAGACTGCTGGGGTTATAAGCGGGCACCACACCCAGCTGGCAAGATGCGCTTTTTTTGAGAGCTTAATAGATGCCCATGAAATGAAATCAGATTCCATGCATCACCTCCTTTCACCCTCACACCATGTTACGGACAGAGTGATTTTTAGGGTTTTCTTCTTGCCCTTTATTGTATAGGTGAAGCAACTGGGACTAACAGGGGCTATGAAAACCTGAGGTCACTCCCTCAGTTACTAATGGAGCTGGAATGTGAATTCTAGTTTGTGCCACCGGTATCATATGCTTAGTTAATACCACACACACCTATCACTAATAGGGTCATACTGTCCCTGCTACTCTGCCACTTGCCTTCCTCAACGACTCATCTTGAACATTCTCCCTAACCGAACCTATACTCTGGTTCATTCTTTCAACAGCTGTGTGGATTCCATGACAGGGTTGAAGCTAATTTACTTTACCAGTTCCACACCGATAGGTATTCAGGTAGCTTTGTCCATTCGAGACGCTTCCCTGTCCCCCCTGGCCCCGGAAGGGCTGGGCTTCCTCCAGCTCTCTGCCTTGTAAGAGGAGAATCAGAGTAACATCTCCATCAATCTAAGCTATGTGGTCTTTAAAAATACATAACCCAAAAGATAAGGCTCCATTAAACAAACTTATAAAATATGAATGGTTTGTTTCCCCGCCCCTGCCCAAGAGCACCCCAGGGTCAGGCCCCTGGAACTCAGGATCGCGGCACATCTGAGATCTTCCTCCATCTGTTTACCAGAGGGGTGTCACCCTGTTAAGTATGGGGTCTTGAATCCAATTAAATTGTGAACCTCTAATGGAAAGGACTCAAGTAATTGCTGAATCATGAAGATCAACCAAATGTGCCCGTGTGTGTGTGTGTGTGCACATGCGCATGCTCACACATGCTTGCAAAATCTCACACAAAACCAAATGTGTTCAAATAAATGCACTGTAAACTAGGGAACTAAACAGGCACATGTAGAGGGGCAGGGTAGCCTTGTGGTTACAGACACGGATATGAAGCCGGAGTGGTCTGGCATCTGACTCTGCCATATGTCTGCTTCATGAATCTTGGGCAAGTTACTTAACCTCTTTCTGCCTCAGTTTCTCTGTTTTCATATGGAGGTACAGTCCCTCCTAGTGGGGTGATTGTGAGGATTGAATGAGTGCAAACAGCTAAGACAGGGAGTGGCTGGCAGAGGGTATCATAGACGGGTGGTGGTTATTATTATTAGACATGCACACACTATTTCAAGTCTTTTAGAGTGATATAATTAACGTGGCAGCACTGGAGAAGCAGAGCTGATTGGAAAGAATGAGCCACACCCTCATTCCTCCAGTCACCTGCGCTCTGCCGTCCAGAGGCAGCTGCAGGGGGCAGCTTGGGCCGTGGCGTCCCAGACATTTTTCATTATGAGCATGAGCTCTCCTTACCGCACACCCCCGCCTGCACACACCCTCCACTATTTCACACTGGACATATGATTGGATGACGTGAACCTTATCGCTTAGGTATTTTCTTATAACTTAATTGCTGTCATCCAACAAATCAACACACCTGCCGTGTTCCTTTGCTAGGGCTTTGGCAAGGTACCATGGGCTGGATGGTTACACAACAGGAACTATTTTTCTCACAGTTCTGGAGGTTCAAGGTCAAGGTGTCGGCAGGGTGGGTTTCCTCAGAGGCATCTCTCGTCCCCCTTTACCTGTTTATGTCCAAACCTCTTCTCAGGAATACCCCGGTCATACTGGGTTAGGACCCACCCATTCTAACTTCATGACTTCTTCACATACCCTGTGTCCCAAAGTTACATCTGATGTGCCAGGGGTTAGGACTTCAACATGCAAGTTTCTGGAAGGGGGACACAACTCAGTCCCTAACATCCACCATTGAGCTGGGACAACGCTGGGACACCAGGTCCTTTTTGAGGCTGCAGGTCCATTTGGGTGTGGGATGATTCTTGTGTTGTGTGGCGTTGGTGGTCTGGGAGTTCGGTGTTGAGAAGGCTTCTGAGGCCCGTTTGAGCACAGTGAGAAAGGCTGAGATGCTGGCTGCTGTGGGAAGGGCCTGGAAGCTGTGATGTCCACAATGGGGTGTCCCTGCGGCCAAAGCCACCTCAAGCCACCATGCTCTGAGATTTGGTTTTAGCCCATTGTGTCACAGACAGCATGTGTCATGTGGTGGCCACCTTTGGAATGTGGCTTTGCTCCCATTCTGCCCCTCCCATTCTGACCACCAAAGTCTGATCAAGCAAAGACGGGCAGCCACTTTCTGGGGACAGGTGAGGATTGATGTACCTGGTTCAGTCCATGTACACCACATGCTGCTGGCCACAGAACTCAGCTCTGAAGCATCCTCTTCCACTGGCCTGACTGGGTTTTCTCCCCTCTGAAATGACCAGCTGCTTGGGGGTCGTTTGGCCACAGTTGTGGGACTTTATTTTCAAGTGGTAAGTGGGGCCCAATTTGGGGTAAGGGTATGGAGTTCTACAATATCCTTCTTTGGCTTACAATTTATTTATTTTTATTTTTATTTTTTGTCCTTTTTTGGATCCCACTATGCAGTTCAGGCTGGCCTTGAACTCACTTTGTAGCTCAGGCTGGCCTTGAACTCACAGCGATCCTCCTGCCTCAGCCTCCCGAGCGCTGGGATTACAGGCGTGTGCCACCATGCCTGGCTTACAATTTATTTATTTATTTATTTTTATTTATTTATTTTTATTTATTTTTTTATTTTTTAAAGAGAAGAAAAAAAAAACAAAACATATCAAAAGAAGAACAAATTTTCAAACCAACATAATAGGAGGGTAACAATGGTTAATACATTACGTATTACTATCTTTAAGTTAGTTATTCAGGACACCAGACATTAGCATTCAATTGTCCAAACATTATTGGCACAAACCTTACTCTTCAATGAACTAAGTAAAAATGGTAGTGTATCTATCTTAACCATCTTATATATATATATACAATTGTTTTTTTCCCTTTCCCTTCTTTCTTACAATTTATTTTTAAAAGATCTTAACTAATCTATCAATATTTTTATTGTATGGAGGATCAAGAAAAGACCTATGGAAATAGACTTTCTGTATCATTCATTCCATTCCTTAACTAGTTCAACAAATATTAACGAGCACTTACATGTACACAACAACATAGCTCATGTAAGAACTATGAAAAGTGAAGCGGGGAACAGGTTAGCAACTTTCTTTTGTATTTGACAGCCTGTCTTTCTTGACTCCCATTCCTATTGATCTTCCTCCTTTTATGTAGAAATGTTGCCATCCCAAAGGTGCCTGAAGGCCCTGGCATCATGAGGAGAATGAAACAGAATGCCAGAGTTGGGGGGAAGATCTTAGGTCAAAGTCAACTCCCTCTTTGCCCAGTGGGTGAAAGGTTAAATAATTTGTCGAGGTCATGCATATTGTTGGAGGCAGGCAGTGAGCCTGGAACCAGGTGTCCTGATTCTTGAGTTGACCTTATTTTTGCGCAGCCCCCAAACTGACTCTCTTGTTACCTTGAAACTCCAAATACATAGATCTTCCCAAATAATTTTTTTTTTTTAGAAAAGATAAACTAATTCGCTAATGTACCTCCCTCTGACCTGTCTGTAAACAAGAACAAGTGTTGTCCCATATCCATTCTTATTGGTTGCAGCCATTCATGGAAAGAACAACTGCATAAACAAAACTTCATTAACTTGGTAGTAGAGAAAAAAGCATCATAATTGTTTCAATTTTTATTTCTCTTACTTACTGTGTATTTGAGCATTTTCTAATCTATCAATTGCCTATGTATATTTATTCTGTCCTGAGTTGCCTGTTCATGTTCTTTGATCATTTTTCTATCTTAAAAAAAAATCCATTAGCAAGGATGCTTCAGAGAGAAATAGGAAGAATAGGGCTGGGGTTGTAGCTCAGTGGTACATCACCTGCCTGGCAAGTGTGAGGCCCTGGGTTTAATTCCTGGTACTAAAAAAAAAAAAAAAAAAAGAAGAAATAGGAAGAATATTTTTTATAACTGATTAAAATGTTAACCTTCTTGCTGCTGTAACTATTTTACCATAGACATTTTTGCACATGATTAAGGGGCTTTGCTATTTTTAATCTCTTTTGTCCTGATGCTTATCCCACCAACTTGCTTTCTCGTAATTATGTGTATCTTGCTTTTTGTGTGTGTGATTAAACCCTTTGGAGCTTTGTCTGTCTCTTTGTTTTAAAATTTTATAATCCAAATTCATGATTTCTCCTTTTCCCTTTGTTAATAGCTTTTTGTACTTTGTTTTGTTCTTTTCCAACTTCCTGAGTTGATGCACTGCATATTTATTTGTATCCTTTCAAGTATAATAATAGCAGCATTTAAGACTATGACTTTTGCTTCTGATTACAGCTTTGGGCACTTCCTGTGCGATTTTTAAAATATGCCGTATTCCCATTATTGTTATTTTCTTTGTCATAATTATAGGTTTTGGTTTCCCCTTTGTCACGGGTTATTTGGGAGGGTACCTTTATGTTTCTAACTGGTCACAGATTTAAAACTAGGTTTTTTTTTTTTTTTTAAATGTAACTTCAAGTTTTATTATTTTGTAGCCAGAGAATAAAATTTTTAGCAAACTGTTCATTGATGTCTTGAGTTCAGATGCTTCTGTACCTGAGACAGGCTTGGGAAAGTCCCTGCTCTTAAGAGACCTAAAGTCAAGGGGCCAGTGAGATGGCTCAGTGGCATAAGCGCCTGCCTGGCAAGCGCGAGGTCCTGAGTTCGACTTTCAGTACCCGCATATATAAAAAAAAAAAAAAAAAAAAAAAAAGAAAGAGACTTAAAGTCAGAAGAGCCCTTGACCCTGAGTGGATTAAAACTCTGTCCAGTATTGAAGGCTCTTCCTTGCAGCTGTGATAGAGATCAAAATGATGTCTGTAGAGAAGCACGGGTTAGAGGGACAGCTTTGGCATCTGCCTTTTCCCCTTACACTTTGGAAGTGGAAGATACCAGGTGTTATCAGAACCTAGGATCTTCTCCTCGTGGTAGATGAAGGTCTGAATGATACGGCATGGGAGGTACGTGCTCTAAGGAGACCTAGGGCTCAAGGCCGCTTGTGTTTCTTCATCCAGCGAGAGTCCCAGAATTGAGTGTGTTGTTTGGGGACTTCATCTTGGCTGGTGCTGAGTTCCCACTCTGCCTAGATGCACTGTGGGTCCAGTCAATGACTTGCTGCCCTGGCGCTTGAGTTTTAAGAGGAAGCCCAGCCAGCGGGCTACAGCCACCTCCTAGATTCACTGGAAGTGCCGATCAGTGAACCATGGATTTTCATTTGAAGTAAAAAAAAAAAGTGTTGCCCCTAGAGTTTGCTTTAAAAAATAGAGCTGGGAGAGCTTTAATTTCCATATGGATTATGTTAAGGAGTGTGTGTTTGTGTGTGTGCCTGTGTGCAGGAGTGTGTACACATACGCAGACAGAAATGGCCATTATAGGAAGCCTCATTAGAGAGGCCTGGAGAAAGTTAGTAGATTGGCAGACTATACATCTTAATCTTCCTGCGCAGCACAGTAACCCAGGGAGGGAGTGTAGGGCCAGAGAGACTCTGGCTTCCTTCCAAGCTTGGATCAAGCAGACCCTGCCTTTCCCGCTGGCTACCCCTCATTAGCACCACATATTAACCCAGGGAAGCCCTGCTCCCCGGGTGCTCAGGACACAGGGGAACATGGCAGCCAGGGCCAAGTGGCAGAGACCCACGTCTCCCGCCTGGATGCCATTCGTTGGCGGCAGGTGCACCTGCGGCCTGGGCCCCTTGCGAGGGAGACCAGGAAGCCAGGAGCAGATTACAGCTCCCAGCCGTGCTGATAGGTCGAGCGCCATTCACCTGTTCCTGGCTGGTTCCCATCTGGGTTAACAGCTTCCAACTGGCCTCATTATTGGAGCGCTTGGAAGGTTTTGGATGAAGGCCTTTTTCTGGTTCTGCACACACCATTAGATCATTTTTAGGGTTGAGGTTACAACACAGAGAAGTCAAAGTCGGTAGGAACAAGCTGACTTCTGCCATCCTGGGCTTGACTCTTTACCCACAGTGGAAAGAAAGAAAGAAGAAAGAAAGAAAGAAGGAAAGAAAGAAAGAGGAAAAAAAAGAAAGAAAAAATACAGGGAAAAGAACAGAAAGCGTGATAATATTACTTAACCTACCGAGACTCAGTTTCCCCACGTGAAGGTGGTGGTGGAGGTGGGGAATGCAAACAGCAATTCCACCTATTTCTTAGCACCATGAGGATTAAGGAGGAAAGAGGAAAGAACTTTTTATTTTACTCCTTTATTTTAATGGCGGGTGTCAAGCTTTAGGCTGCCACCTTCAAACAGATGCTCTGAAAGTTACTCATTTTCCTTCTTTCTGCTCCCATGTCCTGGGCACTGCTTCTCTCTTCTTAGTCCCCTTCTGTCTTTCCACAGCATCATTCGCCCTGGTCTTGATTACCAAGCCCTTGATGCCCAAAATGTGGCCCACCGACCAATGTCCTGGCACTGGCTGGAGCGTGTTAGAAACGCAGGGTAACAGACCCAGCTTTGATTTGCTGCTTGTGTGAGGCTCTGCCTGTTAGCAAGATCCTGAGGAGCCAGGTGTGGTGGCACATGCCTATAATCTCAGCACTTGGGAGGCTGAGGCAGGAGGATCACTGTGAGTGTGAGGCAAGCCTGGACTACATAATGAGACCCTGTCTCAAAAAACAAAACAAAAGAAAACAGAAAAATAGAGAGAGAGAGAGAGAGAGAGAGAGAGAGAGAGAGAGAGAGAGAGAAAGATCTTGAGGGATTTGCATGCATAGTAAGGGCATGCATGTGGCTCTTCCAGGGTCTTCTCCACTCTATGCCTTCTCCACTCTACCTACCCATGGTTTGTGTTCTGAAGATTTCCATGGACAGAAAAAAGCAAGGAATGTGCCATCCTAAAACTGTGGACACAAAATGGAACCATGTCCTGGACAAACGGTTTTTCTTTGTCTGTATTATTTCAGTTTTCTGATTATATCAAGAAGAGAGACTCTATTTGGGGCTCATCTGATCTTAATGATTGATAAAATCTGCCTGAATCTACAGCTAAGTGCAGAGATTGCTGCCTGAGGCAGGGCTGAAGGTGTCCCTGTGAACTGAAGAGAGTTAAACCCGGGAGAAGCGTGCAGGAGTCTATGGGCAAGGTTGAAATTCCTACATCCAGATGCTTTCTGTAATGTCTGGTCTTCCAGTTAGAATAAGTTCCCTTATAGAACAAAGCTCAGACTCTACTTCATTTCATACCATCCCCTCAGTGCCTGTCCCCCAGGGAGTCACAATATATGTTCAAATATTTATTGCCACCACCCAGATTTTAGTATGTTACAGCAGGAAGATGCCATTGAAATAACCATTGGAAACATGACCCTCCTCCCCATGCCCATGCCCAGACTAGATATTACTAATCAATTTTGGCACTCTTCCACATGGCTCAGATCAGGATACAGCCTTGTGGACCATCACCAAGTGATCAGAATAATTAGGTCAGCATTGGCACAGTTGGCCTTAGTTCCGATCTCTTGGATGCCAAGGATGCTGTCTGGCAGGTCTGTTCTAAATAAACTAGGTGAATGCCACCACAGGCTGATCACTGGCAATGGTGATGGACTTAATGATGTTGATAAAATTGCTTTGTGTCTTTTGAGAAAGCAAATACTGCTAAAGTGTAGAACTGGAAACAAGTTGCTTGCAAATAATTGGTTTTCTTAGTAGGGATGGAAAATTAGAATCTGTTTGTTTTTCATCTCAACATCCATCATGCTAATTTCTTTGAGAAAACCCCACTGTTAGGTCTGATGGCTCCATTAGGATAATCAGCACTTCCCTACTCCAGGGCCTAGTGCTTGCCCAATCAACTTTCTCCACCTTTCTGGCCTTAGTGATTGGTTCAATAAAAGCCCATAACCAATCAAAGCACTTCATCACTCTGACCTTGTGATTGGTGCAGCAGCAAGGCAATGACCAATCAAAGCATTCCATTTCTCCACCCTGGTTCAAGCTGGCATGTGACACAAGCCAGGTATGTTAAACGTGGGTTCAGTTCAGATTTGAAGATGGATGGGGGAAGGCCTTTGGCTAAGATGGTTTTGCCTTAAAAAAAAAAAAAGAAAAAGAAAGAAAGAAAACTACTAAAGCAGCTAACGTGCAAATACGGGATAATAAAGAGATAAGCCTGTGAGTGGAGAAGGTAGGTCCCCACTTTTCCTCATTCTCTCATAAAGGTACATATGACTGTCGCTTGGTGGACTCAGTAGGGTCCATGTCAAAAGAGGGCAGAACAGTGGACTCCTTGCCTTCTATATTCTACCACGCTGGCATGTCCAGAGCAATACTGATTACACATAAGGCAATAATTCCGTGACTCACGAACCGTATGACTGAGCTCTGAGGTCCTAGGCCTTGAACTCAGTGACAGGGCAATGTCCTGTTGTCTGCATCCTTGGTATAGCATCTAGGAATTTTCCACCTGGGGCTCTTCGGCAGGTGGAACTGGTCATAGCTTATCATCCCAGGCTGCTGAGATTTTGTTTAAGGACTCGTTGGACTGCTGGCAAAGCTTCATTCTCTGTCTCCTGGAGTAGATTTGAGAGGATGCTAAGACCAGAGCTTAGTAAGAGTTATAGAGAGAATCTTCCTAAGGGTGAATAAAAGGAGAGCTGTAAGATAAGGGCAGGGATGGGAGAGACAGATAAGTACAAGCCCTAATGATTTCATTTAAGCCCCTGGATCCCTGAAGTTTGTTGAAACATACTTTTTTCCAGTCAATTGAGCCAATAAGTTCTCTTATTTTTCTCAAGTTAGTTTGAGTCAGGCTTCCGTCTCTTCCACAAAAACAGTCTAAGTAAGACAGGTAGAGGGCGAGGTCTGTGAGATACAGTGGTATCTCAGTTCACAAACTTAATTCATTCCACAATTCTGGAAAAGACGACCACGTTCATGCTCGTGTGGGAAAGATAGCTGCGCTCGTGTTGGTCACTGGATGAGAGTTCACAAACTGAAACATGATTTTGCCACATGCATCTGTTTACAAAACAAAAAATTTTTGTGAACCGAGGTACCATGGTATCCTGTTTGAAGCATGTTGATATTCAGAACTTACTGGTGGAAAAGATGAATGGTGAGGGAACTAGGAGACCTTCTGCCATTTCCCTATAATTACTCACCTTCTGGGCACCTCAGTTTCCTCTTGTGTAACCTGGGAGTTCTGCTGGGGGTCTCTAATGGGACCTCTGAGGAAGACACTCTGTGAGCAGAGGAAGGATTGCTTCAGAGCAGAAGCACAGTGGATAAACTTGGGCTGTAATAATGACTCCTTGTGTGCGCTGAGCACCTATAATGTGCCAGGAGGCCTGGCCTTTCTCTCCCTGAGTCCACCAGCAACCCTACGAGGGAGGTGCTCCTGATATCTTCAGTGCTCACAAACACGAGGTCCCGGCCCCACAGCTTGGAGAAGATGCTGCAGGATACCTGGGTACTGGAAATAATGCTAAGAGGGTGCAGACTCACGTCTGAATACGGCAAGGCTGGCGCCTCTAACTGCTAGAGCAAGGCCTGCAGAATCTTAGAAGTTATCAACAAAGACAATTTGAGATATGGACTTATGTCCACCATCCCTGGAGATGAATCTTGCCCGAAGCTCACTCTGTCCTGAGAGTCTCTAACGAGAGAAGCACATCCACCGCCACTGTCTGTAAATCTAAACCCAGGAAGTTTAGAACAGTAGCAAGTTTTCACTATAAGTTTGAGGCAAATTTCATTGATGTTACCTAATCTGAACTGATAGGAGGCTCTTCAGAGTCTGTATTTTTTCCCTCTTAGTGTGATTGATCTTTTCTCCCTCCTTCCTTTTCATTTTATTAGAGTGCTACCTAAACTCATGTAGAGTCATTAAATAATATATTATAATACATCATGTTTTCTCCCTAAAATCCAAAACAATTCTGATTTCTGAAGTCCATTTGAGCCCAAGAAGTTTGGATAAAGGATTGGGGGTCTGCATGAACACATCATTTTTTGACAAATAAGTGTATGCACCTCATGGTGCATAGTGAAGGTGTCTTTTTGACTGTGTGTACCAGCAGAATTTAGAGCCCGTAGTTCTTGGAGCCCAGCATAAGGGGAAGCTGAGAAAACAGAGTCCAGGGAACTTTCCATGCTACTTTATAATTTTTTTATAAGTATAAATTATTTAGGAGTCAAAAGGTAAGTTAAAAAACTGTGGTATTGCACCTTTCCTTATGGAAAGCCCAAGGATGTGGCAAAACTGTGATTTTTTTCCAATGGAGTAAGAAATTTTGAGAAGTAGATGTAGAAAACTAAGAGGCATATATAAAAATCCGTATATATGTGACCTTGTTTTGATTTGGTGATCATGCTTCTAGGACTTAATTCCAAAACAAAACATTAAAAAAAAAAAAAAAGCTCAGGGGTATAAAAACATGCAAAAGACGATGATTGTATTGGTTTTGTTTACTATATTGAAATGTTGAAATCAGCTTTAATGTCTGTGACTGAGAATGGGGTAAATAATTGATTTTATATCTAAACAGGGCATTTATTCAGAAAAATCAGGCTGATACATAGATATTGCTGTGAAGAGAGGTCTGATTGATACTCAAGTGAACAAAGAGGTAACAAAATAATATGTGTGGCGTGATTTTATTTATACAAAAATGCCTTTTAAAAGCTACAACTGGTAACTGTGGATAGCGAGAGATGGGTCAGGTGCATTTTTATCTTCTCTATGTCTGAAGTTTCCCGACTATAGCATATTGGAAGGGAAAGGAAGATAGCAGTTTTGAGAAACAGAGGCAGGATGACTGTCGGGGACAAATGACACTGGCCCCTCCTTCGGCTACCTGGGGCTTTCCATGGCTGAATGCTCGCTTATCGAGCCCCTATTCTACCTCTCCCAGCTGGAGCCATGAGCGGTGAGCTCAGCCCATGGGAGGTAATAAGGCTGTGGGAAAAGCTGCGGGATTGTAGGTGCTTTCTGATCACCTTGAACTTGAGCACAGACAGGTTAAGGTGTGAGTCTCACCGGGGTGACCTGGAGAGGAAGTGGTGTGGCCCACTGGGGTTGGGCTCCTGAGAGTGGAAAGGTCACTGCGGGGAGAATCTCCAGGTAGAGGGATGGCTTGTGCTAAGACCCTGGGGTAAGCTGAGCGTGAAATGCTGGAGAACAGGTAACAGGTCAGTGTGGCTGAAGCCTGAGGGCAAGGGGACAGGACTCGCTGGGGGGACCATGGGTCAGGCTGAAGAGTCTGGATTGTATTCTGGGTTCAATGGTCCAGGAAGTGGCATTCAGGTACCTCTTTCCCCTTGGCAGCTGGAACGCCCTAAACCCTCTCTCTCCTGGGTCTCTTCAGAGAACGAGCTCAAGCACGGGGATTCCCACACCAGGACCAAGAGGTGGCCAGATAATCAGTGTCACCACCCAACCCCTCATGCAAGCATGGGTTACAGACAGGGGGTGCAGAGGATGGAGGAGCAATCGGGAGCTGCGGGGATTTCCACAGCCTCCTTCACACACTGAGGAGAAGCCAAACCGGCCACAGGGATGAGGAAGTGACATGGCGAAGGATGGTGGCAGTGGGCTTGGCTCATGTCCCGCTCATGTCCCAGCTGTGTGACTGTGGGGATATTATTGAGTGTGTCTAAACCTCACTTTCTTTTTTTTTTTCTTTGTGGGTACTGGGGGTCGACCTCAGGACCTCGCGCGCCAGCAGGCACCCATGCCACTGAGCGATTATCTCCGGCCCTTTTTTCATATGTGGGTACCGGGAGTTGAACTCAGGACCTCGCACTTGCCAGGCAGGCACTTATGCCACTGAGCTATCTCACCGGCCCCAAACCTCACTTTCTGTCTCTGTAATATTGGTGGAATAATGGGGAGCACCTCCTCAAACATGCTTTCCTTCTCCTTAACTTCAAATTCTGTTGATCTATGCGCCCAACTCCAATCACACCACCTTCTCGAAGCCTACTCTAAATATTCTCTTTACCTATGTCCTAGTTAAAGCCCTATTTTTCTTTTATTCTATAGTTTCAATTGGGTACATTTTGTCTCCTCTACTTGATCCCTGAGGACAGAGAGATGAATCTTTCCTTGTAACTACAAAGTGGCTGCAGGGGCTTCAGAATGCCCATCCTTTCAGTTTCATATCCAGAGGAAAAGAGAGCTTTGAGCTTCACCATCCTGATGTGAATTAAAAAATTTTAAGTTCATGAACAAATCATGGCTCCCACTGGATGAATAGTTCAATTAGTGTAGATCAGGGATTATTTTTTTCTTGGAGGACTAGATAGTAAGTATTTCAGACCATGAACCATTTAATCTCTGTTGTAGCTAGTAAAATACACTGGTAGAGCATGAACAAATCATAGACAATACAGGGGTGAATTAACATGGCTGTCGCTGGATAAACCCTTAACTACAAAACAGGTGGTTGACTTATGGGATGTAGTTTGCTGGTTCCTACTGTGGACCAATCAAATTTCCATCCTTGGAGTAAAGGTGGAGTCAGCAACCCCTCTCAAACTGGAGAGAGTGAGTGTACGGAGGGACCACAAGGAAATTCAGGGACCTGTGCTACCACGAAAAATGTTAAAACTTGACAGGCAGAAGAAGCAACTGAGTGACTACAAGGGTCACTGACAAATCAGAGTCCCTGAGTCATTATTAATCAGTCTCCTTTGGTGCCCTTAAATGGTAAGAAGAGAACCAAGTGCTTTTAGAACACCATGAGGTGGGGGAAAGGAAGGAGAGAGGGCGGGGAAGCCCTCACATTTATATCTTAGATTTTTCCAAAGAACTTTCAGATTCATGATTTCAAAGTCTTTTTGTGAAGCAAGAGGGCGAGGTACAGTATTACATTTATTTTATAAGGACACTTAACCTCTAGGCATGAAGAGGAAGATTTGGAGAAAGAAACAATATATTCTAAATATTCACCACACAAGATTAGCAGCTGACAGACCATTACTCTGCACCCATTGTCAAGGCAGACATCAATAGTCCATCACTGACTTCCTCCCACCAAAGTGAGATGGTGCCCCAACAGGACAGCCACTCTCGATTGATCAGAACTGGCACAGGGAGGAACCCCATTTGTTGTCTTGCTTTGACCACGGAGGGCTTTTGGAGTCTGTCACTCAACATTCCCACTCATACCTGTCCCTGGGGCTGTACTCACTCTCTGCCAGCAGCTGTGCCAATCTCATCTGTTGGTTAGAATTTTAGGTAGGTGTTACAAGTGCCACAGTGCCCTGTTTCCCTTCTCCTTCAGTCCATTCTGGTTTCATCTTCAGTAGCAATAGACAGTTGCTTGTGGGCTCAGTTCCCTGTGGACACAACCTCAAGGACAAGCTTCCTGTGTTTCTGTACGTGTGCTAGGACCTTCTGTGATACCTGGGAACCCTGCTAGGTGGAACCCAAACTCTATCCAGTAGTGGAAGAATTTAACCAACAAATAATGGGAGTCATGGAGTAAATACCCCAGCCTGCTGTCCTGCAGGGACATGGTTCTGGGAGGTGTTCTATACACTTCTCAGTCAGTCAGTTTCCCATGGTAGTGATCTTGATGACACAGTTATATAAAGGGTTTTCCTTCTTCTTCATTTGCTCACCCCTACTTCTAGAGATCACCTTTCAAATAAATCTCCTGCACATGAGTTCATGACCAAGAGTCTGCTTTAGGAAAACCCCCCACAGGAACAACCAGGATGCCATGTAGGGCAATCATGGTTCTCTGTTTCACTTATTAGAAAACTAACTCTGAGAATTCAGGTAATTTCCCCAGCATCACACAGCTGGACTTCCTGATTCTAAAGTTCATGTTCTTCCCTACAAACAGGATTTCAGATCACAGGTGAGTACCAAGCAGTGAGGTCCTGGGGTTTTGCCTGCTACATTTTGGTTAGTGAAAGGAAGTGATTGAAGTTGACAAAGAGGAAATTACTCGAGCTAGTTTTTTCTGGCTTAGAAATAGCCTTGTTTTTGGCCATCCCCTCTGAGAATATTCATGCTCACCTGGGGAAACATCACTGATGTTTTAGAGTTTCTCATCATTGAAACTCTCTAGTAAATCAATTTCCATGAGAAGAGTATGGCAGAGGTAAGCATTTAAGATCCCACAAAATGGAAATAATTATCAGGCATCCTTTATCCATAGATTCATAGACGAGTAGAGGATATGGCAAAGTGCTGCCCTGGAAGGCACTGTGGGAGATTCCTGGCTGGTTGGTTGAAAACTGTGACTTTTATTGAGTATTTGGACCAGGGTAGGTAGGTCCTTCTCCAATGTTCAGTAGCTATCTAGTTGTCAACACTTTTGAAAAGGAAGAGAGATCCCAGGGCCCTAAAAGTGGCTGTGACAAGCCACATTTGGAAATTCCCCCAATTGGACAAACTCTGAAAAGTGAGTAGAAATTGGCCAATGTTGAATAAAAAGTTCAAGAGAAATGGTCATTCTAAAAGTTTCTCAATCAGAACCTGAAGTTGGATATTTGCGAGTTTCCCAGGATGGGTACCACCCTCCAAAGTGGGAGATGGGTCCTTTCCCAGCCCCACTTCTGCTCCTGTCTTTCCAGCCAATGAGCAAAGTAATCAGGAACGAAGTTCTCATTCCTCTTGTTCTAGTTTCTCTCTTCATCTGTCATGATGACCTCCGAGGCTATACTAGTCTTTTTTCTGCTGCTATAACAAAATACCACAGGCTGAGTAAGGTAGAAAGAAAAGGAGTATATTTCTCACAGTTCTGGAAGCTGGGAAGTCCAAAAGCATGGTGCCACCCTTGGGCGAGAGCCTTCTTGCTGTGACATAACATGGCGGAAGAGCAAGGGAACAGAGGAGATGCAGAGCAAGGGGCAGGAGGAAGCCAAACTGACCACAAACTCGCTCTCATGATAATGAAGTGACTCCCATGATAAAGGCATGAGCCTTCATGACCTAGTCACTTTTCAACATCTCATCTCTTAACAAGGTTACAACGGCAACTAAATATCAACATTAGCTTGGGAGGCAATGCTCAAACCAAGGCAGAACTCACACACTGGAGCTGTGCTCAGACGGAGCAGCCTGGGTCTCTGAATGACTCCAGGGAACAAATATCCCCATCCCACACCTCACCAGAGGGACTGCGCTGTCATAGATGTGTGTTCACCTTGTTGAGTTGCTTGCACACTACGCTTTTGAGTTACCACAGCAAACCTATCCCGATGCATACATCAGCGATCCCAAAACCAAAGAGACTCATGCCTGTGCCTGGGAAGAGCAAAGTATACGAATTTAGATAGGGATTGCTGTCAGAATAATAGTAACACGATTTTCACATTCTGTAGCTTGTGCTGGTCAGATCCTGACCCTCAAGGGCACGACCTCACTTGGATTCTCATAACAAGTCCAGGAGGCAGGCTCAGTGGATGTTACCATCTGCATTTTATGAAAGAGGAAAGTGAGGGTCAGAAGGGCTCGTGACTTATCCGAGGGCACACTGCTGGCAAAGGACAGGGCTGGGACTCCTGGCCAAGTCTCCAGTCTCCTGGTGCAGTGCATTTCCTGCCACCCCATGCAGGATCTACTATCCCGGCTGTTATATCCTTAATTACCGTGACCATTTCCTGATCCTCACTGTGTGCCAGCCCCACACTAAGCATTGTGCATATATAATTTCATCTGAGCCTTGGAGAATTTAAACCACTTGCCCAAGACCATCAAGTCCCAAGGCGGCAAAGCTAGGATCTGAGCCCAGATCACCCTATGTTGAAATTTGGTCCTGTATGAAATAAAATGAGGATTCTTAGTGGAGAGACCTCAGCTATTTTTAGCCTGATTAAATTTGAAAGCAATTTCAAAAATTTGTTGATTCAAAAAAATTGGTAGACGACCCACCTGTGGTGAACCCACCTGGGCCAGGTGCTGAGGCCAGGGCAGGGAAGCAAAATGCTGTTTCCTTTTCTCCTGGTGCTCAGAGACCATGGGGTCTGGGTGACCATCAGCTATGGGCTAACGCAGGCCGGAATCACCTGCAACTCTGGCAGAGAGCCCAGGACAGCCCCACCTGAACTCCATGGAATGGGTTTCCCAAAGGAGGAAGGATTATCTGTTACCAGAGAAGAAGAGAAGAGATAAGAGCCTGACAACCAACAATATTGTCTGCAGGTGCTGAATGCTGTGGGCAGGTGGCCTTTGAAGGCTTCCTTCAGAAGATCATTCCTGCTGGGGGATGAGAAGGGCTAGGGAGCTACTGAATGGGCGAGGGGATGGTGGCAGTGGTTATGCTAAGATCACTCCAAGGAAAAGGAGAAGCTGGCTTCGATGACTGGTGACTTGGGACACAACACAGAAAGGCTTGTAGTGTAGCCACAATATGGATTAGAAGGGGGTAGGAATGGGGAGCAAGAAAGGGATGAAACTGAAGAGCCCACACAATGAATTATCTTGTTCACCATGTTAAATTTTCTGGACTTGATCCTTTGGGCAACAGGGAGCCATGGAAGGCATTAGGTAGGAAGCATGACATGATCAGATCTACGGTTTAGAAAGATGCCTCTGGGATGGCTGTGCTAGAATAGTATCTGGCACTCAGTAGGTACTCAATAGATATTGGTTGAATAGACAGCCAAAGTGCAGATGCTGTGAGAACAAGAGACGGATCAGCAGGCAGGCTTCTAATTTCCGCTGTGGCCTTGACCAGCAGTCAACCTGGAACCAATCTGGAAGCCAGGGTCATCTGAAACTCTGTGTCACTCCTCCAGGATGAAGGGTACGTGGAGAGTATGTTTAAAATTGCTGTTGGATTGAGGGTTCAAAGCAGTGTGACAAGAATATTATCTGTGATTTTCCTCATCTTCCCTGCTTTCAAAGGCCTTTGTCCTGCTTGAAGCGACGTCCATTAGAAAGTCTCATTTTCATATCTGTGCCTTTGTAATGACAAGTGACCGAAGGTCGCTGACTGCCTTTCCTCTGAACTCAGAAACACAGGTTCCTGGAAATGCAGGCAGCCACTGCATCAGGCATGGTGTATTTTAGGATTAATCAAGCTTTACCTATGAGCTTGAAGATAGCATCCTCAGGTTTCAGGATGTGTGACAATGTCCCTAGGTATCAGGATGTGCTTGGGGTTCGTGGCAAACCTCGGCGCGGGAAGAGAAAAAGGAAAATGTCATCAAAGTTCCAAACTACTGTGTCACTGATGGGGGAGACAACCTAATGTAGTTTTTTAAAAGGACAGATATTTTCAAGTCATACAGATCTGGGTTCAAAACTCCAGGCTCTGCCACTTAACTCATTGTGTGGCAACTTGATGGCTGTGCTCAATTTCTACCTCCCCACCCCCTGCACAGTAGATAGATTTACCGTATCTTACAGGGTTGGTAAAGGACTCAATGAGCTAAAGAAGAAAAACAACTAGCTGTTTGTTGAGAAGTAGCCATGATCTGGGGAGACTCAAGCCATAAGAGATCCGTGCATAGGCTGCAGATGGGGTGGAGACCAAGCTGGGTCTGGATGGGTAGGAGGGGCAATTTGGGGTGTCTTCTCTCAATGGTTTTCCTCCCCTGCCTCTTTCTCCCCAGTTTCCCTTTCCAGATCTATTTCAAAATTCCAAGTAGTAGATGATTTGTGTGTGTGTTTATGAGAAAGAGAGAGGATGTGGTCACATTTGCACAATGCTGGTCGACAAACTTTATTAGTCAGAAGTCTGTTGATTGTAAGTGACAGACTCCCACTTCAAACCCTCATAATAGTGGCTTACTAACTGGAAGGAACAGGAAAGGAGTCCGCTTAGCAGCCCATCCATGGGTGAGGGCTCATCTCTGTTTCTTTGTCTGCAGGCCACATTCTGCCCTCTGACAGGGTTGCTTTCCATGGCAGGTTGGTGGAGCAGGACATAGGAAACTCTAAGCTTCCATCTTCTCACCTAGCAACAAGCTGAGAAGGACAGAGGAAAACCTCATCCTATTTCAGGCCAACCATAGAAAGGTTCTGATTGGATGATCTTTGGTCACATGACTGGTATCATAGTGTCAAGAAAATGGCCATGGTATACTATGGTTGTGCAGGTCTGGGTCATGTGACCTGGAATATACATGACTGCTGCCACTGAGATGGTGGTTCCTTTAGAAGTACCTGGAGTCGAGGAGGAACATGTTCTAAAACTTGAGTATGCGTGAGGGTCACCTTTACCTAACAAAAGAGAAAGGTACCCAGGAGATTGGACAGGCAACAGTAATGATGTAATCACCGCAAACATCTTTCCTCTTCTGTCTGCCTCCCAAACTAAATAGAGATTCTCTGCCAGTGTGTGTGTTTGGTAAATAGCTATCCTGCCAGGACCTGCTAGAACTGTGGATAGAAGCTGGGGAGCATGAGCTTTGGGCTTAGACATGTCTGGATTCCAATTCCATCTTTTCTTTCGTATTGGCTGTGTTTCTTTGGGCATGGTATATAACCTCTCTGAACTTCAGTTTCCTCATATGTAAAATAGAGATAACAGATCTGCCTTATAGTGTGATAGTGAAGATGAAATACAAAATGTTTCAATACACGGTAGCTACTATAAGAGTAATTACTATTATTATCGTGATAACAGTTATTAATATTCTTAAGACAGATGTGGGCTGATAAAAGAGTCCAAGAAGAGAATTTAAGGGGGGCTCAGTGTTAGGGTGATTAAGGTCAGATTAGAGATGCTCTAACCCCATTACTTTATTTTACCAATGAGGAAACTGAGGCTCAGAAGATGGCTTGACCCGTGTTAGTTCCAGGAGGCTGAGCTGACGAAAGGCAAGGACGAGCCTCAGCAGGAGACCGAGCCTGGTTCCAGCTAGCCCTGCCAGGAGTGCTCAGAAATTACGAGGCCACAAGAATGCTTTTTGGCTTAAAGCATCCAGAGGAGCCCCGCACATGGAGGGGAGTGCCAGGCCTGCTTCCTCCTGCCACTGGGCCCTGCCAGGCCGGGGAGGCTGAATCTAGGTGTTTTTTTCTAAACACTTTGTTCTGGAAATAATTAAGAATGACTAGATCTTTTTGTGTGGAAATTAGAGCTTTGAAAATCTTGGTTTAGGGCTGGGGATATAGCTCAGCGGCACGGCGCCTGTCTGGCAAGTGCGAGGTTCTGGGTTCGATTCCTGGTTCTTCCCCCACAAAAAAAGAAAAAGAAAAAAGAAAATCTTGTTTTATACCTGTACTGGATGTTTCCTTTCTGTTCCCTTCCCTTCTTCCTTCCTCTTCTCCTTCCTTTTCCTTCTTACTTTCTTTCCCTCCCCTTCCTCTCTTCCTCCTTCTCTTCCTTCTTTCTTTTGTCCCTTTCTTCTCCTCCTTCCTCCTTCTTCTCCTCCTTCTCCTTTTTCCTAGTTTTCCCTTCCCTTCCTCTCCCTCCCTCACTTCTCCCTCTTCTCTTTCAACCCTTAAAGGCACTGTGCCTTGTGCTAGGCACTGTGCCAAGGGTGGGGTCAAAAATCACTCCTTTGTACATTCACAGTATTCCTCAAGTCCACCGTCTACACCTGGCATTGTGCCGAGCACCCTGGGCACTGGGGGTGCAGCTGGAAACAAAACACACGGAGTTCCTGCTTTCATAGGGCTTGTGTAAGTATCTCCCTTCCAGGACCTGGGCTTTTAGTCTGGGTGGAGCAGAGCATCTTCAGGGAGAAAGACCGGCATGGAGTAAGGCTGGAGAGGTGAGCCAGACAGAGCATGGTGAGGGGCTTGGAGGTTAAGCAAGTTGATCAAAAAATACAGTGAAGGTTTAAATTTAAAAAATTACGACAGTAAAAGACACTCCCATGAATCCCCTTCAAAATACTCCCTTTTACTTTGAACACACTTATCCCATTGTTCTTGCCACTTCCTGAAGCAGTTCTGGAAGTCTTCTTTTGTGAGTGTCTATGGTTGTACTGTGTGGCTGCCTCCGTGTCCTGGATCAATTCAAAACATTTACCTTTCATGGTCATCTTGACTTTGGGGAAGAGCCCAAAGTCACACTGTGCTAGAGCTGGTGAATAAGGTCAGGCCACTCTATTTCACAAGCTCACCTTTGCATGGGGTGGCACTCAGCAGCAGCATTTGCTACATTTTTGATCACGGCTTGTGAAGATGCTTTAGTGAGGGCCACAGTTGGACTCTTGCTTGAGAAGGACGTTGTCCCATGCGCCTATCTGTAGCACCACATCCCATCTCGTGTCACTCCTTCCCACATGCTGTGGGGTGTTTCTTGGACCTTCACTGTACTGTGCTACTGTCCACCTTCAGGCTTTTGCAGCAGGGCCACCTGGGAGACTTTGTCCCCGTCTGTTCCCAGCCTACTCCCCATCCTTCAGCATCAGCATTCCTTCCTCCAGGAAGCTCTCCCTGATTCCTTCCCGAGCCTTCTCTCCTATAAGCTACACCCCCGAGCTCTGCTCTGGAAATACCCACTGCTTCTCTGTTCTTGCAACAATTTCAACCAAAAAGAAATGCCTAATTGCATGACTGTTAATTTTTGTGCTGGAAGACTCTAAGTCCCAGGTGGACAGGGGCTGGGTCTGTCTTGTTCATTTTTTACATCTTCAGCATCCAGGACAATGCCTGGCACATAGCACAAGAACAAAGATTTGTTGAATTAAAAACATGAGTGACAGAGGCATAAGTGAAGGAATAATTGAGGGAGCAAATAAATGAGGGAGTGAATGGATAAAAAAATGAATGATTTAAGGAATGGATGAATAGATGGAGGGGTGAATGAATAAGTGAATGAATGAAGTAGCACCCCAGTGTTCCAGATATGACAGGCTGTGAAGGCTGAATCTGCTGCTGCTCCCTGGATCTTACGTGACATGGTAACTCCTCCCCTGATCTGTCACTTAATACTTCTTCAAGAGGTAAATTTATGTGAATCATTTGCTGGTCTTGCTCCCACATGCCAACTGGAAAATCATTTTCATCCCTGAGATTGATTGCTTATACCTGCTGGGAGCTCTGTGACTGGGAGACTATTTTGGGCTTGGTGGAGAATGCCACTTTTGATTAGCAATGTCTGCCGTGGATACATGGGGGCAATGGTATTGCCTGTCCTTTCTACTCATTAGCCTTGGGCTCTTGGGGCAGCTGTCAAGATGGTGTGACTCCTTTTAATTCCAAAACCAATTTCTCTCTCAAATAGGAAAACTCAGTGCTCTTTGGGAGTCTGTGTTGGCTGCAATATCCAATAGCAAATCTGCTGCTACTTGCTGGCATGTAGCATGTATGCATTTTTTCCTCCTCTTTTTCTCCTCTTTTCCTTTAACTCTGGTTTCTTATAGCCTTGAATGCAAGTTCCTAGAGAGACCACTTATCCTCATCTGGAAAGTGTAATTGACAGATTCAATAGATTATTTTGGGTGTTGGGTTGAAACCAGAAAGTAAGTCAATTCCTCCAGGGAGAATTTCTCAAAATCCAGTATGGGACCAGCTGCAACTGAATTACTGGGTTAAATGCACAGCTTACTTCAACCATCTTATTCCTCTGCCTATAGGTGGGCTCTGGAAGGTGGCATAGCCAGTAAAGGAGGTGACTGAGGTCTGGTAAGGAAAAGTGAGCCCTGACCTTCCTTGTAAAGTGAGCTGGGGTGGAGGTAGGCGAGGCTGCTGGTCCTCGCCTCTGACCTGCACTTCCTAGGTTCCTTCAGCCAAACCCTTCCCACTTATTTTTAGCCTGGGCAGTGGAAAAGGGAACAGGCCAGCACTGGAAGATCAATTTCCAGTCTCAGCGAGGCTGCTTATCAGCATGATTGTGGGGCCTCCATGTTCTCCTTTATAAACTGAGGAGGTTAGCTAACACCATGGCCGTTATCCCCTTTGCTGTTAAAACCATCACCACCATCACCATCATCACTGTCACCATCATCACTACTTTTACCATAACTACCATTATGGTCACCAACCATAACCATCACCATTGTCATTATCATTACCATCACCACCATCACCATCACTGCTACCACCATTATCCTCATCAACTTGTCACCTCTAACACCATCCCTCTTGGTCATAGTCCCACTTAGCACTTGCTATGCGCTAGGCACTCTGCCCTTCCTGGTGTAAGCATTTTCTCATTTAATCCTCACAACAACCCTGTGAAATACATATGTATTTTAACACTGTTATTCCAGTTTTACAGGTCAGCAAACTGAGGCTCCGAGAGATGAAACCTCACTTTCCTAGGGGGTGATGGAGCCTGAATTAAACCAAGGATGGTTTTGTTCTTTACAACTAAATCGTGAAGGCTTTCCGGATCTCTTGTGGTCCATTCCAGATTAAAAAAAAAATCCCAGTGTCTTTTCATGTGCAGCCATCTGCTGCATACAAACAGATTATCTGATGTTTTCTGAACATGTATCTTGGCAGAGCCAGGAGTGTTCGCTGATGAAGCTCTTTTACGGAGCCACTGTTGGAGGACCTTCCTGATTTTGTCCGGGGGAAACTGAAGCTCAGAGAGAAAGACCCACCTTGTCCATGACCACGTGTAAAATTAGTCAGTCTGGAACGCTGGTTTTCCTTCAGGCGGAAGCAAATCGGCAACATATCCCTTGGTTAATCTCCCGCTTGCTCGACGAAGAAAGGAATTGGAAAGCAGGACTTTGGAATCCCTGAATCTTAGTCTAAAACTCTGGCTAAATTCTCTACTATTTCATGGTCTCAGTAGGTGACTCCACACTCTGGGCCTCAGTTTCCTTACCTATAAAATAGGGATCATAGTATGTATCTCGTTGTGTGACAAGAGAATCAAATAGATAATATATTCAACATGCTTACTTAGCGAAATACCTAGCGCACAATAAATACTTGCTCTTCAAGATTATAATATACTGCTATTATGGAATATAGCTTATAATATATCACATAGAACACACTACTGTATCGGATATGAAATTATTTTTCACAATTTCCGTTCTCTGCACATCATATCCCTCTACTATACTGTTCTCCTAGGCAGAAAAAGCTTAATATAGACTGAACTGGCTCCCAAACTCCTTTCCACTTCAGCCCGTGGATTTTCAATACGGCAAGGTTTTGCTGGAATTACCTAGCAAGGCACCTCAAAAAGTCCACAGACTTGCAGCTGAAAAATGGACTCCCCCCTCTCCTGGTCAAATTATTAATTAGTTGCCTTATTGACTAATTTCTAAGCACTCAGTCAAATTGAGAAACCAATCCAATTTGGCTGGCAGAACAACGAAAGCTTTAGTTCATCCATTTTTCAATTGGGTGCATTTCATTGTCTGGGGGAAAAAAAAAAAAAGAGACTCGAAATAAGGCCTCAAAGCCTCGAAAGTCCAGGGATAGTAATTATTAAGCAATCTTATCTGCATTTCTTTTTCCTACCTGATTTCCTATAGTAAAAAAGGAAAAAAAAATCCCTTCCAGTTTAAAGCTGGAAAAAAAAAAGCATTTGAAAGCCTATTATTACCTCTACCTGGGTTAGCTATTCCATACTGAATGTCCACGTTGGGTACTTTTACTTATTAGTAATAATTGTGAGGCATCTTTATGTAATTCTCTCGTATATTCAAACCAACCAAGACTGTCAGGAATGGAATGAAGCAGGCTATCATCATTTTTTTTTTAAATCTCTATTTTTATGTAGCTACTTGCTTTTCAGGGCTCCTAAATCTTTTGCAAACAACTCCTCTGACACCTTTTAGGACAAAAGATGGCGAAGAGTGTTTTAAAGGTGGGGATACCAAGGCACAGAAAGTCTGAGCTGTCCCCGGAAGACTGACAAACAGTTCCCCAGCCTGTGGCAATGGCAGGGATCTTGCAACAGCCTTTGGGAGGAACACAAAGAAGAGCACCGACAGGTTTATCATCCTGGCCACTGGTAGGCACTTTCTCTTTCCTTCTTGGGAAATACTGCAGGGGACAGTTTAGCTCCGTGGACAAGAGGGGAACAGTCCCCTCTAGTCCCCCATAGGAGCACAGCCAAAGAGGGTGGCCCCAACTCCCCAGCTTTTTCTCTGAAAATCCTCTTAGGGGGAAAGCAAAAACAAACATAGTATAGAAAGTTGGCTTTTCATTTGGGGGGATTGTCAGGCACCACCCCTGCACCCAAAACATGCTTTTGATTTGGTTTTATTGGCCAGTGAAAAGAATCATTTAATAGTCAAGAGCATGCAGTCACAAAAGGATTCAGGTAAATTAGTTTCAGTTCTTACGTAGACAGTCCTTCGTCTTTGGAATTTGAGCTTTAGAAAATAAAGCTTCCTTTGCCACTTATTCCCTCCACTCCCTCACCCCCTAAGCCTTTTTAAAAGGATTTTTCTTCCCCTTTCTAAATCTCTTCAAGAAAGAGTTTCTTTTCTTTCATACAGAGGGGTCAGGGAATTAAATTCACCAACATATCTTAACATCAGGACAGGCAGAAAATTCAATGAAATCCAAATTAGGTTCATTAAAAAAAAGGGTTTTTTTTGGCCCGGACCCTTAAAATATGCAAAAATACACTAAGGGAGAAAGCTTCAAAGCCCATTTTAATAACTAACTACTTACTTGTTGGAAGCATTTACTCACAGCTTCTGCTTTCAGTATCCACCCCCCTCCATCCCAAATGCTTAAAATGCAGTCAAAATTTAAGCTTTTGGTCCCTGAAAGTCCCAATGATCACTTGCACAGAAGCACTGCCCATAAAACTATAAGCCCGGTTTTCCATTGCTTTGCTGTAATTAACAACCCAGTAGTAAATTAATGATCTTGAATCTACAAAATGGTGAGGAACTAGAGAGTTTCAATATATAAAAAGGACTCCTGACTGTTGCAGCTTATAATTTGACTTTGTAACTGAAACATTTATAAAAGCAAAATTCTTAGACAGTTTATGTACAGTATGTCTAGGCACAACCCCGAATAACTCTTGTTCTGTCTGGGACCATCTGAACCCCAATTCCGCAACTTTTTCACCCGATCTGTTTTCTTTTTATCCTGTGCCATCTATACTCCTAGTTTCTCTCAGTTTGCAAACCCCCTGATTCCTGATTCTTCTCCTTTCTTGTTAAATACCTTTCTTGCTAGAAAAGGAATTCAGTTTCTCCAGAGCCACTCTGTCATTGGGGTTAAAATACAATATATACATTTCAGGTGATGCGAAACAAGGACCGGCAAAGATATAAAATATATAGAAGGAAACAGAAGAAGGAGAAGAAAAAAACCCAAAAAAACCATGCAACCGGTCTAAAGCCAGCGTATGTTTAAATAACACTTCGCTGTTTGGACATGAGAGACTGGAAGTCAGGAAATTTGAGGTTCGCCCAGACATTCTGGGCTCCTAAATCTCTTGTCGGCAAAGGGGCACAATGGTGTGAATTTTTAGCGGAGCATCAGTTGGACTTTGAGTTTCCTGAGTTTTTGTTGGATCATATCACAGCGAAACATTATATTCTTTTTCCCCAAATAATATATCTAATTTCCTCTACCAACAGCAAGAAATACGGTTTCCCACCAAGTTACAAGAAAACATATGTTATCTTTCCCAATAGGGCATCATCTATTATGGGTTTTTTTTTTTGAGGGCTAAAAAAATGCCCCAAACAATGCTTTAAACCTGTTTTATTGTGTTGTGTCAGATGGGAAAAAACTGACTTTGATTTATTATTTTCTGTAGATATCATGTAGACGTTCACGTTTGACATTTCCTGAGAACTATTTCCAGCTTGGAGGTCTTTAAAAAATACTTTTTTGAGAAAGGGCTTTCGTTTTTGTTTTGTTTTCTTTTTCGGTTTGTGTATGTAGTAGCAGATGAGAGAAACCTTTATGGTTCTTTATGTTTTAAGATGTTATTAACTTGAAAGAATTTACTGCAAAACTACGAATTTTATAAAAGACAGACATTTCTTGAAAGTCAATTGCTTTCAGTGGCCTCTTTTTTTTTAAAAGCCATTTTTCTATTCTTTCCTCCTATAATTACAGAATGTTTTAAATATGAGTAATTATACCTTGACGTACCTCCTGATATAAAACGGACCTTTGAGAGTGACAGTCAAGTGATTTCTGCATTTTGTAGTTCAATAAAATCAAAAGCAGTTTTAAAAAAATAAGTACACAACTGGATTTGTTATTCTTTCAAAATCAGTCATAAATATAGACCTTCTTTGAGCGGGGAGGAGGGGTGGGTGAAATTTCAGATTGGAACGAAGTTATAACCCACATCAGGAAAATCGGCCCTTTAATGGGATGAATGGAAAAGACTTAATCACCGAGGCCCTTCCAAAATAACACTTCACATTACCTCAGAGCTGTACACGGTAACGCAAAGGGAGAGCCTTTCATCTGAAAAATGAAATACTTAATGATTTCACTGAGTTTGTACCTCCCCAAATTTGAGATTTGCATAGCCCGCTCAGTGCCTGGATTTCTTTTATATCTCTATAACATTTATGGAAACCATTCTTTCTCTTGTTTTCTCTCCCTTTCTTTCAACATGACTGTAATTTGTTCTAGAGCAGTTTGGGGGGTGGTGGTAGAGGGAGCCTGGCAGTTACAGAAAATGTCAATTGAGCATTTCCAAGCCATGTGAGGATACTGAGGTTAGAGTGGATAGATTTGCCCAGGGGCGGAAGGCTTAAGATCATTTCTCTCAGCTGAGTTTTAATGATTGGGTACATTTTGTCTAAAAAGTGAGGGGAGCAAAAAGGAAGTAAAAAATTTGGGAAAGGTTACCACTGACAGAGAGTGCCTAACGACCTAGTTAGCATTCTTACTATCAGGAAAGTTGAAGCCATTCATAAATAAACAATTTTAAATCACCTTCATCCGCACACTCACACTCTTTTTCTTTCAGCTCCTTTTAGCAGGAGTACAGGAGATTAAAGTCTTTTAGAAATTTCCAAGGTCAGACCTCAACTAAAATAGGATTAAGGGGGTAAGGGGTAGGAGAAAAAAAGAAAGAGAGAGAGAGAAAGGATTTATTCTCCCCCTTCCCCCTTCTTCTCTCTGAAATAAATCGGAAGTTATTTCTCCAAATCCTCCTTTTCCCTGGCCAGTGGCAACCTTCAAAAGGTCCTGAGGTTGTTTAAAATTTTTCCTCCCTCCTCCTCCCCTCATAGTAAGAAAAACAGGACTGGAATGGGGAAGGGACCAAGGTCGACACCAGGTCCCTTCCAGGAGGGACTCCAGGGGGCACTGTGACATTAAGAAATTTTACCGAAAGCGACTGCCAGTTTGATCAGTACTGAAAGAAGAACAACTCTCCCAAGTTTGCAACCATTTTCCCTTCAGATGTTCCTGACCAATATTCCAACAAAGGAAACGGAAAAGGGAAACCGACTGTTTCCTCTCTTTCCCTTCTGGGTCCCCTATGTAATGTTTAATTTCTACGGCAAGGAAGGTAAAACAGTTCTCCTCCCATCTTTGTAAATATTACTTTCTCCTCTCTGCTTCCCTTCTTCCCTCCCTCCTTTCACCCCTCTCTTCCTCCTCCAACCCTCCCTTCCCTCTCTCCCTCTTTCTTTCTCTTTTTAGTGCTCCCCTAAAATAAACAACAACAACAACCACAACAGAAATCACAACATCTTTCAATCTACCTTAGTGACATTTGCTCTGGTTCTTAATTTGATCCGTTCTTTTAAAAAGCCTTCCTGGATGTTGCTTGTCTTTTCATTCATCAGATTGGAGCAGGAGCGCTGTCTCGCAGTACATTTTGATAGATCTTAACAGTAATTATGTGGGAACTTCAAAGCAAAACTATTTGTGTTCTCTCTCCCTCTCCCTCCCCCTTTTGCTGCACACACACACACACACACACACAAACACACACACACACACTGAACCCTAACCCCACTAAATCCAAACAAAAAATCCTTTTCAAACAGGGCAGAAAATTGTGTTGAAATTAACAGCAGGCATTTTGAATGCATGATGATTGCACAAAACCTCCCCAAATTTCTAGGGATGGGGGGGTGAATGAAAAGACCCTGTAAAAAAAATAGAAGACGTGACCAGTTTCCATTAAAAAATGTTTTTGATCACGTCCTGAAATTTCAATCTTTTAGACCAGGGACCGTGAATAATTTGCAATGATAAAAAGAGGCTGAGAAACACATTTAATCAGGATCTGCCAAAAAAATCAAACCTGGTCCCGATATATACTTGTTTTCCTAATGCGAAGGATTTGGATCTAGCAAGTTTGTGCCTTTGGAAAGGCCATTTCATGGCAAAGTGCAAACATTTTAAATAAGAATTTTGTATATTAATCATTTTTTAAAAAAACACCTCCACTTAATTCTGGTGTTATGCCTTTTATCAGAGCTGGGCTGCCAGTTTTCAAGGAACAAAAATACATTCGCCGAGATAACGAACAGTAAAGCTGGATGTTTTCATTGATGAAAAGTTTTCCAGGGGTTTTGACTTTATTATAAATGAGGTTTTTTACTCATGGACTAAAAATACGAGAAAGGAAGGAAATCCATGAAAGGGCTGAAAACACTAGGAAATATTAGCCAAACACTCTCTTCGTAGAAAGATCAGGAGCTTGAGGTTGCTCTCGAAAGCCCGAGGTAAAGCACCAATGGTGGGGTCTGGTAGGATCCCAAAGTGTCCCATGTAGAAAGCATAACCCAGACCAGTGAACGAGATTGACCGGTGTTGAGCGGGGAGACTGCTGAGTCGGGGGTGTGTATATCTGCAATGTGTACTGTTTCCCATATATTTGTCTAAATTCACATGGATGATCATGTAGGACAACTTCCATGTGGTGCACATGGAAAGAAAATATTTGATTTTTGTATGTTACGGACACACTTCCGGGGGAATACTGTAAATAAAGGCACACCATCCATTCTTACAAAGAAAAACACCTCCCTCTCTTTTATCAAGTTTGGCAATTCACTGTCTCATTTGAAACCTGAAGGATTAGAGGCAAAATAAACTCCAACCAAAGACACTGAGGCATGGGCTCTTATGTTTCATCTCTTAGAAGACGTGAAATTATTTATGAAGGAGAGCCTGCGTGTTTCCTTTGATTTTTTTTGATGAGCTGCAAAAAAATGTAATAGCTTGGAAATGAGAAATGAGCTCCTCTGATTAAACAGAAAGGTTTCTTTTCGGGTGAAACACAAGTTAATTTAATCTCAAAATTTACCTGCATGAGTTGAGTTTTGCTCCTTTGGAAATGGGCTTATTCATTTCAATTTTCTTTTTCTTCATTTATATATTTTGTTTTTGTTGTGTTATGGCCTTGTAAACTTGCCGACGATCATAAATCCTCTTATAAACTGTGATATGCTGATTTAGGGGCCTGGATTAAGAGTGTGTAAAACCGAAGTTCCAGTAAGCTTATTATTATTATTGATTAATATAACACAATAATAATGGTAGTAATAAGAATGAGAGAAACAGTAAAAGCAATTATAAGCAGAGTCCATCTCTCCCAGATTTCTGATCTTGCTTTTAAATATCTTTAAAAGGTGGGGGGGAGGAAAGAGGCCTTTTATAAATATCCATTCTAAATAATAGGATAATAGGAGATTAACACAGTAAAAATCATGGGTTCTTATGCCAGAGGCTGTAACACCAGCTCCTTTCCGCAGCTTTGAAATGGGGGAACACAGCTCGGGTTAAGCAGGACGCTGTTTTATGAAAATCGCCAGCAGATGGCACCGCAGCACTCATGATAGCCTTGGGCTTGCTTTCAGTTCTTGGTCTTTCAGACCAGCGTGTGGACAGGGACTTTGGGGCTGGTTTCGGCAGTCAACAATATCATCAAGAGGCACAGAAAAGGAAGAAAGTAATCAAGGCAGGGAGCTGTATTTAATAGCTGCCAGACTGGCCAGCGTTTGAGAACCTTGCTTGGACAGGAAAGGAACTTGTTCTGCTGACGTGGGTGTGTTTTATCCTGCCACCACTGAGCAGAAAACAAGGCTATGATGGCCTGGGGTTTTCCAACTCCTTTCAGGCATTTAGGGGAAAAAAATGGGTTCTTTGGTTAGTGGTGTAATTACACCTTCACATTCTTGGTGGTAATGAAAGACTTTTGGGGTTCTTTTCTAATTTTTAGTCTAAATTTCTGGTGAGTAGAAGTCCCAGGGTGGGGAGAGGAAAGATGGATGTCTGCGTGTGGATGTGTGTTTGCACATTTGTGTGTGTGTGTGTGACATTGTTAGAAGTGGGGACAAGAGTTGATGGGTGATTACAATGGTCAGATGGTGAGGATACTGGAGGAAGACAAAAGGGGCTTAGATAGATAAGAAAATATGATCTAAATCAAAGCTGGGGATGCATGAACCAAAAAAGGATTTTCCTTGACCACTTCTCTGTGAGGTGAGGGAGGGAATTATACTTTAGACGCCAAAACACTATAATTTCTGGGACAATTGATGGTTACAGTCACTGCTACAGCACATCTGAAATTAAATAATTCTCTGAATCTGGGGGTAGATTTGGCCACCACAACTGGGTAGAAAGGGGAAGAAAAGGAAGTTTTCGTTTTCCTGGAGGCTTCAAGGTCTTCATAACATAGTTTCCAAGTGCAGTAAAACCTCAATGAACTGGAACCCAGCCAATCAGAGCCAGAGAGGCAAATAACCAGGAAATAAGTGGCTATCGGGAATGTATTAACAACAGAAATAACAAAACTTCTTCATGATACTTCCTGGAGCCAACATAAACCAGTTCTTTATCTTTTGCATTCTTTTTGTGGCTTTAAATATATACATGGCAGAAAAATCTATTTTTGTTTGCTCACCATACTGTTTCAGAACTACGAAAACTGAGTTAGTCTAATCTAAGCCTTCACTCAAGAAATGAATTCTCTTCAACACAGAAATAGTAATTGGTGATGGTAGGTCCTTTGTTAGAGCCAGAAGCCATGCTTGGCCCTTAACATATATCATTTCATTTAATCTTTATGAACATTCATGAAAGGGGTCTGTTATTATCCTACTTTTCAGATAAGGAAACCAAGTGTCATAGAGGCTAAGTCATCTGCCCAAGATCACACAGCACGAAGGATGTGAAGCTAGAGTCCCAGTTCTCACCTGGGAGTGTGCGCTTCAAGTTAGGGTATGTAAGCATGGTTTTCAAGCATACATTTTGAGGCAAGAAGGAGTTCTCTGCTTATAAGGAACATCCCCGGAACCAAAAGTCCTGTACTTTTCCTAGAGTGATATCTTAGGGAAGAGAGAGGTTTGAGATCCTGAACAATGGAAGTGTAAACTTATTGTCCTAAAGAGATGCCACTCAGGTGGAGACTGAGAGAAGCCAATAGTTGCTGGATACCAGTGAGCTTTGCATGACGGATCTCAAAGAGCAGAAAAATATCACAGCCTGTTAGTGTCCTAAAGTGCTAGGTAGGACAGAGCAAGCCAAAGGTAAGATAGCTTCCTCCCAGGGTTCAAATGTTGGAGGGAAAAGACTCCCAGGGTTTGAGGTTGCCTCCAACTTCTCCCTACTCTCTCATTACTGAGCCCTGGCTCTTTGGCAATCACTGGACAGGAATAGATCTGAAGACCACAGCCAAGGTCAGAGGGCCCTCTTGCCCCAGAATTTCTGCTTCTCACTTTTGCCTCTGTCCTCTCCCCTGGCTTCTCTGTGACTTGGAAGTCTCATTCCAAGTGACCTGTCTTGGGATCCAAATTGGCTGGTCAAGGCTCTGGGGCAAAGTTAGCTTGCCTGGAGAGCCAGGGTCAGGCCTGTCTGGCTGGAATGCCTTGTAGGCACCAGTTGGTCTTCTTGTTGGGACAACAGTAGAGGAGCTTTGGTCTTCCCTGCACCCTGGGATGGGGGTAAAGTTTGTGCTGTGTTTGCCTTCATTGTCATGTTGGGCATTCTATCACCCAAGCACTTCTTCCTGCCCCGACACTATGCCCCTTCTCCACGCTGCTCCCCACAGCTCTTCACAAGAGCCTAGTAGGGCCAGACTTTGACAGGGAGCACTGAAGGGACTCAGGTGCGATGGGATGAGGAGGAGGAAAAGGGCATTTATAGTAATGACATCAGTACTGTGCTAAGGGTGGGCTGTAACTCTCAGGCAAAAGTGCTAAACTCAGTCCTCCCAGAGGGAGGTAGAAGGAAGAAGGTAGAAGGTAGAAGGGAGGCTTCTGAGAGGAGGAGAAGGAAGAGGAGGAGGAGGAGGAGGAGGAGACACTTCTACAGATGTTAAGTAGAATTCACCAGGTGAAGAGAATGGCAGCGGGGAGCCACAGAAGGATTCGGGACAAGGGGTCGACTCAATAGACTTGAGCCATGGATCACTGGGCTTGCAGAACTGTGTTTACCTACGGAGCATCGTGTTTCCAACATATCAATGCCGTCTCCAGCCACAGCCACTGCTGTCCCCAGCTCTGTGATGCAGACTCTCAAGAACGAGAAAAAGGCAGAGTCTCTGGTCAAAGGAGAGCTCTAGTCCTCACACCAAAGCGGAACACGAGGACTAGCACGTCCATCCCAGTAGCGGCCCAACCAGTAAGAAATCAAACAAACCCAGTGTATCTTAGAGCTTGTTCTTGGTCCTCTGTTGGAGAGTAGAAGTGAGACCCCAGTGAGAAACCATTCTTGGTGGCTTAGAGTGAGCAGCCTGCACTGGCAAAAGAAACACTAAAGACAGCCTTCCCCTTCAGCATCTTTCATGCAAAGGGAAAACATCTTGCGCGTGGTGACCAATTTCTTGTCTGTCCGGCTGTCCTTCCCCAGTGGAAGTAATTGGAGGAGAAAGGCCTGGGGTCACATGCTTCGATATCTAGAGGAGGAGGGAGCTTTTCAACAAATGTCTGTGGCAGACACAGCGATTGAGAAGGGCACATCCGTTTTGGAAAATGTTTCCTAATTAAATGAATATTTTCAACTGGGAAGCAAGTCTGAGCTCTCCTGATGTGTCGCCGAATAAGTTGGAAGGAGTGCTTTAGATGTTGGCATGAATTGGGTTTTTGCACGAGCTTTTCCTATACCTTGGCCCCCTCGGCCCCCACATACTACATGGTTCATTCATTCATTCATTCATTCATCTGCTATTTCAACAAATGTTTCCAAGCCCCTGTGTACCAGGCACTGTGGTAGGTGCTGGGTGTTTAGTAGCAGACAAAAAATCAAGCTTCCCGCCCTCATGGGAGTTTATCTTCTCATGGACGAGAGAGATCTTTTTGAAAAGTCCTTGTGTGTCAAGCATTCTTTTACCACTGAATACATATGAAGAAGCAATAAACTGGGTCGGTAAAAACTGACATACTTGAGTCCGAATCCAGTCTCCCTTGTTTATTAGCAGTGGGACCATGAACCAGTGCTTAGCTTCCTCCAGCTTCTGTCTCCCTACCTAGAAAATGGTCTTAATAACAGTACCAGTCCCTGGCCAGATGATCCCCAGCATCTGCAGACTTACCTCTTCCCAGAGGGGAGAGAGCTCTTTGATCATAGGTCCAGGCAAGGTCTAGGCTCAACTCTGGTTGGCTGTACTGGATCACATGCCTAAACTGAGTGGATGCTATTCTCTTATTGGCTGACCTAGGTCACATGTCCATCACTGGACCTGGGGAGAGGAGGTGGAGTCAACTCCACCCATACCAGGGGACTGAGATTGGGAGAGGAGGGACTAGGTGTGGCTACATAAGGGAGTTCTACATTGCCGAGACCAACGGACAATCACAGTGTTATCCAGAGGTTGTGACTTTTGTTAACCTTGGTGTGTGTACACTTCTGGACCTTTCCTTTGTGTGTATATCTCTCTATGTTACTGTGTGTGTATCCACATACATACATGTATATAGGTATTTTTTCCAACATGAGAAACTTGCTTTATTTACTTTACAGACAGATAAACAGCTCACGCCGTTGCAGCAGTCTACAGAGATAAATTGTTATTTTAACTATGAACTTTAAAACTCAAAGGGTCCTCAGGTGCTTCCACTTTACAGAAGAGGAGACGGAGGTTCCCGGTTGAGAGGATCTCACTAAGCAGCACAGTGGATGGCTCCTCTGACCCTTGGGTCCCGCTGCCCTCTCTAGGCGCATTGACAATGACCTCAGCGGACCCTGGGTGGCTGGGGCTGTGAGGGAGCAGTGCACTCGAGGACCAAGCACCAGGTGAACACGGCAGGGCTTTTTTTTGAAGGCAGGTGTTTGTTTTTGTTTTGCATCCGTGCCCTGCCTTGTTGAATACTAAGGGCTGTGTCTGGCTCATATCCTAGGGCTGGTAAATACTGAACAAGACATTCGTGGATGGACACGCAACCAAATGACAATTGCTGGTAAGCGCCACTTTAAGAAAATGATATCATCTATCTGTCATCTATCTATCTATCTATCTATCTATCTATCTATCTATCTATCTTCTCTATCTCTACAGACTGATTTAATTGTAAGTGGGGCTGAAGAATCCAGCACAAAAAAATCAATAAATGCTCAACCATTTTCTTAACTAGGAGTTCACTGCCTTAGATTTTATCAATGGAAACAGGTCTTGTTCGACCTGCCCAGTCTAGTACTATTAGCTCTATGTGGCTGCTTAAGTTTAGATTAAAAAAAATTAGGAACTCAATTTCTCAGTTCCACTAGCGTTGTTTCCAGTGGCCAGTGTGCCCTGTGTGGCCAGTGTGGCTGCTGCATTGAGCAGTGCAGGTAGAGTTCTCTCCCCCTGTGGGACGTTCAGTGAGATAGTACACTATTCCATTCCGCTGGGAGGGGCAGCCCTCCGCCACCTTCTTACAAAGGGATGCAGATTCCTGGATTCCCCAGCAAGCAAACTACAGCACAGGTAACTGGAAAGCTGGCTGGGACTCTAGATTGTTAAAAATATGCATCCCCTGGTGTTTGGAGAAACACAAAGGATTATAAAGAAGGTGAGGAAGACTGGCTGAGAATGTATGGTAGGGCTCACAGCCACTGAGGAACAGTCATCTTGCAAGACAGCTGCCCCCCTTATCCACAGTCTGTCTCACTTATTTCAGTTTCAGTTATCCATGGTCAAAAAGAAAACAAAGAAGCGTAATAATATTAAGGGTAATATAGAACAGTAAGACAGAGAGAGAGTGAGAGGAAGAAAGAACAGAATCAGGAGAGAGAGGGAGGCATAAAGAGAGAAAGGGAAAGAAAAACTTCCTTTGTTAGTACTGAACACCAAAAAACCCCAAAGATACATAGATCTCCTCCCCAGCTTCTTGAAGAGCACAGAGACAGACTTTCGGTCACTCCCAGGAAAATGGAATGCGATTCGGTGGGAGGATGACTGGGCTGTTATCAAAGCTGTGATTTTCAGCATGGCAGCCACTGTGGCCACTACAGATCCAAGTGACAGCCATGTGCTACGCGGGCAAAGTGCCTGCTGGATTTTGAAGGCGTAGTACGTAAAGAAAGAAAAGGATGTAAACTATGCCAATCATTTTTATACTGCCTGCATGTTGAAATGATATGACTTGAGGAGTACTGGGTTAAATAAAACATCATCGAAATTAATATCACCTGGTTTTTCTTCTCTTTTAATTTTGCTTTTTTAAGGTGGCTCCTGGAAAGTGACACATTATGAATGTGCTTGTGTGGTATTTCTGTGGGACCGTGTTCCTCTACAGCCTCGCTGTCCACAGCCCAGCTGAACATTCGTGCAGGAAATGATGGAAAAGATGGACACAAACCCCAGCGCAAGTGCTCTCCTCTCCCTCCAGAGAGAAGCCTCAGTTTACCCCTGCTACACTACCATGCTGTTGTTGGTTGGAGAGGTCCCATCTCCAGGTGCCACCTTCATTAGCATATCAAGTGGCGGCAGTGATACAAAGCCTTCCCCTGCCCGAAGGGCACCCTCCATGACAACTGCTTGGGCCTTAGGTTCGGGTGCATCCAGGGCTGGCCTTTCTCAGAAAGCACCTCATTGTCTCTCAGGACAGAGGCTTGCAGGTGATTCTTTGTAGCTCTGCATTCAAAAGAGCTTCTTTAGAAAGCAGAAAATGTTTCAAGTGAGTTGAGAGAGATGAGTGTATTTACCGGAACAAATATTTGCTCTTTGTCAGCCCTTGATTATATCTAACTGCACTTTCCTCTATAATTGGATTGGGGGTAAAATTGGTTCATTTAAAGCTTGAAAATACTCATTTTCCCTTCCGTTTTTCATTAGCCATTCTCTTCCCTGCAGCGACAATGTTTGTGTTTGCCACAAAGCCTGGCTCTGCCACTTGGGAGCCCTTCTGCCCCCTGGTTTGTTTTCCAGAACAGTCTTGCCTCCCTTGGCCTTTGTTCTAACCTGGTTTCTGTAAATCAGTTTTCCTTGAGGATGATAACAATAATACTTGTTAATGTCAGGGAAACGCTTTCATACAGCACTTGCTCATTTGGCATGTGCGACGTCGTCATGAGGTGGGGCAGGGAAAGCAGACACACCCAGCTGGCATTTAGCGAGTCGTCCTGTGTGGAGGCATTGACCTCATGGGGTATTCAGCTTCACCACCCCATTGGATGGGGAGAAACTGAGGCTCAGGCAACGAAGGTCTTGTAGGTATCTCGTGATGGAGTGCAGATTTGATGTAGACTTTGAATCCACATGTCTCTGCTTTTATTTTATTTTATTTTGCTTTTTACATTCACGTGAAATCATGCAGTACTTGTCTTTCTGTGCCAGGCTTATCTCACATAATATAATGTCTTCCAAGTTTATCTATGTGCTTGCAAATGACAGGATTTTCTTCCATCAAGGCTGAATAATACTCATATATATGTACTATATATAGTGACATATATCACTTTTTAATCCAGTCATCTATTCATGGATGCAGGTTGTTTTCATAATTATATTTTCTAAACCCTCAACTAGTTGGATACTCTAGTTCTCTGTGACTCTAGTGTTCTCTGTGGGCCAGCTGCATCGGTATCACTGGAAACTTGTTAGGCAAATAGAGTCCCAACATTTTAAGAGAGTTCCCAGAGTTTGCATTTTAACCCAATTTTTGTGCATATTAAAGCTAGTGTAATGCCACTGTAAGATTAATTAATTAATTAATTAGCTCATCAAATATACATTGAGCCTCTGGTGGGTAGCACTGGGTTCGCCCACTGGGTTAACTGCAATGAACAGCAGAGATGAAGCCTGCCCGATCCCAAGGACCTGCAGCTGAGTGGTGAAGATAGAAGGTTAAGTAGCAATGCAAGGGTTCTCAGGGGCATATATGCCTAGGTTGGAGGAGAAGGTCAGAGCAGGCTCCCTGGAGTGAATGAAGTTCCACTGGAGACCAATGGGTATGTACCATGTAGCGTGCAAGGAGTCAGGGAAAGAAAGGGTGAGAGCAAACACTGGGTAGAGGTGCGAGTGTTCCGTGCCCAGGCCTCAGGAGAGGAAGTGTGGTTTATCAATGCCAAATTACCTGATTCGTTCATTCATTCATTCATTCATTCAGCAAATCTAGATAAGATGCCTGACTATAGCCAGCAATTTTCTTAATGATGGGGAGGTGCTGATGGTGATGAAGGTGATGACAATAATCAACACTTAAATATCCAGATACTATTCTAAGCTTTTTACAAAATTAACTCACTTAACCATCATTAATAGATGCAGAAGACAAATTCTACTTTAACCCTCATCTGATAGATAAGGGATGAGGCAAGGAAAGGTTAATTAATGTACCTGGATGCTGTAGCATAGCCCAGATGTAAACCCAGGATGCCTGGCTCTGGAGGTCCTGGTCTCCATTATTCTACCATAAGTTTGGAATTTTCCTTCCAAGACACTGACCACTGCTGCTTAAGCAGACTTTTCCCTCAAGCCTGTCTATGTTGTTCTGAGCTTCTCCTAGCTAAAGATTCCTTCACAAGTGTGTTAGTCTCCTCTCACCTTCCCACAGAGAGGCCTCATGTAGGAGCAGCGAGGTCTCCCTCTTGTCTCCATTCCACGTGACTTTATGCTCATCTTCAGGCAGTATGTGTCCCTGTCACTGTTCTCTGTTCTTTCTGTTCTCACCTGACCCTTAAGACATCTTTTCAGATGCCACTACAGCTTGTAAAGCTCTGCAAGCTTCCGTACCAATGCACGCGGACACGCAGACACACACACACACACACACACACACACACACACACACACACATACATTCATTCACATTTGTCTCATATTCATCTGTGACATTCATCCTCATTGCATTCATAGCCTCATGCTTACTTGCACACACAATACTCACCGACACTCACTTATACATACAACACACATCTATCCAAAATGCATTCACATGCCACGCTTATTCACACAGTCAAACACACACATGCATGCACACCCCATCACTCATTCACTTGCTTACTCATGCACATTTACACACACACACACCAATAGCCCCCATACATTTGCACACTCATGCAAAACTGCACACATTCACACACACTCACAAGTGGCAGGTTTTGTACCACAGGCACACATTAGGGCCTGGGTGGCTGCCATCACCAAAGAACTTTGAAGTGATGTCAGAGAGGAAAAGTTCAAATGAAAATCAGATCTGGTAATTATAGGATTTTCTATACGCACATTTTTTTCCCAGGCTGGACTTGAAAATAAAAGACGCCCAGGAGATGAGAGCCTTTTTCTGTGGCTTGGGAAGTAAGTAAAACCACATTTGAGGGAGTGACAAAAACTCCCTGTACTGCTGTGAAAAACCTCTTGATGGAGAAGAAGAGGAACGGGTGACAGCATTTTGTTGTCAACTGTGAGGCTAGCTTTTCGTGCCTTTATGCAGTGACTTTTTGTGGGTTTTTCAAGGTTAAGGTCAAGCAAGGCCTTTACCTTCGGGATCTTGTTTATATCTGTCGCACGACTCAGAATACTGTCCAAATCAATTCATTTTGGCAAACATTTACCCTGTATCAAATATGTGCTAGGCACTGGTTAAGCCACTTGTGGTATAAAGATAACTAAGGGGTATTCAGGGCAATAGGAGGAAGAAGTATTAGGGTGTATTAGTTGCAAGGGACACAGAGCTAAAAGTAACTGACTTTAGTGAAAGGGAAAATTTTGGCTGATATAACTGAAACTCCCAAAAGTATGTGACTTCAGGCACAGGTGGATCCAGGGCTCACATAATTGCACTAAGTATGTGACAGGATCACTTGGGCTTCAGAGTGGAGGATGGACTGGAATCAGACTGGAAGCTAGAAGGCCAGTTTCAGTGGGGTGGAGAGAGAACTGCTATCTTCCAGGCAGAAGGGCACGGTGGTTTGAATGAAGCGGGTGAGAGGCTTGAGAATAAGTGGATAAATGTCCCAAACAGAGATGGGGTAGGTGGATTTCAAAGACTTGCTTGTGGAGAGTGTCCAGTGTAGAGGAATGGGGAGGTCTGGGACTTTTACATCTGAACGGATGGCTCAAATAGCTTATTTCTCGTACTTTAAGAAGGTGATTATAAAAGTTCTGACTGAAATGTGATGGCCCCATCACATTTCTCTTTTGCATAAGGGAAGATTTTAGGTCTTATTTAAATGGGTTCAATGGGAAGGTAGAGGAAAATATAACCCTTTATCTTTTCAATTTCAGGATCCTGGATTTTCCCTGCCACCTATTTATTACCCTGCAAAGATGGAACTGGCCAGACTTGGTGGCACATGCCTGTAATCTCAACATTCTGGGAGGCTGAGGCAGGAGAATGGCAAATTGGAGCCCAGCCTGGGCAACTTAGTGACTTAGTGAGACTCTGTCTTAAAAAGGAGGAGGTGGGTGCAGCTCAGTGCAAAGGAGGCCCTGGGTTCAATCTGCAGTACTGAAAAAATAAAAGATGGCAGAGGCACATTTAATAAGAAACATCAGCCCCACACAATCTGGTGTCTACACTTAGGTACTTTCCTTGTTTTCCTGAAATTTAAACTTCTAGCTTTTTAAAAGGGAGATCACATCTACCATCTAGTGAAGATTAAATTGATAGATGTGTGTTATTGAATTAAAAAATGTATGTGTGTGTGTCTGTGTGTGTGTATCTTCAACACAGTGTCTGGAACAAGATAAGAGAATAATTGACACCCAATTTGTGGCACGAAACTGGGTGGAGAAGTCCGGGGCTTTGTAGACTACTCTCTTCTTGGAAGAGAAGCAGAGCAAAGAGGCCACGCCACCTGCGAGGCAGTGGGTTTGTAATTGGGGAGGCCGAGCATAAGAAAATCTTTATTGTAGGGCTGGGCTCTTAACCTGCAGTGTGTGAGGAATCCACTTTGTAGATTGGAAAAACATATTCCTAAACACATAACATAAAATATGTAGGATTGCAGAGGATCTCAGTTATATTTAAATGCTGCATTAAGATTTGAAAATCACAGCTATGTGTTATAGAAATGCATGTGTTCTTTAATTAATTCATCAAATAATGAGGCATAGTCTAGCTATAGTGATTAGATCAAAATACTGATCACATGAATGTTATTTGAGACATTTCTGACCATTGAAGTTTTATGGTTTGTATTGGTGGCAAATTCACATTAATATCATTGTGGTTTTTGCCTGTCTTCACTATTAAAAGCTAACTTTTTTATAGATTCACAAAAATAAAAAAATATATTTTTCCACCTAAATTCACAGAGTCATTGAGTTTCACCCGTGGAACACTGGACTTTTGGGGTTCACAGATCTGGGGTTCAAAACACCTGCTGGTGGGAATGTTTAGGATACCTGTCTAAATATTTCCCATGAAAAATAATTTTAGGACTGTCAGGAATGCCTTGGAACCATCAACTTCCCATAAAATCAGAAGTATAAAATGGAAACCCAACATCATACCACATTCTTTTTCCTGTGTCAGTGCAAAAGTTTTACTATTCAGATTTAGAAGGTAAAAAGCATAAGCCCCTTGGTATAGCACCCAGGGAGGGTTCATTTAAACTCTGCCGTTTGATGGGTCACTTACCATATCCAGCAAGTTTGGATCCCTTCCTCACCCCGATGTTTTAATTAGTCCAGGCCTGTAAGATTGCACCATAGGAGAGTAAGATGCTAACTGAAAGGAAATTTGGGAAAAAGGATATGAGCCATGCTCCAGAGCAGAAACGATAAAGTTGTTAGCTGTTGGGGATTTGAAGAGGGAATGTTTTAGAGCAGAGACAAAGCTCTCTTAGAGCATGAGATAGGTGCAGCTGTCCCATTGTTTCCTTGGGGGACTGATTCCAAAATGCTCCCCCTAGATACCAAAACCTGTGATGCCAAAGTCCCTTATGTAAAATGGTGTAGTATTTGCATATCCCATCGTCCGTTCTCCATATGTATGTAAATGGTTATTACACTGTGTGGTTTTGGGAATATATTATGACAAGAGGAAAGTCTCTATTTGTTCAGTGGAGATACAGTTTGATTTGCAGTATCTGTGAACCCTGCAGATATGGAAGGTGACTGTATGTAGAATAGTATTCTCAAACTCAGACACCTTCAGGGAAAGCCAGGTGACATCAGACAGAGAGGCTGATGGGGTCTAATGCAGCACAGAGAATGGAGGTGACTCTCGGGGAAAGGATTACGAAGGCCCTCCTAAATAAAAAGAAATTTCCATTTAATGTAGTGTCATGACAGTCAAACATAGCAGATTGTGGCGAGCAAGGTACTGCGTTGGTACCGGAGAGCTTGGCCACATGGATTCCTGGTTGGCCAAGGAGAAGTGGTTGGGTGGACTTAGCTGGTTAAAGAGCTCTGTGCTTGAAGGAGAGAGCAATTGAGTTTGAACCCTCTACACCTGCACAATCCAATATGGTGGTCATTAGCCACACAGGATTATTTATATAAAAGTTAAAAATCAGCCCCTCAGTTGCATTAGCCACATTTCCAGTGCGCGCTATCTCTTTGTGGCTAGTGGCTGCCACATTGCATAGTGTAGACATAGAGATTTCCATGTCTTAGAAAGTTCTATCACCCAGGACCACAGCCTCCACAATTCTTAATTAGGACCTCCAGGCTGGCTTCTCTTTCTAGGAAAGAATTTGGAAAGTTTTGCTCACTAGGGTCCTGGCCTACACAGATGCTTATTAGAGTTTGCACTTGTGATGGTCAGGGGTGATCTTTCTGTCTTATGGGTCTTGCATGTTATAAGAAGGAAGCCGTGTGACATTTGTGTTGTAGTGTAGACCTGTTCTATACAAACTCTCTGTGGTGGTAATCCTTGCCCAGGGAACAGAAAGCTTAAGAGATTTTGAAACATTTTGTATCTCATTTGTGCAACTCTGGTGAAGGAACTTAAATTTGGGAGCCCTGCCAGGCATAGTAGTGCATGCCCAGATCCCAGCATTCTGGGAAGCTGAGACAGGAAGACCGCAATCCTGAACCCAGCCCTGGCCATTTAGTGACTTAATGAGACTGTGTTTTATAAGAAAAAATAAGCAAGAGGCTGGGGATGTAGCTGAATGGGAAGATGTGAAGGCCCTGTGTGCAATCCCCAGTACAAAAAAAAAACAAAAACAAACCCAAAACAAAAAGAAGCCTCAGTTTCCTTACCTGTGAACCGAGGATAAGAATTCCCACCTCCCAAAGCTGTTGCAAAATGTTCATGAGGTAACGCATATAAAGTATTTTGCCTTGTGCTTGGCATATAATATATGCTCAATCAAGAAAAAGCATTTATTGGAGGGCAATAAGCTTCATTTTAATTTTTATGACAGAGGCAGTTGGAAGATTTAGACATAAGGAAGGCTCCTTAGAAGATCTTTCTTGAAGGGAGGCCAATCTGTTCAGTTGTGCTTGTTCTAGAGCAAGGATAAATTAAAGGTATAATTTAAAACTGGCCACAAAATCTGTCCTACATGCTTTCTGTAGAGCAGTGGGGGCAATGTCTCTGCCCCTTAAATCTGGGCACTGGGGCTGTTTGATTAATAGCTTATGAAGGAAGTGATGTTAGTTTTGGGAGGGGAGATGCTCAGAGACCATAGGAATAAGAGAAGGACCCAACTGAGTCCTTCCATCCAGAAGTCCCCATAGGTGCCATTTTGGAACCCCTTGAGCTTCCCAGCAATTACTGAAGTACAGTTGCATAACCTCAATCAACCTCACAGTGACAATTGTTCAGGTGAACCCCGTTCAGATTTCAGACTCAGAAAATAGTGATACATGAAAATAACAAATTGGTATTTCAAGACATTAAGTTTTGGGATAGTACACTATGCAACAATAGATAATGAGAGTAGTTGGCAAATCATACCTTCTTGAAGTCAAACTATGACTGCTTTTGGTGGCTGTAGGGTTACAACGTTCAGGAGAATTTTGAGGCTATATCTGGTCTTAGAAAGGAAGTGTTCTGTGATTGATTAATAATGTCTGCCATGGGTAGGTAAGTAGAGGATGACAGTATGCATGCAACTTTCTCAGAAAGAGCTCAGGATGAAATTGATTTTTGTTATTTTTCCCATCATAAAATTATGGCAAACTTCTCTGTTTTGGTGGGAAGAAATTTCAGCAACTCCTTTAGGATGTCCCTCTCCATGTAGTTCTATAGTATCATGAACTGTTAAGGATCTTTGCTCAAAACTGATTTGTTCAAGGGTGCTAGCATCCTTGGTTTTGTATTTTTCTGAGGACAGGGACAATGCTGGGTTCGTAATCCAGAAGACATGAGTCCAAGTCTTGCTCCTGCCAATGTGTGACCTTGGGCATAAAAGCATCCTGTTCTAATACTCAGTCTTTGCCCTTGTATGACTGGGTTAATACATTTTTGCCAGTCACCTTCACCTGGTGGTTAGGTGGGTCAAATCCAAATGGTATTCGGCAAAACTATACCTCAGGGACCAGTTTTGTTTTATTTTCTCATGTAACCCACAACAAGAATCACAGGAAGTAGGGATTGTTGTTTTCTTTGCATGGATGAGGAAAACAGGCTTAAGAGAGGGGTATTAGTAGTAGCAGGAGTAGAAGTATTGGGAGAAATTACTGTAGAACCACTAGAAGCACAAAATCTGGAGCCTGACTACCTGGGTTCAAGTCTCAGCACAACTCTTCATGACCTGGGTGACCTTGGGTAAAGGACTCAACTTCCTGGTCGCCATCTTTAAAGTGGGGTGGAGTGTGTCTGTCTCATAGAGTTGTCATACGATTAAGTGGGACAATGCATACAAAACCTTTAAACTCACATCTGGTACGTAGTAAGCACTTAATAAAGATGAACTTTCATCATTACTCGATGTCCACTTTCCTCCCAGGTAATGTGATGTGGCCAAGGTGAAGGTCATCAATATTGTTCAATATTTCCTGACTTTGCACAGGGATTGCATTTTCCTGCCGTTTGAAGTTAGGAGTGGTCTTGGACATGTGACTCACTTTGGCACTAAAGGTCTGGGTGGAACTTTTTAAGAGCCATCATGCAATTAGCCAACATTCTGCCCTTCTGCCATGGTGACCTGGCAGTTTCTGAATGCTGGCTGTTCCATCAGCCTGGTGCCAGAATGAGGACATAAGACAGACCCCTCCAGAGGACCTGCTATAGAACTGTGGTATGAAAGAGAAATAGAACCTCTGTGTTTAAGGCCTTTAAACCAGGGTCATTTTTTACCGCAGCAAAGCCCAATCTATCCTGACTAATACAGAGATGGGGCACTAGAAACAGAACCACTGGAATTTTCATTCTCCAAATAAATATATGATAGTCACACTTCTGTGACATTAAAAAATTCTATTGTACAGACATAACTGTAGACAAGGGAAAAAAGAACAATTCTTTAAGCTTTGGGAGAAAAACTCTAAACCGTTCTTTTCATACCCTGAAATAGATTCTTATTGAAAAAAAAAAATGGGCTTGATGGAAAGTGTACAGCTTTTATATGTAATGAAAATGGAAGTTGGTGTCACTGTACATGTGAAAAGGAAATCTATGAAAACCACAGAACGTTTTAAGGGGTTAAAGGTAAAAGAAAATTGACTTATAATGTATCAGTTAAATAAACAAAGCCTTCTTGAACCAGAATGGGAGAGTTTCTGGTCGCCATCCAACTTTTCAGAGATGTATTTAAAATATGGCATTAGATGAAGCTAAAGGGTTTTTTGGTCACTGTCTTAAATAGAATATACAAGGGTAGAGAATTGGAGTTAGAAATTGGAAGTTTTAGATGTCTCAGGAAATTGTAATAAAATTCAGGCTTCCAGGAGGGTTTGGGAGGGTCTTGGAAAACTGAGTTTAACCTCAATCGTCATTTAATCTTTTAATCATTTAATGAAATTATGATCTATGGTCCCTCTCCCTCAATATCAGAATTGCATTTAATGCTTCAGACGTATTACTATAGGCTCTGGCAATGATATTGTGGGATGACACCCTCGCAGGCCTCTTCCTTGACCGTAGGTATTTCGGCGTGTGGAGTTAACATAAGAATGAATGGCGGGATTCTTGACCATGGACAGGCTTAAATTGTACCTCCAGTTTCACCTTGGGCAATTGACATTACCTCTCTAAGCCTCAGTTTGCTTATCTGTAAAATAGGCACACTTGTACTTTTCAGAGTTGTGGCGAGGAGAAACTGAGATAAAAGTGTAAAGCAAGGCTTATCCTAGTACACAGTAAATACAATCTGAATGATGCTGTAAAGTGTCATAAGATGGTGATCTGTGATTAGACTGGGTCAGATCTTTGGTGACATCATTTCCCTCTGGGCGGCAGCATATCAAAAAATACAATTGAGATGAACTTCTGATCATCAAGATACCAGGGTTTTGCATGGGAAACCTGGTATTCTATTAGGCAATCCAACCCTTGTGGTGAACGCTGGGTGCTTTCTTGCTCCTGATGTGAGCTTTTACCCAATAGCAAATATATACATGATTTATTTCTTCTTCATAAGGCGTCACTTTGAGACTGATAACTGACTCCATGGAAAGAAACTGCTGTGAATGATCAAGAACACAACTTTGCCCAGCTGCCTTCTAGTGATTCCACATGCTGTGGTTGATACTTTATTTGGAGTCTTCCGTGTTCGAGAACTCATAATCCCCCCCTCTTGTCCATTAAATCAGGTCCGAACTCCATATCATAGAAAATAATTTGCTATTTATACACCTTCAGATAGCCCTTTGTTCTTTCTCGTGTATTTAACCTTTAATGTAATGCATACTCAGCAACCTTTGATGGCAGGTGCATGGCACTCATGCTATCCTGTGCCCAGCCTGAGTCTATGGCAGACATCAATAAGCGATCTCAGAACTCTTTCTCTGACAACTTCTGGGGTTGCCATTACTTTCAACACATGTTCTAGGCAACTGCTCTCAACTGATAAGACTTGGTATGCAAAGTAGAGCTGATTTACTACTCCTGAGCTAGGATGGCTGGCTGCCTTTCTGAACATCCTAGAATTTCCTCATGTTTACATGATTTTGAGTACTACTGCCCAGTTTTCCCTGAGACTCCTTTGTCTCTGCATAACTGTCTCAGGCACTTTGGCGAGACACAATACCTACACCCTCAACTCAAAGGACGAGAAGTTTATTTTGGGTCATGGTTACGGTGTATGGTCTACTAGCTGCAGGGTAGGAATGGCATGGCAGAGGGGCATAACAGAGGAAAACTGCTCACATCATGGCATCCAGGAAGGAAAGAAAGAAGTGAGGAGCTTGTAAGGGAGATGCACTCTTTCAGGCCATGCACCCAGTGGCTGGCCTCTTCTGATCAGACCCTGACTCCATATAGGAGGTCAGCCATAGACCACCATGATTCAGTCACCTCTCAAAAGCCCCACTTATGAGCTCACAAGGCCTTTGGGGGACATTCTTTATCTAAACCATAGCAGCCCCATTCACCTTCAGGATTTAATAGAGCTTATCAAGTTTCTATGAGTAGCCACAGTATCATAAAATGATAAATTATGTTCCTTGAGTTAATGTGGAACCCTAATATGGTAGCTTTTCCTGATGAGCCAAACTGAGTTGCTCTCTCTTTGCCCTGATTTTTTATAGTATATATTATCCAAATATATTACATCCTATATGTTTTTTAGCCTATGATTAATAAGAGTTTGCATATCTGTCTACAAAAAATGGGTAGGAGCCACAAAGTATTTTAAAGTAGGCAGATTAGAGTTCAAACCCTGCCTTTGTCACTTCTAACAAAGTGATCTGAAGTTCATAGAGTCGTGTTTCTTATGTGCAGAATGAAGAGGCAAGGGAAATCTACTGCTTGGGGTTGTGACTACTAAATACATATCAATTCCTGAGCCTGAAAAATACGCTTCTGAAAAATAGGAGTGGAAAGATATAACTTGTGTATCTTTGCATTCTTTGCAGAACACAGTGAGGTGCAAAAAAAACCCCAAACAAAAACAAAAACAAAAACAAAAAAACCCTTAGAACTAAAGTCTTTCTTTTAAATCCAGTTTTGGCCATTTATTAGCTTGGAAAAGTCATTTCCAAGCCTTACCTTGCTCATCTGTAAAATGGGCTTTGTGGCATCAGTCTTTGTTCCTGCTTTGATTTGCAGTGTAAAGGTGATTATATAGATAAAAGCAGAGTTAATATTAAAACCATTAATCAGTCTATATGGAATGAAGATGGACTAGATGAGCCAGATGTTAGACAGATGTGAGGTACAACAACTGTGATGGCTACTGTATATATCCACCATTGGTGAAGACATTCTGGAAACCACAAAGCACTATCCAGGGGTGAAAGATTCCTATCATCATTATTACATGGGTAAAATGAATATGGAAATAGTTCCCAAAATAAAAGATATTTCATAATAATGTGAGGCTGGATCAATGAGGACTCTCAGTTGAAACCAACTCCATATGATTAAATGAAAGAGAGTTTATAGGCTCAAATTACTAAAAAAAGATCAGCAATAGATTTGAATTTGGGCATGGCTCAATCTAAGGACTCAGATTGTATGCTCGGGACTTAAGTTTTATTCCGTTCACGGTTGGGTCTTGTTTTCATCTATATGAGTTTCATTACCAGGCAGATTTTCCTTTCATGATAACATACCCAGATGGTTACCAGCGATTCCAGATTTATACTTTATCCTCCCAGTTTGAGTACAATCTAAAGGAAGCTCCCTTCTTCCTCAATAATTCCAACAAAAGAACAAGAACGAAGTCTCACCTCTCCCATTGGCTGTCACTTGTCATGTGCCCATCTTTGAACCAATCACTAACAAGATGCTCTGAACGTCAGGTTCTGCTTCCCATGTGTATTATGGAAAGCAAGGGTCTCAACCACATAGACTGCAGGAGCGGCAGATTTCCACTTAAGGGGGAAAATGGAATCTAGCCAGACTAAAATAACTGCTTTCTACTACCATGGCTTAATGCTAACGTGCCAGAGAAGTACAAGATGGCACTGTCTTTATCCGGACTCTGTCACTCCCCATTCGTCATGAATACATGGCTCTTAGATGAAAACAAAGGGTGTTGTGTCTGAATTTCTCCCTTGAAGAAGCCAGCTTTCTGGGAGGTTCTGCTTCCACTCATTAATACACTAGGACACTGATCTGGCATCCCATATCCTTCTTGCCCACAGAAGAGGCGTGGAGAAGAGGCTTCAGGGGAGGGCGTTGGTGGGATGTGGGGACTGATATCACATGGGTTTGGCAGGCTCTCTAAGGCTGCATTTGCAAAGTTTTAGAATCATGAAGGAAAGGCAAAACCACAACGTGACCATGCAGGCATTTCTTTCTTTCCTCTTATTTTTCCTCAAAGCCCTGGTACTTCAAGGGAAATTTAATCCATATGTTTCTATTTAATTTGCAAGATACTTAGGTCATCAAAATGGAGCCTATAAAGAGCTATTTGATGTCCAGGAAGAATTATGAGCTTGTATATAAGCCTCTTAAAATGTGTGTATATGCTTACACATGTGTGTGAGTGAATGTGTGAGTGAGTGTGTGTGTGTGTTTGTGTGTACTTGAGATTTACCCCTTCGAAGTTCTGCATCCACAGTGTTGGAACTCATCAGAAAGTGGGGTTCAAGCCCCAAAGTTAGGTGGAAAAATGTACTAAGACTCTACTTACTTCCTTTTGCAGAACCACACACAGCATCTCAGAAGCACTTCCTCACACCTTGCCTGGACTATTCTTGGAGGCGACAAGCCTACAGGATGGTGGTCAGTCGATGACATTGAGCCCCTTTTTATCCTAGGAGGGCCAGTTCATCAGGCTAGACACTGATTCCAGCTGTGGGTCTGCCTCTCCTGCCCAGAAACCTTGAACTGACAGCACTACCCGTGCACTTGCACAATGACCAATGTATAGGCTCAGAAGCTTCTGCCACAGAACATGTGACCAGGGGACTCATTTTTCAACTCTTTATTAGTTGTAAAATATATCACCTCCTTTGGGAAAGCCTAGCCTCACAGAGCTCTGGTTTGGCCAGATGAACCTGTCAACATTCCCACTTTTTCAGTTAGGGAAACTGAGTCTCTGGCTCTGTGAGGAGGCTGTGGGTGTAGTTGGAGCCATCACTCAGGGCTGAGGCGTCTCTGTCAGGGTTTTATTGAGCAGAGCTGCCTGCCGCCATATGCATTTACATAATGACCAGGGATCAATACCTGTCTCTGCTCTCCTTGTCCACAGTCCCTCAATGACGGCCTGAGAACAAGAGGCCAGCTTCACTACAAAGCTTCAGCCCGAAGCAGAAGAACATTACATCCTTGCTGTAGCTAAATTTTCCTCATCAAGAACCATGAGCCATATGGAAGGGGGTAGCAACAAAGGTCACAGAGAATTCGCTGGGATCTAAATCTTGAATGCTGGTGAGCTCATGTGGCCATGTTTCCATAAACAGACGCCCATCCATCAACAAGGCTTTGCTCGATAGTCAATAGGAGCCCAGAGACAGAGCAGTATTCTGAATCCAGGCAGTCCCCAGGCAGTCCCGGAGCCAAATTCCATTTCTGCCATTTACTCCACGCAAGTCTTTTTGCTTTATTTTCTCTCTCCCTCTTCCCCTCCTTCCCTCTTCCTCTCTCTGTCTCACTCCCTTCCTTCTTTCCTTGAAAATTTATTGAGGCATGACACGCAATAAGTGAAATATATAAAGTATACCAGTGTCCAGTGCTTATGAGTGTCTTGTGTGCAAAACCACCACCCAAGACCAAGACATAACATCCCATAGTGTTCCTTGTGCTGCTTCCCAATCCATACTCCCTCCAACATGTAATCACTACCTTGACTTCTATCTTCTATTGATTACTTTTGCCTGTCCTTGAAATTCACATTAATGGAACCAGGCAGAATATGTTCTTTTGTTTCCAGTTCCTTTCACTTGACATAATAGGCATGAGATGCACCCATGTTGTGGTGTGTAGCAGCTGTTTAATTTTTATTTTTACATAGTATTTCGCTGCATGAGTATACCGTAATATCTTAATCCATTCTTCTCTTGATAGATATTTGCCCCATTCTGAGTATTTAGTTGTTAGCAATAAAGATGCTATGACCATTTTTGGGCTTATCTTGTTGTCACATAGTAAGGAACATCTGTTGTGTATATAGGTAGGAGTGGAGTAGATGGGCCATTTTGTTTCTGTTTTCAGAGCCTCAGTTTCCCCTTTTAGGAATGGGGATCATTGTATTATCTCAGCATTGCTACTTGGGTTCAGTGCAGCACAATTTTAACATAGAACAATTACACAATAATTGTAGCAATTACTTGAATTATGTATTTCAAAGCTGTGAGTTTAGGGGATGCTGCTTGGCCTAACTGCCTTTCAAAAGCCATGGCAACTCTTTATTTCACCTAGGAGGACCACGAAGAAGTTGGATTGAACAGACCAGGCATTTCCCTGTGTGACCTTTACCTGGGGAGCTAGGCATTCACTACCCACCTGTCAGAACTAGAAATGGGTTCCCCCCATCAGCATCTCCTTAAGCAGCATTTTCTTCATTGCCTTGTGCTTTATGTCATCTGTCCAAAGAGTAGGCCAGTGCTTTACTGTATTCTGGCAGCCCCCAAATCCACAAATCATGGTCTCCAAAAAAGAGGTCTTTTGTGTACTTGCATTCCTTTTTGAAATCTCTGCCCCAAAACATTATTTCCATGGACCAGATGAGCTTCTAAAAGATGGGAGAAACAAAGCCTGATAGGAAGAATTTTGTAGAAATGAGGGCTGTCCCCATGACCTCAAGAGGGGGATCAGGTTAAGAGACCAGCATGAGAAAATCCATGGGGCCCTTCCCTCTCTCCAGGCCTGTGGCCGTTCTCTTGTATGAGCAGAAACTTGGTCCCACCCCAAAAGGATTGTGGTTGGAGCCAGAAGTCAGCCTCCTACATGCAATAAATCAAGGACAATTGTAAAGGTGCTTTGTATTCTAGGATGTGGAAACATCTCTCGCCTAATGGAACCTTCCCCCAGGCACAATTAACTGTAGGCATAGGATAACACGAAGAACCACTCTCGGCCCCATTTTCTTCTGTCTTCTGCAAATAATGGGATGATGTTTCATGTCCAAAAATAGCCTGTTGGGCTTGGAACACTTTCTTTCTCTCCTAGGACCCGATGGGATTATTGGATCATGAAGCAAAGGGCTTTTTCAGGCTTGCTGGTGAGGCTGGCTGGTATTTGAGGGCAGGAAGCCAATGGTAGCTTAAAGTGTGTGGATTCTTTCAGGTTGACACACATTAGACACACATGTATGTTGTATTTACTAAGTTCTGGGTACATGCTGGGTGCTTTCCATTCTCAGTGCCAACAAATCCTAAAATCTTACATTAAAAAGATCTCCCCTTCTCCTCTCATTTGATTTTAGGAAAGCAAGGAGGTTGTCACCCAAGGTCATGCAGGGTTATAGACTGAATATCTATGTCTCTCTTACCCTAAAATTCCTATGGGGATGACATTAAGAGGTGAGATGTTTGGAAGGTGATTAGGTCATGACTGGGTGGGGCCCTCATGACTGGGATTAGTGCACTTATAAAAGGGATTGCAGAGAGCTGCCCTGCCTCTTCTACCATGTGGCAACACACAGAGAAGAGAACCATCTCCAAGAACCAGGAAACAGCTTTCACCAGACACTGAGTCTGCCAACACCTTGATCCCAGACGTCTCTGTCTCCAGAACTGTGAGCAATAAACTTTCATTGTTTATAAACCACCAAGTCTGTGTGGTTTAAAGTTAGCTCAGATGTAATGAAAATTCCATAGCCTATGCTGTTAATCTGGAAAATGTGTCATTTGGAAATGGTGATGGCCACTATTGGAGCTTACAACATCTATTTATTTTTCCAAAAAGAAAATGAAATTCATTTTATTTTGAAAATTTTATTTTTCCCTTTACATCTATCTTAGTGCCTGACATTTTTCAACTTTAGTAATTTTGACCAAATGAATCTTCAGGGAATGGTCCATAAAATAAAATGGCAGCCTCTTCTGTGTGTTCTCTTCCCTGTGGAAGCATTTGCCTTTCCCCCTGGTTTCCTCCTTGCCTGGAAATGACAGTGGATGTCTGTGATTTTCCTTGACTTCCTTGACTTTTGGACTACCTTGATGCTTCATGTTACTCACTCTTTTACTTAAGTCAGGGGCCCTTTCTCTCCTCCCTACTGAACTCCTGAGCCCCCGAGCCCCGCTCCTTACAGTGTCTTCATCTTCTGGGGTGGAGTAGATGGGTTCAGGGGTGGGTGTGGGAGTCCTTTGCTGAGGTCAGGATGGATGCCAAGTGGGAGTGGATTTCCTCTAGAAATTGGAGCTTCCTCAGGGGTAATCTAAGCTTAGTATTGGTGAGGGCCATCTTTGGTCTCATGTCAAGTGAGCCCAGAAGAAATATAAAGCCATTGTACATAGAGAAAAGAAAAAATGAGAGGACCAGTGGAGATGGAGAATGAGAAGAAGAGAAAGGGGTGGGGGAGAGAGAGAGAGAGACAGAGACAGAGAGAGAGAGAGAGAGAGAGACAGAGACAGAGACAGAGACCGAGAGTTATGGTTTACTTCGAGACGTCCCCCTAAAGCCTCATTGGATCATTGGATTATGGGGATATACCTGACTTCCTGTTAAGAGGTAGGACCTGGTTGGAAGAGCTGGGTTACTGTGGGCATGATCCAGAGGGTTATAGCTCCCTTCCCCGCTCCTCTCTTCTCTCTCTCTGCTTCCCGTCCACCATGCCATGAGCAGCCCTCCTCCACCTGTCCCTATGTTGTGCCATCCTGCCTCGGAGCCAGCTGACCTCTCCTTCTTTAACTTTAAGGTGTTGGATGTTGTGTCTCAGCAATGAGAAAGTGACTGAGAGAGGGGGAGAGAGAGAGAGAGAGAGAGAGAGAGAGAGATCCAGTGACATGTTCTAAATTGAACGCTGGATCCAGCCATGCCTGCAGCTTCTCTCCCAGCTCCCTGGGACTCCCATGAGTAGCAGCATAGTTGGAAATCTCCAACTGCTGAACTTTGGGTCCGCCATGCAAAGCCGCACCGTCCCCCAGCTGCTTTCAGCCTAGTCAGTGGCTGAGCATGGTGTGAGCTCTGGAGCAAGGCCCTTTCTGCCCACAGAGGGGCTCCCCTCATGAGCAGTCCCTGCTCTGGGGCTTCCCATTGGCCTCATGGACCCTTTCTTGTACCTGCACTGGGGTCCGAGGTTCTTCTGATGCCTTCCTTTCCCAGGTGCCAGCCTTGCATCCCAGTCTGAAGATGCTCCCTGCCTCCTCCTCCTTCCTCCCCTTTATCTCTCACAGGCCTCTCCCCTCCTACATCTCCTGGCTCTCTAATCTGTCTGGGCTCTTACTTCTGGAGGACCTGATCAGACCCGCTGTCCAGTCTATTTTTGCCTGAGCTGGTTTGAGAGTTGGATCTCTGTTATTTTCAACCCAAAGAATCCCAGAACAGAGATGGGATCTTGAATGCCATGGGTCTAGTAGCAACATTGGTTATGTTATTGTTCTTAAGACTGTTTGCTGAGAGTCTAGTGACAAGAGAGAAAGGGTAACCCTAGAAGATGAACAAGAGCTCCAAATTTGGACAAGATGGGAGGGGACCCATATGGTGGGCAGAGCTTCGTGCAAAGGTAAATCTTGTCTGGGACTATGGACAGGTTGATGTCTACATCCAAACCTCTTTTTCCACACTTTGCTTGAGCTTCAAATCTGTCTCTCTTAAAGCATCCTGAACATGAGCGCTTGACTATCTCTCAGGTCTTTGGATTTCTAGAGGTCTAAAATGCAACTGAGTTTTTCCTACCCCCTAATTTTTCCTTCCTGTACTGTTCTTTAGTTGAAGGGGGATGTTCCAATGTCCGCTCAGTAGTTCAGGACAAAGATTTGGGGGTCATCCTTAACTGCTTCCTCTTCTTCATCCAACCTATTCCACCAATCAAAATTTCTCCTTCATAATTTCTCTTTCCTTTCCTTAGACAAGGTACGTTGTCTGTGCCTGCTCTGTAGACCTTGCTCTCAAACAGTAAATGTTGATTTCCATTTCCATTACTCCCACACTCAGGATCAGGGAGGCTATCTTAAGTCAATGATCAGCTCTTAAAATTAGTAAGAAACCATTGATTTTTTTTTTGTCCTGTGGATTGAACTCAGGGGCTTTACATTGAGCTACATCTCCAGCATATTTATTTATTTGGTTATTTTTGAGACATGGTCTTGCTAAGTTGCTAAGTTGTCCAGGCTGGGCTCAAACTTGTGATTCTCCTGCTTCAGCTTTCCAGCATGCTGGCGTTACAGGAAAGTGCCATCATGCTCTGCCACAAGATTGTTGATTTTAATTAAACTCTGAAGGTGGTCAATCCTTTCATCTTCTTCTAGGAAGAGATCCCACTAGAGAAGAATTATTTCATTGAGAAAGAAAAGGAAGGAACCCTGGAGAAGAACCAGGATTGGCTTTGTAAACTTTGGAATGTCATGAATGAAGCAGTTCTAAAACTGGTGGAGAGACTGACATGGAGTGGGCAACCTTTTGTTTTGCCAACTTGAGTGATGTTTTAAAAAATTATCTGCAATGACTATCAGTTTTTAAATGCACAGCTCAATTAAAGATACAAAATGGCACAAAAGTTTCAGTCCACAAGTGAAGCTGCTTTCAAAGAAGTGGAATCTACACAGCTTCTCAACAACACCCCCGTGCATCCCATTCTTAATATTCTTAAGGACGTAAAGACCAATTCCTAAAGCCTGGTATCCCATCTTCTTCTCTTAGTACTTCCCTAAATCCCTCACACTCCAACTCGGCCAAGCTTCTCAGGTGTTAAAGCACCCTCCAAGTCTCAAGCCCCTTTCTGCAGAGTTTCCTTTTCCCCATCATCCTTCTCCTTGCTTACCAACCCCGTGTCAGCTCTTGGCTCTGGGAGTCTTTTCCCTTTTGCACCTTCTTGCTGGTCGCCATGGCTGTGTTCTCTTCCCTTCCTCGGCTTTGGCATCAGAAATAACCCTACCTGCCCTCTGCCGCATCTAATTGTCTGGCACGGGCTGAGCCCGTGTCCTGTAAACAGCAGAAAGGACCCAGACAGCAGCAGCCTGGATCCTTTCACTGGCAAAGGGAAGGGAAGAGAGGCTGAGGACCACTTATCACTCTTGCTCCACTGTGCAAGAGAGGCCTTTTTAATAACCATGAGTACAGAAAGGGCAGAATCTTAGCAGAAAGGGCAGCCCTTGGTATTGAATACAAATACCTATAGGAGCCACTGGGGCCATTTTTCTTTTTTTTCCATTTGCCGTTGACTAGAGGCCCTCTTGTTTGTCTTCCCTGGGGGCACTTTGGCCTCTTTTCCCCAGGTACATTGGACCTCTAGCTTGCAAAGCCTTGGTAGGGCAATGAGAGGAGCTGCACCTTGAGAGAGAGAGATGAAGATGGGTTGAAATTTGCACTCTGTCTCTATTTTCTTACTGCATCAGCCACCCTGCTTTGAGTGTAGGTTTGGACTTTTTGATTCTTGGGAAATAAACTCTGCTGTATAAGAACTGTTCAGGCAAATGAAAAGTTCACCTCTCTAACCAAGCAATGAGATTCTTTTTTGATGTAAAGGGGGAACATGCCCCCCCCCCCCAAGAAATACACAAGAAGCAGGACAGGAGATACAAGGGAGCTCTGTACTCAGACCGGTTTGGACTTATAAATGCATGTGAAATGCGTTGCGATTTAACCATCCTTGCCATCCAATCCCCTCCCCCCCTTTCCTTGGGACACAACATCTCTCAGGAGTTGTATCTTTGCTGGACAACCAGTTATGTAATTTTTTTACAATGCAAACCAGAGACATTCATTGTAAACCTTCCAAATCTTCCTTTCTCCAAAATTAACCTCTCCTCTGCTGGCTGGGATAAGGAGCTGCTGCCTTGCATGTAATAAAATCACTCAGAAGTACGCGGAGGACAAGCTCTGTGGTGATCTTGGGTTTAATGGTATGAAAACATATTTACTGAGGGTCCCATATATGTTAGCCATAGCATCGATCACTGTGCCCTTGGAACTGCAAGCCAGGCACTGCTATCCATATCTGGTCCATGAGAAACCTGAGGATGTGAGAGGTTTAGGCTCTTGCTGCACGTTGTTCAGCTGGGAAGTGGCAGAGTTGGATTCAAACCCATGTCTGCCTACCCGACTCCCGTAGACATCATGCGGTGACTGTCTTTCTGAGAAGCCTCTGTTGCCTTCTCTTTAACTTGCATCTGGCTTGGCTGAAACTCTGGCTCCGATGATATCAAGGAAGCTGGGTGGGGGTTTGATGGAAGTAAGGTCTGTTCTTCCATGAGCTTGTACGGCTCACATATTGATCCATCCCATGACTTTTGTTAATACACCCAATTGCTGGACTTCTCAACTAAACTCCTTTGTCTCTGAAATTTAGATTTTTCCCCACATGAGGCCTTTTGGAGCGCTAGTGTTGGTAGAGATGATAGTGGGGTGGTGGGGATGGTGAGAGGTGATGACGGAGGTGGTTGTCATAGAGCAGGCAGGGATACTAATGGAGGGGCAGTGATGGTAAAGTGGCCATGTTGGGATGGTAGTAACTTATATGGTGGTGGTGGTGATGGTAGTGGTGATGGTAGAAGTGATGGTTGTGATGTCTAAATCGCCTAGATTGGCCTCAGTGTCTGGGGTAGCCATGATTAGGGTATGCATCAATGTGCCCAACTTCAAATACCTTTTAATAGTGGCTGGCATGTACTGGGCCCATACAGATGCTAAGCACTGTGCTACACATTACCTCACTTAATCTTAACGGCCACGCAAGGCAAGACCTTTCTTCTTTCTATTCTACAGATGAGAAAACGAGGCACACAGAGGTTGAAAAAGTGCCCAGGTGCTGAGAGGAAGATGCAGGCTTTGCTCTCAGGTGAGTTACTCCAGAATCCATCTGCTTAGCCAGCAATTGGATTGGCAGCAAGGCGTCGGTCACACGGGGTGGCGCTGGCTGGGGACCCAGTAGGGAGCTCATCCACCAGGATGCATCCGCCAGCTCAGTGTGTGCTTGTCCCTCCAGGATTTTGCAGCCAACAACACATCCGTGCTTCCAAGGTTGCTCTGGACTACATGTGCGTGAGCGGGACTCGGCCAAGTCCAGCTGCCTTGGCGAGGACCCCCACTCTTGCAAGGACATGCTCCTTACACCTTGTGGGCTGCAAGAACCGGGCTCCAAATGGATTGGCCATCTCAAAAAAGCAGAACAAAAAGGAAGGCTCATACCCCGTCTCTTAAAAAAGAAAAAAGAAAGAAAGAAAGAAAGCAACATAAAGCAAAAGTGAGTAATAGCAAACCTCTCGCACCCATCTGTGACGGAGGCTATTTTGTGCCTGGTTTCCTTGGGTGGCCTTCTCTTAATGGCCTCTAATTCATAGAGACAAAAAACATAAAACAATTTAAGGCACTGGAGCACTCACCCAGGAGCCCGGCCGACTCCTGGGGGAGCGCTTTGGCAGGGATGCCTGAGGCCTGACTGGCTGGGAGGCTGGGAGGCTCCCAGATCAGAGCAGAGGAACGTCTCATTCTCCTTTTGCTTCTGCCATTCCCTGCTTGCTGGGTCTGAGAGGTATTTGAGGGAAGCGGGCTGGCCGGGTAATTATCTATCTGGTAATTACAGCCAGTTGTGGAGGGATCACGCCTGTTCCCCACGTCGCCGCGCCAGCTGGGAAGAGCCCTCCGGAGTGATGGATTTATGGCCGGCCGTGCACCGAGGGATGTATGTTTTGGCTTGTGCATTCAAAAGAGTGCAGCCTCACCCTCTTTTTATTTTTTTGCTTTTCCCTCTCTCTTTAATCTCAACTTCAGAAGGGAAGGAGTTGGTTATTAATTCACTTAGATTTTGAATCTGGGCCTTTTCATGTGCGAGAGGCAGGAAGGCGCCGCAGCCGTGAGGGTCTTGGTCACGATTATGTCTTTGGTGTCAAGGAAACTGTTATCTGCACTGAATGAATTCAGTGCGTTCACAAAGGCGCATTAACAAAAACATCAACCCCTATTTACAGAACATTTTCAGGGCACCCGAACCCCATCATCCAACAGTTTCCAGGTGCATCCCATTATTACCTCCATTTTATGGATGAGGAGACTGAGCCACAGAGAGGGGAGTCATTTATCCAAGGTCACACAGACAGAAAATCAGCCAAGGGGCAGCCAAGCATGATACGGTATGACAGATGGATGGGGAAGGCTGGATATTAGGATGACAGATGTGTGACTTCTGGAGAAATTTCACCCCGTAACACTTAATTTCAGTGGATAAAAGAAATACCTGGAAAGATCCCAGTGTTATGCACTGAATTTGTGGCAAAGCCAGCTTTTCTGATACTTTGCTCAGAATTCCTGCCCCCTTTTCTCTGTTGCTTCCTGTTCTCCATGCTGGAGAGCTTCTAAGACCCACAAAGGCTGCACATGCACACTCTTCAACTCTCCCTCATCAGGCCTAGGCACTTTGAGAGAACTAGAGATACTGTGTAGCCTTCATTCATGACCCCAAAGAGGGCAACCAGCCAGCCCAGTTCGCCTAGGAGCAGGTTGATGAGAAATACTCAGGACTAAAAGTGGGACCTCTCAGCCTCTCTGTGTTGATGAGCCCTGGTAAACTCTGAGGAAATGTGTGATGCAAGCATTTTAGGAACATCGTCCCGGATGGGGCTGGGCTTTGGCATCAGCCTGAGCCGGTGTGGAATCTCACTGGTACCATTCCCTTCTCGGCAGGTGACCTTGGCCAAGGCAGTTACTTATCTCTCTGAACCCCGGTTTCTTCATCTATAAAACAGAGATGGTGCTTAAATCCTTCTCAGGGGGTTATGAGGAGGAAGTGCAATGATGCTTAACACTGGGCAACTCCCAGGAAAGGGGCCTTCATTCCGTGAGTACAGTTCAGTGTTGATGGCAGATTCTAATGTCACTGTGCTCCGCTGGTTGCTGGTTCATCCTAGCGGGCACGGCTGCTTCTCTGGTTTATATTTTTTTGGGTTGCAAAACCAAAAACATATAGGGTCCAGAAATGAATCGGAATTAGTGTCCCAATAGCTTCGTGAGGGAGCCATGACTCTTACACCCATTTTCCAGATGAGTAAACTGAGATCCAGGAAGGTGAAGAGACTTGCCCTAGGTCACTTGTGTCATAAGTGCTTGAAGTGAGACAGGACCCCAGGGCATAGCCTGTCTCCAGAGTGCTTGGTCACAAAACTGCTTACCTTTTTATGACAACATCAAATCACGTTTGTGTGGGTTTAACACACATCGTGCAGCTCATTCCCTTTTATTTTGCATTTAGTTCTAGTTTTAAAATTTTATTTAATATCTCTGGAACAATATGGGAGTGAACATCCTTTTTTCTATTCCAGAGTTCCCCAACTGTAGGACTCTTGACATTTGGGGACAGACAGTTGTTTGTGGCAGGGCTGTACTGGACATTGCAAGATGTTTAGCAGCATCCCCGGCATCTGATTGCTGGATGCCAGTAGCACCCCCTTGTACATCTGCAGACCTTGACAAATGCCCCTTGCAGGGGACAAAATCACTTCCTGTTGAGAACCACTGTTCTGTACTTTATATTCTGGTGTGATTGTTTCCTGGATCCAACTGTTTGTGCAATTTTTTTTAAGGATCCTTGATGCCTGGAGCCTGACTGTCTTCTCCCAAAGTTGTACAATTCTTCAGGCCACCTGCAGAGCCTGCACACCCTGCTCCTCACGTGCTTGCCAGTAGCCACTGTGACTCGGGCAACCCTGGGACCCCGAGAAACACAGCACACTTCTAGAAGTATAGGACAGACAGGCCCAAACGCGTTAGTTCCAAATGGGAAAATTGAGGGTGGAAGGGGCAGGGACTTGCCCTGGGCCACATAGTAGGTAAATGGTAGCGTCGGGGTCTTTGAACATTGATGCATCGCAACTTTAACCATTGTCAGGCAACCCCATTAGGAGGCTCAATCATTCCAAATTAAATTGGCTCACTGAGGTGAATGTGATTTCCAGGTCTTTTCTTCCAGGTGATGTGGGGTTTCGTAATTTTTAAAATTTTTATTGTGCTGGCTGTGGATGAAGGCAGTGCTTTGGAGGCGAGGCAGGGAGGGATGTGCGCGGGGCGGTGGAAGGACAGGTCAGAGTTTATGGGCTTGCAGCCTGCAATGGACTAAGTTTATTGTCCTTTGTAAATTCTCCATCCTTCTCCTCTTTGAAGTCAGGAGCGATGGAATCGGTGGCCTAATTGATCCAGGATGGGAAGAGGCTAACGATAGTGAACAAATATGAAAATTTCATACAGCGAGTGGTGAAACCTCATCTCCCACATGGGGCCCATGTAGGCCATGTGCTTCTGCAGCCCCATGTGGTTCTTGAGCTCTACTGAGGAAAATGATCTGCTGACCCAGTGCAATGCAGAAGGAGCTTCCTGGTCTGGCCTGTGCTTATCTTGTTGACTTCGCCTTCCTTCTTCTGGCCTCGGGCTCACTCTACTGCAGCTATGACTGCTTTCTTTCTCTTTTTAAAAAAGCCATACACGTTCATTCCTACCCCCGGGCCTTTGCACTTGCTGCTCTTGCTCCCTGGGACTTGAGAGTTATTTTTGTGGCTGATCCCTTTGATTGCTTCACATCCCTGCTCATACGCCCTTGCATCAGAGAGGCCTCCCAGACCACCGTTTCAGGAAACTCCCCTTTCAGCCCGTTCTTCTCTATCACATCCCACTAACTCATAACCTTTGTGGGAGGTAAGTTTTCACCACTCGCTGTATGAAATTTTCATATTTGTTCGCTATTTTATGAAATCATCTCTTTATGGAGGACAGGGACCTCGCCTATCTTGTCCCAGTCTTCTCTGCAGTGGCTTGGATGGTGGTTGGCATCCAACAAAACTACTTGCGAGTGGAGTGATGTAGTTGAGGATCTACTCCATGTAGGATCCAGAGAGAGAGGCTCGAAGCAGGGAAATGAAATGTGGGTACATGCAAAGTGCATCGTTAATGGTGTCGTTAGCAGACAGAGGTCACATGACAGCTTTGAGGTAGGACTGGGTGCTCTGAGCAGGGCTCCTGCAGATGACATCTGCCTGCACTTTCATGAATGTAAAGGGACTGAATGCTGGCAAGCAGTAGGCAAGGCACCTCAGGCCAAGGGCAGATGGAGGCTGGGTGAAAGGCTGGAGTTTGTGGAGACTGGCACCTATGCAAACTCAACCAAGGAGACTGAGTTGCTGAAGCAGCTGGGGCCACGTGGCACTGCAGGTGCATGTTGGACACGGCTTGGGGACCCCGGTGAGGGTTGGCCAGATGCATATGGAGGAGGAAGAGAGGGGAGTTAGATGGTAGATGGGGTTGAGGCTTCTATCGGCCATGGAGTAGCTGCATGGCTGTATCAGCGCTGGCTGACGGGTGACTTCACCTTTTTGAGCCTCAGTGTTTTCTTCTGTAAAGTGGGGTTAGGAATAGTGAGGGCTTCAAAGGGTGGCTGTGGGATAAAATGTGGTAATGCAAATAAATAAAGCCCTGAGCTGAGCCTGGAGCATAGGTGCTCAGCACTGTGAGTACGTCTCTGATGTCACTGCATTCTCCGCAACATGACAAAGGAGGATGTGGTCCCCACGTCATGGATGAGAAAACAATAGCCCTGCAGATCCCAGAAACAGAAAGCTATATGGACACAAAAATGGAATTGAACTAGTTGTGATCAGATTGGGAAAGCCAGGAAAACCCCAGAAAGAGGTGGCCTTGCAGATGCACCTATTGGTTCCTCTCTCTGTCTGGCTAGCACATAGCTTTTGCTGGGACCTCTGATTTACAAGCTTCGCACTCACTCTCCTGGTCATGTAATGGACAGGCCCTGGGTAGTGGCCCTGTATCAGCCCCTCTCCCTGAGCATGACCTGCCTCTAACCAACAGGATATGACAAAGGGCATGAGATGCCACTCCTCGGACCGTGGTATGTTGCCTGAGACACCAGGCCAAGAGCCAGATCCTCCTGATGGCCTCGACAATGCCAGATGCTAAGATGGGAGCTGCCCAGGGAGAAGCCACATGGGAGGGGGGCTGCCTCTAGAAGCTGATGGGCTAAGGCTACACCCACAAGATGCTACATGAACTCAGAAGAGGACCCAAGACTGCAGAGGGGACTGCTGCCCGGCTGGCAAGCTCAGCATGCCTTGGCGAGACCCTGAAAGGAAAAGCCAGCTACGCCAGGCCAGTACTCCCGGCCCGTGGAGACTGTATGCTAATAACTGCGAGTTGCTTGAAGCTGCCCAATTTGTAGTAATTTGTTATGCAGCAATGGAAAACAAATTCAGCTGGAGGTCTGGCAGTCATGTGCTCAAGATTCCTATCAGTAATCTTTCAGTCCTTCCAGCTTCGAGTTCCAGGAACTTCTGCTGAGCAGTTGCAGGTGTGAGCATGGAGCTCCCACTGCTCGAGTTGATCTCATTTCACAGGGACAAGAACTTGCATCCCAGAGCTGCTCGCTCGCTCCACGTCCTCGGACCAGTTACTTACCCTCTCTCCGTCTTACTTTCCTCAACCGTAAAGTGGGACTAAAGAGTAGTACCAGCTCGTAAGGGTTCTGAAATGACAGATTAATACAAGAATTTGGAATAGTGCTGGACGAACAGAGCTTAAAAATGTGAATGACATTATATGGATTAATTGGCTATTGTTGCTCTCGCTGTCATCACAGCGGGTTATGAGTGGCTGGTGATAGCTCCTTTCTCACAAGGGGGAAGCTGAAGGTCAAAGGCAACAAGTGTCTTGGTGAAGGTCCCAGGTTCCTTTGGTGGTGGAGCAGGGCTTCACACCAGGCGCTTGAATCCTCTTTTCGCTGTCTTCCTCCTGGGCTCTTCCTGGGTTTGTCTACACCTCCGTATCTTTCTCCTTCACCAAGCGGTGATAAAGTCCTGACGCGCTCATCTCCAACGCCCAAGGCCAGCTTGCCCTCACCTCCTGCTGTCTTGACATTTTCATCTCTCTTGGTCCCAGCTCCTTTCAGAGAGTTACAGATGGACTTTGCTTTCTTCTTGTACCGTTTCTTGACCCAGCACCTGACCACGTCCCCATCCACTTTGGGAGGCGGAAGCTGCAGAGTCGCCCCGGCCTGGCCTCTCCTGTCTTGTGGCACTCCTCCTGCACCCAGCCCTTTCCTGCCTCTGCTCTTTCTTCTCGAGGCCTGGAGAATCCCTCTGCCTCTGCATGGACTTCTACTGATCTTGCTGTAACCCTCCGCCCCCTAGGGGCTCACTCCCAAGTGGAGTTTCCGTCCCTCCCCTGGGGCTTCCCCTCCCTGGCCGCTCTCTACAAGGTGTCGGGTGACTTCAGCCCTGGGCAAGGCCCAGGCCTTGTCTGTTTATTCCTGGATCCTAGGGACCTAGCCCTGTGTTTGTGAATAAGTGGATGAATGAATGAAGATAGGAACACTGAAAAGCCCTCCCCAAGCATGAATTTAGAAAACCTCTAGGTCTGCATCTGTCTTTGAATACCTGAGTTAGAGAGGGGTGTGGCGCCTTCTCTATATGCACCCATGACTGCAAGAAGATGCTAAAAACAGAATCCCAAGGGAATCCAGATGTGGGAACTCCTAAGGGGAAGCTTGGCTTTTCTTTTTCTTTACATTCCTTGTTGGACACATAGTAAGTCCTCAACTGGTGTTTGTCGAATGAATCATTAAGTGTATACATGGATGCAGATAGCAGCGTAGCAACTGCTTGCTGTGAGTTTTCAAGTGGAGACTGATTTAGGATCCACCTTCTATCCCCAACTTCCAGGGCCGTGCTCAACACATAGTAGGTCCTCAGATCTCAGGGACACTTACCATCCTTTGAGCAGGGTGTCCCAACTTGTGCCCAAGCTTCTAAGAGATCACTGTCCTCTGCACTCCAGAGCCCGGCTTCCTCTGCCTTTGCTGAGTTCCGTTCACTTTTGTGGTTGTAAGTCAGTTCCTTCACATTGTGTAAACATGTTTTGTGTGGTTGAAATGTATTTTAGAAATGTCACTAATTACCCAATCGCCTGTAACCACTCTTCCAGCGACATAATTGGTGTGTCATGTAAATACCTAATTAGGGGCCTTGAAGAATGGGGTGGTCGGGAGGCCCAGTGGCTGGAGGCTTTCTGGATATGTCTCACTCTGGAGGCCCTTTGGAGACACAGGGTTCCCCTGCATCAGTGGCTGGAGGGGGGACATTATCAGGCCTCCCAGGGGTTCTGGCACTCTGGCCTCCAGGACAGGGCTGGGGCCAGCACATAGCCACACGCATGGACGTCTCAGGCCACCGAGTTTAATGGGAAACAACTGCCCAGGTCCTCCATCCTCTGGGGCCAGAGTGTGCTGTGCATTTCAGACCCAAATGACTCACACATGTGAGGCTTGGCTCCTCGTTCTCCTTTCTGCCCAAGTGGCCGTGTTGCTATGGCCCGGCCTTGTTCTTAGAATAGCTACCATTCCTCATGAGGACGCCAAGCTCCAGTGGAACCCATTTTAAAGAATTTGGCAGATCACTGACCACACCCCAAGCTTTTCTTCCTCAGATATGCCTTGAAGTGGTCGTCGATGATGTTTTAGAAGCTGCTCTTCATCCCAGACAGGGTTTCAGCACCAGCTCTCATCTGCTTCCTTGGAGGTCTCTTTCTATGCCCTCCTGGCCATGTGTCAGAAGGGCTGAGTGTCCTGTCTGCATCTGGTCACACAGGGCTGTCACTTCTCTGATGTGGCCACAGAATAAGCAATGTCCACGTCCCCCAGACTTGTCCTGCTTCAAAGCATTTCCTTGTGACTGGTACCCTGGCTGGTGGTAGGGTGAGTTTTAAGATTGGGATTCCCAGTTCTGGAAAGGTCTGGGTCACTGTGACCTGGCCAGCACATGATCTGTTGTCCTGGATGCCACTGCGTATCTACCATGTGCCCATGAAACTCAGAGGTTTGAGGGAAAGATGCTCAAGTGAGAGTCCTGTCTCCTCCATCTACAATCTTGGATCACAGGGTCAAACCCTGTGTCCTATTGAGCCTCAATGATCTTATCTAGAAAGTGGGTATAATAGTGGACTGGTAGATGAGTCGTAAGGATGGACTGATACAAAGGTCCAATCACAAGGCGAGCTGCCCATGAAGGGTCACTGAAACTATTGGATCCGCCTTCTCATCTATATAGTGGGGCAAAACATCAACCATATTGGATTGTGGTGAGTTTCCAAGACCACTCGTGTGTAACACACTTACACAGTGACTGGCACGCTCTAAATTCTCCATGTGTGTGTAAGTCATCACCCTCACAACTTTGACTTTGTTATCAGCATCATTATCTTCTCATCCAAGTATTTTAGCCATTACCAGGCTTGTAAACTGAGGCATGGAAGAAGTAAGTGACTTGCCCAAGGTTGCACAGCTGGGAAATGGCAGTGCTGGGATTTGAACACTGGTCCATATGGGTGTGGGTCTAGGGTGCCCTCTTCCCCCTGCCATCCTATCTGAGAAAAAGTACTAATGTTGTGGGCAAGTGACGGTGATGAGGAAGTTAAAAGGTCTCAGTGACAAGAAAAGGGGCAAATAGACATAGACCACGATTCCTAGAAGAAAGGAAATAGTGGGGACGAATATGAAGATTTTGTAGGGCTGGGAGAGTGATGTATACCAAGGCAAGGAGAAAGAGGCCCACATAGAAAAGAATTAATATATTTGTTAGTTGAACTTAAAAGAAGTCAAAATGATTAATTAGTGATTCTAATACCTAAATTTTGGGAACAATTACTTTTGTTTCTGTAATGGTAAAACAATTATAAATGTAACATTTTAACACTTTCCCAAATAGTACTATTTTAGTTTAGACTTTAAGTGTTCCCCATTCAAGGTCCATATGGTAAAGGCTTGGAGACCAGAGTGAGCACTATTGGGAGCTGGTGGAACCTTTAAGAGGCGGGGTCTAGTGGGAGGAAGTTAAGCCACTGGGGGCATGTCCTTAAAGGGCTTGTAGGACCCACTCCTTCCTGACTCTCTCTGCTTCCTGGCTGCCATCAGATGAGCGGGTCTCTCCTTCACACAGCCCACCGCGAGGTACTGTGCCACTACAGACTCAAAGCAACAGGCCCAAGTGACCATGGACTAAAACCTCTGAAACTGTGAGCCAAAATAAACCTTTCTTCCTTATAAATTGACTTTTTTCATTATTTCATCACAGCAATGGAAATCTGTCCCACACAAATAATAATTTTAAAAATGCAGTGGATTCCCTTTCATTGGATGCCTGAAACAGAGGGAGGTTTGTTTTAAGGTTGGAAAATACTATTTATTTAAGTGATTAATTGACTTATTTTTTATCATCAAATTGATTCATGATTTTAAAGAAAATTTGGAAATTTAGAAAAATAGAAGAAAAAATTTAAAAAATTACTCATAATTTCCCCATCCAAACATACCCACACTTAATATTATTACAGTCTTTTTGTATAATAGCTTTTTAAAAGCTTACAAGTTTAATAGCACTATAAAGCTAATACTGTATCCTGAATTTTCCTGTAATAATTTTAACATCAGCATTTATGTATTATTATAGGAAAATTTTTACTAGCTCACCAATGTAAGTATCCACCAAAGTTCATAATTCCTGTAGTATTGATATTTGTGTGTTTCTAATTCTTCGGTATTACAAAAACAATGCAAAGAACATCTTATTTTGCAAGGAATGTTTTGGTTTTCTTCTTTTCTCTCCCTTCTTCTCCTCCCCTCTTCTTCTCTCTACTTTTCATTATGTTTGGATTTTTCTTTGTGATGAATTCTTTGGAGCAAACTACTGAGCCCAAGCTATGGAGATTTTAAGGTCCTAGACACACATTGCTAGGTGTTATATTTACCAAGGTATTCCACATGACATCGTGAGGTTTCTTTAATATTCCAGCTTCATAACCATGGGGACAACATATAGTCATTCATTCATTCGTTCATTCATTCATTCATTTACCAACATCTGTGGAGCTCCTGCTTCCTGCCAGGACCTACTGGTATGTATCTGAAAATATAACTATTGGGTCTTGCCAGCTGTGAGTCTGAAGTCCCAATGAACCCAAAATGTGCCTTGTTTCAGTTTTTAACTTTTCGCTAGGGACTGGCCTTCAGAAGCCTCCTTGGGGTCCCTGGCTCCTTAGGGGAGGTCCCTGGGTGTCCAATATTTCCAGGATCTCTGTCCTGATGTGCACTGTGCACTGGCATACAGCATCTGGGGGACAAAAGCAGCAAGTGCTCATTGTCTGAGCTCCTTGCAGCAAACACTTAAGTGTCCAACCAAGCATTAAGCACTCTACCTCCTCCCCACCACTTCTCTCCTACAAAGCTTTTATACAGAGCACGAGCGCTCATAAATAACAGACCAGCCTATAAATAAATACAGCTGGGAGCCCACAAAAGCTGACAAATGCTGTTTATTTAATTTCTCAAGTGTGGTCCATTTGGGATCCAATGGGAAGGGCCTGCTAAGCTTTTAAAAGGGCAGTTTATGTGCTTAATCTTGATTTTCCTTTTGAGGGGCCATCCTGCCATCTCCCCCACACCTGCCTCTTTTCCTAAAGCAGCAGGGCTGTCTGTGAAGGCAGAGATGTGGGACAGAGAAGGTTTCTCAGGCCCTTCCCCATGAGAGGCACTTGACCCTGGATGAGTCACAGCCACACCATCATTAGTAACATGGCTCCCACCCTCCCAGACTGGCCTTGTTATTCACGTACCAGGTGGGCTTGTCTGAATCCTCCACTACTTACTGAGGGGTGAAGGAAAGAGTGGGAAGAGCAATGTGGAGTCAGTGCGGGCCTCATTCTATGAGATGTCTGGGTCATCAGTTATTTCAGAGGGAGGATGTGTTATCATGAACATCTACAGGGCCATACTTGCTCAGCTTCTTCCTGCCCCAGGGTCTTTGCACATGCTCTTCCTTTTGCCTGGAATGCTCTTTTCCTCATTTTTATCTCACTAACTCTTTCCTTTCCTTCCAATTGCAGCTACAAGCTGCTTCTGGGAAGACTTCCCTGCCTGATAATAAGGGAAACAGACCACCAGTGTCTTGATGTACAACTACACAGTACCTGTCTTTTGTCAGTCTGTTCAGCATTTTGATGAAATTATCCAGGGTGCAATTATTGGTTGATTGCCTGTCTCGCTTAATCAAGTATCACTTCTCCCTGGCAACCCCCCAGATTGGAGCCATCTCCTCCCACTTGAGCGATGGTCACAGCACCCTCCAGCCCCCGCGCAGCTGCAGTCTGTGCTTGTCATAGCAGTCAGAGGGTCACATAAGTCACAGTGTGCGTTTCCTCTGCTCAACCCCTGCTCACCCTGTTGCAGCCACTCTTGTCTCTCGGCTTTTAGAAGGATCCAAGCCCTCTCTTGCTCTTCTCTCAAATAGCTGGGGCTCCCTCCTTTATTCTCCATCTGTCCATAGGGTTTCCCTGGTCACCTTTGCCCCAGCCCAGGATGCCTCTCCCATGTGCCTGTCTCCAGTGTCGTCTACAGCGTCTGTCCCCGTGTCACATGGTGGGCATTTAATCAGCTCAGCGTTAATCTCCTACAAAGCACGCAGGTTCCACGATGGAAGAAGGAACTTCATTAAAACATTTGGCATAAATAAATGCCTTACTCTAGCCAAAGCAAAGCGTTGCATGGTTTTGGCTAACTAGTCAGCCAGCCAAGTGGGGCTGCTGGATTTCTATGGGGTTTATCAGCAGAGATCTGGCTGCCTTGTTTTTTGTTTCCAGCCACAGGAAAAGATGCCACAACAGAGGTCTTAGAGCTTCCTGGTGCCATCTGGTGGGGGTGGGTATACCCTCGCCAAGAAAGCACAAGTGGGACACAGCAGAGCATATGGACTTTGCTCCCAGTTTCACATCCCAGCTTGGCTGCATGCTATGCTTTTTTTTTTTTTTTTAATGACCTTTTTGGGACAAATCACTTCACCTCTAAGTTTTATTTTCCTTAAAATTAATACTTTGCATAGGATCTATTTGCTTTTGAGACTTTATCTGGTTCCCTGCTTCCCTCACCTATTGTGCTCTAGCCACACTGGGTTCTCTAGTTCTTGAAACAATCCTGCCCCAGGACCTTTGCACCTGCTCTTCTTTTTTGCTACAGTGTTCTGCTCCCAATCATGTGTGCTGATTCTTTCTCATCCTTTAGGTCTTAGGTCAAATGTTACCACCTCAGAGAAGTAAAAAATTGCATACAGCTTTCTATTAGGCAGCTACTTTGCTATATTTTCCTTATAGCATTTAATATCATTGAAAAGTATCTGATATATGTACTTATCTACCTGTTTACTATTTGTCTCTTATTCTCCACTAGCTACTACATTCCAGATTAGTAGGATCTTTTGTTTACTGCTTATTTTCTTAGCACCTAGGATGATGCCTAGCATATGATCAGTGCTCAATAAATATTTATTGGAAGAATGGATAATGGTTTGTTATAAAGAAGAGATGGATTGTGGTGCAATAATTACCAAATGACTGTGATTCTCCACCCTTCCTGTACCTTTTGCAGTAATAATCCATAGCTCCTTCCTTTAAAAAGGTGGAGGCAATTGTCCTACCACTGAATTACTCCAAGCCGTAAAATGCTGCCAACGTAACCCCATGCCCGTGCCAAGCCTGGACCTCAAGAGGTCTTGTGGGCATCCCATCTGTCTCATGGAACCCTGACTTCTCTGTGTGATACCCAGGGCTGAGTCACCCCTGCTGCCTAACAAGCTGGCAAAAGCCAGACGCATGAGTGAGACCAGACTGCACAACCTACTAGCTGGACATAGATGCATGAGAGAATCCTACTGCAATCAGATGGGCTCAGCCCACATCCACAGCACCAACCAGCTGAGACGGAGACTTGCAAAAAACAACTGAGTTCGGGGAAGTTTGTTATGCAGCCATAGCCGCCTGATACATGGAATACGCACACACATATGCACACTCATATCCAGCTTGGTGCATCGCAAGTGATTGAGAAATAGTAGCTATTTATGGTGTGGTTTGCACGCATTATTTGGTGGTGGAAGGAGCCTTTTCTATTTGGACAATCATAAGCATAACTATGATCAGGGTTAGCCATATGGTGACCAGGAGATGTGTTCTCACTAGACTTGGGATGGTCCATTTCTGCTAATAGCAAATATCTCTCAAGCTTTGCACTTGGTCCTTTGACCTCAGGGTCAGGAGAGCGTGGGGGAGCCTTCTGCTGACCTGGCTCTCATTGGACCTGAATAATACATGCATTTTCCTTGTTTCTATGATGGTTTTAGGCCTCTGATTTATGGTGATGAACATGCCCCTCTGTTTGCCCTGGCTTTTGTTAATGACCTCTCATGAATTATCCACGAAAGAAATGTTAAAGGAGCTAATTAGGCATTAACCTTACATTACAGATCAACCACACAATCGGATCCTTCGCAGCTCTGAATGTGACAACACAAGGCATTAAGTATTGATGGTCCCAGGAAGGGCTGAGGGAATGGAGGGAGAAAAGAGAAAAGAAGTGGGGAAGGAGGCGGTGAAGACACCTCCTTGTAAACCTGCTGGTAGGAGGTGAAACTAGCAGTCAAACTGCCTGAGGTAGGCTCATAAAACAGGAAATGATAGAACGCCCTCCTCCAGATGTGTGGAACCAAGGTGACACTATATTTTAAGGGCCTGCCATGTTCTTGAAATGCATTCTTGTTCTCTTTCCTTTAGGAAGGCATGTCTTTTGAGCTTAGAATTAAAGAATGCCCACCTTTCCCCTTCCTGTGTCATCTGTGCCTTAGTCACTTCTGTGTTCCTGAGGCACAGTATCGCACACCCGCAATGCAGGAAGGAGAGGTTGATTTTGGCTTACCTTTCAGTCCATAGCCAGCTGGGTCTAAGGCAGGATGGTATGGCACAGGGGCCTGGTGGAGGAGAGCTGCTCAGGGCATGGTGAACAGGAACCAGAGAGAGTGAAGGGAGGAGCTGGGGAGAGAAATAAATCCAAGCCAAGCCCCCAGGGGCCCCCCTCTTCTGACCAGACAACACCTCCTAACAGCAAGTCAGCTATAAGCCCCCATAGTGCAGTGAACTCCCCAAAGCCTCACCTATGATCTCATGAGGCTTTAGGGGTGGGGGATCTCCATCTAAACCATAATACTTTGTGAAGATAAACCATGTCGCCTTCCTGGTAGAATCAGGGCAGCATATTCTGCTGTCTTCAGAAACCTATTGGACGGGCGTGTGGAGGAGACTGATTCCTAGTCCTGATGAACTTGAACACAAGGTGGAGGAATTTCCCACTGAAGGGGCACTAATGGGGATCCCATGGAGACCAGCTGGCTCTTCCCCACCCGTCCTGGTGGCTGCCAGGCTGCAAGGTCTCCATTCCACATGGTGTTGGATGTCCTTGTGATGCAGTCTAGAGAGACCTGCTTGTTACACCTGTGTGAGGATGTGTCGTGGGGACATTACCGGTGCTCATGTTACCCAGCAAGACCCTGGAGTCAGACACCTCCCAGGCTGGTTGCGAGAAAGCACTGTGAGGGAACAAAGCATTAAGTAGCGCAGAGGACTGAATGCTGTCAGGTGACAGTGTGACGATTCTCGCATCTGTGATGCGGAGGTCGGTTTCATTCTGGTCCCCACACCTGATGCTACAGCCAGATTTTCACTGCGAACTTGGGAGGGGCCAAAACCATTTTGCCTCAAGAGTTGAGACCATGACACATCCATCAAGCCTTCTTAGATGCTTTGAGTTTTAGTCAAACCGAAAATAAATCTACATTAAGGACGAATGGTGGCTAAATATCCTTTTGCAGAAATTTGCTGTGGTTTTTGTACATTTTAGGGCTGTTTTTGAGGGGAAGGCATTTTGGAAACCACTAAGTTACTCTTACAACCTTTTCCTTTTTGAGCTCTATGAGGGTCGAGGCATCTGGAGCAGAACGGAGCGGGTATTCTTGGATACTTGCAGTGAGGCTGCGGTGCCCTCCGGCGTGCGGGAGAAGGAAGGGTGCCAGTCACCTCTGTTCTGCACCCTCCAGTGATGGCTTCTTACACTTTTCTGTCTCAGAGAAACAAAAGGGGAGAGTTCAGTAATCCACAACAGTCCTGCCTCCCCGAATGTCCCCTGGCCGAGCCTTCCTGCTGCTAACTCCGTTTTCCAGCTGCCTCCTTTTTCTTTTCTTCCATCCTGATTTACTTTTTTCCTTTGTCTCTCTTTGCTTTTCAAAAAATTATGTTAGTTGGATATGTAACATAAAATTTACCATTTTCACCTTTTTATAAGCACACACAGTGGCATGAAGCTTGTTCACATTGTTGCAGAGATGTCACCATCTACCTCTTCTTCCCATGCCACCCCTCTATCCCCATTAACTAATAAGTCCCCATCGCCCCTCCCCCAGCCCCTGGAAGCCACATTCTACTTCCTGTCTCTATGAGTTGGGCTATTCTGGGTATCTGGTGTGAGTAGACTCATATGACATTTGTTCTTTTGTGTCTGCCTTCTTTCTCTTAACACAGTGTTTTTAAGGGTTGTTCATATTATTGCATGCATGAGACTTTCTCTCCTTTTTAAGGCTGCATACTATTCCACCATATGGGTAGCCCACTGATGGGCATCTGGGCTGTTTCCACATCTTGGCTGTTGTGGGTAGTGCCACAGTGCACATGGGTATGCAGTGTCTCTCCCTGCCTCTGCTGCCTTCTCCAACAAGGGGTAAGAGTCCTCTGGGACTCACCCAGTTGCCTCAGCTCTGCTCTTTGGGCCAATGTCAAGGTCAATTGGCCCAGTGCTATCAGCCCGATGGAAGGACACAGCAGGTGCTGTCGGTCAGCTTGGTACCTGGCTCCAAGGTGGAGGGATAGAGGAGACAGAATAAGGAAAAGCCATGGCCTCCTCCAATAGCTAGGTGACAGTCAGAGGCGGTCCCCAACAAAGCATGTAAATTTGAAGTGGCAGAGAAGGATGTTGTAGAAGAAAGAACTTGGGCTTGGTGTTGTAAAATCTGGGGTCCAGTCGAGGCTCTGCACCTTACCAGCCTCTGCTGCCTCACCTAGAGAATGAGGACCATGCTTTGTGTGCCCCGGTGCCGTCTTGCAGATGAGAGGAAACCACTGTGCTAAGGGTCGGGCATGGGAAGTGTCCTGCGGCTCTCAGTTCCATCTTCTGCATCTTAGTACCCAGGTGCCCATGCTGGCAACTGGAGCTGGAATGCTGCTTCCAAGCCTACCTCTCTTTCTTGTGTTCCTTCTTCCTTGCTTAGTGTGTGGACCTGGGCTCCCTCCTGCCCACCATCAGGAAATTTGCCTCCTAATCACAGTCTCACCTGGCAACTGAAAGAAGGAGAGAATCCTGGGTCTCATACCCTGGCTCAAGTGGGGCACTTTTCAGATTTTTGAAGCCTCTACTTTATTGTGTCTAGGATGGCGAGAATCTGAGTCCATTTTGTTTTTTAAACAGAAAGAGGGTATAGTCTTGTCCATGTGGCTCATTTGACAGCCATTGTCTGAGCACCTATTATATGCCCCGCTTTGTGTTGCGTTAGGTGAGCACCTACTATGTGCTCTGCTTTGTGTTGCATTAGGTGTGCACCTACTATGTGCTCCACTTAGTATTGTGTTAGGTATGCAAGTGTGGTGATCAATTGATGCCATCCTGGAGCTCAGTCTTTTTTTTTTTTTTTTTTTTCCTTGTAGCACTGGGGATTGAACCCAGGGCCTTTGCACTGAGCTACATCCCCAGCCCCTTTTTCATTTTTTATTTTGAGACAGGGTCTCACTAAGTCACTAAATTGCCCAGGCTGGGCTCAAACAAGTGATCCTCATGCCTCAGCCTCCTAGAGGGCTGGGATTACACATGTGCACCACATGCATGGTTCATGCTCAGAGTCTTGAAGGAACAAAGGACACAAGTAGAGGCCCGGGGCTCCCCAGGAGCAGAAAAAGGGTCTTGAAAGCAAAGGAGGCTACCAGAAGGAAGTGTGTAACCAGAGAAGCCTGCAAGAGGCTCATAACTTGGCCAAGCCAAGCAGCACAGGGAGGGCATGCCAGGTGGAGGAAACAGAATGCATAAAGACCTGGGTGTGAGAAGGAACATGGCTTCTGGGGAACTAAAAGCAATTTAGTGTTGATGGGGGGGGGAGTCTTCGAAGGATGGAGAGTACGAGAGGCAAAACTGCAAAGAAAGCAGAAGCCAGGGCAAGGAGGCTCCTGTAGGCTGAGGAGTTTGGATTTGATCTCCAGACCAGAGGAGCCAGAGAGGAAATCCTGGTGGGAGAGAGAGGCACAGCAGATTTCCATTTGGAGAGTCCCGCGAGCTGTCACAGAGCCCAGGCTAGCTGGATCAGAGATGAGCCACAAAGACGAGGAAACTCTCAAAACTCAAAGATCTGTCTTGTGTTTGGGGCAACCGATGCAGGCACCATGCATCACTCCATTAACTCTCAGCTTTAGCCCTTATTAAACACCAGCTGTGTACCAACGTGGGGCCAAGCCACAGGCTGCAGAGACAGCCACGAGCCCGACACAGCTAAGCAGGAGACAGTGCCCGTGTAGCGATGGGCCGCGGGGAGGAGGCAGAACAGATCTGAAGATGCAGTCTGGGCAGGGAGAGGCGGATGGAGGGGGCAAGGAGAGGGAGCGGGGCACAGAGGTCAGCCCGGGCTGGGCTGGGCTTGGCACGAAGATTTATAACCACCCGGCTCTGCTCTTCCTCCCTCCCCTCGCCCACTCCTCTCCCCTGGCAGCCTGTTCTAGAGACACACATTATCTCTATTAATACCAGCCACAAGGTCATTACCCAGGCACCAACTTTTCCTTCAGCATAAATATTTATACAGGACTGACCTGTGGCTGCTGCCTTTTCCTTTTATTTGATTCCTGCCGCCTTTTGTGTCTTGCTAGTCTGTCGGCTAACGTGTTTAGCTCCTCTGTCTGGAACTCTCAGAGCCAGCCCTGGTCTCTGGGAATAGCTGGGGTAGGGGTCGGGGGGGGGGGGAGGAGGAATGGAGGGAGGCAGGGTGGGCCCTGCTTGCAAACACAAATGCAAACCCAAGATGGGAGGCCCTGGTAGGTGTGCGATTGCAGCCCGGCAGAGCTCCAAAGCAGAGCCTACCAGAGGGGGTTCTTTTCTCTTTCAACCCTGAGACACCCTGGCTCCCCCTGAAGAATCGAGGTCAGAAGCAAATCTATGCAGATGACCTGATGCTTTCAAAGGCTTCTTCTCAAGCCCTGAGTGAGGACCTAGCAAAGAATGGGCATTATTCTTACCAAATTTGCTGAAGCAAGATCATTTTAGAGGCTTTCTCTTCAAGGTCCCCCTAATGTAATATGCTACAGCCCCCCAAACCTGGATGTTTGTGATAAGTTGAATTACATATAGCTCTTTTGCTAGGAGTAAAGGTTGACATGCAAATATTTCAGTATTGAAATAATATGAACATTGATAATTATAATAACAACAATAATAGCAATTACTCCTCTTAGAAGGCCTATGGCATACCAGGTTCTTTTCATTGAGCTCTCGCGATGATTTTGAGACAGGTAGTATCATATCTAGGACACAGAGGAGGGATCTGGGATTCAGGAAGGTTGTTTAACTCCAAGTCCTATAACTGGCAAGGGGAAGAAATAGGACTTGGAACTAGGGATTAGCAATGTTTCCTATAAATCTCTATAAGTGGGACTCATTGAAATTATGTATTGAGTGCCTGCTACGCACCAGGAATTGGACACACACACACTTATTTGCTCAAACCCTCTTTCAAATGATCCTGAAGAGTAGGAAGAGAATATTGGCTTCCTTTTTGCAAAGGAGAAGCCAGATGCACAGAGGAGAAAGTAATGTTGCTAAATCAATACGGTGAGTACATCGCTAGTCCAAATTGGAGACCTGATGTGTCGGATGCTTCCCCTGCAGGCCTGACCAGGCTGCGAATCAAGGCTGGGAAGGAATCCCCCAAATGCAGGGCTGTGTTTGGTAGTGCAATGCGGAGTGACCCCCCCCCACTATTTTCTTTTACCTTATCAATTTCATCAAGGAAACTTCATCTATTTTCTAAAGGGAAAATAAGGATGCAGTAGAATTCCTCTTGCTTCCCTCTGCAGGTCGATTGGGCATGAGGCCAAGGTGGGCACCGCCAGCTGTGAGCAGAAGGTGCTGTGTGTCAGAGTCAGGGTGGCCCTGGTGCAGCTGAGGTGGTGGCTGATAAAGAGCAGAGGCCCAGTGCTTTAGAGAATGGCTCTCTGCTGCATGATTCCCACCCCCTACTAGCTGCAACCCTAGGCCTGCAGTGCCTACCAAGCCCTGCTCAACCCCACTGGTTTCCTCTAAGGGCAGGGATGTGTTTGTGTCACTCACAAGATGCCTTCTGACCTAGCACAGTAGGCAATTCATTGGTATTCCTGGAATGAGTGGGTGATTTCCCACTATGAACCATCTCTTAAAAGCATTTGAATATGCACGCATGTATGAACTTACTTATTTAGTAGTGCTGGAGATCAAACCCAGGGCCTCGTGCATACTAGGCAAACACTCTACCACTGAGCTAAACTCCCAGTCCTGAAGCATTTGAACTTAATGAAAGCTCTGAGAATGAGAAATCAGAAAAGCAAAGATCTGAACATCAGAAAAGTTCTAAGGGGCCTGGGTACAGTTCGAAGGGTGCTGATCCAGAGCATGGCAGTAGAGATCCCAGGATCTGAGGTGAGACCCGTAGCCATCTCCTTTCATTACCAGCTGTGAAACTGTCTTTCTTCCTCATCTGGAGAAATAGGGGGCTGTAAAGGCTAAAGAGCAGGCAGGGTAGGAACCATAGCCAGACATCTTGGGTCCAAGTCCTGTCTTCACTACGGCTGGCTGTGTCTTCAATATAGTACAAATAACTGAACCTCTTAGTGCTTCAATTTACACCCCTAGAAAACAGGAACACTCACCACACCCATCTCACTGAGGTTTTATAAGGATTAAATCAGTTAATAAGTATAAAATATTAGATTAGGACAACGCATCACAACACACTCATGATCGATACACATTGTCTATGATTATGACCCATATCAATGAGCTTGGAGGTATTGTACTCATTGTACCCATCATAGTACCCATCGTTGGTCAGATAATCACAATATACAACACATTACCTTATCTGGTCCTTGCAAAACTATATGAAGTATTTGCTTTTGCTTTCATGGGCTTCATTTTGCAGATAGAGAAATTGAGGCACGGATCAGCTAAGCCACTTGGTGAGGGAGATATAGCCTGTTAATAGGGGCAGATATCAGCCCAAATTTGATCTTAAAGTTTATAGCTGCAAATTCAAACACTCAAATTTAAATATTTGCAAATTTAAAAATCTTCAGCGGGTGAAGAGGACCTGGCATAAGACAAGGGCTAGGTAACTACCCATGTTTTGGTCAAGTCTAACGCTAGCCTAGCTTCACTATCTTTTGAATTGAAACTTTTTTTCAAGCTTGGTTTTGTTTAAATCATGTAGGCTTAAAGAAAAACTGAGACTGTGACACAACTGGTATGGGATGTGGAACTTGAACGACAGGATTTCGAAGTTCCGCGTGTGATCTTTATGTGTAGCCAAGATTGAGAATCTTGTTCGAAAGTACTGAGTGGCATTCTAGCTGCCATATTCAGTGAAGGGATCACCAATTTGCAATCTTACATTAAGATATAATGTCTTAGGCTAAGAGGGATCAATCCATTTCTCCGCTAATTTGCATACCATCTATTCACCCACACACTTGTCCATCTAACCACTCTTCCATATACCCATTCTTCCATTCATTTGTTCATCCATCCACCCACCCATCCATCCATCCATCCATCCATCCATCCATCCATCCATCCTTATACTCATCAGTTCATTCATCTATTCACCCATCAATGTACCCATACATTAGTCCATCCACCTTCCTACCCATCTATCTTCTGATCCATCTATCTATCCTCTTCCTTCTTTTCTGTCTTTAATTCTGCCCCCTCTTTCTCCAGTCCATGCCCTGGGCTCACCTGTAGCTCAGTCTTCCTTGCAATGGCAGGAACTCTGCTTCCTCCTTTTTTCTCATTCATTCCTTTTCCATGACTAAGGTGCTAGCCACCCTCTCTGAGGAGCCTGGCAGAAACCAGCCAGAGAAAGGAAAGAAATCTGTTTCTGCTTTTCCCTGCATGACCTTTCTTTCCTGAGGAAGTCTCTTATAAACACTTCCAGCACTGGAGCACGCCAAGGCTTTAGAGCAACTCCTTCGAGTTGAAAGGCAATCTGCAGTGCATGCCTGGTGTGCAGCGATGTGGATCTTCGAGGAGGTTGAAGTGGGGTGCTGACCGTGCAACCTGGGTGCAGCCCCAGGGGCTTCCTCTCCTTCCCAGAGCTGGCAGGCACAAGGGGGTCATAGGGGCAGGACTCCAAAGGCTGCTTTGGAGTTTCTGACATGACTTTCTAGCTCGAGTCCTTCTCCGTCTCAGCTTCTAAAGCAGGCTGTCTCACCCTTGACACAACGGATACTGAACCACGTCTTAACAACAGTAGTGGCCATTAGTCCTGATGGTCCACACCATGCACTTGGCTTTGCACAGATCAAGAGCAGTGGTTCTCCACCATGGCTGAGTCTCAGAATCACTCAGAGCGTTTGAAAATCTGCAAGGCCCTGGCTCGCCCCATATTTTTTGCATCAGGGTCTCTGAGGTTGGGCATCAGGTATGTTATTGTTAGAGCTCTCCAAGGGCTTCCAAAGTGCACCCAGTTTTGCCCAACACATTTCCTGTTTATATCTGTCCGCCCAGAGTAACAGCAGCAATTGCTTCTCAAAGTGCTTCAGTTTGGGTAACGAATTATGAAGTCATCCATCCTATATCCCATTTGGTCTTCTTACCAGTGCTTACAGGGAGAACTAGTTATTGTCCACAGATATGTTGGAGACCCACAGAGATAAGTCATTGGCCCAAATTTGCAGTGAGAATTAGAACCCAGATCTCATCTTGCCCTGGAGCTGGGGCTGCCGGTCTCTGCCTTACACTGTGCTTCCCCCACCCTCCGTGGAGGACTCGCCAAGCATGTTAGTCAGCTGAGGCTTTGTGAGCAGTTTTTCTATGACAAGGGAAATTTTTGCTTTGTAGTAAAAACATTCATGTTTTTTTGAGATCTTAAAGAGCATTTAAGATTAATAGATACAGAATTTTCCTTCTTGGAATCTTCTTCCTCTTTCTCCTCCTCCTATGTGAAAGGAACATATTTTTTCCTTCAGTCAAGATAAGGTAGTTTGTACTGTGCTAACAAACAGCTCCCAAATCTCAGTGGGCTTAAAAGAAGGCTATGCGTGTTTCTCGCTTATGGTACACGTCCATGCTGATTCAGGAAGTGGCTCTGCATGTCATAGTCACTCTGTTACAATGGCAGACAGAAACACCGAAACGACACCCAGGATTTGGAGGCAGATTTATTTATGTCCACAGGCACTGATTGCGATCATTCCCAGAATATCAGGCCCTGATCTCTGGTGATCTCGGGCTTATATGGGATAAGCAAGCAGGAAGTACAGAGGCAGAATGGCTTGTCAATTGGGGATTGGATTGTAGAGTGTGCATCACAGTGACCAGCCATTTCTAAGAGACAAGAGCTACCGGAACTTGAACAAGAACTGTTACCTGGGCAACTAAGAAACTGAAGTATCCTGGATGGGCGTGGGGTACATTTCCTGCTACACTGTGACCTTGGTTAGCGGAACAGGTACAAGCTCAGATATCACAGGTCTCACTCTGGCCTTTCAATGCTTCACCTCAGGAGGGACACTTGTCACTTATACTCACAGCTCATTGGCCAGAAATAGTCACATGACTCTCTTCAAACAGAAAGGGCCAGGGGCAGACTCGTGGTCTGTACCTAAGAACTGGAGAGTTGACCACACGGGATCAGGAGCAGAAAGGATGACTATCTACTTGTTTGTTGAAAAGAATTTGGATAAAGCAGAAAAACATCAAGAAGATTAAACAGGTAATCCCAATCTTGGAAGCAGTCACTCTCAAACTGGTAATATTTTGTTTTATGACCTTTCAGCTTCTCTTTCTTTTCACACACACATATACATTCACACACACACACATACATCCACACACACTACCAACACACATGCACACACAACATGATGGAATTTTGATTATGCTGTACATGTTTTTTTTTTCATTGAGCAACTTATTCTTTCCTAATTTCCCTCATCTTAGTATAGTTTTCAAACTTTTCAAATACATGATCTTCACCATTGAAACATATTCCACTGGAAAACTACACCCAGATTTATTTGCTTGGATCTTTATCGTTGGATATTTAAGGCCCTGTAATTCTTGCAATGGTCACCTTAAACATAAATCTTCATGTGTCTCTAATTATTTCCTTAGGTTAAAGTTCTAGGAGTGGAACTGGTGACTTGCTTGGCATAAATATTTTGGGTGGATGTGTTAAGTTGCCACTGTTATATATATTTGTACACCTTAGACTAATCCAGATTCCCTCTAGGATAGGAAAGAGTACACTCTGTCCCTCCTCAGGGTTGTATTTTTTCTTACATTTCTTTAGTAGCCTTTTTTCTTTTTTTTTCAGTACTGGAGATTAAATCCAGGACCTTCACACTAAGCTACATCTCCAGCCCTTTTTAACTATTTTACTCTAGCTTTTTCTACCTCTGCGTTTATAAACTGACCGCTGATGTACTTTTCTGAATTTTATATTAGAATGTCTACCCCTTTTATTGATTTATTGATTTATTATTTATTGATTTATTTATAGGTGTACATCATAGTTGATTATGATATACATTTATAACTTATATGATTATAATATATGCTATCATATGATGGGTTAATTATAATTAACCATTATGAATTAAACCTTTGGTACCATACCTTGCAAATATATTCTTCCAGTTTTCTAAGTTGTCTTTTCTCCCCCTTACCAGTGTTTTAGTTTTGAGGGATTCAAGGGATTTTGATTGCTTTGAGAGTCGTGTCTATTAATATTCTGTTTTATGGTTGGAAAGACCTTTCCCACACACAGATCAGAAACTTTTCTCACACTGAGATTATTTATAGGGACTGCTTAATCCACTTGTAATTTAGCTGCTTGGCGTTGGGGAAGCCACTTATCCGCTCTGTGCCTCAATTTCTCCATCTTAACCTGGGAATAATAACAGAACTACTTCATAGGGCAGGGGAGAGGACTAATCTAGTTAATTCATATACTCCAGTGTCTGGCACAAAGTCTGTGCAAACATCAGCATCTCGGTCGAGGTTATGATATTGTTTCTAACAGGGTGGCCTAACAGTGGTAAGTATCCTAATGACACTGAACCATCACCTGGTTCTAATATATGTACCAATTTGTCTATTTTTGTATTTTCAGCAGAGCTCGTATGATGGTATCGTCACACTTAGTTTTAATATCTGATAGTGCAGGCTCTCCCATGCTATGTCTCTGCCTTCAAATCCCTTGATTAGTTTAATCCTTTTATTTCTGTATTTTTATCTTTGCTAAGAATCCTTTCATCATATCTTTCAACATTATGATTAACAGATTAAAGGGGATGGGGGAAGCTGATGGTTTGTGGTTCCTTGTTGTCAGAGCCCAAAACTGGGGAGAGCATAAGGATTTGGGGGAGCCTGGCATCCCTGAGAGCAGTTCCAACCCAGGGTGTGAAGGTTCTCAGCAGTACAAGGGCTGCCTCTGACTTTTTCTGAGGGTGGCACAGACTGGTGGCTGCGAATGCATTCAGTGTCATGGGACCAGGTTCTAGAGGGGCAGCGCGCTGTTACAGGGTGTCCTTGTCACTGGCAAGGGTTAAGCCCTGGCATTGCAGGCCACTCTGCTTTTGGAATGGATTAACTGGGCCAGCGTGATGACACTTTTCTCTGGGCAGAAGCTGCTTTTAAATAGATGGAGGCTGATACAGGACAGTTTTTAGAGAGCTGAAGATGGTGGAATTCAGCCTGCATGGGCACAACTGAGCGGGTCTCTCTACTCCCGCAACTGTCCATGCTTAGATCAAGTTCTGGTGAAAACCATGGCGTTGGAGTCTGCTATTTCAGGGTCACATCCTAGTTCTACCACTTTCCTGCTGTGCCACCTTGGTCAAGGGACTTACTGTGCCTGAGCCCCCTGTAGTAAATGTTAAGATACCAATTTCCTCACCGTGTTTTTGAAAGGCTCTAGTGAAATCATTTCTATGTCCGACATACTATTGTGGTTAGGACCGCCTTGATTCACAGCGGTGATGTAGATGATGGTGGTTATTACGATGAGGAGGATGCTTCTTCCTCAGAGGCCTTCCTTGTGTCAGGTTGCTGAATTTCTGCATTTATCGTGCAGGTTTTCATACCACTGTACGCTGGAACCGTTGGCCAATTAAACTGCATCCTCTGGGGGACTGGGCCTCTCTAGAAAATTCTTTTGGCTTAGTGGCTACAATGGGCTGAAAAGGGGCCTCCAGAAAGACATGTCCACATCCAAAACCCCACACCTGTGCATGTGACTTTATTTGGAAACATCATCCTTACAGGTATAAATTAATGTAAAGATTTGCACATGAGTACCTGGCTGGGCCCCCTAAGTGACAGGCGTCCTTATAAATGTGAACCAGAAGCAGATAAAGAGAAGACAGGACACAGAGACATGGGGAGGAGGCCTCCTGAAGACAGAAGGAGAGGTTGGAAGGAAGCAGGCACAAGCCAAGGAGCCCCGGGAGCCACCAGAAGCCGGGAGAGGTGAGCAGCGTGCTTCCCTGGAGCCCTTGGAGGGGACGTGGCCCTGTGACACCTTGATTTGGTCTTGTGGCCTTCAGAACCGAATGGTAGATTCCAATCACTGCAAGCTAAGTAGTTCATGGTAATTTGTTACGGCGACCCTGGGAAATGCATTCAGTGTCCTTACCAAGAAGGAGCTGCATTGCAAACATGATCTTGGAGAGGCAGTCCCGGGTTATGGGCCAGGAGAACTGGGCTCCCATGGGTGCTTAGCTCTTCCATGAAAATGACCCAAGTGGGTGAGTTCAGGGGAGAAATGGTGCCCGGGTAAACGGGGCAACCTCAGCCCCTCTAAAGCACGCAGCCACACTCAACTCTTGTAAACTGCTGCCGGGCAGGAATTTCAGCCTTACTTTGCCAGTGATTCTTATTTTTCAAAAGAAGAGAAAAACCAAGATTTTTGTGTAAAATCTGATTTTTGAATGTCTGCGATTGATTTGAGTTTCTTACAAGGATGACACGGGCCAAGCAAAGCAATCGTGCAGGGCTCGAGGGAGCGCTAATCTAGGCGATCTTCAAGGCCTCTCCGGCTCCCAGGGCTTCGATTTTCTGAATCTGGAATACCCAACATGCCAGAGCCCTGTTCTTGGTGAGCCCAGCACAGCAGCCAGGGGATGAAAGGGTAGAGTAACTGGGGACCTTGCTTGTCTGGTGGAGCTGGGCTGGACCCCTTGATAGGAGAAAATCCCCAGCAGCTTGGGCCACAAATACTCCCTTTGGTTCCTTTTCTTCCCTCACGAGCTGCAGAGTTTCAGGTAGCAGCTTGATTTTTATGTGCAAACCTTAAGCCCACTAGTCAGCCTGGGCTCTATAATGCCCCATAAATCATAGGCTGTTTTTATTATTAATAATAAAATCCAGCTGATGCTAGACGTGCTAAGGAAATGTGGCACGGGGGAAGGCAAGGCTGGAAAGTAGACTCGTCCTGCCCCTGGGAGCAGAGGCCCTGAGAACTCACGTTCCCATCAGAATGAGGCTTGTGGAGCGCCTACTATGTGCTAAGTAGTTGGTGAGTGCTGAGGACACAGCCGTGCATAAGATCCTCTGCCAAGGCAGAGAGGAGTCTGTGAGAAGGGGAATATTTAGGACAATAATTCCTTAAAGCAGGAAAAAGACACAAAAAATGGTTTGTGGGAGATCCATGGGAAGGGTCTGAATTTATCCCAGGGGAGTTGACATTTGTGTTCTCACAAGAAGGACCTACTAAGAGCCAGGCATGCAAGGAGCCACGCTAGGCACGATTGCAAGTGTCATAGTCCAGCGCAGGTCAGGGGCTCTCGTACTGAGGAACCAGTGATGTGCTTAGCTTCTGAGTCCTTGTGAGTCTTGGGGGACAAACCGAACTTGAGATGGATTGGGACACTACAGTGTGTGTTCGGCCTTTGGGAGTCCGAATAATAATCTAAACGGCAGCACTGGAAACTACTGAGTGTGGTTTCCCCTCACATGGGTGGCCGTGACAAAGGTGCCCCTAAACCCATCTTGAGCTTTGACGCCGGGCTAGAACACTTCTGCATTCTCAGAGTCACGGTATTGGGATGACTGTAGTCTGTCACGTGCCCGCCATGTGCAGCCTGTGTTTTCGGAGTGCATCTACTTTGTTCCAAGCACCGTGCTGGGTGCTGGGATACAGCAGTGATGGGCCTGATCCAGGAGGACAGGGATCAAGGGAGCAGCGAAGTGAGCCAGAAAATACTGGCTAGGGATGAGATGGTGAAACTTAATAGAGAGTAGGGAGGGAGGGAGGGAGGGAGGGAGGGAGGGAGAGAGAGGAGAGGAAGAAGGCAGAGGAGCAGAGAGGGAGGAAAAACAACAGAAGGGGAGGAAGAGGGAAGGGAAGAGGAGAGGAGAGGAGAGGAGAGGAGAGATCAGCCAAGGGGAGGGTGGTACTTGAGGTCACACAGTCCTGGATGACCTACTTGGAAAGGTGACACTGAGCAGAGATCTAAAGTTGCCAAGATATCAGTCAGGGGAGATGGGGTAAAGAAAGCCAAGCGCAGGGAACAGCAGGTGCTGGGGGCTCTGTGCAGGGACAGGCTTGGGGTCATCAAGGAAGCAAGGCAGTGGGGGCTGCAGCCCAGTGAGCAGGAGAGCAAGCTTGGGCTGGAGAAGGCGGAGGAGGTCAAGACCAGAAAACCAAGTCTTTTCTTTCTGAGCTCAGCAGGAGCCATGATGCGGGCGAGGCAGGGGATGGTGTGGCCTGTTTTCCACTGTGGATGGCAGACGGGCAAGGACAGAAGGGCAGAAGCAGAAAGATCAGTTCGGGGGCCTATTGAAGTTGCCTGGGCAGCTTCAGGGGACAATCGTGGGTGGCTTGGTGGACGTCGAGATGAGGAGGTGCTTATGGTCAGGACCTACTTTGGAGAGAAGCTGGAGGCCACTTGTTAATGGGTTGGCCGTAGGTAGCCAGGAGAGCTGCAAAAGTCTAAAGAGAAGAATCCCAAAATGCCTCTATGCTTTTGGCTTGCTGCATCTAATAGATTTTCACGCTGAATCCTCACAACTGTCCTTTGAGATGAATGTCACTGTTCCTGTTTTATGGTAGGGGAAACTGAGGCATTCCTGAGGGACAGAAGGGAGCTCAGACCCAAGCCTACCACCCAGAGCCGCAGAGCATGCCCTGTGCCTGGCTTCTTTGCTTTTCGTTCCTGTCCGGAGGTCTGCTTGCCACCCAGGACCCAGCCCTTCTCCCTGTGCTCTGGGTGAGAGACCGCTGGGTGCAGCCTGGCTGGGTAACCCCCGAAATGTCAGATCCCCTCTACTCCCCCTGGGGGAGATGAGCCGGGCTGCAAGTGCCTCTGGAACCCGCTCTGAGAGGTGTCTCACCAACCCTTTGAATGCTACCCGGATCTCTGTGGCCCCTGCTCCTCCGATGGCTTCTAGCTTTCCACTTGTGACAGCTTCGGTGATCTCCTGTGACAGGGGGAATATGCAGCCACAGGGATGCAGCACCGTGCCCGGGAAATGTCACCTCCAATTGATGTCATGGAGGAGAGAGAAGCAATTAAGGCTCCAGCCCATTCTTGAAGCTCTGGCTCCAGGCGAACGGTGGGGGGTAGGGAGGGAGGAATTAGGAAAGTGCGGGGGAGGTTACGTCGCAGGCAGGGGAGGGGTCGAGATCAGGGCGACTTAGGAAAAGGAGCGGATTTCCTCGCACCCAGTAGGTGCACAGCAAGTCTTTGTTGGACGAGGAAGTGAAGATGGTGGTGGATGCTGTGATGTGTCACCCTCATCTCCCACCGGAATGGCTCAGCCGGCTCAGAGTGGATTGCTGTCCGTGGCTCGCAGCTGAGTCCCGCTGCAGGCGCTGCTCTGGCAGGCGGGAGCTATGGGCCACACCTTGGCCACAATCGCATCACCACTCAAGGCCTCCCTTGGCCCCGTCTTCCTCCCACGCTCACGGGCACCTGCGGTTCCTCCGCACAACTCCTCCCAAAGCCCCTGCATCGTTTCCCTCAGAGAAGGCCATGAGGCCAACAGCTGGCTGGGACACAGATCCTCTGGGGATGGCGCCCATCCTGCTCAGCCCCCACCTTCCAAATCCTCCTGGGAAGAGGGTCTTGCTGGAGGGAACCCTGGCTCATTTTTGATGTGGAGAATCTGGGTAGTAAGTGAAATGAAAACTGAAGAAGCCACGGAAGCTTTGAAAACTGCATTTAAGAAGCATCCAGAGTTTAGATGAAAGAAAGAAAATATGTGAAGGTGGAGTTTCGAGAATTGATATTTTAGAAAGAGGAGAGAGTTTTTTCCCGCACATCTAATATCTGTGACTGAGAGAAAGAGGGTCGAAGATGGGATTATAAAGATGTTTTCTACATGTTTATGATGCTCCCCTTCCTTGAAGTTTGCCCAATGGAGTGAGCAGAGATCTGGAAAATTTTTCTTCCTTCCTTTCTTTCTTTCTTTCTTTCTTTCTTTCTTTCTTTCTTTCTTTCTTTCTTTCTTTCTTTCTTTCTTTCTTTCTTTCTTTCTTCTTTCTTTTTCTTCCTTTCTTTCTTTCTTTCTTTCTTTCTTTCTTTCTTTCTTTCTTTCTTTCTTTCTTTCTCTTCCTTCCTTCTTTCTTTCTTTTTTTGTCTTTCTTTTCTTTCCTCCTTCCTTCCTATTTATTTTTGCACTGGGGATTGAACTCAGGGCCTTCCCACTGAGCTACAGCCCCAGCCCTTTTTTATTTATAGGGTCTCACTAAGTTGATAAGGCTGGGTTCAAACTTGCCACCTTCCTGCTTCAGTCTCCCAGAGTGCTGGGATTACAGGCATGCATTACCCGCTTGGTTTAGGTTTTGACTTTAGAGATTGGGCCACATAAAATTATGGGTTTATGTGGATTACAAGTATGACTGAATGAAAAGGGTGAAGAAATGGCAGTGAAGAAGATGAGGACAGCCACAAACCAGCAGCAGGGATGAGCAAAGGGAGCGAAAGATTACAGCCCTGTGGATTGGAGAAGAGTCAAGAGGATGAAATTAAAGCTAGAAACATGCTTCTCACAGCATTGGACATGTTGGCCAAATCACACACACACACACACACACACACACACACACACACACCCAATGTCTACCTGTCATTGATACCATCCTGCCTGCGGCACCCAGTGAGTGAGTGCACAAATGCTTGTCTTTGGGCAAGGTTGGCACTAACTGACTAAATTCAAGGATAGTAATTAGGATAAGATTCAGCAACTATAACAAAGGGCAAAATGGTAGTGACTTCTGTGAAAGTTTTTCTTTGTAAGAGACCAATCATAGTTCCTTTGGCATATGTGTCCCATAGCGATGGACTCCTAGTCCTTAGCGCCTCCTATCTTGTTTCACTGCATTAGCACTTGGCATCCATCTTGTGTTCTAAAATGGTGGCTCCACTTCCTGCCATTAAATCTCCATTCTGTGCAAGAGGAGAATGGGGACACTGAAGTTAGGCTTCTTCCTTTAGGGAAACGACTGATCACTTCCTTTGACTTCTCATTAGTCACATGACCATGTCATATTCAAAGAAAGGTTAAAAAAAATACAGTTTTTATCCAGATGGCTGTGTGCCCAGATAAAACATATGGACTCTGCAATCAATACATTGGTAAATGAACTGTGCAGACATTTCTCAAAAGAAGTGCAAACGGATGATAGGTATATAAAAAATGTCTAACATCTTTAGTCATTAGAGAAAAGCAAATAAAAACTACATTGAGATTCTGTCTCATCCCAGACAAAATAGCTATTATCGAGAATTTAAAAAAATAGTTGGGCATAGCAGCACATGCCTGTAATCCCAGCACTCCGGGAGGCTGATGCAAGAGAATCACAAGTTTGGGATCAGCCTGGGGAACATAGTGAGACCCCATCTCAAAATTAAATACAAAGAAAGGGCTGGGAATGTAACTCGGTGAAAAGGCTCTGAATTCAACCTCTAATACTACAGACAAAACAAAACAACAACCACACACACAAAACAATGCTATGCAATGAATGCTAGTGAAGAGAAGAGGGAGGGGGTAGGAACTCATCTAAATGCTGGTGAGAATGTGAACTAGAACAGTCTCTATGGAAATCAATGTGGAATATCCTAAAAAAGACTAAAAATAGAGTTACCATTTGATCTAGCTATACTACTCCTTGGTTTATTCCAGAAAGAAAGACAGCATACTAGAGTGATGCATACATACCCAGGTTTATGGCGATGCAATTCACGAGAATTAAACTGTGAAAACAGCACAGGTGCCCATTAATAGATAAATGGATACGGAAAATGTGATATATATATATGCAGTGGAATATTACTCAGCCATAAAGAAAAACAAAACCATGCTAATGGCAGGAAAATAGATGGAACTGGAGACGATCATATTACATAAAATAAGCCAGGCTCAGAAAGCTAAATATCACATGTTTTCTCTTATATGAGCAAACAATCAGTAAGTAAGTTTGTAAATAAATAAATGAGAAATGACATGAAACTAGAAGGTAGCCTTTTAGGGTTGGAGAAGGGGATCAGAGGGAGGAGAGGGGAAAGGAGAGGAGATAATAGGGCTGAAAAAGATATGTTACATGATTATGTCAATATGCCAACATGAAGCTCATTATTCTGTATTATTGATATGCACTAATAAAAAAGAAAATAAAAAAACACATATAGGTTCCATTACCAAAGTAAGAGCGCTGGGTGATTGGGGGGCAGGCGGTCTGCGGCATCAATGGGCATGTGATCAGTAGTGATCTCATGATAGACTGGTTGGGAGCCGATGGAGGGACCACAGTGAAAGCGACTGGTCATAAATGATATTTGGATGGGGACTGGGGAGAGTACTGGGTAGCTGGGGAAGAGGGAGCAGGTAGGTTCTGGGGGAGGAGGAAGCAGAGGCGCAGTCAGTTGTTGAGCTGTGGAATCTCCTTCAGTTGGGAACATGAGTCTCCTGGTGTCTGGGTTAAGGTGCTTTTGGCTAGAAGGGACAGAAAACTCCAACTTCAATCTAGGCAATAATTAAAGTGGTAGAGTCAGGTCGTAGGACTTTAGAAGTAGGGTGTTAGCCAGATTTGTGTCGCTCTGACCAAATGCTGGAGAAAAAACAACTTGGAGGAGGAAAGGTTTATTTTCTTGCAAGATCTCAGAGGTTTCAGTCCATGACCAGCTCCAAGGTGGAAACGTGATGGAAGGGCATGGTGGAAGGAAGCTGCTTACCTCATGCAGGTGGGAAGCAGAGAGAATAAGGAAGATCCCTAGAAAAGCCCCAAGAGACCCACTGGGTCCACCCCCTGACAGCCCATTCCACCATGAACTCACCCATCGGTGAGGTCCGTGCCTCATGATCTGATCTGCTCGCTACGCCCCACCTCTAAACATGGCTGTGTTGGAGATCGAGCCTTCCATACGTGAATCTTTGGTGGATGATTCATATTTAAACCTTAGGGCCGGTGAGATGGCTCAGCGGCCTAAGCGCCTGCCTGGCAAGCGCAAGGTCCTGAGTTCGACTCCCGGAACCCACATACGAGAAAAGGGCCAGTGATATCGCTCAGCAGCACGGGCGCCTGCTGGCGCGCAAGGTCCTGAGGTCGACCCCTGGTACTCACACAAAATAAATAAATAGATAAATAAATGAATCTTAACAGAGGGAGTCCAGAAATGGACTGCTAGGCAGCTCAGTGATGCCTCCAGTGACTCCAGAACTCAGGGCCATTCTTTATTTCATCATCTTTCTTTGTGCCTTCATCCCCAGTGTAAATGGCTGTCCTCACAGAGACAACATGGCAACCAGTAGTCATGAGGTGACAACCTTCCTTGATCACCCAAGGCAGTAGAGACAGAGAGACAAGAAACTAGTTATACAGAAATGCGAGGATTAGCACTGTCCATCAGTTAGATTGGATCAGTTTAGAAAATAAGGTCTTCCTGGATGAATAAAAGATGATTTTTGATGTTGACTAAGAAGCTTCGACCTCTGGAGATGGAACAGAATGGAAGGCTGGGTAAAGTCAGGTTCAGTGTGGAAACATAAAGTTTTCATTCCCCTTACATTAAAACTGTTCTCCTTAAGGTGCCCTGAGAGTTCTTCATCTTTGCAAGCCAGAGTGCTTGATTCAGACATTAAGAAAAGACTCCAGGTAGGTGCTCCAAAGGTGCTGGAAAAGGGAGGAAGAAAAGAATAAAAGGGCAGATGTGGCCATACAAGCCAATGAGTTGCTAGAATGTTAGGGGAAAGAAAAAGCTCTTCCAGTGGTCTTCAAGGTATTTTGGGTAAATTTTTGTGTTGGGCAGATGACATAACTTAGAGTCATAAGACCCCATGTCAGAGGAAATCTGGGCTTTTCTAGCAACACCTGAGCCAACTTGCAGTTTAGAGATCAAGAAGGGGAGCAGAGAATTCTGTTCAGCATGGCCAAGGGGCCATGAGCACAGCAATAATGTGCCAGGAGGGAAATGAATGCTCGGTTGATGGTGCAGGTATAGCTACATCTTGGATGGCAGGTAGGTATCATCCTGGAGGTCACTTTGATTAGCAGTAGCCACTGGAGTGCATCTTGAGAAGGATTCAGAGCCTTCGTACTTGATATCCCTGAGCTCCTTAGTCTAAATCCAGACATTTCATTCTTAGTTTCACCCTCTCCCTCAAAGTGCTATTGCTGAGGGTTTAGGATATCACCCCCTGTTCCTGCGAATCTTTCTGGAGATGGGCAGAGTGTGTTGCTTGTCCCATTTCTCTAAGTAGCATGGCAGAAAGATAGGGAATGATCTCTCGAGGCACAGTGGACCCAGCTTGAACCCCAGCTTCCTTGCTTAACCAGCCAAAGACTTGAAGACCGAATTTCCATTCTTTGGAACTCAGTCTCCTCGCACGTGAAATGAAGAAAATAATGGCTGTTGGTCTGGGTGCTCCAGTGGTCAGACTTCATAAATATAATAGATCCAGGGTGGTGCTCATTTTGCTTTTGGAGAAAATCTTGAAAATTTTCTCTTTATCTGATTCTTATAGTCCCCCAGATGGCAGATCATCCCCTTTCTTAAGATTTTCTTCGCTGTGTCCTTTCATTCATTCAGAAAAGAATGTGCCTCTCTGCTACAGAATAGCATTGTCTTTAGCAGCTATTCAGATACTGATACACAGGCTCAAATAACCTTCTTGACAACGCTGAGTTTACTTTTACTCTTCCCTTTGGATTCCTTTCAGCCAGCTACGTGGGACTCCACACTACCTCCTTTCAAAATGGCGCACGTCCGGACAGAATGAAACGAATTCATGGAACTTCAAGGGTGGCTATCTAGGCACTGACACCTATGAATACCTACTTTCTTTTTGATCAAGCCAGAGCTGACAAGAAGTAAAAGAACCAGAGAGAGCAAGGAGGTCATTGGAAATTACCATCCTTTTCAGATTTTATACCCCCATCTGGATTCTCCTGCTGAGAAGCTGGCTGGGCACTGAGACCTGGAAACCCATGCCAGACAGCTAACTAAGTCCTAGAAGTCAGCTCCTGATGGTATTTGGCAACCTTGGGCCTCTCTGGGCCAAGGGTTTAGTGCCAAGAGTAATTGTGATTTACACCCCTAACCTCTTTGGGTGCAAAATGGTTTTGATTAGATGCATACCATGTTTATTAAGCCTTGCACAAGGCAGGCTGGGGGCTTGGCTGTTCTACCATAAAAGGGAGGGAGATTTACACGGCTCCCTGAAGGATTCATTTAATCTCTTGGGGATTTACTGACCTTTAATTAGAACTGTTAAGTACTGTTTACATGGTCCCTAATTCATACAAGACCAATGTAAGGCTGAATTTTGCTTTCATTAAGCACCTATGAATCAAGAAAATAAAAAATAAAAAGTCTTTTCTGAGCAAGATGTAATTTGGATAAGAAGCAAAAAAGAACATCAAAAATAAAAAAAACCATTAGCAGTTGGAAGCCTTACTTTAAGAGTAGCCTGATAGGAAAGAGGCAATACATTATTTTTTTTAGGATAGATTTAAAACAAAAATCCCACCTGATTTGAGATTACTTGAATGAGGATTAGCTTTATAGTTTCAGAACTCTTTCTTACACAGGCCTGGGAAAAGAGAGTCGCTTGAATTGTTTATTATTCTTGAAAACTCAGGCTTCCCTTTGATCCACCAGAAAGACGAGTGCCTGGTATCCTTTATGGGGGCCAATCATGCACGCAGGAAATAACCTGGAGCTGCGCCTTCCAACTGAGGTCTACGGACTCCTGGTGGGTATATACGGAAGACCAGGACTACATAAAACCACGAGACTTCCTCTGTGGGTATTACTCAAGGATTTGGAGGAAGAAATACACTTTTTTTTAAAAACGTTGCAAAAATCCCCACCACAGTACTGATCTGGAGTCATAAACTCAAACGCTCACAGTGGTCAGGCAAGCGCGAGACTGAGGAATTTGGTCTGGTCTGGGGGTGTCGAACGTATGGTTCATCTACTCAGGCACCCACTGCTGAACTCTAGGCTCCATGAATACTGCAAGAGGAATTATCAGAAAGCGGTCACATTTACCCTTGGCTTTGGACTCATTCTTGAAGGAGAGCCCTATGCAAATCGCTCAGAGTCACAGCCTTATGCTAGGAGAAGTCATTTTCAATTCTTTGACACATTATACTCCCTGCTTTCCATTTCTGCCTTGGAAAAAGAACACTTAAGCTATGACAGCCTCGGGTTGTGCAAAACAAATTCAACCCCAGGGTAGCATGACAATAACAATAGTCAACAGCCAACAATGATCAGAGTCACCAGATGTGCTGAGTGCCTTGTCTACATCATACTGTGCAAAGCCCCCAGCTGCCTGTATGGCTGTTATTATTGTCTTTGTTTGACAGATGAGAAAACAGACTGAGCAAGGTAATGTCGCTTTCTCAGATCACATAGACAGAAGTGGCAAAGCAAGTCTCACGCTCAGTCCCATAGCCCAGAGCCTATGTTCTTGAAGCATCATGCAGAAGCTGGGGTGGAATTCTAGTGCTTCCCCCCCCTTTTTTTTTTGTGGGTACCGGGGGTCGACCTCAGGGCCTCGCGCGCCAGCAGGCGTCCATGCCACTCAGCGATATCACCGGCCCTTTTTTCGTATGTGGGTTCCAGGAATCGAACTCGGGCCCTCACGCTTGCCAGGCAGGCGCTTATGCCACTGAGCCATCTCACCAGCCCTCTAGTGCTTCCCTTTGTCACACGTTAGGTCTTCTATTCTGGTCACCTGGAGTAGAAGCCAGGGTAGATCTCTATGCCATCTTACAAACTCCCACCTGCTGGCCATGTCCTCCCATGGAATGAGTGATTCCCTAAAAAGATGAGTTTAGGGAGCAGGAATGAGGAGGAAACCATTCCTCCTCACAGCAACATCACAGCAACATCCCCCTCATCCTGAGGCCCAGCGCTCGGAGTGACATGGGTCTGCTTGTCTAACGTTCCAGAGAAGAGAAGAATTTCAACGCAGATGGAAATGATGAGACTTGATTTGGTGACACGGCGATGAGCTTAGCTTTCTTCTTAAATTGTGGTGAGAAAAAAATACAATAACATGAGCTCTACCCTCTTAAACTTGTAAGTGTACAGTGTGGTAGTGTTAAGTAATATATATTTATATAGCGGATCCCTAGAACATTTTATCTTGCATATGAAACTATATCCTTTAAACAATAACTTCCTATGTACTCCTCCCTCCAACCCCTGGCATCCACCATTCTACTCTGAACTTGTCTAAGTTTGACTATTGTATGTGAAGGTTTTTTCCCTTTCTTTCTCTTTTTCCAGTGCTGGGATTTGAATCCAGGACTTTGTGTATGCTAAACAAGCACTTTACCACTGAACTGCAATCTCAGCCCAAGTTTGACTACGTTAGACAACTTATATAAATAGAATAAAGAAGTATTTCTCCTCTTGTGCCCGAATTTTTTACACTTAAGATAGTATCTTAAGGGTTTATTCATATTGTTGCTTGTGGCAGGATTTTCCTCTTTTTAAAAGGTTGATTAATATTCCATTGCATGAATATACCACAATTTCTTTTTCCATTCATCCATCAAGGGACACTGGTTTTTCCTGTCTTGGATCTTGCAAGTAATACTGCAGTGAGCACAGGTGTGCGGGTGTTGCCTCGAGATCATGTTTTCAGTGATAGTTCACCGTTGTTGGGATTTGCTTTTCCTGATGATTAGTGACGCTGATCTTTTCATATGCACGTTAGTCATTTTTATGTCTTGTTTGGAGACAGATCTGTTTAAGTTGTTTTTTGCCCATTTTAAAAATGAGGTTATTTACTTTTCGCTATCGAGTTGTAGGAGCTCATTATATCTTTTGGATGTTAACTTCTTAGCTGATAAATGACTTGCAGGTATTTTCTTTATCCCAATTTGCCTTTTTACTCTGTCAGTTGTTTCCTTTGGTGTCCAGAGGCTTCTTAGTTTGATGTAGTGCTATTTATCTATTTTTTAATTTCATTGCTTGTGCTTTGGGTATCATATTTAATAAATCATTGTCAAAAAGTATAGTGCCTGATCAGATAGATACCAGAGAGGCTTTGGTAGGGAAAGTCCCATACCTCTACCCTCCATGGCCTAAGGTCTGTGTCTTAGGTTGACTTCTGCCAGAAGCAACTAGGCTGTGAGGACAGATAGTTTAGTTGGGCAGAGATTCTAGGTAGCTTTGGTAGGGAGGCAAGGAGGTTAAAAATGTGCATTAATAAGCAAGTTACAATCATGGACACTTGGGGCTCTATCCTACTGATATAAGAGTGCCAAATAAGGTATAAGACTGATATAGGATTGCCAAATAATGTATAAGACACCAGATAAATCAGAATTTCAATGAATAAAAATGTAAATTTTTTAGTGCATGTGCACATATTGCATGGGTTCTGCCTTAACAAAATTTTTATTCATTATTTACTGGAAATTAAATTTTAACTGTCTCGCTCTACCTGTATTTCATTTGATTAAATTGACAACAATACGCTAGGAATTCTGGGGAGATGATGAGAATGTGCTTCAGACTTGTGTCCCCTAAGAGGCAGAGAGGGAGGGGCTGTATCCTCTGTCTTAGGTTTGTCATTGGTTGAAGGCTTCTTTGGGGTTCATCTGCTCCCTGGCTCTTCCAGTCTTCCCTGCATGAGGCTGAGCTGGGTCTGGCAGCCAGAGAAAGCCCTAGACAGGAGGACAGAGGTGAGGCAGATTAGGGTATGACAAGCTGGCTGGGCATGTGGGTGTGACCTGTCAATCACAGAGATCCAGGAGACATGTGCCCAAGCCCTACATCTGGAACCAATCAGAAAGTGCTATCTTCAATTCTTTGGCAAGAAAGCAAGCAGGTTTTTGATAGGACAGCCTAGATCTGGCGTCAGCTTGAGGAGTGGCAAATATGAAAGATGGCGGCCATTAAACTCTCGGCCACTGTGTTCTGTCTTTCATAGTGGCCTACTCTCACCTTGTACTTCTTTTCCTACTTTTAATTGATCTGCATTCACTCTACAGAGCATGTTTCTTTATGTACCTTTAATAAATGTAAAACCTCACTGCCTTTCATGCTTCTGTCCAATTTTTTTGTTTAGGACAAGAAGAACCTAGAAAGTATCTGTAGTAAAAGTCCCCAGAACCTCAGAACCTAGAAACAGAGGTGGTTGGCAAGCAGAGAGAGGGGCCCAGGGTGCATTAAGAAAGGAGGGGCTCACAGAGTCATACAAGTGCAAGGTCAGCCTCTTTCTCTCGCCTTGGCTTTGGCCCCAGCTTGCAATAAGAGCTCTTGGGCACTTGAAGGGTGAAAGGTATGGGTGAGGCACCAGTAGCACCCACTGGAGTCTTCCATCAGCCTACAGACAAGCATCCTAGAGTGTTAAGGATTCTCCTCTGCCTCAAGATTTACCAAATTTTATAAAGATTCTCCTGTTTTACACATGGTAAAGAGAATATGCTGGCTTACTACTTATCACTCTTCATTCACGATGACTTTCTATAGCTCCATATTATCAAACACATTACACCTCTGGTAAAATCATGTCATGATTATGTAGCCTAGGAAATAAGACTGTTACCTCTTTAGAGGTGCCCATTTTTCTAGGAAGAGATGGTGCGAATGACATCATTCTGAACTGGTAAAGGAGGTGAAGAAGTGAGGTTTGCCTAACCTCATGCTCAGAGAGTTTTCATCTGCTCTTGTTGGACGGAAATGTGGTGCTGGCAACAGGAATGAAGGTTTTCTCCTCCTCCCTTCCCCTCTCCTGTGGTGTGGGCCACATATTTAATGTGTATCAAGTGTCTTCTCAGCCCTGGTGCCACACTCAGTCATTTTATCTGTATCAGAGGTGTCGGTCTATTTTAAGCAACAAAGTGTTCTTAATGTTTTGTTTTCAATTCTCAGAGAATGTGGGTTTTCTTGGATAGGTTTCCTAACATCCCTGTGCTGTCAACAAATTCTTCGTTATTTAGAGTCCTCCTATAATTTACATGTCTTTACTTAAGTGGAAATGAGAGCTCTTTTTTTTTTTTATTTTAAAGAGAAGAAAAAACAAAACAAATCAAAAGAAGAACAAATTTTCAAAACAACATAATAGGAGGGTAACAATGGTTAATACATTACGTATTACTATCTTTAAGTTAGTTATTCAGGACACCAGACATTAGCATTCAATTGTCCAAACATTATTGGCACAAACCTTACTCTTCAATGAACTAAGTAAAAATGGTAGTGTATCTATCTTAACCATCTTATATATATATATATATATATATATATATATATATATATATATACAATTTTTTTTCCCTTTCCCTTCTTTCTTTTCCCTATTCCAGTCTCTCTTTCCTTTTTACCAGTTTCTTTTTGATTCACCATGTCTATTGTACATTTTGGATCTTATTTACTCTTTCAGTTTCTCATACTAGAGAGATAATACGATGCTTACACATGTGCTTCTGGTTTATTTCACTTATGAGTATTTTCTCGAGTTGCATCCATTTACCTATAAAAGTCTCCAGTTTATCCTTCTTTATGGCTGAATAGTACTCCATTGTATAAAAATACCACATCTTTCTTATCCATTCCTCAGTTGATGGGCATTTGGGTTGTTTCCAAGATCTGGCTATTACAAATTGTGCTGCTATAAACATGGGTGCACATATATCGCTGTGGTACGATGTTTTTAATTCTTCTGGGAAGATGCCCAGAAGGGGAATAGCTGGGTCAAATGGGACCTCCAACCCTAGTTTTCTGAGGAATCTCCACACTGACTTCCACAGTGGCTGTACCAGTCGACACTCCCACCAACAGTGAAGAAGGGTTCCTTTTTCCCCACAGCCCCTCCAGCATTTGTTATTAGTTGATTTCTTAATAGTAGCCATTCTTTCTGGGGTGAGATGGTATCTCAGTGTTGTTTTAGTTTGCATCTCTCGAATGACTAGTGATGTTGCACATTTTTTTGTATATTTGTTTGCCATTAGTATTTCTTCATCTGAGAAATGTGTATTCATCTCAGATGCCCATTTTTGGAGTGGGTCTTTAAATTTGGGAGGTCTGATTTTTTTGAGTTCTTTATATGTTCTCGATAGTAATCCTTTGTCTGAGGAACAGCTGGCAAACATTTTTTCCCACATTGTGGGCTGTCTCTTCACTCTGTTGGTGGTTTCTCTTGCTGTGCAAAAGCTTTTTAATAAGATGAGATCCCAGTTATTGATTCTTTGGGATAGTTCCCGTGTGGTTGAGTTTTTATTCATAAAGTCTTTGCCTACACCAATGTCTCCAAGGGTTTTACCTATCCTACCTTCCAGCAGATTTAATGTTTCTGTTTTAATATTTAGATCTCTGATCCATTTTGAATTTAGTTTAGTGCATGGTGAAAGATATGGGTCTAATTTTAATCTTCGGCATGTGTAGAGCCAGTTTTTCCAGCACCATTTATTAAAGAGGCTATCTTTCTTCCAGCGAATGTGTTTGGCACCTTTGTCAAAGATAAGGTGGCTTAGTATGTCTGGGGTTGTTTCAGCATCTTCTAATCTGTTCCATTGATCTTCAGGTCTGTTTTTTTGCCAGTACCACACTGTTTTTATCACAGTAGCTTTATAGTATAATTTCAAGTCGGGGATAGTGATGCCCCCTGCCTTGCCTTTGTTGCCCAGAATTGCCTTTGCTATTCTAGGTCTCTTCTGATTCCAAATGAATTTTAGGATTGTTTTCTCTAATTCTGTGAGATATGCTGTTGGAATTTTGATTGGAATTGCATTAAATCTGTATAACAATTTTGGAAGTATGGCCATTTTCACTATATTGGTTCTTCCTATCCAGGAGCAAGGGATATCTTTCCATTTTCTGATATCCTCTTCAATCTCCTTTTTCAGAGTACTGTAGTTTTCAGTATAGAGGTCTTTTACATCCTTCGTGAGGTTGATTCCTAGGTATTTCATTTTTTTGGATGTTATTGTGAAAGGTATTGTTTCCCTAATTTCTCTTTCAGTAAGTTTGTTATTTGTGTACAGGAAGGCTATTGACTTTTGAGTATTGACTTTGTATCCAGCTACACTACTGAATTTGCTTATTAAATCTAGCAGTTTTTTAGTGGAGTTTTTGGGGTCTTCTGTGTAGAGTATCATGTCATCTGCAAATAATGATAATTTAACTTCTTCCTTTCCAATCATTATTCCTTTTATTTCTTTCTCTTGTCTAATCGCTCTGGCTAAAGTTTCCAGAACTATGTTGAATAAGAGTGGGGACAGTGGACATCCTTGTCTTGTTCCTGATTTTAGAGGGAAGGCTTTCAGTTTTTGGCCATTTAGTATAATATTGGCTGTTGGTTTGTCATAGATAGCTTTTACCAGATTGAGATAAAGACCCTCTATTCCAATTTTCTGTAGGGTTTTTATCATGAAAAGGTGCTGGACTTTGTCAAAAGCTTTTTCTGCATCTATTGAGATGATCATGTGATTTTTGTCTTTGGTTCTGTTAATATGGTGTATTACATTTATTGATTTACGTATGTTGAACCATCCCTGCATCCCTGGGATGAATCCAACTTGGTCACGGTGTATAATCTTCTTGATGATTTGTTGGATTCTGTTTGCCAGTATCTTATTAAGGATTTTTGCATCTATGTTCATTAGGGAGATTGGCCTGTAGTTCTCTTTCTTAGTTGGGTCCTTCTCTGGTTTTGGTATCAGGGTAATGCTTGCTTCCAGGAATGAATTTGGGAGTATTGCTTCCCTTTCAATTTCATTGAAAAGTTTGAGAAGTAGGGGCGTTAGGTCTTCTCTAAATTTCTTGTAGAATTCGGCAGTGAATCCATCAGGGCCTGGACTTTTCTTTGTTGGGAGGTTTTTAATTACATCTTCAATTTCATTGGTTGATATTGGTTTATTTAGGATTTTTAAATCTTCTTGATTTAGCTTTGGTAATTCATACGAATCTAGGAATCTGTCCATTTCTTCTGCATTTTCCATCTTAGTAGAATATAAATTTTCAAAATAGGTGTAGATGATCTTCTGGATTTCTGCAGGGTCTGTCGTGATATCACCCTTTTCATTTTCAATTGCATGGATTTGAGTCTTTTCTTTTCTTTTTTTAATAAGGTTGGATAAGGGTTTGTCAATCTTATTTATTCTTTCAAAGAACCAACTTTTTGCTTCATTGATTCTTTGTATTGTTTTTTTATTCTCCAATACGTTAATTTCTGCTCTGATCTTTATAATTTCCTCCCTTGTACGGACTTTTGGCTTAACCTGCTCTTCTTTTTCTAGAAGCTCGAGGTTCACCCTTAAGATGTTTATTTGCGCTTGCAATGAGAGCTCTTTTTATCTGTGTAGTGCATAATTTCACACAAAGCATAAACTTTGTACTCTGACAGAAATGGGTGCAAATCCTGCTCCTGACACTTGCTAGAGATCTAGAAACCGGTAGCTCTCCTAACCTTTCTGGGTTTATGGTCCATGCCTGAAGGGCAGGGATGAGAATGGCACTTACTGTCTAGGACCAAGTGGGATTCAGGAGAAGCTAGATCATCCTATGCTCATTATCTGTCTCTAAATCTCAACAACAGAGAGTGATGTCTCACTCAGGTCCTATTCTTTGCAAATCACCAGAGGTGGCTTCCCTATCACCCTCAGGGCAACTAAAAGCAACAATCAAATGTGGAAGATAATTCAAGATAAGTTGGCTTAATGAGTTAGACCAATACCCACTTCGTTGATGAGGTAGTGAGTTTAGCTCATCTCAAGGTAATTCCAGATGGGTTTGCAAGGTATATCAGCCATGGAGTAAGATTGCTCTTTTAGAATGCAAACCCTCCAGAACAACTGGAATTTGCATGCATGACTTTTCTGGGGAAGCGATTTCAGGAAGTTGTGGTCCAGGGAAGTGGGATGCTGAGAAAGGAAGGCAGAGGAGCCAGTACAGGGTGTGTTAGTGGGAAAGTATGGCTTTCTGGACCAGGGGCTTCTGTGGTGACCAAAGCCCCAGCAAGTGGAATGGCTTTTGTTCCTGCAGCAGGGAGACGATCGCAGGCATCAGAGGCAAACTCCAGCTGGGCAGTGACAGGCATCATTTTCTCCTACATTTCATGGGTCAGAGTGAGTCATAGGGTCCAACCCAATGCAGGGGACACAGGTAATTCTCCCAAGGAGAAGCAGACCTGTTGTAAAGCAGGACTTACAGCTAGCCCCGGCTGTTGTAGGGATTCAATGAGATAATAGTTACAAGGCGTGTGACGCATAAACTAGCATGAGCGAGTGCGTGATGAATGCTAGCTGCTCTTTTAATCATGATGATGTACGGCCCACTAGAGTACAAACAATTTCAGAGGAGGGACCTTGTCTTACTTCTAATAATACTGATATTTATTCCTGAATACTTTCCGTGTGCCGGGCACTTTGCCAAACGATCCCATGAGGTAGGTAACTATGAGTTTTCAATCCAAGATAGGGAAACCAAATCTCAGTGAGGATAAGAACTGCTCAGGCATATACACTGCTGAGCAAGAAATTGGCACCATACCCTGGCACCTCCTGTCCGTACCGCCAGCTCTTAGCATCAGGCCTTACATAGGGCAAGGGCTCCCCACAAGTTCACAGAGTTGGGGTGATGTTTTTCTGACCTCGTAATGGCACCAAAGACCTCCCCGCTGCTCCTTCCTCCTGGCATGCCTTCTCCCCAAAGATGGCCAGGTGCCCAATTTTTCCATGCTGTTGGCCAAAACAAGCTTCCTCTCGCCATTTAATTACTGTGCATACTTCCAGGACTTGGCATTCCTCTTCACCCAACTGTCCTTTGGCTCCTCTTCTATTCCTGGTCAAATCCAGAGATTTTCCCGATGCCCCAGTTATAATGCCAAGACATATTTATAGGTACCATGATACTTGATGTAAAAGGGGGTGGGGGTTCCAGAAAGTCCCAGGCTATTAGATAACCCCCTTAAAGTTTTAAGTGCTTACTGTCACCAAACAGTGCTATCCCTTAGGATTCTGATATGACCCCTATTCCTATTTTCATTATCTTTAAAAAAATACTTGGAATTTCACTTGGGAGGCCTTCTGGGAATTTGACAATCTCTCCTTCCTTTCATTCAGCTAAAGTTTGAAAATATCAGCTGGCTCTTATCTGACTCCTTGCCTGTTCACATTATGTTTTAAGCAGAGCCCCCTCTTACGCTGCAGTTAAAAAAGAAAAAAACTTTTTTGGGGGTTGGTGGTCATGGTAGACAAATAAAAATAATTCTGAGGTTATCTGAGAGCTGACATTCCATACAATAGCAATAAGAACGTTTTCCAAATTTAAAACTCTGATGAAGGAAGTGGGTTACAATAGCAGCAACCTTTGACCCTGACCAGTCATAATGGTTTCCTGGATTCAGGGATATTATGGGCTGGAGCCAAGGGTTTTTGCAGAGAGAGCACAAGATGTGTTAAACTTAGAACACAATGTGCGAGTTCCGGGAGGGGTTGGTGGAGGGCTCTTTCTTTCCGGTGAAAAGTGATTCCTTTCCAAGCAAGGATCTGGATCTCTCCCACTGTCCTGCCAGATCCTGTGCATTTGTTCTGCTGCTGATTTTATTTATTTATTTATTTATTTATTTATTTATTTATTTATTTTGAGACAAGGTCTCACTGTGTAGATTGGCCTTTAACTCACTATGTAGCCCAGGCTGGCCTCGAACTCGCAGTGATCCTCCTGTCTCAGCCTCCCAGGTGATGAAAGTCTTCTATTTCTAGCAATTATTCATCTCCAAAATATTTGCTGAGTGGCTCCAGTGTGCCAGGTCCTGGTCTTAGTGCTGGGATGTAGCAATAAAAAAAAAATAGCAAAAAAGCTCCATCCACATGAATTCTAGGGCAGCACGATTCCTCAACCTCAGCTCCATTGGTGCTTTGAGCTAAAGACTCTACTGTTGGGGTGCTGTCCTGTGCAATGTAGGATGTAGCATTGCTGAACCCCGGCCACCAGGGGTGACAGTGAACAGTGTCTCCGGATGCTGCTCTTTTTGTACCAGACAGCAGAGTCTGGAAACCCTACTGAATCAGGAGGGAGGACACTTGCTCTAGAGGGAGGATGGTTTTCCAGGGAATGGCCAGCCTGTGAATGTGGGAAACTAGACAATCAACTGGAGGTTGGTAAATGTATGGCATAGGTTAAGGAGAGTTGAGTCTTGTGGTGGGGTCAGGAAGGGAGATTGTTATCAGGTAAATGATGTGGTTGGGGGCATACTTACCAAGAAGGTGACATTTTCAAATTCTGGAAAGAAGCACGGAAGTGGGACATATGACTATGGAGGAGGAACATTCCAGAAGGAGGGCCCAGCCAATGCAAAGGCGCTCAGCACGCGTAGTGGTTTCAGAGACACTGAGAAGACCAGTGTGACGGGATGGAGGGAGTGAGAGGAGATGTGCAGAGAAGAGGCAGAGAGACACAGGGAGAAGCATTCAGAGCACTGGGCACCAAGGGCCCTTGTGGCCATTGTCCAGGGTTTGCTTTTCTCTGGATGGAAAAGAAATCAACATCTGACTTTTGAGGCATGACATCACCTGCCTTATGTTTTAACAGGACAGCCCTGGCTGCTGTGGCCTTGAGAGCAGACTTTGGTGGGAACAAAGACAAAATCAGGGCCTCAGGGAGTCAAACTTTGACTCCAGGTCTCCCAAGGGTCTGGGTAGGTGTCTGTGGCTTCTGAAGTCATTGAGGTCTCCTTCTCCCACCTCTGGAGCTCATGGGGATAGTGGGGGCAGTGGTAGAGAGGAAAGCACAAACTCCTCTCCCTCCACTCCAAACCTTTTTGGCCAGAGTCAGAGATGGCAAGCTGTGTGTGGCAGGTTGGAGCCAACCCTTCCCTCCAGGGGATGAGGCTGGAGAACACTGGAGTTCATAGCCCAGACTCTGGAATGCACAGACCCAGGTTCAAATCCCAGCTCCACCGTCTAGGAGCTTTGTGACCTGAGTCAGTTACCTTACCTCTCTGAGCTTCATTTGCCTCATCGCTAGATGCTATTGTTGCCCATGCCATCCCATGGCCCCCTCTCACCTCCCCAATACTCCTGTCTTAAGAGAAGGGTTCCCACCAGACTGGGCCTCAGTTTCTCTGCCCTCTGACTGCGAATGTGTCCTTGCCCAGGATGAGCTGGGCTGAAAGACCAGAGAGTTGATGCCTTCAGGAGAAATCTCAACCAATGAGGAAGGAGCGGTGGAGAAAAATCTGTTCACATCCACTTATGTCCTCCCTGGGCCAGCTCCGAGGAGTGTTCTCTTGTGTCTCGGGGGCTACAGCAGGATTGTGCCCTAGCTACCCACTGCTGTCACCTCTCCCTGATGCACTCTTTATTCCTGCTCTTCCCCCCGTCTCTCAGTCCCTCCTCTTGCTTCCTGGGGTCACCTGGGCAGGTAAGCTACTTATGCCCAGATCTGTAGCTTAGGATGTGCTTGGGGGTGGAAACCAGACCAAGCCAAGGAGGGTCCACACGCTTGAAAGGGTTGTGATGGTTATAAAAAAAGGGAGTGGAAAGTACTCAACATATGGATAGATGGATAGATGATGGATAGACAGACAGACAGACAGAACACTGGAAAATCGCAGTGATGGTGGCACTGAAGAGGAGGAAGGAGCTGGGGAGGGGAGAGAAGAGGAGGAGGAGGGTGATGAAGGCTGACTGGAGCAGCACAGGGCGCCGCCTGCTGGGCCAGCAGCTCAGCCAGACCTACACAGAGCCCCCATCCCCCTGCATACCCTCCTGCCACCCGGTGGACAACGTTTCCTAAGAGCAAGGTGTCCCCACTGTCCTCTGCTCCTGCCAGGCAGCTGACGGTCAGAGGCAGTGAGGACTCACTGAGTTGAGCAGAAGACCGGGCCGGAAGGACCCGGGATGATAAAATCAGGTCTCTTGTCTAAGCGATTCAGCTCTCACATGGAAAGCTGCATTCCCTTCATCCACGGCAGTTGTTCTTGGGATTGTCCCCCTTGGATTTCACCTTGGATCCTGCCACTGGACACGTGGATGGATGCTCAGCCTAGGGACAAGCCTGAGTGTGCTGTTTCGAGACTCGTTCAGCTTCCGTCATGGGGTGGCTTGTTTCCCACCTCTCTCATTCACTCCAGAAGACCCTGTGCTTAGATCAAATGATCTGGAATTTTCCAAGTCAACACAAGGGGTTAAAGTGAACTTGTTACAGCTAGGAGGAACCTTTGTAATAATCTCTTCCAGCCCTCCCTCATTCCACAAGAGGGAAACCAAGGCACAGGGAGATTATTTCACCAGCAAATGATGCACAGCTAAATCGTAGCAAAGCCCAGAGCAAAGTTCCCTTCTCCGGACTCTCACTAGCTTTTCTTGTTCTATTATTATCTTCCCCTTGTCAGTCAAGTCACCAGAAATGTACCAGGAACATCCTTTAGTCAAGGACAAATCTTTTTGTGAACAGTGGCTTCCTCATTTAGCTCTTTCATAAGTCTTGCTTTTCATTTTTCAGGTTTAAAAAAAAATCAGGGTAACTCTATGCTTTAAAATAATGAATCTGTAAAGAGTTTCTATGTAACCTCAATGTCACAAAGCATGAAAAGCTACAGGTCGAAATGAGTGGTTGATTTTTCATTCTAAATAGAATGTAATTCATCTAATTGATTTGGTGGAATCTATGAATTCTGAAACTGTTTTTTTCTGAGTAAAATGGCCAATCTGCTCAGCTGGAATGGGAAAAAGGAAAGCCAGAGTGAGGAGAGAATTTAGAAAAAGGGGGAGAGAGAAAGAGAGAGAGAGAGAGAGAGAGAGAGAGAGAGAGAGAGAGAGAGAGAGAGAGAGAGAGCCAGAACATAAGTATATCAAAATTCTCCTCTATAAGGCACTAGAAAAAATTCACAGAAAATTTTAAGAAAACCACATTTTTGGCACCCATCAAAACCTCAAAACATTTACTTGTGTTTGTTTATTTATATCTTGCTTTATTGACCCAGAAAGGAGTGGAAGGAGCAATGCCCTTTAGAAAAGATTAATACACAGTATTTATCGACCGTTTATCACATGCCAAGAGTTGCATGTACGTTATTCTGTCCAACTTGCTTACCCAAGCGACTGCAGTGGGGAACTCTTCTTATCTCCATTTGTAGTGGGTTGGATGGTGGCATCCCCTTCCCCTACAAAGATATTTCCACCTGGGACCTGAGAAAGTTACTTTATTTAGAAAAACTCTTTGCAGATGTAATTAAGTTAGGATCTTGATCTGAGGTTATCCAGGTGATCCCCAAATCCAATGACAAATGTCTTTAAAGGAGAGAACAGACATGGAGGTGAAAGCCATTTGAAGCTGGAGGCAGAGGCTGGAGTGTGAGACCGGTCGCCAGGGAATGCTAAGGATCGCTAGTGACCCCCGGGAGCAAAGCAAGGGATAGTACATGGATCCTTCTTTGGACCCTCAGAAGGAACTAACTCTATTTGCATCTTGATTTAGAGCTTCTGGCCTCCAGGACTGAGAGAGAATAGATTTCTGCTGTTTTAGGCCTGCCAATTTGTGGTAAATTGTTTCAGCAACCCTAGAAAAAAGAACCCAGCATTTTACAGGTTAAGATCTAGAGACCCTGAGAAGTAAAAGAACATATCCAAGTCATATAACCCAGGGTACCATGGCTGTGATTAACATCCTCAAATTCACAGCTGATCCTGACACGAGGTGGGACCTTTTTAAAAGCAGCACACTGTATGTAAAGAAATCCACGAAAAGCCACCCGCCCAGTGCCAATGGTAGCTCTCTTAGGATTCTGAGATTTCAGGTAACATTTACCTTCCTCGGTATTCTTGTATCTACTGCTCACATTCTCTCTTATTGTCAGTATTGACCGTACCATTTGAAGAAAGAGTGAAAGCCATTTTCCTGAAAAACAGAACATGACAACAGTTTTAACTGAACTGGCAGCCAGTGTACTTGCAGGAGACAAATGATGACTGCGATGCTATGTATCAGTCCTTCCACACAAGTTTGTTTTCAGTGCCCAGGTGCCCAAGTTATGGAAGGAAAGAGGTCACCTTCTTCCTCCTTTCCCCAATCCCTGCCCCTACCCATGTACTGGAAAATCTAAAAGTTCCCTGGCATTGCAGTCACTAATGTGGGTGTGAAGAGAGAAAACAGAACAGGAGTTCTTAATGCCGCTCTTTTGAAAAACCCCGAGGAAGCCTAGTTCCCTTAACCTTACTAAGGAATGTGGATTTTTCTTTCCCTTGGCAAGTTTAAATCTACTTATTGTGAGCAATTTAGAGCTATGGCTGGGGTCTTAGTGGTTTGGAACTGGCTTCTCTTAGGCCCATGGTTTAGCTAAGAGTAGAGGTAAAAACCTCAGGCTCTCTTTAAATTTTGAGATTGGCTTAGGCACATTGGGAACTCTGAGGATTCTAGAATCCTGAGGGCAGAGAAGTAGACTTGGGGGACATCAAGCAGTGACCTTAAAGTCTCTAGGCCCATGGGACCCTCCTTTTCCTTTTTCTGTGTAGACATCATCTTGTGGAGGCCAAAGAGCTCGACTCTATCTCTTTTTCCAATTTCCAGACAAGGAACTGAGCCTTGGGAGGTCAGGGAGTGTGAATGTGGAGGAAACTGAGACCAACCAAGGGCTTTCCAACCTCGGTCCCTGGCCCTCTGTGGGGCTGCATGTAGAGAGATAGATTAGAGGTGCACAGATGAAATGTTCTTACACCCGGGGGCATGGCCTGTGGAATATGCACTATGCCCCCAAACAGTGGGAGAGTGACTCAAGAGAAAGCAGTACATGTGTCAAATTCATAATCCGTGTCAAGAACAGGCGCTTTCTGGCCCCCAGGATGTATCTCACTGTGGCCCTGAAAAAGTAGTTTCCCCCTCTCTGGTATTTGATTTTCCCGCTAACACATCAGGATATGGTTCTTGAATCACCTGGGAATCTTTTTAAAAATATATGTTTTTAAAAAAACAACACAGAATGAAAAATAGTGCCTGATCCCACTGCTATAAAGCATTTAAAATTGACCTGTAGAAGCGGACAATGGAATAGTGACTGCCAGGCTTGGGGTGAGAGGCAGATGTGGGGAATTGTTAGTCATTTCCTAAAAACCCAGAACGACACCACAGCGAGTGGCTGAGCACCTGGGGAGGTGACAGCAAAGCTAAAGCTAAGAGGCACCATGAGCCAAGCCTTATGAAATGTGGGGGTGGGGAGGATATTCCAAGCAGAGGAGACAGCAGGCACAAAGGCCCTAGAATCAGCATTTATTTATTGGCTTTAATGTATTTTGGGGGGTGTAATTCATATGTAATATATAAAAAGATATGCAAATATTAAGTGTAGAAGGTGATGAATTTTTCCAGATGTATTTACTTCCATAGTCATGGCCCAGATTCAGATTTTGAGCGTTTCTGCCTCCCCAGAAAGTTCTGTGCCTCGGAATCCTGTCCCCTCATCTGATGATACTCTTCTAACTTTTGTTGCCCTTGAGTAGTTTTTCTTCTCTTTCTCCTTCTTCCTCTTTTCCTTCTTATCCTCTTCTGCCTCCTCCTCCTCGTTGCCCTCCTCTTCCTCCTCCTCCTCTTCTTTCTTTTCTCTGTATTGAGAATTGAACCCAAGGCCTTCACACTAAGCTACATCCCCAACCCTTTCTATTTTTTACTTTTTATTTTGAGACAGAGTCTTGCTAAGTTGCTGAGTTGTCCAGGCTGGGCTTGAACTTGTGATCCTCTGGCCTCAGCCTCCCAGAGTGCTAGGATTACAGGTGTATGCCACTATGGCTGGCTTTTACTTCACTTCAAACATCATAGAAATGCAATCAGACAGCATATATTTCCCAGTGTCTGGTGTTTCTCATCCAACACCAGGTCTGCATGATTCATCTCTGGTTGTGCACCATTCATTTCTCTTTCTTGCTGAGTAGTATTCCACTGCATGGATGTACCACAGCATGCTTATCCATTCTCCTGTTGGTGAATATTTGCATCGTTTCCAGTTTGGGGCTACTATGAATGTTTGTCTGCAAATCTTCCTGTGGAACTATGCATGTGTTTTTCTCAGAGGTCGTTTTGGGGTAACAGGGTAGATGTATCTTTAGCGTTATATTAGAAATCACTGAGCAGTTTTTCAACCAATTTTCTTGGGAAGCCAGGCTGGGATATTCCAAGATTAGAGGGTTTCCAATGGAAACCTTCTGGCTTGGAAATTTGAACACTCCATAGCTATTTCCCTCCATCACCCCCAGGCTTGCAAACACAGGCTCATTTCTCGATCTGTCAGAGTGTTATCCTTCACTCCAGGTGCCAGGCACACCCAGGACAGCGGTGCCCAAGGATAGGCCACATGTGCCGCGTACCTGGACATCCTTTCCTCACCAGCTCAGCCTCTCTCCTCCTCCCGGCGGACGTGTATATTAAGTGGCAGCACAGGGACTAATTCTTTGCAGCTTGCAAGTTGCTGTCTCCCTCGGAGCAGACAGGAGGGCGCCCTGGTACTGTTAAAGATCACAAGCTTTGATAAGCTGCCCTCCTGATTTATGGTAGCCTGAGTCTCCACGTCCCCCTAATGAGGGGAACTCCGAGTGTCAACCTGTTTATTAAATGCTCAGGACCATGTGTGAGCCGGACCGAGGGGGAAGTCAATCATATTTTCATTTATGCTGCATGCACCCCTCCTGTTGGTTCAGGCCTCTCTCCCCCACCGTCAGTTGGCCGAGGGTTTTCCTTTTCATCTCCCAAGCGGGGGGACTGCAGGACAGATCGCGGGCGGACACACTTTCCTACTGACTTCATAGGTGTTTGGAAGTTAATGATACTCAGCACCTCATGATTCTTTCCCAGATGTCAAACAAAGACTTGAAAGGGAAAGTGGCCAGAGTGGAGAGGCCAGAGGGCCAGAGTCGGGGACAGAAACCGATCCGAGGTTCTCTCCTTCTGTCACCCAGCCAGAGAAGTGGGTTAGGCTTAATGCACAGGGAAGACGGATTACTATTCTGAAGTCCTCGGGGTCTAATGAAGTCTTAATTCATCTCCTTTAATTCCCTTTGAAAAAATTTTTTTTCAAAAAGCACAAATCAAAATAATAAATGGCCAGGCTGCTTTAATCTCCAATTCTTTTCACCTTTTCCCCTTTGCAACTTGGTCACTGTCATTTTCTTAATCTCAGAAGATTCCGCCCCGATTCCTTTCAAGAGGCATCAGCTGTGTCTCTTCGGCTTGGTTTTCTGGCCGTGGCACGAATATTTCTGCCTGCTTGAGGCCCCTGGCTGGATGCTGACCTTGGACTTGGTGGGGTGGGCACAGTGTAGAGTTGGCTCTGCTGGAGTTTTCCTGGCAAGCAAAGCTCTAGACAGCTCCATCTGGAGATGCTGAGTGATTCTGGAAGCTCTCACTGGGCTGGGGAAGTTAGTTCAGGAGCAGCTGGCCTGCGTGGTTAGTCTGTGCTTGCTTTGTGACCAAAAGCCTCATTCATTCAATGGTGCCCTGGTTTCATTGAAAGAAAACCTCAGCAGTAAGCTTGCAAACAAGGTGATCTTTTCTCCCCATCCTGATTCATTCTTGGATCTTGGATCTCACTTAGTGCCCGGCTTAGAACAGATGTTACATAAATGTGTGTTGAATGAATGAACGAACAAACAGATGAGTGAGTAAACAGATTGACGATGGTGGGCACTTTTGGTTAGTCTTTTTTTTTTTTTTGGTTAGTCTTGAATTGTGTTTGCATAACGGGCATAGAGAGCCTGGACCATGGCAGTGTGAGCTAGTGGGACCCCTGTGGCAGGTTGGTGCTCATCCAGCTACGCTCATTCTCTCTTTCTCCCTTAGCAATGGAAACTCCATGTTTGGCTGGACACTGGATGTGTAGAATAAAGACCCATTTCCCCATCCTTCGTACCAGCCAAGTATGGTCATGTATAGTCTCATCATTGAAACTGAAGTGGTGATGTTGCGTGATTGATGGCTTTAAAAGACAGCTGGAACAAGCCCTTTGCTTCTTCCTTCATTTTGCCTTTTATGAGACTGGAATGCAGACATGAAGGCTGGAGACCAAGCAGCCATATTGCACTTTGAGACAGGAAGTTAAGAGATGTGAAAAAAGTAATAAAAGCTGCTTGATCCCCATAGCATGTTAAATGGGCATATCACCAGGACCTGCCTGCGTCTGAACTTCTTTGATGTGTGACAGAAGTGGACTTCTCACTTACTTGAGCCAATATTTTAAGTTTTTCATCATCTGCAACCAACTTAATCCTAAAGCATTCAACATGATTTTGAAGACTGACCTTTCACTTATTAATATACTCAGCTTGAAACACCTTAAAAATAAAACACCCAGGATGCATTAGCCACAGGACAAATGACCCACAGTCTGCTGACTGAGAAGCAAAAATTGCTATAAATTGAAAAGAAATCAGTTTGAAACTTCAGTGATACAGATAAGGTTGACATTCTGTTTTTTTTTTTTAAGTATATCAAAAAACAAGAAAAATATAAGCCCAAGACGTAGGACTGATAGTTAAATAAGCAATTGAAAGCAGACAGGCCAGGCTTGGCATAAGTGGGCAGCGCCTGGTGTGGGACTCAGCAAGATACGGTCTTGTGGCAAACGCCAGTTGCCTTCATTCCAATCTCCTGCACCTTTGGCATCCTCAGCTTTACCAAGTGAGCAGCAGGCAGGTCCAGCAGAGCTTACTGCAAGGGCTGATTGGAAAATAAAGAGAATATTTATGTCAAAAATAAAATGATGGTGTAAATGTGTTTGAAGAGATGAAGCATTTTGACTATTTTGAGGGGGGTTAATGGTAATGTATCTTTTACAATAACAATTTCTTGATTTGAATATTCACTGTATTTCAAGATCCACCCCTCAACCAAATGTTTACAGTAATTTTTGTCAAATAATAACATGACAGTGTGTTCTCACTGACCTTACTCACTGGATCTGGCACCATGCGGCTTCTGGCTCTTGCCCAAAGTCAAGACGACCATGAAAGGTAAACATTGTGAATCTGTTCAGGACATCAGAGCAGCCCCAACAGAGCAACTAAAGACCCTCAGTAAAGAAGACTCCAGAGCTGCTTCAGAAAGTGGCAAGAACGATGGGATAAGTGTGTTCAGAGCTAGAAGGGTGTTTCGAGGGGGATTCATGGCAATGGGTCTTTTACTGTAATAATTCTTTAAAAATGAAAACATTCACCATCAGTTTTGATTACTCCTCACACATAATGTCAAGAAGATTGCACGCTATCCTGAAGCCGAGAGGTACACACAGAGGGGAATTCAGATTCAAGGTTACAGGGGCATTTCAGAAGGGTCCCTCAGATTGTTTGTTCTGCAGGGAGAAGGTTGGGTGGTGGTTGGGAGAGGAAAGGTCAGGAAAGCAGGGAGATCGCCATGCAGGGACCCAGAAGGGGGAGGATGGAGACGGAGGGAGGCGGGGGAGACACTGGGTAGGAGACACTCAGGGGCAAAGTCCAGGGAGCTGGCAGCTGGCTGCAGGTTGTCCCAGGAGGGGTGGGCGAGGTGAAGAGAGAGGAAATCCCAGGAGTGGATGAACATGAATGAGCAGCACTCACTTGACGAAGAGCTGCGGTAGGGCTGTTCCAGCCCCAGGGAAGAGAGCCACGCATACCTCCTGGTGCGAACTGCAAAGGGCTGGGGGCTCCCAAGGCAACTGGGGACAGGCGGGCCTAGACCCATCTGCGAGCAACGGTGACCAGGGCTGAGGGGAGGTACATGTGCCTCTCGGGACAGAATCCAGGACAGGCAGTGATGGAGAGAGAAGTGGCCAAGTGGCTTCCGGCTGGCGCTGCTCCATCCCTGCAATGGGCACCTCAAGCAGGAGGCAGCAGGGCAGCTGCTGGCCAGCTGACTGCCGAATGGGAGGCTGTCAGCTTCTGATGGATCAAGGGAGCCTGGGGACAATGTTGTCCCCACACGCCTGCTGCCCAGAGGCCCCGAGGCGGGGCGACACTGCACCATCCGGAGGCTCCCTCTATTTTAAGCTCCTCTCTTGCCAGTCTTCCTCTCTGGGGGCCTCAGTCTTTCCTGTTGGCTTCTGGACCCTTACAACACCTGGGTAGTTAAATCCCTCTATTAATCTCCCTCTGTGGAAAGGCCTTTCGTGGTTTCTCTCTTCTCTGTGGATCCTGAAAAGCACAGATAGCATCTCACAGTTAAAAGAGGGAATTAACTACCCAGGTGTTGTAAGGGTCCAGAAGCCAACAGGAAAGGCTGAGGCCCCCAGAGAGGGAGACCACAATGTATTGATTTTTTTTTTTTTTTGTGGGTACCGGGGGTCGATCTTAGGACCTCATGCGCTAGCAGGCACCCGTGCAGCTGAGCGATTTCACTGGCCCTTTTTTCGTATGTGGGTTCCGGGAGTCGAACTCAGGCCCTTGAGCTTGCCAGGCAGGTGCTTGTGCCACTGAGCCATCTCACCGGCCCCAGTGTTTTGATTTTGACACACACCTCACAAAAGGCATCAAGGCAGACACTATCACACCATATGCAAATGAGATCAAAGACAAAGGGTAAAATCCATTGTCCCAAGCCAGGAGTAAGGCAGCGTGACTCCTGGAGACAGCGATACCCTCCTCGGAGTCTTAGCTCCACTGATTACCTGCAAGACCTCTGAGGACTTCTGCCTCTTTTCTGAGAACCTTGGTTTCTTATCTATAAATTGGGAATAAAAATAATAGAAGGTTTTAAAGACGTTGCTATTGAAGGCACCTAGCACCCTCTCTGATATGCTCCCAAAGCACAACATAGGTTGGAAATTCCAGGAGGAACGCTTCACCGTCCTCTGATTAGTGGATTCAACAAAGAGATGGTCTTCTCCATCCCCTCTGCAGGCAGACTTAGCACATGTTACTTGTTACCGACTCAGGGCCTGAGATGGCTCCATCTTTCTCCTTCCATCACTCAAGGTGAATATTTATTAAATGCCAGTCACGGTGATTCCTAGGTCTTTTTGATCCAATCATACTTATTCTCAAAATGCAGAGCTAATGATGCCTAAGCCTCAGGACCTCACCTACACAGATCCCCCCCAAGGTCCTGGGAGGAGCCCTAGCAATGTGATCACTGGGTCATGATGTTTAAACTTTTTTGGTTCACAGTAAAAGAGGGAGGAACGTACAGAAATGTGCCATGAACCCCTTGCCCCATACATGCACAGACTGCACCCCTCACCATCCTTCCCCGCAGTGGTGCATTTGTTACAATGGGTGACCCCACATTCACACCTCGATGGCACCCAAGGTCCGTGGTTTGCATCAGGGTTCACTCTGAGTGCTGTACACGCCGTGGGTTTGGACCACTGCACAAGGACATGCGCTCACCATTGCATTATAATACAGAATAACCTCCTCCTCCTACAATTCCCTGAGTTGCATCTCATTCACCTTTCCCTAAATCCCTGGCAATTACTGATCTTTTATTGTCTTCATAGATAGTTTGCTTATTTCCAGGATGTCATGTGGCTGAAATACTATAGCATGTAACTTGTTCAGATTGGTTTCTTTCACTTAATCATAGGAATTTAAGCTTCCCCCTGTCTTTCCACGTCTTGTGAGCTCATGTCTTCTTGGGGATGTACACTATTCCACTATCTGGATGCACTGCACTTTTAATCCACTTATCTGTGAAAGAACATCTTGGTTGCTTCCAAGTTTAAGTAATTATACATAAAATTTCCATATGCATCTGCATGCAGGTTTTCTTGTGGACAGAAGTTTTCAACTCATTTGGGTAAATATCAAGATGCAGGACTGCTGGGTCATGTGGAAAGGGTATGTTTAGTTTCTTAAGAAAGTGTCAAACTTTTTTTCTAAAGTGGCTGTACCATTGCGTGGCCCAACCAGCAGTGAAAGAGAATACTCATTGCTCCATATCTTTGCCAGTGCTCGGCAAGGGGAATGTTCTGGATTCTGGTCATCTAATACGTGTGTGTGGTAACACACTGTTACTTTCATTTGCATTTCACCAATGACATATGGCATGGAACCTTTCTGTATGCATATTTGCCATCATAGATTTCCTTTGGTGAGGTGTCTGTTCAGATTTTTGTGCCAATTTTTTTAAAAGAAAATTTTATTTTAATTTTCTCATGGATGAGATTTAAGAGTCCTTTAATTGAAGAGTACTTTGTTGATTAAAGCATTTTAGGTAACAGTCCTTTGTTAGCTGTGTCTTGTGATGTTTTGAAACATTTTTTCAAAGCGAAATCTTTCTACTGTCTTTGGTTGGAATGACTGTCTCTCTGTACTCCTCCTAAATGTTCACTGGGGTGACTTCTAAGGGGAAGCTGACTTGGGCTCTGTTTAGGCCAGGTGTAATGGGATGCTTGGGTGTTGGATGAATTCATTTCCATGTGAAGTGATTTCTAGCCATCTCAGTGGAGGGATGGTTTCCAGAATTGTTCCTTCCACCTCCGCTCCCAGTCGCTGACACTGCGATGTGGAGATGCGGAGTCAGAGGGCATCTTACCATCTGAATGTCAGGGGCACAAGGGTAGCTGAAGAGGAACTGAAATACAGAGCAGATGCTGCTCTGTGGAAAACTCCCTGAATCATCTAATGCCTCAAAGTAGAAGAGGAGAATTCCATTAGAATGATGAGTCAGCACAGAAACTCTTTCCTAGCAGGAATACATCAAAAGTGCAGCTGTACCAGGTGAATAAATCCCATATTCTGCCCTTTATTTAGTTCATGGGCATCATTTAAAATATGTCTTGTCAATCTCTGGGGTCCGGGTTACCATCTGCAGCGATACGACCAATGGTGACTGTGTCTCTAGGTGACACTGCGTACTCTATACATTCCAAATGTTAAAAAAACCTGATCACCCACACTAAGATATGATGAATTACGTTTCTAGTTTGAAGTCTAGTTTGAAGGCTTTATTATAAATTACTGTCACATAAAGAAGTGATTAAGAATGTGTCAAAGTGTAGGATAAAAATATTTTAGAGATTGAGAGCCTGTTTGCTTGCTTGCTTACCTGTTTCCTTCCTTTCCTTCCTTCCTTCCCTTCCTCTTTTTGTTTTGTAGTACTGAAAACTGAACTCAGGGCCTCACACAAGCTAGGCAAGCACTCTACCACGGAGCTACACCCTCGACCCCTTTTTATTTTGAGGCAGTGTCTTGCTAAATTGCCCAGGCTGGCCTTGAACTTGGGATCCTCCAGCATTAGCCTCCCAAGTAGCTGGGATTACAGGTGTGTGCCACCATACCTGACTTTCTTATGTCTAACTTTACATTTATAATTTCTTTTCTTTTGAAAGTACCTCCAAACGGTATAAACTTCAGACCCTACAGGACCCGAATCTACCCCTTTCCTATTATTGTCATTATGCAATTTAAGGAAATTTCTTACCACTCTATGAAAAACGAGTGTGTAAAGAAAGAATGACATCAGTAAAAATGAAATTGCAGGCCTTGGTATAACCCTGTTGGATCCAAGTTGCTATAAACACTAGCAGCTGAATTAGGCATGGGTGAGAAGCCTAGGGTGATCAGGGGAACCCATCCCGACTATCACAAACATTCCCTCCCCTAATGCTTTCCAGTGACTTTAGGTCCCGATTCTACCGCCTTAGAGCCACGCTCGACCCTGCAGGTGAGAGTTGTGGATGCGTTTTAGGGAACGCGGCGGTGTAGAACTCCGCAAGCCAGGTGCTGCGCTGGCTGGCAGGGCCTTGGCCAACTCACTTCCAACAGAACTCTTTGGGCGGTCTCTACCCATCAGCCAACACTGGCAGCTGAGAGAAAACCTATTTGCCATTTGTTTGTGGTCCACTTCCTCCATTCTACAGATGGGTAAGCTGGGACCAGAGAAGGAATGTGTATTTCCAAAGGTTACACAGCCACCGAGTGGCAGAGCTGGGACCCGGGTCTCCAGACCAGACGTCCTTCTGTTTCTCTGTACCACGGGCCGGGGCTGATGCTGGCAGAGGCAGCTGGGGAAGGGTCGAAGGGCAGGGATTGGAGCCACCACAGACCTGTTAGAGAACTCATGATGCCACGGGGGGAGGAGGAAATGAGGGGCCCCCTCGGAAACCCCCAGGGCCCTCTGATTGCATGACTGCCAAATCCTGTCCATGAATGATCCCCGTCACCCCACAGAGGCTGAGGTCTAAGCCCGAGGTAAAAGGTCACAGCAAGGCCGGAAAACTTGATGTGGCTCCTTCCACCAGCCCCACTCTTCCCCAAATAGACCCACAAACACTGGGATATAGAACACAGTCTAAACACACAAACGCATAACAGTTGCCATGGTAACCACCTCAGGAGTCCTTTCCTGGAGGCCCCAGCCAGGAAGGACTCAGAAAGATACACAGCCCCATATTGGAAGACACACTGCATTCCCAGAGGGAAAGGCCACCTGTCACTTGGCACTCTTGTTCGGAAAGAGCGCAGCCCACCAGCAGGAGCAAACAGGCAAGGGCGTGAGTGGGGCTGCTGCACGGGGCCATGAGGCCCAGGCTGGGCTGGGTGTGTGTCGTGTCCTTGGTTGGATTCTCTATTGCTCCTTTGCGAAGCTTGCTGGGTCCAAGTTGAAAGATCGGAGACAAGTGGGCAGTGTCTTCCTCCCCTTGTCCCTCCGGGTCACACGAGAAGGCTGGGCAGGTCTGCCCAGGAAGCCACTGTTTTGTTTTTTGGAGGCTCTGGCTGCAGCGACCTGTGAGACTGGTGTTGCAGCTGTCTTCCATAAAACTCCCAGCTCTTTAAAATCCCCAGGGAAAGCCTGAGCCCCAGTAAAAGTCTCCAGGCTGGGTTTAGGGCAGGGGTCCACAGGCTGAGCATGCTGTAACGAGGCCTGGCCAGGAGGCGCAGTCCCAAGACTGTGGCCCCTTTGGCTGTCCCCTCCCCCACTCTAATAAGCATACATGAAAATGGGGTGCACATTAGCCGGACCCAGAGCATCTAAAGGCAAGGAGCCACCCAGAGAAAGCGGAGACAGGCTACGAATGGCCCTTTTGCAAGAGATGAAATTCCCAATGTGGGTACAACATGAAGACATTGCATTTTAAAAGTTTCAGGAGAGAAGATAAAAAATCAAGGGGTTAGGAGTGACTGCCTTCCGGCAGCGTCCCTGAAATATATGCCAATTAGACAAAATCCCTCACACATCTCGGGTGCTCCAAAAATTCTCTGCGACACCAATGAATGAGATGTGACTTCCCCCAGGCACAAGTTTCAGGAACCCAGGTTCTGATATGTGAGCCAGTGTGTCCTGCAAGAGGCAAGACAGACAGGCCTCACTGTAGGAAGGAGGATTCAGACCCCGTCCCTAAGCTGCCCTTTCCCTGCTCCCAAGTGCCACTAGGGCAGAATACCCTTCAGAGCAGGGCTTGAGGACTCCAAGACTTACAGCCTGGTGGCCTGAAGGGCTGCGTCCCCTCCTGAGGGACAGCCGCTGCCATCATGCAAGGTTTTAGGGTCAGCTGCCAGAGCTTCTGGCTTAAAAGTTGCAGCACTCCACATTTTTGAAAAGTGAAATTTCCTACTTTTAAATTTATAGGCAACTCGTTGACATTGTTGGAAGCATCACATTCGCTGAAAAATTGCTTTTGTGACCTGGTTATTCAGTTCACAGCATCCCTATTATAGCAGCTGTGATTAGAGCTATCAGGCACCTTGGCTTGTGGAGCCAGTATTGTGTCTTGTTCTTGCTCATGTAAGCCATCTTATAATAAAGAACTTGATTGTGTTCAGCCTCAAACAGACAAGTAAACCAAAGCCCCACACGGCCAGACAAAGCCACCTGGGGAGAAGCATCTGAACTGCCTGAAGCCAAGTAGTGAACCTGGCCTTAACATTTTGCTTCCTCCATTCAGCAGGCATTCATTATGGGAGATGATGGCCAATGTGGGTTGTGGAAGATGAACAAGATTTGGCCAAGTGGGCACAGGCAGGGCAAGCCCAGCATGCCAGGCGGGGGGCACAGCATGTGCAAAGGCCTGGAGAGGTGCAGATGGGTGGTGGTGGGCATGGCTGAGACCTAGGGAGCAATTTGGTTGGGTCTCAGTGTTGGAGACATATGAGTATTGTGATGTGGGCCACTGGAGGGGTGACAACTCTCGTGCTGATGTAGGGGATGCTGTTGCTTGCAAAGGAGCTATTTTATGTTCTGTTAGCAAGAGGTTAAGAGCAGGATGCATGACTGATAACCACAGCAAAGACTCAGAGCCTGTCCTGCAGTGTGACGCCAAAGGGACTTCTCGAATATTCTTTGTGGGAGCCATATGATTCGGGGTTAAATCCTGCTCCCCCACTTAGAAATTGTGTGAGCCAAACTACTTATCCTGTCTGTGCCTCAGTTTCCTTATCTATAACGTGGTGATCGTCAGCCTATCTTGGGTTTGAGGACAGAGGGAGTTAATCACGGATGGAGCCCAGAACCATGCTTGGCGTGTGGCGGGCAATTAACACACTTCTCCTCTGCATGCTGCAGTTTCTCTTTCATCCTCACCCAAAAGGGCCAGGCAGGGTCCCGACACCTGGTCCTGGCCTGGAAAGTCAGGGTGTGAAGCGGGGGTTGAAAAGCTGTTTTCCAGAGCTGAAGATTCTGGTTTCTTGGCTCCGCAGTGAGGAAATGAAGCCCTGCTCTTCTAAATGGACTGGGAGGAGGCTGAAATTATGATAGAGTCAGCTGGGAGCTTTTGCATGGGGCTTTCACAGAGCGATCAACCATCAGTCACACACAATTACCCCAGCCATGGCCGAACCACTGCCTCCTGAGCACACTGCTTTCCCTGCTGGTGAAGGGAGGCAGAGGTGGCCGAGCAGCGTCAGGATGCCGTGGGCCATGCCCGAGAGCCAGGCCCAGCCTGCACGTATCTCAGCCTGAGAGGTGCTCCTCTTTCAGATCCAAGTGCCCTGCCCAAGGGGGGCAGGTAGAGGAGGGGACAATGAGGATTTGAGAGGACAGGGCCCTGTTTGTCTCTACTACGCAATAGTCTTATGTATCACCGTGAGCAGGTGCTGCGTCCTCTCTCACAGGCTCACTAATCTTTTATTGTCTGGAGAACCTCACAGGCCAATGTGAAGACTCTGGCCTTTGTTAAGAGTAGGAGGAGAAGCTACTGGCAAGTTTTGAGTCCAAGAATTAGATGGATTGATTGACTTGTGATTTTTAAGGCTGTCACTGGTTGTTGTGTTTATTATAGGATTAGGGGGCATCAGGTGGGGTAGAAGGCAGGTGACCAGGTAAGAGACCATCCATTGGGGCAAGCCAGGTGAGATGTGCTTGACACTAGATTCTTAGTAGGAACTTCATTTTTAATTTAATTAATAAATTTATTCATTTTTGGTTTCTGAGACAGGGTCTCGCTGCGTAGTTCAGCCTAGCCTCAAATTCACTATGTAGTCCAAGCAGGTCTTGAACTTGTGGCAATCCTCCTGCCTCAGCCTCCCAAGTGCTGGGATTACACGCATGTGCCACTATGCTCGACAGGATCTTCATTTCTAATACAGGTTTAATATTCAATCACACAGCCGTGTTCGAAATGTCCTCAGCCGTTTTCCTAGAGTTGGACATTTGGTCACTTCCAATCGGGATGGTGATCCCACCTGTACTTACAGAACTTCCTGAATCATTTCCCTCGGTTCCATTCTGCGCCCGAACGTCACATTGTCTCCGTGGCAGGCAGGAGAGACTGTGACGTGTGTCACTTGGAAGCATTCAGAAGCAAGACAGAGCCCTTCCTCCCTAGTGGTTTAGGTAGGATGTGACTTGGAAAAATTAGTCTACACTGGGGTGCATCTTACTGGGTCTTGTGTGGACTTTGGGGCCTAATGGGATGCTGTCAGTGCTCTCCTCAATCCCTTGGGTCCCTTTTGTCAAGGCAGGATGCCTGTCTCCCACCGTTGTGACAATTATTTCTAAGGGTATGATCCTTCTTCAGAAAATCCCTTGTGGCTGGCTGGAGCCATCTCACTTGGAGGCACCAGTGCCCAGCTTGTGCTGCGATACCAAAGCCACATGTCCAGTCTCAAGGTGGGACAGCCCTGCGGTTCACACTCCAGAGCTCCCTGTGGAGCAGGCCGAGGCTGGGCTTCACTTGAAAGCACTGCCTGTCTTCCTTTGCCCACATGGACATAGGTTTCTTTTACGAGCACTTTCCATAGATCCCCAGCCACCGAATCATCGCCTAAGGCTTTGCATCAGGGCATCTGAGCTGGCCGGACACGTCCTATGTACACTCAGCTAACATCGATGCAGGCGTGCTACCTGTCTTTATCCTATTTACTTGCCTTGATGCCCATGATCTCCAATATGACATTGACCCTGGCTGATGATGCCAGAATAAATACCATAAATAAATGATGCCCAGAACTGTAATGATGACTTTCCTAAATCCAGTAAGTCTGTGTTTTGGCATAGAGATGTAGGTGTGAATCCTGGCTTCTCTAGAGTGCTAACGACACGCCCTGGGCAGTTCCATGTCCTTTTGAGCCTCAGTTTCATCAGCTGTGAAAAGAGGGGACTGTAATGCCTATATCAGGTCAGGTATGTGAAAAGCAGTCCCCAACTGTGAACAGTTATTATCCACCGGATATGTGTCATAACAGGAAAGTATTGATCTGAATTTTTATCAGATCCCTGAGATATGATCTTACCTTGTTTCTTTCACCCTTTTGGCTTTATTCATAATGGATCTCTTTCCAACTCATAAGTTTCACTCAAAATTTAGGTTTGGAGCCACTTTTTTCCCCCAATAGCTTCAGCTGTAATGTTATCATATGTCCTAAGCAAAGACGTTTGTCCCTCACCTTCCAAATCTACAAAATTTGGTGATATATCCCCTTCCATTAATTCCTATTCTCTGTAAAACCACAATGAGGTTATGCAGAATTTCTTAGTGAAAACTGTGTACGCATCAAGATATTAAAAAAAAATGCAGAGTGACTTAGCAAAAGTGAACGTCAGTCATCAGATTCTCTTAGAGCAAAAACAATAAAATTCCCAACCCAATGATACACTTCAGAATGGAAACATTGGGAGGAAGTTTCCCTCAGTGAACGTGGAGGATGGTTTGGCACAGGAAATGGATAAAATCCAGGCTGTTGTGTCCACCCTAGGGAAGGAACATGCTACTTGTCATTCTTTAAATTCCATTTTACAATGAATGTGGCCTACAGTAGCTGCTCAACAAATGCTAACAGAATCAATCCGTTAATCAGTGGGCTCATTCCTGCAGGCACCGATGATTAAGGACAGTCATGGTAGGATACATTCTCTCTACAGGACAGGTATAAAGAACTCAGAGGATAGAAATGTGTGCTTTCGTTTTTGCCAGAACTGGGCCGGGTTGAACAAGCCTTGTAAATGGGTTCTGGTGCCCAAAGTCCTGTGAACTTCCTGTTACAGCTGAGAGAGTTGAGCAAGGAAGTTGTTTGGGAAACTTTGCTATAGCTCTTAAGGCCTTTCCAAGATCCCTGATAAAATCAACCTCAACTCCACCACAGTATCAGAGAAGGGGGAAGGTCATGACCCATGGTTTCCTTCTCCCCAAGACACCCATTTTCCTTGGCCAAGCCACACTCTCCACACAGTGATCTCACCTAGATGGAGTCATAGGCGCCCTTCTAACTCCCAGTACCTGATCTGAGGTCAGGCCAGGATGTCAAATGCCGCTTCACTGAAGGCTCTGGGATGACATGCAGGAAATAAACTGGGAGTGTAGAGAACAGATAGATCACTTGTCCCTTTTGCTGACTTATGTTCATCTTTGGCTTGAAGCACCTTTCAAATGTCTTTCTGACTGTTGATAAAGCAGAAGCCAACATTTGCCTCAAGCTAAATGTCCTCTCCATGACATCAATTCTTCTTGAAGCCAAAATCCCAGGGAGTAGGGCCTAAAGGGAGGCAAGACCGTATCCTCTTCTACTAGTTAGGAATGAAGAGGATGCAAATCAGAGAAAACAGGGTGATAATGGCTTAAATCACCCCCATCCTAAAAGTCTGTGAGTAGGTGGTTGTTTGTATCCACTCAGTAAACCAACAGGGTTCTCCTGGAAAATGCTGTAATTCTCCCGGGCCACTGTTCATGGCCCAAGATGGTCACTTTCTGCATTCCTAGAGGGGAAGAGAGCAGGGGACAAGGGAAAGACCATGTAGTGACAGCTATTTCTTTTTATCTAATTATAGTGTTTTCAAAATCCCTCCCCCCAGTAGATTCTCACTGATGTTCCCAGAACAAGGACTAGATTCTGTAGCTGCAAGGGAGGCTGAGATTGTGGGTAGATAGCTGTCAAGCCTCTTCCTTGCAAGGTAGTCAGGGAGATGGGAGTAGGAATAACTCTTCGATCTCCAGCCAATGGTGTTGGCTCATTTTCTATAGCCTGCTTTCCATGTTCCTATTTTTCATCTGAGGACCTGCATCTCACCCAATAATTTATATCTGTAATGATCACATGTATGAGAAGACACTACTCTTTCTGCCATAGGCAGATGACAATAAGATGCAGTTCTAGCTACATGTGAGGTGCCCAAAGACAATAGCTAATATCTGCTAGGGAGTTATGAGCCAGGCACTGTGCTAGGCACTTTGCATTTGTTAATTTCTAAAAATCCTTACAAAACTCCTTGCAGGGGTGACTGGTAAATCACTTCCATGTTACAGATGAAGGAGGACTTGTCTGGTTGAAAGGGGGCAGCATTGGGATTTGAACTTAGGCGATGGCATGCCCTGAGCTGCTATAGGCGTGTGCTCAGAGAGGTTCCCTGGAGGTGGGCCTCGCTCTTTCCATCAGGGCCCGTGCTTGCCCTCTTAGTCACAGATGTGCCTGTGGTCCTTCTACCGCCACAGTTCAGGGTCTTTTGATGCTATTCTTCTAGGCCGGCAGTAAAATGACATTTACGAGGACTTTTCCCTTTGAAGTGAGAGTGTTTGCGCATTTCACTTGAAAGCCAGGGGAAAAAACAAGAGCTCAGGCAGATAAATAACTGCAGCCTTGGAGAAAGTGTGACGTGTGAGTGGAGTCGCCTGTCTCGTATCAGGTCATCTCAGAAGGAAAGATCTTTATTTGTCTTCTTTCGAGTGACTCTGTATAAAGTCCTTGCCTCCACCTCCATTCCTTTTGCTAATAAAGAAGCTGGCTGGTTCCTTTTTCTTTCCAGCCCTTCTCCTCCATTTTTTCCTTCTGTTGTCTTACAGTTTTCTTTGGGGCTGAGCAACATGCTTCTGAATTCCCAGGCTACAGTATTTGTACGGAAAACTTGGAACAATACCGAATTTTGGGATACTTGCGCTGCTACTTAACTAACTGTTTGACCTTGAGTAAGTGCCAACTTCCTCGAATCTCAGTTTCCTCCTGTAAAAATAATTATCTGTCCCCAGAATTGTTGGGGGAGAGAAACGGTCACTATAGAATGGCACATTTCATGAGGGAATGGAATTGCTTTATCTACCCTGTCTAGATTATCTCACAAGCTCATTGGCCTTCCCCAAATTCTGATATGCTCATTAATGCAATATGTATTATAATATTCATCCATGCATCCATCATCCATCCTTCCATCGACCCATCTACCCATATATCTGTCCATCCCTCAACCCACCTATCCACCTATTCATCTATCCATCCACCCATTCCTCTATGCATCCATCCATCCATCCACCCATTCATCTATCCATCCATCCATCCATCCATCCACCCATTCATCTATCTATCCATCCATCCATCCATCGCTGTATTTATCTGTCTTATGTGTGTCCAAATATACCATTGACTCTTTTCACTGCTGTGACCAATGAAGCCACCCTCGTTTGTCCCTGGATTATTCCAGTGGCCTCCTAACCAATCTTAATGCTCCGATTTGTGTTTCTCATCACACATATTTTCAGAACAAAAGCCAAATTTATTCTGTTAAAATGTAAAGTCATGCCACTTTCCACTCTAAATCTTCCAGTGGTTTCCCTCTCACCCACAGTCAAAGCTGAGTTTCTATTATGACCCCATATCCTCATCTCAGTCATCACCTGCTTCTATTTCTGCTCCAGCCATGCTGGCCTCTTTGATATTCCTTGAACCCTCCAGGCACCTTCCTGCTTTGGGGACTTTGGGCTTGCTGTCCCTTCTGTCTGGAATGCTTTTCCATCAGATATTCTTGTAGATGTCCTGTTGTTCTTGTGGAAATATCCCTTTCTCAGTGAGGCTTTTCTCGTGGTTCCATTTAATATTACCGCCTCTTCCCTACTCCAATGTTGTACATGCCTCTTCCTTGTCTTCTATATTTTCTCTTTATCACTTACCACTTGCCTTACTACATTTATTGCTTATTGTCTTTTTCTTCTGCTAATATAGACTTCATAAGGGATGTTTTTCTTTACAATATGTCTTTGCTTACATTCCTAGCATCTAGAAAGTGCTAGGCATACAGTAGGTTGTCAAAAACTGTTGAATGAACTTATGTATTTGCGTGTGGGGTATGTGTGTGTGTGTGTGTAACAGCCACTACTGCACAATGATGGAGGAGAGGAGCATCCCCAAGGCCAGATTCACAATACAGATCAAAGGTCTTTGCAATATGTATCCACTGGGGTCTGGCAATGCTAGGTTTTGAAATGTTTCCTAAGAAAATCTTTAAAGATGTGTGTAGTAATTTAGCTCCGGAGATACTGATCTGTACATTATTTAAAAAGATTTTTAAAAACTGGAAAAAAGTTAAATATCTTAATAATTGGGGAATGCTTAAATAAAGAGTAAGTGTTAATGAAATACTGCAGAAGGCTACTGATAGACATAGAATGCCACACCACTCATGCCAGGGTAAAAAGCTCACATAATCGTGGAAAGATACCTAGAAGGCAAAATAACAAAGTATCAATGGTACTCTATCTTGGGGAGTATGTGTGATTTTTTAAATCTCTGTTTCCTTTTAGATTTTCTAAAATAAACTCATATGGATTTTGTGATTTCAAATATAATGTTTTTCAAAAAGAAGTGGAAATAATAGAACCATTAAAAAAAAATGTGATCTCAGGTGAACCAAGGCCGAATGAGATCTACCAAGCTTAGTATAGTGATAATGGACAGTGGGAGCCAAAGGATTTTTATTTTGCAAGCTTCCCACCCTGCCTATCAACTGCATGTTTGTTCTGTCTGCTTGTTCATATCTGTGTCTCCAGAAGTTAAAATGAAGTAGATAGGGAAGGTAATTTACACAGTTCACTCTCCCAGACAAATCAGCTCTGCGAGGAAAGTAAACACCGTGCTTGTCTAACCTTCAGTGACGCAGGCTGGGGGTTTCCATGGATATAGTACACCCATGGCCATGCCTGTCTTCCCTGCACTGATGCAGGCTTGGAGCAGACCCAGAGGCAGGGAATGATGGATAGAGCCAACATGGCCCCTAAAGCACTTCCTATTTTAACTCCTTAGAGGGGAGGTTGAGAGGGTGTACAGCAAGGGGCTGCAAACTTTCTGCAAAGGGCCTGATTATAAATATTTTAGGCTTTGCAGATCAGGAGAGCTCTATCACAATGACTCAGTCTGTGATTAAAGCATAAAAGCAGTCATGGATAATGGACACGAGAGTGAGCGTGCCTGAGTTCCCATCAAATTTCATCTATGGATACTGAAATTTGAGTTTTATATAATTTACACATATTACAAAATATTCTTCTCTTGTTTTTACCCATCCCGGTATTTAAAAATGAAAAAGCCTCAGAGCCTGTGGGCGTAGAGCAATAAGTTGTAAGCTGAATGTGACTGAAATTTGCTGATTTCTGGTGCAAAGAATGAAAAGGAGATTTATACTATCAGAATTATTATTTCTAATGATGTAGAAAGATTGATTCTTTAACTTAAAATAAATAAGTATATGTTTTTTGTAACAGAGTACCAGATGTCATGAAAATATATATTTTTCTGATGTATAACATGTAATTTCTAAACTAGCTATGATATTGTGTCAGATCAGTTGATAACTGCAATGTATAAAACATATGAAACTAATTCCAGGAAATACCTTATATTTATGTCCTTGGGTCTGAATTTCTGAGGTCTCTGTGTTTAGAGATGGAATTTGGTTTATTCAAAGAGTAGCAGGTTATATATCTTGATGGCTACATTAGTTCAATATTTTCTTTCCTTTCTGGAGCAGGTAAGCCTTACAGACTGTTTTAGTTTGCAGCAATTACATTTGCTTATCGCTATGAAACAGAATTTCATTTGAAGCCAGTTATTAATGTCTAAAATGCACTTCCAGGAAATAATTTTGAACATTTTATTTATTAAAAAAGAACTCGATGTTTGTTCAAAGGCATTGATGTAATTTACAAAGTTCGATATTAGGTAGTTTATGAGGCAATATAAAAATGCCATTTTGTGAGACCCCATTGCTTAATTGTACTGTGTTATGTTCAATGTCAGAATAAGGTGCTATTTTGTATTCTGCTTTTATGGCACTAATCGGGAAGTTTATTAAAGAAACAAAGAAAAAGAAAAACCAACTTTCTTCAACCATGGACTCTTCTGATTTTTGGATTTATTTTTATGAAACATCTTCAAAAGGTATACAGAAGAATTCACTTTAGTTAAACACTTTTAATAGGTCACTTTTATGGAAAAAGAAGAAGGGGGGATTCGGTAACATCTGGAAAGTCTAGGGCACTGTATCAGACCCTGTCCCTTCTCCACCAACACCTTCCTGGCTCTCACTGTTCAAATACAACTCTAAGCACCTGAGATTTGAGGGCTTTCTCTTGGCCCCAGTGAGAGGAAGGAAAGAAATCCCGTGGAGTTAAAGTCCCAGGAAAATCCCTCTACAAATGAAGGTTGGGTGCTGGGGAGTTGATACTTCAGTTTCTTCACCCCTCTTGGGGCATAACAATGATGTTCTGTACAGTCTTCCAGAATTCCCCATAAGAGTGAGCTCCCAGTTAGACACCATGGGAATCTGTTTCATAATGCAATGTATCAGTTATCTATTGCTGCGTAACAAGTTATCCCAAAACTTGATAACTTAAAGCAACACATATTTATTATTTTACAGTGAGGCAGGATTCAGACATAGTTCAGATGGGTGGATCTGGCTCAGGTTTTCCTACAAGGCTGCAGTGAAGATGCTAGCCAGGGCTGTGCTCTCATCTGAAGGCTGGATTGGGATTGGAGAATCTGCTGCCAGGCTCACTCCCATGGCTGCTGGCTGGGGGCCTTGGTTGTGCAAGATGTTTTCCTCTCCACAGTGCTGTATGAACATCTCCAGACACGCTTGCTGGGTTTCCTCAGAATGAACAATCCCACAACGGAAGCTACTGTGTCTTCTCTGAGCTACTCTCGGAAGCCACGCATTACCATTTTTGTTCATTAGAAACGAGTCCCTAAGTCCAGTCCAAACTCAAGGGGAGAAGAATTAGGCTTTTCTACCAGGCTTCTATTGGCTTCTTCTTTGCTGTGATGTCCATACCTCCCTCCTGGTGCTTCTCAAGATCAGCTCCCAGATAAACCCCCCTTATCTCAGGGTCTGCTTGGAGAAGCCTAGCCCTAGACAACTGACTACAACCACACTGCCACCAGCAGCCAGCAGCCAGCACAACAGAAACTCTCCCTCACGGAGTCCCAGCTCTGTGCCCAGCACTAAATCTAGCACTGTTCTGAAACTTTTTTTTTTTTTAACAGTAATGAAGTATTTTGTATTTAGTTGATAATTTAAACTCAGAAGAGTTAGATAACATCTTACTGGGGGTTATTCAGTTGGTGCGTCAAAGCCTGGTCCTTTGTCATTCAGTCAAGTGTTAGATACTAAGGCGTCTGAGATACTAAGACGAAGGAAGAAATCACTGCAGGTAAAATACGTTATACAAATACCATTTCTGCCCTCCAGGTGCCTGAAGTCTGGAGACAGGGAGAAGCAAGCTGTCACACAAATAAGTATAACAGCAGATAAGCGCCTATCCGTGTCTACCAGGGGTTCTGTGGGGACTGTCGCAATGCACACTGTGGGTAATACTTTACTTATCCCTTGAGCTGGGTCTTGGGTGAAGACCCAAGTGAAGAAATGGAAGCCCGGAGAGCTTATTCCATTTCCTGTGTGACCAAGATCACACAGGACATATTAGTCAACTCTGGAGCACCTGCCGTTTCCAATCTGGGGTCTGATGCTCTTCCCAGAATGTGACAAGAGCTACTAAAACCAACAATCTGCCCTTCCTTCCAATCTGGGACTTTTCTGTCCTATGATTCAGGGTAGACTGCTTGCTAAAGGACAAACTACAAGATAGCTGTGGCTTAACTCAAAACAAGCTTGCTTCTCGCTCATGTCAGTGTGGGTTGGTGGCAAGGTCGGTGTGGGCAGGACCCTGCTCCTTGCAGTCACTCAGGGCCTGCGTGTCCCATGCTGGGCTCTATCTCCCTTTATTCCTTAGCACCTCACCATCCAGTGGGCTGATGGGGAATGGGATGGAGCATGTGCATCCTGAGGAGGCTTTTGTTACTGGGGCAGCCACATTTGCCTAAAGGAGTGGTTGCTTTGCTGCTGCTTGGGTTCAGCTCCAGAATTCAGTCAGGTGGTGGTCGCTCCTAACTGCCAGGGAGGCTGGGAAATGCGATGTCTTTGGGAGTCCGGGGGAGGGGTCAAGGGGACTTTGGGGGACAGCCAGCCAGGCTCTGCTACATCTTCTAACCACTCTACTAGAGGGAGTAACACATAAAAATAACAAGTTATCCAGCGGCTTCTGATGCAGGCCAAGCACTCTCTGGGCTCTGCTTTAGGAGTATGGCTGGTAACCACAGGAGCAAGACACACGGTACTGACTACAGGAGTGTAACCGCACAACAACCACATCTGCATTTTAAAAATGAAGAAACCGAGGCACAGAGAGGTTCGTTCACTTGCTCTCCCCACACAGCTCGCCAGTGGTGGACCTGGGCTTGGAACCCCGGCTGCCTGGCTTCAGGGAGTTGCCGCCCCTCCTCCCGCAGCAATTTACTGTGCGCACAGTTTTGCAGATGAGAAATCTGGAGCCCAGAGGCCTGCAGTGTCTTGCTCCGCGGTCACACAGCCTGAGCTTGGATCGGAACTCAAATCCCGTGCCCTTTCTCAAGCCCAGCCTGGAGCTGGAGCGTGTAGCCAGGACAGGACTGGCCTTGTTTTGATGGTCCCGGGGTGGGGTGGATGCAACTCGCTGTCTCCTGTGATAAAAATCTCCGCAGCCGCCGGAGCCAGAGGAGCCTCTTCCCAGGCCCCCTCTTCCCCTTCCTAATGAGCCTGGAGACGCCGGCCGGCCGGACGGCGGCAGCCCCTGCACAATTAGCGGAGAGGGCCGTCCCCCTCGCCGCGCCGCCCGCGCCGGCCGGGTGTCTGCTTATTAAATCACAGCGCCCGGCAGGGCCGCCCACCTCCCCCGGGACGCCGCGCACCGCGCAGGGGCGGCAGCCCGGATCCCGGGAAAACACAGCGGAGAAAGGCAGGAAGAACTTCCGGCCAACACAAAGGCCCGGCGTCGCCGGGAGGGACGGGCGCGCACATTCCTCGCAGGGGACAAGGGACAGCTGCAGCACCTCCCGGGCAGGGTGTGAGGCCAGGCCCCTCGCCTCGCTGGGCCTCAGTTTCCTCTGTAGAGTGGGGAGGTCCAGGGTCTGAGCCACCAGGATTTAGTGGAGATACACACATCTGTCAGTTAGTAAAATGCAGATTCACGGGCCCAGCCCCCCCCCCCCCCAATTGCTTGTGTTTTGTTTTGTTGTTTTTGTTTTTCTGCAGCACTGGGAGATTGGATGAACCCAGGACTCTCCCACGAAGCTACACTCCCAGTTCTTTTTATTTATTCATTATTTATTTTTATTTTAACAGAGGGTCTCCCCAAGTTGCTAAGTTTCCCAGGCTGCGCTTGAACTTCCTATCCTCCTGCCTCGGCCTCCCGGAAGGCTGTGATGACAGGAGTGCGCCGCCACACACATGAATCGCCTTTTGTAGGTTCTGCATCTCAGTCAGGTGCACGGTATAGGTGGAAAAATGATGTTTTCTATCAGGAGTCAGCAAACTTTTTTCTAAAGTTCCAAACAAGATTTCCAGCTTTTGGGGGCCACAGGATCCAAATTTCTTATTTCTGTTCTTACAGAATAAAAAAGCGACTAGAGACAATCTGCAATGGAGTGGACCCTGAGCTGAGTTCCAATAAAACTTTACTTGTGGCCACGGAATTTTAAATTTCATGTCATTTTCATGTGTCCTGAAGCATGTTTTTTGACTTGCTTCTCTCGGTCGTTTAAATAAATGAAAACCCATCAGCTCACGGGTCACATAAAGAGGTAGTACGATAGATTTGGCCTGTGGTCACAGTTTGCCAACCCCTCCCCACCTAGAACAGCCCTGTTGTTTAGAAATATAACGTGAGCTGTCTACACAATTTTACATCTTTCTAGCAGCCCACATTTAAAAATAAAATGAAAGGCTCAGTGGTAGTGTTTAGCATTTGCCGTGTGACACCCAGGGGTCTATGCCCAGCACCACCAAAAAAAAGTAAAATAAAATTAAAAAAGAGGGCTGGTGATAATAGCTTAGCGGCATAAGCACCTGCCTGGGAAGTGTGAGGTCCTAAGTTCAACTCCTGGTACCTGCATATAAAAAATAAATAAATAAATAAATAAAATAAAAAAGAAAAGAAAAAGATAATTTGAACTTTAGGAACATTACTATTTTATTTAAATCAACATTTGCAAATATCGTTTTAATATGCAATCAATATAGAAATATTAATACGATATTTTACACTCTGTGTGTGGGGGGGTAGCAAGCTTTTGAGATGTGGCACGTACTTTACACTTACAAAACTCTCGATTCAGCCAGCCTCATCCCACACTTTCCTGCCCCATGAACGAGTGTCCTATACCGGCCAGCACAGCTGTCGATAACCTCATTCCTGCACTGGCATACAAGTCTGTACGATGGCTTGGGGTGTGGAGGCGCGGCCACCCCCTGGCTCACAGGATGGAGAAACTGAGGCCAGGGAAGGGTAGTGGCTTCATGAGGTCGCACAGCAAGGCAAGTGGCACAAAGCACTCGCTGTGACTTCTCAGGCATCTGAGGGTCACATTGGGTGGGTGCAGAGAAGAGCAGCCTGGGAACAAGCTATTAGGAGCCCCCCCCAGGGGCTGACCCCACAGCAATTCTAGATGTGCCTGTGGGCATGGGTGCCAGTTTGCAGATGAGGAAACCGAGGCTCAGAGAGGCAGGCTTGCTAGCCCAGTGTCACGCAACTGGTTGGGTGACAGGCAGAGGCTTTGAAGCAGGCCAAGTCTCAGCCCCTGCGTGGACCCACCATGCCATACCTTCTGCCTGGGAGACATGACAACAGGAGTGACAGTCACCAGACAACTACTACACTGTAGACCTCATGTTCCGTCGTCATTGCAAGCAGGATCAGGATTTGAGGCCTGGCTCTGGTCACCTGGGTGCTGAGGGCTCTGTCCCTCCCTGATAGGACCCGCACGGCACCTTCCCAATTCCTCAGGGACTCCTCTCCCCTCGCTCCTCTTCTGTCACCTGTGAGCTCCCCTTTGGCTCCGGCCTTGTTCCTGAGCGTCCCCACGGCTCCCTGGCTTTATCTGAGTCGGGCTTTCTCCTTTGAAGTCTGCTTCCCTTTGGAAGCCCTTCAAGTGATGGAAGATTTCTGCCTCTTACCTGCCTCCTCCTGGGCCTGGAGAGGAGAGGGCCTTCCACATCCTGAAATCTCCCCCCTAAGCTCCCGCCATGGGACTCCCTCATGGCTCTCTGGTGGCAGCCATCTACCCTCTGTGGGTCCCTCCTCTTCATGCTGGAAAGATGCCTCCTCACTGACTCTCTGGGCATGACCTTCCTCGGCAGATGTGCAAGGACTTTGATGGCCGTGTGACAGTGCCCCAGCATCCTACTGCTCGGTCCCATGTCTTCCTCCCTTTTGGGCACTCTTTCATTTTACCACACCTCCTCCTCCCAACTGCCTGCCCACACCTGCATCTTATCAGCCCCCTCAAACTCCAGCTCCAGCACCAGCTTTCCAGCACCCCTCTGCATTCCACCTTCAACAATTTCCACCTCCACAGGATTCTGGTGACTCTTCCTGTCTGTCCTTCACTTCCTCACTTCCCACCGCCATCAGCAGGGTTCCAAGACCAAGCCTATGCTGGGTAATTTTAATTGTCAACTTCACTGAATTGAGGGCCTCCCAGAGAGGTGACTGGATCATGGGGGTGCTATGCTCCTCAGTGGATTAGCCACTGGTGTCCATAGCTGAATGTACTCTTAGGAGGCGGGGTCCAGTTGGAGGTGGGTCACTGTATCTCTTCCTGGTGCTCTTCCCCTGTGTTTTGCTTCCCAGTCACCAGAAATAAGCATCTTTGCTCTGCCATGCCATTCTGCCATGATGTTCCTGCCTTGGAACCAGCAGACCATGGACTGAAACCACTGAAATTGTAAGCCAAACTAAGCCTCTTTTCCTTTTAAATTGTGGGTGTTGGGAATTTTGTCCCAGCAATGGGAGAGCCCCTGGTCTACAGCCTTGCTAGCCTGTCCTCCCTCCTTCTCTTACACATACTCACCCAACACCAGAGCCCAATTCTCCTTGCCCGTGGCTAAGACCCTCCATGGTGGTGAGTGTGCCACGTCCACGTGGCTGATATTCAGTCACACTCTAACTGAGGTGCTGCTGTGAGACACTGTGAACATCTGTCAGTTGACTTAAGTAAAGCAGATTACCCTCCGTAATCTGGGTGGGCCTTATTGAACCCACTGAAGACCTTAAGAGCAAAGACAGATTTCCAGAGAAGAAGAAAATCTGCCCTTAAATGCCATTAGCTCTTGCCTGTGTTTCTGCCTGCTGGCCCACACTGTGAGTTTGGACTTTGCCAGTCGTCACAATTAGGGATCCAGTTCCTCAGAATAAACCTCTTGTTTCTGTTTCTCTGGAAATCCCCGATTTAAGTAACAGCCCACCACCTCTTTCTCTCTTTAACCTCCGAGATTCATCAGTACAGCCTAGCAATCTGGCCTTTGCTGCTACCTCTGCCTCCTCCTCTTTGTCATCTCCTCCTCCTTCCTCCTCCTCCTCCTCTTCCTCCTCCTCTTCCTCTCCTCTTTCTTTTTCCTCCTCTTCTTTTCCTCCTCCTCTTCTCCTTCTTCTTCCTTCTTCTCTTCCTCTTCTTCTCCTTTTTCCTCCTCCTCTTCTTCCTCCCCCTCTTCTCCTTCCTCCTTCTTTTTCCTCCTCTTCTTCTTCCTCCTCTTCCTCCTCTTCTCTTCCTCCTTCTTCCTCCTCCTCTTCTTCTCTTTCTTTTTCCTCCTCCTCTTCTTCTCCTTCCTCCTCCCTTCTTCTCTTTCTTTTTCCTCCTCCTCTTCTTCTCCTTCCTCCTCCTCCTCTTCTTTCTTCTACTCCTTCTTTTCTTTCTCCTCCTTTTTCTTTTCCATGCCAGGAATTAATCCCAGAATCTCATGCGTGCTAGGCAAGCACTGTACTGGGCTACATCCCCAGCCCAATCCTGCTCCTTCCTAGGTCCTTCTGCTCCCTGACCATCTTTTCTCTGTCTTCTGGTCCCAACATCCCTTTCTCATCCTTCCCTAACCACTTGTACAAAAGAAACTCCCCAATCTCCATCAAGGTCAGGATCCCTGTAGGCCTAGTTCATTTTCTTCCTTACCACTGAACATCCTAGATACTGACTATGTATCTTGTTTGGGGTCTGTTTTTGTCAGCAGGGACTTGGTTATGTTCATAGCCTAAAATAGCAATGGCGCATAGTAGGCATTCAACAATGAGCAAATTGACGAATACTTCAGCTCATATGCTTCCCATTCTCCCTGTAGAGTGGGCACTCTTATTACAGATAAGGAAAATGAGGCTTAAATTTAATCATGTGTCCAGCAGGATGTGAACTCAGATCTGTCTGTCTGTCTGACTGGCACATGCCACCGATGACCACATGGTGTCAGCTTGGCGCACCCGGTGTGAATGACCAGTGGAAGATATTGTCCACCCCAGCAGATGGAGCCCCTCTGAACCAAAAACTGGGGCTGTAGCTAAATCACTTGCTTTGCTTAGCCTCAGTTTCCCAAAATGCACCAGGATGATCATCACACCTGCCTTGCAAATTTCTACTTTTATTCCGTCTACTAAAACCAGCCACCTTCTTCCAAAGCGCATCCTCTCTGGAGACCCCGTTTCCCTTCCTGGTGAGACCTCAGGGTTGGGAGTGGCTTCAGTATTTGCCTCATCCCACCTTCCTGTGGGCCAGGCCCCACCTACTGAGTGGCTTGTGGGTCAGAGGTGTGGATCCTGGCTCTGTCCCACACCAGCTTGCTGGGTGACCACGGACGGTAACTTCTCTCAGAAGTGACTTTCCCTGTGAAGCACGCATAGCAGCAACTCCTCGCTCAGGGGGTTGGTGTGAAAACCGGAAAGAGATGCCTGGCTCTGCCTCCCATGGCCCTGCGGCCTCGTGTAGGTGACATACTCTCTGTGTTTGTTTTCTCTTCTCTCAAATGTGAGTAAAAATGTCACTTACTTCAGGAGGACTGTTGGAGATGGTGTCCATGGTAGAGAAGGCTGCAGGACTCGCCTACAGCTGTGATCTCCTCCTCTTCCTTCCAGGTACACATGGAGTCTACATTTCCCAGACTCCTCGAAGCTCAGGGACAGTCACAGGATGGAGTTCTGACCAATGGCATGTGGGTCTTGCCTTTTCAGAACTCCGATACAACCCTAAGAACTTGACAGTCCTCTGTGGTGCCCTCTCTTCCCTCCCCTGTCAGTGGGATGCAAGCATCTAGCGATTCTTATGCCCCAGGGTCTTAATACTCAAAGTGTGGTCTCCTGGCCAGTAACAACAGCATCTCCTAAATACTAGTTAGAAACGCACATCTGGGAGTCCATGCACAAATGACAGAATCAGCAACCCCAGGAGTGGGGCTCAACAGCTTGTGTTTTAACAGATCGTCCAGGGGGTTGTGATGCACGTTTGGGGTCAAGCACCCCCGGCCTAGGACAAATCGAAGGCACCAGAGAGAAAAAGCCAGGGTCCTCAAGGAAGCAGAGCGCATCCCTGCCAACTCCACTAAGCCGCTGCACTGTGTTTGTGAGGCTGCTCTTTGAGGTGGCTGGGCTGGGTTGTCTACACCGCATTCCACATCACAGTGCAGACTAGGTATGGAGAAGCTGGGGAGCGTTATCATAGTGGCCAGCACATCTGCCCCGTCCTTTCTTATAGAGATCCCTTCCCGGTCCTTGTCACAGTCCAGGAAGTTATATTTGTAATCCCAAAAGAAAACTATTGGAATTCTAGCGAGTTAATTCCAATTTACCACTTCCAACACAATCTATGGCGAGAATAAAGACACTTAGACATATCTATAGTTGTGGGGACCCAAGGGGGTCCTAAGTCCAACCAGAGTGATGGTTGCCAGAACAAAGGCCTTGACCCAGGGCCGAACCCGAGTTTTATTAATTTTCAAGGAGGGGAGTGGCTTGGGGATGAGTGACTGTGAGAGTGGCAGAAGTACGTGAGTACCATGAGCTGGGCTAGGTAGTTGGCCTGAAATCACCTCTGCAATATGCAGAGGGAAGGATATGCAGAAGGAGTAATCTGCATGACATAGTTCAAGATAGTATCTAACGTTTTGGGGTTGGTGCTTCAGCTCTGATGTGTAATCTTCTATGCCCTGGGAAGTCATAGCCTCTTTCTCGAGGTTCGATCCCAGCCGACAGCATGGAGCATGGCTCTCCGTCCTGCCAGGCTCAACCATGTATTGGGAGCAAAGGGCGGGGAAACACAGGCCTGTTGCCTTGCTTCAAAGACTACATATCAGCACCTCAGCTGGACTGATTTGCACTGCTTAAAGACAATTGAAGGGATAAGGAAAAGTCCTAGCCAGCTCTGTACATATCAATACGTGGAAATAGGGCCAGGTTCAGCCAAGATGGAGATAATTGCTCTTCTTTCAAGGAGAGCCGTCCAGGTGTCCTCCACACTTTCTCAAGGTCCAGCTTGAGAGTTTTGGGGTGCATTACAGCCCAGTGACAAGGATGAGGTGAGAAGCCATTCGTTTCCTTGGCGTTCGAAGCCTTTGCAATTCGGAACACACTTTTGTATGTGCTGGAGCAGCTGGGGTGGGTGGCGGCGGGCTGTTGCCCGCAGTGAGTGACCTCCCCTAGCAAGGTGGCAGGAAGCCGGAGACAGGCATCAGGCCAGCATCCTCCAATTAGCCACAGTGTTGACCCCATCAGGGCTGGAGGAAGTGCCGGCGCTTTCCGGCACTCAGGCCCACCTGCCCGGAGGGAGGCTGGTGGGCTCGGCAGCTGGGGTGGTGGCACCTGAAGGTCCTGGCCTAACAGAGCCCCACTTATTCCAGAGATCTGCAAAGGGTTAGTGGCATCTGCAAGAGGCCAGCGGCAGGGAGGAAGCACCAGGGCACAATCACACAGGGTCAGGCTGACCTCTCGGCCCAGCCCCGGGGGCAGACAGGCTGCTGCGCTGCTGGGCCAGATCTCCCCGCTGCGTGGAGGAGCTGCACCAGCAGTTGGAGAATCTCACTTCCCAGGAGCTCCTGTCTCTCTGTGTGGCAGGAAAAAAGGGTGCTCGTCACCATCACTGTGGCCACCTCTTATTCTGGTGGGGGGGACAGATGGTATCTGTCGGTTACGCCACTGGGGTCCTGACTGCTCCTGATAGCGTCATGGAACACACCCACTGATGACACACTGAGCGCACTGTGAGTACTGTCACACTTAAGACTTGGCATCTGTAATCCCAGCTCCTCAGGAGGCTGAGGCAGGAGGGTTTCAAGTTAAAGGCCAGCAGGGCAACTTAGTGAGAACCTGTGTTGAGATAAAAAATAGAAAGGGCTGGGTGTAGCTCAGTGGTAGAGCGCCCCTGAGTCCAATCCTCAGCCACTCCCTCACCCAGTAAAAGACTCTGGCTATCACTTTTCCTATTTCAGGGATGAGGAGACAGTGAGGGACAGTCACAGGCAGTCACTTGTCCTGTCTACACCTGGATGAATCGATGCGGTTGAGGTTTGAGTTAAGCAGGCTGACTCTCAGGATGCTGTATTCTTTTCTGGCTGTTTTGGTTTTTTAAATGGTGGCGTAACATTTTTATAGCATAATACACATTGTATTCATTTCTAAGTGTCCGAGCCAGTGGCGATAAGCATTCTCACACTGTTGTGCCACCATCAGCACCACCCCCTTCCGGAACTTCTATCACCTTGAACTGATAATTCTCACCCCACCAAACAGAACCCCCTCCTCCCGCCGGCGCCCCGGCCGCTGCCCTCCCACTGTTTGTCTCTTGGAATCTGACTTCTTGTGTGCCTTTTTTGAGCGGACTCACGCAGCATTTGCTCTTCTGAGACTGGCTTATTTCACATCTGTCCTCAAGATTCATCCATGTCATAATATGTGTGGGAACCCCTTTTCTTTTTTAATACGTCATCATACAGAGATACCACATTTTGCCTACCCATTTATCTGTGGTCATTTCTACCTTTCTGGTTAATATGAAAAATGTAGCTGTCAACATTGGTGTCCGAATATCTGTTCACATTGTCCCTGCTGTCAGTTATTCCACATATGCACCTGGACATATAATTATTTAATTATTGAGTGAAATCATTATTCTGCTGTGTGGGGGGGAGGGGATTGAACCCAGGGCCTTTGCACTGAGCTATATCCCCAGCCCTTTTTATTTTTTATTTTGAGACAGGGCCTTAGTAAGTTGCTAAGTTTTCCAGGCTGGATTTGAATTTGTGATTCTCCTGCCTCAGCCTCCCAGAGTGCTGAAGTGTGGGCCACCACACCTGGCTAATTGCGTAGTTTAAGCAGAAACCTCCGCTAACTCTCAGCTAAGCCTGTTGCTTTTTTTCAGGCACAAGGCTGGGGAGAAACCTTAGGATAAAGGGGTCCTGTTCAGAGGGGAAACCAGGGAGCCTACAGTAGGACAATCTGGGGACAATGTGTTCCAGGCAGAGGGCAGGACCGGAACAAGGTCCCCATGCAGGAATGAACCTGCAATGCCAAGAGGCAGTGGGGGCCTGGGGTGCGCAGGAGGAAGCGACGGCAGGTGGGTTGGATCAGGAGTGCGGGTCTTGTGCTAAGTGGGGTGGTTGCCACTTGAATGTGGGAGCCGAGGGCGCTGGGGTCAGATCGGCGTTGGAAGTTCCTCTGCCCGCGTGGGGAGGATGTGGAACGGTTAGGGACCTAGGTAGGAAGCTGGTCACGGTCAGAAGGCTGCTGCCGGTGTCCAGATGAGATGGGGCCTGGCTTAGACCCAGCAGACCTGTGGGCACAGGCAGACTGTGCTTATAAAGGATGCAGACGACACCCTGCAAAACTGGACCACAGGTCCTCTTGTGGGAGGGAAGCAAAAGCGAAGGCTTGTGTGTCCTGGGCTGCTGGGCCCTTCGTATGCTCACCAAAGACGGTGAGTGAGAATTCATGCTTCCTGCAGCTGCGAGGTGTGCCGTGCGGGGGCAGGCTACGGGGAAACAGAGCCTCTCCCCAACAGCCGCACATTCTGACCAAGAAACGGCCCTCATTTACGAAAGAGGGCAATGAGTGTGACCAAAATGTCCTGTGACTTTTTAAAACAAAAGCTGTTTCAGTGCTTGTAATTCAGATGGCTGGGATTGAACCCAGGATTGGCCCCATATTTGCTGTGTGACCTTAGACAAGTCACTGTATCACTCTGGATCATAATCATCTCTTTGTAACTGGAAGCAATAACATTTTCTCCTCTGGGCTGGTGAGATGGCTCAGCGGCGTAAGCACCTGCCTGGCAAGCGTGAGGGCCCGAGTTTGACTCCCGGAACCCACATACGAAAAAAAGGGCCAGTGATGTTGCTCAGTGGCACGGGCGCCTGCTGGCACGCAAGGTCCTGAGGTCGACCCCTGGTACCCACAAAAAAAAAAAACCAATATTTTCTCCTTGGAGATATTGTGGCAGGGGTTAAAATATTTACCTCCAATAGAACAGGAATTAGGCAATTAAATATATGTATGTAGTTTTGCATATATTTATAATATGTATATATTATTTATAGTATATTATATATTTTAGGAAAAATTGTAGAACCAGCATTGTGTTTCATAGATGTTATTGCTTAAAGTGAGACTAAGGAATTAATACGTATGCAGACTGGGTTGCCCAGGAATAGTGCGGGAGAGGGCGGATCCAGAGCAAGACAAGGCCGGGAAGCAGCCGGGTAGTGATGGAAATGTGCTCATGGACTTGGGGGCAGGAGGGTGCTGCAGAAATGCAGGTTGAGCGGGAACCCTGAGGGAATGTGGCGGCACCTCTGCTCCCCAGTACCTCCCCTTTCCTCCCTTCTCCTCCATCTCTCCTCCTCTCTCCCTCCCTCCTTTCCTCCTTCCTCCCTTTGCAAGTTTCTGAAGACCATTCTGCCCCCACCAGGGCTCTGGGCAGGTCCCTGACCCACATGAAAGGAGATGAATATTTCATGGTCTTGATGGACAGCTGTGGAGGACCTGTTGGGGCTGTGGCGCCCTCATCTAGCTCGGGAGGGCCCGGCGCAGGGAGGGGAGGGAGGGAAGCCCTAGACCGAGCCATTGATCCTCTGGGTCCAATCTGCAGGGATGAAACACTCCGCTCCCAGCTCCCGAGCCCAGGGCAGCAAGTAATGGGCTTTAAGAGGTGCGTTGGCTGGTGACAGCCTGGCCACCCAGCCCCTTGGGGCCCACAGAGGCACCACGAGGCCCCCAAAGACTCATTTCTCCGTCTCCAGCTGTGGCCCCTCTGTCCTCATGGTGCCAGCCCTGATCCCCTAGCAAGTGCTCTGATGCCCTAAAAGCTGCCCCATCAAGGCCTGACGCCACGCTCCCTGCCTCAGGGGACCCGGATGACAGGGTGGCTTGGCGCCTGTCAGCTTGCAGCCTCTGAGGAAGTGGTGAAGGCCCCAGGCAGCCTCAGTGACCCCAGGAAGCTGCCGGTGACATCGTGGGATCCTTGCTGCCATCTGCCCTTTGGATGCTGATCCTCTGCAGATGGAAAGAGCCCCACCAAAATACAGATTTGTTGCCCTCTTTATCCCGGCTGTTCCTGCATCCAGAGTCGCAGTAGCCGCTTGTCCCCCACAGAGGGAACTGCGTAGAAGAGGCCTTCCAGTCTCTCCCACTGGCTAGCAGCGACAAAAGGAACTTGTTGGGCTTAAAAACTATCGGGCCGCCACGCAAAGCTAGCAGAGAGCATCAGGATTTGGGTCGTCAAGGGTGGGGCCAGGTGCATTGGTTTCCTGAGGTTGCTACTGACAGCTATGAGCTCAGTGGCTTAAAACAATGCACGCTGATGACCTTCCAGTTCTGGGAATTGGTTGTTCAAAATGGGATTCATGAGGTGAAAATCTAGGTGTGCACAGAGCTGTGATCCCTCTGCCAGCTCTCGGTGTGGGGGGGGGCTGCTCCTTGCCTTTCCAGTTTCTTGAAGTTTCTTGCATTCCTTGGCTTGTGACTCTTTTCTCCAGCTTCAAGGCTGGCAGTGTAGCATCTTCCAGTCTCTCTCTGGCTGAGGTTCCAACAATCCCAGCTCCTCCTTGAACTCTTTTAAAGACCTTGTGATTACACTGGGACAATCTAGGGTTATTTCTCCAACTCAAGAGCCTTACATTAACCCCCTCTCTTTTGCCATGTAGCCTACCATACTTGCAGGATGCAAGGGTTGGGATGTGGACACGGGGTGGGGGACCATGATTTGGCCATGGCCATTGCCAAACTTTTTAGGTACCAACCTTGACTCTGCTTCTTGCTAACTCTGTGAGCTTGAGTAAGAAGCCCATTTCTCTGAGCTTTGGCTTTGCAAATCGGGGCTGTAAGAGGTGGCGTCTGGGTCCCTGGCAGCTGGAATACTGCCTGTGAAAGACCTGGCATCTCTCTGTGACTTGACCCTGAGTGAATTTATTATTTGGTGGACACTGCTCACCCGAGCTGAGCGAGACAGCTGCGCTTTGTCCTAGGCTGGAGGTATTGGTTTATGGTCTGATTGAGTAAGCTTTCTAACTTTAAAAATTTTAGCCCTGAAAGCTTATCCAAAAACAGGTGGACATTGCCATGCCCATGACCTTACCCATCCCTTGGTAGCACCAATTTCAAACTACAGGTCTGGAATTTTCTGAGGCTTCCTTCTGGCATTGCTGGGAGTGCCAGAGATGAACACATCACAGTGCCTGGCATACAGTAAGCGCATCACACGGGCATGTGGGTGCCACTGGTGCTTCTTCAGGGATTGTGCCCTCTGTGGTAACCCCCACTCTGCCTCTTGTGAGTTTGTCTCAATCCTGGAGCCCACTGGTGGGCTCCGGACACTGTGAACGGAGCACTGGGACCCCCCGATCCAGGGTTTTCTTCTCAAACTCCAGCTGGGCTTCTTTCAAAGTCCCCCAGTGCCTGTCTTCTCGGGAAGCCACCTCAGCTGGCGTCAGGGCACCGGGATGCTGACCTTCCATGTGGCTGAAGCTGGGGCAAGGACGGAGACAGGCTTGGGGAGTGATGTGCTCGTCTTTGTTGTGGAGCAGGTCTTGGTTCAACAGCTAGAGGGACAGGGGTGTTCTCCTTTCCTAGAGGAGGGACAGAAATGAAAAGGAGTGCCATAGCCCTGCATCAGCCCCTCCTCAAAGAGGTCCTTGGGTCTCCATCGCCTGGCAGTGGGACTCAGAGGAAGTGGCCTGGCACTGAAAGGCTGGCTGCTAGGTGCAAGTCCCTTCCCAGACTCCCCAGCTGTATGTCCCTGGAGCAAAGAGGTCCCCCTTCCTGGGGCCTGAGTTTCCTGGTTGCAATAGGAGGTGAAGATTCCCTGGGATAATGAATGTAAGGGCTTAGCTCAGAGTCTGGCCCTATCAGCTATATTCAATAATTATAAGCAATTTCTTTTCAGAACTAGGGATTGAACCCAGGGCCTTTGGAATGAGCTATATCCTCAACCTCTTTTCATTTATTTATTTATTTTTCCTGAGACAGAGTCTCTCATAAGTTGCTAAGTTGTCCAGGCTGGGCTTGAACTTGTGATCCTCCTGCCTCAGCTTCCTAGAGTGCTCCATTACAGGTGTGCTCCACCGTGCCAGGCTTAATTGCTTTTTATTGTTATTAATCAGGGATTACTTTTGTTATTACTAGCCATCAATCAGAGGAAGCCTGAACAGTAAAAACGTCTCTAAACGAGATAGTGCTAACGAAGTTTTTTCTCGGTGGTGCCTGGGCTGTAGAGAGCAAACCTAGCTGGAATCCTAAATTGCACAGTCATGAGGGAACTCATGTCCTTCCCTCTTTGACTCTCCCAAAGTCTCCTGCATCCTCTAATGAGAGACTTTCTTAAGGAGGTGGAAAAGGTAAAGGTAGAGTCCAGCCCTAGCCTTGTTCTTCCTGCTGGTCAACCATGAGTCTAGGCTTCTCCATGGTTCCAGTGGAAGCCAGGGACTCCAATCTGTATGTCCTTGTCCTTTGGCCCTAGGCTCTCGCCCGCACACAGGTGATTCTTCACCTCCATGAGGACGCCCAGGCATTACAAAACAATGAAGAAGGGAAAGAAGAAGAAAATAAGAAAATATAGAATAGCAGCCTGTAAGTAAGTTATCAGATAACATCACCTATTTAATGTCAATTAGCATTTTTAACAAACAACTACTGTGCCATTAACTTCTAAGAGCGATCTTGGGGACATGCCAACGTGTGCCAGCAGACAAGCTTGGGCAGTCAGTTGGTGCTGGAAGCGCAGAGCGGATTCAGATTGCAGACTGATTGCGAGTTGGCATTGTCCAAGCAGGGCGCAGGCGGGCAGGGGGCGGGAGAGCGTACCGAGGAGCAGGCGTTTCACTAAGCGGATATTTATAGCAGGGTGCTGGGAATAAACGAGCCACGGAGAGGGCAGGAGGGGCGAGGTTGCTGGAGACAGGCCAAGCCTAGGGTGCCAGATGCTGCCAAGCTGAAATCTCAGTGGCTTGCTCCATTCTGGGATCCCAGCTACCTCACGGTAGGGAAGGTGGGGGAAGCCTGTTGTGGTAGGAGTTAGGGTCACTTTCACCTCTCGGTCTTACAGTCCTGAATGAGGACCTTGAATAGCTTGTTTATTTTCTCTGGCCTTCGTTTGCCTTAATGTTAGAAGGGCATGATGGTCCAGCAGATCGTAGCAGCAGGACTGTCATGTCTATGGTTTTGTGTCCACTGACTATGGTAGCCGCCTTCTAAAATGTCCCACAGTGGGCCCATCTTCTGGTATCCATGTCCTTGTGTAGGCCCCTTCTACACAGAATAGGGCTAGTGGGATACTGTAGAAATGATATTGGTTACAATTGGGTCGTGAAAGCCTGGCTTTGACATTGCCCACTCTTGGGTCAGTTGCTCTGGGGAAAGTCAGCTGCCATAATGTGGAGACGCTCAAGCGACCTATGGACAGGTTGACTTGAGAGTAACCCAGGCCTTTTGCCACCAGCCAGCACCGGTTTGCCAACCATGGGAGTGAGTCACCTTGGAAGCCAGTCCTCTGGCTTCAATGGAGCCTTCAGGTGACAGCAGCCCTGGCTGACATTCTGCCTGGGAGACCCAGAACTAGAACCACACAGCTCAGCCACTCCTGAGTTCCTGGTCCACACAGATTGTGTGAGATCAAAAAGGGCTACCACTTTAAGCTACTAAGTCTTGGGGTTATCTTTCGTGCAGCCATGGGTAAGTAATCTCCAACAATATCAACCCCTGGCACACGGTAGGCATCTAATAAATAACTGTTTATAAGTGAATACATTGTACTACTTCATATGGCTGGTTTTGGGGGCAAATGAGATCATCTATGGGAGTCCATGGTGTAGTGCCTGCAGCAGAGCAAGAGCTTAACGAAGAACCCTCCCAGTGTCTTCGTCTCTACCAGCATTGGAAGTTTGGGCAGCTTTAGGGTTGGAGGTGGGCTGAGTCTTTAGTTTTGGACTCTCAGAGGGTTTAATCCATGTCCGGGGAGGAAGAATCACGGGAGAAGCATAAAATGAGAATAGAGGGCGGGTAGTAACACTGATGGAGCAGAGAGGGATCTAAAAGAAGAGCAGAATTCCGAAGGTGAGCTGGTGTTTGCACTTGGTAGTCCTGTGAGGAGCTTGGGCTCGTGGCAGGTAGAGCAGACTTTGGTAGGAGGAGGTCTCAACACAATGTCTAGGAGGCGCTCAGGTTCCAAAACTCCTAGTAGCACCCTAAGACCACCATATTGGAAACCATGAGGAAGATGCATTTCCAGAAAGATTTTGTCGGGCAGGCTGGCTGTACATGGATAGATTTGGTTCCAATTCACTCATTCCCATGCAATACTGGTCGATAAATATTTTGCTTGTTACTTCTGCCCAGAAATGACAGTTTAGTAGAGATTTTCTGTTCTGCTCACTTCTCTCTGGTATCTCCATCCTTGCTGACCTAGCTGACTCTATACGTTTAGAATTTATTGAGTCAATAAGTGGTTGCTGAGTGTCTGTTCTGGGCTGGACCCCAGGAATTTGAAGGTGGCTGGGATATCCATAACCAGCACTCTCAGGAAGCCTATAGTCCTGCAGGGACAGGTTTTCAGGTCTCTTGGGTATTACCAGTGGTGGCCCTCGGGTCATCTGGAGGTTGGGAGTCAGGGAAAATCTCCCTGAGGAGGAAATGCAGAATCCGAGTCCTCCCCTGGCCCTGGAATGTGGAGGATGCTGTAAGCACCAAGGCAGCCTCTCAGTATGGTCCAGGACAAGAGAAAATTGTGTCACAGCTGAAAGCAGCTTGAATGAATACCTGAGTCTGGGAAATTCCAGACCAGAGTGAGCTGATAGCTCAGTCTAGATTGTTTCAGATTTGGCAAAGGACAAAACTTCTTCAAGAGGACCTGGGGCCCAAAGGGGATTTATGGACACATAGCCAGGAGTCCAGAGGTCAGGTTAGCTTCCAAAGCTGCAAGGACTCAGAAGACAGCCCGAATTCCCCCTCCTTCCCTGTGTGTGTGTGCGGCAGGGGTCCTTTGCCCCCCTCTCTCTATCTTAAACACTAGGTGTGGCTTCTCTCCATGCCTCCCTATACTGTCCATCAGAGGATGGGCATTCTGCCCCTCCAAGGGCCTGAAGCTGGAAAGAGAGGAGAGTGGCTGCCATCAGTGCCAGGCTTCCCGCATCTCAGCCTACCTGGTCACGTGCATACAAAATCCCAGGGAAGGACTCCCATTGGTCTGGCTCGAGTCATCCTCCAATCACGAGCCAGGAATGACAGCAGCCTCATCAGCCTGAGTAACCCTAAGGAAAGTAGCCACTTTTTTCTACCAGAATAATAGGTAAAGGGATGCTGAGCTGGCAAAACAACTCCATCTACTCTACACAGAACCATCAACTTTAATATGCACTCTAGTAATGATATTCAGCCATGGAACATGGTAACTTTGACTTTCCCCTAAAAATCCAAACCTGCCAAAACTGGGATAGAATACCATTGAATTTGAAGTGCATGTTTATTTTCTGCGTAAGATGGGTGCTCTAAGGAGGGAAAGCATTTTTGAGCTGGGCAATGGCTTCGTGGGTGCATATCGAATTGTACTGGTGTATTGTTAGGCTGCAGACCCTGGGTCAACATAGCAGAAGTGGGGGCCTGAGAATCTGCATTTCTAGCAAGGTCCCAGGCAGTACTGATTTCTCCTGTCCTTGGACCATGCTTCCTGTAGCACGGTTTTATATCAATCCACCACTTGGCCTGGGAAGGAGGAATAGAAGGAACTATGTTTTAACAGAATTAAGTCAGAATACAATCTCAGACTTGATGAAAAATCTAGAGCTCGTTTTTTCTCTCTAGAAGCTCCTGTCCATTTTCTGATGGGCAGCAGACACTTTCTCTGTGGCTCCTCTGTGGAACCTGGACACATTTGAAAGCAAGGTTGCAAAGCAGCTGCCATCCTAGGGTCCCAAGAAAGAGTTAAACCGGCTGGGACACAGAGTCTGACAGTTCAGGCAGACATGGAAGGGCTGCCCTGGCTCCAAGGGTTAATACTATTTTGTTTTGCAGGACTATTTGTTATATCGCGTTAGAGCAAGCAGAAGGTCATGGGGGTCGGCGGCCCCCCTCACAGCCCCCTCCCTCCCCTTCCCCGTCTCCTCTGCTTGTAGCCTTGCTGCCTCCTTTAATCCGATGACCCCAGACACTGAGCTTTTCCTTAGGATCCTCCTGCCAGCGCCCTCAGACTCTGCAGCCGACGCCAGCCGTCTCTTGGCCTGGCCCTCAGAGGCAGGCGCGAGCTAAAAGGCACTTTGTAAGCGGGGAAGCCGTCCTCTGCAATTTGTGCTGTGGTTTCCTTGGACAGCAGCAGATAAAGAAAAGCGCCCTTTGTCTTTTGCCTTTTCTTTCCTTTATTTCTCTCAGTGTTTTGTTTCTTCCCTCTTCTTTCTAGTCACCATGTTTCTTTTCCTCTTTATCTCCTTTATTTGGTTATATGAATATATTCTTTCCTCTCCCTTTCTCCACACCCCCCCCCCCACTTTTTAAAAGAAAAATTTTAAATGGGTAGCAACAGGACAGGTCTACAAGGCAGCTTGAGCAGGGTTCAGATTCCAGCTCTGACCCTGGACTACAGAACACAGACTCTGGGAGAATTCTTTAGCCTCTCTGAGCCTCAGTTTTCTTTTTCCAAGACAAAGTTAAAAGTCTCAGCCTTTTGGGCTCAGTGTCAAGTTGGCCAGAGAGCGTATGTGATGTCCAAGGTCCCGTACATAGAGAGCGCCCATAAATATTACTCCAAGTCCTGAGCTTTTTCTCTTCCCTTTTTTCTCCTCTTTCTTTCCTTCACTTACCTATGTTTCTTTGAATAGCTTTCTTTCACAATGCTGGGTGATTCTCTGCAGGTGGAAAGCCTCTATGCAGAAAGCACGATGGTGTCATACCAAGGATCTGACCTGTCCCTTAGTAGCTGTGCAGCCACGGGCAGGTTCCTGAGTCTCACTGAACCTTACTTTCCTCCTCTATCAAGGGGGATAAGCGCTCCTCCCTGCTGGAGCTGTGGCGAGGAGTAAGCAAGGTAGTGTGAGGTAGCACTGGCCACAGAGCCTCATGGTCATGACTTCATCTCTCTCCTGTCACTCATTTCCTCTCAGCCAGGTTCTATGTCCACTCTGCAAGATACACTGTCAGTGCTTGTAGGGACAGCTTAACTTGTTACACTTCATCTCTTCGCTGAGACATTTAGTCATCCATCCACTTATCTTCCATCCATCCATTCATCCAACCATTCATCTAATTCTTGCCCATTCATCCGTCTATCCATCATCCACTTATCATCCGTCTATCCATCCATTTGACTTCCATATATTCATCCACCAATCTTCTATCCATCTACTCATCCATTCAACTAATCATCCGTCCTTCCATCCATCCAACCATCCACCCCTTGTCCATTTACCCATCCATTATCCATCCCTCCATCCACCCACTGTCCATCTATCTGTCCATCCATAACTTCATTCATTATCTACCCACCCATCCATTCATTTTTCATCCACCCATCCATCCATCCATCCACCCTCTACTCCCCCGTTCATTTATTTATTCAATTAGTTGTATAATTAATAATGTTTTTCTAATCATGCCTTATAAAATTCTACTTGATTGTTTCAGAAACAGAAGGAAGCAGTGAAAACAACATGGTTTTGGAAACATAGGGTTCTTTCTACCAGCTTCCTCAGAGAGCAGGTGGTGAAGAGGGAGAAGATTTGAACTTGAAGACAGGACACATACAACTGAGTAGTTTAATCATTTTTAAACTGACTTTGCCAGAATCCAAAGACTCTATGGTTTGTGCCAAGGGGGTTACTGAGGGAGGGGCTATGACTTCAAGTGAAGGAGTGTCCATCTTATCTGCTTTTACAGGGGTCTCTGTTTAAAATTTGATTTCAAAAAATAAGTGTTGATCTGCTAAATAAAATTTTGTATTAGACAAACAGCTTTATTTGACAGATACGGGGAGCTGAGCCCTCCCATTCCAAGTCCTAACAGTGTCGGCCTCGGGCTCAGGGCATCTGGGTATCCTCACCCCAGAACTGGATGCCGAGTGCCCCTGCAAAGGCATTCTATTCTTGCTAACCATAGAATAAAAATACAACCACTCATCTGTAAAAAGTTTTTAGTACTTACTATGCTATGTGCTAGCAATGAAATGGGTGCTCCCGTTTAACCCAATAAAAGTCTGTGTGGTGGGTGCTGTTATCATCTTCACTCGTCAGAGAAAGGAGCTGAGATGAAGAGGCATCAATGCATTTGTGCAAAGTCAGTCAGCAATTAGAGTGGTAGAGCTGTGATTTGAACCCAGGAATTATCACCAAGATATGCCCTGCCTGCAAGAGCAGGGTACTCAACATATGACGGCCATGGGAGCACTGGAGAAAAACTATCCATGGGCCTTGTGTCCTTAATCCATTCATTTTCTCTCTCAGATTGTACAGTGAGCACAGGGGAGATTATGGGGCTCAAACATCCAACAACCTAAAACCTCAGATTCTTAGATTTAGAAAGGACAGAGTTGAGTGATTTTCAAACTGGCTCCCTTGGGTCCTGAGGTGTCCCTGGAACTCTTCTCAAGTTTTCCCTGGACACGATTAGAGGTCACCATTTCAACATGATGTTACACGGAGCTGGCTTCATGTTAGAGCTGACCAGGTACCAACTGTGTGGCCTCATGGAAGTGACTTCCCTTCCTGGAATCTCAGGCTCCTCATTTGTAAAAGGGACATAGATATACTGTGCTATATTTCAAATTTAAATGAGAAGAAGCATCTAGGAAGCTAGAGGTTCTGCAATATAGCAGCCAGACAAAAATGTTAGCTACCATCATCGCCATCCTCCTCCTCCTCCTCTTCATCACATCTGTGGTTCCAAGTAAGAGTTTGTGTGACTGAACATCAACAAAGCTAGAGACACAGTTAGAAAGCCAAAGACTGTGCCAACCTGTGTAAGAATCTTTGAGCTTGGAATAAAGGAAGAACACGGGCTACATCCCTCATCCTTGTCAGACAAGGAGGATGTTTCCATGATTTGTTTGTAGGTTTTATAGTGACTTCCAACATTCTCTCTGGTGCTCACCGGTGTCATATCAACAGACTGAGAACATGGGGTGAGGGCAGGACCTGGATTGGAGTTTTGCTATCTTTTCTTGATGACCTGAATTCTGAAAATGTGAGTTTTCCCTTTGCAAGAAGGAAAGGTACAATGTAATTTTGAAGAGGAGGAGGAGGAAGAGGAAGAGGAGGAGGAGGAGGAGGAGAAAGAAATGTGAATTTTCATTCTTACTTCCCTAAGTAGGAACTGTGTGTGCATTCATGATCAAGAGGAAGACATGAACTTGGGCAGGCTCTCAAACTTCTCTGGGTATTCATTATTCCTTTGCCTGTAAAATGAGGCAAATAGTACCAACTTCAGGGCTGTAGAGAGGACAAAGTGAAACAGGACACTTTTACTCAAGGACTTTTCTATCCCAGGCCAGCTGCTTCCACACACATTATCTATCTCACTTTATTTCCATCACAACTCCATGTATTATGATCCCAAATTTCATGATGAAGACTCTGAGGCCCATGCAGGTGCTGAAGGTTGCCTAAAGATGGCCAATTGGAAAACAGTCTGCATTCGCCATTTCTTTATTTAATACTAGACTCTGCCAATCACAGCCCTGTGTGTCTGCTCTCAGGTCCCCAAACAAGCTCACAAGAAAACCAAAACCCTCCTTTGAGGTGTACATAGACTTCCCCATTGGTGACTGTCTTGTTGCATGGTTAGTATCAGTTGTACCGGTGGTGGCAATGGTAGTATGGATGTTACGGATAGAGGCGGGGGAAGATCTCTCCGCTTAGGTTTGTTTTGTTGAAATCATAGCACACGTGCTGCTAGGTGTAACCACCGCTATTTACCGAGCACTAATCAGGTTAGCAGTTCTTGATTCAATAACTCTTTATGATCATCTCGCTTCCACCCTCGGCAGAAGGCACTATTTCATCTTCATTTACAGATGAGAAAGTTGAAACAGTTAATCATTATCCCGGGAGCACCTACTATGTGCTCTCTTTTGCTCCTGGCACTGTGAGTACAGCAGAGACGATGACTTAGCCACTGTCCTCAAGGAGCCATGTTCTACTAGGTGGACGGTGGGTTCGGATTGACAATGAATGAGACAATTTCCTGCATGAGTGAGTGCTCAAGAAGATGTAGGGTGATAAGATAGAACGTAACTGTTGAAGGAGGTCATGGAGGATGGTGGCACTGTGGAGGGGATGTTTGGTTCAGATTCAAGTGATGAGGAGACAACTGGAGACCAAAAAAATTCCAAACAGACAGAGTTGCATGTACAAAGGCCCTGGGGCAGGCACAGGATGGATAGAGGTGGATTCAGGAGTCTATGTTCCACAAGCTAATCTCTACATTTGGACCTAAGGCTCTTTCTAGAACTGACATCCTGAACTATCCTATTCTGCTGCTTCCCTGGATCCTCCATCAATTGGTGAGGGCTGTGGTTAAACTATGATCTTGCTGGTCCTCGACAGGGAAGAATTGTTCAGTGCTGTTATTTCCCAGGAAGCAAGTACAACTTTGAGGATGCTTGTCCCAAAAGACCAGGCTTTAAATGTCCATAGTTCTTGGTCAGCCAAAGGCTAAAACTGCAATGGTCATGTCCACCATATAGACCATGAGCTGCCCCACTGTAGGGTGGTGACAAAAGGTCATGCTTGTCCGCATCTGGAAATACTAGTATGAGTTGAGCATTTTCTACACTGGGAGTGAGGCCTCTGGGGTGTTACAAGCCAGAGCTTCTCAGAGTTCAGGGAGGTCACAGGACAACAGCGATTCCCACAAAGGTCTGTGGCAGGGCCTGAGACTCTGCGCTTATAAGAAGCTGCTAGGTAAACTGAGGCTGCTTCATGGAACAAACCTTGAGTAGCAAGAACATACAATGCTGAATATTCAAGAACAAAGATTACAAAGTAGAGTTACAACAGCCAGTGGTTCCAGAGTATTTGTTCCTCTTCCTCCCCAGATGCCCTTTCATTTTGCCCTGACAAACCCTGTTCTGGATCAGACATTGTCATTGTCCTTGTTTTACAAACTGAGGCACGGAGAGGTTGTTTTGTCTGATGCCACCTGATGCAAGGTGGCACTCCATCAAACTTCTGAAAGCCCCTTGCCACATGTGTTTCTCGTATCCCCTACTTCCTACCTGGAAGATGGGGAGTGGATGTGGATGAGAAACTACTTTCCCCAGCTGGGAATCGTGACTCAGGGCTGTAATCCCAGCTCTCCAGGAGGCTGAGGCAGGAGGGTTGTAGGTTTGAATCCAGCCTGAGCAATTTTTAGAGACTTTGGGAGACCCTGTCTCAAAATAAAAAATAAAAAAGGGCCGAGGATGAGGCTCAGTGAGAAGGCCCTGGGTTCAATTCCCAGTACAGCAAAGAAACAGAAACTGTCCTCTCCCCCATGTTGAATTTCACTGTTGAAATGTTCGATTCCAGGCTGTCTCTATTTAAGTAGGTGCACACCCAGAACTTTTGGGCTCACCTGACAGGCAAGAATATTTTGGGGACCTTAACTGAGGTTCTACCCCTTCTGAGGAGGAACCTAGTATTGCCTTTTGGAGAGATTCGGCTCAGGGATGGTTCCCACCTTCCTGGTAATGAACAGAGCCAGGTAACTAAATGTCACTCCAGTAAGTGACAGCGTGCCCGCCAGAGGAGCACACACGGGGGCCCTCTCCCCTAGGGTGAGCTGAGGGCTGTTGAAATGTTTTGGTGGAGGAAGCAATGCCCCCTCCCCAGGGCTGTGAGGACCTCTCCTCCTTTTCTTTCTACACCATGGCATCAGCTGCATCCGGGTGCAGCATTTCTCCGGCACCTGCAGAGAAATCCTTGCTACCCCACCCCAGCAGAAACAATGAATAAAATACAATAATAAAACATCAATAGAGGTTGCCCTCCCCCCCCTCCCCGACCATGTGCCCACGAGTTTCCAGCCCAGATGGAGAGGAGGAGAGACAGCTCAGCTGGAAGCACCAGGATTCCCCTGCCCTCCCCTCCCCCGCCGCACCTAGAGCCGCCCATCCCCCCCAGGAGACTGGAGGAACTTGGCAAGCCATCTCGTCGCCAATCAATCTGTGGTGTAACAATTAGCACTTAGGCACCACTCCTGCTAAACACACGCTTAGAAAACACTTTTTAAAAAATGGGGGAAGAAGGCATCAGAGTGGGGAGCCGGGCTGCACCACCGGCGGGGCTGTGTGGTGGGCGGGTGGATGTCAGGGAGCGGAGCCAGGAGGAGCCGGGGAGGAAACAGATCAATGCGCTGCGGAGTGGAAGGCAGCTAATACCCTATTATTGACGAGGCCAAAGCACTCTGAGGCGTGTTTCCACCGTGAGCAATTAGTCTGTGCGACCGCAGGAGTTAAGCTAACACCGGGAGCCCCGTCTTCCAGCTGGATGACACTTTCGTTGGGTAGCGACCCCCGCGGCAGTGGCGCCAGCCTGCAGCCTTAATGGGGCCCATCCGCGGAAGGCCGAGCGCCCCAGCCTCCCAGAAGGCCCCCCGCGCCCCTCACCCCGCCCGGCCCCCTCCCGCTCCCCCACCCCGGTAACAGAATCCAGTCGACGCCGAGTCTGTCTGCGCCCTGCGCGCGGCCCAAATTGATTGTAATGGTTTTCTAGCGCGCAGAAAGAGGTGGCTGTTTTCTCGCCTGCGCTGTCGGTTTCCATAAACGCAGGCAGGAGGAAGGGACTCCTCTTCGGAGCACTAGATCGGATGAAAGGCGGCTTTTGTTGGTCAGCCAGGGCCTTCGCAGCCTCTGCCTCTCTCCAGTCCTCTGGGCCTGGTCACTGGGGCGCAGACGAGGGGCTCAGAAAGCCCCCCAGCACACACACACACACACAATCAGAAAGGAAAGGGCTTGGCCCGTTTCGAAGCTGCCTCTGGGTTCATCTCCACTGGCTTGGGTGTTTGGGGGAAGATACTCCCGGGAGAGCGAAGAGTTGATGAAGACAATGATGCCTATCTCCACAGTCGATAGATGATGCCTATCTCCACAATAGATGGAAAGCTCACTTGGGTGTGTCTTCACCCTGGCACATACTAGGGCCTGAGGACATGCCAGTTGCATGAATGCTGAGCGAGACCATGGCCAGCCTCCTGTTTTTGTAAATAAAGTTTTATTGGCACAGGGCCACTTCCATTCATTTATGTATCATCCATGGCTACTTTCCTACGTCAGTGGCCGATTGGAATGGTGACAGAGACCGGCTGTCCCACAAGTCTGAAAGTACGTGATCCAACTCTACTTAAAAGTTGGCTGCTGTGTGTTTGGGGGATGAGTGGAGATGGGATGTAGTCTGTTCTTATGCCCATCCCGTCTTCCTTCTTTGGGAAGTAAGTCTTCTCTACTGGAGAAAAGTGGGCAGAATCATTGAAGTGAGATGCCAAGGGCAGTTAAGTTTTCTGATAGTGTCAGGAACAATCTCTCCTCTTGGAGGAGGGACTAGTTAGTTCAAAGCAATTGGATGCAACCGCATGGGGCTTCCCTGTGGATTTCACTGTGCAGGGCACCTCTTTTAACCACATTAACTCAAATAGCCAAATTGGGATGGAACCATGAAATAATGTGTTTGCTGTGTTTGTCTATGACACGGTAGACCAGCAGTCTGTAAAAAACTACAGAAGCATGCAATTCTTTAGATTTCAAAGCCTGCAACAAAACCAGCAGATGAATGGAGATTTCTTTCTTTTACTCTCTTTTCCTCCCTTATTCTCTGTCCCGTTTCATGATCTCGTGCTTTCATGAATTTTGATGCTGAGTAAGGTGTCAGCTGTCTTGGGTCCACCTGGCACAGCAGGAGGAACCTTAGAAAACGCAACTGGAGACAAGGGCATAAGTTATCTCCAACTAGACGTGCCACCTCCTTGCTTTTCACAAGCAAATATGATGGCTCACCTTGGCCCCTTGGCATTGGTTGAAATTTCTTACCCACATCCTAGGTAAAATCTTTTTTTTTTTTTTTTTTTTTTTGGTGGGTACCTGGGGTCGACCTCAGAACCTTGCCCACCAGCAGGCGCCCGTGCCGCTGAGCGATATCACTGGCCCTTTTTTCGTATGTGGGTTCCGGGAGTCAAGCTCAGGACCTTGCGCTTGCCAGGCAGGTGCTTACGCCGCTGAGCTATCTCACCGGCCCTAGGTAAAATCTTGAAGGCTAGAGGACCTGCGTATGGTCTGCTGCCGTGGCAGAAGGGGAAGCTGGAAAGCAGGAGGCTTGCTGAGTGCAAGTGCTGTCCTAGCTCCCTGCAGGAGACGTCCTCAGGCTTTCACCGGGTGCCTGGGTGGGTCAACGCTGTCCTCTCAGGCAGCCGGGAGCCTCGCTGTCCTGGGGACAGGGCTGGGATGCAGGAGGGTGGGCTTGGGTGAGCTGCATCCCAATTTGGAGAGGAGCACGTTTCCACCTCGGCTCTCCCCTTAACACTCCCGTGGGCAGCGGGGTTCACTTTGAACCCCAAAGGGAGTCAGAGGCTGGTTCAATGAACCTGTGAAGTCTTCCCATTTCATGAAACACACCCAGGCATTGCTGGGATGAATCAATGAACACATTTATTCATGCGTTTCCTGTCTTTCTCTTAGCATCTACTGGAGATGTCACATGCGCTCCTGGCGAGAAGTGAAGCAGCACTGAATGCCAGTATCTAGTCCCCCGGTCCCCGCTCCCCAGCTCAGCGCAGCCGCAGTGGGGAGATCCGACACTGCTGTGTTCCAGGACCCCCCGTGGATGCCTGAAACCTCAGAGAGTCCTGCAACCTGTGCTGTTTTTCCCTCCACTTGCCTACCTATGATAAAATTTCATTTGTAAATTAGACACAGTAAGAGATTCACAATACCAAATAATAAAACTAAAAAATGATAACGGTCTACTATAATAAAAGCCCCAGCATCACTACTCTTGCACCTGGGGACCATTATTAAGTTAGACGGGTGGGATTTCATCACACCACTAAGAACAGTGTGCACTTTAAAACTCGTGAGTTGTTTCTTTCTGAAAATTTTCATTTGATATTTCCCGACTGCAGTTGACTGCAGATAACTGGAACCACGACAGTGAAATCAGTGAAGGGGATGACTGTATGCCATGCAAGCAGGTGCCACGCCCCGGGGAAAGCCAAAAGCCAGGGAGAGAGGACATCTCCCCTTCACCTCAGTGCTCCAGCTCCGCCCACTGCAGGGCCATTTCCAGGATGCATCCTGTAGGCTGCAGAGGCCCCAGTGGGATGGGAACCGACTTGTCTCCAGCAGCTACTTCTTCAAGGCACCTCTCCGGGCTCACCTTTCTTTCTTGCCTCACTCTGTCTGTTCCCTGGCACCCAAGTCATTTTGGCCTCCCTGACCCCTCCATCCCCACTACCATAAAACCAGTTGAGCTGCACACAACTCCTGTCTCATTCTGGATTTTGGTGGTTTCCAAACAAAGCTGCAGTGAGACATGGGGAATGAAGAGGACCAGGCGTATTTGTTTCCCAATCTATAGCCTACCTCTGACCCTTCTGAGAAAGATGCTAAGAAAATATAATTACTGGGAGTCAAGCATTTCTTTTAGCCTAAGTAGTGGGTTAGGCCGTGTCTCCCCACCCTAAAACTCATGTCCACACCCTAACCTCTGGGACCTGTGAACAGGATTCTGTGGGGAAGGAGGATCTTGGTGTATAGAATTAAATTGAGGATCTCAGGATAACAACGTACTTGATTACCCGTGTGGGGCCTAAACGGCAGGGGTCCTCTGAAGAGACACACAGGAGAAGGTTATGTGAAAATGGGGGCTGAGATCGGAGTGATGTCTCCCTACACCTAGGACAAGGACTGCTGGCCACCACCAGGAGGAAGGGCAGAAGCAAGGAAGAGATTGTCCCTCAGCCTCAGGAGGAATCTGAGAACTGTGGGACAACACGTTTCTGTTGCTTTAGGACACCTGGTGTATGGTCATTTCCTACAATAACCCCAGGAAATGAATTTCCCTGTGAGATTCTCTGAGCGAGTGATTATCATTTTAATATTCCACGGCATGCGTGGGAGGCTAGGGCTTGGAGCATTTCGTTCACATGTCTCGGTGGCAGATATGGAGTGGAAATCTAGCTTGCTACTCACCTCTGTCTAGCTCAAACTCTTTTATGGAACCATTCTTCTGAACAGCTTCCTCGGAGACATTTCTTCCTCCCTCCATGCAGAGGGGAGAGTTGAGGAGAACCGGAAGCAGGCCTGGTCATCGCGACTTGAGTGATACCTGGGCTCTGACGGGTCTGGTGTAGGGGGCAGAAGACAGAGGACACACACAGAGAAGATGTCTGTGAATAAGCCTGGCAAGTGAGACCCTTGGCACCCTGAGCATTCATGGGAAAATGATGGCAGCTGATTTTGAGGTTCTACAGTGCCACACATGGGGACCAAAATCTGGATACTGGTAGGGACATTGGTAAACATGACCTGATTAGGAGCCAGAGGCTGGGGATGCCAGGGGAGGCTTGAATGAATTTTCACCAGCAGTACGGCGTGACATTGGTACAGAGATTCTCTGTAAGCTGTGTGTTGGAGAGGGGGTCACTGCAGGGCATTGGGGGATACTCAGATAGCAAGGTGAGTTTGGAGGTGGCCAGAGGCCAGGAAGGAAGCAGGCATGGGTCAGGATTAGACTTGGAAACAAAGTGTAAGTCGAGTTTCTTGTGGATCATCATTTCATTTCATTCAGATAGGCCCTCTGTAGGCATGTCCACAATAAACATTGTATGGGGGAATACTGCATGAAGATGCAATTTCTGTCAACAGCAGAATGGTATGTTTCCAACTCTAACTGCCAAAGAAGAAGGGAGAAGTGGTCATAAGTTGTACATACTGGTTAGACTCTTTTTCTGTTGCAAGGAAGAGACACAGAAGATTAACTTACGCCCAAACTGTCAAATGATATTACACATTATAATCTGTCCTTCTATTGCCATGGCAGACATGACTAATCTATCCTGATATTCTTTACTTCAGAGTCCTATCAAGGCCTCACATCTATGGACAATGGATCAGGCAGGTCATACCAGCAATAGCATGAGAGGCAACATTTCCCAGCCCTCCCACCCTTGTTTTAGAGGATGCCAAGGGAGAGTGGGGACAGGGGTAATTGGTTAGCCATAGATTCACCTGTATCCCAGTGTTTCTAAGACCTGAACATAGAGCAAGCCTCATGGGAAGATGGACAGTGATTCCTTTCCATTTGGGATCCAGGATTTCCCTTACATTTCCCAGAGAAAGATGGGGGGGGAGAGAGAGAGAGAGAGATTCATTAAGTCACTAGGTTGCCCAGGTTGGGCACAACTTGTGATCCTCCTGCCTCAGCTATGGAGCAAATGGCAATCATTCATGCAAAGGTCAGTAAACTTTTATAGAAAGGACCAGACAGGAAACTTTATGCTCTGTGTCACACAGTCTCTCACAATAGCTCAACTCCATCCCTGACACCAAAACAACCAAAGATGACATGTTCACCAAATCACGTGACCATGTTCCCAAGTTGCGTTCAAACTACGCTTTCTGTTTAATTCATAAAAACAGGTGCCATGGCCTATAGTTTCCAACCCCTACTTTAAGCAACCAGCTGTGGCCAGGGCAGCTGATCACAGAGTACTACAGTGACATCTTTATGCAGAAGAAACTATGCATCGCTCAGAAGAATACCATGTGCCTGGCGTTTGGCAAATGTTGAGTGTTTCACTCTGGTTGGGGCTGAAGTCAGCAAGTGGAGCTGAGCTTCTCAAATTCAGGTTCTCAAAGATATAGTAACTAGTTATTTTTAGTCAACCGAACTGCATCCAATTTTGGCTTTTTTTTTTTTTTCTGCTACTGGAAATTGAACCCAAGGCCTTCTCACTGAGCTACATCCCTAGGCCCTTTTATTATTATATTATTTTTTGTTTTGAGACAGGTTCTCGCTAAGTCTCTATGTTGCCCAGGCTGGGCTCAAACTTGTGATTCACCCGCCTTAGCCTTCTAGAGTGCTAAGACTCCCAGCATGTGCCACTCTACTAGGCTGATTTTTTCTTTTTTTTCTGGTATCTTTCTCCTTTCGCCATTTCCTTTTTGCATATAACTGGGATAGAAAATATGCGGCACATTGCTGTCATTCCCCATGGCTTCACCCATGGCAGACATCAATAATGGATCACCACACTCTTTCACCCTGAATCTGTCCCTGACCCTAAATCCTTCTTAACATGAACCAGTCACAACCAATCAATCAGAGGTGGCCCTGAAAATAAAACCAGTTTCCTATGATAGTAAGAAGAAGAGAATAGAAACAAAAAAGTGACAGAGAGTTTTGAGAACAGATGAGTCCAAAGTGGCAATCGAACTATGCTTCCCAACTCCTTCGTCCCCCTGGGATACACCTGCTCTAGCACCTACACAGTGGACAGACCCCAGAGGCCCCCCCACCAAGTTGTTGCCCTGTTTCAGCAGATGTTTTTACTCTTGATGTTTTCAGGGACCACTGGAACCACTTCTTGGGAGAGGCCTTGTGTGGAGTCTGTCCAATCTTTCCAGCTGAGCGGGGACGAATATTTTAGGACAGACACTTGGGTTCTTTCATGGCCCTGGTGTTTAAAGCCAGACTGAGCAATATATCCAGTGCTGCACTGTAGACGGCGCAGAGCCCCGGCTGACTCCTGCCTGCTGTTGGAGCCACCTCTACAAAAGGCCACCGTGTGGAAATGGCACCTGGAAAAACACAGCCCCTTAATGTTTCCCCTCCGGTCACCACCTTCCAACTTTCACTGCTAAGAGGAGGAGAAATCAGCTTTTAACACCCTCCGGCAGGCCTTCCTAAGCTCCCGCTTCTGCATTTGATCTGGCAGAGTGGGGAGAGGTCAGCTGGGGGCCCGCAGCTTGAGCGGGAGGCCTTGTCAGCAGGCCACGTGCGAACCAGCTGATCAGAGGGAGGCGAGGCTGGCCGGGTAGCCTGGGAACTCACCTGGAAAATATTCCAGGAGGAGCTGTCACGGGCACACTGAGTGCCGACAGGACGCGTCGGGGCAATCAGCGAGTGCTTTTAGGCAGCAGTGTTTTCTCGTGCAGAATCTTGCTGGCTCTCTAGTTAGGGGCCCAGAGGGAGTTGGTTGGCATTGAAGAATTAGCCAGAAGAATTGGAGCAGCAACTGTGGGGGATTCAGCACCACTGGGGTTGGAACAAGGTCTTTTCTTAAATCCTATTTGCTTCCATCATCCCCTCTCTAACCAAGAGGCTGAATATGGCAAAGGATTTGGCATCTGTGTCTTCCATTTGCAAAGTGTGGTGCAGGGCTTCCCAGTGTGCGCTCTGGGCCCACACTTCTGGGGTTTGAGTCCCAGGTCTACCACTTCTTAGCTGGGTGACCTGCAGCAGATAACTCAACCTCTCTGTGTCTCAGTTTCCTCATTTGTAAAACAGGGATGATAGCAGCACGTACCTATGTATAGGGTTGTTATCAGTTATGAGCGTTAAAAGAGTTAACTCATTTAACCCTCCCAGCACTGGAGGGAGGCAGCGTTAATCTCCCCATTTCTGAGGAGCAGACTGAGGCTCAGAGAGGGAAAGCGACTTTCCCAAAAGTACACAGTTGGTAGAAAGCAGAGCAGGGATTGAAGCTCAGTTTGTCTGTTACCAGTGATCCTATTTCTAACCCTCGCAGCCTGGGAAGGATCTATCCTTACCCCATTTTGCATGTGAAAAAAATAAGAATAAGCAACCAGTTGAATATTCAAAGCCAGGCTTTTCCAGCTTGTGTTGCAATGCCATGGAGGAGAGAGAGAAAGGGGAGCCCGACTTCTACCAGTGCTTATTGGGGTGCTGAATCCTGCAGTCGATGCCTCTGCATCCTTGTCTCATTTGAATTGCACAGCAAACCAAGGCAGAGGAGCAACCCAGGACTCTGAGGAGTTCACTAGCTTGACCAAGGTCACAACTTCCTTATTTCCACTTCTGGATGAGTGGCTGGGCACGTAGCCCCAGGATCGTGGAGAAAAGGGCTGCCGGACCCAGATGCCCCGGTGGGACAAGGTCTTGGCCAAACATCCATCCCCAAGGGCCAGGAAGTGGAGCTGGTAGGCAGAGATGCCCCAATTCAATCCAATTCAGCTTCCATCTTGCCTCTTGCAAGGACTCAGGGCTCAAGGGCAAAACACTAGTGAACTCCAGAAGCCGGGCAAGGACAAAGGAGAACTAATTAAGACTGAAAGCAAGACAAGGACCCCAAGCACTGCCTCCTCTCCCTTTAGAGACCCCAGCAGCCCTGCATTTCGCTTCTTTGAGGACAGGTCCAGTGGCATTCTCAGAACCCTGCGTGCGCTAAAGGGAGCCTTCTTGTCCGGGTTGAAGAGGGGGCCGCCTAAGGAGAACCCAGTGTGAATACGAAGATGCACGGATTAAAATCAGACATCACCCGACCCACACATGGGTTCTGCCCCATGGCCCTAATTGCCCTGGGGTCCACGTTCTTTCTTTGGGCATCTGGAAGACATAGTGTCGAGGCAAACCAATGAGCTGGACAAATGGGTTGTAGTTCATCCAGATACCAAGTGGCTCCTCCATTCATCCTAGAGACAATTACCAATTCCTTCTTTCCTTCACTTTCAAGACTTACTTGCACCTCTTCTTGGGCTTTCTGTGCAAGTATGATTTTTTATTTTTTTTTTAGTCTCTGTACAGTTTAATCATGATCCCATGATGAGCCATTTTGAACAGCCATGTGGACAGAGTAGCCTGTGCTTCTTATTTTTTTGTTTTTTATGATTTTGAAGAAAAAAGAATACTGTATTTCTCAGCCTTTCTTTTGGCTATGTTAACTTTGTGGCTCCATTCTGGGAAATGATAAATAAACAGTCAACTGCTTAAAAAGATTTTATTTTTATTTATTTATTTATTTTTTTTTTTGTGGGTACCGGGGGATTGATCTCAGGACCTCGCGTGCCAGCAGGCGATATCACCGGCCCTTTTTTCCTATGTGAGTTCTGGGAGTTGAACTCGGACCTTCGCACTTGCCAGGCAGGCGCTTATGCCGCTGAGCCATCTCACCGGCCCTTAAAAAGATTTTAGAAAAGCATTATTTTCTTGATAAAAATGGGGATGGGTGTGGCTACTTAAAGTCTTTTATATCTCCTTTATCTAATCTGGAAAGTAGATGTAATGTCCTAAAGGCACCACAGCCATTTTGCGACTACGAGGCTTTGCTTAACGCTAAGAATATCACATGGGTACGTGTGAAACGCTAAACTAATTGCAACATCAGAAACTCTTACATGTAAGAAGAATAAGCCACTGTGTGAGTCATGTAAGAGTTGGGTTTTCTGTTACCAAATGTGTTCCTAATGTCAGTGCCTACTAGGAGCAAGACAGGCACAGAACCTTCCCCTCAGGGAGTTTTAAAACTAGTGAGGTGGAGCAAGAAAAAAATAAGAGAAAATAAAAATGTGTGCCATGTTCCAATAATTCTCCTGCCACCATTAGAGCAATGTGGCAAGCGCATCCTTTACCCAAATCATGCTCACTTCCTGTACCAATCCCTGGCTCTACAGGGCATCGACACGCGTGCCCGGCCTGTGCCTCTGCTGTGTAGGAAGCAGTTGTGCTTGTCCTCGTCACACTGTGTACCCAGGACCAGCATGCATGAGGGACTCAAGGTTTACCAAGTGAACAGATCCCTACTGCAGCCCAATGAAGTGCGTGTGATTTCCAATCCCATTTCGCAGATGAGAAAACCGAGTCTCCGAGAGGAAAAGGGAGTTGCCTGAGACCAGGCTACCAGTGAGTGGTTGGCCGCTGTGGGGCACATTCAACAAAATTCAGGTGTGAAAAAGAACAGGGACTGAGCTGTTCAGTGAAGGCATTTGTTTCCACTCTGCAGAAGAACCAAAGCTTGCTCTGATTCTACAAGTTGTCCTTCGTAAACAGCACTTCTCAAGCTGCACAGGGCAGATGCCACTGAGAAAGATGATGGGAAACTGACTTTCAGAGCATTAGTTGAAGACAATTTTTTTTTCCCCTACTGATTATCCAAAAAAACCCTGGAGCTGGGACTCTAGCTCTGTGGTAGAGAGCTTGCCTAGCATGCACAAGGCCCTGAACTTGATCCCCAGCAACTCAAACAAAAAGTTCAAAAAGAGAAAAATAGAACCTTTGCAAAGAATTCTGGGTAAGTTTCCATTAAACAGCAAACCCCTTTCCTCTTGTCTCACAAAATCATTCTCTGACTCATTCATTCAGCTCACATTGATCAATTCTCTGATGCACAAAAGCGTTATAGCTGACGAGATCTTAACTGTGAATAAGACAGACAAAGTTTGTCCCTTCTTGGGGCTTATATGCTAAGGCAAGGAGAGACAGATAGTGTGGCAGGCTGAGAAATGGTCCCCCCAGTGCATACCCAAGTTTTAATCCTGATACCTGTGAATGCTACCTTACCTGGTTAAAGGAAAAAGAAATGTCTATATGGGCGTGACTGAGGGGTCCCAGTGCAGAGATGGTCCTGGCTTGTCTGGGTGTCCCCCACGTTACTGATAGGAAGAACAAAGAATCACTGGGGGTGGTTTGCCCCACCCAGGAGAAAGCACTGTGCAGACGGGGCAGAGAGAGACCGGACGACACTGGCCTTCAGGGTGGCAGAGGTGTTGACACGAGCCCAAGAACTCAGGAGGCTAGCAGAAGCCAGAGGGGGCAAGGAACATATTGTCCCCTCCTTCCTGACAGGGAGCTCGACCCCTACGCTTCATTTTGGTCCAGTGATGCCTCTCGTAGGCTTCTGACCTCCAGAGCTGTGACAGAATAAAGAGCTGCTGTTTTATGCCACAAGTTTTTGGTAATTTATTACAGTAGCCATAGAAAATGAACAGGGACAATTTTTAAAATGTAATGCAAATTTAGCATCATCCCTACACTTCGGGAGGCGGAGGCAGAAGGATTGCAAGTTTGAGCCCAGCCTGGGCAATTTAGTAAGATCTTGTCTCAAAATTAAAAAAAAAAAAAAAATAAAAAATAAATAAAAAATGGGCTAGGGATATTACTCAGTGCTAAGGTCTTGGGTTCAATCCCCAGTACTACAAAGACAAAACAAAAAGACCAGTGCACACACAGTGGTGCTGGGGGCTGGACCCACAGGGCTCCGTATTGTTGCCGCTGGCAATGGAAAGTCCCGTGCCAGGAACTTCCTGCTTTACTTTCCTTCGCTCTCCACAAGCACAGCCTCAAGGCCAACCTGGAGCCTTCCTGGGCTCCTGCCTGCATCCTGTTTGACCCGGTGACTTCCCTGATGAGGACGGGCTTCCCCTTCAGCTGGCCCTGCTGTCCCACACCTGCCCAGGGACACACGTGTGGGTCATCAGCCTCCATTCGTGTCACCATTCCGTGCCACTGCATTGTTCCCGAGTTGGCAGCTCCTCTGCAGAAATGACCCCATTTGGAAATGTTTGCGGGAGACAGAGCAAAAGATCTACACAGTGCTTTCGCAGGGAAATGAAGAGCAGAGACCATAACTACCTTTCTCAAGCACCTGCTTTGTGTTCAAGCCCTGAACATCCTTGTGGGTATGGCCCGGAAACAGCTGCATCAGAACTGCCCACTCAGAAGGATCTCGGGTGACTCATGTGCTTGTAGGAGTCAGAGTGTCCCCAGCCCTTATAGAGGCAAGGACAGAGACCGGGGGCCCTGCCCTGGTTTCACTGATCAGCACAATTGATAGTTCTGATCTATCAATTAGATCACTGGGCTGCGTGGTGCTCAGAAAAGCACTGCCAAAGCCAAAGACACCTGGGTTCTGCTCGTTCTCAGTGTCCTGGGTCACCGGCGGTCCTGGCTGATCCTTATCTGCTTCCTGTTTTCCAGCCACCACTCCTGGATGAAGGTGGGTCTGTCCCTAACATTCGGGTTGCAGAGCATGGAGGCCATGACAGTGCAGCTGGCAGACCTCTGACCACAGGAGGGGAAAATGACCAGGACTCAGCACTGCTCAATATGGCAGGGACAAGGAGGCAGGTCTGATTCTGGACCACACAGGGCTTTGTGGATGGCTGACGGGTCCACACCTTCCCCCACAGCCTCGCTGAGCTTCCTGGACCACGTGGTGGTCTAACACACTTCCGCCCAAACGCCCTGACCTCCCCTTCCCTGTCGGTCAGATTTGCATCACTCACTGATGCCCCCAGCCCAGCCTTCCTCGGGCCCCTCTCAATGACCTCCCCTAGGTATTTCTCTTGCAGTAGTAAAATGCTTGCACATTAAGATGCATAATATATGTGTACCAACTTCCCACAAAGAACGTAAACATTACGTGCTACACACATATACTAACAAAACTAAAGTAAAATTAAAAAAAATAAAAAGTTGCCACTGAAAAAAATAAATCAAATGCTTGTACATTTTTCCTACCTTGGTGTTGTCTTTGCGAGACCCCAAACTAACACACGGAGCAGAAGGGTCAGCCTCTGGTCTCCACATCCAAATTCTACCCATAGCCCACCAGCTCCTCACAAGCAGCCCGTGGGTCTCCTACCAGGAACATGGGCCGTCATGCATTAGGAATAAGTAGGTCATTTGGATTCGAGAACCCATCACTGGGAACCTGGGGTGGAGGCGATCTATGCAGACCTGGGAAATTAGTGTGTGGAATTCAGGGGCTCCTGACACTGAGACCAGGCTTCCTTTTGGTCCCATGGACTTTTTTTGTGAGAAGGGACACAACTCAAATTGTGCAAAAGAAGAGCGCCACATGGCCAGGTTAAATGAATTGTACCCAGCTGTTCCCCAACCTCCCCACCTCTAGCTCCCGGGACAGACTTATAACGTAGGTAGTAGTTGCTCCATCTCCATCCTGCCATTGGCCACCATGATGGGCTCTTAGAAGGCCAAATGACCTACTTACTCATCAATGCCAAACTCTTGTGTGGGAAAGCCAGGAGAGACACAGGAAGAACACCTGGGAGATCTGGCCTGGAAATGTTCTTCCTTGAGCTTGGATTCCATCTATCCTCCATGGAAGAGGGCTTGGGAGGCCCGAGGCTGCCCTGTGGATCCCAGTCATGAAGCCAGTCCAGGAGAAAGCAGGGCCACGAGATGGAAAGAAACCAAAGCAATGAAAGCCACCATTAACCTGGACTCTTCAGGTTCCTGCGGCTACACAGTGTCTTCTGACACTCGAGGCAGGATGAATCTAGACAATATGGCCCTGCCTTGAACCTAGTCTTAGAAGAATTAAGAACAGAAGAACAAGAGGCTTCCCACAAACTCTGTTCTCACATCTAAAAATCCTAAAGGCTCACCACAGAAGAGCTTACCCTTACCGTGTTACCCAGCGATACAACCCCAAGGAGTTGACCCAAGGTCAATGAAGGCCTGACTGTCAACGTCCCCGCCAGCATCACTCATAATCACTGAAAACCGGGAACGGCCCAGATGGCCATCCACCCGCATGATGGAATATTACTCGGCAGTTAAAAGAGCAAACTACTAACACATGTAGCAATGTGGGTGACTCTCAAAAGCATCATGCAAATTCAAAGAAGCGGGCATGTGAGGCACCAACATGCTAAGCGATTCCCTTTACAGGAGATTCTGGAAAACACAAAACCATAGGGATAGCAATCAGGTCCATGGTTGCCAGGGGTTGAGGTAGGAGAAGAAGAAGGAAATTTTCAGAGTGATAGAAATGTTTTATGTTTTGGTTATGGCCATGATGTAACCATAAATATTTCTCAGATCGATCTGGATATAAATTACAGTCAATAAACCTGATTTAAATACACATACCACCACTACCATCACCAAATGAATCTCACAATGCTTAACATAATTTTGTTTGTTTTATTTTTGGGGGGAGCAGTGTCTCATTGTGTAGTCCAGGCTGGCCTTGAACTCACTATGTAGCCCAGGCTGGCTTTGAACTTGCAGCAATCCTCTTGCCTCAGCCTCCCAAGTGCTGGGATTACAGGCATGTGTCACCACACCTGGTTTATGTGTTCTAAAACCTTTACCTGGATTAAAACATGCAAACTGCTTGGAACTGGACCCAGCACGAGGCCTGTGCTCAATGTGGATGGCTGAGGTTACTGTTAATCTTGTTAATATCACAGGAGACATGCGTGCAGAAACTGTGACACCCCAGAACTCAGTGACAGATACCCAGTGTCACCTCAGCTGCCACCGACAAGCCAGGGCAGCATGGGTTGGCCCCAACTGGGGAATGAAGGAGCTCGGGTTTTGGTAGGGTATCGCGGTGGTTTATGAGGAATCCTACAACTGCAGAGACAGATTCAGGACAGAGATGCAGGCTCCGAGTGCTGAGTGTGGGATAACAAACCCTCCCCAAAAACCGAAGTACAGGCCACAGGACTAAGGGGAGACAGAGTAGCTCTTCATCTAAGGGTTCCCATTCACTTGGCCTTTCACTCATGTATTTCATTAGTGTGTGTGTGTATGTGTGTGTACTGGGGATTGAACCCAGGGCTTTTGCACTGAGCTATATCACCAGCCCTTTTTAAATTTCTTTTTTTTTTTTTTTTTTTAATTTTGAGACAGGGTCTGGTGAAGTCACTAAGTTGCCCAAGCTGAACTCAAACCTGTGATCCTCCTGCCTCAGCCTGCCGAGTGCTGGGATTACAGGTGTATGCCACCACGCCCAGCTTTAACTTCTGCTTTTTAACATTGAACGTGCTATGAATTCCTGACATGGTAACTGTGGAGATGAAATAAAATGAAATAAAATAAACAAAGCTAGTCTTGACACTTAGTTAAGCCTTCAGTGTAAGGTAGCTCTGTTCATAATAGAATATTATGCAATGATTAAAATTATATATATTTATAAATATTTATGTTTGTTGACAGATAAGCAATTCATAAATTATTGTAGTGAGGGGAACACATTAAAAAATCAAATATAGGGCTGGTGAGATGGCTCAGTGGCGTAAGCGCCTGCCTGGCAAGTGCGAGGGCCCGAGTTCGACTTCCGGAACCCACATACGAAAAAAAGGCTGGTGATATCGCTCAGCGGCATGGGCGCCTGCTGGCGTGTGAGGTCCTGAGGTCGACCCCCGGTACCCACAAAAAAAAAAATCAAATATATGATATAACCCTATTCTTATAAAGTGAAGATGTGTATATATACATAAATATAGAAAGAAATTTAGAGAAATATAGAGAAAGTTTAATGAATTAAGCCCAAGTAATAAAAGTATAGGTGATTTTTTATTTTCTGTATTTGAAAATCAATTTTTCATTCATCTATCATGAAAACATATGAATTTTGTAAAAAAAATGTAAAAGTCTATTAAATTTTTAAACATTAAAACAATAACATTGAACATGATTGTCCCTGGTTGCCTTGTTAATAACAGATGGAGGGGGAACAGGACCGGAGCAGACAGGTCAGGTGAGAGGTGATGGCTCCATGCTATCATTCCGTGGATGACACAGGTGCCTCCAAGGACCCCTGGGATGGGCTCTGAGGAGCAGAGGACCCACAGCGAGACACTGAATTGCCTGGAGAGAGCTGCTCCTCTTTTCAAGTCCTCAATCCTACTGCCTTACGGAAAAAGACTCTCATCTTGGAATATATCTTTAGCGTTCCCTTGCTAATCTCTTTTTTTAATTAAGTGAGAGCAGTCACAGGCAAAGCATTCAGACGGGCAACTAGAATTTAATAATGCCTCTGCTTCCATTGCACTCATTTCTTAATGGCCTTATTGAAATACAATTCTCCCACCATACAATTCACCCCATGAGGTGTACAAGTCAATTGTTTCGAGTATTCACATAGAGTTGTACGTCTTTCGGTGCAAACAATGTTGTAATATTTTCACTGTCCCCCAGAAGAGACCCTATGCTCTTTGCCATCATCTTTCCCAGCCTGGGCCACCACCTATCTACTTTCTGACTCTACAGATTTGCCCTTCCTAGATATTTTGGGTACATGGAATAATATAATATGTGGCTCTCTTAGGACCTGGCTTCTTTCTCAGTGTAATGTCTTCAAGGTCTTTCCGTGCTGGGAATGTACCACTGCTTCCTTCCTCTTCATGGCCTGACAATACTCCCTTGCACGGCTACAGCACCTTTTGTTCGTTCATTTGTCAGCTGAGGGTGTTTAGATCTCCACTCCCTTGCTGCAATGAACAGCTTCTGTGAACATTCGAGCACTGGTTTTTGTGTGGATCGGGTTTTGATTTCTCATGGCTTGATGCTAGGAGTGGAATTCCCTGGTCATAAACTTCTGAGAAGCTGCCTGGCTGTTTCCCAGGGTGGCTGTACCAGTGACATCCCCACGGGAGGGCCCCAGGATCCCGACTCCTCTACGTCCTCCTGACACTGTGTCTTTTCTCTCCCTTTAGTCACAGCTGTCCTGCTGGGTGTGCGATGTCATCTCTTGTGCTCTCAGCCTGCATTTCCTTCAGGACTGATAACATTAAGCTTCTTGTTATGCGATTATTGGCCATTTTTATATTTTCTTTGGAAAAATATCTGTTTGGATCCTGTATCCTTTTTAACTGGGTTATTTATCTTTTAATTATTAAGTTGTAAGAGTTCTTTATATATTCTAGATGCAAGGCCCTTATCAAATATATGCTTTGCAAACATTTTCTCTCATTCTGAGGGTTGTGTTTGCGTGTTTCTGATGCGTTGCTTTTGTTTTTAGTTAGTTCCATATCTTTGGCAAGAGTAGTGGTTTTCCAGTAAGAGTAAGAATGCAAATTTCACATTTAAATGAATTCGCTCATGTCAAAATGGTGAAGTAGTATCTGACCCCTCTATGAAGTTCGATTGAAAAATACAGTGTGTGTTTAATTTTTAAAAATGTATTACAGTAAAAGAAACATTACCATGAATCTCTCTCAAAATACTGCCTTGCTTTGAACACACTCATCCCATCATTTGTGCCACTTTCTGCAGCAGGTCTGGAGGTCTTCTTTTGTGAGTGTCTTTAGTTGCTCTGTTGTAGCTGCCTTGATGTCCTGAACTGATTGAGAATGTTTACCTTTTGTGGTCATTTTGAGTTTGAGGAAGAGCCAAAAGTTGCTCAGTGCCAGATCTGGTGAACAAGGTAGATGAAGACACACTGTGATGTTTTCAGGAGCCTGCCTTTCTGCTGGATGGCCCTCGGCAGCAGCATTCACTACTTTTTTTTTTTTTTTTATGTGGGTACAGGGAGTTGACTTCAGGACCTCGCGCTTACACCGCTGAGCTATCTCACCGGCCCTACATTTTTTGTCACATCTCATAAAGACTCCCCAAAGGGGACTTCCAGGACTGCTTCCTAAAGTGGCAAGAATGATGGGATATTTGTATTCAGAGTGAGGGAGACTATCTTGAAAGGAACTCATGGCAATGTGTCTTTGACTGTAATTAAAAAAAAATTTAAGCATTCTCCATATTTTTGATCACCCCTCGTATTTTATAGATGTGAAGGCCGAGGGCCCGGCAGAGCCCACGGCCTATGCGGCACTACCAAAGGGCTGACCTGCCCGCTGCCTCTGCCTCTTTCTGCTGTGCCAAGGCAGGGCACAGGCGCCCGGTCCAGCCTGCTTAGCTCTCGTGGAGCGGATGTGGGGGAGCATCTTGCCTGCACCTGCCTGCAGGGGCCGGCTGAGGGCTGCAGTTCTCAGCACAGAGCCACCTGCATGCAGGCAAAACCAGCACAGAGACTCAGGCATGCTGGGGACCCCAGGTCCAGGAAAGTCGTGAGTGTGTGCACACACATGCACTACATGTGAGCCACCAGCTGAGCTGGTGTGAAGAAAAAGCACAATCAAATTGTGTGGGTCAGCGCACAAGGAAAACACGGATGTGGGTGCCCACACTCAGCACACGGCTCACCTGGAGCTCCTCTGGCCTAGGTCTTCTCATCTGCAAAGCAAAAGACAGCTGGGCTAGAACAACACTTTGGCCTCTGAAAACTTAAGACTCTATTTCAGAAAATTGTCCATCGGGGCTTTAGGAGGAAAACTGCTATTACACACATGGGCTAAGGGAGCCGTCTCAGGGTTGGGCCAGGGCTCCGCCTTCTTCTGAGATGTGCTAGACGGTGATTGTCTTCAGCATTGTGAGTCCTACGGTCTTGGTCACTCAATTCTGCCTTAGCGTGTGAAAGAAAGGGTTGTGCTCTTCTCCAGTGCTGCTTTATTTACAAAAGCAGGTGATCGTTCTTAATTAGTCCCTGAGTTGTTATTTGCTGAGCTGCGGTTAAAGTGTCTTATTTTGTATCTTAGCTCTGTCATTTACTCGCTGTGTGACCCTGGGCAAGTTACTGAACCTCTCTGAGCCTCAGTTTCTTCACCTGCAAAATGGAGATAACAATCGCACCTGTGTCGTAAGCTGTGGTGAGGGCTAGAAAAGATAATTCACAGGAAAGCCCCAGCATGGTACCTGGCATGTAGCAAATACTCAAAAGTGTGAGCTACGGAAGCAATGTGATCATGTGTGTGCATGCATGTGCCTTGCGTGTTCGCTCTGTGTGTGCGCTCAGCAGATTGTGTGGGCTTGGCCCAGCTTGCAAGTGTGGGTGATGGTGGAGATGTGCTCACAGTGCCCATGATAGGCAAGTGTGCGATGAGTGTGCATACCTGTGAGCGGACATTGGTGCTGAAAAGATACATACATGGTGTGTGTATGAGAGGGAGAGAGGGAGAGCTCGAAAGAGAGAGCTTTGCATAATTAAAATACAGGGCAGAGGAGATGAATTCAACCAAGACGTAACAGGAAGATGCAAGCTGGGAGGAGCATGGGGTTCTGGGGGCTCTGCTGGGCAGGTCTGGAAGGTTCCGGGTCTGGATGGGGTCAGAGGTCACGGCATCTGCAGCCCCTTCCCAGGGAGAACGAGGCCCGATCAGCCTGCCCTGCCTGCGGTTAGTCTGGAGCTCGGTGATCAGCTCCCACAGTTTGAGAACAGAGAGACCACGGTGGAAAGGAGGCCAGCAGGAGGCCAGCGTGTGTGCCCCCAGGATCCACCCTAAATTTGAGAAGTTCATGGGCACAGGCTCTGGCCAGAGGGACCTGGCTTCCTGTCCTTCCTTTCCTGTTTGACTTCAGACTGTTTAATCAGCCCCTCCAACCTTCAGCTGCCGCTGGAGAAGGGTAACTATTTCTAAGAGCCAGGAGCTACTGTTTCCCCACGGGTTACACTGTATCATCGCTCTTAGATTCGTCTATGTGAACCCACTTAATGCAGCCGGCTTTGAGGCCAAGGCTGCTGTTCTTCTCATTTGGCAGGGGAGGAAACTGAGGCTACCAGCTCAGGCCAGAGGACACTTGAAGCCCAAATCTTCACCAAGAAATCCTTAATAAACAATTGCACAAATAATTGTCTCCTAGCAATGAATACACATTCTAAGAAATGTGCACAGTAATCCAGGGAGGGGCTGGGGCAGAGGCAGCAGGGTGCATACTTGCCTTTAGGCACTCACCTTTATGAATTAAGATGCAGTTCAGGCTGGTCTTGACTCACTATGTAGCCCAGACTATCCTGGAACTTTTGGCAATCCTCCTGCTTCAGCCTCCTGAGTCCTGGAGTTACAGGTGAGTCCAGCTAAGCTTCATACAGGTGAACCCATCTAAGCTCCATTTCTCACTTGGGAGCACCAAGGGCCAGCAGTAGGTTGGGAGCAGTGCTGGGTGGTGGGTGGCTGCTCTCTGACAAGGGATCAGAAGGGACCAACTATGGCTTTGCTGGTGCCTCAACCTTGCTGGCATGGTGAAGCTTTCCTGAGCCAAGTTTGATTTAATTTTACGAATGCAGCTGGAGGAAAGACAACTGTGTCCATACCAGGAACCATGCAGAGGTGGCCATGACCTCCCTTTGTGAGCCACCCTGCTGCGGCTGGGGACAGGACTGGCCCTCCCACTCCATCCCCTTGGTCTTCTGCTCTGTTGGCACCTGCAGGGCTTGGCAGGTGCAGCGGCCAGGGGAGGGCACCTTGCAGCCCCCACCACAGCTGCTGCTCTGATGTCCACAGCCATACAGGTGTGGTGGCACATACTTGTAATCATAGCACTGGAAAGCTGAGGCAGGAAGGTCACTGTGAGTTTGAGGCCAGCCCAGGCCACATGGTGAATTCAAGAGCAGCCTGAACTGCATCACCAGACCCTGTCTCAAATCAAACAAACAAAAATCTCCTTGCACATTTAATCTCTTCAAGCACCACAGTGAACCCAGCCAAATAAGGTAAACAATCGGCTGACTGTGTGTGTTCCTCTCTGCTCCCAGTTCACCAAGGAACAAACAGAAGGTTGGATGACTTTCCCAAAAGGCCACACCCCTACGTGTGGCAAGAGCAGATGATACATGGTGACATCAGTCAGGATGAAGACTGTGCTCCCAGGTCACGATTTTTTAAGAGTCAGATGTCTTTGCAGGCTCCGTCTCTCAGGCTTAGCATCCACACACTGGCTGCAGCCCTTGGGAGCTGGGCAAGTAACTTGGCAAAGCACTTACCATGCTGAGACTCAGTTTCTCTATCTGCCAAATGGGGTTTCCTGCCAAGGGGCCTGGGAGAAGTCAACAAGACGGCTCAGGGAAAACATAGCAGAGCATCTGGTACACAGCAGGTGCTCAATAAACGTTAGCTCTTCTTGCGATGTTATTATTCTCATTTTCTTGTGTCATCCTAGTTCATCTCTCATTCAAATGGCTCTTCGTAGCACAGGGGTTCTGGTCTCCATTTCGGGGGCAGTTAAAGGCTTGCCCCTGGGTGCCGGGGAGAGGAGGCCAATTTCTAGGCATGGAGATGAACAGGACTGGGGTCCCATTCTCGTGGACCATCCAACCTCGTTTCAACTTCCTGCCTATTCCCCTGCCTCCTCCCACAGAAGACACCCTGATATTTTTTTTTTTTTTTTGTGGGTACCGGGGGTCGACCTCAGGACCTTGTGCGCCAGCAGGCGCCCGTGTCGCTGAGCGATATCACCGGCCCCCTTTTCGTATGTGGGATCCGGGAGTCAAACTCGGGTCCTCGCGCTTGCCAGGCAGGCGCGTACACCGCTGAGCCATCTCACCGGCCCTGACACCCTGATATTTTATTGGGACTCTCTTGACAAATTCCGGCAGAATTGAGTTTCACTTCGGGCTCTCATGGTTTCTTTGGAGGAAGGACACGAATTAATCACTGTTTTTCCACCTGGCTTCCTAAGAATGGGTGCACTCCTACCGACCCCAGACTCTCTGGCTGAGCTGAGTGCCCGGGACAGTGCCCAAGACACTGCGGATCCCAACCAAAGAACTGGAAAAACAAGGAAGCCAGTGTGGTGCTGCACACTGCATTCCTCACACTCTGGGAGGCTGAGGCAAGAGGATTGCAAGTTTGAACCCAGTCTGGACAATGTACTTAGTAAGACCTTGTCTCAAAACAGGGTTGGGGTGTAGCTCATTATGAAGGCCCTGGCTCAATCCTCCATACTGAAAAAAGGAAGAAAGAAAGAAAGAAAAAAAGAAGGAGAGGAAAGAGGGAAAGAAGGAAGGAAGGGAGGAAGGGAGGAAGGGAGGAAGGGAGGAAGGGAGGAAGGGAGGAAGGGAGGGAGCCCTTCCAAACCAAGCCCAACCCAAGGCCTCTCTCTGGGAAGCCACTGATCCACACATCACACAAACTTCTCTAGGCAGAAGGTGCCAGGCCCACAGAAGCCTCGCCATCTCCAGTGTCCAGCACAGAGTGGTGGCCTTGCTGCTTGACCACGTGCACTGGGCCATCCACGAGCAGCTCCTGGAAGCTGATTCTCTTCTCCATGTTGGCCACTCATCCCCCAGCCAGACTGTGCCCCCGGAGGGCGAGGGCTGTGTTGCCCGTACTCAGCCATTTCTCCACCTGGCCAGGTGCAGTTTGGATGTTGGCACTGGTAACTCCTGTGAGGCTGCAGCCAGGGTCAGGGGAGCAGGGCTGGAGCTGCTGGGGTGGCACAGGGAGGACCACATGTGCCCTAGATGTCTGCCCCAGATACTCCAGCAGTGGCGGGTTCCAGCTTCGACATGAAAAGACCTTTCTCCTAGACTTCCGCCCTGCCTGGGGTTAGCTTCTAAGTGATCAAAATGCACTTGAAGATATAAAACACCCATCAGATAATCCCCAATAATTTCACAGAGCTGTGACTCTTTCCTGAGGCCCTCAAACCTACCCTGCCCATGTTGCCTGGTTCAGAGCTGAGTAATCTTGATGTCCCCACATCAAAAATGGACCCAGGAAAGGCCTCAGTCCCAGAGCCACATTGGAAATACAGGGAAACTGAGGCATGGTGTCAGAGAGAGGCTTGATTACACTTATACGCCTGAGCCAATACTGAAGTGAAAGCCAAGCCCAACGTGTGAGCCCTGGAAGGCTTCTCCTTGCAGCAAATAAGATTTTTAAAGCAGCATGGGTTGAGTAACACTGCAGAGCCCCCGCTCCCCAGGGGAAAGGTCCCAGCCCTGCAATTTACCTCCTGGTGCTCTTGGATAAATGCCTTACTTCTTTGACTCAGTTTCCACATCTGTGAAATGGGCTGATATAAATGGAGTCAAAGTGAACCAATGTTTATATAAATAGTAAGTGAAGGATGTTCGTGGGACCCTGAGCACACAGCAAATGCCTGGTTAAAGAAGCCGAGAGAGCTCCCATGGTTACCGTCATCCTCTCCCACTCCTGTCCCAAGCCAGGCCCTCCTGCTACCTTTTGCCCCTGGGTGGGTCTTGAATCTATCTTGGCTGCTCAGGCCTATAATTCTGAAGCTTTCTTTGATCTCTCTCTCTCTCTCTCTCCCCCCTCTGCTTGTCATCTCTTAGTGGCTTCCTGGGTCCCCAGAGTCAGAACTGTTGTCCTGATGACAGCCAACAAAGCAGTGCCCAAGTTCCACCTTCCTCCAATTCTTTCTTCTAATTTCCCCTTTGCTTCCTTCACCTCAGTCACCCTAGCTTCTTTGGCACTCTTTGAACATAGCAAATAGGCATCTGCCCCAGGGCCTTTGCACTGCCTGCCTCTACACCTGCAAGGCTCTCCTCCCAGAACAGGACTCAGGTCCTCACCTTCCAATCTCCACCCAAACATTACATCGAGGTGAGACCCACTCCAACCACCCAGGGTAGCTCGGCCCTGCTCACATCCCTTTGGTCTTCCTGTCCTTTTTTTGTGTGTGTGGGTACCAGGGGTCGAATTCGGGACCTCATGCACCAGCAGGCACCCGTGCCGCTGAGCGATATCACCAGCCCTTTTTTCGTATGTGGGTTCCGGGAGTCGAACTCAGGACCTTGTGCTTGCCAGGCAGGCGCTTACGCCGCTGAGCCATCTCACCAGCCCCTTCCTGTCCTTACTCTCCTGCTTTTTCCTTTCCTTTTTCTGGAGCATTCATTGCCCTCTTGCAAACTGGCCAGTTTAATGATCAATTTTATCATTTCATTGACTCTCTCCTTCCATTAAAATGTAAAATCCCCCAAGTCAGGCCCGTTTGTTCAGGTTTGATCATTCCTATCCCCAAAGCCCTGAATGAGTCTAGCTTCACAAATGCACTGCCTGTGCAACTGCACAGGGCCCCTGTGCTCAGCACACCTCTGCCCTTTGGGTCAGTGCTCTGGGACTGCCCCTTTGAACTTTATCATTCTTGAACAGCGAGCCTCACATTTTCATTTTGCAAGGAGCCCTGCAGATTGTAGAGCCTGCCCTGGCTATGGAAGCATGCCGGGCCCACAGTATGAATGTTTGTGGAATGACTGCCTGGTCCAGATTGCAATTAGCTTCCTGCTTCTCTGGACACTGCAGCCTCCTCTCCCTGGGCCCCTCCACCCTTCCTTTTTGAAGGAGTATATATTGATGTAAGTGGACAAGGAGAAGAGTCAGTCTGGGCATCAGAAAGCCGGGAGAAGATCGCCCGCAGCAATGGAGAAGACACAATTACTCCAGCAGCTGTCCCCCCGACCACAGCTCAGAGCCGCCACTTAATGTAATTGAGTGTGAAGGCCGGCTGGAGACACAGGCGCCCCGCCGCCCCCTCTCCATAGCATAGACACTATTGGTTGCTAATTGGCGCCAGTGGGCTGGTGCTAATTGTCCTAATGCACTCTGCTTGATGGAGGACGAGGCTGAGCGATCGGGCTGGGGGCTCCTTGGGAGATGGAGGAGGTGGTGGGCCACCAGGACTGGCAGACATTGCTCATAAAAGTTGGAACGAGCTTTAATTTTGCATCAAATATTTAAGCGGGTTTGGGGTGGGCTGGGGGAGGAGGACGATCAGCTTTGCTTGCGGTAACCCACGGGGGCCTGGGGAATAGGCTCCCTGCCATCCTTATCAATGGGTTATCCAGATGTGCCATGTCCCTGGCTTCATCTAATTAATTGTGTGAATTTCTAATGACCCTTTTAGGCCCCCCTCCAGCTGCCCCCTCCCTCACCCAGGCCCTTCCCTCTGGTGCTAGCTCTTTCTGGGTGCTGTGCTTCAAGGAGATGACTGGACTCCATCCGCAGAGGGAGGCAGTCTCGGACAGAGAAATGCAAAGGAGAGGGATGGCTTTGAACCCTTTGCGTGGCCTCCCCAAGCTCACAGAGCTCCTCCGGGCCTCATTTTCCCTAGGCAGTGGCTGTCAGGAGAGTGAGTGTTGAAGCGCGGACCACCCCTGCCCGTCCTCCACCTGCACCGTAGGATGCCATTCAGTTTGTCTTAGCAAATTGGGGGGAAATGCATTGCTACTGCACAGGATTCTGCACACATAATTTTGAATGATGACACAAAGACGCAGTAGGCTGGTATATGTTTAATAAATAACTAGTTCTCCAGGGTAGGAGGGGCCTTGGACTATAGCATCTGCCAATTTCCTTGGTGTAAATAATTCTAGCATGTTTGACTCCCAAAGACAGGGTGATATTACCCAGCACTACTGGAAAGAAATACTCAGTGGAGTGCTATGATATAATATTTCTACCACACAGCTAAAACAGATGAAATGACCTCAGAAGTACAGATCATAGTAAACTGTACTAAAATAACCAGGATGCAATGAGTTTTGAGTATATATGACCCCTCTTTACCAGCATTTAATTATAAGTCTGTATCATTTAATTTTTAACAGTGACTATATCTAACAGCTGACTAGCAGAATTTCTGAGAATTTAACAATGGCTCTTGTGGAGTGGGACAGTTCCAGCACACCTGTATGTGTGTGTGTGTGTGTGTATGTGTGGGAGGGTGTGCGTATACCTACAAGCCTCACAATTTCTCAGAGTGTCTTGCACAGGACAAAGTTAAGTTTAAAAAGTACTCAACTTAAAATCGACTTAAAGAAAAATATTAAATAAGTAAGGGCCAAGAGGACGTGTACAACTAGTCAGATCATGAAGTTCGTACTGAAATGATCATAAAGCTGAGCACACTTTATACAAAATGCGTGGGAACAGGAGGGTTCAAGACTGTGATGTGTTCACAGATTTGGGAATATTTGCCTATGTGTAATGAGATAGCTTGGGGGCGGGACTCGAGTCGAAGCACGAAGTTCCTTTACATTTCGCGTACACCTTATGCACATTGAGATAGCTTGGGGGCGGGACTCGAGTCGAAGCACGAAGTTCCTTTACATTTCGCGTACACCTTATGCACATAGACTGAAGGTAACTGTGTGTGGTATTTTTGGAGCCCCTGTGTTTTGACTGCAATGGCCAGGAGGTCTGGTGTGGAATTCCCATTTTTGACAATGTGTCAGCAGTGCTCGAAAAGTTCCAGGTTTGGGAGCGTTTTGGATTTGGGATGTTTGGATTATGGATGCTCAACCTGTAATAGCCTGAGTGAGTCACATGAGTGCGAACATCACGAAGTTGGTTGTCCAAAGATGAATGAGTGAAGAGGCTGCCAGGCGCCTTCTGGTTGTCAGGAGTGCATTTTTGGCAGTGATTGAGCAACAGTGGGTGTGGGTGTGGTTGCGATGGTCAGGGTTCCCTGTTCTCCTCTGTGTAGGCCAGAAGGTGTGAAATGGCCATTTCGCACTCTTCCCATTTACCGATGGCTTTGTTCTTCTCCCAAAGCCAAGGCGCCTCATCTGGTGCCAGCATCTCCACCTTTTTGACTCACATTTCTGGCTCTTCCCTGGCTGCTCATCCTTTCCAACCCACCCCCTTCTCTGCACTTGCCTGCATGGCCGTGACACTTTGTGGCCCTGTAGTCCACCAGGTCCTCCCTATGATGGACCTTAGGGAGCGTGAGTGAGAAGGGAGAGGAATGTTCTCTGTAAACAGATCAGCCCAGCATGCTTTGCTTGGATTTATGAAGCTGTCATCGTCGTTTATCAGTTATAAACCTGGGCCGGGGGATTGCAAACGCAAATGCCCATAGGGGGCAGGCAGGGATCATAAATGCAAAAGGCAGGCCAGCTGGGGGCAGAGGCAACCTGGGGAGTCTACACCCTCAAAAGAGACCGAGGACCAGTGCTCCACTAGCTCAGTGGTAGCTGGAATTCTTCACAGAAGCTGGAAAAGTTCATTTGCATGTGAACTTTTCCTATGCTGAAAAATCACACAGCATGTTTAGGGGCTGGGCATGGCCTGTGGAAATATTAAAAAACACAGAAAACAGAAGAAAACAAAACAACTCACCTTCCTAGAAATTAGAGACCATATTTCTGTGTTTACAACAAGCTGTTTATTACATTTTCTAAATAGCTCAATTTTAGCGAGAACATTCTGCCATGGCTTAAGAACATCTCCTGGTCAACATCATCGTGATGTCCTGACATCGTATCTTGTGGTGACAGCAAACCTGGTTGCAGGGGGTTAAAGAGAGCTGTGAACTGTTACATTTGTCTCCCATCCAGTGGAAGTGGGATCTCTGGCACCATGCTTGAAATACTGGCAGATGGATCTGTGACTTTGATTGATCAAAAAGAGCAGACATGGTGCCATGTCCCCTTTCCAGCCACAAACCAACATGTTCTACCTCCTTTTCCTTGGAACCCTACATCTTAGAGTCCTGAGCCACCATGGACCAACTCAGATCCTCTCAGGCTGCCATACTGGAAATCCCATGCCAACAAACTGCTGCTCCAAGCTGGCACAGAGCTTGGCTCTGTGAATCAACCCATCTGAGGACCAACTCTGACAACCAGAAGAATGTGTCCCCATCAAACCCTGCACACAGGTCAGATTCATAAATAAAATTTAGAATTGTGGCTGTTTTAAGTCACTAAGTTTGGGGATTTTTTTTTTTTTCCTTCTAGCAAGAAATAACCAGAACGTTGACTTTTCAAGCTCCTGATGCTAATGATTCACATACTTCTAATTATCGACTCTTACACTCAATACGACAACAAACATTGTTGTATCATCTTCTTTGCCTGCATTTCAGATTATTTGTTTAGGTGAGACTCCTGCAGGTAGAATGGTAGGATCTAGGGGTCTGGAATTTGCTGAGGCCCTTGAGAGCTACTCTGTCAGGTCCCTCTTTTGTACAACTTGTCTGATCTATTGGTGATAGTTCCTCTGCTGAATTACTCTCCCCCACTAATGGAACCAATTCATATTCCAACCAGTAGTGAATGAGTCTACCCCTGAGGGCATAGATCAATGATACTAAATTTAAATCCCGGGGCTATAGATCCCCCCTCTTGATGGAAGCCTCAGTTAAGAATTTGCAGCCATCTTTAATTCCCTGCCTTCAGTTTAGCTATTTCCATATAATGCCATGTTATGGCATCATTAAAAATGGTGCCTTTATATATATATATGTGTGCATGTATACTGATATTCATATTTATATATAGTTATGTGTATGTCGCTCATTCTGTGTTGCAGAGAAAAGAAGAAATAGATCAGAAAACCTTAAGATTGTTGGTCCTCTGAGCAGACAAATGTCAAATGACCATGAAAATGCATCCCTAGCTGCAAATTTCCCGTCACTGGAACTGAGTTGAGGCTGTGCAAAAGACTGGCTGAGCTAATTTCTTGCACACCCAAGAACTCAGCGCTGATCTTGGTGCCTATCCCTTGCCTTACTTCATCAACTCAGCTACACTCTCATTACAGCTTTTGTTGCTCTAGCAATCATATAAACACAACATAAAACACAGCCAATACTCTATGTGAGGCATTGATACAAATGTGGGCTCAGTGAATGTCGCTGTTATTAGAAGCCAGGATTTGACTGGGGCAGCCTGGGAGAGAAGTGCCAGACTCGCTGGGGCCAGGAAGCTCCCATGCTGCCCTGGGGCGGGGTGGGGGGGATGACTGGAGAGCAACAGCAGCAATAAAAAAAAATGAAAGAAAGTAAGGAAGGCTTTGCATCTGCCACCAGCATAAGAAACAATTCCCAAGTGGAGCCTGGCGAGAAAACAATTATGATCTTGTTTTAGGACTTGTCTGTGTAGTTAATGAGACTAGATCTCCTCCTTCTTCCTCCTCCTCTTACTTGTTCCCCTCCTCCTCCTCCTTCTCGTTATTGGGATAATGTCATTACAGCGTTACAATAGAAACTTCGAGTACTCAGTACTTCACACCAGGAACCGCAGTGAGTTGATTTTCTCCCTTACTCGTGGCTTTCTCTTATTTGTATTTTATTTCCCCAAACAGGGAAAGCAGGGACAGAAATTCTGTTACAAAATTAGATCAAAGTGGGGTGGGACCAGGTGTAAAGTTTGTGGGGCTCAGGGCAAAGCAAGAACACAGAGCCCCCTGCAAAGAGCAGGGAAGTGGCGTTCAGTGTCCAAAACAAAGGTTGTCTTCTTTTCTCCATGGTCTCTCTCACCCTGATGTGATGCTCTTCTATATTCATTGTAGTCAAAGAAAATGGGAGTGTTTACTCACTGAAAATATTTTACAGTTCATTTTGGGAGTGGGCAATCCTAGGTTTCAATGTAGACACCACAGCATTCAACTTGTTTGCAGAATCACCAATGTTGCATAATTTGTGTTTTGTGTTTTGGCTTCTTCCTGGAAGATGCCTCGAGCATCTTTGGACAATTAATCTAATCTATGAATTAACCCTTTTCCACTTGGCTGGAAGAGATGAACATAAGCCAGAGTCAGGAAGGCAGGCAGGAGGAGCCCTGCACCCATGCAGCAGGCTGCGCATGAGGTCTGATGCCTGCGAGTTTCCCTTATGCCCTCAGCCCTCCCTGCCCACAGCCCATTGCCCTGACCCTTGGTGATTGGGTGATGCCCAGGGAGCAGCAGTGCAACTTTTGCAGCAGGAAGCCCTGGATTCTGGCCCAGCCTGGTGAGAGGCTGGTCCCTGCTGAGTGGCAGCCTCTGCCCACATATCACTGGCACACTGGGGTGTTCCTGCATGCACCCTGTGCCCCTGGGCTTCTCTCATGTACCCTTCATTGCAACACAAACCAGAGAGCATGAGTCTCTAGCATGCAGGTCCTCATGGATATGTGCAGGTTGTCTGCCTCGCACAAGGAGGATGGCATTAGCATGAGAAGGCCAGCTTATACCATTCTGCAGTCTCAATTTTTTCTCTGTACTGGGATTGAACACCAGGCCTTTGCACTGAGCTACATCCCCAGCCCTCTTTATTTTAGTGCTGAGTCACTAAATTGCCCAGGCTAGACTCCAGCTTTTGATTCTCCTGCCTCAGCCTCCCAGGGTCCTTACAAGCATGATCCACAGATTTTTCTATGTATCTTCTTGCCAGCTGTGGAACCAAAGATTTTATACAATATCATTACATGGTGAGGATTATTGCGATCCCATTTACAGAAGCAGGCACTGAAGTGCAGAAGGCTAAAAATCTTGACACCCAGGTCGGGCAGCTGCCCTTACTACTAGGAAGTAGTAAGCTGCCATTCTGATCTTGAATGTTCTGGTGCCAGTGCACACATTCACTCACTGTGCTTTCTTAAATATTTGTTGAATGACTGACTGAGAGCCTTCATGGGGGCTGGAATCAGAAGTAGTATGGGAGGTGGAGAAATGTGGAATGCATTGTGGATGCTGGCTAGTTAGTGCTGGGCGCCAGAGGATGGGCAGGGTTCTCCATCCTGGATTCCGGGAGAGGGTAGGACAAGCAGAGGGTTAATGGGCTACACATTCTGATTCCCCCTGTTCAGGAAGAGAGTGTGTGTCAGAAAATCACTGCATCACCCCTTGTCCTGGAACAGCACGGGGACCACAAATAGTGGAGGGAAGGGGGAGGAAGGCGGAGAGTCCCAGTGTCTTAATGCTGACACCGACACCGAGGCAGGATCAAGTGGGCAGCACAGGCGCCTCCTCACAGGGCAGCTGGCTCAGCCCCACCAGGATATCCGAGCCCCTGGGACAGGAGGTGGCAGCAGTGCCATGACCTCAGAGTGACAGAGGCTTCCCTTTCCCTGCCCTGGTGATGCTCGGATGAATTCTTCCTCTACACACCTTCCTGCCTGAGCCTTTCCCATGTTGCCCCCTCCGGAGCCAGCTTTTCATAATTGTCCAGGGGTGGGGACACTGGACTAGCTGACCACTGCTGGGCAGGGTGCCTGTATCCAGGCCTGGGCTCAGCTCAGGTAGGGTTGACTTTGCCTAGAGTCTTTGGAATAACAAAGCGAAGCAGATCTCCTCTTCCCATCTTGCACACAGGAATCACTAAGCCTCAGAGAACCTGTGCTGATGCAAAGACTGGAATTGAACTTGGGTCCTGTCCTGTCTTCCCACCCAAGCTCTTGTCACACCATGCCACCCCCAGGGTCTGGCTCTGCTTACGAGTGTGCTCCCTGGAGCCACACTGGCCAAGGTGACCTGCTATCCTGCTTGCCCATGACTGAGGGGCTTCAGCTGTCATTAAAACTGAGACAACTGGTCATCCAGCTCTTGGCTCTGCTACTGCTTGGCTGACTTGGGTGAGCTGATGAACTTCTCTGTGCCGTGGTTTCCTCACCTGTAAAAGGGGGATAGTGACCGTGATTCCAATGTAAAACTTCTCAGAACAGTGCCTGACCTGCGGTGAGTCTATGGGTTGGCGGGAAGTGGTGATCATGTGATGGGCGCGGTGGTCACACATCCCGAGAGGCAGAGATGGCTTGGGCACTGTTGCTAGAAGCTGGGCATTTGCAGACAGGCAGAGCTGGGGCACTGCCAGCTCCTCCTTGGTCTGGCGGTGTGACCTTGAGCAGAGTTGCCCGAGGGCTTGGCTCTGTCCTCACTGGGGACTAATGGCCCTGGCGAGGTGGTGTAGGGTAAAGTCCTGGGCACAGGGCCCAGCACAGGTGAGCCCTCAGCAAATAGCGGTACCTTGTTTGTCACCAGCTGCCTCCCTGTGCAAGTTGTTCCCCGTCCCCCGCCCCTTAAGTGAAGGTCATAAGGGGGAACAGAAAGGATAGTTCACATCTTGACTTGCTTGTGCTTCTCTCAAGGAGAAAGGGCTTCAGGAGCCGGCAGTTTTCCTTTGCTCCGGCAGGCAGGGGTGCAGCTGGCTTTGTGTTTCCCTAGAAAAGTCGAGGACCAGGGGTTCTGGGGCCCATGCCCTGCTGACTTTCTCCTGGTTGTTTGAGAAAAGGATTAGGATCCTAAATTCTGGGAAAGGCAAGACCTGCGGGCGAAGATTAAGTTGATTACTCTTGCTCTGGCCAAGTGGATATGGGTGTCCTTCGAGGCGAGTGTCTCAGTGTCAATGAGATGTGGTGTTCTATGGTGTGTGGTAAAATTATTAATTCACTCCCTCACTCATTCATTCACCTGCTCTTTTATTCATTGCTGACGCACTGCACGGCCAGCCCAGCACAGGCTCTGGAAATGAGACAGCTAAGGGTTTCTGCCTCACCATGATGTACACATCTATTCTCCCCATGAAAAATTACAATTTTTTTTTTCTTTTTTTGGAGTACTAAGGATTTAACCCAGGGCCTTCACACCAAGCTATCTCCCCAGCTCCTTTTCTTATTTTTTATTTTGGGGCAGGTTTTCATGAAGTCACTTGATTTCCAAAGCTGGGCTTGAACTTCTGATCTTCCTGTCTCAGCCTCACAGAGGGCTGGGATTAAAGGTGTGCACCACCCCCTCTGGCGAGATATTACAATTGTTCGAGCCTTTCAAATATCCCAGCTTTTCAGGATGTGGGGGAGAAATAATAGAATGTCCTGTGATATTTGGTGTATTAATTTAATTACAGGAATGATATTTTAAATCACTTCCTTTGAACTGTCTCTTCCCCCTGCCCTCTATTCCAGAAAACTGAATGTCTCTCCACTCATCTCTCCCTGCACCCTCCTTTTTGTCACTTTTCTTGGCTTTGCACAGTGGCCGGGGACAGATCACCTATCTTTCCATCTCCACAGGTGAGGACACAGCCTTTTTCTAATCTCCAAACGACACTGTTCTTGGGAATTTTATTCTGAGCTGTGTGTATCTGCTTCTCCACTCACTTCCTTCATGACAGATTTTTCATTTGTCCTGGTGATGTGTGTTTACTATGCCTGATCTACAAAGGCTTCCTAACAACAACGTCGAACCTTGCATTGGTGGACCATATTCTTACGCCTATTGAATCGATATTGGGGTCTTTGCTTCCCTCTCTTTTTAAAAATAATGCTGTTGGGTTACTGGCACTAACATTAATTTAGGTCATGGAGACTAAGATGTTCTTCAGAATAGGTGATGGGGACGGGTCACCCTCTACGCATCCTACATGGAACATGTCGTAAATGACAGGGCCTTGTGGCCGCAGGTGACTGTCGCCGTCACCACCAGCATTAGCAGTCCTAATCTGCAAACTCAGCAATGCCAGGGTGATAATGACACAGAGCTGCTTTGGCCATGTCACCAGCAGGAGACATTTTAGGAAGAGGAGGAGTGGCAGGACCAATCTCCATCTGAAGTTCAGGTCTGCCAGGAAAGGCCTTGGGAGGTTTCCACCTGCTTCGGTGTTCAGGCAGTTGGGTTCTTCATGCAGTTGGGGTCTTCAGCACCCTGGGGCCTCTTTGGACCCCTTGGGGATCCTCAGGCCTTTCTGCCTCCCTCCTATTTGTCTCTGGCATAGCGCTCCGTCTCTTCATTGCTGGAATTATGAGATGCCAGTATGGTCTTAAAAACCAAACCAGACAGAACCCAGTCCTTCTCCAGCCTCTTCCTTCGCCAGGTTCTCGGCAGCTAGTCAGTCCACCTGCTGACTGCGAGTTGGCCAGCACACAGTGGGTGCTTGGAGAACAGCCACCAATGCTCTGGATTTCTGCGTCTGGTTCCCATCTGATGGTGGTGAGTCCAAGGGGACAGTGCTCCTCTGAGTGAGGAGCCTGCGTCCCTGACAGCCATACCTGCATGACAGAGGGACCCTGGTTCCCTAATGCCACCGCCAGTGTCAAAGTTATAGCAATAACAATAATAATGATGCTCCAGCTCTTAAAGGGTAGGGCCGGTGATATAGCTCAGTGTCACAAGCACCTGCCTGGGAAGCGCGAGGTCCTGAGTTTGATTCCCAGTACCCACATTAAAAAAAAAAAAAAAGGGTGAGCCCACAACTCCTCTTGATGCCCATGCAGAGGCCAACCCAGATGAAATGTCCCCGGCTTCTTATTGCAGCGAGCTGACCTTCTCCTCCGCTGTCTGAGCTCCAGAGGAAGGCCTTCACTGGACAGGTGTAGAAGGGACCCTGGGGTCCCCACCTGGAAGACAGGGCTACAGCCTCATGATTCTCCTCTGACACCCCTGGTCCAGCAAGCTTGGTGATGACCACAGGAAGGGGCAGGTGGCCTGGGGAAGGGATGTATCACCCTCGAGTAAATACAGGAGACCAGAGATGGACCCACAGCCTGGAGTCAGGCTCCGCATTCAGGGCTTTATAGTTGTTTCTTCCAAACTTCCCAGCAGTACTGCTGATGTGCATTCTGACCCCTTCTGACATATGAGGACAGGAAATAAAAGCTCAGAGATGGCAAGCAGCTATTTCAGGGTCACACAGCCAGAGAGAGGCACACCAAGGATTAAAAGTGAGATTGTCCAGCTCTGAAGCCTGCCGTCTTGAACTACTGCACTTCTGCCAAGTGCAGACAGGAAGTGGGAAATTGATCTGGTCAGCTGGACTATCCTCTGCCTCACTCCTCAGAGGGTGAGGAGCCAAACAGAGCTGAGAGGAAGCTTGGACAGTGTTAATATTAACCCGTGTGACCTGGAAGTAAAAACTCTTTGACTCTGCAATTGCACTACTAGGAAATTATCCCACAAAAGACTCATGCACAAGGGCTAGGTTGGATTTATGGGATTCTCGTGGAGCATCTTTGAGCAAAAATTGGACAAAACCTAAGTGTCCAGCAAAAGGGGAAAGGCCAAACCTCCCACAGCAGACATGGAAGGGGAACGGAGTGACCAACTCCCTGGGCATCCGGGTGCGAGTTCAAATGGAGACCATGTTGCCTTCCTAGACATGATGTATGATATCATCTCTTTCATAAAGAACTAAAAATGGGAAGCAAAGAGTCCTCATTGTGACATAATGTCTGAAAGGACACCGCAGCAGCTTGAATTGTGGTCCCCCCAAATTTGCATCTCTCTGAACCTCGGCATATGACCTTTTCTGGAAAAGGGGCATTGCGAATGAATGCAGGTAGTTAAGATGACATCATCCAGAATTTAGGGTGGATCCTAAATCCACCAACGAGTGTTTTTATAAGAGAAAGAAGAGAGAAGAGGGAGAGAGAGGGAGAGAGAGAGAGAGATGTGGATTCAGAAAGACACACTGGAAAGGTTATAGGAACACAGAGCAGTGCATCTACAAGCCAAGGCTCGCAGGAGACACCCAGGCTGGGGGAGAGGCACCCACCAGCTCCCACAAGGAACTCCCTGGCAACACCTGGCTTTTGGACTGTGGCCTCCAGAACCGTGACGGAATATGTGTGTCGTTTTGAGCCAGCCGGTCTGTGCCACTTTATTTCGGCAACCACAGGAAAATAACATTGATACTGAAAAAGCCACCAGTGCTCTGATGGTTGTAGGTTTCTAGTTCTCAGTGTTCCTCATGGTTGGGATGTTTCAAGACCATGAAACAGTATTAATTTTGGAATCGGACATAAGGTTTGAAAAGGGACTCGGGGTCTCATGCAGGCTTATAGAAAAGAGGCAGAGACACAGCGAGGTCTCATGGTCAAAGCAATTATAGCCCAGAGGGCGGCTCTCTGCCTACACAAATGTCCCCTGACCCTGCACCTTCCCAGGACGCTCTTGGCTCAGCAGGCCACTCCTGCCCTCCTCCTCTCCCTCTGTCACAGCCTTGGCTTCAGAATCTCAGCGTAGGACACCACAGGGAAGGTAAAGCATGTGCAAAAAACAAAGCCTACCATATTAAAAGCAAAAGAGAGAAAGCAAAAGCCTACCATTTTATTTTAAGTCTCCCAGGCCTCATCTGCAAACAAATGATTGTAGAAAAAGTTTATTTGGTGGTCATTCTTCGAATCTTGGAATACAACTCCACACCGATGTAACTGGTTCAAATGCTAGTCATGATTCCACGCCAGCCCATGCAAATCTAATTTGGCCTTACTGGTAAAAATGAGTCATATATATTTAAACGAGTTGGTATGAACACTTGAACTGCTTTCTCACTCCCCAGCTTTGTTTAGCTTCCAGTTTCCACCACTAATGTGGGACTCTTTTATTTTATTTTATTTTGTTTTATTTTATTTTATTTTATTCTTTTACTGTACAGGGACAGAACCCAGAGCCTTGCATGTGCTAGGCAAGTCCTCTACCACTGAGCTGCACCCCTAGCCCTTTTTATTTTGAGACAGGGTCTTGCTAAGTTGCTCAGGCTAGCCTCAAACTTGTGATCCTCCTGCCTCAGCCTCCCAAGTAGCAAGGATTACAGGTGTGTGTCATCAAAACTGTCCACGTTAGTATTCTTATTGGTTAAAAATCCACTGCTTGGCCCAGAGACCAGAGAGGTGGCCAACAGGATCGGTGGTCTTCACCTGACAGTTAAAAGCACCCACACATGGTTGTGGGTGCAGAACAGTGGTAGAGAGCTGGCCCAGCATGAGCAAGGGCCTGGCTTCCATTCCCACAACTACAGAAAAGAAAAGAAAAGAAAAAGGGAAAATAAGGGCTTCAGCTTAGAGCTCAAGCTTGTAGTCAGCACTGGTCTTGTTATCTGGACACAGTAATGAAAGATAGCTATGACACCGGCAGGGAAACCTAGAGGGGACACAGGGGACGAGGAGGCAGTGTGGCCAGCCCTCGGTGTGCTGGTCTGCAGCCCAGATCGTGAGCTCTTTCCTTATGTACTTGGATGGATGCTATGTTTTCCTTCTGAAAAGTCTTGCCAAAGTTTGCATTTCACTGTGCCTCATGACTTTGAAAGAATTTAAAAATTTAAAGATTTCTCCAACTTATCACATTTTTGGAAGAAACATTATATACTGAATGACTGACATTTTCTTCCTTTATTTTTCCCCTTGGAAAATTTTTCCCTCTTTATTTTTCTCTTGTGCTGGTCTTTGGAGTCTAGGCCTGGACACTGGGTGTCCACCCCTGGGAAGGTCCTGTAGCTTTATTGGATTCTCTGAGGGTTCATCTCTGAGTTTCCCCAAAAGGAGGACAAATGTCCTTAAAGACGACAGGCCTATAGTTATGTCTTTACGACACCAGGCAGGTTTGCCTCAGCAGCATTTCCAGTTTGTACACTAAAAAATGTCTGGCTATTTTCTCTGTCGGAGGAAATTTCTATTCACCTTTTGGGATCGTCACTCAGTTTGAATGAATCAGTGTACCCCAGGCTCTGGCCCGAGATGGGAAACACAACGGTCTAAATAAAGGGCATGGCTGTGACTATCTCGTTACATTGGGTAAATTGCCAGAGTCCATTTCAGAGCTGAGACTCAGAGAGGTCAAGTCACACAGTCAGAAAATGTCAGTGCGCCAAGGTGGTGCCCAACAGGGATGCTCCGCTGCTTCGGCGTTTTCCTCATGTGGGACCAGCTCAAGATTATGAGCGTCCTAAGTTCTCTATGAGAATTTGCTGAGGGTCTAACTCTCTTGTTTACAAGAAGGGGCTTAGGAGGGGAGAAAGTGCAGTGATGTTTATCATACATCAACTGAAGCCTTGTGAGTTGATATCACTTCTCACCATACCCTCACAACAAGCCAAGGAGGTATCATTGCCCTTGCTGAACACATGGAAACAGTGTAATTCAGAGAGGTGAAGCAACTTACCCAAGGCCACACAGCACCAACATGGCAGAGCAGGGATGGGATCCAGTTTCTGTGTGCCTGGGTCCCTCTGCCACTCACCCTGCCCACATCTCCTTGTTTCTGCAGGATGAACTGAAGTCTGGGAAATGCGCTTTGCTCTTGGCCATCTCTGAGGTGGGAGGAGCCAGGGAAAATAGAGAATCTTTGTTCTATCTCAAAGGCAAACAACATTGAATTCCCAAATTCAGGCTAATAAAGGCAAATTCGTTATGGCCACTTCAGAGGAGGTGTAGCCTTTCATTGGGGGTGGGGTGCAATGAGCGTGAGCCCCTAGAATGGCTGAAAGGATGCACAATTATTATTCTACAGTGGATTCACACTGTTTTGAAAGGCCAAGAGGCACCAAGAGGAAACCAACAGAGGAGCATTACAAATTCATTACAGGAACTAACTGCTTCCATTTGTGAGGGCAGCTAAGGGCTGGGACGCCAAGTCAAGTGTTTTAATTCCTTTGTACATAACTCTGCCCTCTGGAAACATGTCCTGGGAGGGCCACACCTCATGGGACAGAGAGGTGAATTGCTTAAGCCCAAGGACCTTGTTTGGGGAAGGGGTGGCTGGTTCCATGTGGGGTGGGGAGCCTGTGGCTAGAATCCCTGTTTTGTGCTCTTTGATTCCCCCTTCTTATGAGAACAGGACCTTAGGCACCTTCATTTGTAGAATGATAGCAAACAAGACCAGCAATTGGTTAGGCGAACTTCAATAGATTATGCCAATTCCAGTCCTGTTTGGGCAAATCGAATTTGGGAAATAAAACACTGAGTGAGGGAAGCTGTGAGTGCTGAATTGAAAGACCAGGAAACAGGCACCAGTTCAAAGTGAACATTTTAGGTCACTTCCAACTGCCATTCAGAGGAACCTGATCTTACATGAGAAGAAAATACAGCAAAGAGACAGAGAGAAGTAGAGAGGCCATGATTAAGGGGTTAGGAATAGAGACTAAAAAGAAGAGATGATTCTTGGTACCATTTTCTTGCAAAAACCTCACTTTTTTCTAAATATCACTTGAGTGGATCTCTGTATCAACCAATCGAATTTTAAGGAAATGGCGGCCATCTTTTGTGAGCATGGGAATCCCAACCCCATGCTTATAGGGGCGAGGTGAACACTGTAGATGCCCTAAACAGGCTGGACATAGAAAAAATAGGAAATGCTGAAAACTGAGGAAATGGAGACTGTGTGCTCTGGATAAAGGGGAAGCTTCTCCAGAGCTCTGGTCAACATTTGCTGTATGAGAACGTGGGTTCACATTCCAGGCATCTGCGTTTTATGTGAACTACCCTCTAACATTTAAATATTGAAAACTAATTACGAAATACAGTGAGAACCAGCCAAGCATACACTTACGTGTTTGCTGCACCCTGTGGCCACTCTTTGTAACCTTTTGGTATAGATTTTTTTTTTTGTGGGTACCAGGGGGTCGACCTCAGGACCTCGCACGCCAGCAGGCACCCGTGCTGCTGAGCGATATCACCGGCCCCTTTTCTCGTATATGGGATCTGGGAGTCGAACTCAGGCCCTCGCGCTTGCCAGGCAAGCGCTTATGCCGCTGAGCCATCTCACCAGCCCCTTGGTATAGATTTTAAAAGCTTCTCCACAACCAAATGGCATTCAGCGTAAGACAGATGTGTCTGTAAGTCCCTCACAGGTCTTTCGTTACTAAAGATGCAAAAGTTACTGATTATAAAGCATTTTCCAACTATAAATCCTCTGAAATGGATGGTGTTATGATTTTTTCACCACTAATTTATTTTTAATTCATAACTTCGTGCTTTAGAAGTGTTATGCATGGTCAGGATTCCTGAAGAATTTAAAGGAAAAAAATCTTACAATTGCTCATGCTACATAAGGTCCAGCCTACAATCTCGTATTTGATGTGTTGGTGTACAGTGCAGGCTGCTATGCATAATCATTGACAAACTTAATCTGTTTTGCTTATTTCTACTGTATTTTTTTCTTAAAAATTTATAAGCTTCTAGGGTGTATCTGAAAGCATCAAAACAAATTTTTTCCAAATGCTTTACTTTAAAAAAAATAATTTTCCTTTTTCTGGATCTTATTTAAATAGATTTTGCTTTATTTCCTTGAAACTGCTGTCTTTTCCCCTTAGAGATAAAAATTTCATATTGTAGCTTATTTGCTTAGCTAGATGCCTGAGTGATGAAGTAGGGCCATCAGTCACATATGTAGAGATGATCTGCCTGATTTTTAGAAAGATTGTGTGGTCATTTGAGTGAGCGCCCACTGGCTATCCTACCCCGAGAGCAGCTCCAAGCTGAGAGCATGGAGATATGAGTCTTGCACTCAGGCTGTCGATGAAACTTACTCAAGTCCTTAAGTCTCATTTTTCTTATGCATCAAAAGAGGCTAATAATGCCCACCCTCCTAATTACTGTGAAAGTGAGGACAGGATGAATGAGAAGGGTGTTAAAGCTCAGGGAAAAAAACAAGATTTGTGTTCAGTATTCCAACTATGTAAATTATTAGCACGATCTCTAGAAGCTCAGGACTTGGTCAGTGTCTTCAAGGTATCGAGCCATATTTAGTGCAAAGAGAAAATTCAGCTCAGCACGGAGAGGAGAAGGCCTGTGCATGCGTGTGTGTGGGTGTGGGTGTGGGTGGGTGGGCTTCGTTTATTCAGGACATATTTACAACCCATCTCCCACACCCAATCCTTCTGTGGATACCAGGGACCCACAGGGAGTCATGACAGCCATGGTCTCTGCCCTTGTGGAGGTTACCGTCTGGTGTGATCAATGCTATGACAGGGGAAGTCAGGAAAGGCTTCCTGGAGGAAGTTTCATCTAACCTGAGATCTGAGAATGGAAAGAACAATCCGGGAGGTAGGAACACCACATGCAGTAGCTAAGGAACAAGAGCATCTTTACGGTTTTATTAGTCATCCACTGTTGTATAAGGAAATGCTGCAGTCCGAAGTAGGGGAGCTCAAAACGACAAAAACTTAGGACACCAGTGTCTATGAGTTAGGAATCTGGGGTGGCTTTGGCTGAGATTCTCACTGACTGTTGTGCTGGAGGCATCACTTTCTTGCTGCTAGAGCTTCACCACAAAGCTGCAAAAAACATGGCAGCTTGCTTTCAGAGAGAGAGAGAGAGAGAATATATCATGGATTCCAGAGTCTTTTGGTAACCTAAGCTTGGAGCTGGCATCTTAACACTTTTACTATATTCTGTGAACTAGAAGCACGCCATTAGGTCCTGCTCACCCTCAAGATGAAGGGCTTAATGCACATGCATGTGAGTACAAGAGGTGGAGTCACAGGATCCCTTTTAGAGCCTATGTGTCCAAGGATGGACAATTCCATGTACGTGGCACACACTGTGTGAAAGTGAGGATAGAGGGCCATTTGAGATAAGACTGGAGAGGTGAATGGGTACCAATCTCTGAGGCCTGATTGCTACTGTAAGGATTTGGGGTTTGAGCCAATATAATAGGGAAACTTCAAAGGGATTTAAGCTGGGACATGATCAGATTTGGACTTTAGAACAGCTACTCTGGTAGCAGCATGAGAAATAAATTGAAGGGAGGCAGTGGTTGTGACGAGAAGGCCATCTCAGTCATCCACACAAGCAAGATGGGGGCCGGAAGTGGTGAAGTGGTGGAAAGGATGAACGGAAGTGGATGGATTCCAGGGATATAAGCAGGACTTAATGAAGAGATGGGGAAAGGAAAATGAGGGAAAAGAAGGGGTTAAGGATGATCCCCTCAACTCTGAATTGGGTGGCTGGATACATGATGGTACTTTCTTGGGGTAGAGACCAGTATAAAAGGGGTGAATCTGGGCAAAGGGATGATGGAGTTGACTCTGGACCCATTGTACTCGATGGGTCTGTAGTACATCCAAGAGGACATAGCCACCAGGCAGTTGGCTCTTGTTCCTCAAACAGGAGGGTGATGTGGGTTGGATAGAGATTTGAGAGTTACCATCATCTGGTAATTAACTGAAGCCATGGAGCTAATATGAGGTCTCCCAAGGACAAGCCTGGTTTGGCTCAAAGAGGTGCCCAGAGTAGACAGGGTGGTCCCAGGACTGGAACACATGGGACTTGATACCAAAGTGCCATGTGGATCTTTTTCTCTGTCACCTATTGGAAGATGGAGATGGCTCTTGGGCATTTTCTTGACCTTGTAGTTTGCTATGGTGCTTTGTTTTCTGAATTATACCATTACTAATTATTTGCAGATGGTGAGTAGAGAGAGAATTCCATTTCTCTTGTTCCCACTTTCATTCCTGCCCTTTGAAACTATGGTCAGAAGTGAGAGGGTGGGGAAGGGATGGATGGGTTGGAATGGCCAGTTCATCTGCTGCTGCAGGCCTGTAGCTTACTCTGGACTTGGCACAGAAATTTTAGGGTTTTGAGGGCTTAAGCTTAAAGCTTGAAATGATTTAAAGAACTGATGGGTAAAGACCACTGTTTTCCTCTAGTTAAATTTGAGAAAAAATACAACATAGTGATTGAAAGCACAAATCCTGGAGTCACATTGTGTGGATTCAAATCCCAACTTTGTTGTTCACCAGCTGAAAAATTACTTAACATCTTTGCTTCCAAATTTCCTCACCTATAAAAAGGGCTAATGGTAGAGTGTCTCATAGAGCCGTTATATGTAAAGAAAAGACTTAAAATGGTGTCTGATGAATAAAAAGTGCTATATAAAATTTTTAAAAATAAAAATAGACCAGTTGTAGTAATGGACACCCTTGAAAGTGGCTGTCTGGCCCATAAACCTCCATTTATGAGAGGGTGCCTCTCATCCACTGGGTTAACCCTTAGCAGCCATTTTGGAGTCATGTGACCTTGCTTGCTGCACCTGATTGGATCAGTCATAAGCTCTAAAACCAAGGTGAGCCAATCAGGTTTTCTCACTGGACAAAGAAAAGTTAACTAGTCTTTGTTGGTAGCTAGACTGGATGTGCTGCTTACCTCTTTTATTTCATGAAAAGAAAAATGCATAGCAGCCATGGTGAAAGCAAAGAAAGCAGGGCCCAGGTGATCACTGAGAAGCTTGGTGAAAGGTTTTCTGGGCTCATGAGGTCTTTTTAGCTCTCCCCAGGGCTATTCTGCTCTTCCTGCCACTGGCTTCTAAGGTTGCCTCTCTTTCCTTATCCTGATTCCTCTTTGGAGTTTATACTAGTTTGGGAGTTTTGGGCTACCAGGTACATCAGACAATTTTCTCTGAGACACTTGAAATCACCACATCCCAGGTTTTAACTAGGAAAGGGCCCCCTCTGACATCTCTTCCTTCTGGCCCTTCTGTCTCCTGTTTTCCCTTCTCTGTCCTGTTCAGTGTCCCAGAGGCCGCCAGCTGTGGCTTACACACAGTCAACACAGCCAGTGGCTGCAAAATGAGCTCTCCAAGGGGAACAGCAAAGCATGGAATGGGAATTTAGTTCCCTGCACCATTTCCGGAAGAGTCTGTCAGGCGGCCACCCTCCTACAGAGGTGCAGTCCTCAACATGATTCCTTCCTTCTGGGTTCTGGTAAGCTCTCCATGGGCCCAGAAATGCTAACTGTTCTAAGGCCACTAGCCCCAGATGTCTGTGCCTTTGGTTTTCCTTATCCCTGTACCTTTGTGCTTTTAACTATAGTACAGTCAGTATTTGTGGGTTCCGCTTCAGTGGAGTCAACCAACCCCAGATGGAAAATATTTGGAGAAAAAAAACCATTTCATTTGTACTGACGTATACAGACCTTTTTCTTATTGTATCCCAAACAATGTAGCAAATAGCTATTTCCATAGCATTCACACTGTATTAAGTATGATAAGTAATATAGAGATGATTTAAAGTATGCGAGAGGATATGCATGGGATATATGCAAACACCGTGCCATTCTATCGAAGGGACTTAGTGGCATCTGATCTTGGTACCGATCCACTGCAGATACTGACAGATGACCATGCTTTCAAAAGGAAACCCTCCCTGGATGATCCTGATCTGAGCGCGCTTCTGCTTTTCTATCGGGACTCAAGAATTATCTCAAAAACTGAAGCTCAGAGTGTTCTGGAACATGATGTCATCCCTGCACAGCAGCGTGGAACCATGTGACTCTGCAAGCCGGAACCTTGCAAAGCAATGCTAAGGGATGCAGAAAAGTGCAAATGTTCTGTGGTCCTTAAAAATTATTTGTTAGGCCAGTGAGATGGCTCAGCAGAGTAAGCGCGAGGTCCTGAGTTCAACTCCTGGAACCCACATACGAAAAAGGGGCCGGCACGGGCGCCTGCTGGCACGTGAGGTCCTTAGGTCAACCCACGGTACCCACAAAAAAAATAAAATAAAATAAATAAAAAGTATTTGTTAGTACATTAAAGACCCTCTTGCTATTGGATATAAATGTATAGGAAAGTGCAAAAAAAAAATACCCACTAAAACTGTTACTTTGTGCCTTGTATATTAGAAACTAAAATATTGACACTTCTTGTGTTTTATTTCTGTGTTAAAATCTTGTCCAGCATGATTTGAGCACTGCCTGCCCTTGCCTCATCTGTGGCATCTTTTCAATGCCCTGAGGATGAGGCGTCCTCCTTTCTACATTTGAATCAGCTTCCGGTGCTGTGCAGTATTCTCCAAGAGTTCCCCTTACGTGAAGTGTTCTACTGGTGCCCACGTTTCCTAGGACATCTTCATCCTCTTCGTCACTTTTCCTCGTTTATGTTGATTGGTCCCCCTTGCTGTCTGTCTCGAGCCGCACATATGGCAGTGCCATCCGTTTCTCCATGGTCAGCTAATGAGCCTCTTGCTTTGTTTACATTTGATGACCATGTCACTTGCAGCATTGTTGGCTTTCTTTGAAGCAGATTCATCTTTGTTGGCCAGCTCCTCCCTTGGTTTGTCCAGCTGTGTACAATGGCACGTGGGCTTATCGCTGCGAGACAAGGAGGTGACCCAGTTACACGGTTTGTGCCCATCTGTGAATGGAAGAACAGATCCATGGTGGCCAGCCACCTGCAGACCTTGAAAAGAATAAGAGCTCGGTCATTGTCACAATGTGCATCTGTTATTTCCATAGTGACCCACGAGTGAGCCGCAAGATTTGGACTTTACGGAGTTACATGCAATTAATGTACTGCGGTAACTGAAATTGGAACCGTGTCATTGGGGACTGGTATTATTTAAAATTCACAATAAGTAAAACCTGTGCTTATTGGAATTATGCATGTGGAACTGTGCACACTGGAACTAACCACCAACTTCCTGCGCTCTAATTGACTGCTTACTTAGGTTGTTCCGGTAAATTATAATCTCTGTGAAGGCAGAGATGTGCCCTCCCTCGGGGGTCTGTGTGTCCAGCATCTGACCCAGAAGGCAGCACAGAGTTGGTACCTAAGAAGTGTTCATTGAGTGAATGAATGATCGAAGTTCCTCCCCGTCATCTCAGATGTCATGAAAGATGCGTGGTGATGTCATGCCAGTCCAGGAGACTTCGGCTTCCACTAATCAATGTTCTCTTTAGGGTGAATCCTTTTGTTCTCGGGCCTTAGTTTTCCCATCTGTGTAGTGGGTAGAAAGGGTTATATTGCTTTAGTTGTTTCCCCCCAAAATATTTCCCAGGACAACTGTACTAAAAGATGCTTCTCAGAAAAAGATTCTTTGCTCCGGTCAACTTGGAAAACACTGGCGAGTCTGTCTCCCTTTTGAAATGCACAATGGACTTCATATCCTGAAAGCTAAGCCCTATAGGAAGGAAATAAATCTCATGTTATTGAATGTAGAATTTCCCACCTCCCTGCTCCCCACTGTCATTTGGGGCCTACTCCTGCACCTTTCAGTTGTAGCATTTCACATGTCTGGAAATCAGTGGGGCACTGCCATGTCCTACCTGAGCCCTGGGCAGAGCTCATTTCCATGCAGGCTGCCGGAAGAGCATCTTCTCAGTGTCCCTCTGCAGGAGCACATGTGTGGTTGTGCACACAATAGCTTAGAACACCCAGCCTCCTGCTCCTCTGGGCCCAGGGCCCTGCTCCGGCCCAGGGCGCGGCACACATGTCAGGCACATGTGCAAGCTGTTGTCCTCCTTCCTATTGCAGACAGGATTTTCCAATTTGAAGCATGTACGTGTGCGTCTCTGGGCTTCCATCTTGAGCTGCTGCGACATCTGCCTTATCTCTGAATGTTTTGGAGGTGGACATTAAAAAGACAGCCATAGGATATTTTATTTTTATTGATATTTTCTGAGGGGGTTGAGGTTGTTCTGATATGTGTGTGTTTACTTGAAAGATACATAGAAATTGTCATGCCATTGCTCAGATTCACTCACTAATCATCGTCACGCTCTGGAGGAGGATGGAGGATGGCTGGGGAGGTGGGACTGGAGTGGGGAAGTGGCCACAGACAGGGTGATTACAGACCGAAGTCGTAGTGAGCTGTCAGGTCAAGTTGATGGACCGAGATCTGCTGTGAATAAGCAGGAGGGTTAAGGTGACCGGTGTCGATTTCCGGTCCTCTTATCCTCTCCTGTAGGGAAGGAGTGGCTGCACCTGTGTGGCTGCAGTCTGCTTAGAGAAAAGTAGGTCAGCGTGTGCATCACCTTTTCCATGGTCCATGTGGGTCTCACGTATTGCACAGAACAGTTCACATTTTGATATAGTTTCTCCCTGTGTGTGCATGTGTGCAAATTCACACATTTGGCCTGTAATTCTTTGATGTTCAAGCATACGTTTGAGCTTTTATGATGAGCATATTCCCAGCCTAAATTCTTACCAGACTTCTCCAACAAGCCCTATTGTCAGATGGACACAAGTTGCCCAACTCAAAGACCTTCTCAAAGATTCATAGCCAGGAGTAAAATTTAGCTGGGGAGTAATATTCTCGGCTGAAACTCGCTTTCTCCAAGGTGATGCCTTTGAAGGTCAAGTGGATGAAGAGGAAAGGTTTCTCTGAGTCCTTGGACAGAGGCAAGAAGCAGAAGTTACCGAGGGTTGTGTTGATGGCAAAACCAGGAGGGGAAAGTTAGTGGGAACAGTCCAGGAATTGCAGAAGTCACCAGGAGGTCAGCTCAAACAACCAGGTACATCGGTGGCCCCAAGGGTCTTCTGCATGTGGTCGTGCAGCCAGCTTGTATAATACAGATACCCAGAGCTCACTTGGGCTTTCTGACCCTGGAACCTATTCTTGAATCATCCTCTTCCTCAGGGGCTTGGTAAAGCCAGCCTGGAATCATTATAGGATGACTCTTTAGGTATTTCCACACCAGCTAATTAATCAGTGTTAGAAGTTTACCTGTTCCTCCCTCCTTCTCTGCCTTAGTCAGAATTGAGAGCAAAAAGCCACACTCTCATCCCCAGGAATGATTTGGATCTTTTTAGTGATCTTTGAGGACTCTGCTCAAGTTTCATTTTCTAGGGCTGGGCTTTGCAGGGCAGGGCATGATAGTCCTCCACCTGTCTGTCAGTCTGACTTCCTTTTTCTGTGCTGCCTTTTATGTCTTTCTGGCTAGGTCACCCAGCACTGCAGACTGGCCCTTTAGAAGCTGGTCCCCACCCTGTAAATGTTAGGAGCGGAGGCCACATGGGGTAAAGGCATGCTGGAGTCAAGGTTGACTCTGGCCCGCAGCTATTTAGATGGAAAGCACTGGGAAAAAAAGCCTTCTGTGCTGTGTGACCCAGCCCAGGTGACTCCCGGCCCTGCCTTGGGATCTGGCACCAAAGCCTCAGGTGATTGCACAATGCTATTTGGCTTTCTATTCCTCTGGTGTTTTATTTGGTGACACCTTCTTGGGAAAGGGCAACTGTCTGGATGTGGCATTTCTGGTTCCCCATACAGAATACTTGCTAAATTTACTGCAAATGCTATTGGAATTTCTAACGCGTGTATCCAATACTTAGAACAAAGAGGGAAACGCTTACTTGAAGACCTACTACGTGCCGCATACTAGAAAACCATCTGCTCTGACTCTCATAGGCTTATAGGTTTAGCATTTTAGCCTTTTTTTTTTTTTTTTTGTAGAGATGGAATCTAAAAGAAGAGTGGCTTTTTCTTTCTCTGGTGGGTTGGTAAATGGTGGGGATGGATTCAAGCCTGGGTCTAGGTCTCTTAAATATATTTTTTCTCCTGGTTATGACCCATCTTTGGCAGCTTAGTCCCAGCAGCCTCAAGTTGGCACCCAGGTGAGAGTGACAAGAGGTGAATAAAGGTTCAGACTCATGGGCTACAGTAACTATCACCACGGAGGTTATGCCACTTTGGCAAAGAACCATTTTTAATTCCCCTACCTCTCCATGTCTGAAAGTTGGATTAACCAGACCACAAACTGACTCATGGGCTTTGGCCCTTGAGGAATTTTTTTGCGAGGGTGGAACAATGAGAGTATTTGGGTTTTTTTTTTTTTTTAATCGGGTGTTGTACCTCATACCACCGTGTCACCTGGTCCTGACACAATATCTTTTTGTCATGAGTTGGGAAACAAATCTGCTGTGAAGTGGCAGCTTGGGTGAGAAGGAGGAGGAGCTTGGGAATGTGGGTTTGGCAGGGGTTTGGCTCAACTGGGGTGCGGGCAGACAGGGTAACCACAGTGCTACTTTGAATGCTCTGAGTTCAAAGGGATACCACCATATTGTTGCTTTTCTAGTTCTTTCTTCTCTAGGTCACTCCCAAGATCTAAGAGATGCCTCTCCACTTCTTCCTTCCCCAGTTAGCTGGGTGTTTAGATGTTTCTCAGAAGAAAGTTGAAAGGCTCCTGCTGTGACAGAGCTTTCTTTTGGGGAGGGGGTGGAAGAGGTGGGGATATTCCTGCCTTTGGAAGCCACAAGAAAATCCACCAGTCCATGGGATGTAAGTCACTTTTGTGGAACAGTTAAGAATGTCAATTCCAGATCAGCGCTGTTTGCTAGAACTTTCTGCGTTGATGAGGCTGTGCTTTCTGTATATGCAGTCTGCAGTATGGTAGCTGCTAGCCTGTATACTGCTACGAAGCGCTGGAAGTGCAGGTAGTGCGACTGGACAACTGGATTTTGATTTTAAGTACCTTAAAATGAGGGAGTCACACATGGCTAGTGGCACCTCCTGTGAGCCTCACAGTCCACGTGTGCCCACTTCAAGAGTTTCGACTCTACTGGCTGTCCCTGTGCTACCTTAGGAAGGTTGCTTCACCTTTCTGAATCACAGTTTCACTATCCATAAATGAGAATAAAAATAGTGTTTACCTCCCATTGATGTGAGGAGTGAGATAACATATTAAAAAGTGCAGCATGATATTGAGCTTCCAAGATTCCGATAATGTTAGGGCACAAAACCTGGGAGGGGACGAGGCCATGAGATGCTCTTGGTGTCTATTCAGTGCCAGTCTGTCCATCCTAACTTGAAATTAGAAAGCTGCAGTGGTTCCTGGAGTCAGTCGTGCTTTGTGAGAAGGTGTGTCCCTGCCCAGGGACCAAGATGGTGGGTTCCTGACTCATGCTTGGGCCAATCATGGCCCAAGCTGCTTTCCAGCTCAGAACTCACACTAACAAGCACTGTCCTGTACCATCTCCAAGTTTCCAGTTGTCCTCAGAAGTCTCCAGAATATTGTGTTAACTTTCTTTCCTGCTCCCCATACTTGAAAACCAAAGGAGTGTTGATACACTCCGGCCAGAGAGGGAAGTGTCTTTCCATCCATTTCTGACTTCCCTTTGTTCCTGCACTTTGTTCTGCACATCCACATCCTTCATCTCTCTTCCACTAACATTTCCCTTCATTTCCCATCAGACGACAATACTGGAAGTTGTTGTGCTAGATGGCTCCTGGCCCCTGGACTTCTTGAGTGTCAGGCTGTTGGTTTTGGTAGCTCATATGTCAAGAGGTTACTGAGGGCAGCCAGTCTAGACTGGTTTCTCTTGGCTTTTGTCTTGAGGTGAGGGAGTGGCTTTGAAGTGGCTGAAGCATGGCTGAGTCAGTACTCACTGAGGCATTACCTACTCATGGTCAAGGATGCTTGAGGGGTCTATAAAGGCAGGACTTGAGAGGGACTCGCTGTTAGGAGTTTTCTTCCCTTGCTGGGTCTTGGGAGTCAAGATAATATGTGTGAGTGGGAGAGATGAGTAAAAGAAGTGAGAATTCTTGAGAAAGCTCATAGCTCATGAAATCTGTTTTAACCATGACTACTTATCTATGAGTTTATTTACGTCTCAAAACTACTATTCTTCTTTCCACGTGTCAGAGGTTTCTAAACATTCATGAGCTCACATTTATTTTTGGATACAAATCCTAAGTCTTCAGACTTGGGAAGGATGGTAAACGGAGCCCCACCCAACTCTCCGACTTAGTGAAGACTTACCCAATGTCACGTGGCGGATATGGAGACTGAATCCACGGCTGCAGATTGCCAACACAGTATTCTCTCCGCCAAAAACTTTTGACCTGCTTTAGACACTTCTAACACATCTAATGAAGACCAATACATTCTTCCTCTCAAGGAACTGTTTCCTGAGCTCACTCTCCCTACCTAGGCTGGGGACCCATCTCCACATTCCCATGATCCTCTATATTCTCTTGCCTTACAAAAATGGCCAGTGTCCAACCACTCCCTGTTAGCTATTCACTCCCTATCACTATGATTATTCTTTTAGTATATAGAAGCTACTTTTGTTCACTGTTGCCAATGGCATAAATGTTTAGCAAGTAGCTTTCCTTCAAGAAAGGTTTAAAAAAACATCTTGATTTATATTGTTTGCTAATTTCTGTACTATAACTGCTCCCACCATGACCAATTTCAGGCTACTGATGTGACCACACTGGGCACAGAGTTGAGAAGATGTGTGCAGAAGCTCAGTGTTCGATCACATTTCTACCACATAAATGCAATAGACAAAAATAACCCAAAGAGCATGGGTAATAGGAGAACATAAAATAAGCAGGAAGTGGTGAGTTCTGAGTACTAATTACCTTTGACTTCAATATAATTTATTTCGATGGTAGAATACATAATTTAATTTTTTACTAATGGTCGTGTTTAACAACTAGCTGGCAAATTTCCTGACTATGAAACTGTGAAGCCTTTGGAACCTCTCCAGGAGGGTCCAAATGCACTCCTGGGTGTTTCCAAGTCAAGGTATAATATGAAGTCCTCATACCGTGGTTCTATTTTCTTCTTGTCTCCTCTTCCCATCTCTCTACCAGCTTCTTACCCTTTCGCCCACTTTCAGGCAAAAGTCAGATTTGGTGCAGAGAATGTACAGATACTGCGTGTGCATGTGTGTGTGTGTGTGTGTGTGTGTGTTACGCAGGCAGCTACTTCCTTGATCTCTCTGAGTGTGTCCCCCCCTGCCTAGTGGCTGCCTTAGCATCTCCCTGAGGACTTCCTGACCACTCACTGACCCATCCTCTCCGGGGTTACCCCTGATGCTGTAGGTACCTTTTATTACCTGTGTCTGGTTTGAATCCCCACCCTGTTAGTAGTCATTGTATCAGCTACGTCTTGCTGTGTAACAAAGCCCTCCAAAACTCAGTGTATCCAAACCACACATATCAGTGATTTCACAGATCCCGTGGCTTAGGAGCCGGGGCAGTGTGTACCTTGACTGTCTCTCAGGCTCCCTCACGAGACTGAGATCACCGGGTCACCCAAGACCAAGGTCTCCTTGGAAGGTGGACCAGGGGGAAGCTCTGCTCTCAAGCTCACATGACTGTGGGCTGACTCGGTCCCTTGTGGGCCATGGGGCAGAGTCTCAGGTCCTCCCTGGATGTTGGCTGGGGCTCTGTTCAGTGCCTGGTCACATGAACCTCTCCAAATTGCCATCTGGCTACGAAAAAATAGAAACTGAGGCGTGCACAATGAGAGAGTCTGCTACCATGACCGAAGCCAAACCTATTGCAATCTAATCATGAAACCAACACTCCTTCTACTGGGCTGGGTCCTGTTAGTTAGGAAGGGTTTGCCCAAGGGAAGGGGATTCCACCAGGCCATGAGCACCAGGAGGTGGGGGTGATCGGGGACCCTTGTAGAAATCTACTCACTGTGTTTGTCAAGTGACTTTGACACTGCCTTCGTGGCTTGCTTCAGACTCCATTAAGGCAGGTGCTAGGTTGTGTGTATGACACTGTTTCTTGTTCTTCATAGCTGACACGTTGTATACACTCCACACCTCTGCTTCATTCCCATTGCTTCCGTTCTTCGGTCCTATTTCCTCTTTGCCCTGTGCTTTGCATGGCAGATCAGTGTAGAGGCAAATATCTTTCTATGAACATACCAGGTGCGATCAAAAACTATGGTGAATGTTTAAATTTTAAAACTTTATTACAGTACCAGGCACATTGCCATCGATCTACCTCAAAATACCTGCCCCTTTTACTTTGAACAAACTTATTCCATCATTCTTGCTACCTTCTGAAGCAATTCTGGAAACCCTCTTTCATGTCTTTAGCTGTGTTGTCGTGGGTGCCCTGATGTCCTAAATTGATTCAAAATATTTACCTTTCCTTGTCATTTTGACTTGGGGGAAGTGCCAGAAGTTACGTGTACCAGATCTTAGTGAATAAGGTGCATGAAGACACACATAAGGTTTTTTATAAGCCTGTCTTGAATTAGATGGCACTAGGTAGCAGCACTTACTGTATTTATCATACCTCATAAAGACACTCATGAAAGAGGACTTCCAGAACCGCTTCAGAAAGTAGTGAGAATGATGGGATAAATGTGTTGAAAGGGAGTGGGAGTATTTTGAGTGGGATTCATGGCAATGTGTCTTTTGCTGTAAATGTTTGTTTAAACACACACCATACGTTTTGATCAGCGGATGTACTTTCCCAAGTCAGTCGGAATCAGCTTTATGGTCACCTCAGGTTCTGTGGGATCATTTGCTGTTTTGATTAACAGAGTGAAACAAACAGACTATGGAAAAGACTTACCCTCTGCCACCAGGTCTCCAGGACTACAATTCTCTAAAATATCCTTGATGCAATCAGAGAAGCTCCGCAAACGCCTCACACCACAGAATAATTTACTTACCTGGCACCCTTGCTCCCAAAAGGCCCCTATAACTGAAACGTAATTTTCCTTAAGGACTTGGGTGGGAAGGACCCCAATTCTAAAACCCCAATGATCCAGGAACATGTATTTCCCATCACACCTTTCACTTAATCTCTCTATTTGTGTATTCAAATAAAACAGCCTTGAATATCTATTAAGTAGTACAAGAGATCATAACCTAATACTGCAACACCATTTCTCCAGGTACCTTGGGGGGAAGTAATTTCTTATTATTTTTCTATATAACTCATAAAATGGGGAAATGATTTAATACACAGAGTAGAACTAAATTGTTTCCAAAGTGGCCAATTTTCATGACGAAAACAGTGCTGTGCTCCCTCGCGTGGTTCCAATATCCTCTGACACTCTGAAAAGATTCTGGGGAATGTCACCAAGTGTGGCTAGGGCTCTGGCTTCTCTGGGTCCCTGTGGAGTTTCCGGTGCATCTGGGCCCTGCAGAGGGGTGTTAGCCACCACCTAGAGTCTTGCCTCAAACACGCACTGTGGTGGTTTTGTGACCTGCAATCGCCCATCCAGGAAATCGTCTCACCTCAATTTAAACAATAAACTTCACCGAAACCCTGTCAAAGTCACAAGCATTAAATTTGGTTCTGTTCAGCATTTTGAGCCAATTTTAAGTGGTTCTTGAGGGAATAAAGGTGACATATATAAACTGGCCAACACGTAGCGGTAGATAACACTTACAGACAAGAATGGCTGTGTCAAGTGCTTTTCCACAGTACAGTTCACGTATTCTTACAATGATCTTATGAGGGAGAAGCTATTCCTCTCCTCATTTTGCAGATAAGGGAACTGAGGCAAGGGGGCTTGGTCTCCTAGTCTATGCTCTAAACCACAACGAAATATTGCTTCTCTAAAAGATCCTGAAAGATTGGTAGTGATTCTTATTTTCTGGAGAATCCTCAGGAATGTGCTAACCTATGAAACAGATGAGCAGGAAGTTTTCAACAAATTCACTATCAACCAGTCATTTCCCACTGTGTCAGGGCCACGAGCTGTCGGAGGAAAAATTGAAGAGCTTTATGTTACATTAAGTTTGGGAATCTCTCAGAAGTTTGGACTAAAGGCTTGGGGAAGATCTGCAGAACAGAAATTTGTTTAATTTTTTTTAAAAGAAATATTTCTTCAACTTAGCTGAGCACAGGATACTTTTTGAGGCATCTTTCCCCTTCCTTGCCTTCCTGTGGACAAGGGCTGCACAAGCACCACAAGCAACACTGCCCTGTGGCAAGGGGCTTCCCACCTCTCCAGGGATGGGATGCACTCGCTCTCCTCCAGGGTCTTGCAGAATGAAGATGGGTTTCATCATTAAGGTTCCTAAAAGAACAAAAATAGTGTAGAGAACTTTGTTTCTGCTGCCAACCATGCCTAGGGCTTGATGTATCTTACGCCAGGTCCTAAGCAGAATGGGAGTTACTGGCAGGTGCTTTCCACGCGTCCTGGTGACAGCGGATGTCATTTTTGACCACGTCTTTGAGCAGTGACCTCATGAGCCTGACAGATCTCTTGCTTTGGGGAGGTTGTCATGGTTTACATGTGAGGAGTTATCTCAAAGCCTTATGTGTTTGGAAAGTGATTGGATCATGGGGGTGGTATACTCATTAGTGGATTAACCCATTGATGAACCCATAGCTGACTATGCTCTTAGAAGGTAGGGCCTGGTTAGAAGAGGCAGGTCACTTGGGGGTGTGACCCAGAAGGATTTATCTTCCTCCTGGCTCTTCCCTTTATGCTCTGTTTCCTGGTCACCATGAAGTGAGCAGTTTTCCTCCACAGCAGGCCCTTCCACCATGTCATTTCTGCATTTGAGCCTGCTAACCATGGACTGAACCTTCTGAGACTGTGAGCCAAAGTAAACCTCTCTTCCTTTACGCAGTGTGTGTTGGGCATTTTGTCCCAGTGATGAGAAAGTGACTAAGATGGGGCATCATTGGCTGAAAACCACAGTGGCTGCCTTTCTGGATCCTTTACTGCATTCGTGCTCAGACAGCCTTCTCCTGAGTTGCTTCTTGCCAGTGACAGAGCTGGGGCGATATTATCCCAGGCTGTTTCTGCAGGCCATACTCAGAGGAGGTTAGCTTGTCTGGTTACAAGTCAGAACTGCACTGTGGTCGACAGCTCTTCCCTCCCTGACCTCTTTCCTTCCTCCTTCTCTTCTGGAGGTGTCGCACTTGCACTATGGGTGGCAGAGTCTTCTGCCACTGAGATCATGTGGTCTTCAAAGCCTACGATAGCTACTCTCTGGCTGTGGACAGTAAAAGCTTGCACCCTCCCAGCAGCTAGAACAGTATAGCATAGCTGCCTTTCAATAGCATTTGGATAAATAACTTGTCCCTGCCCTTGGTGTCTATTAACTTCTTTAAGAAGTAAAGCATCCATGCATTGGCAATTGATTGAAGTTCATTTGATGGATGATTACTGAGCGCCCTTATTGCTGTTCAGGGCACTGGAATAAACACAGTCATATACTCCACTACCATTTGCTGAGGACTTGCTAGGTACCAGGGATTATGCTAGGTTCCAGGTTGGATTTATTCATCCATTCTTTTGACAATAATTTGCAGAGTCCCAACTCTGTCATGAGAGGCAGGATGGATGAAGAGGAGGGTCCCTCGTGATAGCTGAAGAGCATCTCTAGGGGGACAGATGCTATTGTTGACCTCTTTACCAAATTTTTTTTTCTCTCTTCTCTGGATTTTATCTTGGGAGGGCTTCATCTCAATGGGGTTGCAGCCACTTTGTGCCCCGGAGGTGAAGTCCAGGAGAATGTAGGAGCTGCCCCTCCCCTTGCCATCCTTGGCTACTCCAACAACCCTGGAGCTGCCTCTGACAGAATTCTTGCTACATGAGAAAAGTAATGTCTTATTTTAATAATTTCCTAGCCATCAGCTGGATATTCTTTTCCTTGCATCACCAAATACCTTCTCTGATGCCTTACTCGGAAGAGAACATGTTTAACTCAAATCTCAATGATCAAGCAAATTGGACCCAACCTTGCCAGTCCTGAGGTCAGCCTTGAGGTGGAACTTTTCTCTGTGTGCTTATTCTAGAAAAATATTCTTTTGTCAGCCAAAGCATATCCCAACAATTCAGAAAGTTTTAGTCTACAACCTCGGGATACTGCAAAGGAGAGAGATCTGGTTCCCATTTTCAGCTCTGCCCCTCTGCTCACAGCTGGTGGGGAGCTCACCAGCCACTGGGGAAGTGTGGCCAGGAAACCTTCACCGAGTGAGCCCCTGGCAGCACAATGGTGTCTTTCGGAGGGGAACAGAATGGGATGGGAAAGATGGCTTCAGATCCCTGGCACCACAGCTGTGGTAGTCATGGGTGGCAGCCAGGGTGGGATTAGACAAGAGAAGAGATGAGCTGTGGTGTCTGGAGGACCCAGAGGCAGGACGGTGACTCATTTACCCTTTTAACAAATCACATCACTCAGAGTCACAAGAAAGACTCCAATGTGTAGAAGTCTTTCAGTTTCAATCTGTGTCTTACAGTCTCTGCAGCAGTCAAACAAGGATGATGTTATGATCATTGCTTTGCACATGAAGAACCTGCAGCTCAGAGAGGTGAGACATAAGTTACCCAGAGTGGTGCAGAGATGGAGCTCAGATGGCTGGGGCTATGACACAAAAGCCCACATTGACTTTACCCTTCCCTTGGCTTCCTTGTAAGACTTCCAAGGCTTCAGAGGGTCTGTGCTTCATCTTGTCATTTGGATCAGGAGGAGCCTTGAGCATCAAAACATCCTCCAAACCATGAACTTAAGGCTACAACAATAATGGCAAAAGCTAATCATCATAATAACAACACGGCTATTGTTTATGGAGTGCTATGCTTGGACCAAATGGTGCTAAAAATCTTCCCTTGCATTTTATGGTTCCATTTTCATAACAATCCAAGGAATTGACAATTAATATTATTTTACACTAGGCAACTGAGGTTTGGAGAGATTAAGGGGCTTACTTAAGGTCCCAGGACTTGTAAATGGCAGATCTCAGGTGTGACTGAGGCTCAACCCAGAGCTTGTTGCCCCCTCGGGATTTTGCCTCTCTAGAGAATGCCTCTCCTTTGTCTTCATCTGTCCTCTAAAGTTTAGCCACCTTTCTGTGATTCATTTCCTTTTCTATCCCAAGTGCACCCCCTCCACTGCAGCTCATGTCCACATCCACTTTCTCTGCCCTCGGCATAGATCCCAAATACGTACATGTTTAGGCAGCATCTGCCCGCTCTGTCTTCCTGGTGTTCTGTGCCTGGCATGCCTTGGGGCATTGGAAACAGGAGTGGAGGAAGCAGGGGTTCCCTGGGGACTGGAGAAGGGGATGTTATTAACTACAGGCTTTTCCAGGGAGCCCGTGTTAACTATTATGAGCCAGCAGGTCAACTGCTCTGAGGCTGCCACATCTGCTCAGCAGTTCAGCTCCCTGCTTGCAATTTGTGGCTGGGGATTTTCCCCCCACTTCCCTGCAAAAGCCATATGATGGCTGAATAGAGTTCCAAAGGGCAAATGACAGAGCAGCACACATAGCTGTGACAAGCAAAGGCGCGACCTTCATGGATACCCTTGCAGCTGCACCTGGAGGGACATTAGCTCATCCTCAATGTCTTCCTGTCCTGCCACCTGGAGGGAGAAGAGTCTGAGTGGAACTTGCAGCCTCCAAGTTCTAGTTCCACCCAGGGCGAGGCAGGGACTCATGGTCACAAATTGGGCTCTAGGGTCTCAGCAATCGATGCTAGAATCCTAATTCCTTTATTATATGCTGTTGAAGAGGTAGCTTTATTCGCTGAGCCTCTATTTAGCCAAGGCTGTTCCCTTACAAGAGAGCTGTGAAGTTTGTATGAGGTCCAGGAGGTAAAGAAGTTTGCACAGTTTGTGCACATAATATGTACTTGATTAATGGTAGCAGTCTTGTGATTGCAAATTTGGAGGAAGAGGATAGTTTTACTGGCCTCCTTTGGAACCCCCCACTTCTCATCCCTGTTCCAGAAGAGTGTTTTCAAGAGTTTATTGTTTGCAGGATTTTAAATAAACAAATGTGTTTTGATTAGCATAAAAGTCACTTAATACAATTAACAGGTACAGCCAATGCAGGTCAGTAGGTAGAAGGAATAACTTCTACTATTGTATAGCACAATAGGGTAACTATGGCTGACAATAATTAATTGTATATTTCAAAATAGTTTGCAGAGAGGATTTTAAATATCGTCAACACAAAGAAATTATAAATGTTTTGATTCCTGTAAGTGCTAATTATCCTCATCTGATTATTATGCACTATATGCACATATTGAAATATTATACTCGGTTTGCAGTGGCGGTGCATACCTGTCATCCCAGCACACTGTGTGTCTGAGACAGGAGCCCAGCCTGGGTAACTTAGCAACTTTGTAGGGCCCTGTCTTGGAAGAAAGGAAGGAAGGAAGGGAGGAAGGAAAGAAGGAAGGAAGAAACAGAAATATCCAACTGCATCCCATCAATATGTACACCTGTTATGTGTCAATTAAAAAAATTAAAAGATTGTCTAATAATTGTTGTTAGGAAAAGTAGAATTTACAAACTTTTTTTTTTTTTTTTGTGGGTACCGGGGGTCGACCTCAGGACCTCACGTGCCAGCAGGCTCCCGTGCCGCTGAGTGATATCACCAGCCCCTTTTTCGTATGTGGGTTCCGGGAGTCGAACTCGGGCCTTCGCGCTTGCCGGGCAGGCGCTTAAGCCGCTGAGCCATCTCACCGGCCCTACAAACTATTTTTAAGAATAAAATATTCTCTCCAATCCCACCATTCCCACAACAAGCCCTTTGGTACTTTTCTTCCCTAACAGACCTTTAGTACTGTGCACGGGCCGGCACATTTGTTCTGTAAAGGGCCGGGTAGAGATCTCTGCAGCCTCGTGGAGAGCCGCCTGCTCTGCTGCCACCAGTCAGCTCTGCCATGGTCGTTTGAAGCATCCACAGATGATATGTAAAGGAATGAGCATGGCCGCATTCCAGTAAAACAGAATTTTTGAACATTGAAATTTCAATTTCATATAATATTCGTGGATCATGGCACATTACTCTTCTTTTGATTTTTTTCCCCCCTCCAATCATTTAAAAACATGGAAAAGCATTCCTAGCTAAAAGACAGCAAGATGGATAAGGCCTGCAGGGTGTAGTTAGGCAGTCCCTGATTCTGTGCCTAAATACCGGCACGCATTGGCAGTTATATTAAAAATTTACACACAAACTTCATGTAGATTGCTCACCCCTGCTTGTGACACACATGTAAGGAAGAATTTTCCTGTACCCCCAAATCCATGAAAACCTCATTTTTCAGGGTTGCTCTGTTACAGAATATAATGTCCATGATATATATATATATATATTTTTTTTTTTTTTTTTTCTATTTTGTGTTTTTAAGCAGTGCTGGTTGTTTCCATTTCTTTGGCTATTAGGAAGAGGCTGAGATAAAATTTAATCTGTATCTTCTAAATGAAAGAAAGATTCAGTTGCAAATTCTAGCAAATTCTACAGTGTTCTCTTCATCCAAAACCCAGAATAATTCTTGCTCATGAACATTGGGGGAAGGGCTAGCCAGGAAGTACCTTGTTCTGCATGGAATTCAGTAAATTTGTGGATAACTTTAGGAATGTGTAGCCGGAAGTTTGGATAACTCAGGCCCTGTCCAACAAATATCCTGGATGATGAGTCTCATCCTCCTATCCTTCTCCCCAGCCTGCCTTACATAAGCAAAGTCACAGATACCACTGTGGGAAACTGACGACTACGGAGGTTAAGACATTTGCTTAAGATCGCTCAGTTAACCAGTGGTGATGTTAGGATTAGAACTCACAACGTGTTGATTACTAAGGCATCTTGGTCAAGTAGCTTGAGCAGAGAAATTTTACTAATAGGATAATATTAGGAAAAGGAACAATGAAAATGGCCCTACACACACACACACACACACACACACACACACACACACCAGGAAGAGGAGAAAAATACGATGGCCCATCCAGTCTCTGCCGATTTCCTCTGTTGGGATTTAGCTTAATTCAACCTTTCGGCTTGTTCACCATGTACATCAATTTCCTCCTTTCCCAGAAACAAATCGAGGTGTCTCTTGAACTCGTGTATACTCTGGTTTCCCTCGGCTCCCCGTCTAACATTTTCCATATGTGTGCTAACCTAGGGAGCGCCAGCTCCCTCGTTCCCCGAGATATCTGATGCCTGGGGAACGTTCTCCAGAGCGTAAACCTCAGCGCTATGAAAGGTCTCTCTCTTTTCCTCCTGCCCTTTCATAAATGGGGGCATTTCTTGGGAATCTCATTTCCTTTGTGTGTGAGTCCAATTCTTATATTACAAGCACAAGTAGGAGGCCAATAGCTTGTTTCTGGGCCTCTGAAATCACCTTGTCTCCACCATTAGGACCAACATGATCTTCCCTTACTGACATGAGCTGGAGGCTGAGGACTCCAGTCATTGGGGGGCTGAAAGAAGCATTTGTGATGGTTAATATTTGCAGAATGGGAAACTGAGGCCCTAAGAGATCACATGGCTTGCCCAAGGTCACAAAGCTCGTTAGGGACATATAACAAGCATCCTGAATCTTCTGGATCAATCTAATTATAAGAAAATTAAAACTGAGCTTCAAATTCCTGGAATTAGGCTTAGTAGCTTGAGGTCTGACCTTTAAGGATAATTTACTTCTGTATCTGTTACTCTTCACCTGGTATTTCTTGTTGTGAGTAGCCTTAGTGGTGGTGGAGAATAAATATCTCTCTGTCTATGAAAATTATAACAATATTATCAATATATTGTGATAATTAACAATTAATATATCAATATATGTTAACATCTCAAACACATGTTTATTTGTAAAAACAAGTAAAAAGTGAGTTAAAAGTGAGCACAATTTTTAATATTTGAAGTTAAAAATAATCTATTTTTGCATTATTTGTTGGACTGGGCAATAGCAAATTAAATATTTGCATCATTTAAGGTGTCACTTTTACAGTCCTTAATAGGCATTAAGAGTTTATTTAACAAATAATAGCTGTGATAATAAGGATGAGGGCTTGTATTCGCTGACTTTCCCCTGAAGGTCATCTTAATCGATCCTGTTATTTCTTTCAAGCTTACTTAGGATACTTCCCTGTACATGGCATCCCATTATAATGATAAGGGTCTGGATCCCTTCCTTCATGTGGGCTCATCCGTTTTTCTGTCTATTTATTGTCCAACACGTATTTCCTGGCCACCTGATAAGTGCTGGTCATTGGGCAAGACTGGACATGAGCTATGCACCCCTTGCCCACATTTCTGATTGAGTCTTGATTTAAAGGAGTCTATCTGACCCTCAGTCAAGCCAAAAACCCCAGCTGAGGTCTAGAAAACATAACTAATGTGGCTGGGCATGTGGGTTGCCGCAGGAAGGGACGGCTGCCATGGGCTGCCATATTTAAGCCAATGACAAAATCTGTAATTCCTTGTTCTTCATGGCCATCCCAAAGTTACCACAGAGCAACCGTTGGAGGGGCGTTGGTACTGAAGAGTGACTTCCCCTGGCCCCCAACTACAACTGAGTGTCTCCCTCCTTGTGTTCCCATGTGCCGCTCATCGTGTTGGAGGCATGGGGGAAGCACCGTGCCCAAGCCCGGTCTCTGCTCTCCTGGAGGGTCCAGGATGGGGTGGAAGTTAGGCAGTGCCCGTCCCTGCCATCTGGCTTCCAAAGTCACCTCTCCACTCTACCCTTGATGCTGAAGCCACGACTCTGCAAACTCACTTCTGCTTTGCTGAAAGCCCCTTCTTTGGCTCTGGCAAAAGGGAGCAATAGAGAGAGACTGGATGGCTTTTCCTTCCCGTTCCTGTGCTGTCCCTGTGAGCACTGCCCAGCAGCATGTTCCCCGCCCACAATGGCAGGGCCTGCTCATGTCAGTAGCTGGATCCTGCCTGCATTTCCTCCAGTGGTTGAACCACCAGCTTCGTCAACATCCCTTGGAGACACCAGGGGCAGCAATGGTGCCCCTTCCTAGAAATCAGGACCCAGTGCCCTGGGGACCTCAGAGTCATGAGCCAACCTTCTCTCTTCCATGCCTGTAAGTTCTGAGAAATTTTAACATGTTTCCCTCAGTTTCCACTCCTCGGGGTCATTGGAGTGGTACCTGCAGTCGCTACCTTTGAGATAACTTTGTGTCAGCTCCCGTTTCCTGGTTAGCAGTGCCTTATGTTAAATTCTCCCTGTTAAAATAACTGGTGTGACTTCTATTCCCTGACTAAGAGAGAGTCATCATCAAACCCCACCCATCCATAATGACAATTGGCCACTGTGCCGTGTGGAAAGGCTCAGGGTTCCAGGGAGCCTTGTCAGAGTAGGGCTGGCACCCCACAAGGAGAGAGAGGGGATTGGCACAAGAAGTCAGGGAACAGTGTTCCAAGTCAAGCATGGGCAGGGGAACTGAGAGCGAGCCCCACTGGCTTTGCTGGTGCAGCCTGGTGGATGAGGGGAGCAGTGGTGGGCGCAGATGGGAGGAAGGAGGGTGGGATGGTGTGCGAGCCAGGCTGAAGCAAAGTGGACAGCACGGACGATTCCAGGCAAGAGCTATTCTCCACAGGGAGAGGGTAGCCCGATGGTTAGGACCCCAGCCCAGCACTGCAGCCCAATAGAAATACAGTGAGTTAGCCAGATGCTTTACATTTTCTCATAGCCATAGTTTTAAAAAGAAATGGGAAGGATTTATTCTAATAAAAATGAATGATCCAAAACATTCTCCTTTTAACAGGTAATCGATGGCAAATTTTCCATTCTTTTTTCCATGCTAAGCCTTCAAAACCCAGTGTGAGTTTTCCACATACGGTGCATCTCCAGGAGGACTCAGCATGGCCTCATAACTGCGTGTGGCTGGAAGCTGCTATAAAGGGCAGCGAGCTCTGTGCCAGATCGCCTGGGTCTTCAGGGTTCTGCTCCATGACTGTGCTAGTCCATTTTGCATTACTATAACGCCATACCTCAGGCTGGGTAGCTTATAAGGTTAATAATGTTGCTCACACTTCTGGAGGTTAAAAGCATGGTGCTGGCTCTGGCAAGGGCCCCCTGACTGGGTCACAGCATGGTGAGCTGGGTCACAGTAAGGAATACATTCAAAAGCAGAGAGCACGGGGTGAGAGCCCCAGCAGAGCAGGGAAGGGGCTAGAAACCACCTCCTCCTAAGCTCTGCCTCTTAAAGGTTCATCGCTTTTTTTGTTTTGTTTCATTTTCTTTTGTCTTTTTGAGATGGTTTCACTATGCAGTTCAGGCTGGCCTTGAACTCACTTTGTATCCCAGGCTAGCCTCAAACTAGCAGTGATCCTCCTGCCTCGGCCTCCTGAGCGCTGAGATTACAGGTGTGCACCACAACACCCAGCCTTTCATCATGTTTTAGCATCACTACTTCAAGGACCAGGCTTCTAATGCATGAACCTTAGGGGCTGCACTCAAGCCATACTCAAACCAGAACAGTTACTAATTAGCTATTTAACTTAGCTAATTTCCTGAGTCTCTGTTTCTTCATCCATAAAATGGAAATAATGATAAGTCCTACATGCAAGACTACTGGGAGAATGGGATAAGCTAATGCATTTCACACACTAAAAACATGGGGCAGCAGTTAGCATTTTCATAACTGCTTGGCAACAGCCACCACTCTGGTAAAGATCTCGAGTGGGCAGAGGGGCCCGGAGTGGCCCCAGGTAGACCAGTGGCACATGTGCTGCTGGCACCTTCTCAGCAGATGACACTGGGGACTAGAAGAGAGGATGTTTCCAAAAACATGGCTTGGATCCCTGAGTATCAATTCACCCCAAACTCCCAGGGGTTCATAGGATCTGAGAATAGTTCTAAAATCATCGATCCACTTCTACTTTGGTCTCGGTGCCCTCAAATCCCATGTCAAGGGACTCGAACTCAGAGAACAGAGAGATCCTATCACAAACAAGAGCATTTCTTATCCCGGATCTGGAGCTGGGGGAGCATCCTGGGCCCGTGTGAAAGTGGTGGAGACCCCTGCTAGTCCCATCAAGGGGAAACTGGTCATTCAGTTGGGAGGATGCGGCCCACACACCCAGCCTCGTCTCAACCCAAGCCAACTTGTTCCTACTAGTGCCTGAGATGGACGTCTTCATTTGTTCATTTGAGAGCCCAGCAGAGCTGAGGACACACACACACACACATGCACACACACACGCACACATACACCCAGGCTTGTACTGGGCCCCCAGGCCTGAATGAAAACCCAGAATTCACTGGGATTCCAAGGGAAAATAAATTCCCTCTTCTCCTTTCCTCTGCCCCATCTGGACTCCCTCCTCCAGCTCCAAAGGCGATAATCACTGAAGGCTTAACACCTCCCCCATCTTTATACACCCAGGCCTGGGGGAAGGAGTTCCCAGGCTGTAGAGACCCCCCCTCCCAAGTCAGAGTGGGCAGGGTGGAGGGGCTCCCCCAGCTATGCCTCCATGGGCTGCTGGAAGGCCTCGGATAAGTGCAGGTCACCTGGGGTGGAGCAATGGGGACGAATGAGGCTTCCCCCCAACCCTGAGTGCTTTCTACAGACCGGGAAGTTTTCTGTTAACAGCTCAAAACACAGGGCTGTAGTGGCTTCCTGCACTTCTAGGATGGAGATGGGACTCCTCACCAGAACTAGCAACATGGTCAGTTTGGTTGTCCTGGATGTCACCTGTGGTCTCGCTTTGCTCTGGGCAACTCTCAAGAACAACTTTCTATTTCATGGGCCTCAGGGCCTTTGCATATGCGGTTCCCTGGAGCTCTACTCTGTCTTCTTCCCCTTCTCTCAGACCATCACCTCTCTACCTTATTTTAGGTCCCAGTTTAAATATCCTTTCCTTAAGAATGGAAGCGACCTTCATATTTACCAGTATGGACTAGTTAAATAAGACATGACATAAGCATGTAGTAGAACAAGATCTGATTTTATAAAAACATGAAGATCTTAAGCTTAAGGAATAGACACAAAGAAAAATGAATTAAATAAAAAAAGAAAAGCATAAAACATTATGCACAGAGGCTTCCATTTGTGTAGTAATAGAAAAAGACACAGGGTAACTCGCGGAGTGTCTGTGTGGTAGTGTGTGTGTCTGATCTGTGTCCTTGGACTCTCTCACTGGTCGCCTCCGTGGAAGTAACTGGGGACAGTATATCCCTGAATATCCTTTTATATTTCCAGCCTATGAAGTGACAAAGCATTTTACAAAAATATATGTCTACTCTTTCCCCACTTTTGCATAAGTTATGCCCACCCTTGCACAATTGGATACAAAATATCTGGGCGTGGTGCAGTTTCCGGTGATCTCTTTTTCTTTCTTTTTGTACTTTTCTGATTTCTTTCCCCAATAAGCATACTTCTCATAACCTGAAAACTAAAACAAAGTTCAGCCTACAGGGTAAGGGCACAGATTCTGAGGCATAGTGCTTCTGTTTGAATCTCAGGGTGCTGTCATGGGCTGTGTGACTTTGGGTAAATGACTTAGCCTCTCTGTGCCTTGTTCTCTTGTCAGTAAATGGATGTGCTGATTACAGCATGCAGCTCCTAGCGTTGTTGTAAGAACCATATAAATTTGTATATCTGGGCCAGTGAAATAGCTCAGTAATATAAGTGCCTGCCTGGCAAGCGTGAGGTCCTGAGTTCAACTCCCGGTACCCACATACGAAAAAAGGGCCGGTGATATCACTCAGCGGCACGGGCGCCTGCTGGTTCTCGAGGTCCTTAGGTCGACCCCTGGTACCCACAAAAAAAAAAAAAAAAAAAATATATATATATATATATATATATATATATATATATATATATAATTTGTATATCCGTATGTAAAAAAACACATACTAAATACTATAACAGTTCCTACTGTTATTTTTAAAAATACTGAAAAGTACAAAGTACTATCTATTTAAACATATGGGGAACAACAATTAACTAAATTCTAAAATATATCTTAAAACAGCTAAAAGTAGAATGTCTAATCGGAAGCCAGGCTTGTCAAGACATTACCGTGTGTCCTCATCCGCCTTATTCACCTGATCTGGCACGATGTGACTTCTGGCTCTCCCCCAAAGTCAAAATGACCCCAAAAGGGGAACTTTTGAATTGATTCAGCCACAGCAGTACGACTGATGACATTCGAGAGAGAGGACTTCCAGAACCGCAGGTGGCGTGTGGCGAGGAGGGGGGATGAGTGTGCTGGAAGCAGGCAGGTGTGTTTGCAGGGGAATTCACGGCGATGTGTCTCATACGGTGACACGCGTCTTTAAGTTTCTGTATTCACTGTATATTTTGACCACACCTCATGTAGGGTCACCGTGGCCTGGGCCCTCCATGGGGATGACAGCTCTCTGAAGCCTGGGATCTCAGCCACCCTGCCATGGACCGGGCGGGCCCCTGGACCTGCCACTGGGCACCTTAGATACCTTGGAGCGGGGCAGTGTCAGGTGCTGAGAGCAAAGGCTCTGAGTTTGATGTTTTTCGATCAGTCACCACAGTGCAGCACAGCCAGGGCGGGAGAGTCCTGTGTCACCGCCCTCTCTGGGAGCCGGGCCTCTTCCCCTACTGGCGCACCCTGACTCGCTGTGACAACTGGCTGAGCAGCTTTGATTAATTAAACGTTTCACCCCGAATTTGTACATCGGGCCCAGCAAGTCCTCCTGAAGCCTGTGGTGCCGGGCTAATTAGGAGAGCGGGTCTCTGGCTGGTAGGCCTCGGTCAGTCTGACACACAGCGGCAGGAAATGCTGGCTGTAGAAGAGAGGGGAAGGAGAGAGGATTTGGCCAGCGGGTCATTTCGCCTGGCTCTGAGTGAAAGATTTCCTTCCAGTCACCTTGGAAATACCAGCACGTCCATGTGTATGGACCCTACTGTGCGCTGAGTATGTTATGAGCCTCGCCATCTTGTTTAGCCTTGTAAGTAAGAGGAACAGTTAGGATACACTTAATTGTGAGCGCTAAAACACTCAACTCCTGTTGCATCATACCAGAAAGGCATAATTGAAAAATTATGGAATTGTTCACTATTAAGCACCTCTGGAATTGAAAAGCCCCAGAGAAACCAGCTTCAGGAACGGCTGCATCCAGGACCCAGCTGCTGCCTCGAGCCCATCTCTCCTGTGCAGGCGTTTTTCTCACACAGCTTCTCCTCAAGCCCGCAGATGGCCTCAAGGACTCCCATTCTTATTTCCTCAAAGAAGCAGTAGCGAAAGTCTCAGTAATTCCTCATTCCTCGGAGGGGCGTCTGCAAGCCATGGCCTGCGGCCACAAGCAGAAATCCACTGTGCTGCTTGGTTGATGAGAGTCAGTAGCCAGGGCCTGGAGAGGCCCAGACCACAGGGAGAGGAAGTAGGAAATTCACAAAGCTGCTTTTCAGGAGGGTGAACGGGTATGGAAGGAAACAGATGTCTACAGCACAGAATCTTCAAAATTCCCATTCTACAGGAGGGAAAACTGAGGCACGGAAAGGTCACTTCACTCTTTCGGTGTTACATGATGAGTTATATTAGGGGTGGGTGCTTTGAATGCTGGCTGCCTTGCTCCTAAGCCCAGACCTTCATTGCGACCCTGGACACCTCTGCGTTGTACCTGCTTGTCTTGTCCCTCGGGCCATCTGCTTCTCAGCCTTTGCTTCATCACCTGCTCATCCACAGCCCTGGTCCTTTGCTTTGGACAAAGTTTATCCTTGTTTTACAGTGGACAACACCATTAGTGAGAATTCGTGTCTAGAATCACTTTCCTTCCCAGGGAAAAACTATACAGGTGGCTATTTGCACTATTATTATTATTGTTATTTTTTGCGTGTGGTTCTGAGAATCAAACCCAGGGTGCTTTACCACTGAGCTACATGCTCAGCCCTTTTCTCAATTTATATCTAGAGACAGGACCTTACTAACTTGTACAGGCCAGACCTGAACTTGTGATCCTCCTGCCTCAGCCTCCCAAGTAGTTGGGATGACAGGAGTGTGGCTTCATTGTAATGGTGTCATTTGTAAATATTATGAGTTTTTAATATATTGTATTGATATGATAAAACATATGATAAACATATAATGGTAATGATGACAACAGTATGACAACAACTAGTACCAGCCAAGAGTTATCTTGTGCCAGGAACTATGGTAAGTCCGCATTTAACTCTCAAGACATTTATCTACTGCCATTATGCTCATCTCAGTTACAGAAACAGACACACACAGGCACACATGCATGCACATAGACACTCGCTTTCTTTTTGACTCTCAGTCCTGGGGATTGAATCCAGGGCTTTTGCACTGAGCTACATTCTCAGTCTTTTTTAACTTTGTATTTTGCAACAGGGTTTTCCTAATTTGCTAAATTGCCCAGGCTGTGTTTGAACTTGCTACCCTCCTGCCTCAGCCTTCCGGAGTTCTAGGATGACAGGCATGCTCCACCACTTCCGGCCCTCACTTGCCTCTTTCTTCCCTCTCTCCTAGTGGCTGAGTCCACAGCATGAGTCCTAGGAGCTGTGACGCGACCCGCTGTGCATGTTGGAACAGCAGCAGAGCCTGTGTTCTTAGAGGAGTAAAGCCAGAGACGGAGGCAGGGTTGGGGGATGCGGGCTACCCATGTGCCCCAGGCCTTTCTTCCTTTTCCAGTCGTTCTGTGAGCCCCTTGCCCTTTCTGATGTATTTTGCCTAAGAAACTTCCATGAGGTTTCAGTCCCTTCTAGCCTCCCATCTCTCCCTGGGCCTACTGGGCCCTCTTTTCTTCATAGAGTGAGGTGAGGGTTAGGTGGCGAGGGAGTGACCTGGGATCCCGTCAGAGCCGGCCTAGCCACTGTCCTGGGGCTTAGCTGCAGCCTAGATTTCCAGCAATGCCCCCCTTCCCCAGCCCTTACCACGGTGCCAACTGACCAAGTGTGGATTTCTGCCCCCAAAGGTCAGCAAATCCTGGCCCAGCAATTCCCCTCCGTCCGCAGTCGGATTGATCCTCCTCCTGAGCTGCCCAGCACTGCTGTTCGGAGGAGACCTGTCTCTCCTCTGCGAGGCCCTGGGGCCTTGTTAAACCTCTCTCTTCAGCCCGAGGAGTCAATGTCATGCTCAGAAATGGCCCCATCTCCCGATCCATGCGGGCTGGTGGGGGGCAATATTAAAATCCCTGGTGTCGCCTTGGAGTCTTCCTGTCTCTCTTCGGGGTCGATGGTTAAAAATTCATGGTTCTTCTCAAAGGAGCAAAAAATGCTTAAGCTGCTTTCCTATTTGCAAACGTTCCCTTTTTTGATTCAAAATCAAACTTTTGTCTAGACAGGCAAAGGCTTTTTGCTGACCTACATCTTGCCAGCTCAGAAACCTTGAGTTTTCCAAATGCACGCTCTCCCACCCTCGTCCTTTCTCAGGGGTGGCTGTCCAGCCACGGCCCTGTGCCTTCCAAGCACTCTCCCACTGGCTCTGGACCCAGGTCCCGGGATGGGGAGGCCCGGGACAGCACTGGCTCTGTCTTCCTGCGACTCCGTCATCCGCCTTCACAAGTTACCTACACTAGCAGCTACCCTGGCTCTGTGTCACCGTCTACAGTTATTTCAGTGGTTGAAGCAACAAATCGAAAGCCCCCTCCATCACCAAACTGCTGCTGCTGTTTCCCCTTGTCCCCTTCTTTTTTTCTTACTATTTCTTCTATTCCAAGTTATATGTGTTCATTGCAGAAAAATTAGAAATTGGATAAGCACTAAGAAGAAAATAAATATCCCCTTTCCAACTCACATGTTCTCGTAAAATGTTGCTTGCTATGTGTGTGTAGTTGTACATGTATATATAGTGGGATAGAAATATAAAGTGAAAGTTTAAATTTAAAAAATATTACAGTAAAAGACATTGCTATTAATCTCCCTCACAATACTCCCCTTCGCTTCAAACATACTTATCCCATCATTCTTACCACTTTCTGAAGCCATTCTGGAAATTTTCCTTCATGAATGTCTTTACAGGTGTGACCAAAAATATGGTGAATGGAGCTACAGCGTGCCAGCCAATGGAAAGGCAGCATGAAGAAATGTAATGGTGTGCTCCTCATCTACTTTATTCACCAGATCTGGCACCATGAAACTTCTGCCTCTTCCCAAAGTCAAAATGACCATGAAAGATAAACATTTTTAATTTATTCAGGACATCAAAGTCCATCACAGTCCATCTAAAGACATGAAAGATGACTTCTAGACCTGCTTCAGAAAGTGGCAAAAATGATGGGATAAGTGTATTCAAAGCAAGGGGAAGTATTTTGAGGGGAGATTAATAGTAATGTATCTTTTACTGGAATAATTTTTTTTTAATTTAAGCATTCATTGTATTTTTCCAATCTCATATATGTACATATACATTTGTGTGTACATATATTATATATATACATGTACACATTATAGCCTATAAATGTATATGTATCTTAAAAAATTACCCCAAAACTTTTCAGTCAAATGACAAAATTGATTTCCTCATAGTTTCCATGGGTCAGGAATTTAAAGCAGCTGCTATAACTGGCTGAGAGTCAGAATCCCTCCTGAAGTTGCTCTCAGAGGATGTTGTACCTGTGTCTCTCTTGAAAGCCTGATTGGGCTGGAACATCTATTTCCAAGATGGTGCACTAACATAGGTGGTCATGGATGCAGGGTGTGCTAGGAGATCTTGTTGTCTGGAGACCTTGGTTTCACAGCAGGTAGACCTTTGTTTTCATCGGCTACTTGAGTGTCCCCACAATATGGCTGCTGGCTTTCTCCAAAGTGAGTGATTCAGGGGAAGCAAGGCAGAGGTCATGAGAATGTTTTTGATTTAGGTTCAAAGTCATACTCTGTCACTGTTGCTGTATTGTATTGGTCACCCTGACCAACTCTATGTAGTATGGAAATGTTGGGGAAGACGACTCAAGGTCAGGAAGCAAGGAACATTAGGCGCCATGTTGGTGACTGGCTACCATTGTGGAAACATCATAGCCATACCTTATTTTACATCAAAAAATGGCCCTGTCACATATGCACCAACTCACCAGTCACATGAATGAGTTACCCTGGTGCAGCTCTGCCAGCCCCACTTGTACCTGCTGCCCCCACAGCACCCAGCTGCAAGTCCATGAGAAATGCCAAGCTATGGTGTTCTGGCCAAGCTGCGCCCAAATCCTGACCCCAGCAGCGGTGAGATAATACACGTACTGCTGTAAGCACCTAAGTTTTTATGAGTCCCTGTTTTGAGGATCAGTGTATTATGACCATCTTTTACTGTAGATAAAAAAAATATATATATTTTTTGTGGGTACCGGGGGTCGACCTCAGGACCTCACGCGCCAGCAGGCACCCGTGCCACTGAGCGATATCACTGGCCCTTTTTTTTGTATGTGGGTTCCGGGAGTCGAACTCAGGCCCTCGTGCTTGCCAGGCAAGCACATACGCCACTGAGCCATCTCACCGGCCCAGCATCATTCTTAATGGGTCGCTAGAGGAGCAGCTGGAAGTATGCACTGTGTGTGTGTGGGGGGGGTGTTTTAGGCTGTTAGTCTCTGGCACGCACTCTGGAACTGGGTGGGAGCCAGGGAAGAGAGCTGTGGTAAACGTAAGTTTTGCTCACTTGTATTTCCTTCCAGGTCTCTCCCCTGTAGAGCAGAAGGGATTACACTTACCTCTCACTTGGGATTAATTGTGATCACATGACTGCCTGGCCAGTGGATGTGAGCTGCCACAGAGGCCACATGACAGAGGTCACTTCCCTTACGTGCTAGTGCCAAGCTCTCTGGCCCCCTTCTTTTGCTGTGGCAACCTCAGAAACCCATATATACACAGTCCCTTTATTGGCATGGGAACAATGACAAACAGACCCACTTCTTACACACAGTGTGCACCAGGAAGGAACTGCTGTTGTTCTGGGTCACTGAGGTGAGGATGTGTTTGTTACTCTGCATTGCCCAGCTGTTCCTGACTACTACAGAGTCCCAGGGCAGAAAGACAACCAGGTCTCCTTAAAGGTTAGTCCAGGACCTATCTGCTGTCAGATGTACCCTCACCCTGCTCACTCTGTTCTCCATGTTGGGGGCTGGCCCCTCTCCCCTGCAAGCTGAGGCTCCTAGCTTTTCTTTTCCTTTCTCCCCCACCCCCTCTCAATATTGGAGAGCTCTACCACTGAGCTGCATCCTCAGCCCTTCTTATTACTTAAAAAAAATTTTTTTTTGAGGTAGGGTCTTGCTAAGTTGCCCAGGCTGGCCACAAACTTGCAATCTTCCTGATTCAGCCTCTCATATAGCTGGGATTACAGGTGTGCACCACCAGCCCCCACAACTCCTGGCTGTTCTATCTGTTGTCCCTATTGGTACACTGGAAGGCAGGAGAAAGAGAGAGGGCAAGGTACTTTGCCTCTTCCCTTCTCTCTCTGCAGGCATTTCCAGCAGAAACCCCATCTTCTCTTTGGCCTATTTGGGTGCCACCCTCCACCAGGAGACCCCCGGGCTTCAGTCTTGGTCCCTCTTCTTTCTGTCCTCAGCTTTGGAGTAGCAGGAGCACTCCTTGCTTTTCATCTCTTCTTTCCTCACCATCATTACTGGCTTCTGGGTTTTTCATACCTTGGGAAACCAATTCCCTGCCTTAAAGTTGCTCAGTTTCAAATATCCAGAGTGGATTGTTTCTGAAACCCCGATTGTCCCCTGTGGGTAACCAGGGCTGCCTCTGGGTTGGGCTGGGTGGAAAAACAGCAAAGAATGAGCCGGATCCAGGCCAGCACTGAGGACGACCTGCGCTCTGATGGAGGGGACAGAAGGGTGAAGCCATCTGCTCCCAGACGAGCGTCAGTGTTGCAAAGTCATGCGGCGCTGGGAGCCAGGTCTCAGTCTTGGGGCCCAGGAAAGAGCCCCATGGACCAAGCAGGCTGGGTGCAGACGGATAAGCAGGAGCCCTGGGTGGGAGCTTTTGGTCCTCTCTGGAGAAGAGGCAGGGGTGGCCTGTGTGAGCCAACGTGGCTGGCAATCTCTGCAAAGCTGCTCTGGTGGCTCGCTGCCTGCCCTGCCTCTGGCACTCCTGCTCATTCTGCTTCTGGCAGTCGATGGCCAGTTGCACCCATCTGGGTGGTCTGAATCCAGCCATCAACATTTCTGAGCCCTGCTTGGCTCTGCACTCAGCATGGCCGTGACCCCCAGGGAAGCCAGCATGACCATGTGGAGTTCTTGGCTCCCTGAGAAAGTGCCTAGAGGACGTGAGGAACATGGCCAAAGCATCCATCCTTCCATCCACACATCCATCCATCCGTCCACCTTCTATTTCCGAGCACCTGCTCTCTGCTAGGCACTGGGGCGGGAGGCAGAATTAAACACACCCTTATTCTGACAAACCCATCGATGGGGGAGCGAGAACCACAGAAAAAGCACAACACATTTCCCAAAGCACAGAGGCGAATGAAGAGGAAAGAGTGAATGGCTGTGTCTGATTTATTAGAAGAGTTTCCTCATGGGAAGCGATAAGGAACCGGTTTTAAAGGATGAGTAAAAGTTTGCCAGGTGGAGGAAGCTGAAGCATTTCAGACAATGAAAGTAGCATATGCAAAGATGTGGAGCTGAGAATAAACACACACACACACACACACACACACACACACACACTGTATCATAGACAGAGGCTTCAAGCTAGGGCGCAGGAATCTCAGTGTATTGTGACGTCTGGGAGAGGGGAAGAAGGAGGATCAGATTGCGAGTGGCTTTAAAGGGCAGGCTAAGGAGTCTGGGTACCAGTGCTGTAGATTAGAGCTGGAAAGTGCTACAGCCTGCCCTGTCATTTAGAAAGCTCACGCCAGCAGTTTTGCACAAGGAGTTCTTACTCATTTATTCAACAAACATGTATTGAGTCCCCACTACATGTGAGGCCTTTTAGGAGGTGCTGGGAATAGCAGTAAGCAGGAGAAACAAGCACGCCTCCCTCCTTGATTTATCAGTCTAGTGTGGGGAAACAGATAACAAATGAGAGCATGTGGACGTATATGCCAGCGTATGTACAGTCAGCACTCTGCACCCATGAATTCCACATCCCCAGATTCAACACGCCGTGGATCAAACATAATTGATGTTCTCAGGTCCTATGCAGATACAACACCATTCTATTCAAAGGACTTGAGTGTTCTTGGGTTTTGATATCCACAGGTTTGGGATCCAATCCTCCAGGATACCGAGGGATGACTACACACCCAAACACAAATGCAGCCATGCATGCATGCACACCCACACCCACACACCCGCATAGATTGGTGCTAAGTGCTATAAAGGAAAATATCTAGGCTTTGTGATGGCGACTGCTGGGGTTTATTTATGGTGGATACTCTGGAGCTAATCTTGGGGTTGAGACTTTGGGAGAAGGTGACACACTCTGGGTTGGACCCATTGATGGCACGGCACAACCTGCCTTCACCTAACCATGGTTTATTTTTCCCCTGGCCATACAAGACTACTCTCCCCTGCAGGGAGTGAGTTCCACCCAGTGCAGGATGGGCAGGGGTGCTGTGTTCCTCCTCTATGCCTGGCCTCTATGTCCTCCCACACTATCTTCCATGCCTTTTCCTGGTTTTGCAAAAGACTGAACCGTGCCAACGAGGAGCAGAAGACCCAGTAGAGGACTGATGTCCTGGAGCAAGCTTTCTCAAACAATGATATTGTGGACCAGTCATTCTTGTCACTGGTATTGTGGTGCATTTGGCAGCGTCCCTGACCCCTCCCAAGTAGATGCCAGCTTCTTCTACCTCTGGGTAACCTAAAGTATCTCCAGACATTGCCAAAGGTCTCCTGACCTTGGAAAAAAGCCATCCCAGAAGGTGGCAGAGCCACAAGACAGAAGCTGCCTGGATGCCTGAGGAAACGGGTAAAGCAGAGCTTTCCCTGGGCTGAGATGTGAATGAGAAATCTTCGGAGATGTTTAGGTTTGTTTGTTACAGCAGCTCAACCTACCCTAATACCCTGTTAGGGGTATTAGGATTGGACATCCAGATGTTGGAATTCTCATCTGAGCAGTGAGAGCTGGGAAATGACCAAAAAAGGGTGAGGTGAGAAAGAGCCTGAGGCCTGGATGCTCAGAAGTGGGATATTTAAAGATATGGGCACAGGAGGAGACGGAGTTCCCAGAGGAGGCGGATACAGGAAGGTCAGCCCCGAGACAGGGCCATGGATGTTGGTGGAGGAAAGATGGGGAAGCCAGCAGGCAAGGTGAGTGAGAAGAACATGCCTGAAGCTACCTCTTAGATTCATGTTAACTCAAACCTGGAGACTTTAGTATCAGGTAAATAAATAACAGCCAGCATGGCACGAAGACACAGAGGTCAGGCGAACGGCTGTTTCCACTCTGCTCATGGATCTTTGTCCGTTACAGACCAGTCATCCCACTCTGCAGGATAAACGAAGGAAAATCTATGTCGGCCTTTCATCTGGCTCCCACACCCTTTTAGTCCAGCCCTGGTCCCCAAAGAAAGGTGTTAGATAAATAAAAAATACCGTCCTTACAGTGTGCCGGACAAGTGTTTGATAAAGATCAGAGGAGGGCTGGGACCCTTCAGGGCCACTCCAGTGGGGGGAGGCCTGATTCCATCCTTGGGTTTCAAGAGCACTTTGTAAAGGAAGCCATGTGGCAGAGACTCACTGAGATGGTTTAAAAAAAATGAAGGAAATTCCCCATTTCCTGGTTGTAAGAAAATATGGGTGGAACAAGCCTTCAATGAGCTGATCATGGCTCTGACTTTGATGTCGGGTGAATGACAATGATCTCCAAGGCAGGAACACAATGTAATGAACTCGCCCCAGCTTTTCCATGCAAAACAAAATCACTGAAGGGGCCTTGTATTGGAAAACAAAGGCGCTCTGACGGGCGGGTGGGGCTGGAGAGGAAGGCTTGGGGGATGTTCTTCAACTGTGGCGAATGGGAAACGAAGGCAGAGGGCAGTGAGGGGTCCCTGCTGGATTTTATGGAGGTATCTCTGCTGCTGCTGCTGCTGCTATTTACTTTAACAGACATGTATGAAAGCCCCACTGCATATCCATGTGGTTTGTCAATGTGGAGGTCAAATACGGAAGTTGTCACTGCAATGGGATAGTTGGAGCACTTGATTCCTTTCTTCCTCTTTCTTTTTTTCTCAACAGCATTTGCTGAGTGCCTGCCTGCCGTGTGCCAGCCGCTGGGCTGGGCAGTGACATACCAAGATGAATGTGGTAGGTGTGCAGTGGGTTCTGGCTTTGAGGACAGAGTCTGGATAGGAAGACAAAGCCTTAGATGAGCCACAGGGCAGAAGGGCTGGGATGTTAGGAAGTTCTAAGAGTTCCAGTGCTCGCAGACAATAATAAAGAAAGCAGAAACAGGGGTCGACTGTGCAGGGGAAATCAGGGCTCAAAGGCAGAGGAGATGATGTGGCTTAAGCTGGGTTTTGAAGGGTGAAGCGAGCTGCCCCCATAGACGGCTCGGGAAGGGCTTTCCAGGCAGAGGGAACAGCATGGCAAAGGCACGGAGGCTAGATAGAATGCACTGAGTTTGTAAGCAACTGCAAAAAATATAGGATTGCTGAGCAGTAGGGGATGGTAGAGGAGCCTAGAACACTAAACAGGAGTGAGAGCATGGAGTGTTTTTTGGACCGAACTGTGAAGTTTATTCTGAAAGCAATAGGGAGCGATTGAAGGATTGTGAGCACAAAGTGACAAAATCAGCTTTGTGTTTTGCCAAAAGCACTGGGCCACTGAGTAGATGATGGCCTGGAAATGTGACACTACAGAGACAAGTCAGGAGAGGACATCCCAGAGGGTGGGCCTAGTCAAATTTGGCTCCAGGGGAGGGGTCTGTGCTTACAATACGGGATGAGGGTCTGAGCCCTTTCTACAAACTGCCAACCTCTTGGCCTGTCACTGGCTGGAGGCAGAGGCTTGGGACTCCTGTATTTTAATTGTCACCTTTGAATATTGAAATACGCATCCCTGAGTGAAGTGGTCAAATCACTGCTGGTAGCTTATTGGAGGATTGGGATTAGACTGGGGTCAGAAATTAGGTCTGCTACTCAATTTCTTCTTGCTTTGTGTGGTTTTTCATGAGCATGTGAGTCAGGGGCCTGGGTATTGCTGCCCAGGGACACACAGAGGAGAAAATGACTTCAAAGGTGAAAATCAAGCTGGGCGTGGTGGTGCATGCTTGCAACCCCAGCACTCTTGGAGGAAGCTGAGGCAGGAGGATCTCAAGTTTGAGCCTAACTTGGGCAACTTAGTGACTTAGTAAGACACTGTTTCAAAAAAAATAAAACAGGGCTGGGATGTAGCTCAGTGTGAAGTCCCTGGGTTCAGTCTCCAGTACCTGGGGAAAAAAAAAAAAAAAGGTAAAATTCAGCTTTTGGTAGGGGGGCTGGGGTAGGGGGATGTCAAAAAGTGCCTCTTCCAAAGGAAGTGGATGGAAAGCTTATTGGCCAGGAGCACACGCTTACATGTTAAACAGATTCATCCTCTGTCTTTAAAATAAACTGAAAATTAGAGATCCTGTGCCCTATTTGTGAGGCTCAGTTTCCCTCATTTGTGAAATGGGCACAAATGTGGCACATGGTGAGTGCTTACTCATATTTCCTGTTATCAGGTCTGAGCTATCTTGAGAAACCAGACGTCCTTTTGGTCTTTCTGAGTCTCTCTGCGCTGCAGTCCTTGCATTTCTAACGCGACCGCCATTTGTTTTTCTCATCAGGGCTCAGGCTGTCTGCTCTGCTGGGTGGGCGGGTCCCTCTGTGGACAGGATGAGGCATCCAGTTGCATTGGAGCCTTTCAGTCTGTATTGGGTCTGGCTTTTCCAGAGACACAGAATCATTAGGGTGTGGGTGGGTGGGTGTGGGTGTCGCAGGAGGGGCGTAGAAAATTATTTTAAGGTTTTTAACAAACCGGCTCACACAATTGTGGGATCTGGCAAACCCATCAACCAGAGGGTAACCCAGGAGGTGAGGAGCTCAGGCAGGAGTTCATGCTTGGGGCAGAACCTAGTAGAATTTAGTTAAAAGGAATTTGGAGCTTCAGAAAGGAACTGGGAGCCTATAACTATTACCAGGCCCACATGGAACAAAAATGTGTCCAAATACATACCAAAAATTGTATATAGGATGTTCTTAGCGGCCAGCAACTGGAGACAACTTGATTATCCACAACAGCACAAGGGACACATTGAGGTGTTGTATTTTCACAGTGGAATTCTGTACAGCAGAGAACATGAAAATAATGCTCCATGCAACAACAAGGAGAAATTGCGCAAACAAAATTTGGAGAGAAAGGATCAAGAAACATAACAATGAAGTTCTTGGATTCCATTTATTTAAAGTTAAAAAGGTTAAAAACTAAAGAACAGGCAAGAAGTCAGTGTACCCATCCCTCCTACTTGTGGCAATAACATCCTGATTTTCCCTTGATATCCCATCCCTCCCCCCACTTTTGGTCTTTGACCTTCAAGGGGAATGAACTCACTTCCTGTTTCAGATTTGGCCCAGTTAGCACAGTCCTTCCCCTGGAGTCCAGTGATAGGTTCAGGGATGGTCATGTGACTCAAGAATAGTCCAATGGGAGTCAAGAATCCCAGAACCTTGACTGGAAATAATGAGAAAATGAGGCTTCTTTGTCACCAGAGTTGCCAAGCTGGGAATTAATTTGTTGGGAACCATAGGTGTGGGAGTCTTGCTGTGAGAGATAAGCAAGGCTGAGAGATGGAGAGAGACTGGTTTCTGCCAACCTTATTTAGTTTCTGCATCTGGACGAGGAAGTGTCTGTCTGTCCCACCACCCATCCACACCTGGCTGGCTCTTCAAGGGGATCTTAGGGAAGAGAGGGTTGAGACGTCGCTCTACCCTTCCTGTCACTGTCATTTTTCCTGGCTGGTAAGAGTTCTGGTAAATGAGCTGAACTCACCGGATGCCACAGGGTGTTAGAAAACGCGTCTCTCATCTCCTGCCCTTTGGCCTCCTAGATCTTAGTTTGTCCTTCCATAAAGTGGAAGGCAGTGTGCCTAAAGTGTGCCAGGCAGCCGTTCTGGTTAGCTGGCATGGTGATTTCCACTAATTACCTGTCCAGGTCTGCTCCTGACCTTAAGGAAAAGCTCAGTCTTATAGTAAAGCAACAGGTAGCATGTTGAGCACTCAGTGTGCACAAGTCTCAGAGCTGTCCCTCACCCCATGGGAAAAGGGCTCCCCTGTGCATATGGGGACACTGGCCTGGGCTACAAAGCTTCACAGTTTCTTTCTTTTTTTTTTTTTTTTTAAGAATCTATTTATTTATTTATTTACTTGGTACTGGGAATCGAGCTTCACAGTTTCCAAGGGACATTTATCTCCTCTTCGATCCTTGTCTGATTTCTGGAACTGATTGCTTATTCCTATTTGACAGATACAGAAACCGAGGTTCCCCCAGGGGCAGAGAACTTGTCCGCTGTTGCTGCTGAGGAGGACTGCCGTGCTGTAGGGGGCTCTTGGCTAGGTCAGGGATACACACTGTGCAGGGGAGGGTGGTGTGATTGTGCCATCGCGCGGACACAGGAACTGAGGCCTGCAGAATGAAGTCACCAACCCAAGCTACATAGCTAGTTACGATAGAGCGAGAATTTGAATCCAGGTAGTTAGATGCCAAGCCCACTCTCCGAACCACTGTCCTGTGCCTTCTTTCCAGATACAGGCTCTGAAGCCAGCCCCCCAGGCCCTGGAGCTCACGCTGAAAGGAACTCAGCAGCGGGATGGAAGGGAGAATCAGCCCAGCACCCGACCTCATTGTTCCCTAGTTGGCAGCCCCCTGGGTTCAGGTAAATAGAAGGGATTCCGTCATTGTTTGTCCCTGGCCCTAATGACTTTTGTCTTTGTGTCTTCGGAGCCAGACCTCGCCCTTGGGAAGCTGGCCTGGGGCCTGCTCGGCTGGTGCCGCCTCTGTGAACAATGCTCTTTGTTCTTCACACTTTCCCTATCAAAGCATCGCAGCGGGGATGGCCTTCGGAGGTGACGCGCTGTGATAATTCCTGTTCCAGAGCTGGGGGCAGAGAGGAAAGGAGTGGCCAGGTGCACCTTTGACCCGGTTAAGTTGTCCTTGGATCACTGCTGTCCTGGGTGGCAGGAATCAGCTGTGGGCAGAGGCCGTGAGTAGCTTGGATGCATTAGAGCCCCACAGTTCCTGCGGATTGTTCTCTCCTTGTCCTCAGGGAGCAGTCAGGCTGGAAATGATGTCGGTGACCAGGGAGGCCTCAGTAGCGACAGCGATACTGTTTTGGGCGCTCTGTTAAACATTAGATGTACGGTAACATTTAATCCCAATGAGACACCCGAAAAGTGAGTTATTATTATCCCTATCTTTCAGATGAGGCAAATGAGGGTGAAGGAGAGTGAGAACATTGCCTGAGGTCACAAGTTGGGCCTTGAACTTGGATCTGTGAGGCTCCAAAGCCAAGGCTCTTGCCCATGGGCTCCCGTGGCCGTTGTAGTGACGGGCAGTGTGAGAAGCAGAGCGGGTGTGTTGGAGACCGGCACACCTGGGCTCGGTTGCTGAGCCAAGCCAAGTGTCCCTGGGCTGCTGATGCCCCTCACCCCTGAGCCTTTCTGCTCCCCCATGCAAAGGAATGGGGTGTCTCGATATCTGCATACTGGCCAGGCTCCTTGCAGGAAGCCGGAGGTACTTGCGAGGGTCCAAAGGACAAGGGTTTAATCTATGGACTATGTATAGACGAGTGGGCGGGGCCATGCACACAGACTGAGGCTGCCAGGGCGCCCCATTCTGGCATCTGCAAGCAGGAGGAAGTGCCAAGGGCAAGAGAAGGTTTGGGGAGCCCAGGTAGGGCACTCCCTTTCCAGGAACAGGGCTCTGAATTGGGAAGGGAACTGGAAAGCCACTCATTTGTAATGACAGCAGTGTCTACACCGGGTAGGGACTGGGGAAGGATTGAATGAGTTAAAATATGCACAGCTCTTAGAAGAGTACCTGGCCCCTGGCGGTCCACAGTAAGTGCAAGCTGTTCTTACAACGCTTACCTGCAAAAGGGCTGTCAGTGGGATCTCCTAAGTACTAAGTGTGCCATGTGTTCTCAGTCTAAGGAGTAGATATTGATTGGGAAGCAGAGACAGGAAGCTGGTTTCCATCAAGTGGGCTGAAGTAATGTTTGAACTGAGACCTGGAGGTTGGCTGAGAAGCCTCCAGGTCCACAGAAGAGTGGTCCTGGCAGAGGAAGAGCGGGTGCAAAGGCCCTGGGGCAGAATCAACTTGGGATGTTCAAGGAGCAGCAAGAAGAGCATCAAGCCAGGGGATGAGGGAAATGGTTGAGGTTAGAGAAGTAATGGGACTTGAAGGCCAGTGTGAGGAATCTGAGTTTGCTTCTGGAGCAACACGCAGTTCCGAGAAGAATGTTACACCAAAAAGAGACAAAACCCAGTACAGTAAGCTCACCTAGGTTTCCAAGAAGCAGATGCCAAGAGGGAATAAAATAGTCACGGTTTTATTAGGGGAAGTGCTCATGTTTGAGACAATGCAAAGGGAGCTGGAGAAGGCTTCAGCACGGTGGCCCTGGCAGACAGGTTGGATTCCTAGTGAAGGAGAGGAAGAGGGAAGGGTGAGAAAGTGGCGTTCTGTACTCCCAGGGGGCGTCCCAGCCTAGCAGGTGGACCCTCAGTCCCCTGGACTCCCTGTGGCTGCTGGCCTAAAGATATCAGCTTACATTTCAGGCACACTCTGGGGCTGTTTCAAGCTCAGCTGGGCCCGGGCCTGGTGGCTCAGGCCTATACTCCCAGCACTCTGGAAGGCTGAGGCAAGAGGATCTCAAGTTTGAGTCGAGACCGAGCAACTTAGTGACTCAGTGGGACTCTATCACAAAAAAATATAAAAAGGGCTGGGGATGTAGCTCATTGGGAAGATCTTGGGTTCAATCCCAGTGCCCCCAAAAGAGAAAAAAGATAAAGATCCGATGGAAAGTCAAGCAAGAGGCACCTTTCTCCGGCGCAAAGCCCCACCCGGGGGCTGCGTGGGCAACCCCGGACGGCACTCCTGGCGTGTCAGACACAGGGCAGTGCCGGTCAGTGAGCCAGGCGCTGCCGACTCCTCCTGACACCCCGCAAATCCCGTCTCCCTGCAGGAAGTCAGGCCTGTAGCCGGGCTTCCTGCTATTATGCCATTTTTACAGCCCGGATTGATTTAGGTGTTACGTTCTTGCTAAGAATATGCCCTGACACTTGAAAGGAACCTTTATGATTGTCCTAATTTGTGAAGAATTAGTTGTTGGGCTTTTTTTTTTCTTTCCCCTCTCCCCTTTCTTCTCTGCAGGGTCAGGTTGGAGCCAGATCATTGTTGTTAAATTTAGATCTAAAGCTATATCGGGCCTCGGGCTGGTGTCTCCAGGCTTTCACTTCTTAAAACAGGAAGGAAGGCCCCAGCTGGGGACTTGCAGAGATCCAAGAAGCTGTTTCGAAGGCCCCGTCTTTGGGTGGAAACCACGGGTACAGTTAAGAAGGGACCAGATCCAACCTCCCTGTCCCAGCCTCTGGTCTGCCTGCTGGCCAGGCCCGTGCCCACGATGAGTTAGTGCATAGGAGGAGAAGGCTGCAGGTGTGCGTTCGAATCCCAGCTTTGCCATTTCCTAGCTGTGTAGCTTTGAGCAGGGAATGAGGCTTAGCTTCCTCACTGCCTCGGTTTCTCCATGTATAAAATGGAGATGATGTTGTATGTCTCCTATGGCCAGTGGTGTATTAATCAAGGCAGCATATGTAGTGTTTACTGGAATACCCGGCTTCATTCTTTTTTTTTTTTTTTTTTTTTAATGTGGGTACCGGGAGTCAACCTCAGGACTTTGCGCTTGCCGAGCAGGAGCTTATGACGCTGAGCAACGTCACTGGCCCCAGCTTCCTCCTTTAATACATGAGAGCTATTATTACAGGCTGAGTTGTTCTAATCCAAAAACCTGAAATTTTTTTTTTTTTTTTGTGGGTACCGGGGGTCGACCTCAGGACCTTGCGCGCCAGCAGGCACCCGTGCCGCTGAGCGATATCACCGGCCCCTTTTTTGTATGTGGGTTCCGGGAGTCGAACTCGGGCCCTCACGCTTGCCGGGCAGGTGCTTAAGCTGCTGAGCCATCTCATCGGCCCCAAAAAACCTGAAATTTGAGTTGCTCCAAAATTCCAAATGATGGCCAACATGAGGTCACAAATGGAAAATTCCACACCATGAAACTATGTTTGTTGCACATGATAATTAAAAATGTTATCTGAAATTACCTTTAGTCTGTGAATATGAGGCATAGATGAACCCCAAAGAAATTTCATATTTAGACTTGAGCCTCATCTCCAAGATATCTCATTATACACTGCAGATATTCCAAAATCTGAAAAAATCTGAAATTCCAAACACTGCTGGTCCCAAGGATTTTAGATACAGGATTCTGTCCCCCTTGGGACAGCTCTGGTTTCCTTGATAGTGGTGCTGAAATTCAGAATATATCAAGGAAAGTCCTAATGATTCCATGATAAAGCATTAAACCATCAACTGAATTAACTTATTAGTTTATTAACTAGTAAAAGTTATTAAGAAATAGCAAAAGGCGTTGAACGATACTAGCTAACATTGGCCGAGGGCTTTCTTTATGTCTGCCGCTAAGCTGTGTCCTTGATGTATGAAGCAGCTCAGAGCAGTAGTTAAAAGCGCCCAGTCTGGACTGGGTCACATGGTCAGGCCCTTAGTCTGCCCCTTAGCAGCTGTGTATTCAAAGGATCACTTTGGTGGTGGCAGCTCTCTGTGACTCCCCACCCAAAATCGCATCGCTGTCCCCACTCAGACAGAAATGTGCTCTAGTGTTGTTTTCTCCATCCATTTCCATTGGAATTCATGTGGTCTACCATATTGCTTATTTACTCATCTTATTTATTTTGTTTTCCACCATTAGAATGGGAGCTCCTGAGAGCAGAGATTTTGCCTGGGCATAGCAAGACTTTAGTAAATGCTTATTGAATGAATTAACCAAAGAAGGAAGGATTGAAAATCTATGTAACGAAGGAGAGATCCACTTTTCACATCATCTTTCTGGAAGGACAGAGCTTCATAAAGAAACAAAGGATTCAGAGAGCTAGACACTTCTTCAGGGGACACACAGCTAAGTAATTACTGCCAGGACTTAAATAGCACCCATGGCATGCTGCGGACTGTTCTCGACCACTCTCCAGGGCTCCTATAACAACAAACTAGGTGCCTCTGGCAACAGAAATTAATCATCTCTCTGTCCTGGGGGCTGGAAGTCTGAGATCAAGGCATTGGCGTGGTCATATTTCCTTTGAAGGTGCAGGCCTCTCTCCTAACTTCTTGATCTCATCTTAACAAATTACACTTCAACAATCATATTCCCCCAAAAGATCAGCTTCTGAAGCACTAGGAGTTACAACTTCAAAATATGAAATTTTGGAAGACACAACTCGACTCACAACAAGGAGGAATGGAGGTGCATTGCCATGAAGAGTTTCTTTTACAAAGTGAACGCCCATAGGAGGGAGCAGAGCCTGGATTTGAACTCAGGACAGGTGATCCATATCCTGCACCCTAATAGTGAATGCAGTAGTGAAGTTGAGCTCTCAGAATGAGGGCTGGATGCTGGGCTTTTGCATTTGTTATCCTGCAGAGAAAGGATGGTGAAGGAGATCGAAAGAAGAGACTTGTCCAGGCATGTTGCTAACACTCAAAGGCTTGGCCCTTCCTCAAAACACAATCGAGGAAAGGGCTATCCCAGAGGAGCACAGTGGTGCAGACAGGGCAGAGCTGATGGAGACTGGCAGGTGTTTCCCTCACCCCCACCATTACTGTCCCCACCTTTCTGCCTTGACCCCATCCGTCCACCTGGACGGACAGCAGGGGCCTGCTCTCTGCTGACTTGGACGGATCAGAAGGAGAAGGCTTAGCAGGGCAGAAACATGGTTCCTTCAAGGGCTTTGTAGAATTCCCCGCATGGAAGGGCCTTTGCACTCCTTGGAAGGGTGTGATGAGACCCAGGTAGAGATAAGCGTGTCTCTTGTCCTTTTGCATGATGTGGGAGTCCGTCAATCACCAGAGAAGACCAAGCTAGGACAGTCTGGTGATGATGGGGCCCATGTCAGTGGGGGGATCTGTAAATGTGGAAGAAGGGCTCCTTGTAGTAGCGGCTCCCTGGTTACCCAACTGACATCACAAGCGACACTGCCAGGCACACTATCAGGCTAAGCATCTAACATAAGCATTCTAGGTGTAGTTGACTGACCATGGTCATCTCAGTACTGGTAAGATTTACTTTCGAAAGACACTGCCCTGAAACATCATAAAGCCCAAGAAGTAGGCATCACTACCTACCTTTTCCAGATGAAGAAACTGAAGCCAAGGAAAGAGGCCATGTCAGGATTTGAACCCAGGAAGTCTGGCCTCAAAGCCCACACATCTCGTCGCTATGGAAGCCCTCTTCCTGGAGGAAGGCAACTCATAGTTCATTCCAGCGTGCTCTTGGGCCTTTTCAAAATAGGTGCCCAAAGCTACCTCATGGGAAAGACCTGTTTTTTGTTTCACATACATTTGCCTCCTCAGCTGCAGCCACCAACCTGGGCCAAGTCCCCATCTTCTTTTGCCCTGATGGACAACAGAACCAAAATGGCCCCTTCCTGGGGCACTTGGCCTTTGCCGCTGTTTTTCCACCAGAGTGACTTTTGAAAGAAAAATCTGAGCAGTTTCTCAAAAAATGAGCAATAAGATTACCTTATAATCCAGCAATCCTATTACTAGGTGCACACTCCTACAAATGGAAAACAGGATCTTGAAAGAATTATTTGTACACTCGTGTTCATAGAATTATTCACTGTAGCCAAAACATGCAAACAGCCCAAGCGTCCATTGATGGATGATGGATAAACAAAAATGTGTTATATCCAGACCATGGAATATTGTTCAACCTTAAAAGAAAAAAAAATTCTGAGACCTGCTGCAGTCTGGACAATCCTTGAGGGCAGTATCTGAACTGAAATAAGCTTGGCCCCAAACACAAATACTGTGTGATTCCACTTATGTGAGTTACTTAGAGTAGTCAAATTCATAGAGACAGAAAGTGGGGTGCTGGTTACCAGGGGCCAGGAGAATGGAGATTTGTTTTAAATGGGTACAAAGCTTTGCACGATGAAGGGTTCTGGATGATGGTGATGTTTGCTGAACAGTGTGAATGTATTTAATGCCACTTTTGGCTGCTTAAAATTCAATAGTGCCCATTGCTTTAAGATGATAATAAAAATCTTTATCTTAGCTTGCAAGATCCAGCTGACCTCTGTCCATCTCTCTCAGCTCATCTCTGGGAGTACGGGATTAAGATGTTTAATGATGTTCAGAATTTGGAACAGAGATGATAATTGTGGTCATGTTGTTCATGAAGCACAGATTGCAGGGTGGCCCCAGAAATCCAGGCTCCCTTCCTTGAGTGTAGTGGGACCTACAACATCCTTCTAAACAAACAGAGAGGCAGAGACACTGGGATGTCACACTCATGAGAATATGGCATAAGATTGTAATTTCCACCTTGTGCACACTCTCGCCCTTGCTGGTTTTGAGGAAGTTGGCCTCCATAGTAGGGAAACCTAGCTGGTAAGGAATGGAGGGAGTAGCTAGCTGACAATTAGGGGGAAACTGAGGCTCCCACTCTAACAGGACACAAAGAACTGATTTCTGCCAACCCACCACATGAACCTGGAAGTGTATCCTTTCACATCTGAGTCTCAGATGAGACCTCAGCTCCACCTGGCACACAGAGGACTCAGGTAATCCCATCTTCCTGGCCCACAGAACCTGGGAAAATTTGTTTCACAGTAATAGCTGACAAATATAACGCCGATGTTGCCAATGATCATGCACTTTTGAGTTAGTGAGCTTTGTGTGGCTTCTAGGTTTGAAGACATCCATCCATCAACCCATCCACCATCTACACATCCATCCATCCATCCATCCATCCACCCATGCATCCATGCATCCATGTTTTAATTCAGGAATTGATTTGGTCCTCACAAGGCTGAATAGGACTTCAAGTCAGTTTCTCACTCTCTATGTGACTTCAGTTGGGAGCTTGAACTTGAACCTTGATTTGCTCTTGTAACACGAGAGGCAACAAAGACTCATCTGGGTGCAGTGCAAGAGGCCTGAGGCTACTGTCTTGCATGGTCTCTTCCTACCCCTCCTCATTGCCTGCCAGGACAGGGAGGAGTAGGGTCCCACTCAACCCCCAGCATACTCTTGTGATTTCCAGATCTGAAGCTCTCCCTGCTCCCCTGGGCATGACCCGAGTGACAATGGTCCACTGACTGTCTGTCCTCACTCACTGGGTCCTCTCTGAGGCCAGCTGGCTTATGACGAGAAGCTTTGGGGTCTTGGATCCCAACTCCCCTCTGTTCTCATAGCCACAGGTCTAATGTGGCTGGCAGAGGAGAGGGGTATTGGTGAGGAAGAGATGAGAGGCCAAGATGTCTGGGACCAGGGATGCTTATCTTCTCCAGGGAGGAAGAGGAAGAGAAAGAGGATGAAAATCTGTCCTTGCCACTGCCTCTTCTTTGCCCTTTCTGACCGCAGAAGGATTCCTCACAATAGTCCTCTGTGCCTAGGCTCCTCCTGGGGAGGGAGCAACTGCGGTCTGAGCCCCCAGACACCTCAGCCCCCAGACAACTCAGCTCCCTGTGCCAAGTTCTCAGGGCACAGGGAAAGGGGCAGGCAGGGGGACCTCTGTGTGCCCATGTTGCTTAGGGATGAGAAGGCTGAGAGCTGACTCTTGGGAATATACCATTTGCTTTCTCCCCTCTCCCCAGTCGAGGATTTCTGCAAAGACAGAAGGGGAAACAAATGAAAACAGCCCCAAAGCTGAAACCTCCTTTCCGATCCCAAACGTCTCAGACCAAGTTCATTAACACAAAGACAGCAGATTCCATGGCTGAGGCTGCTCGGGTTGCCATCCTGGTTCTAACACCAGCCCTCAGCTCTCTCAGCCTCTGTTTACCGGATGGTGTGCTTAGGATAAGAAAGCCCGGCCCTGTGCTTGTTGTCAGGATAAAGGGGATGACCCATCTCTCTGTTGGCTATTGAGGAGTGTTTGCTGGTAGATCTAGGGAAGAGGTCTTTATTTTCCTTCACGATGAGGAGCAGGGCACTGTCTAGAGCTCTGAGATAAATGAAACAAACCCCCATGCTTATGGCGGGAAGAAACAAGTAGAGGGGTGTGTTTTGGGGGGCAGGCTCTGGGATTATTTCAAGGTTTGAATCTGCTTAGCAACCAACTAGCTGGGTGATTAGGGTTATTGGTGCTCTGAGTGCCAACTTTGGCACTGGGATGGGACGACAATACTTACGCCTGGGCCAAGTCCACTGTTTTTGCCCAGGGAATTGTGTCTGCTCCTCTGTGTCTATTTCTCCACCCTCCTATCTCTACAGCATTGGGCCCAGTCTGCAAGGAATGACCCAGGGCTGTAAGTGAGGTGGGACGGCTACCGGAGGGAAGGCTCTGCCTGGGTGGGACGACACTCGGCAGTACAAAGAGCTGCCACATGGAGGTGGGTACAGCGCAGCATCGGTTTGGTCCTCCCGCATACATTCCTTGCTGAGTTCCAGGTCTGAGGCCCGGAGAACAGGCTCTGCTCGCTGTCTACAGAAAGACACAAGGGTCCAAAGGGATCGATCTTCATTCCTGACCACTTTCAGTTCACTACTAAGGAACGAGGTAAGGTCCAGGTACAGAGAGTGTAGACAGAGAAGCGTAGAACTTACCCAGCGTGGACCAATAAGTAGCATCATGATTGAGATGTAGAAACTGGAGTCAAAGTGAGCAATGGCCACTGCCTAGACCTGACCCTTTCTACCTGCGTGACCCCGCAGCACGCCTGTGACCCCCACACCCTCAATTGTCTTATTGGTAGAATGAGAACCCTGAACGGTTCCAGCCTCATAAGTTTGTTGTGAAGACAACAAGGGGGGAGAGATTTAAGTGTAGAGCATGGCAGAGTAAATGCCTTAAAAGTGGGAACGATTTGTGTATTTTTATTTACTATAATCCATTTAGAAAGGCTTGCTGCCGTGACTGTTTTATAGCTCTGATCCCGGATCTGGGGTTCCTGAAACCTTCCAGATGGGTTGAAAATTGACAGTGATGGATGATGGTGCTGAATTGGGAAGAAATAATTCATTCTCTACCAGCCACACTGATGATGTACAATGGACAGCACTCATGTCCGGGCTCGTCCCCTTCCTCCTGGTAAACTCCCCTTATTCTCTTAGCAGGTGTTCATTATTCCCTCGCCACACATCCATATAAGCGAGTCTGGCTTTATCAAAGGGTGGGGAGAGTAGGATGTGTGGGCCAGGGGTGTATGTCAGAGTCTTTTAACAGACACGCTGGATTTCATGTGGCCTTGTACATGGCAGAAGGCTAATCTTTTTACCAGGTTCTCAGTTACAAGGACTCAGGTGTAGGATTGGTGTGGGAGCCAGACATCAATCATTTGCTTTGCAGGTCTTTATGTTTCTAAGGGGCTTTTGCTTAGTTCAAGGGTTTCACCAAAAGTCTATGATATGCAGGCATGCTCAAAGGGTATAGAATAAAGGCATCATGAAACTTTGTTCTCTCAGGGCTCCAGACCTTTAGCTTCATAGGCTACCCAAAGGAAACGGGGAGTCCAGTAGATGTTTGCAAAAGTTACATCTAACGATCACGTGAGATGCTTGTACCTAACTAGCCATTGCTACCCAGTGCTTCTCTGGAATTATTTAATAGCATCTACAGTACCTAGAGAAAGTGCAAGCTAGTCATAGCAGCCCAATAAGATGACTTTTAAAAATTACTGCACAATTCACATTCCATAAATTAACCATTTTAGAGTACACAATTCAGTGGAATTTACTACATTTATAATGTCATGCAACCACCACCTCTATCTAATTCCAAAACATTATCATTATTTCTAAAGAAAATCTCCTACCCACTAGTCAGTTACTTTAATCACCCCCATCCCTCGTACTTGGCAGCTACCAATCTGCTTTCTGTCTCCATGAATTTGCTTATTCTGGATATTTATAAAAATGGAATCAAACAATGTACGTTTTTTGGTATCTGTCTTCTTTCACTTAATATGTTTTCCAGGTTCATTCATGTTGTAGCGTATGTCAGCCCTTCACTTCTTTTTATAAATGAATGATATTCCATGGTATGCATGCAGCACATTTTGTTTCTCCATTCATCCACTGACAGACACATAAGTTGTTTTCCCCGTCAGTGCTGTGAATAACCTTGGTATGAACATTCGAGTACAAGCGTTTGAGTATCTGTTTTCAGTTCTTTTGTGCATGTGGGAGTGAGGCTGCTGGGTCAGGTGCAACTGTATTCTCATGACCCTTGTTTTCCTTAATAATGGCCCCAAAGCACAGGACTACTGAGCCTGATTGTTGTTTCTAATTTATACATTAAACTTTATCATAGCTGTGTGAGCACAATAAAAATACAAATAGGGTTCAGCTCTATCTGTGGTTTCAGAAATGAACTGGGGTCTTGGGACATGTCCCCCATGGATGAGGGGGGGATGACTGTAGCATGAATATGTAAATGCATGAACTGATGACTTCTTATCTCCTTTGGGGGCCTTGAGCAGTGAGGAAATGACATAAGACTTGTGCTCCCAAGGTTTGCTCCTGTTACCGATTCTGCAAACTCTCTGTGATTTAGGGCTTTCCCACCTCCTGTTTCCCCTACCTGGATGTTCTTCCCCTAGGTACAGCTCATGTTCCTTTTCTTGACATCTCCTTACACAGGCTCTTCTGAGCCACCCTATAAACTAGTGGTCCCTAGCCCTGTGAAGTGTTTGAGTCAGTTAATATTTGACACATCCAAAGGAATAGCTGCAGCATCTACAGAGGTTATACAAGCCCAATGGTGAAGTCACTCCTCTGAGCCTACCACTCAACTCAAGAGCTCGAACAAGGTCATTTCTGCAGGAGCCGCCTCTGCATTTGTTTGACCACATCCTCCATCCCTGACCTCTTCTACTCATCTCAGTGTGACCACTAGCGTGGGGGCTCATCCTGTGCTGGGTTTTATAAATGAGGTAGCATGATCCCATATACTATATTTCTGTATTTCCTGTCTCTCTTTCCCCAAATCTCAGCTCTACAAAGGCTAGGATGCTCTCTGTTTTGTTCATTGTTGTACCCAGAACCCAGCTTATGGTTCATGATCTGGAGGAAGCACATGATGAACTGGGTGCTCATCAGGGGGTGTAGCCATCATCTTTCAAGACCTTTTAACAGGCACAATGTCCAAAAAGGAGATGGAGTTCTTGGTTTTGAAGTTCAATATTCCAGGGAACTGGAATGCAATATCACATGAATTGAAAGACTAAACCCATCCTTGGTCCACGTCTCCACACAGTGCGTCTTCCTTTTCTTAGCTGGACTCTGGGAACCCTTCTCCCCCCCCACCCCTTCTTCTATGTCTCTCACCCCAGGGTTCTTGGAGCCTGAAGCTGTTCCCCCAAGATCAAAACCTGCCCGGAAGCCCACACGTCTCCTGATGGGTTTGAAGCCTTGTTGACATCCAGTTTTAATTAACCAGTCAAAGAAATGTTGTCTTAGCAGAAAATCTAAGGTGTTTTGAAAGAGCTTCTTGACAATTCAGCTCCCAAGGGAAACCCAGCTTGCCTTTCTGGTTTGCCATATTTAACTCTCCTTTGGATGACTCGGTAGGAACCTGACCTTCCTGGGGACTGCCAGGCAGGAGGCTTGGAACAATTGTTCCTTCTCTCTCACTTGTGTTTTCTTCACGTTTATTCTCCTTGGGTCACCACTGGCAACACACTCCCCCACCCCCAGGCTGCCCTGGTCTGTTAAATCCAGTCACTCCAATCGATCAAGATCAAGCAGGTATTTCTGGATTTGGCAGTCAGATTCCAGGCCCCCACGGGAGCATAAAGCGTTATGTTCTTTCTTCCTGTAGTGTTCATCCCAGGCACCACCACTGCGATAGAGAAATCCAGTGTTTCCTTCCCAAAGTGAAAACCTTTCAAGTCCCATCTCTTTACAAAAGCTGCACTTTCCCCACTCTATCTTGTCCTAAAGAGGAAAGTTTGGGGACAGAGTCTACCTGTATGTCCTGCTTACTTACTGGCTGTGTAAAGCTTAGCCGGTTGTCTGAACTTGCTCCTTTCATTTCCTTCTAGAGAGGAGGGACAGATGTGTATACACACACACACACACACACACGCACACTCACACAGAAATGTCCACGACAACAATATCTATTCCTGAAACCCGACTCCTGCTATAAAACATGTATTTACTTTAAGTAAATACGTACACCGAAGCACAGACAATTGGGGAAAATGCTATCATCAGAATTAATGCGTGAAGCATTAATACGATGAAGCAGCTGTGTATTACAGTTTGCATTTTCTCTTTCTCAATTTCCTCATCAGTAAAATGGCCATAATAATATCACCTTCATCACTAGTTGGGAGTTTGAATTCGTTTGTACATGGAGGGTTCTTAAAAGAATATCTGGCACATAAACCCTAACTATTATGATTTTCTGTATTAACCTTCTCTAAAATGGAACTAATCATTAGAAGTTTATGCAAAAGGCTAGCAGTAGAAGGAGTACTATATGTTTATCTTTATTTTTATTTTTTATTAGTACACGTTTGTGGTACCTAACGATGAGATTCATTGTGAGGAGTAGGTACATGTACATAACACAACTTAATTCTTTTCACATCCCCTTCCTCTCCCCTTACCTCCCTCCATCTCTTGGTCCTCTTCCCATTTGTAAAAGATCTATCTCTCTGTTTCCTGTTGTCTATGTTTTATTTTGCTCTTTTATTTGTATTTTGCATTCTCATATAAGAAAAACTACATGATATTTAACTTGTGGGCCTGACTTATTTCACTTAACATTATGGATTCAAGGTGCATCCATTTTCCTATAGAAAATTTCCATTTCCATTTTCCAAGCTTATCCTTCTTTATGGCAGAGTATGGAAGGAGTACTAGAAATGTGAGTTATTATCATGGACTCTTGTTATGTATCTTTGGGGCTGGGTTTGAGAAAAGGGTATCGGGGTTGTTGTGAAAGATAGATACAGGGCCGGTGAGACGGCTCAGCGGCTTAAGCGCCTGCCTTGCAAGCGCGAAGGCCCGAGTTCGACTCCCGGATCCCACATACGAAAAAGGGGCCGGTGATATCGCTCAGTGGCACGGGCGCCTGCTGGCGCGCGAGGTCCTGAGGTCGTCCCCCCGGTACCCACAAAAAAAAAAAAAAAAAAAAAAAAAAAAAAAAGTTAGAAACAAAAGATTTAAGTTTGCTAAGACAAAGTGGTAGAAATACTTAGAGGAGGCAAGAAGAGAAAGAATTTCCAAACCGACGGGCAGAGAGCACTTTAGTATCATGACCGAGGAGACAGAAGTAGACACCGAAGCAAAGATGAAGAAATACATCCTTGCCCTGCAGAAGATAAATGATATAAGTAATTAAAGAAAAATGGAGCTGATATGAACATTTGGCCTTTTAGCTCATCACAGGCAAGTAGCTGCTTTTCATTGGTCAATATTTACCTCCTGAATTGAGCAATGGGAGTCAATACTTACTTCCTATTGTTACTACATCTATTTTCTGTACACTACACGTAAGCGGCCTATACGCACAGGCACCGATACATCAATAGCTATATCAATAGAAAATCAGCAATAATCATTTATTTTTAATGGTCATCACCACTGAAACACCAAACAGTGCAATATGCCCAAGACAAAGAGGAACACTTAGCGTGATAGATGTCTGTGGATAATTGATTTAGGTTAACAACTTCCTTTCCTAATGGTGCTAATTGCGTTAATCAACGGGCTGATTTCATCAGAGGCTTTCAAAGGCCCATCCTGGAGGTTGCCAGCTCTTTCTCTGGTTGACAAGTTAGTTCCCCAGGTGAAAACACCCAGGCTCAGTGCATCCTTATCAGCGGAACTGTTTTAGTGAAGGCTTGCCATCCAACCTGTTAACCCGTGAGCCATCTGTGCCTTTGTTAGGACTCAGGGGTTGGGTTAACTGAGGTCACCAGCTCAGGCATCCAGTCGACAGTGGAGTCGATGGAGTTGTTGGTGCTCTCCAGAGTTCTTTCCCTGCTAATACAGATGCCTGGGTTCCTTTACAGGCACTTAATTCCCTCCGCATAGTTGCGGTGGGCAAATGATCTATGCCAAGGCATTAGACGTTCTGTTGGGAATTGAAATCTTGAGCAGAAAGACCCAAGAAAGGGGGAAAAACTATGCTTAGAACACACTGATTTAAGCTGGGACATCCAGATGAACATTTCAGCTGAGCAGAGCTGCCCTCACTCAGCCCCAGGAAATTCCTGGTTCCTGAACACACTCCCATTGGCTCTGAGCTCTTTTGTATCCGTGAGTGGCATTCACTCTGCTTCTGTCGCTTGCAGTCAGAGTCCCCACTGGTTTAGTTGTGCAAATGACATTGTCCTCCACGCCAGTTCCAACAGCTCGATAATGGCCTGTGGAGAGTTGTGTTCAGAAGGATGCAGAGGTTTCCTCCCAGAGCCCAGCCCTCGGCAATGACTGCGTAGGGCAAGTATGCCCCTGCGGTGGGGTGGAGGTAGAATAGTACTGATGCTTCACCTCTGCCAGGGACCTAGAGCACCCAGAGCACAGTGGGTAAGGGAGAAGGTCCTGGGCCTGGCAGGCCTGAGTTTGCAACTTCATTCTCCCACTTTTGCTAAGTGATCGTAAACAAACCGCTGTACCATCTGGACCTCAGTTTCCTCAGCCACACAGTGAGGATAATAGTTATCCTTCTAGGGTTTCTATGGCAACATAAGTACTAGCAAGTAAAGGACTTAAGACTATATTTGGAGTCAGGTGTGGTGGTGGCACACCTGTAATCTCAGAACTCTGGGAGGCCAGGTTTGCAGGTTGGAGCCCAGTCGGGACAACTTAGCAAAACCACTGTCTCAAAATTTTAAAAAAGGGACTAAGGATATAGCTCAGTGCAAAGGTGCTGGGTTCAATCCCCAGTACCCCCAAAACAAACAAAACAAAAACCATACTTGGTACATAGTAAGGATTAAATGGTGGGCTCTGCTGCTATGGGTGCTGTGTCACTATTATACTTGAGGCATAGATGCTATAAACCGAGGCAGTGAATAAATAAATACTTGAATAAATAGAAGAATGGGTCAATTGCAGTTTTGAGGAAAAACAGTTGCAGAATATTTGGCAGATTCAAGTTGATGGCTATTGCCATCATTTCCTGGGTTCTCAGAGCTGAAATTTGGGCCCAACTTGTCTTTCTTAAGCTTGCAGTTGGAAGAAAACTACCCTGCCAAATGCTCCTTCTCTCTCCTTCCCACCACCCCCCACTCTCTATTTAAGCTATTTCAATTTAACTTCTGCTATCTCTCTTTGTTTAGGTCATCTTGAAAGTATTTATTTCTAGCCATTTCCTTTTGCTTGTTATAGTTGTTGCTTTTTATAGTTGTTGCTTTTTAACTCACTTTAGTCTTCTTTCTAGCAAAAAATTCCAACAAACTATTTTTTATTAGTACATGTTTGCAGTACATAGGGTTTACATTCCTTGTGCAGAGTTGGTACATGTACATAACGCATGTCAATTCTTTTTTCATCCCCTTTCTCTATCCTTTCTCCTCCTCCCTCCATCTCTTGATCCCCTTCCCATTTGAGAAAGAGCTATCTCCCTACTTCCTATTGTCTTTTATTTTACTTTTTATTTATAATTTGGCTTTTTCATATAAGAGAAGCCATGCAATATTTAAGCTTGTGTGTGTCTGATTTATTTCACTTAAACTTACAGCTTCAAGGTGCATCCATTTTCCCATAAATGACTCAAGTTTCTTTACAGCAGTACTCCATTGTGTATAAATAAAACAACCCTTGGGAAGCTCAACTTACCTAATTCTAAATAGGAAGGATATTTATCAAATTTTAATCTTGATTTAGGAAATAGTCTGCATAGGTATAATTCCTCTCTCTCTCTCTCTCTCACTCTCTTTTTCTCTCAGCCCCCCTCTTTTTATTTTTTAACCCCAACAGCTAATGTTTATGCCTCTGTTATTCTCAACCAGCCATGGTCATGAGCACTACATATATTTTCTCATGGGTAAATCCCAAAACCTCAGAAAGCAAGCTTTTTATCTCATTTCATACTCAGTCATACCTTGGTACTGTACTGCTTTGAAACTCATTGAATTTGGTACTCAGATTTTGACTCTAAAATTTTGTCCTGGTACTTCTCATTTGTTTGGTACTAGATCCACCTCCTGAAAACAATTAACAACAAGTACTGAGGTCCTAAGGAAACTGAGGCACAGAGCTGTGCAGCAACTCCATGACAACTACTGGATGGAGCTGCAGTACATTTGGACCCAGCTGCCTGGCTTCTGGGTTTCACCATGCCCTGTTGCCTCCAAGAGTTCAACATTTTCAGAACGTATTAGCATGGAAAAGCAGAAAGAAACAAATGGGAGCCATTTGTAATCCTACCGGGTTGTGGGTAAGTGGAGGATTCCTTTCCTGATCTTTGGGACTAATAATAACCATTGCTGGAATTTCTTGAGTTCCTGGTTCATTCCAGAGCTGACCTCATGTCACGCCTCTGAAGTGGGTGCTGTTATTGTCCCCATTTTACCAACACAAGAAGCAGCAGAAGAGAGCAGAACAGTAGTCACCACAGGCTGGGCTTGGGAGGACAGGGAGTCAGGGATTAAGGGGTACAAAGATTCATCTAGAGAAGTAAAACAAGTTCTGCTGTACTATTACTTAGAAAGGTGATTATATTTAGCAGTTTTGTGTCATATAATATAAAATAGAGGAGAGGAGTTTGAATATTCTCATCACGAAAAGATGATACATGTTTGAGATGCTGGGTAGCCTAAATATCCTGAGTTGCTCATTACACAGTGTATATGTGTACCAAACCATCAAGCTGTTTCTTGAAAAGATGTACCATTATCATGTATCAATTCAAAAATAAAACACAATTGGTACAGCAAAGATAATAAATAAAAGAGTGAAGAGACAGCCTACAGAGTGGGAAAAATTATTTTTCTAGCTACTCCACTGACAGAGGACTGATATCTAGAATATACAAAGAACTCAAACATTAGACTCTCCAAGATAAAAATGGGCAATTGAAATGAATAAACATTTCTCAAAAGAAGAAGTACAAATGACCAATATCTTCTTGAAAAAAATGGTCAGCATCTTGGACCATGCAAATCAAAACAACGCTGAGATTCCGTCTTACTCCAGGAAGAATGACTATCATCAAGCACTCAAAACACAACAAGTGCTGGTGAGATTGTAGGGAAAAAGGAACTCTTCTACATTGCTGGTGGGAATGTAAACTAGTAGAACCACTATGGAAATCAAATGTGGAGATTCCTCAAAAAACTAAAAATAGAAATTCCATTCAACACACCTCTTCCTCTTCTGGGCATCTTCCTGAAAGAGTTAAAGGCATCATATTACAGTGATCCATGCATACTTATGTTCATAGCAGTGCAATTCATAATAAATAAAGTATGGAAGCAGCCCATAGGCCCATCAACAAATGAATGGGTAAAGAAAATGTGTTATTTATACACAATGGAGTACTACTCAGCTGTAAGGAAGGCTAATTTGGGGTTCTTTATAGGAAAATGGGTGCATCTTGAGTCCATAATACTAAGTAAAATAAATCAGACACAGAAGGTTCAATATCACATGGTTTCTTTTATATGTGAAACCCCAACTATAAAAAATTTAAAGAGCAAAATAAAAGATAAGTGATAGGAAAGAGGGAGATAGACTTTGGGGCAACAGGAAGGGGATGTGGGGTTGGGAAGAAGGGAGGAGGGAGGGAGAGGGAAGTAACAGGAAAAACTTGTCTGTAAATTAAATGTATTTTCAATCAACCCACCCCAAAACACATTTTTAAAAAGAGAGAGAGGCAGGCTCTTTGAGTCTTTGGGGAAGTCTCTAGAAGTGACATCTCAACCTGAGACAAGATTTTAGAGGAAAGTGCTTATTTGGGGGGTGATCCTGGAGCACTGGGTGGACTCTGGGGGAGACTGATGGGAAGCAGCCAACCCAGGGTGCGATGCTGAGCAGATCCCCCCGGACAGTCCCGCCTGGGGGCGCAGATAGCAGGCCGGCTCCCGTCCATGTCCATCAGCAAAGGGTGGAAGCATGAATCGAGGCCACTGCCTTTGTGTTCATTGTGCAGACAGACAAGCTCTCAGCCTGAGGAGTCTGTATGCCTAGAGCTGCAGCTGCAAGTCTCACTTCCTGCCTGGCAATGGCAAAGACCTTGGAGAGATGAAGAGAGATGGGGACAGCAACGATGGCATCTGCCACATTCCTAACACAATCTGCACCTATTCCCTGCAGCCACCTTAACAATAATCCTAGAGAAAAGTCGTAGATTACCCATTCCCTTATTTGTTCTGCAGTGCTGGGGATTGAACCCAGGGCCTTGTGCATGGTAGATAAGTGCTGTCCCCCTGCACTGCGTCCTAACCATTCTTCACCTTCTACCCTGTGCAGATCAAATCTCTGACCCCCACCAGCCTCTGCAGTCCATGAAGTCTCAGCTTCCTGGAAATACCATGAGAGAAAACTGCATTTCCAGGTTTTGTTACCAGTTCGGGGGGACTTGTCTGACACACTGGCTCCTACTGACTTCTGATTCCACAATGACTTCGACTTAGTTTCCTCGCTTCTATTGAAGCCTAGTACATTACTAGTAGTAAGAGTATTGATTTTTAAAAATGAGCCTGTTACTGAACCTATTTAACAGCTATTGAACTTCCCATGTTTAAATATTTACTCTGCATCGTTCCAACCTGTTGGTCCTTCCTCGCCTCTGACGTTGGATGGATTGTCCTCCCCGGGACTTCCAACTCTGCAGGTTTTCTGAGTAGAAAACATCAAACATGACAGCATTATTCAGTACCTTCGGGGAACTGGTGCTCGGAGAAGCTGACTTTCATGTATAGTTGAGATTTTATGTGAAATCTCGGTGCCTGGCACACCCCTGGTCTTGTGTGGCTAATTTTCACATCCAGGTTAATTGACTGATGGGTAGATTCATTTATTCTGCACCTACTATCTTCCAGGCACACAATAGTAAGCAGGGCCAGCCTAGGAAAGGCAATTGCATATTTCTTTGGTATGTTGCGGGGTCTATCATTTTAAATCTCAGTCCTCGTCCATGTTTAAAGATGCAACAGTGAGTCCCTGAAAATGTTGGGGGTTATAGACTCCTACAAGGCAGTGAACCTCCCCACGTGAAACTGTCACTCTGTTTTCAGTGCCCTATGGTCGCCCACTGCCCAGGACTGTGGGACTGTGGGAATTAGGACAAACGCGTGCGATTCCTCAAAGCTCTGTCTCTTTGTTTACCAAGCTCCTAAAAGACGCTCACTCTTCTCCCCACTTGTTTTCTAAAAAAGCAAGCAGTGCAGAGGCTATGGGTGCATTGAAAACTCCAGGTACTTTGACATTTCTGTTCCAAGTGTTGGTTCCTAGCATTGCTTTGCTACTCATTCATAAGATCAATTTCCATGGACGGTGAAATTTTCCTCTTCGCTTTTTAAGCCCACAGCCTTGCTTTATATTCCTATGACAAACATAGATTCAAGCCCTTGCTCATGATTTACGAACATCTCTTTATTGGGTAAGACGTGATATCTATCTGCAGTTAAACCTTGCTCAGAGTTACTAATTCCCACAATTCCTGCCAAGCCTGCTCGATTGCTTTATGTGGAATGACCCTATGTAAAAGGGGGTTTGACATCTGACATTCTGTTTTTGTTTGTTTGTTTGTTTTGTCTTTTGTGCGTGCCAGGAGTCAAACTCAGGACCTCGTGCTTGCCGGGTAGGCGCTTATGCTGCTGAGCTATCTCACCGGCCCTGACATTCTGCTTTTAATTACAAAATTTAAAAATGCTTAATGTCCATCTCTTTTTGATGCAGCATATAGGATAAATTGTGGATAACATTAAGTAACACACCCATAGAGTTGTATCACATACATGTGTATATAATAGCTTTTACATATTAATCATTTATTGTGAATTCCTCACTTGCGTTACTTCTCTTAAAACTTACAGTAGCTTTATGAGGCAGATAATGTTATAAGTCCCATTTTTTCAGAAAAGGAAAGAAGGGTCGAGAGAGAATATTAATTTGCCTGAAGAAACTGAAGCAGGAAGTGCCAAGGCTGAGATTTGATCTAAAGATCTCTGTCACCAAATCTCATTTGTTAGCCAATATACTATAACCATGACCCAGAGGTAGCTTTTATTAACATTTTATTGTCTTCCCTTATTATTGACTTTCAAAACTTAGTCAAAATTATAAAATTTTATTTTGGATTCTGCCTATTGCATAGCATTAGAAACATTTCTTCTGCATGCCAATAAAAGCCCTTTAAATATCTTTAATCATTACTTAGTAACTATTCAACCACTCCATTAATGGCCCTGTAGGATCTTTTGAATGTCTTACATATACCATCAGGAACATTTTCAAGCATGAGTACATGTGTAGGGTGATTTTGCAAATCAGGTTTTGTTTTTGAATTCTATGTGTTTTGTTTTCTTTTTGTCTTTGGTCTTAGGGAGGTTAACATATATTTCAAATTTTCTTCTGTATTGGAGATTGAACCCAGGACCTTTGCATTGAGCTACATCTCTAGGCCATTAAAAAAAATTTTTTTTTTTTTTTTTGAGGTAGAGTCTTGCTAAGTTACCCAGTCTGGGCTTTAACTTGTAATCTTCCTGCTTCAGCCTCCCACAAAAGAATTATCCTTCTTTTGATGAAAACCAGTTTCTCAAATTTGGACCCTTAAATGATTGACTTCCCTTCTTTTCTTCCTTGCTTGTGTGGGTTTTTATTTCATAGCATTCAGCAACTCAATATTTTTAAAACATTTCACATGAGGACTCTCTCATACCATCTACAGGTAGAAACATGATGACCAGATGGATAATCCTCCAAAGTACAAAGTCCTAACATATTTAATAATTGGCCGTGGAATGTGCTCTATGAATTAGAATAGCAATTTGACTGTATAAATTGGATTCAATCAATAATAAAAATTTTTTGCATTCTCCAACTATTTGCTGACCCCAGAAGGGTAAAGGATTGGAGGAATATTTCCTGCGTAGTCAAAATAAGGCCATTTGGGGGTTTGTGGAAACCCTACCTGTACTTCTCTCCCATCACACAATTTGTCACAGTACATTATGGTTTCCTGTAGGCTTGATTATCTCCTACCCCACCAGGAATGTCAGGAAGCCACGAACATATGTCTGGTGGACTGCAGGGTCACCCAGGCTTACAATCTAGTATCTGGCACATGAAGGGCATTCAGGAGATTGCATTAGAAGAGAGCAAAGTGAGAAAGCCAGACATAGACAATCTTACAAAGTTGAAAAACGACATTAGGAATCATCACACATGAAAGGACTTTTGAATCTTCAAGCATCAGAAGGGAGACACTTTCAGAACCACAGGCTTGTGGAAAATGATGAATTGATGTGACCCCACCTGGCGTCTCGTGATGACCTTTGGTGGCATGGCCAAGGCGAGTTCACTCATACCGTTAAACTGTACTAACTCTAGGTCCACTCTGAGGGTATGGGGGAACTTTGATGTGACTGGGGGGAAACCAACTTATGTCTCCTTGGCTCTAGAATGAGCTGTCACCTGCAATACAGAGTGGGTGGGACAAGCCCTCTCATGTCCCTTCTTGGAGCACATGCAGCCTGTCATGAATTCACTGAATGTCCCAGATCTCCAGGGTGACCCGGTTCAAACATTTCACCTGCTAGAAGGAGACACTCTTACTGCTTAGATAGCATCACTCAACTCTGGCTGCTCCAGCAATGGATCCTGACCTCTCTTGCTCGTGGGCTGGCCCCTTATCTTGAGTTCTTCTTCTAGTCTATGGAGGACAATGCTTCATACTCACTTGCTTGGCCTCCCTTACCTTTGGTCTAGTGGCGGTGTTTACAATGCACCTTAGAACTTGAGGGAGGGGGTTAGGTGAGGAAGAAGGCAATTCAAAGGCTCCCAGTTGCCCGCTGACCTGGTTGGATCAGGTAAGACTTGCCCAGGTGTGGGTAGGGAGCCCTTCCCCCAGAGCCTATCTCTAAGGAAATAAATTCACAGTTAGTAAAGATAAAGGCCCCAGAGAAATGCCACGAGCTAAGCCTGCATTGCCAGCCCAGCCCAGGCATCAAAGACAACTGTGACTAATGTCTCAGTGGGAAATACCTGGGGTCACGGAAGGTTTTGCACTGGTGAGGAAGAGCTGGCTCGGGGAGAAAAAGCTCTGAATCCTGACTCTGTCACTTAACAGCCATGGGATCTTGGGCAAATGTCTTTACCTCCTCCAGCCTCAACCTGCTGAGCCTTATACTTCCCTTTCTTCTGTCTTAGGCCTCCAGGAAGATGGACAGTAATGGAGAAAAAACAACTGATGATGCAGGTCTATGATCCTTGCACTCTGGAAGGCTGAGGCAGTAGGATCCCAAGTTGAGTCCAGCCCGGGCAAAAAATGAGCTGGGGATATAGCTCAGTGCAAAGGCCTTGGGTCAATCCCCATTAGGGTTCTTGGATCATGCTGTCTGAGCAATGCTGACCAGAAGCCATGGTCCTTACCCCATTTCTTGCTGCAGCTTGCCTGGCCGAAGATGCTGACTTACAGGACACACCCTGCTGTGGATTTGAGTAAGGTTAGAGTTAGTTCCTGGTCTACCTCAGCTCCTCTCAAGGAAGCACTGTGCAATGCAATCAAGAGTGGCATTATTGTTGCATGATAACCAGAGCTCTTTTCAGAAAATTACATAAAGGATCGGGCAGTCCTGTAGAAAATGGGGTTTTAGCTTCCCATTCACTTACGCTAAAACCCCACTCCTTATGGTGGCTTGTTAAGCCTTCTGTGATCTGTCCCTAACTCCTTCTTTGACTTCCTCTACCAAGCTCTCTGGGCTCTCATTTCCAGCCACACAGGCTGCCTTGTTATTCCTTGGATGTAAATGATCAGGTTCTTTCTTGGGGTTGTCTGGAATCTCCCTAGAGCACCAAGGCACACGTCGGTTCAACCATGACCTTCTCAGAAGCCCGCCACCGACCTGCTCTCCGTAGTCTTCACAGACCTTCTCATGGTCTGCAGTAATGAGTGTAGATTAGCTGTTCAGCTGTTCAGCTGTTCACTCTGTGCCTCTCCGCCTCTCCATGACTGTCACTTTCCTGAAAGCACCCATTTGGTGTTGCTCATTCACAGCTGCATCCCTAAGACTAGGAAAAAATCGGGCACATGGGCGATATGTAATGATATTTTTTGAATGAATGAATACATGCAGGTTATTTTTGTAAATTTTAACTAAATGCTTCCCAAACTTTAGTGATCAAACGTTTATTAGAAATAAATTACGTAGGGCACCCTACAGCTGACCACAGCTCCTTGGCAGGTTATACGCAGTGGCACCATGCCTCAGAGTGGACACTGAAGAATGGCTTGCCTTACCCGCCATATTGATTTCTGATTGTGAGTTGCCTTAGAGATAGTTGCTGGAAACAACACAAAATTACTCTGTATGGGCCGGTGAGATGGCTCAGCAGTGTAAGCACCTGCCTGTCAAGCGCGAGGGCCCGAGTTCAACTCCTGGAATCCACATACAGAAAAAGGGCCGGTGATATCACTCAGCAGCACGGGTGCCTGCTGGCATGCAAGATCCTGAGGTCGACCCCTGGTACCCACAAAAAAAAAAAAAAAAAAAAAAAATTACTCTGTTATAGTTCTCGAGTCAGAAGTTCTAAAATCAAGGTGTTGACAGGTCTACATTCTTACTGGGCAGTCCAGATAAGGATGCATTTCCTTGCCTTTTTTCATCTGCTAAAGGCCATTCCCCTTCCTTGACTCCAGGCCTTTTTCCATTCTTCAAAACCAAGTATCGCATTACTCTAACCTCTGCTCATCTTCACAGCTCCTTCTTTGACTGGTCCTCTATCTTCCTCGAGTAAAAACCCTTGTAATGACACTGGGCCACCCAAACAATCCATGATCACGTCTTCACCTCCAGATCTTTAACTGAACCTTATCTACAAAGTCCCTTTTGCTAGGGAAGGTAACATATCCATTCGAAGGTTCCTGGGAATCCAGGGCTTGGAATGTGGACATCTTTGGGGAAGCCATTATTCTGCTTATTATACTGCCTTTACTGCCGTCTGCTCCCAATCTGAGGTATTCTTTTTGGAGGGGTGTCTGCTCTCTAGATCATGACTGCTTACCCATCCCTGGGCCTTCTCTGCACCATGACTCCTCAGTCTCCTCCATTTGATTTTTTCCCAAGTCTTTCCCCCCTCCTATGCCATCCTTCTTGGTACTGTAGCATCTCAGGAAGTTCATGCTAGACAACTATTCATTTGTATTATCAATTGTTTTCTTAGGACAAGGATACCCAATTTTTAGGATGTTAGTATTAATCACTGTCCATTTTGAATATGGACACCTCGACACCAGTGATTTTCATGCCATGGGATCCATCATATTTATTTTATTTGTTTTGTTCATTTGTATGAATTTTCTACCACCCACAGAGACATCTGAACAAGACCAGGGTCCTGGAATGTCCAAGAATAAACACGAGATCCCTTCATCACATCCATTACATGAGGAAGTTGTTTCTTTCATCTCTTCTCTCTGTTCACAAGGTAGATCCCAGGAGGGAAACAGGAAGTAGCATAAGAAAATAAACCAAGCTCAGTGCCTCCTAATGCTAAGAAGTGACAAATTGGCTAAAGAGAAATATGTCTTGGTGGGTATCATTTTCTCCACAGTCTGTACCTCTGACTGGATTCAGCAAAGAGCCTAGGACTAAGTCCCAGCACACAGGCCTTGCTCTCAAAGCCTCACCAGCCTGAAATTCCAGAATCTTCTTTACTCGGGCACCGTGTTCTCAATTGCTTCTGAAGGGCCAGGTAGGATCAGTGGAGAAGAGGATCATCCTTATCACCCTCAGGTCATCTCTTCTCACCTCTCTTCAAACTTTTCAAGATTATCTGACTCCTGAGGACTGCGTTAAAGAGGGTGTGGCGCCTGTCACCAGCCTCCTTTTCCTGCTGATGGTGCTATCACCCTCTGATTAGTATTAATAATTGATTTATATGGCACCTTTTACAAGCCTGCAAGTGCTCTGTACAATTGGCCCTATGTGGACACACGCATCACTTCACCCTCACATGATAAGCCGCCACCTCACAGTGGGGAGATGGCGGTGGCGCCAGTCACCTTGGTGGCGCCAACAATGTGACAAGGAGACAGTTTGATGCAGGAAGTAGGGCAGTGCGTTATCTCCCCTGGCTGGGGCGGGGGTGTGGGTGGAGGCCTCCTGGGCCTGTTATTAATAAGTCAAAGGGTTGTGCCTCTGAAAGGCACAGCTTGGGAAGTGGGTTTTGCCCGTGGGACATGGTGGGTTTCCTATCACAGAGACAAGAAAAACCAAGGAACTCATGGATAAAAGAATGCCAGTGGCAGAGAGGGGTTGAAGTCACACATCTAGTTACATGAGCAGGGAACATGGGGCTGTCTGCCCTGTTTCCCCTGCCAAGGTGAGGTAGACATGGTTAGGCAAGTGTCAGGCCATTGACGGCCATATTTTATTGGGCTTGGAATACATCATACATAGGCAGACAGAGAAAAAAACAAATAAGGAAAGACAGAGAGATAAAAGAGGGGAGGAAGGAGAGAAAGAAGGAAAGGAAGAAAGGAGATCTCCACCTCTCTTTAAGTGTTGGGCATTGAATCCAGGGCTTTGCACATGGTAGATAAGCATTCTACTACTGAGCCATATCCCTAGCCCCAGATATATCTTATATTTTGAGGAATTCTAAGTCAGCGTTTACAGAGATCTGTCCATTGGTTTGGAGAGATCTGTCCGTTGTCTCTTTAGTTACCACACTTATATTTTTAGAAAGTCAGCATTATGTAGTTAAGAACATGATTTTTGGGTTAAGTCCATTTTTTTTTGGTAATGTTGAATGGGATCATTTATATAGGCACACGTTGTGCAACTTACCAGCTGTGTGATCATGGGAAGTCACCTCAGTTTCCCCATTTGTAGTAATAGTACTACTCCACAGCAGTGAAGCACGGGTCATGGAACATGGCCTGTGCTCCATAGAGATAAGCTATTTATGATTTTATCATCATGAGAGTCACCAGCATCCCCATCATCTTTATTAAATGGCAATTATCTCCTAGGAGAAATTAAATATCTCATCTCAAAAACAAATCCAGTTTCCTAGGGAGGAGGGGTGAGGCACCAATAGAGGGTTCTAGGGTGTTCTGCTTCCTGGGAAGTGATTTCAGAGATTCGAGGCTCACCCAGGAGTAAAGGCCAACCTCAGAAGTGAGTCAGAACACTTGTGTGGCCGAGTGGAACTCAGAGCCCAACAAAAATATGTACCAGTTCCAAAGCACCAGGCAGTGGGGAGGGCACTGAGAGGGTGCAGAACCAAGGACTCTGGCAGTAGATTGGGGCTTTCCAACTTCATCCCACCAACACCACTCCACTAGTTCATGCCCCACCAACCAGGAACAGCATGACCAGCTAAGTGGTGCAACCTCAGCACACTCTCCCTCTTGGAGACCCAAAATATTTATCCACGTATTTAAGTCCCACAGTGAAGAAACCCATCAAATTTTGTTTAGCACAAGCCTAAATAATTCTTGGATCCCCTCCTTTTATTATTAGTTTTTAATTTCAGAAAATAATACATATTTTCCCCAAACATACTTTGGGAGAGATTAATCCAGATCAAAAGAATGTAGAAGAATCGTCATTTCCAAGGTTGGGGAAAAAAACAAAAACAAAAACATAGATTTAAAAAAATCTAATCTATGTGCTGTTAATGCATTCTTCCTGAACATCTTTTTGTTTTTTTTTTTTTTTTAACCTTTAAATAGACTCGCTATAACTTCTATGTTATTGCTATTGTTTTTGGAAGTGTTGGTCTGAGATTTGGTAGCTATTTTAAACAGCTTACTTAAAGGATGAAGAATGAGGCATAGCCATGTTCCCAATTTGGGATAATGGCAATCCCACTTACGATAATATCAAGAGTTGTACCAGTGACTGTTAGTGGGCCCCCATTTATGAAGTCCCGTATTCGTGCCCATGTACTATCTCATGTAGGTCTCCAGACAGGAAACTGAGGCTCAGAAGGTGTTGGGCGTTTGCTCGTTAGAAAGCAGCAGAGCCAACATCTGAATCCAGAACTGACCAGAACTGACCCTCACAACAAAACCATAGTTCTCACATTGCCACCTCACACAGGCCTGCTAATTCTTCTCCCTCCTCCATGCCTCGGATCCTCTGAGAGTGACCGAATGGAACACCTGCTGCCAGGAACCAGAGCTGCACTGTGTAGCTGGAAGCTGAGGCTCGGAACTCTTAGATATCTTTCTAGTGCTGCTAGAAGGCTGATGAGTCACCGGAAAGTCCATGCCATGGTGGCTGAGGCACCGCCACAGGGGCGGATGCTAACAGAGCTTGTGTTCCTAGGGTTCTGTCACATGTACCTTGTCCTCTGTGTGCTGGACACAGCTGTGTGTCATCTAGTGCTGCTTCCATTTTCTGAGGCCCTGACTTTTGCACACACAGGGAGACTTGTACACAATGTGCTGGGTTGTCCCGTGAATGCCCACCAAAGAGACCAGCCACTCGGGTTTGTAGCTGGTCTGTCCCAGTTTTAGCACCGAAAGTCTCCTGCCCTGGAAAACCCTTCAGACTCTGGCAACCTGGGACAGTTGGTCACCTAATTAATACCTTTGGCCCAGATAGAGATTTACAGTTAGGACTTGTCACAAGGCAAGAGGAAACTAAATTCAGGACCTTCAGAAATAACCAGTTTTTGCAACAGAAAAATACAGTAGAAGGTAGCAAATTCTATTTGACTACTGAATAAAACTCAGAGCTTTCATTGGAGAAAAAAGAAAAAAACCTCAGCGAAGTCTTCTTCATTAAATTCAGCACTTTACTAATTCAATAAAAGTGCTTTTAAAATGATACTCTTCTACTCCTCTGTTAGTCACTGAAATAATTGCAGTAATAATAGCTCTCCTTTGGGAGTATTTGTGCGTGCCAAGCTCCTGGCCCAGCCCTTGACATACAACACTTGATTGAGTTTGCATAACAGCGCCATAAGGTAGGAGCTACTTTTATGCACAATTTGACAGATGAAGAAACTGAGGCTCAGGTAAGTTAGATCATTCGACCAGTTTATAGCTAGGAGCTACCTATGCAAGTAAATGGTCTCAGGTGACCAGAGAGCAGACCCCAGGCACCACCCACTGAGCCACATGCTCCCTCTGCTAACTTCCTTCCGATAGGAAATTTGAAGAAGACACCTTTGGTTCATAATCCAGCTTCAGAGGGAAGTTTCTCATTCATCCGTGAATCCTCAAGAACTGGCATGGAGCTGTAAATTTAGTAGGTGCTCAAGCAATGTTTGTAGAATTTGATTTTAAATATCAGTATTTTCTTTGCACACAGCAAAAAATAGTTTGCAGAAGGCCTGGTCGATTTCAACAGACTGCTTTTCTTATTTCTACAACAAGATAAAAGCTATTTTAGTATGTTTGTCTCCTCATTGGATTAAAGGGTTATGTATTTTAGGACCCCCAGTGGATGCCGGAAAACTGTGGCTACTGCTGAACTGTTCAGACATTCTGCTAACAAGAAAGTTGATCTGGTTAGTGAGATGATTACTAACTCATGGGTGGGAATCTCGTACAGCATGGACCCCCTGTACAAAGGGACAGTCCATATCCAGGGAGGACTGGAATCAGGTGGCACGAGTTTTCATCATGCTATTCAGAATGCCATGAATGAATCGATATTTCTGGAATTTTTCATTTAATACTTTTGGGCCATGGTTAACCATGGGTTATTGAAGCCATGGAAAGTGAAATAGCAGATAAACAGTGAACTACTATGTACATACAAATCTACATATCTACATGTACACATACATAAACATGTGTGTCATATATATGTACAGATATACTACACGCACATAATTATAAGAATGTGTTTATATCTCCTCATTCTCTGCTGTATCCCAGATACTAGCACTGCACCTGGCACATAGTAGGTGCTTATTAAATGCATGTTGATTGAATGAATGAATACATATGGGATGCCCAATTAAAAAAAAGAAAAAACACTGTGTTGAGAGAGCTGTGCTGCTCCTAAGTAAATTTCTCCACAACTTTAGGAACAATATACACACCAGCAAATTCAGTAGAGGATTGGGCTCCACTGGCTATGAGGACATTGTCTTCAGGTAGCCACCTATTTCAACCTCTCTTCCTTTTCTCTAAGCTGCAGCTATCAGTAACCTCTCCAGTCAGGCCCACTGGGGAGTGAGAGCTTCTGGGAGTTCAAGTTTGGGTCACAAGGACAATCTCTACATAAAGAAACCACTGAATAGTAATAGCAAACACGTACACAGCACAGTAGAGTGCGATTGTCAGGCGGCTGAAATGTCACATGTAATTAAGACAATGACGCTTCACAACTCTATGCGGTTGGTACAATTTAATCCCTGATTTGCAGATAAGAAAATGAAGGTATAAGAGGCTCTGTAACTTGCCCAAGGTCACAGATCTTGTAAGCCACATTCTGGTTCAAGTCCACAGTCCTAACTGGCGCAAGGTATTTCCTACCACCAGCAAGGAGGAGGGATGAGGAGTTGCTTGAATGTTGTTAGTTGGGATTTATCGGGCGAGGCACAGATATTCCCAGAGAGTAAGGACTCACTTTTGAAAAGACACAAAAATATTAATAATAATCCATCCTCATAGTTACTACCATTGAGCATTCACTAAATCTGAGACACTTTATGGGCATTTATTTGTCAGGACGAGAAGGTAAGTGCTTTCTTTTTATAATCTCCATTATACAGATGAGGAAACTGAGGCTGATCCAGAAACAATGAGCTAGCAAACAAAGAAAGAAGTAGATTTGGGATTTAACCCAAAATTTCCCCAAATTTAGGGATAACCTCAAACACCACCATACACAGAAATAAGCAGCACAGTAGGTGAGAATTTCAGGACATTTCCATAAAAACTGAACTTCCTTTACGAGACAGGGTGGGTTGGCAGCAAGAGAAGCATCGGTGTGAAGCATGATGAAGTCTAGAACTTCACCCGATTCCTCACTATTTCTTGAATGCACCCCAAGATTCATGGTGCTGAGTCTTGACTTGGGGTTTGTTTTTGTCTCCCACATCCCTCCGCTACCTGTTTGACCAATTCTGCATATTTAGGACAGTTCAGATGATCTACTGTCTTTACTAAATTTCCCCAAACCTCTCCAAACTCCACCTTTTGCTGCCATTAAGACTCTATGTGCCCCCCAATTCTATCTTGTCTCCTTTATCCTAAATCCCTCGTGCAGAGAGAAGGAGCATTAATTCTCTAAGAACTTCCTTGGACAGAAGGTGTTCTCAGTGTCACACATAGCTGGAGAATGTTGCTAACTCTTTCCAACAGAGGGAAATTTACAAAGTGACAAGCACAGAGCAAAGATTTGCAGAAATCATGCAGTGAAGAGGCCAGTATTTCGTATTTGACCGTGGGACACTCCCCTTCTTGCTGCCATATTTTCTTTGGCAGCAATGTTGCTGCTAGAGAACTTGGTCATCATTATTGCTTAGCAGATGTTTCTTCTAACAGATAGTGGTGCCCTGCAGCAGCTGTTCCTCTGTAGTATCGAGACCTCCGACATCTAGGTTAGTCAGGTTGCTGAGCTGAATGAAGAAAGTGTCCCCAGGCAAACATAGGTGGCAACAACGCTGTAAGATCCCGTATGTAGCTTCCACATAGGTAGAAGGGACTTTTATCCCTCTCTCCACCCTCACCACCCCACTGGGCATTTGGCAACATCTACACAATCAAATAATAAGCTCCCTTGCCATTAATCTCCTCAGATGCGAGTGCCCCCAGGATGTGACAACTCATGAAAACCATCACGGAACCCATTTTTAACTTCACATTCTAAATTCCCAGTCTTTGCCTTTTTAAGTCGTCTCCAGCACCTTCCCAAGGGGGATTTTCCTTGTTCTTGTAAACTGGAGATTTATGTTCCTCATGTGGACTTTTCCCAGCTTCACTGAATTCTTAGCTGTGGGTGTTTTCCTCCGGGCGGAAGTGTGTGATGCAGGGGATGTTGGAAAAACTGCTTTGTAGTGAGATTCTTAGACTAGTTCCTGCCTGTGAAGGGTAACTGGTGAGGAAACGCGGCTTAGTGGAACCGTGGGTTCCTGGGATCAGAACACAGAGGGTTTGTCTACTGGAACCCTATGACTTCGGGCAACTTACCTGTCCTTTCTGATCCTCCTCTACGTCCTTAGAAGCAGAGTGGAGTTGACAATATTACCGAGGAGGGCAGCGAGGAGGCCCCATCATTGTGATGCATGGCCATCTCTTCGTACCTGAGACCTGTCCTTGTCTCAGGCTGTCTTCTATTCACCATCTTTTCATCATCATTTACATTCACTTTTGATTTTATTATTTTTTAACCACATCCCTCCTTCTGATTCTTCTAGCTTCTTAACTTTGCCTTCTTTCTGTCATTTGCTTACCTACATCATCTTTAACTTGGGCCTCTCCATGACTTACAAACAAACAAACAAACAAACTCAAGTTCAGTGTATTCTGAAAGCAAGTCTCATGTTGTACCTATGGACATTGGTGGGTTTAATGAAAACAGTGAGTTCAGCTGATCCAACTGCTGGAGCTGGACATTCTGATGGAAAACAGATCATAATGTATGATTCAAATGCTTCCCCCTATGTGGTGTGACTTTGATGGTTGAGTCAAAGTGTCTGTCATTTGATGCCAGTCTCCAGTCGGTCTTGTTGATTCATATCTAATAGCTTTCAACAAAAGAAGACAGAAAAAGAACATCAAGCCAGGGATGGGGTATAGCTCTCTGGTAAGAGAGCTTGCCTAGCATGTGTGAGTCCCTGGGTTCAATTCCCAGCACTAAAAAGAAAATCAAGACAAACCAAGAAAAAGCAGAAGAAAAGAAGTGGCTAATATCCAATCAGAAAATAAGGTCTGAAAAATGACCAAATTTTGATGTTACCTTTGAGAAACAAATTTTAAAAGGACACATTATTTTTAAAAACTTAATAAAAAAAAAATTAACAGAGCAGACCAACTGTCCCAAGCTCATGATGAGAAACAGGATATGAAGTTATAAAGGAGATATTTACATTGATAAGGAAGCACTACATTCATTTCTGTATCAGGGGTTCACCACCTCAGCATTATTGACATTTGAGGCTGGAGACTTCTTTATTCTTTGGGCGGGGGGATGGAAGGGTATCCTATGGTTTGCAGTAGCATCTCTGGCCTCTATCCACTACCTCCAGGACTTGTCAGATCTACAAGTCAGGGATAAACAGAATCTTTGGTAGGATGGTAGGGTTCGAAAAAGGTTCTACATCATGAATACTTGCTTATGGTTTGGGGGTGGCCAGGACATTCAGAATGGATTGGTTTGGACTAAATACTGTCCTTGCCTTTTTTTGTAAAACCCAGCTATCTCCAAAGGTGTAAGGATGCCTAAGATCGTGATGATGTTTGGTGACTATTGACTCACCTGCCTGGTGTTTTGTCTCAGGAATATGATTAATTTTATTTTGGGGGTTACTATATTGCTGGGACATGAAGAACAAGAAGGCATGGGTTACCTAATGTGAAGGTACAGCCACTGAAAAATGGGTGAAGAGTGAAGTACAGTATGCATAAAACACATTTCTGTAAGCACAGAGTTGCTCTCAGCTTAATCCTTGTCATAACCACATTTCAGGAAGATAGACTCTCGATTGGTTGCTATCCTACTAACAACCACTCATTCATTCTAGGCTTTTGATTGGTTGTTGATCCTAATGAGGTCTTTATTCATCTACGTATTCATTCTTTCACTTTTAAACCTAAGGAATCATGACCCATGGGTCCTGTCTCAGGTTTATATCATTCTTCATGAACTGAAAAGTATGAGATGTATGCAGTGGTGAATGCTTCAATTTAAAATATTTATTACAGTAAAATGCACACTGCCATTAATCACCCTCAAAATACTTCCCTGTGTTTGAAACACACTTATCCCATCATTTTTTGCCACTTTGTGAAGCAGTTCATGAATGTCTTTAATTGTGCTGTCCTGGCTTAGTGTCCTGAACTGATTCAGATGTTTACCTTTCATGGTCATTTTAACTTTGGGGGAGAGCCAGAAGTCACATGGTGCCAGATCTGGTGAATAAGGTGGATGAGGGCACATGGTAATGTTTTTACGAGCCTGCCATTCTGTTGAATGGTGCTCAGTGGCAGCATTTCATGCGGTTTTGATCACATCTTGTGAAGAGACTCACGAAAAAGGACTCCCAGACCTGCTGCAGAAAGTGGCAAGAACAATGGGAGAAGTGTGTTCAAAGAGAGGGAGGATTTTGAGAGGGATTCATGGTAATGTGTTTTTTACTGTAATACGCTTTTAAAAATTTAAACATTTACTTTATAGTTCAATCACTCCTCATCATTTCCCAATAACTCATGTTCTTTATTTGTATTTTTGACGCTGTGAAATGGACATAAAACCTATGGGCCATAGGAAATTTTTCTTATTCCTTTTCTCTTCTCAGGAGTCTGTGTAAGGTGCAGCAGGGCAGTAGCTGAAGCTTCCCAGAGAGTAAGAGAAAGGAAAAGGTAGATCAGGATTGTCTTTAGGGCGCAGGAGCTGCCTACCACGGGTTAAGCACTGTTAGTGGAACTTTACCTCTCTTCCTGTTTAATTCTTATACAAATTGGATCATTTCATCTAAATGGGAATGGAAGTTTATATCTAGCATGCATATAAATCAGATATAGCTAAATGAGGGTTGAGGTGAATGTATCTCCCAATTTGCTTAATTCTGTCCCTGTTTGTCTGTGTTGTCCTGGTGTAATGATCCTGGCACTCTGTTATAGTTTACACCTAGCTGTTCCTCCAAAGCCTCAGGTGCTCAAAGGCGGGCTTTTGGAAGGTGATTGGATTGCTATGGCTCACTGCTAACTTGCTGTTAGGAGGTAGGGTTTGGCTGGAGGAGGTGGGTCCCTGTGGGCTTGGCTTGAAAGGGTCTCTCTGTCCCTTCCCAGCACCGCTGGCCTCTCTCTGCTTCCTGTCTGCCATGCCATGAGCAGTTCTCCTCTACCATGCCCCTGTGCCATACTTTCCTTAGAGGCAGCTGGCTATGGACTGAAACATGAGCCGAAATAAACCTCTCCTCCTTTAAATTCTGAGTGTCGGTCTTGTGGGTACAGTATTTTGTACAGTATTTCTCAGCAATGAGAAAAGTGACTAAGACGCACTCTCAAAGTGTTTCTGTTTGGATGATAAATTACACTGTCACCTATTAGAATGTTATTGGTGTCAAATAGCAAGAAGCAAAGATTTGGGAGGGTTATGCCTCAGGGATGTCACACTCTTACAGCCCAAGAAATGCAGTTGAGATAGTTCCAGAGTTGGCTAATTCAGCAGCTAAGCAAACCGCTGAAGACAGAGGTTTCCTCTGTGGTTGTTTTTCTTGGGCGGGGGTACCAGGAATCGAACTCAGGACCTCACGCTTGCCAGGCAGGCACGGTGCCACTGAGCTATATCTCCAGCTTCTCCTCTGTGTTTCTAGCCATCAGCCTTCGTGGTGAATAAAATCTGCCCCTCTTTATTCTGTTGTTTCCAGGGTCACTTTCTCGTAATCAGTGGGAAAAGGCAGGAAAAAGTACATTGCATCCCTTGAAGTACCAGGGATGGATCGAACCCAGAACTAGTGCATGCTGGTCAAGGACTCTACCACGGAGCTGTACCCCCGGCTGGGCACTGTGTCTCTTTAAAGAGCAAAGATTTTCCAAGTAGCCCCTAGAAGACAGAAAGCTTCTCATAGAGGTCACATGTTCTATCTCCAGCCAATCACTAAGAAAGGAAGAGTCACGTGGTTAGCTTTTAACCAATCAGAATTTTTTTTGGAGCCATCTAGGGACAATGAAAGAAAAACTGGGCTCTTGGGAGTGGAAGAAGTAGAAAGTGGCTGTTGGGTAGGATAAGCATAGTGACTGCTACAAAAAATAGGTGAAGAGATGTCAACCAGTCCTGGAGGACAACAGAGGGTGCTGTTCCACTTGCCCAGCCTCCCTCCTTCAAAGACTGTGCCCTCTCAAGAGTGTATGTATAAAGGGTAAAGGGGACTGTGTGTGTGTGGCAGGGTGGGGGGGTTGTCAAAGGAAGTTCTATTAGCAGGGAGTGAAGACATCTAAGGCAGATATTTTTTTTTTTTTATTCAAGGGGCTGGAAACCCCAGTTGTTTGGGGTAGAGAGGTTACTGAAGGCTGGGGTTGGGGTTCTCTATTCTGTACATGTTTATCCTTGGGATCAGTGCAGAAGGACAATGTCCCCTTGCTCCATCCAAGTGTTCTAGATACCCCGTGACAGAACCTGCTATGTGTTCACCAAAAATCTTTTCTGTTTCTTCCAGGGACAAACTACATTACTTTTCCCAGTGTCTCCAGGAGGTGGGTGAGACCATGTGCCTCACGTGCAGCCCACCGATGGTGGATGTGAGTGATGCCTCCAACTTCAGGGCTTGGCCTCGAAGAACCTCCCATGCCATTTGCCTCCCTCTCTTTTTCCTAGTCCCTTGCTAAATGAAGGCAATGCCAAGGGCCGAGAGGGAGGCAGAGAGAGTTACTTAAGGGCATAAGCCTGGAACTGCCCAGGACAGAGCCCTCTGGAGACTTGCACTGACTGAAGTTAGTAGAAACATACACTTCTATTGTGATAAATCATGGAGACTTGACGGTTTCATTGTTTACAGCAACTGGTCTACCCTAACGCACTCTTGCAGGTATCTAAGCCCTCTTGAATTATTAGGGAGATTCACAAAGTGTGCACTGAAGTTTGAGGGACGTTGGCTGCATTCATGAAGACCCAGAGTAGGTTTGTCCGAGAAGCCAGGACAAGGAGGTCCTACCTCCCCTCGCTCTGCTGAGGCATCCAGGACATCACGAATGAAAGCCCTTGGCACAAACCGTATCTTAATGGGATCAGTCAGGAAAAGTTTTTGGAGTTGGTAGCAATGAGTCTTAAACTCTCAAAGGGGGATACTAAGAATTTCTACCCCAGAGAGGTTTTTGCGAAGATTGAATGAGATTATGCTTTTAAAGCACTTAGCACAGGGGCTATCCAATAATATGGAGGCTGCCGTAATGGTAATTACAGGTTCTTATTGACATTATTACTGTAAGGAGTGACTGGGTCGAGAGAGCAGTAGGTTTTAGGAGAAGGCATTTCAGGGTAGGGGGCGGAGGTAGCATGAGCAGAAGGGTAGAGACCAGAATGACAAGAGATAGTATGAATGACAAAAGATGCTATGCAGAGAGAGTAGTGACTGAGATGCCCTGTTGGGAGAGGTGGGGGAGAGGGGAGGGAGATGACATGAACGACACCAGGTGGACTGGGTGAAGAGCTCTGTTTATAGCCCTGTGAACACATCTACCCAGTCGGAACCTGGGTCATTCCATTCGTCACAGGCCACATCTCTGCACCATACTGGCGCCTAATCATATCTCAATTGTGATTTCCAAGAAGCTCAAAGGGCTTTCTGGAAGTTATCTGCTTGCTGGACCCAACAGCCCTGCGTTATCACTACCATCTCCCAGATAGAAAAACAGGACACCGAGTGAGTGGTAAACCTACTTACCCAAGATCAGAGCGCGAGGCAGTGGCCCATGTGTAATCAGATTCTAGATTTCTCCACCGCAGACTCCTCCTGGGCTCCTCCAGGCTATGGGTCTTGATGCCAAGCAGGCTGCATTTCTTCCTCAAAGAGCTTCACCAAGCATCCACATTCCTTGTACAATTTAGTGATTAGCCGGATCCTGATTTTGACACCAAGGAGTCTAACAGGCAGACTAAAAGTTCTCTTAGGTGCTGCTTGTCTTAGGTGCAGTATTTCTCAGAAAAACGTTCCAACAAACAGAAAAGTTGAAAGACTCATAGTCAATACCTGTTTACCTGGGATTTTGATTGTAAAATCAATATTTTTATTTTTCTTTATTAGCTGATCTGCTGTGAAGCAGAGAGAGGAAGTTCTTTTTCAATGGCAGTCAAAGCAAAGGATGCTCTTAAGAATTTTTAAAAATTTCTGCAAGTGATAAAGTGGGTTTTGAAGAAAGCTTAAATCTTTCTACCCTTCATCAATAGACTAGGATATTCAGCCAAGATGAGATTACAAGAATAATTTTTACATTCAGAATATATACTGGTTTGAGTATTTTAATAAAAGGTCATGGTATTTGACTACATTTGTCTACTTTTTTTTTTAAAAAAAGAAGCCCCCCCCAAAAAAAAAAAAGAAGAAAAGGAAACAAAACAACAAGAAATGTTAACACCTTGGGGGACAGGAAGTATAGAATTAAAAAACTACTTATGTCCCTTCGGTGGCAACAGGTTCATGAGGTCAGGAAAGAGAAACAGCATGGTTAGAGGCTTGAAGAGGCCAAGGAAATTTTTCAATCCAGTAAACTGTTTTATGGATGAAGCCCAGTAAAAGAAGGAGGCTTGGCTGAGGTCACCCAGCAAAGGCCTCTCAGTGACAATATTAGACTCATACTTTCACGCGGGATGCAGAGTTAGTGGAAAAGGACTCAGCGTTGGTCATTATCACCTTGCCCATCCCAGAGGCCAACACACATGTTCTGTCTTTATTTACAGGCAGATATGTGCTTGAATGATAAACTTCAGTTGTGACTGCTGCCACCAGTGTAGGTGCCAGAAAAAAACCTTTTCGAGAGCTTGCAGGGGAAAAGGTTGCTGGGCCAGGTACATCGGCAGCTGTGGGTGTCTCCAGAGGCAAAGCCCCTGGTGGTCAGCACCATCTTTTCAGTCCAGCAGCTTTGCCCCAGGTTCAGTGCCCGGAATGCTCCAGGCTGCCTTCGAGGCTCAAGCCACGCACTGCAGATAGTCATTCTCTGTCAGAAATGAAATACATCAAGAAAGCCAATGGCTCTGCTCCGAATTCATCCCCGCGCAAGGGACCCTGGCTCCTGCACACCCTGCTTGCCTCTGGGGCAGTGCTAGGGACCCAGCTAGGCCTCATCCTGAGCCATCAGGCCCCATCTCTTGAGCCCTGGAGTGGCTTCATTGGCCCAGGCCTGCACTGCAGGAAGGAAGCAGCAGGGATCCCGTGTTCCTGCTCTATCGGTTGGTCATCTCTGGCCTGTGCAACCCCGGAGAGGGACCGTAATCTCTTGGGCGTCAGTCGGGATCCTGTCCCCAGCACTAAACTCATTTAAGGAATAGGGGTGCGTATTCATAATGAAGATAATCGAACAGCCAGGCTATGATAGTCCCCGACCTGCCCCCAGGTGGCCTTAACGACTGTTTGAAGTGCACACAGGGCCTCACATGAAAGGCGCCCAAGTGAGCACAGCCGCCCTGGTGGCCAGGACACCTGCAGAGTCCCGCCTGCCCCCAGGGGTCCAGCTGTTCCCCTCCCGCTGGGTGGACGCCAAGGAGGCAACGGTGCAGGCAACGCAGACAGTGTCCAGGGACACAGAGGCCAGGGGTGGGGTGGGGCGGGGAGAAGAGGATGGGGAGAAACAGGTGAAAGGAGAGAAAGAGGGAGAAAGCAGGGACAGAAAGTCTAGAGAGGGAAGGACAGAGGCCAGTGACGGAGACCAGAGGGCTGGGAGTGAGGCCAGGGATTAAAGATGGAGAGAGAGGAGAAAAGAGAGGAGAAAGAGACAGCAATGGAGGAGAGAGAGGGAGAGAGAGGAGGACAGGGAGGAGCAGGAGGAGGAGGAGGAGGAGGAGGAGGAGGAGGAAGTGACTCACAGAATGCTGACACAGAAAACAAGAGGAAGAGAGAAGAAAGAATGACAGAAGGATCTCATCAGATTGCAAGAGAAACAGAGGGGAGTGGAGGACAGAAAGGGCAGGGGCACAGGGGGACAGGTGTGGGAGGCGAGGGGGGTGGACTCTCTCCCTCTTTCATGGGGGTTGCTGAGAAAATCTAAAAGGGGCGCAGCCAAGAGACACTGTCAAGTCAGAGCCACCGCGCAGGGACAGAAGTGGCAGGGGCCCCTCCTCCCGTTATCACCGGGCGGCGGCCAGGGTGCAGGTGGCTGGCGCCGCGCAGTCTGCTGCGCGCGGTGACCGGGCGGTGGCGGCGGCCTCGCCTTCGCACGCAGGGCGCCGACCCACGCAGCGCGCCCCGGGCCACCTGCGGGCAGAGGACGACGCCGGGCTGGCACCCAACCCCCGCCCTGCCCCAGCCCGGGACTCGACATCCACCAGGCAGGGACGACTGGGACAGGGGATCGTCACGAAGCTGCTCCTTTGAACAGCATCTGTCTCCATAGACCCAGGCAAACGTTGTGCTTGGTGTCTGCGGTCTCCGCCCTCGGCTGCAGGGGGGACCTGGAGCGCTGGGGCTGGGCGATGCCTGCTAGACTCGTTCCCCAAGGGCGGTCAGCTCCTGCCTCAGGGTCCCGGATTCCTCAGTAATCGGCCTGGAACCGTCTGCCAGCTCTCATCCCTCACTGTCCTCGCCCCAGGGCTGTCGGCCCTGCCCAGGGCAGGTGGCCCTGCGCACAGAATTGGGAGCCACCCTGATCTGGTGTCGGCATCTGGGTCGGTCTTTCTAATCGCAGGGACCTTGGGCCGAGTCAGCCCACTTGGCAGGGTTTCCTCCGGGGGAAGCTGGCGATCCTAGCAGGGGTTCTAGGAGTTGTTGGGGGGTTAAGCTGCCTGGAGCTGAGCCTCACAGACTTCACTGCTGGGGGAGGCCCTGGGCGAGGACTTCCCGCTGACCGCCGGGGGCTCTGCTGTGGGGGTCACGGAGGGCACACGTTAGCCCAGGCTGTCCCCAGCCAGTGACACAGGGGCCCGTCCTCCCTGCCCTCCTCCAGGCTCCTCCTCTCTGCCCCTCTCCCTTCCTTCTGGGGACCTGCATCCGGATGCAGAAGTTCCCCCTGCCTCTGCCACTCCCTCTCCTGCATCCTTCACCAGCATCTCCTCCAGTAAACTTCGTGGCCCATTTCATTCCACCCAGGGGCTGTGTCTCAAAGCGCCTGAACTAAGACAAGGAATTCAGGTGTAAAATCCCCATGGGACGCTCTCAGCGGGGCCTACGTGCTAATGTTATCTTCCTGCTCTTGTTACACATCCCAGCCATGCGCTTCGCCAACCAGATCCCGCAACAGAGGCTGGCTGCCTTCCCTTTGGCCTCACTCTCTTTCTAGTCTGCAAATGCTTCCCAAGAGATCCCCCCTGGCTGCCAGGTGGCCTGCTTCAGCCTGGGCCCACAGAGCTCAGAAACGGCCTCTGCCCTCACAGCAGGACAGGCAAAGAAACCTTTCAGTTTCACAGCATGGGTGGCAGGGAGGAGAGGGACACCATCAGGGAAGGCTTCCTGGAGCAGGCAACCTCTGTGCTGAGTCACAGCAGCTAGTCAGGTAAGCCAGCCAGCCAGAGCACCTGTACCGAAAAGGAACTCAGCGTAGAGGAGGGCCGGGGGGTACGGCTCTGCCTGGGTTTATGGACAGGGTGATACTTGCTTTGTTCCTGTAGAATAAATAGGAAGGCTGTGTTGCTAATGGCTAGATGGTGGGGCAGGAAGGTCCCAAACCAAACTGCTCACAGCAGCCTGGTGGGTCAGAGACACAAGCAGTAGCCGAGGGCCAGCGACCACTAGGTGCAGATGCAGGCCCATCGGGCCAGCTTTTCAAGAAGCCGATCTTTTCAGGAGACGCTTCACCTTTTTCTTGATCTTGATTGCTCAGCAAAGAAGGGTCCCTAAAAATAGAAAAGCAACACACATGGGTAGGCTGAAACAACGCATCCATGGTCCAGTTTGGCCCTGAAACCACTGGTTGGAGATTTTTGGGATGGAGGCTGCAGGCCGGAGAGAGGGCAGAGGCAGATGTCACCTCTGACCGGACTGTAGACAGCTCACTGGACAGGCCGGCACTTTATCCCTCCAGCACTGACAAGGCCTCCAACCACTCAGCCTCCCTGGGATGCGAGGTCTTAGTGCTTGGGAATTTAGCATCGTGTTTTCGCTCTTATCTTAAAGTCCCCTGAAACGGCTGTCAAGAGTTTATGGTTCCATTGGGGAGGCCCACAGGGGCCCAGCTGTGGACCCCCAGGCCGGGAGCTGGTCCCAGTGCCTCTCGCAGGGCAGGAGGATGCTATGCCTCTGGAACCCCAGGCCCCATGCCTCTCTGCCCTCTCTGAGCTGATGTCACTGTCCTTGATCCTTTCTTAGGGCGGCCCCATCTTTTCCAGTTTTCATTGTCTTTAGGACTGGGGCACGCTGACCCACACACTGGAATGAAGCAAATCAAATAAAATAGAAACAGACCTGTTGAAGTCCCCTCAAGAGTGCCGAGGGGAAGCTCCCCCAACTGACGGCAGAGCCTGGGAACAGGGCAGTCAGAAAGAAAACCTTTTAGCTGAAACCAAGACTGTTCCTGGCCGAGGTATTTCATTATAATAATGGTCTCTCTTGGATGGGCAATTTAGGAGAGAGGTTAGCAGCTGAATGTAGTTCTTACCTCGAGAATACCAGAAGGCTGTGAGCCAAGGCTGTGTGTTCTTCAATTTGAGGCCAGGAGTTTGATTCACACATGCAGCTTTCAGGTATATTTCCCGGGTTTTGAGGCCTGTGCATTACAGATAACCTTTCAGATTATCTTCAGATTATTCTTTCAGATAACCTTCAGATTTCCAGAGGAGCCTTGGCTCTTAGACTCTGGTAGGAGTCTGATTACTCCCAGCTGCCCATTAGTTGATTGCTCAGAGGTGAGGCGCTTGTAGGACAGGGCCTTGATGATCCTTAGGGTACCCCAGTAATAGCGGGATTAAACAAGTGAGATGGCACAGACAGAAGTGTTCAGGTCCTTCAAAATTCATGTGTGTCCAACCAGCAAAATGGGCCCCAGCCGTGACTCTGTGGTCCTGGGGCCACCATAAGGGGTGATGGGCACCCAGGATCCTAACCTGACAAGGAGGGGCATCTTATGTTCAGGCATTCATGTCAAAGCTATTTTTTGAAGACCTACTGTGTGCTCTCCAAGGCAAGCAAAATGGGGCTGACACTTTGGCAATGGTCATTAAAGAAACACACAGATGACTTGATTCTAGGTATGACACCTACAACAAAGTAGGCCAGAGTGTGCATTCGTTTCCTCTTGCTGCTATAACAAAGCATCATAGCAAGACATGTATTCCCTCACAGTTCTGGGGGCCCGAAGTCCAAAGTCAAGGTGTCAGAAAGGCCATGCTTCCTGCAAAGTCCCACCAGGAGAATCCTTCCTTGCCTTTACCAGCTTCTGGTAGAGTCCTTGGCTACGTCATTTTGAGATCCACCTTAGTTGCCACTCAGTCTTCTCTGTGTGTCTCCTTTTCTCTTTTTATAAGGTTACTACTCATAGTGGGATAAAGCTCACCTCGTGACGTCATCTTACCTTGTGTTATGGCTGTGTCTAGATGTCCCCCCAAAGCCTCACTGGGCAGAGGTGGAGCTTTTTGGAGGTGGCTGAATCTAGAGTGAGTGATGCTGGGATCAAGGATGTGATGCTGAGATTGATTCATGGCACAGGCTAGGATTAAGGGTGCTCCAGGTGAGTGCTACCTGCCCTAAGGGCAGGTAGCCTGGGTAAGATATAAGGTTCAGAAAGAGGGCTGCTGTCATTGCTTGCTGCTAGATACTTTGCTGCCTTCTGTCTGCCGTGAACTGTTTGTCTTCTGTGATGCCTCTCTGCCGTGCCACCCTGCCTTGGAGCCAGCCTACTGTGAACTGAAACCTCTACAAACTATGAGCCAAAACTCTCCTTCTCTAACTTTGGGGGTTGGGTATTTTGTCTTAGCAATGAGAAAAAAGCAACTAAGACACCTTGGTTCCATCAGGAAAGACCCTATTTCCAAATAGGGACACACTCAAAAGTACTAGGGATGAGGGTTCAGCCTACCTATTGAGGGGACATAATCCATAATAGCACAGTGGGGGAACTTTAGCCTTAAAGGGTTTGCAAGTGGTGAGAGACCAGGGGAGCCGTAAGGCTTCTCTGCAAAGCTAAGGCAGCTTAAGAACCAAGAGACAAGTTGGACATGGTGGCACACATCTGTCATCCCAGCACTTTGGGAGGCTGAGGCAGGAGAATTGCAAGTTTGAGCCTAGTCAGGCAACTTAGGAACTCAGCTCAGCAAGACCCTGTCTGATAAAGTAAAAAAGGACTTGGGATTTAGCAAAGGCCCTGGGTTCAATCCCAAGTATCACAAAACCAGCCAACTAACCAACCAACCAACAGACAAATGAAAGAATTAAAAAAGAAAAGAAAAGAAAAGAACCAAGAGGCCCACTGCTTTCTTCCCAAGTCTTCAAATCCTGTGTCAGCATCCTTGCAACTAGATTCCATATTTCTCCATCAAATCAAAAATGGAACCTGGGTACACTTTTACTCATTCCTAGGAAATTCCTTTATGCTTAACTTATGTCCGCCATTATACCGAGGCCCAGGTAAAGACATTAAAACCAAATCAAAGCAGAGAAATTAAAACAAACCTACAGTATTCTTTGAGCATCCTGTGTGCCACGGTGCGGGAGGGATGCAGCTAAAAGCAATAGGCGGGTTAGCCATGGGTGAGCGCTTAGGCCTGGGCATACAGGGATAGGATGCAGGTTTGACTTCTGCCCTCATTGTTTCTGAGCCTCTGCGAACTTGGCCATGTAAGAGAGCCAGCTCATCAGAACCTTGGTTTCTTATCAGCAAACCGAGTTGCTAATTTCTGTGTTTCCAGCTTCTTGGCCAGAATCGGTGATTTCCTGTCTGCAAAGGACCTGGTACTGTGGCTGGTGCATAGCAGGTGCCCAGTGGATGGGGATAAATAGTAAGACTTGGCTGGGGATCTAAGGAGACAGAATATCCCCACATGAAAAGTTAAACCCTAAAAGATGTAAACCAGAGAGCAAGATGAGGCTAGAAAAGCTATCACCAGCAGAGAATGATTAATCGCTCACAGAACCGTGCGAACAATGAGCAAGAGACGGAGCGTGTGAGGGGGGACATTGTGGAGGAGACGGAATTGTGGACTCAGCAGGATTTGGCCATGCAGATGGTGCATGGGGACAAGGTGGGGGTATTTTTTGCAGAGATAATAGGGTGAATGGAGTCACAGCTGGACAAATTTGGGGTGCACTTTTACAGTAGTAGCATAGTTTGATTCTGAAGTAGATGAACCACTTCAGAAATGCAAGCCTAGCCTGTAAGTTTGAAAAATGACTTGGGGGTGTATAGAAGCTTTAAAACACATTCATCAACTCTCTGATACCCCTCCTACCAAGTGCTGGATGCTTGAACATGGGTGATCTTTGTAATTTGCAGTAGAAATAAAGCTGTGTGACTTCCAAGCCCAGATCAACACAACAGCTGTTTTGCTTTGCTGAGTTTAGAGTAATTTGTTATGTAGCAGTAGATAACCAGAGGAAGGCTAGACTGAGAAAATCAGTGTGAAGAGTGCAAATTTTAAACCGTAGCCAGTGGGAGCCATGGAAGGTATAACATGACCCAAGTAGCACTTTCAGCAGCCTGACAGGAGGCCCCTGCCAGGTAAAAGTAGAGCAAGCAGAGAGGGCTGTGAAGACACCTGTTGACAAGTGGATAGAAGGCTGAATCCTTTTTCTATTTTCTTCTTCCTGAGTACCTTTATAACCTATAATCCATCCCCGGGAGTTGACAATGTGGCCAGGACATTGGGAAAGGAGTGTCAGAATTGCCCAAGGACAGATGACAAGGAAAAAATCGAGGTGGAGACAAGGACTGGAGGAGGCATTGTGTGAGGTCCCAGGCCTATCTTCCCTCTTCCAGCTGCCAGATCTGGGGGCGTGGGTGTGTTAGTGTCTTAAGTGAGTTTAGGATTAGAAGGTAAATCTTGGTGAAATCACAAGTGTGTAATTTACTACATGAATCACCTGGTAGAGCATTAACATGAAATTTACAGCCTGGGGTGGCAATTAGTGTAATTAAACAGCCTCCATTGCTTTGGAGTTGGAGGTACCTAGATACACACAGGCGGCTTAGCAGATAAAATGTGGGATACTAGGAGAAAAGTCCACCCCGGGGGAGTCACTGGCTGGATTCCTTGGGAGTTGCCACAGGATGTCCAGGAACCTTTCCAAAAATGTACAGTTGTTTGTGTTTTGGAAGCCAGGGCCCTCCAGTGCCTTGGGGTTTCCTCTGGAAAGCTGCTGGTTTTGACTAGGACTGAGCTGTTTAACTCTGGTCTACTGCTTCTACCTGTGTCACCTCACCTAGGGGCAGGTCCCACCGTAGAGTCCACAAACCTATTGCGGACACAGAGGCAATAGGTGGGGCTGAACCTGAGAATGGCTTTGTCTCTCACTCTCTGTCTCCATCTCTCTCTTTCTTCCTTTTCTTTCTTTCACAGTACTGGGGCTTGTACTCTGGGTCTTCCCACTTTCCCACTGAATTACATCTTCAGGCATTTTTTATTTTGAGACAAGTTCTCACTAAGTTGCCAGGTGGGACTCAAACTTGTAGTCTTCCTGCCTCAGTCTCCCAAGTGCTGGTATTCCAGATGGTTCCTTACTATGGCTGGCTGGAAATGGCTTTTTTTTTTTTTTTTTAAACAAGCAACCAAATGCTTAATCTGAATTTTGAGAAGCCTGGTCAAATATTTTAAAGAAAAGTTCATGGTTGTCTATCCTTGTTTGCACATAAAAAGAGTTTGGTTATTTTTCTTCTTCTTCTTCTTGAAAAAAAAAATCTAATTACCAAAGTAACACATGTTCACTGTAACCAATTTGGAAAAGCGGGTCTGCTTTTAATAAGTCATTAAAGATGCAACACTGGTAGAGTGATTCATGAGGAAATGTTCACGGGAGTGTTTTCTACTTACCAGTTTGCATCTGGGACTAGCGATTACCAATAGGCTAGCTAAGGGGGCGAGAGAGAAAGATGCGTCTAGTTTGTTTCCGTGGCTAAGCTCAGGGTGGCTGCAAAGCCCAAAATCTCCAGGCTGAAGCCTTGCAAAGCTCCCAGGGCAGGCCAGGCTGCAAGAGCAAAGATGTAACTGAATGGTCCCCAAAACCTGCCCAGAATGTTCCGAGTGCTAGCCAGAAGCCTAGGGACTCATTCACCTTACAATTATCTATGGGGCACCTACTGTGTGCCAGGAGTTTCCTGGGTGCTGAAGATTCGGCAGCGGACAGATTCCACGATTCCGTCCCCTTCTGGGATCTGGTGGGCAAGTTGCCCACGTTCTCTCTAACCTGGCCCAGGGAGCCTAGGCTGCATGTAGGAGGTGAAACCTTATCGGTTCCTACAGGAAAAACTTCCCTTTCAGAAGAATTTTTTCCACCTTGCACACAAGACAATTCTGTGAACTGCTTGCTGATGTAGAGGTCTGGGGATCTCACCGGATTTGCACATCCGGATGTTGCCTGTCTCACTGGTGCAGGGCCACACTAGATTATTCATTCGCACGCTGTCGCTGGCTGCTCCTGGGCTTCAACAGCAGGGCTGTGTGCGTGAAGCAAAGACCTGCTGGTCCGAAAAGTCAGAAATGCTTATAATCTGTCCCGTTCCGGGATAAGTTTGCTGATCCTGCCCCAGACAGTTAGGTTATCTGTGTAGTATGTGGGGATTGAAGAGGGAGAAGGATCTCATTCTGTCTTTGCTGTCTTATATGCATTATTTTTTGGAGACAGAGCCTCGCTATGTAGCTTAGGCTGGCCTTGAAAGTACGGCAATCCTCCTGCCTCAGCCTCCTGAATGCCCAGATTACAAGTGTGCCCCACCACAGGTCTTGCTGGCTGCTGTCTCTGAGCCTGGCCAGGTCGGACGAACTCTCCATCCAACATCCCACACCTTCTCTGCTCTATCGACTTCCTTTTGAGTCACTGAGTGCTGTCTGGGAGTCTTGCCTGAATCCACCAACAAGCCCTGGGCGGGAATTTAAGCTTGTTTGGTCACTCAGCGTCGGTGGTGCAGTAGCTCTGCAGCTGCCCTGGGAGTCTGGGCTGATGGGGACCAGGCAGGGGTTGTTTGGGAAGGCCCAAGGTAGGGCCGTAAACCACCTTGACAAGCTGCTGGCCAAGCCAGCGACTGGTGGGATTCTCGCTTATCCTCCACCTGCCGGGGCCCCTCTTGGCGAGGCTGTAATTACAGGTCGCAGGGATGCTAAGAGGCCCTTAATCCCCAACTTTATGGGACAGATTTATGCTCCTAGCTGCTTTTGCTCTTTTGTGCTTTAGTAAATTGGCTAGCTGCATAAGAAGTCCCAATCGTGACGAGTTCCACTGCCCAGGAGGTAAAGGACATTTGGTAAAGGCTGCCGGCTTCCCTGGGGACTGTGAGTTGTCCCAGAGCTGCTTTTCCAATAGTCGCTGAGCTCTAGACTCCAAAGGCTGTGACCAAGCTCATGGTTTAGGGACAGGAGGTGGGCAGACCGTGGCACAGGTGGAAATCTACCTCTACCCTTGGGAACCAGGGGGTTGCAGGACAGGGACAGTGCCAGTGCAGACCATAGGGCTCCGAACTGTGTGAAACAGCCTAACAGAAGCTGGGCGTGGAGGCACGCATGACCGGAATCCCAGTGCTAGGGAGGCCGTGGCAGGAGGATCGGCACAAGTTTGAAGCCAGCCTGGGCTATCCATAGTAAGTTCAAGTCTAGCCTGTCTCATAAAACCAAAACACTTAAACAAAAAGAAATGAGCTTAACAGGAAGGTTGAAAGGACTGAAATGACTGCTGTCTGTTGCCAGTATATTTTGGTGCTCAATATATTTTCTGTTGTATATGTTATGTTATGCAACCCTACCAGGCTCCCTTCTGCCATCCCTATAAGACCAGAGGAGGGGATGGGGTAGGAAGGGATGGAGAGGACAGTGTCTCAGACAGAGTGACAGGAAGCCCAGAGGACATGGCTAGTTTGGGTGTTTGAGAGGCAGGGGGTGGGCCAGAGTGGCCAAAAAGTGTGGGGGGGATTTAGCCTGGCCAAGTCAGGAGAGGCTGCGTGAGGAGTTTGGGCCTGATGAAAAAAGAAAAAAAAATTTTTATGGGACTGAGAATTGAACCCAGGGCCTTTGCACTAAGCTAAATCCCCAGCCTATTCTTCATTTTTTTTTTTTTTTTTTTTAGAAAGGGTCTCACTGAGTTGCTAAATTGCCTAGGCTGGGCTTAAATTTGTGATCCTACTGCCTCAGCCACCCAGAGTGCTGGGATGACAGACGTGGGCCACCACTCCCAACTCAGATGAAAAAATTTAAAAGTGGAGGCTTTAAGCATTGGAACAATTTAATCCTGCTGTGGCCTAAGATGATGGTTCCACCTGCCACAGGCGGAAGCCAGGCACCGTCTCTTGGACAGAGCCTGGAGGACACCTTTGTCCCAGGGACCTTCTCAGTGTCTGCATTTACGGAACGGTCACAGATCTGCAAGGTTCGGGGACAAGGCTGTTGCTATCGAGAGCTCACAAGGCCAAAGCAACAGTGCAGGGTCCTTGCTGGTGCCACACAACAGTGCTGTCATTCCCCAGGCAGGACAGGCTTTGGGCACGGGGAATGTTGTACTTACGTCCCAGCTGCAGGTTACAGTGGCTGGGGCTGCTTGAGCCCACAGCATAGGCAGGGAGTCAGGACCAGGCTGTGTTCCCAAAGGGCTCTGGAGCCAGGCAGACCTCACCTGAATCGAGGCTCTGCTGCTTCCTAGGGAGAGGTCTCTCTGAGTCTTGATTTTCATGACTGTAAAATGGGAATAAGTTGGGTGCGGTGGCGCATGTTTATGAGCCCAGCTGCTTGGGAGGCTGAGGCAGGAGGATTGCAAGCTTGAGCCCAGCTTGGGCAACTCAGAGAGACTCTGTCTCAAAATAAAAAGCCCTGGGGATGTAGCTCAGTGGCAGAACAGCCCTGGGTGCGATCCCCAGTATGACACACATGCACAGATGCACGCATGCACACACACACACACACAGAAGGAAAGGAAAGAAAAGAAAAAGATAAGCTTTGGGAGAGGAGTTGCATGTAATCTGTAAGCATGTTATAGTCATTCAATTGCTAGAATGCATCGCTATCTTTTTTATTAACTGCAAGACTGCAAGACTACTGGCTCTAATTTGTTTGTTTGTTTTTTAGAAATTTCAAAAATGAAGTGCAGATAATCTAGCTCCTGATATCCAACACCAGGCTTTGGTGAGGCCAGGAGCTCAGACCCCCCAGGGTCCAATGTTGGGGTCTCAGTCTCATGGGCTTTGAGGGGCTGGGCAGTGGCGGAGCGGAGAAGCCCAGCTGTTACCCTGAGGGACTGGACCAGGCTTCCTCGCTGTGTGCTGCAGCCGGTCGCCTCCTCTGAGCCTCTTCCCCATCGCTGGGAGGCCCTGCTTCTTTCCGAGCACCGACTGACATTCACAGGGAACATCGTGGAGATGAAGTCGAGCTTAGTGCTGTGTACATTTTGTTTCTACTCCTTGAAATACAGTCATTCGTGTATAATAGATAATGTGACAAGATGTGACTATGGATCAAGCCATATTTAAGTAAGAGGTTTCCTACGCAGAGTGTCCACTGTGACCCTGCCTGGCATGGCACAGGCATCTGTGTGGGGTCCCTTGCCCTGGACCATGGTGGCCTCTGCTGCAAGGACTCTTGGCCCCAGTGGGAAGGCTCACTCTGTTCTCTTTGACACCTGAGCGTCCTTAAAAACTGGGCTATGGTTGATCTTTCCAGAAAGGGAAAGGGCCTTTGCTGTGAGTCACGGGGCACAGGGACTGCGGCATTGTCCCCTGGAGCCAGAGACCTGGGAGAGGAACTCCGCCCTGGCTCAGCTCCTGGACCACTGCCCGGAGGATGTGTCAGCTCGGGGCCAGGCCTGGCTGGGCCGGGACCCCATGTGCAGTCCTGGTGCCCAGTGAGGCCTCCCATGGCCACTGGCAGGCCCTATGGGGGTCACGGGGATGACCTTCCTCTGGTCTCTCTCTGTCACCCCCTTTCCTCCTATCCAGTCAGTGAGAAGCTACTGATGACACCGCTCAGCCACTTTCAACCTTTCAGGGGCTCCCCTGGGCCCCAACATGAGAGTCTCACTCCAGCCATGGCCCAGGCTACACCAGGCCAGAGTGGCCAGACTTCTGCCACCTTCCTTTTGGGGTGTTTTCTTTTTTGCACATCCAAGTAGACCTGCAGTTCTCACCAGGCCAGGGGATTTTGGCATGAAACAACTGCTGATGTCTGGTTGGCACAACTTGGGAGCTGGGGCTGCTTCTGACATTGAATGGGTAGAGGCCATGGACACTGTGAAATACCCTACAATGCATATTTCAGCCTCCACATCATGGAATTATCCAGTCCAAAATGTCAATAGCATCAAGGTTGAGAAAAGGGTGTAGACCTCACCTCCTCCAGGAAGTCCTCCATGAACTTCCTGGATGGAGCAGTTACACCTTTCAGCTTCTACGCACTGCTCCCACTGTGGCCTCTACCACTCTGCGTGGTGCTTGGGTTCTGGAAGAAGAGGCTGTATGTCATGGCATTTGTATCTTTGTTTTTCTTTTCCTCTGGCTTGCGACTCCCCCACTCCATCCCTGCCAGAGGTCAGGGACCACGCTTTAGCCATGGTTATGTCTCCGAGATCCAACTTAGAACCTGACACATTACGATATTGTAGTGGATCAATGAACGGCATCATAGGCGGAGACTCCAGCACTCCTGTCTTCTTTGTCGTCCGCATCGTCGCCTGCCCGCAGACACTCACTTCCAATCCCTCCTTCCTAATTAGCTTCCTAAATTGTGCCTCTAGCCTGATCCTTGTGATGCCTGTGTTGGATGGATTTGCATGCGTTACCCAGATATGTCTGCTAGCCCTCCCTGCTCATGGGAAGCCTTGGATAAAGGCTTTTGTGCTGGGGAAGGAGCAGCAATAGTCTTTTGGATCTTAATCTCTCATCTACAACTTTATTTTGGAAAACCACTCCTGGTTCCACCCTTTCCCCCAGTCCACCCTAAGACCTTCAACAAAGATTCCCTGGAAGGGGAAACAGGGTTTGAGGAGCCAGGAACAAGAGGATCCCACCCCCGATTCAATCGGAGCAATCAGCTGTCCCACACCCCTGGGAACCGCGGTGTGGAGTTTAGAACAATGGGAGTTCGCAGAGGAAGAAAGGACACAATAGATGGTAGGGCTTGTCCCCTAAACCATGGTTTCCCAACCTGGGCACTGTTGACAGGCGGGGCCTGAGGATGACTGGTTGTGGGGGCTGTGCTGTGGGATGGGGAACAGGATCCCTTCATTTCACAGTGGGGAGAGCGTCGACTGAGGTCTTTGTCTGTGTTCAGCATTGAGGAAGTAATAAGCCAACCTCAAACTCTTCACCGGCCAGCGGAGTGGCCTTGGGCAAGTCCTTGCACCTCTCCGTGGCGTCCTGACAGACACATGAGCTCTTCACGCACTCTCCTCGCCCCCCTGTTGTGTGTGTACGAGCTGCTCGCTGTACACAAGTTACGGATGTGCCCCAGACAACGATTTAGTCCTCGGCACCGCTCTGTGCAGTTCTCTCTCTGACCCCATCTCTTAATCCTCACCCTTCACCCACGCCTGGATTCCTCGCTGTCCCTGCAGGACACAGGGAACTCCTACCTCAGGGCCTTCACATGTTCTGTTCTTTTGCCCACACCTCAGCATTGCACTCCAACACTCTTTTGGTTTTCTTTTTGTTTGCGGTACTGAGGCTTGAACCCAGGGGTGCTCTACCACTGAGCTATACCCCCAGCCCTTTTTATCTTTTATGTTAAAGCAGGGTCCTGCTAAGTTGCCCAGGCTGGTCTCAGACTTGCACTCCTCCTGCCTCAGCCTCCCCAAGTGCTGAGATGACAGACATGCACCTCAAATGCATCTTGTGGTTTTCTTCCGTGTCTCACTGATGGTCTGCCTGCCTGTGTTGGTTTTCTTCACCCCTCTACATCTACGCCTTGAACCCCAAATGAGCACTCAGAAAACACTGGAATAAGTGAATGATCGAATGCGTGCAAACAGCTCTTACTGTCCTTTGGGTTACGGAAACGAAGCCTCGGTGCAATCCAGGCATTTGTCACAGTAAGCAAAAAGGCAGAGCCAGAGTTTGACCTCTCCCTGCCTCGTGAGCCGCTGGCCCCTGTGGAGGTGACTCACACCCTTTGCCTGGCCAGAGGAAGGCAACACTTGAACACAAACACAATTCTCCATGCAGTGAGTTAATCACGACTTTGCCAGGGCCTCTGAGGATAACTTCAGGAGTTCCCTGGGAAGTCGATCGGGGAGCTGCTTCAAATATTTAGGATCTCCCTTAAGGTTGCTTTATCTTTTCTAATAAATAAAGGGGTAAAAAGCCTGCCTGTGCAACAGTTTTCAACAAAAGCTCAAAGGAACGAAGGGAAAAACATCACCACGAGCGTCTGTTTATCCTCATTGTTTTAAACCCAACCAGTCACGGTATTCTGTTTTTTAAATAGACCTTCTGAAAAACAACAGTATCCGCCTGCCACCCGCACCCTCCTGAGTCCTCCAAAACAAAACCACCGTAAATAGGACTCGGGAAGCAATCGTTGCCGCGGCTGACTCTGGAGCAGGGAATCGAAAGTTCAACCTGCCTCCCACAATAGCGGGTTCCTGCAGCGTGTGTGCGTGTGTTTGTGCACGCGCGTGCCTACGGGTGGGGTGAGGGTGACTGCTGGATCTTTTCAGTTGCACAGCAAGGCCCGCTTGCCTTGCTTCTTGACTGCTCATGACCGTGGCACCTGCTGTTACTGATGGTGGCATAACAGCTGCTGCACACAGCCCTCCCGGGGAAGGCGTCTCACGCACCATGCCTGCCGTCCTTGGAAGTCACTCGTGTGCTGTGCTCTGTGGCCCAGCGTGTGCCTCCTCCTGCACTGTAGTGATAAAGACAGTGAACCCCCACAGCCAGCTTCTGCCATGTCAGGCACAGTCCCAAGCCCCCGAATCCTCAGGACCTTTGGGGACAGATCCAGGTCCCATTTCCTCTGGAAGAGACAGGTGTCTGTTTGTAGGCACAGGGCCAGGCGGTGGCCCAGGCTGCGACTGGCACCCAGAGCCACGATGAAGAGAACATTCTAAATGCCCACGATGGACTTGTTCATATCTGTGGGTCCCTGTCTCTGCCTCATGTCAGCAGCCCCCTAACTGACAAATGTATCAGTGCCCAACTTTGATAACTCTGATCTCTCCAAATCCTCACAGCCCTCTGAAGAATGAACTAAATATTTCCTGTCCCATTTTTGAGGTGTGGAAACTGGGATTGGGACAGTTGAGAAACGTGGATAGGATTCCAGAGCCAAGGAGCAGGTAGAGTCATGATCTGAACCCAAAAATGTCTAGCATGAACTCATGAATTTCTAAATTTAAGAGCCCTTGTTCTAAGATCTCCAGCAGTGCTGTGGTTCTCTTGCCTTCTATCATTCATAACAACCCTGCTCCATGAATTTGGTTTTCTCTCAGTTCTAATTCATAATCTGAGCCACATTATGTAGTGTCTCTGGGCCTCAGTTTTCTCATCTTTAAAATGGGAGCAATAATGGTATCTTATTCAAGTGATTATTATGAGGACTAAGTGAGTTCATCTACACTTTGGAATAATACCTGGCATATGGACAATTATTGTTGTTTTAGTTGTTCGTATTATTACCATTTTTCCTATTAGAGGTTGTTTCTCCTTTTGTCCAACACAACATTTTTACAGAGTCACTATTGCTTCTTTATCATTTCTAACTACCTGATTTTTCTTACCCAGGACCGTCCTACTTTAAACTCGCAGATCCTACCACAATAAAGAGCTGCCACCTTGGGCGAGGGGATATAGCTCAGTGATAAAGCACTTGCCTAGCAGGCACAAGGCCCTGGGGTCCATCTTCAACACACACACACGCACACACACACATACACACACACACAAATCCACCACCCCTATGAAGACTTCCCAGGTTTTTGTGGGGCTCACAGAATTCTCTTCTCTTTGCAAGTCATCCCATCCTGCAACAGCCACCTTAAACAAGACCCTGCACTGCTATGAATGAGCTCTGTTTACAGAGTGTGACCGCCACCTCCTCAACCAGGACCTATACTTTTTCCTTATTATGAATATGGCCTATTTCTTTCTTTCTTTTCTTCCTTCCTTCCTTTTCTTCCTTTCTTTCTTTTTTTTTTTTTTTTTCTGGTGTGTATTTGTTTTTAGATAGAATCTCTCATGTAGTCCAGGCTGGCCTTGAACTCCCTATGTAGCCCAGGCTGGCCTGGAACTCAGCATCCTCCTGCCTCAGCCTCCTGAGTGCTAGAATAACAGGAGTGCACCATCATAACGGGCTGAGTATGCCCCATTTCTTGAGTAATGGTCCTCTCAATTATCGGACATAAGTCTTCTGATGGCTCAGGCTGAGGCTGATGTTGGATACTGGGGTCCGATGGGATCTGGGTGTGAACCCTGGATTTACCACTTACATCACGTAACCTGGCAGATCTTGGGTCCTTGTCCATATGCAGGGGATGATAGTTCCTCACTTATAGGCTACTTAGAAGTAATCAATGGGAGAATGAACATGGACGTGCCTGCAGCAGACACTGAATTATACCCTCCTTATATTATTAACAATAGCAACTCAGTATTGACCAGCCATTTCCTATATGCCAGGCTCTGTGCTAAGTATAAATAAATTATATATATATATTTTTTTTTTTAAATAATTATTCAAATGATATCCAAAGCACCAAAAATGAAAGAGAAAATAGAAAAATTGTACTTTACCAAAATTAAAAACTTTCGTATTTCAAAAGATACTACCAAGGAAGTGAAATGATGGCTAGGCGTGGTGGTGCATGCCTGTAATCCCAGTACTCACAAGGCTGAGGCAGGAAGATTGCAGTGAATTCAGAGCCAGCCTGGGCTACAGAGTGAGACCCTGTCTCACAAAACCAAAATCCAAAAAACAAACAAACAAAACCCCCCAGAAAGGAGAAGTGAAATGACAACTCATAGCATAAGAGAAAAATTTTGTAAGTCATGTATTTGATAAACCTTTGATATCTGGAACATACAAAGAATTCTTACAACTGAATAAAATATAAATAACTCAATTAAAAAGGGTAAAGGATCTACATAGGCATTTCTTCAAGCAAGTGACGCACAAATGGGCAGCCAACATATGAAAGATGCTTCACACCATTAGTTACCAGGGCAACCAAAACAAAAGCACAATGAGATTCTGCTTCATACTCACTCAGATGGCTAGAATCAAAAAGTCAGAAAAAAATAGCAAGTGTTGGTGGGGATGTGGAGAAATTAAAACTCTCATACAATGCTGGTGGGGATGTAAAATGACACAGCCACTTTGGCAAACAGTGGGACAGTTATTCAAATGATTAAGCACACACTTACCGTCTGGTCAGAACTGTACTCCTAAGTAGGTCCCCAGTAGACATGAAAACGTATGTGTACAACGTCGTTCTTCATAGTAGACAAAAGGCCCCCAAACCTCCATTATCTATCGTCAGGTGAATGTATAAACAAAGCATGTTTTATTCATGCAACGGAATGTTACGCCACCAGAAGAAGGAATAAACTGCTAATACATGCTACAATATAGATTAACTTTGCAATTATGCTAAGTGTAAGAAACCAGTCACAAAACACTGGATATCATATGATCCCATCCACAGGGAAAGCCCAGAACTGTGGGACAATTAATTAACCTCTTTAAGCCCCACTTTCTTCATCAGCAAAAGGAGAATGAGAATATCCAGTTCATACTGTTCATGTAATATAAAAACTATGAATCAGGAACACGGGAATGGTTTTTTGGTTGGTAGCTATGATTCTTAGCTTTCCTCTTTGTTTCTATCGCAGGAGTTGTCCCACCCTGCTGAAAGCGCTTGCTTTCTTCTTCGTCTGTCACCACATAGTGAGCGCCTTAAACACGTGAGCGAGGATCTTCTCGCTTTGTATCCCCAAGGCTTTGCAAAAGTGGATGAATGCATGACAGTGCGTTCCTGAACAAATAGATGAATGAATGCATGCATAGAAGGACCAGTGATGGATGGGAGGCTGTCTGTATTGTCTGTAGGTGGGAAGGTGCGAGTGTCTGGCTTCATGAATGGATGGATGAGTGGGTGTTTGGATGGACAGGCGGATGGCTATATGAGCACAGGGATGAGGAAATGAGTGTGTGTATGCTTAGCTGTGTGTGTGTATGTATGGATAGGTCAGTGGATTGGTAGATGTCTGGATTATTGAATTAATTAATAGATGCACAGAATGGACACATGTATGTATATTTATTCTGTGTATCTATGATATATGTACATTTATGAGTGTATATACGTAAGGTGTAAGGATATGGGATAAGTTGGTGAATGGGTTGATTAATGGTAGGGTGACAGATGCACACATATGCACGTGTAGCTGACAGATTTTACTGGACAGCAATAAGGATGGATGAGTGATCGGTTAAGCAATTATATTCCAGGACTCAGAACAATATTTCCATTCTAAATTTTTGCCACTGAGGGTTCTGGTCTCTGCTCTGAACTCAAGCATGGGGAGAGAATATACCAGAACAATCTACCCTGTGTCCCCTAAAAGGAGGCCTGTTCTAACTCAGCACCATGATAAATGATTATAAATCACCATCACTGTAGAAGTGCCACTAATTGTCCCTACATGCTTTCTTAATGCAGTTCCCCAGGGCTATTTCACAAGGCCCTAACATCCTCAGCACAAAATGGTAAGGCTAGAAGGGAGTCGAGATGCCATTTATTTCTTCCTCTTAGTTTTTTCTAATGGGGAAATTAAACCCCAGAGAAGGGAAGGAACCTGCCCAAAGTCAAATAACTAGTGAGTGGCAAACCAGACACAAGAACTCAGGATCTTGGATAGGGGCTTTTGCTTCCAAGTGCCACCTGGTTTCATGTGTCCTAACAGACTTCCCTGTCCTGATGCCTCTCATGCCAAGCCCTTCAAACATCTCTGAGAGAATGCTTTTTTCTCACCTTGGTTTTGACACCCACAGGTCCTGGGAGCCAACTTGATCACGTTCCTCTCCAGTGCGACAATCGTTTGGTTACTGCCAACACCTGGCCTGCTCAACTGCTGGAAGGATTTCGAGAGACAAGGAATTTACCTTGTATGGGTAGCTGCCAAAGATGCCCTCTGGGGCTTCAGCGTTTTAATGTTTCCTCCTTGTCTCCTGATTTTTCTAAAGGCAAATCTTTCTTCTCATTCTCTTTCATTAGTGGAATAAAAGGGAGGAAGACAGACACACACAGAGAGTTTGCCCTGGTTATTCAACAAAAGTAATCACAAAGATTGTGTTTGTTCATCCCTGAGGCCTCGGGGCCCCGTTCATCTTCCTGTAATCTTCAGAGTGGCGTTGACGAACTTGAGTCCTTCCTGCTTGCCAATTTTGCTTCCCCTCCTCCCTCTTCTCCCTCCACTAGCCTGCTGCCCCGTGACCGGGTCCTGGGCACAGCCCTGCCACGGTGGCTTTGCAAGTCAGTGCTGCCTATCTCTGCATCTCTGGACTTTCCAGTTTTGATAGAAAGTAAATCCTTGTAGGAGGAGCCCTTTGATCTGGGAGGTCACCTCCTTTGCTCTGGGGGCATTGTCTGGGAGCGACAGCAGCAGCAACACTGCTGTCACAACCACCTCATAAGGAGAAGTGGCTGCAAACCTGTCCCTGCTTTTAGCTCATTCCGTGATGCAACTCTGCAGCGTATGTGCCAGGAGCAGCCCCGTTTGACAGAGAGGGAAACTGAGTCATGGCCAAGTCATCCAGAGTGGGTTCCAGTGCTATTATGTTTAATTACTGTGCTATACCAGGCACTGAACAAATACTTTCCATGGATTAACTCTTTATGGGATAACCAGCTAGATCCCTTTTCTCACCCTTATCTACAGAGATGAGCGCTTGGGGGACAGAGTGGTTCAGTGACTTGCCTGGTGATGCACAGTTAATAGGAGCAAGAATTTGGAGCTGTGTCCCCAGTAGCAGTGGCTTTTGCAAATACTTCATGGAATTATAAAGTCATGAATATTTAGGGCTGGATGGAGCTGTAAAGGCATCGCACTGAAATACTGTAGTTCAGGAATCAAACCAGTAAGCCAATACAGGTCACCCAAGGTCATCTGGGGTTTCCAGAACAGAGGTATAGAATAATGGTAAGGATAATTTTTTAGATATTTTAAAATATTGTAAAAGTGGAATCTTTTGTAAATGCACACTTTGTTCTATGAGGATCGAATTGCAAAGTCATTAAAATACTAACTCACAATAACTACTGGTTAACCAAGACATATGAGAATAACTCCTCACACACACACACATAACACAATGCCACACAACACAGGTGCACAGTGCAGTGCACAGGGAGCAGCTCCTCCCTGCGTGGGCTCACGGGTGTGTGTTTGTATGTGTGACTTTTTTTGTCAGATGGAGCTTGGATAGGAGATGGTCACAAGGGTCCCTGAATGCCCTTTCCTTCCTTCCTTCCTTCCTTCCTTCCTTCCTTCCTTCCTTCCTTCCTTCGTTCCTTCATTCCTTCATTCTTCTACTGGGGATTGAATCCAGAGCCTCATGTATGCTCAGCCAGTGCTCTACCACTGAGCTCCATCTCCAGCTCTTTTCAAAATTTTTATCTTGAGGCAAGATCTCACTAAACTGTGTGGGTTGGTCTTGAACTCATGATCCTCCTGCTTCAGCCTCCTAAGTAGCTGGGATTACAGACCGGAAAATAACAGCCTTCAGGCCCTGGACCCTTCTCCAAATTTCCCAACTAGATTTTAGCAACAATGTTTTTTACCCTTAGGTTTAAATTTAGGGTGACTTCTTATCTATCCTGTTACTGTAGCAATATGGAGTTTATGGTAGCCCTTTGAAATATATTAAACAACAAAATGAGTTGGTATGGAGAAACCATGAAGGATAACAGTACAGGCAGCACATAGCACCTGCAATAGCCACGACGGTGACACAAGAAGAGGAGGGATAAGGACAGGGTGTGGTGAGGGATAAGGTTTTCTGATTCATAAGAAAGCACTGTATGGGGCTCTTAGCTGTCTTTCTGTTGTTATGTCAAGATTTCTGAGATAACTAACTTGTAAAGAGAAAAAGATGGCTCAGAGTTTTGGATGTTTCAGTCCCTGTTTGGGTGACACTATTGCTTTGGGCCACATCATGGCAGGTACACAAGCTGGAGCAAATCTATTAACTGATGGTTGGGTAACAAAAGAGAGGAACAGGAAGGAGCTGGAGTTCCACTGTCCCCTTCATGGGTTTGCACCCCATGACCTAAAGACCTCCCATTAAGCCCCATCTCTTAAAGGTTCTAATAGTGCCTGGGGGGAATGTTCCAAGCTTTCACCACAAGGATTCTTGGGGACCCTTAAGATCTGCACTACAGCAATGTGACAGCTGCAATAGCTGTGGAACTGAAAGTCAGCAACGGAGGGTGGGAGTGAGACAAAAAAGGCTTGTTTTGTACCCAATCCCTTCTGAGCGGCAGTGGCTTCACCCACCCAAAAGAAACTGATCCATTGATCTACTTCATGTGAGAGGCCTAGCAGGCGCTGCTCATTGGAGGAATGACTTCCATGTGGTCATTCCATTTTATAAGCCTGCCTCAGTTTCTCCACTTAGCTGGCAAAGGATCTCAGGGACACTTTTTCTTTTTCAGTTCTTTTCTTGTTTTTTTATTTTGACACTGGGGATATCACTAATTTACTAAGCTGTCCAGGCTGAGCTTGAACTTACGATCCTCCTGTCTCAGCCTCTCAGAATGCTGGTATGCAGAGTGCTGGCTCACATCCAATTTCAGGCTTGGATGTGGAACTTATTATATCTGCCACTTCCCAATGGCCAGAACTCTGTCTCATGCCATACCTAATGGCAAGAGAGGCTGGGAAATGCCATCACACTGTCTTCCTGAGAAGAAAAGAAGATAGGTTGGAGAAGCAGCTAATCAATCTGTGTTCTAGATGGTTAGTTCACTATTCCATTCAATACTGATTGAGCACCTGCCATGTGCCAAACATCTTTGCATCCCAATTTCACCTAAAGAGATAATGACTTTACTCTTTCCATACCTATTTGGAGATAATTTATGAGATGTCTGAAAAATTAATTGCATTTACTCCAATTTCAGCCAAATGAAGTGGTATTTCTCCAATATTTTCATGTATTTAGAGATAATTCATGAGATAATGTCTGAATGGGAATCACACTTGTGTAGTGTATTTAAATGTTCTTTTCAGAAAGAATCACCCATCTTGAGCGGGTGCTTGAAGACAAGGGCAATATCTTAGGATTCTCTTCCAATGCCTAGGGTTGAGCCATGCACGCAAATGCTCTGCAGGAAAGAATGTAGAAAAGATGTTTTCAGAGACAGTGACCGTGGCAGACTTGCACTGGACTAGCAAGTTGAGTGGCTCACTAACAACCAAAGTCCTCATCTTGACCTTGCCTCTGTATCCCAGACCAAGCCAGGACAGAGCCTTGAGGCCAAAATGAAGGATGCTTTGGTTTGCTTCTCCATTTGCCCTGTTGTCAGGAGGGTGATCTGTCAGACGTGCTTAGGCCAGGAGAGGCTGAGAGGTCTAGGGGTTCTGTAGGGCCTCCTGCTAATGAGCCAGGTATTCCTTCTTATACCAGAAGCACAGGTGTTCTATGATCCAAGGCCCAGGTGTTCTTTTCCTTGGTACACAGGAGGTATTTTCTGCCCAATAAGATCTACATGAACTTGCCAGCAGAATTCTTCCATGAGTGATTTCCTCCAAAGACTGGGGTTTGGAGAGTGTTCCAGAGAGAGGGTGAGTGTTGTTACCTTGTCCTAAAGTGTTGAACACAGCCTGTCCGCTGTTTGGCCTAAGATAGTTCATCTATCCATCCATCCATCCACCCATCCACCAAGCCATCCATCCATCCATCCACCCACCAATCCATCCATCCATCCATCCATCCATCCATCCACCCATCCACCAATCCATTCATCCATCCATCTGTCCATCCATCCATCCATCCAATGTGTATTATCAACTCAGTACTTTTCAAAGTGTACACATTTTAATCCAAAACCACATGTATCTTTGTGTAGGAGACATTTTGGGAGATGGTTTGTGGTCTTGGTATTCCTGTTCTGTACGTACATCCGTACATGACCGTGTCACAACCACTTGGATGTTCTAGGGTCTCTTTCGCCTCTTAGTCATGCTATTCTCATAGTTCAGATTACATTATGAAAACATATGTCTTTAAATACATATCCTGAAGCACTTCCTCATGCTATTGGCATCTCTTTAACCTCCATGATATTCAGTTCTTCATCAAGGATTTTTAAATAGAGGAGGACACAGTTATTTTTTACACTTTAAGGCACCAGTTTCAGAGCAGTGTGGGGGATGGGGGCCTGGGGACAGAAGTAGAGGGAAGTGAAGGAAAGGTAAGAGGCTGGGGAATGATCTAGAAGGATGCATTGGCTGTGGAGGAGCCAGGTGTGCCAATGGATGTCTGGACCTTGGCCCTGGGTAGTTACATTGAGGTTGCACATTTACTTGGCGTGTGGCTCAGGGCAAGGAGTGAAACCTCTAGCTTCAGTTTCCTTGTCTCTGAAGTAGGTCTCGTGATGGCAGTCACCTCACAGAGCTGTTTGAGGGTTAAGTGAGGTGATTCGTGTAAACCCCCTGTTGTAATGTATTATAATTTATAAGTTTTTGTTTTCGCAATGCTGGGGATGGACCCAAGTGCTCTACCATTGAGCTGCACCTCCAGTCTCCTATAATTCTGACCATGGAGAACTCATGTGCAATTAAGCAGCATCTGGCCTGTATTCAGTGCTATGTGGGAGGCAGCCCCTGACAGTGACGTTTACAGGTCTCGCAGTGAGACAGACAGACAGCGATGTCTTCTAAACCCAGGCCTTGTGACTGCCTGGTAGAGGATGAAGGGGTCGTCAACACGATCCTGCGTGACTGGGTGGAGGGGGTGCATCAGGCCCAGATAGGAAAGACCGGGTGGATGGAGAGGGACGCAGAGAGGAGGTGGACCCCACTGACCACTTCCAACCTCTGGGCTCCACATCCCGAATTGGGGGGGGGTTGGGGGGGTTCTCTGTGCTCAACAAGCCTAGGGCCTGGCTTGGTCAGGGGGTGACACAGAGGTCCTTAAACAGGAGTGTCCAGCCAGCTTTAGAGCCACTTACAGCCCTGGCCCCCCAAGATCAGACCTTTTAACGTGACTCAGTGATCCTTAGCAAATTTTCCCTGACTCGATTGTGTGGTACTTGAGTGTGGGCTGCGTGGGAACACGGGGCAGGGCTGGCGCAGTGCAGCGCTGACTCTGACTCCTGCACACATTCGAATCCAAACTCGGGTGTGTCAGCCTGACACGTGTCTGTGCAAGGAAAACACAGCAATGGCCAGTAATAGTTTTCCAGCCTGCCTACACATGTGCACACCTGGGAGGACAGGGTCTTGTTGGGAACCACGTGTGTGAGTTTTTTATTTAAATATTAAACTCGAGCTTGTTGTTTTGTTTTGTAAGACATTTAATAAGTTGAAAAGGAATGGAAGTTTTGTTACTCATATACATTAACTATAGTGTATATTTTATATGTAGCCCAAGACAATTCTTCCTTCAATGCAGCCCAAGAGGCTGAAAGATGGGGCCCACAGTCTTGAGCCTTACTTGGGGCCAGGAGACGCACACCCTGCTCTCCTCTCTCCCCCATGTGCTTTGCTGGAGAGGACCCCAGGGTGGAGGGGAATGAGCATGGAGACCAGGGGCATCCTGTCTACTTCTCCACATTGGAAATGCAGGTGGGACTGCGCTCTCTGCTTCTACGGGGTCCCTCTGCTCTCCCCACGTAGACTGAGCTTCTTGGCATGGTGCCATGCATGGGCTGCCCTGAGAACTGCCTGAGACGTAGCCTCGTGTACAGGACAGTGTCTCAGGTGGGCTGTGGGATCCACCCCTGTGGAAAGAATGGCAGGATAGGAGCTGGCATGGGGAAGAGCTCAGCTGAGACCCAGGTGACATCAGGCTTGGCCAACCCAGGGGCAACCAGAGAAGACTAGAACTTTACTTCCCAATCAGTCCTTGGATGTGGGTCCTCCAGGAGGGGAGTGACCTTGGGCTGGCCAGCTCTCTGCTGCTGGGGGAGTCCCAAAAGCTAAGAAACTTCTCCCTTAAAGAGGGAACTGGACAGTGTGTTTGTGTGTCCACCTCCTGGGCCTACGGGCCCCTGCACAGTCTGGGTCTGAAGAGCTCTCTGTCTTTTCTCACTTGACTGCCCTTTCAAACTCTCTGTTCTAGCCACACTAGCTTCCTCTCATTACCTCAAGTGCCATATAACATTTTCTCACAGGGCCTTGGCACATTCTCTGTCTGTCATGATCTTCCTTACCTGCTTTTATCTGACTGTTACCTGCCTGTGTTTCCAATCTCAATTCAATGTCACCTCCTCCTGGAAGTCCTTCTTGAAACCCAGATATATTCAGGACCTCCTGATGTATATCAGCGGTGTCCCCCAAGAATTTCCTTCTTTTTTTTTTAAAGATCTAATTGGTTTTTATTAGGTATTAATGAATCAGGCAGCATTCCACTCATAAAACAGAAAGGCACCAGTGAGATGAGCAGGGGCAGAGGGCTTGGGGAACCAAAGGGCTGAAGAAGCAGAAACAGGAAACAAAAAGTGGAGTGGGGTCATTTCAAAGTTACTGTCCTTACAGGATTAAAACAGAGAGCATCTCCTTACTGTATCAGTTCAGGTAACCTGGGCCCCTTGAGTCTTTGCTTAGTAGCTCTTTACCGAAATGATCCCCAACATTTTTGGCCCCAGGGACCAGTTTCATAGAAGACAATTTTCCTAGGGACCCATTAGCAGAGGGGATGGTTTGGGGGTGATTCAAGTGCATTTCATTTATTGTGCATTTTATTTCTATTATTATTACATTGTAATAATTATACAAGTCTCCATAAGGCAGAATCATTGGGAGTCCTGAGCTTGTTTTCTGGCCACTAGACAGTCCCATCTGGGGGTCACAGGAGACAGTGACACTTGAAGTGTGTTGCTTTATGTTCAGTCTACTCATTTTGGTGGCTGTCACTGCAGAAAATCCTGCTTCCCAAAGACAGGATGTTGGAAATGGAAGTTGGCTTTTCAGTGCTTTTGTGGCAATCTCAGGATATTCCATCTGGACTTTAATCCAGAATGTGTGAAGATTTGAAGTTGTCTCAGGTATACTTTTTTTTTTTTTTTTGTGGGTACCGGGGGTCGACCTCAGGACCTTGCGTGCCAGCAGGCACCCGTGCCACTGAGCGATATCACCGGCCCCTTTTTTCGTATGTGGAATCCGGGAGTCGAACTCAGGCCCTTGCTCTTGCCAGGCAGATGCGTAGGCTGCTGAGCCATCTCACCGGCCCCCCTCAGGTATACTTTCAAGGCCACCCTCATTTGCGATCTCAAGCAGTTGATCTTCTCTAGCACAAACTAAGTTGATCACCTGGCTCATTCACAACTGGTCGTGGAGCTCTTCCCTCCCAGTCTGAGTGGCTGCTGTGGTTAGGAAGCAGTGCTCAAGCTCTTGAAAGCTGAGATGGGTGAGCATGTACCAGCTGGGAGAAAGAAAGCCCTGGCTCAGGCTCTCTCTAAATCTCTGTTAAGAGTTGAAACATGTCAAAAATCCCAATGTTCACTGATCGCCCCCATAATTCTAGATTGGCTTTGAATGCAGCCAGTTTGTCTGCCAACTTCATCACAATTGTCATTCTTCCCTGAAGTGACAAACTGAGTTTATTGAGTGGGTTGAATATGTCACAAAGGTAAGCTAGTTTCACGACCCATTCTATATCACTGAAATGTGCTGTTGGTGACAACTGTTTTCCTAAATGAAATCTCTGGAGCTGCTCTTGTAGCTGGCCAATGACCTACCTTAAAAAGCCATCTGTTTTCTGAGTATAATATAAGATGTGTGTGCTCTGTGTCCATCTCCTCACAGAGCTCTGTGCACAGATGTGAGTCAAGAGCATGTACTTTAGTGTGGTTGCTCATTTTAATCACATCCTACACAACATTGTTCAGTTGACATTTCTTGCCAGCCAGAATTTCTCTATGAATGACTCAGTGCATAGACTCACAGTTAGAAGCAACCTCTTTGACCTAAGTAGTGAAACCAGAAAGCCATTCAGTCATGGCAGCTACTCCATCCACACATGTACTGACATAAAATGACCAAATCAGTTTTCCTCATATGTAATCATTCAAAGACTTGAATAGTTCCAAAGCTGTGTTATTGGTTGGCAACAAAAGTGCACATAACATACTCTCATGTACATTCTTCCAAAAAATGTATCACACAAAGACAGGCATTATTACCTTGTTGTCAACATTGGTATATTCACCAACCTGGATTGCATACCACCATAACTCATTGAGCTCTATGACACCTGTGCCTTAATATCTTCTGCTATTCCATCAATTTATCTATCATGCTAGCCAAAAGAGAAACATGAGCCACCTCTTAAACTGTGTCCTCTCCTAAAAGTTCATGACAAATGTCCTTCACAGCACACAGGATCAACTCCTCAGTAATACCAAAGGGCTTCTTAGCTTTAACAATGCAGTTAGCCACTAAAAATGATGTGCTCAGTACAGGCACATCTGATTAAGTAATGTCCTTCAATAATTGCTTCTATTCTTTGTGATCTGATTTAAAAAAAAAAAAAAAAGAAAGAAACAAACTCCAAAGGCTTGTCTTTTAATGGAGAGTGCTTGGTCTCCATGTGGTAAAGCAGTTTTGAAGGTTTCATGGCTTCGTCAGATTGTCAGTCACCACATAATGTACAGAGAAGACTTGGAGAATGTGAACTACCTGTTGCAATGAACCTATAATTTAAGTAGGACTTTTAGTATTTTCTTTTAAGTGCAACTTTCATTTTGCTGGCAATGATAGAGTTTTCTGCTGTCTCATTATTGGGTCTTTCCTCCTTTTCAAACAAGCTCTCCAGCAATGCTTATTTTTCATTCATTTAGGCTAGGGCTAGCTTGTGGGCTTACTAAAGGTGTGACTGAGACAAGTATGCAGTGACTGAGACAAGTGTACAGTGAACAGAAGTGGTAAAAACAATAATGGGCTGGCCATACATGGACACATTCTGAGTTTTGCTATGGGTCTGCAACCAGTTGATTATAGGCTCTGTGCAGTCAAACCTCTCTGCTAATGTTGATCTGTATTTGCAGACATTCCCTAGGGCTAGCATCACTGCCTCAGCTCCGCTGCAGATCATCACGCCTTAGATTCTCCTAAGGAGCAGGCAACCTAGATCCCACACATGTGCACGTGCAGTTCACAGTAGTGTTTATGCTCTTTTGAGAGACTAGTGCTGCCACTAATCTGACAGAAGGTGGCAAGGAGCAGCAGAAAATACAGATGAAGTTTCGCTTGCTCACCAATGGCTCATCTCTTGCTGCGTGGCCCAGTTTCTAACTGGCTACAGACTAGTGCTGATCCATGACTTGGGCACTGAGAAACCCTGGCTTCCTGGAGCCCAGGGTGTGGGTGGGCATGAGTTCCTTTTTGTCAGTCTCAGGACCATAGTTCGCTCAAAAATTATCTCTTTCCCTTTCTCCCTTTGCACCAGGCTATGGAAGACCTCCTTTTTTTTTTTTTTTTTGTTAGCACATTTCTTATTTTGATTTGTTAAAATATGCATTTGAAGGTCCTGATGTTTAGGATTTTCCACCAATTCCATTAGGATTTGGTGTTCCATCATGGGAACACCAAACTGGGGGACAGTTCTCATTGTTTACCCTTTCAGTCACAAGTTTCAACATATTATTATTTATTAGTATTATTATTAGTGGGATTTTGAGACAAGGTTTTACTTTGTAGTTTAGGTTGGTCTTCAACTCACTATGTAACCCAGGCTGGCCTCAAACTTGCATCAATCCTCCTGTCTCAGCCTCCCGAGAAATTGGGATTACAAGCATGTACCATCGTACCTAGGACAAGTTACAATATATTTTTAAAGTGGCTTTGGACAAAGGCAGGTCCACCCTCCATTTCTATTATGCCCCTTGCTAGCTGTGCAACCTTGGGTTAAGCCCCTTTACCCCTCTAAGCCTCAGTTTTCCCATCTGAAAATTGCCTTCTACTTCTAGATAAATTGGGATCTTGTCCGCAGCCCCATATCATACCTGGCACAAGGTATGCGCTCAGTGACTGTTACCTGCTCCTCTCTTCTTAGATACAGATTAGACTCCTACCCCAACGGCCACCTGGCACGAACAACAGCAGGCGATAAGCTACGGACAAGTGTGCTGGCCCGGTGGCCTTGCCCTCCTCGCCGGGGCCATGGCTTGTCTGCCTTGGAGAATGCACAGACTGCTGCCCCTGAGGTGGCATGTTTGACTGATGGCCTCTGAGGGCTGGGGCAAGGGATCAGGACCTGGGGACTCCTGCCCAGGTCACAGAGTTTGACAGACAAGCTGGGATAGCGTCTAGTGAAGCCTTCCTCCAAAGTGGAGAGACTTGTTGACTCTGTTGCTTTGGAGGGCTGGTTCTATGTGGCTCCTATGGAAATGGGCAGGGACTTGTCAGTCCCGGGCAATGGTTTGGGCACAGGTTGACCCTGGGCCATCCCATCTGGCTCCGGAAGCCACGGAGCCTCTTCCTTCCTCGTGTCAGCACCTTCGTTAGTGACGCCACGTGGTTAGACACCGCAGCACTCTAAGCCTGAGACCTGGGATGGGCTGCACTTGGGTGAGCTTATCTTTTATTTATGCAGTGTTGGGGATGGAACCCAGGCCTCGCACATGCCAGGAAAACACTACCACTGAGCTCCCCTCCCCAGCTCTTGGGCTCACTATCACACTTGTGTGTCCCTCACAAGCAGCATGCAAATTGAATTACAGTGTTTAATGCATCTAAGGAGTTTATTGTTAAAAGGAGCCTTACAGAAGATCCATTCTTCAGCTACCAACTAATTATTTTGCTAGGTTATTATCTTTATCATGTGTGCATTTCAACAGTACATCCATCTGTCTAAGCTCTTACTCATTCACTTATTCATGTACATACTCTTTTGTATGTTTTTCAATCCATCCACGGACTCCTTCACCGTTTACCCATTTATCTGTCCAGTCATTCATCCATGCATATTTTTATGTATCCATCCATCTACTGATCCATCCATCCACCTTTCAATCCAGGCATCCACCCACCCATGCATTAATACACCTGTCCATCCCTCTTTCCATCCTTCTACCCGTCAGTCCATTCACTTAGCCCTCTCCCCTATATTCTGTCATTGACTACTCATTTAGCAGGATTTTCTGAGGACTTGCTCTGTCTCTAGTCCTATTCTGGGTGCTGGAGAGATAAGATCATGGCTTTTCTGAAAACAGAAGCTCCTGATCTCATGGCAGAAGCCAGTAAGTAACTAGATAATCACCACTCAGCAAGACATGAAAATTAAGGTTCTTGAGGTTGCATGTAGCTTCATGACAAGCAAATGTCAGTGACGTCTCCAACTCCCTGAGTGACAGGCAGGATAAGTTCCTTTGATTTTTTTCAGTACTGGAGATTGAACTCAGGGGCCCTTTACTTCTGAGCTATATCCCCAGTCCTTTTTATTTTGAGATACGGTCTTGCTAAGTTGCCCTGGCTGGCCTTGAAGTTGCAATCCTCTTGCCTCAGCCTCGGCATTAGCTGGGATTAGAGGTGTGGGCCACTGTGCTTTGCAGATTCTTTGCTTGTAGAGGTGAGAAGCAGAGGGTGTGTGCAGCTGAAGAAACCCGGAGAGGGCAATGCCAAGTTAACTCTTCCCTTTTCAAAATCTTTAGCCCCTTTTGCAATATCTGTTAGGTTACAACCCACTTTCTTTTTGAGAATGTCAGTTCTAGAAATCAGCTTAGAAACAACCCAAATATTCAACCTCAGAAAATTTCAAATATATGAGTACATCTGCTCAATCAGTGCTGTATAAGGCAGAAGTTTAGGGGATGATAAGGAAAGCGTTCAATATACTTTAAAAAAAAAAAAAAACAAAACTAAGATCTTACTATGTTTCCCAGGCTGGTCTCAAACTCTTGGGCTCAAGTGATTCTTCTTCCTCAGCCTCCTGAGTAGCTGGGGCCATAAGTGTGCACCACCATACCTGACTCAGACACATTTTTAAATAAAGAAAATGAAATCACGGAAAGGCAGACATTGGATGGTCACTCTGTGAAGGTTATGCGAGATGACACACGTGACCAGCTACACCTCTCCCATTCATAACAGACCGTTCTTTTTTGTCTGCAAAGAGAAAGTATCTAGAAGAACAAGTTTTCTACTTTTACTCCACGGTGCAACCCTTAAAACCTAGACAAGTGTCTGGCACACAGTAGGCACACAAGAAATATTTGTTCAGTGCGTGAATTCATGCCGCATAAAACAACAAACTGTCATGGTTTTCTGTGGGGTAGAGAATTCAAGGTTTTATTAGAGACTTTTGGCTTTCATTTTCTTCTATAAAATACTTGAATGTTTTACTGTAAAACTTTTAAAATTTAAAAACAAAGTAAAAAGAAAATCCCTCTAAGCCTTCAGCCCCTCCCACTTGGGGGAAGGGATTATCAGTGGGGTGACCGGTTTCTGTTTATCCAAACTGTTTTTCATGTCCAATTAGGGCAAGGGGCCTTCTGTGTGTGTCTCAGGCTGCCCTGGCCTACAGGGGAAATGCCAGACCTGTCGGAGAAAACAAACAGCAACGTGCGTGCGTGTGTGCGTGAGTGTGTGTGTGTGTGTGTTTGTGCGCGTGTTTGCGCGCGCGCCTGCCCGAGACCTTGGGTGGTAAAAGCCTGCATCCCTTGCTGGGAAGAGAGTTGACATTTGGTACTGCTCACATTCCCTCCGTCTGACCTCTTGCACAATTCTGAGGGCAGCTCAGGGGCTCAGAAAAAGGAATAAAACAAAAAAAAAAAACGTGGGGTCAAACCTGTTTGTTTTGAGGCAACTCGAAGAGGTGTGTGACAGTCAGCAAAGTCAGCTTGCCTGTTGGTTTTAATCTGTACTGTGGTCAGTGTGGGGCAAGGGTGGGTGGGAGGGAGGAGGCTGACAGAGGGAGAAATGTTGGGGGAAAGAGCAGTGCTGGGGGGCTCCCCCCAAGAGTATAGGCAAAATGGCACGGGATTGGAGACCTTAGAGAGGACCAATTTGGGACATTCCCTGAGAGTTCTTGGGTGGTAGGGGCCGTGTCTACATCATTTATTTATCCACTTATTTATTTATCCATTTATTTATTTATTCATTCATCTTCCCTTTTCCTTCCTTCCTTCTTTCTTTTCTCCCTCCAACCTTATCTCTTTACAGTAATTTTCTGAGTGCCTATCACATGCCACACTCTGGGCTCAGGAATTTGGTGTTAGATAAACCAATTAAAGACTCCAATCTCATGAGGCTTCCACCCCAATCAAAGAGGTATGAGAAGTAGTTGGATCACTAGGATAAGAAGTAGTAAGATCCCGCTAGGATCAAAACTGAAGTTGGCCAATGATGTGGAGTTTGATGGTGCCTGCTTCAGGAGCATGCACGTGGTAGGAGCTACCTTGGCGTTGGGGTCGGGTGAGGTTCTGTGCACGTTTGCAGACAGGCGTGACTGCAGTGAAGGGATGGCTGTGCTGTGCTGTGGCAAGGGCATGCTAGACAGTGGGGAGAAGGTGCCCAGGGCAGAGGGGAGAGGTGCCAGGAGGCCTTGAGCAACAGTGAGTCGGCCAAGAGGACCAGTGTGGCTGGAGCACGGAGAGCCAGGGAAGGGTGGGAGGGAGGGAGGTCGGGGGGAAGCGGAGCCATGCGAGCTGGTACATGTAGGAGCAGAGAGACCACTGAGAAGTTTGGGGTAACTGTCCAGGTGACAGATTATGGCCCCCGGGCTGGGTGATGATGGCAGGGGTGATAGGATGTGCAAGGATTTAGGGTATGTCTTGCAGGGAGAGTCGACAGGGTTTGGTGACAGTGCCGGTATGTGTTGAGAGGAAGAGAGGAGCCCAGGATGACATAAGGAGTTGCACTGGCGAAACGAGGTCAGTGGCTTCCTTATTTCCTGAGATAAGAAACGCTGCATTTTAATGCTGTGTATCTACTTGATATTTGCAGTTAACCTTGGCTGATTGAGTGAATGAATGAATGGAAGCTTTTTTGCGGGGAGGGATTGTCTTGGAGTCCCTGCTACATTTACGTAACTTTCAGTGATTGCCTACAATCTCTAGGATTCTGTGTTCAGTACCGTGGGATATGTAATACAATCAACAGACAATCTAGAGCTTTCTAGGACCTCTTAGGTATTTCTCTATGAGCTGGAGGAAAGTGTAGGTAGATAATGCAGAGGTAATCCAGCCCTTACAAAATTCATTGTCTAGATGGAGAGGCAAATGTTAAACATGTAAACAAATATGCAAAATTATTCTCTGCTATGGTCCTGGGCATTGAACCCATGGCCTTTGCACTGATTGACATCCCTAAACTTTTAAAAAAAGTTTTTTTTTTTTTTTTTTTTTGCGATAGGGTCTCACTAGTTGCCCAGGTGGTTCTGAAATTTGTGACCCTCCTGCCTCAGCCTCCCTCAGGGCTGGGATTACAGGTGTGCACCATTGCATGGGGCTTGTGTTAAGTATTAAAAAGAAAATATAAAAAGCTATGGTTGTAAGTCAGCGATAGAGCACTTACCTAGCAAGTGTGAGGCCCTGGGTTTGATCTCCAGCACCACTGAAAAATAAATAAATAAACGGAGAATAAGGGAAAAGATATAGTGTCCAGGAAAGTCTTCTCCTAAAGAGAGGCATTTCCTTTGAATCTAGAAAATGAGAAGAAAGGGAGTGTATATAGAAAAGGGAAGTGATTTCCAGGCAGAGACAAGAGAAAGCTCAAAAACCATGAGGGGAGGAGTGGGCTTAAAGAGTTCCCACAACAGAAAGGATTCCCGTGCGTCTTCAGGTAAGTGAATGGGGGCAGAGTGGCCCGAGATGTCTGCAGATGAAAGCAGAAGTCAGACTAAGAAAGAGCAAAGCAGAGACCTCACCCTCTGAAACCTACCAGCTGGTGGAGGAGCCAAGGGGCAGATGCTAACAGTCACTAAAAACAAACGAATACAAAAGGCCACAAGGTGGTCATGGCGTAAGGTCTTGGCAGGTGCAAAGGAGACACATTCAGGTTCCTCTCACTCAGCACTCAGCATGCCATTTCTGAACCAGAGCAAGTGTGCAAGGCCCTGGAGGTAGAGACGCCCCAGCGGAGCAAGAGACAAATCCCCAGAGCTGGAAGCCTCTGGGAATCACATGCCTAGCTACGCAGCACCCACGCTCGACCCTGAACAGGGTCCTTTGCGTTGAGGACTGATGGATCACTGGCCTCTGAACCCGGGCTTGAACGTCTCATTGCTACTGCATGCAGAGAAGTTTATCCCTTTTCTCTTTGCTTTTTTCTCAGTTGTGAGCCTATGGGTCTGCAGAGAGTATTGTGTGCTCATTCAAGGCATTTTACGGAGCCAATGCTTGGCTTGATATCGTGGATCTAACATTGTGCAAGAGAGGCTGTCTTCCCCTGTGGTGTACGTGCTCAGGTGAGACGGAAAAGACTTTAAAGGGTGAATAAAATAACTGGCAAAAGGGCCACAACATGAGGAAATACAGAGTGAAAGCCAGCACCTAGTCATGGAAAACCAAGGAAGGCTTCCTGGGGCAGTGGCTTCTGTTCTGAGATCTGGAAGAGCCACGTAGTGTCAGTTAGGGGAAAGAGGTGAGCCATGGGAAAACCCATACGGCCAGAGGAGGCAAATGTTAAATAAACAAGGATGTTCTTTTTTTTTTTTTTTTTTATATGCGGGTACCGGGAGTCGAACTCAGGACCTCACACTTGCCAGGCAGGCACTGATGCCACTGAGCTATATCACCGGCCCAAGGATGTTCATTTTTGCAAATCATCTGCTGTGCAGTGATTCAAACTCTTCCCTAAACCATGTCCTACTCTGCACAGGAGCTGCCGTCACTTGGCATATTGGCAAGTGTGGACTTTGGGGTCAGTCGGATCTCAGGTCCTGTCTCGGCTCCTTCGGTTACCTTCTGTGTGACCTTTGCCAGATCACTTCCCCTGGCTGGGACTCAGTTTCCTTGTCTGTAAAATCGGGGTAGTGATATCATTCTAATCTCACGTGATACCATTCTAATCTAATGAGATATTATATGTGACGCATTCGGCACCATATTGGACACAGAGCAAGTATCCAAAATGTTTTGGCTCCATTACTTTTTGGGATGGAGATTGGTTCAACCATTAAGGGAATCTGGCTGATTCTATTAGAACTGAATACAGGTTTCCCTCTGTTGCAACAATTTCAGCCCAAGGTGGAAAAGCTAACACACATGTACACGTGTGGTCATCAAAAATACACATCAGAATGTGCATGGCAGGACTGTTCATAACAGCCAGAACTGGGAGTTAGCATAAAGCTCACCCATCAGTGAGCTATGGCACACTGTTCAGCAATGCCTATGAGTGATTGGCAGCTCCACACGACAGACGAGCAAACGTCATCAACGGTGATGAGGTTGGAAGTCAGGATAGCAGGCACCTTGCAGGGGGACTGAGAGGGACTTGAGGAAGGCAGGTAATATTCTTTTGTAGTAAAGTGTGTGTCTGTACTAAGCTGGGTTCGTTTTGGAAAATTCATCGAATTGTAAATTTTAAGATCTGTTTTTTCCCTTCATGATATTATATATACTTTAAAAATTATAGCTGTAGAATAGAGTTTATTTGGGTAAGTATTTATAACCTATGAAAACTATCATCATTCTGCCACTGTAGGCTGGATTTCAGATCCCACTGGACGGTGATGTTTCTTCTTAGGATTGTTGATCCCGTTTTCCCTCATCATGTCAGAAAATGGATCATCAGTGGACAGTTTCCACTCACTGATCTAACGGCAGTGGCTTTTCTAATGTCTTCTCCCTTCTTCTGGTTTGTCTCTTGGGTTTGGTGGCTTTGACCAAATTACAACCAACTGGAGTCTTGGTTAGCTGTGTGGCATTAAGTAGCTCTGTGCTCCCCTTTGAGTGTCTGAAGATGGATCCTGGGGGATCCTTTGTTGATTGAATTACTGCATTTTCTCTTGATTCTTGAAGTGAATTAGGCCACTCATACGGGTCTTTGTTCTTTCCTGACCTAAAAACATTTGGGGGAAATTGATCCAAAAGCAAGAACTCTCAACTACCTAATTTTCTTCTAGTATCTTTGGGCATCTCCTTGGCAGTCTAGAGAAATGACTTGAAGTCAGTAAGCTGGCTCACTAGCCTTTTCTCCATGCTTCCATTTCACAGTGCTGCAGATTAAAGGGATGTTTCATGGGCAGAGAGATTCTGATTTTACTTAGGAAAAACTGACTTCAGTTTGTGTGTGCATTTTCTTTTTATGTAATACAACTGAGTCGAGAGGCAGATGAACAATTTTGCATGATTCTGAGCAGAAGTAGTCACAGCTCTCATTTATTATATGCTGGGCACTAAGTGCTCTTTTTACAAGCTCATAACAAGAACCCTAGGACAGAGGAATAATCACCATCTATATTTAATGGATGAGAAGCCTGAGGGTTAGGCAGTTTCAGCAATTTGTCCGTGGTTACCTGGCAAAGAGCTGAAATGGGATTCCAACAAAATTCCAATTTCTATGTCCTTGATCTTTACCATTTCCCGCTTCAACCTACAGAGCATTCATTTACCCGGCATCCAGGAGTCTCATTTTCCTCATTTGAAGCACGGGCTGCTGAGTCCCTTCTCCGTGGGCTGTTACCAGGATCAGATGAAACAAGGCATTTTCCAAAGGTACGTGGTTCTTGTCGTTCACACAGGTTACTGCCAAGACATCAGTGACAGGCCAGTGTGACAGAAGTCCTCCCCCTGCACACTGCCAACCTCAGGGGGAGTATTTTTTGATGTTATGGAGCGTAGGGTAAAGAATAGGAAATGCTAGGGTGGAATGAATCCTACTTTCCAACAGCCCCATTGAATTTGCTCATGGGTAAATTTCTCCAAAGGCTGGATTCAAAGAGTCCCCAAGGGAATGATAGGCATGGCTAGCTCTTTCTCAAATGTTGAGTGTCCTCATCCCTCTTTGGCCCAAAAGAATTCTTTTATTGATTCTTTCTTCTAATGAGAACTGAATATCAAGATTTGGTGAGAGACAGTAATAGCAAAGGGTTTATCATATTCTAAGCAATGTCCTAAGTCATTTACATATATTGGCTCACTTCATTCTCTCTGTCCATGTGAGGTTGGAAATTCTGTGATATGAATACATAGTTTGATTCCTTGACTTGGATCTGGACAACATGGCTCTATAGTTTGTGCTCCTAGATGCACTTTCTGCCCCTCAGTCTTTTATGATTGGTCACAAAATAGGGATGGATAATCCTAGCTCAGAGGTGAAATTTAGAGTTGCTACCGGTCTACCAAATACTACCCACACCAGCCATTACCTGTGAACACACAAGAGGGCTTTACACGCTATGCTAAGGCACTTCTTTGTGTGGACACTCGCATTTAATCCTGATATTGAAAAGATTCTGACCTCCTCTCTAGCCATGCAGATTAGACTGCTTCAAGGACAGGACAGCATGATATTCTACTATATCCTCACATTCAGTAAACAGCTAGTGGATGATCCAAAGTCATTTCTCTTCTGTCTGCCTGCCCACCCAACTTGTACCCTATGTGCCCGCCATATTGAAACGTAGCTCATAAATTCTGAGTGCCTCCCAAGTGCCAGGTGCTGTGACAGGTGCATTATCCCACAGAGTCTTCATAACCCCTATGGTTTGAATGGTGGTATCCTTCCCAAAATTCATGTCGGAGATGTGTCCCCAGTGCAACATTACTAAGAGTTGTGGCTTTTATGAAGTGATTAATTCATCAGGAACCTGGCCTTATGAAGGGGATTAACAGCCTTCTAAAAGGACCCAAGTTTGAAGGGAGCTCTCACTTGTCCTTCTGTCTCCTCTGCCTTGTGAGGGCACAGTGTTGGTCCCTCCTGGAGGTTGCAGTCACAAGGCGCCATCTTGGAAATGGGCCTCATCAGACACCAACCCAGCCTGCACCTTGCTCTTGGGCTTCCCAGTCTCTGGAACTTTAAGAAACAAATTTCTGCAGTTTACAAATCACCCAGTCTACAGTATTTTATTGTGGCAGCACACACAAAGGATAAGCATTTGTATGAGCATAAGTATTTGTATAAGCCCATTTCAGAGATGGGAAAACGGAGGAGGAGAGAAGGCAAATAACATCCTTGTAGGAGGCTGGGTGCTCCTGACTGTTCTGTGCCACTGGATGTCCCATGTCTCACTCAGGCTGCCTCCTCTGCTTGGAGCCCCTTTCCCCACCCATCACATCTATGAGGCACATGCCTCCCCATTTTTTTCTAATTCAGCTAAAATTTTAGTTTTTCTGTGGATCTTTACAAACTCTTCCACAGGAGAACTGACAGTTTCCTCTTGGATGCGCCTACTCCTTTTATTACACACTTTTGCTTCCTCTCCTTTTCTTTTTCACCTTGTACTCATTCAAGCACACAAAAATAGAATAAATGTTATAAATACCAATGAACATACATTTAATGAATGTTATCATTTTTCATATTTTCTGTTTTTTAAAAAATAAATTTTACATGTACCTCCTCAAAGGAAGGAGATTTTTCTTTAAAAAAGATGATTTACCAAGGCAAAAGAAAAGTCGATTAGTTGGCTATGGCAAACACATGTATAATCCCCACTACTTGGGAGGCTGAAGCAGGAGGATCTCCTGTTTGAGGCAAGCCGGGGAAATTTAGCAAGACCCTGTCTCAAAATAAAAAATAGAAGAAAGGCCAGAGGTGTAGCTCAATGTGAAAGCTCTGGATCGATCCCTCATAGTGGGACAAAAGAAGTCAATTATAAAAGTGCTCAGAGGGAAATTTGCTCTACTACTGGTATTTATGAAGATGAGACTATGAAACCTCAGTAACTGGGAATAATCGTGAAAATTTACATCTCATACACATTTGTAGGGAATATCAATTATTAAATATGATAGACACAAAAGCGGATATATGTAAGGAGTCTATTCCCTTTGACCTACAAATAACTTGATAGAAATTTTTCCTGACAGTAATCATGATAGCCAAAAAAATTTATAGATAAGAAATTGTGTTGCAGTGCTGTTTGGAACATTTAGAAAAAAAGATGGAAGCAGCAAAAATGCATAAAAGTGAAGAGGGTAGTTTTAGAAATCAGGATTATAATACAATTCTACATAGCAAATAAAATACATGGTGTTAAAGAATGTTAAATGTAATGAAAACATATTCCAGACATAGTAAATTAAGGTGGGAGAACAAAGAGCACCATCTTGATTTTCTGAAAAAGACAATTTTGGATGTTTATACCTATGTTTTTTGAAATTTTTAAAAGATTTTCTTATTAGCACATGCTTATGATGCATAATGAATACATTCTTTACCTACATTTATAAGATGCATAATGAATACATTCTTTACCTACATTTATAAGTGTGTAATTGATGCTGTACAAATGAATAAATATCTGGGTGACAGAATTGTGCATTATCTTATAGTAAATTAAGATCATCGGACAAAGAGTACAATGCTAATTTTGTGAAAAATTCAATGAATGTTTATATCTCTGTTTTTACATGTGTAATTAATTCCATAAAATGCATCAATATCTGGGTAATGGGATGATCCATAGGTTTTTTTCTTTAGTACTTCTGTATTCATAATGATGACCAATTATCTTCGTCATTTAGAAATAATGCTATTTTAAATGTAAAATATTGATAGCACGCACAGAAAATAATTGTCTCTTTTATTATCACACATCTTACATCCTCAGCAGCAAATGAGTCCTAGTGAGTAGGGAAATCTCTATGCCAAAAATTACTTTCCAGCTGACTTTAGCAAAGTGTGTGAGATCAGAAAGTCCTGAGCGGGGATCGTTTCTCCCTGTGCTGTTCCCCAGCTGATGTTTATACCACTCACTTCTGCAGTATTCACTGGAAGGATGAATTTAAAGGGGCTTCTGCACTCCTCACCCATCCTGGAGCAGAGGCAAAGACCCAGCTGTAGAAGAGCAAGGATGGGGCTGGTGGTGTGGACTCCCCGTGTGGCCTGAGGTCATTCTGGAGGGAGAAAAGAGGGTCTCAGGCTGTGCTAGAATGAGAATGAGATTGATGGCCTAGGAGCTTTGGGACCCCCAAGGGACATTCCGGTAGAGACCTGAAATATGTCCATCTTTTCATCTCTAGGGTTCAACTTCCTGGGCGACCTCATAGATTAAGGAAACCAAACCGGAACAGTGGGACCGGACACACCGGGTTTCAAGCTCTGCCTTTTAGTTCCCAGAACCACAGTTCACTCTTGTAATCTGGGAAACTAGAACCTAATACTCAAGAAGGCTGAGAGAATTAAAGGTAACACCGTGGCTGAAGAGTGCACCCCAGCACAGTCTCAGGATAAACTCAGCCCCCAGAAGGCACCTCCGTGAGAGCATAACAAGGCAGTCCGTCATAACACAATGCAGTTTTCAAAAAAAAAATCACTTTCAAGTATATCATTGTATCTGGCTTTGTCATAGCTACCCTCTGTACCTCTTTTGAGCTGTGTCAACTGTCTGAAAACCAGGCTACCTGTGACAGGTATTAAAATGTCATTGACATATGGATTCAAGAGTTGGAGGCAATCATGTCAGACCCATGGGATTAGTTCCTTCAGGGCAGCGTGATAATATATTCCAATCAGTTTGTGGGAAGTAGAGGGAAACATTGCTACTATTAAACACTACACCACCACTATCTCCACTATCATGGTTGCTACCGCCCAATCCATCACTAACAACAGAAACACCATCATCAGTACTGGAAATAACACCACTGTCAACAGCAACAGCAGCAACACCACCACCAGTATCATCACAAGCAGTAACAGCACCACTATTGTTACCAGCAAACCATCAGAGTACCACCCTCGCTAGGAACACAATTCCCAGCAACCATACCCCCACCACTACCAGTAGTAGCAGCAGCAGCATCAACATAGCCACCACTGCCATCTGCATCACTAACAATGTCATCAACACATTTGCTAATACCACCAGCATCACCAATACCACCGCTATCGTCCCATTGTTGCCACCACCACCCAAAACAGTACCAACAACTACAACGGTGATCAATCAGACAGCATGCCTTCTCTGTCTCTGGAGATAACATGTAATCATGCAGGCGCAATGCTAGGTAGGGAATAAGGATGAGTGGTAAAGGGTCTCCACTCCCAAGGGTCTCACCATCAAGTGCACAAAGCTAGGATAGGTGTTCCAGCAGGGGCAAAGTAATGGGAGTGCACCAGCAAAAACTCAGTGCATATCTGTTTGGGGTTGAGATAGATGAATGTAGTGCATTTTGATAGAACAGGTAGATTTTGAGAAGGACGTGAAGGGTAGGTCTAATTTCTCCTTGACCATGAATGTCAAATGAAATGTTCCTACTCCATGGTGAACATCCATAAGCCACCACAGCGGCCTTCCCAGCTGATCCTGAAGGTGCTACCAGAATACAGGGCTCCTAGCAGCCCAAACTGTTATAATGAACGGGCTTGGCTCTGAAGAGAAACCCTTTCTGTCTGCTTCGAATGAAAAACTAAGTTCCTTAGGACAAGTACCTCTCTTGTTAAGTGGTAGACGCCATTGGCTGAGCCATGAACATGACTCAGTGATGGATTTAAATTATTATGAAATGAATGGAGAGAAGAAAATATTCCTCATGGAAAGAAGGGCCAAGCAAAGGCCTGGAAGTGGGAAATCAAAGTGTATCTGGGGAGCAGCATATGATCAAAACGTACATTGTGTGTTTAAATAAAAAATGTATTACACTCGCAATGGCATTAATCCTCCTCAAAATACTCCTCACTTCCGACACACATATCCCATCATTCTTGCCACTTTTTGAAGAAGTTCTGGAAGTCCTCTTTTGTGAATGTCTGACCAAAAATACAGTGAATGATGCTGCCGAGTGCCATCCAATGGAAAGTCAGCTTGTAAAAACATCACAGTGTGTCCTTGTCTTATTTACCAGATCTGGTACCATGGAGCTTCTGGTTCTTTCTCAAATCCTAAATGCCCATGAAAGGTAAATGTTTTGAATCGATTCAGAACATCAAGGCAGCCAGGATAGCACAACTAAATATGCTCATAAACGAGGACTCCCAGAACTGCTGCAGAAGGTGGCAAGAATGTTGGATTAAGGGTACTGGAAGTGAGGGGGGAGTGTTTTGAAGGGGATCAATGGCAATATGTCCTATACTATAATAAAATTTTAAATGTAAGTATTCACTGTATTTTTTTGCACACATCTTTTTTTTTTTTTTTTTTTTTTTGTGGGTACCGGGGGTCGACCTCAGGACCTCGCACGCCAGCAGGAGCCCGTGCCGCTGAGCGATATCACCAACCCCTTTTTCGTATGTGGGTTCCGGGAGTCGAACTCGGGCCCTCGTGCTTGCAAGGCAGGCGCTTAAGCCGCTGAGCCATCTCACCGGCCCTGCACACATCTTAAAGGTTGTAAAAAAAGAACAAAAAGGGAGAAGAGATCACATTTTGTGGAATCTTTAATGCATTTTCTGAAGGTCTGAATAGCATAATGTGAGCTGATCAGATAACTTGGAGCGAACCTAACAACCCAGCAATAAGTAGTAAAAGTAATTTAAAAACAGTTATGGGTGAGATAGCTCAGCGGCGTAAGCGCCTGCCTTGCAAGCGCGAGGGCCCGAGTTCGACTCCCGGATCCCACATACGAAAAAAGGGGCCGGTGATATCGCTCAGAGGCATGGGTGCCTGTTGGCGCACGAGGTCCTGAGGTCGACCCCCCGGTACCCACAAAAAAAAAAAAAATAAATAAATAAATAAAAAAAAAAAAAAACAGTTATAGCTGATTTTTCCATCCCTAACTTATTGTGTCCAATTCTGATTTTTGAAAACTCCTCACAGCTTTGAGTCAAGCACCATTATTTCCTTTTTACAGATAAGGAAACTGAGGCAGACAGAGAAGCATCACCAAGAATCACAGAAAGTAACTGGAAGGATATGAATATCTGAATGGGTTAAATCCTTTTCTGAATGGCATTGGCAAATATTTCTCCCTTGACCCACAATATTTTAGCTAAATTTTCCTTATTTCCAGTTAGAACCAAAGGATTCATTCCCTTCCTTCTGTAGCAGTGGGGGGCCTGAAACTCATCTTTTATGAGGCTGAGGGCAGCTGTTCCTTCCCCCACCCAGCTGTCTTTTTCTGAAATAAGATAGGGCAAAAATTTGAAATTTTCAGATACCCAAGAAGGAGCCCTGGATTGGAGATCTGAGTTTGAGTCCAGCTCATCCTTCAGGCTCTGTCTGCGTAACCCTAGCAACCAGCCTCACACTCAGCTTCCGCTTCTTCTCCTAAAAGGGCACGTGCTCCACTCCACGCTTGGCTCCTGTGAGTGTGGCGGCGATCGGTGAGTCGGTCTATATGCGTGAACACTTCTTGTATAACTCACTCCCACTGGAGCCTGCTGCATATTTGTTCTGTGTGGCAGATACCACATCCAGACTCCTATGGTCCCTTCTCTTAATATTTGTCTCCTGGACTCACCTGTTTAAATCGGAGACCCACAGGTGCATACTTCCCATCTGTTGGCCTTACCTTCTCTTTGATTCCAGCCATGGCTTGGTGTCTAGTTCTACACAGAGTCAGACAAGGCTTCATAAGTTTCCCCTCAGACTCACTCTTTTCTACCCCTCACTTCTGGTCCCAAGTCTTATCTTTTGGTGGCCTAGTATGGGACACATCAGAGGAACAACCCAGCCCCCACAGAGTGCAACCTGAAATGGCAAACACCTACTTGGAGGAGCCTGTGAATGATGGGAGACGTGGATGTGAGACAAATGTTTGCCTGTCCTCTTCCTATGGGCAGCTGACTGGCTTCTCCATCAGTCCTGCTCCTTCCTGTGGCAGCTCAGCGACAGCACACTCTTGCCTTGGGCTCTCTTCTTCCCTACTTTGTTTCCCCTTCTCGTACTTCCTTTCTGGGATCTTACTTACCAACATGTGAGTAACACATAAACCTTTGTCTCATCCTATTTTCTGGGAGATCCAAGCTTAAATAGTATTAAATCTGGAATTTGAAACTTGGATTATTATCCCTGTCATTCATGCTTGTATTCCTCACTAAAGGGCCTGAACAGTGTCTGACATGTAACGGGTGCTCAATAAATACTTCACGAAGGCACAAATGCATAAATGCATTTGTGAAGATTTTGCAAATAAACTATCATCTATCTCTCTATCTCTCTATCTATCTATCTCCGTATCTATCTATCTATCTATGGTATGTGAAAAAGTGGCTTTATGGACCTATGTAGAAAAGTACAGTGGTTATGGGGCAAGAATTTGGAACCAAGTGGCAAGGGTCAAATGCCAGCTCCATCCCATAATAACTGTTTACCTCTGGCAAGTCACTTGGTCTCCATTCCCCAGTTTCCTTGTCTGTAAAGTAGATAAAAAAGTATGTGAAGCATAGCTGGCTTCAGTGTCATCCTTTATGTAAAGTACTTGACACAGTAATAAATTGATTGATAAAATTATTCTTAGTAGTGGTAGAATTACAGCTATCACATGAGAAAATACATTAGAAGTCTCCAGGGTAGGAGTCAAATGTGCATCTTTGGACACGTCGTTGAATGTAACTTTTTATTTAGTTTTTTACAGGGATAACATTTCTAACCCATACACAATTCGCATGAAAACACCGAGCGGACCTTTGAAAGCACAAACAGCCCTAGAAATGACAAGGACTCCTTTTCCTCTGCAATCCTGATGGTGGAAGGTATCATCCAGAAAGGATGTCTGGTGGCTGAAAAAAGACCTCTCCTTTGGGAAGATGGAAATTCATCCATCGTTTCCAAGTCATTTCCGAAAAGTGATCTCCCTGGCTGACCGCAGTCCGAGCACCTGCTGAGATGTAAATCCCCAAGACAGTGAGAGGAAATCAGGCTCCTGGAGAACTGAAAGGTGAAACTGGCACCATATTTCACACGTGGCTCACGCCCATTATCGTCGATGAAAACAGGAGTCTTGAAGGACGTGCTTCTGTTACCCTGTGGCTTGATTCAACAGACCTTGGGTCAGAAGCCGGAGAGTTGTGTACAGCCTAAGAATTCCTGGCATTTCCCACGATGTCACTGCACTGAAACATGGAATAGATTTCTTTCTACCTTATCTGCACAGTAGAGGTGATGATGCTTTTCACTTGAAAACATTACCATCTTAGTATATGCAAGGAACCCCTCCCATGTCATTGTAATATATTACATTGCCTGGCATTGTACTGTATTGTATTGTATTGTTTGTGTTGTATAGCGGGCATTGTGTTGTATTGTTGTACTGTATTCTATTGCATGTATTATATAACAAGTCTTGTGTTGCAATGCATGGTACTGTATATATTGTATGTGTTGTATTTAGATCCTTCATTCAAATCCTGTGTGCACACAGTTCCATAGTATACATTCCCTGAAGTTTGTGTATCTGGGGATGGATACTCTAGTTGTTTCCAATTCTCCTCCACCACTACAAGAACTGTGCAGATTTTTCCTGGAGGTAGGTTTTTGAATCCTAAGTTACATCTTCCTTAAGTCAGAATGGATTCTATTCAAAACATGTTGAAATAAAGATAAACTATTTGGGTATGTCTCTCTCAAAGTCCTTCTCAATGGGTATAAATTTATCTGCATTCATGTAAAGAAGGGTTTGGGTGAGGAAAATCTCCATGGATTCTCCCCATATTAAGATCCCCCACTAATTTCAAGCCAGTTGTATTTATCAAACAAATGCAAAGAAAGTTGGATAAAATATGGCAGTCCGTCATCCGAATGTTTGGAAGCAGCCAGATGTCCAGGATCTTGGAAGCACCATCTAGAGGACTTGGAAACTGTTCTCAGATGGCTGTCTCAGGGGAATTGGTGTTCTATTTCCTAACAATTCTTTCCCTCTTTCTCTCAGAAAGTTAGTACAAATGCAGGCTTGCTAGCAACCTGAAATCCTTAAGTATTTGGGTTTCAGCTTCATTCAATTTAGGATATCTATCTATCTATCTATCTATCTATCTATCTATCTATCTGTCTATCATCTATCATCTTCCAAGCTGTCATCCCTCATTTATCATACTTCCTCCTTCCTTCCTTTCCTTCCTTCCTTCTTGTTTTCCTTCTTTCCTTCCTTTCTCCTTTCCTTTCTTCTTTCTTTCCATTCATCATCATTTGTCTATTTACCTGTTTGTTCAGTTTGTTTGTGGGGATCCAATATTATGAGGTTAATGACAACACTGACTAAAGTCAGACAACGTGGTTCAAACCCAGGGATTTAAATGACTAGATGTTTGGACCTTGGGCAAGAAACTTCTTGGCATCTCAGTTTCTTTATCTACATGTCACATAATTAAACTGATAGTTCTGTGCATATGTGTGTGTGTGTGTGTGTGTGGTACTGTGGATTGATCCCAGGGCCTTTCCGCTGAGCTACTTCCCCAGCTCCTTTTTTATATTTTATTTTGAGACAGCTTACCTCTAAGTTGCTAAATTGCCCAGGCTGAGTTCAGACTTATGATCCTCCTGCCTCAGCCTCCCAGAGTGCTGGGATTATGGCATATGTTCCTAAGCTTAGCCTAAAGTGATAATTCTTACTTTATGGGCTCATTGCAAAGATCAAAAGAAATCACATGTAACACAAAGTTAGCTTAGACTCTTACCAGGAACCTGCCGACAAGGGTCATGTTTGCACAGGAACTGTGAAGTTAGCATCTTGAGTCATTTTTGAGAAGTTCCACACATGCCTGGGCAGTGACATCATGCCAACAAGTGCATATCACTCCCAGAAAGAGATCCCAGGCTTTGTCATCCACCTGATGAAGCAGATGTGGAGAGCCCAGGGAGAGATATCTCTATCAAGCTGAAGGAGGAGGAGGAGGAGGAGGAGGAGGAGGAGGAAGAGTTGGAGGAGGTGGAGGAGAGAGAATTATGTGCCTGAGGTCTCAGCCCTGGATCACTAAAGTAGACACTGACCCTAAGGAAAAGCTGGAACTTTTCAAATCGGGTATGTTTACTTTGACCAAAGCATGTGGAAGAAATGATACGGTGTGATTTTCAGGGCTAGATCCTAAAATGCACCTCAACTTCTGACTTATTTTCTAGAACACTGAGCTACCGGGTGAGAAGTTCAGATCCCCAGAGTCGCCATATTGGAGAGCCCTAGGATTGACTCCAGTGGAGCATGTGCGCTGAGCTCAGCCTTCCAGCTATCCCTGTCCAGCACCAGACACTTGAAGGTGGATTCTCCAGTCTCAGCTCTTTCCCACTTAGTTGCAGAGGATTGAATTGGGAATGAGAATATTGCAACAATAATAAGTATATCTGTCCAGAATGGCGTCAAACCCAGAAGTACTGTAAATCCCCCTCTTGTCTATGTTCTGTCCTGGATGGGACTGTGTCGTAGACTGGGGTGGATCCAAAAATAGCCTTTTAACTCAGCTCCCCTCTAGTCCAACTTGCCAATGGGGAACTTGCAACCCCTTACAGTATACTATTCCAGATCCTTCCCGTCGAGGCTGGTCGTCAGGTCACCAGATAAGAGTCCAGGTGAATGCAGAGGGACAAGACCCATGGCTTGTTTTAAAAATCATAAAATCTGGTCACCCCCCAGCCCACATTAAGATTCCTTCCCCAAAACCACCGGTGTTCCCATTGGCCCCTGCACCCACTGTAAATCACACAGGGCCTCCGACTCCTGATCTCCTACATCTGGTCAACAGCACCCATCGGGTCCTCCAAACTGTAAACCCAGAGTTGGGCAAAGACTGTTGGCTCTGTGTTCCATTTTCAGTTCTCTCCTATCGAGCTCTAGGTCTAACTCAGAATAATTCTAAACTCAACTCTGCCAATGCTCCCGATAGCTTACTTCAGTCCTACCATGCGATAGCGGGGGGAAAACACTTCCTGCTTCCTGGGTTCCACTAAGGGCCAAAATGTCTCTGCTGACTGCATAGATGTGTTGACTGTCACCTCAGGTTCTCTGGTGGCCCCCCTTGGAACTTTCTTTGTTTGTTCTGACGAGGTGCACCAAGTGCTTGAAAGCACCAAAATGAGTCTTCGCATGCTTGCTTTTCTGGTACTGGACCTCTCTGTCTACTCAGGCCAACAAGGCCCTGCACGTGCCCATCAGTCACGTCAAAAGTGTGACCCCATAATATTACCCATAGTAACTGGCATAGCAATAACAGGAGGTTTAACTCTCAGTGCCTCAGCCATCGGTGTAGGCCAACAATACTCGCAGTTAAGTGCCCAGATAGCTGGTGATTTGGACTCAGTCCCGCCAGCCCACCGGTGTCAAAAAAAACGGTTGCCTTCCAACTCCTCGTTGCGGAGCATTTTCCTTTCAGTTTGGTCAAGTACTGGGTTTTTCCACAACAACCTGACCCTAGACATAATGAGATAGAGATCTGCCAGCTCCTCTAGGCTTTGTCCAAATTTTTAACTCTCAGAATATATAAGCATCACAAAATGGGGGTTGTTTTATGCCACTGAGTTTGGGGATAGATTGTTAGGTAGTAATAAAAATTATAGCACCCTGAACTATTACTGTTCTTATCCTTTGAGATAACACTTGAATGTTATGTCCTCTGGGGAAATGTGCTCTACCCTGATAATATCTAACAGTTATAGAAGTTTGATTATGCACCTGCTTCTGTACTAAGTGCTTTGTAGATAGGGTCATTTATTCTTTACCACAGGACTGTGAAGTAGGTGCTGTTTTATCTATGTTTAGGAAACAGAAGCTCAATTTTCTCAAGACCATGGAGCTTAAAAGTTGGTAAAGCTGAATTTGAACTCTGGTCCCTCTGACCCATAAAATGGGTGCTCATGAAACAGTCACTCTGGATGTTATCATTTATGAACAGCATTCATTTCTGGTGACTTGGGAGGATATTGACCATGACTCTGGATAACAAAAATTTCCATCCTCTCTACTTCGAGAACACCATACCCTTTTCCTTCCCTCCATATGAAAACCAGTGAAATTTTCCAGAGGAACAGTGTAATGTCCACTCTTTTTGAGGTCAGGGTAGGGAGTGAGCATCCTAGAAAAATCCAAGAGAAAGGAAACTTCCAGTTTCGGTCACCAGAAAAGAAATTTCTCTGTGAAGAGATAATGCAAAGTATTTGATGTTTAAAAATCGTTTGAGCTTTGAGCCTCAAACTGAGGTTACCCCTCCCCCAAACCCGAGGGTGCCAAATAGTTTGATCTGAGCAGATCCGGAAATAGGTAGGAGATCTGCCCACCCCCACTTTAAATCCATAACTTAAGTGAGCGTAACTGAAAAGGCACTAATAAAAACATCTCCAGTGACTGTATTTACCCAGCTGTGTATCTCAGGATCTGCCTCTGACATTTTTAATACTCTCTCATTTCTCTGTTTTGCACAGGATTCATTTGAAGCCACCCAAAGGGAAGAGTGACAGGGAGGAAACAAAACCCAGGCCCCCCAGGCTGCCAACTGAGGGTTTGGAGCAAGCTCACAAAAACACTCCCCTTGAGGAGCACAAAAGACCCCAGGAGTGGAGGGAGCTGGCCCAAGGCCAAGTGGAGGCATCAGAGTTGCTAGGTCAGACAGGGAGGTCTGAGGATGGCACCTCCCAATCCTAAGGCAAAGGGCTGCGGTTGCAGGGAGCATGGTGCCCATGGGAGCCAGGGAGGACTACAAGAATGGGACTTTCTGGTTTTCAAAAACTTTTTATGAATCATAGTGTGCAGAAACACACACACGCACACACACTCTTCATTGTGTGTGTCAAGGGAGGCACAAAGTGAACATCCATCGAACCACACTCAGATCAGGAAATAAACATCACCTGCTCCCCAGAACTTTATCTCCTGCTCCCTTCCATCCATAATCTGCCACCCCTCCCTCTGAAGGTGACCTCTGCCTGGATTTCTAGCATCAAAGATTAGTTCTATCTGCTTCTGCACTTAGTGTCAACAAAATGTGTTCTTTTGTGGTTGGCTTCTTCTAATCAACAGCATTCGTGAGCTCAGTGTGAATTTGAGGGCTTTGTTTCTGTTATGCCCGAAGCCCGTTGGTTATTGTTGAATATCGTTCTGTCATGACTTCGGCATGACTTATCGATCAACTTTACTGGTGGTGGATGCACCACTGGAAATCGATGTCTTTAACTCTTTTGGGAAGATACTTAGGGGAATAACTGGGTAAAATGGAATTCACAATTCATAATAGCTAAATCATCGAAGTGGCCTATATGTCCATCAGCAGATGAAGAAAATGTGGTATGTACACACAACGGAATAGGACTCTGCCATAAAGAAAGATAAATTTAAATCACTTGTAGGAAAAGAAATGCACCTTGAATCCATAATGTTAAGTGAAATAAATTGGACATACAATCTTAAATATCACATGGTTTCTCTTATATGAGAATTATAAGATAAACTATAAATAAAAAGCTAAAGAAAAGATAGATGATAGGAAGCAGGGAGGTACCTTTCTCACATGGGTAGGGCATCAAAAATGGAGGGAAGGGGAAGGAAGAGGAGAGAAAGTGGATGCATGAAAAGAGAATTAAGATGTGTTGTGATGTACCAACTCCACACGAGGAATGTAAACATTATGTACTGCAAACATGTATTAATAAAAATAAAGAAGCCCATAATTTGAAATATAAAATTAAAAACATTTACTGGCCATTGGCATTTGGCGTGTGACTATTATTGTGAACAGCATCACCACGAACACTCTTCTCTCTGTTCTTCGGTGCATTTGTTTCTGCTAGGTACATGCCTAGGAGTGACATTGCTGAGTTAAAGGATGTGCGCACATTCTCATACACACACTTTTCAAAAATATTTGCACCAAATTATATCCCCACCATCATCGTACAAGGGTTCTGGTTACTCCACATCCCTGTTAACCCTCGGTATTGTCTTTCCCATGTGTGACTCTTCTCCTAAGTGTGTGGTAGTATTTTGTGTTTTTAGGCAGCATTTCTATTACGGTTGGCTGATCACTGTCTCATATGTTTGTTAGGCATCTGGCAATCTTGTACGAATGGTATTCATGCCCCCCCACCTCATTTTTCATTTTTTTTTTTTTTTTGTGGGTACCAGGGGGTCGACCTCAGGACCTCGCACGCCAGCAGGCGCCCATGCCGCTGAGCGATATCACCGGCACCTTTTTCGTATGTGGGTTCCAGGAGTCGAACTCGGGCCCTCGTGCTTGCTGGGCAGGCGCTTAAGCCGCTGAGCCATCTCACCGGCCCCCCCACCTCATTTTTCTAGTGGGTTACTTTTCTTTTTTTCACTGACATTAAACTGCTTATGCATTCTGAAAATGACCCTTTTCCCAGGTGATGAGGATTGCAAATACATTTTCTACACGGTTACTGGTCTTTTCACTGTTTAAATTACAGCCATTTATGAACAGAAGTTATTCACCTACACGCACACATCTTTTCATTAAATTTGACTTTTTATTTTTATTTTTACTTTTATTTATTTTTATATGTGGGTACTGGGAGTCGAACTCAGGACCTTGCGCTTGCCACGCAGGCGCTTATGCCGCTGAGCTATATCACTGGCCCTAAATTTGACTTTTAAGGGGACGTTTGAATCTTGCTTAAGAAATCTTTACCTGCCTGAATCAATTTTTAAAAATATAGCTCATCATATTTTAAAAAGTATCTGATAGTAGATAGACACCTAATTGATTTTGCTTGTATATTGAGATTCATAATTTGCCATTTTTGTTTTTTAAATGGACACATAAGATTTGCACTATCGGTGGAGTACAGTATAAAAATTTGATACGTGTATACAATGTATAATGATGGAATCAGGGTAATTAACATTTCGATTCCCTCAAAATTTATCATTTCTATCTGTTGGGAACTTACAAATTCTTCTTTGGTTATTTTGAAATGTATGGTAAACCATAGATTATAATTACCCTACTGTGCTATGGAATGTTAGGGCCAGGTACCCCTGCTCTGTTATTCAACTTTATTACTTCTGCATGATGGACGTTTTTAGTTTCCCCAAAGGAATGAGAAAGTGTAGCATTTGTCTTTCTGTGCCTGCTTCATGTCGTTGCTAATGACAGAACTTCATGCTTTTTGTGGATGAGTGGTATTCCATTGTGACATGAATCACATTTTCTTTACCTCTTCATTCATCTATTGGCATTGAGGCTGGAAGACCTGCCTGAACCCCGGCCCTGTCCAGGTGAGACTATTCTACCTGGATCCATGGATATGACATAGTAGGTAGCATGAACCCCAAAATACGTCAAGCCTTAGTCCCTGAAATCTCCCTGACTATATTATATTACCTGGCCAAAAAAGCTTCTGCAGGTGTGATTAACTGCAGGATCACTGCTTTGTTTTGTTTTTTGAGACAGGGTCTCATAATGTAGTCCAGGCTGGCCTTGAACTCACTATGTAGCCAAGACTGGCCTCGAATGTGTGGTGATCCTCCTGCCTCAGCCTCCCAAATGCTGAGATTACAGGTGTGCACCACCTTGCCCGCTCACTGCAGGATCTTGAGATGCAGAATTAAAAGAGAAAGGCAGGAATGTCAGTGTTGGAGAGGGAGAGGTGATAAGAAAGGAGGGAGCAACCTATGTGCCAAGAAAATGGACTTTCCTTTAGTGCCCAACAATGAACACAGCCCCGCAACACCTTGATTTTAACCAGTGAAACCCACTTTCAGACGTCTAAGTTCCAGAACTGTAAGATAAACAACAAAGTGTGCTGTTGTATGCTAATAAGCATGTGATCATTTGTTACAGCAGCCACAGCAGACTGATACGTAAAACCAGAGTCCTTCGCCTTGCTGGCTGGCTTTGACTTTAGAACCCAAAGACTGCAGCTCATTGCAACCTGGTTGCCTACTCTGAAACTGTCTGAAGCAAGAAACTGGCTATGAGTGATTCTAAATCTTTACGCCAAAAGTCTTGACATCCACCAGATACTTTTATTTCTTTCTGTACAAGGGATGGAAGTCAGGGCCTTTGCACTGAGCTACATCCCCAGCCCTTTTTAACTTTTTTTTTCTTTTTTTTTGAGACAGGGTCCTGCTAGTTGCTAAGTTGACCAAACTAGACTCGAAATTGTGATCCTCCTGCCTCAGCCTCCCAGAGTGCCGGAATTGCACCAGATAATACTCTTAAGGAGAGAATATTTTCAAGGAAGCTCAATATTTTCTCTGCCTGCTTCATCATTCAAGTGCTTCAGAACCTTGCTGTGCAAAGCGTGGTTCCCAGGCCAGCAGCCTTGAAGTCAGGCAAAATACAGAACTCGGGAGCCCATCCCAGACCTATTGCACCAACACCTACTTTTTAACGAGATCCCCAGGAAATTCCCACACATGTTAAATTTGGAGTTGCACAACTGTAGCAATATTACTGCATGGGCCCATCTTTCATAAGTCCTCAGAGTGAGGGTGAAAGGGATGTCTCCTTTTTAAAAATAAAATAGAGGAGGCCCTGAATAGGAGCTGTTGCCAGCCACTGAAGCAAGGAGTCGGATTCATGACACATGGGGCTGATCATCCTCATGATGCTGTTTCCAGGCTGAGCAGAAAGAGACACGTGTGTATTCTCTCCAGCAAATATGTACAAAGCAAGTTCTCGATGTTCTAGGAAAAAGTCTCACCCAGCCGAGAAGCAAGGCTCCCTCAAAGCGGGGATGAACAAAAGGATCCTGCAGAATGGTCATAATTTAATTTTGGTCCCCTATCGCCTGGGCGTCACTGCAGACTCTCAGAAGCTGGCCTTCTGCTTTGTTTTGTTCTGAAGCCATGCTGTGAAACTGTTTCCGCTTCTGCTGTCCCTAAATGAAGCCTGGCAAAGATCATGTTGCTTAGTCGCACCCCCCAGCGAGGCACGCAGGGGTATCCCTGAGATAAGCGAGAAGGAGGCAGAGGGCTGTGGGTGAAGGAGGAAGCCGCCGGTAAACTTTTGGCCCAGGGCACCTTGTTTAAAGCTTCGAGAGAGGCTGCCTGGGGTCCAGGGCCAGCGATCCCCCTTCTCAGCAGTGAATTCAGAGACTGTAGATGATAAGGGTGGAGAAGCAAAATCTCTGTCAGGCACCGGAAAGAAATTTCTGAGGATGAGAAGGTGCCAGTGGCAAGAGAATGGAGTATTTTTTCCATTGTCTCGGGAGGGAAACTGATGCTGTTTTCCAGGTACTACTTCCTTTGCGAGGAAAACAAAGGATGTTGACCTCCTAATACAGACCCTAATACAATCGTAGGTTGCTTAATTGTTCTGAGAAGCGCTTCTGTGAGTGCACCTGTGCACACTTTGTAGCGCCTTTATACAAACCAGGACGGCGGTGGTATCAACAATCAAGAGACACGATGTGCCAGGCCATTGTGAGTGTAACAGAGCACACTGCTTTATGACACCCTTTATTAATAAGTAGGAAGAGTCCATTCTAAAAAAATAATAAAATGTCTAGGACAGTAAACACGCACACCAGCAACATAGCTGTTTATCACCATAATAATCTATTACGCATGGTACATAATTATATGCACTTTACTTGTACATGACAAGCGGCAGAGTAGGTTTGTCTGCACCAGAATCACCACAAACATATGCCCAACACGTTCTGTTTCTCTATTGTGACTACAATGTCACCGTATGATAGGAATTTTCCAGATCTGTTGTAATCTTATGGAAACCCCGTGACATATGTGGTCCACTGTTCACCGAAATGTCATTTTGTGCCACAAGACCATGTAGAGTCTTTACTAAATAAGTGTGGAAATTGGATGGCTGGATTATTCACAATGCTTTTGTTTCCTAATATTTCAAACTTGTGGGCACTGTGTTTGTGTATGATCTATAATTACTCAGAGTAGCGGAAGAAACATGGATTGACATAGATGTGTTTAAAGATTGGAATATTTTAACACAATACCCTGTTAACAGTCAATACGGGATTTTATCTGATTATACAAAAATTGACCAAAAACAATGACTATGATGCCTAGCATGAAAATATACAAACTCTTCAAGAAGGCCAAATTATAAATAAGTGGAAAGGGCCAGGAGATTGGCAGACAGATTCTGGGATTCTCTGCCAGGCTCTGCACTGGGGTTTCACACACGTGACATCCTATAACATGCGGCACGTCGTTGTAAGGTGTACGCACTTTTATCCCGTTTTACTGGTGAATGGAACCGAAATGGGCTGAAGCTCATCCTCATCTTTGCAGTGGTAGTAAAGCATGAAGCTGGGGTTTGAAGTCAGGTCTGTGCTTTGGGCTTTCTGATTTCATAGTTTACATCACTGATCTCCCACTGCAAAGCCTAGGTTTGATATTGTTGCCCATTTTACAGATAAAGACACTGAGGATCAGCAATAGAGTCATCCCACTTTTTGATAGCCATCATGGGCTTCAAACTGAGCCGTGTGTTTTCAGTGTCGGACTTGGTGTGCTTTAGAATTGGCCACATGAAGGAAGCTTTCTGGGGAGATGGAACAATTCCAGATAGCAACTGCAGCACTGGTTACTCAAATTTATATGTGTGATAAAATTTTATGGAACTGCACACAGTGCGCGCACGCACACACACACACACACACACACGTACATGTGTGCGTAAAAACTGGGGAGTTCTGAACAAGGTCTGTATTTGAGTTAGTAAGTGCTGCTGTCAGTTTCCTGGGATGGACAGTGTCCTGTGGTTGTGTACGGTAGTGTTGTCAGGCACAAGGTTAGCACTAGGGGAAGCGTAAAAGGAATTCTCTAGGCAGATTGAACATCTCTCCCCTGAAAATCCAAACTTGGAAAATTTTTAAGTACTGACATGACAGTCAAAACGTTTTATGTTTTGGAGCGCTTTTGAATTTTGAATTTTCAGATGAGGGATGCTAAATGGGTGAACTCTATGCAAATCTTCCAAAATCTGAAAAATTCTAAGATATGAAGTACATCTGATTCCAAGCATTTTGGATAAGGAATACTCTGCCTGGACTCTTTGGGCAGCTTCTGATGGGTTTTATAAACACAAACAATCCTGTTTGCGTATTCTCCAATGTTCCCCCAGTGTCAAGGTGGAGCCCCGTTCCCCTCCACTGGAGCTGAGAAGGTTTCCTAACTGTTTGGCTGATGGAAGGCAGGGGTGCCAGGGCTGGGACTCACTTCTGAAGAACCTGGCTCTTGCTGCACTGTCTCTGGGAGACCTGAACCATCGTGCGGGAAATCTGACTGTCTAAGATGGCCATTGGGCAAGGCCCTGAACAACAGTCCCACCAATAATCCCAGCTGACCCCAGTCTTGCACCCATCCCTGCTGAGTCACCAGTCACACAGAGGTGAAGCTGACTGGGACCCTCCAGACCAGCCCCTGCTCCAGCAAAGCGACTTCCAGGAGTACCCAGTGCTGCAGAGAAACCACCCAGCTGAGCCTTACTCAAATTCTTCTTTTTTTCAAATTTTTTATTTTTTTATGTGGGTAGCGGGAGTCAACCTCAGGACGTCATGCTTGCCAGCAGGCGCTTGTGCCACTGAGCGATATCACAGGCCCTTATTTTCCTTTATGTGGGTTCCGGAAGTCAAATTCAGGACCTCGCGCTTGCCGGGCAGGTGCTTGTGCTACTGAGCTATCTCACCGGCCCTCAAATTCTTGACTGAGAGCTAATAAAATATTGTTTCAAGCTTCTAAGTTTAGGATAGTCTGCTACATAGCAAGAAATAGCAAAAAAGTATTTTTTTTAAAAAATCTGATAAAGAAAGGCAAAGCTGATGCAAAGTGGCTACACATGGAGAACATTGGGGCCACAATCCTTCCCTTTTTTGGCCTCAGTAGAGTTGGCCCCACTTTGAACATCAGTTCCTCCAGGAAGCGTTCCCTGACATTGCAGACTGGGTTGCCGCGTCCCTTGTGTCCTTACTTTCCCCTGGATCAGCAGGCATCAGAACTGTCTTGATACTTCATTTCTTTCTCTCTCCTGTAGGAGAGCAGACTTTACAAGGGCAAACACCACTTTTGCCTAACTCATCGCTCTTCCACTCTGCCTAGTCCATAACCTTTCCTATGTAGTTGTGGATAAACAAATAGAGGAACATGCTTCAAAATCCTGCTCGGCTCTGGCCTTCTGTGTTTTTGTTTCTTTTTTTAGTATGGGGAGCTGCAGGGCAGGCAAGAAGGATCTAGGTGTGTCTCCAGCCCCAGCCTTTCTTTGGGACTCCCAAGATCCTAAGTCCACAAAGGACCTGCTGGGCAACAGCTTAGAGGCAGCAGGAGCTGGGACAGCAGGAAGGGGACAGGCTGCCCTCCAATCCCCCACCAAGCCAATGCTGCCTGCTTTGCTTACTTTCCTGCTCCGCTGCTTCAGCCAGAGGAGGGCTGTATCCACAGGCTCCACCTCAGGGGGCATCACCAGGCCTTCTGAGTGTCCCTGCAGCTTGCTCTGTCCCTGTTTAGTCGTCTGGCTCCTCCTGGACTGCACTTGACAACTGTAATCACAATGTCACAACAAATATTTGCTGAGCATTATCCTCCAGCAAAGCTCTGGGCTTGGCGAGTCTCAGCCTCCAGGAGCTGCAAATCTCGGTGGAGTTTCTCTCTGGTGGAAGCTCAGAGATGAAAGAAAGAAAAGATCCATGGACTGATTTCTGCAGAGGTGCAGGCGGGGGTGGGCAGCACTCATGGGCTTGCACAAGTTCGTTGATAAATACTAAAGAGGTTTTGCATTAGTTATTCAGCTATGTGCAGCTTGAGATTGGTCACAATGGAATATATCCATCAAAAAAGTCAGCAAACACTAAAATCAAGCTCCCTCATGCCAGCCAGTTCAGCAGCACACCATGGGAATCCACTTTTCCTCTCCGAACTTATTTCCATATCTAAAGAATGGGGTCACAAGTCCTTTGATCCCAAGTTCTCACGAATCAACACATTGTGATGATTGGCACATAGCACCTAGCCAGACATGACAAAGGGTCTCCCCATCTGTCTCTCTTCTTCCTAAAGTAGTATTAAAAGAGAGCAATGGGTTTAGTTTTCCTTTGGATTTATGGGTTGATGAGTCAATATTACTGAGAAGGAAGGAGTGTGTGTGTTTTGAGAAATGCTAGTGTGTTTTGGAATGTTCTTGAAGTTTTCCAAGGCTCCACCCACTGTGGCTTTGATAGAAACCAGGGAGGACAAGGAGAGACAAAGACACTGAGCAGTCAACGTGGGATGACCTAAGTCATGTAAGTTGCCCAAGTTTGGGGCAAGTTTGCAAACATATTTCTGTTCATTCATTCTTTCATTCAAACGCGTGCCAGTATTTTTGGTGGACATCACAATGACTCAGCCAGGCTCCGAGCTGGACTCTGAGCATAGAGCTATGAAAAGTTGAACTTACTGCCAGCATGGAACTAAACAGCTCCATGGTGAAAACAACCATAAAGCAAGTCAAAACTTGTAGGTAGAATTTCAGAAAAATATAGGTCAGGAGTGGAAATAGATGGGAAGTAACTTGGGTGCCTCAGTCCAACAGCCCATGAGGAACTGAATCCTGTCAATAGTTCAGTGGTCTTGGAAGTGGATCCTTCCCTGGTTGAGCTTTCAGATAAGAAGCCAGCCTGAGATGGAAACCTGAGTGTAGTCTTGTGAGAGATCCAAAGCTGAGGACCTAGGCACTAATCAGGCCTGGACTCCTAAGCCATAGAAACTGCAAGATAATAAAATGTACTTTGTTTTGAGTTTCATTTAAGATAAGTTTGTGATAATTTGTTATGCAGCATAGCTGACTGATGCAAAGAGGGAATGAGACTGCATTCCAGTCACAGAGAAACAAATTGTGTAGGGAGTGAAGGAAATCAAGTCTGAACTCCAGAGGAAGGACAAGAAGGCCAGCATGGGTGGAGTGGACACGAAAGAGTGGGTGCTGAGAAGCAGGCAGGAAGTTGAGCCAGGACATTTCTCCACACTCATATGGGTCTTGGACCGGGGGGACTTAGGAGTAAGTGAAAATTTTGAAGCAGAGAATTTAACTAAAATTTTTCCCCAAAACACCAGCCTGGCTGCAGTGTGGGGATTAGATTTGAAGAAATGAGAACATTCTGGATAACTCCGGGGAGCTTACTAGCTGAAGTGGATATTGGTCTTTCAAGCCCAAGTTCTGTTTGGGGTTGCTTTTCCCTCCCTTAGGCAGCACCATTCAGGATTTGCCTAGTTACTGAGCACAATTAACACACTGTGTAAAGATTTCATTAGCAGTAGGAAGGCTTAGCTGTGGAATAAATCTCCATATCATTTTACTGCTGATAATTATGTCATCTCAAAATGTTCAAGTGTGACTGTACCTTGATCAGAGGAAAGTTGTTTATCTCCCTGAGGAGTCACGCTGGCACCAGTGTGATATGAATTGATTTGGAATTATGAGGTCTCTCACCATCTCATTGTAGATTTGAGAGAGATGTGTTGTTTGCAAGGAGTGACTGGGTGCAGGAGCACCGTAGTGACTTTGGCCCCTTCTGGAAGGAACTAAGATTTATTTACAGAGATGGCCATTAATTCATTTTCTCTGCACTGATGCATTCACACCATTTGACTCATTTGTGAAAGCTTTAGTAATCACCCCCGCCAAGTTGCTTAACTTTTTGTGCCTTGGTTCTCTTCTATGTGGAGATTGGTACCTTGTACTCAAAATCCAGCATTCTGAGTTCAGCTCATCATTTTTTAATACTGAAGTATAAGTTCTTGGGGCCGGTGAGATGGCTCAGCAGCACATGTGCCTGCCTGGCAAGCGTGAGGTCCTGAGTTCGGTTCCCGGTACCCACATAAAAAAATAAAATAAAATAAAGTATAAGTTCTTGAACATAGAAATATATTCATTTTATTCACATATTGTCCCTAGTGCCTTAAGGGGGAGAATGCCTAGCTCAGTAAATATTTGCTAAATAAAGAAAGAAAGAAATGACACAATGTGTATAGGGTCTGACATCTAGAAAGCTCTATGAGATGATAGCTATTGTCATCCTTCTCTTCTTCCTCAAAGTTTTTCCATCCCTACTCTGTCTTCTTCACCATTCTTCTCACCCTCCTCCTCCATTATCTTCTTCCTGGGTTTGAGAAGATGAGAGAAATTAGCATCTTTCACTACTGCAAACCTGATTTGCTATTGGCAGTTCTAGCATGTGTACATCCACAGCTATTTCTTTTCCTATTAGGACATCTTCCAATAATTAGAAGATTATGGCACAATGAGCTCTCGGCTCAATTCTTCCTTTGAAAAAAATATTTATATTGAGGGAGGGGTTTGGTGTGTATCACAGCTGTTACTTGGCTTTGATATCATTTTTCTCAGCTCTGGGAAAAATAAGTTTCCTTGACCAAGATCAAATTACCAAGACCGATGCCAGGAACCTGTTTGGTTATGTTTCCTTCTAGTTTCAGGTCTTATCATTAAGTCTTTAGTCCTTTTGAGCTGATGGGGATGGTGTAATATAAGAAGCAATTTCATTATTTTGCATGTGGATACCCCATGTTCCCAACATCATTCATGATGCGACTGTCCCTTCCCAACTGTGTATTCTTGCCACCCTGACAAGGGTCAGTGGACTGTACATGTATGGGTTTATTTTTGAGCTCTTGATTCTGTTGCATTGGTCTACATGTCTATTTTTATGCCAATACCATATTGTTTTGATTACTATAACTCTGCGCTTCATTTTGCAATCAGGAAGTGTGATTTCTTCAGATTTGTATAAACAAATCTGCTCAAAACTGCTCTGGCTGTTTGGGCTCTTTTGTACTTCTCTATGAATTTTAGGATTTTTTTCTTGTTTTTATCAGACAATACTGTTGGGGTTTTGATAGGGATGCCATTGAATCTTCAGATAGCTTTGGGGACTGTGGTCATTTTAACAATATTAAGCCTTCCCATCCATGAACATGGGATGTCTTTCCCCTTATTTGTATCTAATTTAATTTCTTTTATCTCTGTTTTATAGTTCTTACTGCAAAATTGTATTATCTTCTTGCTTAAGTTTCTTCCTATTTTATTTTTTTTGGCCATATTATAAATGGAAATGTTTTCTTAATTTTTTAATAGTTCATTGCTGGTGTATAGAAGCACAAATGCTTTTTATGTTGATTTTGCAACTGTACTGAATTCATTTATTAGTTGTATTTCTGTTCTGTTTTGAGATATATACATATATCTTGTTCTGGCTAGAATTCCAATACTATGTTGAGTGGAAATGGTGACACCAGGCATAATTACCTTGTTCCACATTGTAGAGAAAAAGTTTCTCATTTTCAGCATTGGGTATAATCTTAGCTGTGGGTTTTCATATACAGTCCTTATCATATCAGGGTAGGTATCTTCTATACTTAATTTTCTGACAATTTTTAATCTCTACATGTCAGATTCTTTCAAATGCTTTGCTTGTGTGTATTGAGAAGATCATGAGAACTTTATCTTTTATTATATCAATGTGGTATATAACACTGATTGATTTACATATGTTGAACCATCCTTGTATTCCAGAAATAAATTGGCTTGGGATTTACAGGTGATTTTTCAATGTGCTGTTGAATTCAGTTTGATAACATTTTGCCAAGGATTTGTGCATCCAAGTTCACAAGGATATTATCTATAATTTTTATTTCTAGCTTTGGTATCAGCATTATTCTGTGCTAAAATGAGCTTGGTAGAGTTCCACTTTCTTTTGCTTTTTGGAAGATTTTGAGAAGGATTAGTATTAATTCTTTTTGAAATGTTTAGTAGAATTGACTTGTGAAGTCATCTGGTTCAAGCTTTTTTGGTTGAGAAATTTCTTAGTATTGATTTGTTCTCCTTGCTGTATTTGTTATTGATCTGTTATCTCTAAATTTCTTTTTTATTCAGTAATAGGCATTGGATGTTTCTAGGAATCTATCCATTTTTTCTGGTTGTCCAATTATGTATAATTTATTTATAATTATGCATAGTTTTATATAATGGGCCCTTATGGTCTTTTTATTTCTGTACTATAAGTTGTAATGTTTACTCTTTCATTTCTGGTTTTATTTATTTGAATCTTTTCTTTTTTCTAGTTAGTATATCTAACTAACTAGGTTTGCTAGTTTTGTCTAGTTTTAAAAATAATTAGTTTGTCAATATTGTCTAACTTTTGTTCTTAATTTCAGTCATTTCTGTTCTAGTCTTGATTGTTTTCTACTTTCTGCTAACTTTGGGGTCTACTATGATTCTTCTCTTTCCTTGAGGTGTAATGTTGTGTTTTTTGTTTGTTTGTTTGTTTGCTTTTGTCCTCCTTTCTCTACCCTCCTCCTCCTCTTCCTGTTTCTTCTTGTGGTACTGGAGGTTGAACTCAGGGATTGCTTAACCATACCTTTGGCCCTTTTTATTTTAGTTTGAGATAGGGTCTCATTATGTTGCCATGCTGGCCTTGAACTTGGCACCCTACTGCCTCAGCCTCCCAAGTAGCTAGGATTGCAGGTATGTGCCACTTTACCTGGCTGATTTCTTCTTTTTTAAATGTAGATGTTTATCACTATAATCTTCCCTTTTAGTACTGTTTTTGATGCATCCATATGTTTTGGTATGTTGTTTTTCTATACTCATTTGACTTGATATATTTTCTAATTTTACTTATTTAAAAAATAGAGTTTTGCTATGTTGTCCAGGCTTTCCTTGAACTTACTGTGCTCACTATGTAGCCCAGGCTGGCCCCAAGCTCCCATTGGTCCTCCTGTCTCAGCCTCTTGAATCCTGAGCTTATAGGCATGCACCACCAAGCCTGGCTCACTTTTAATTTCTTCTTTGATACAATTATTGTTCAAAGATTTATCATTTGATGTTCATGTCTCTGTGAATGTTCATTTTTTTTAAAGTTATGAATGTCTACTTTATTCCATTGTGACTGAGAAAGATGTTTGGAATAGGTTTAGTTTTCTAAAAAATTGTTAATACTTGTTTTGTGGTCTACCGTGTGATGTGTCCTGGAGAATATTTTGTGTATACTTGAGAAGGATGTGTTCACCATTGGGTGGAATGTGTACGTACGTGTCTGTTACATCCATTTGATCTCTAGTGTTGTTCAAGTCTGCTGCTTTCTTATTGATTTTATGTCTGAGTGATCTATCTGTTATTGAAAATGGGATCTTGACGTATCCTAGTATTATGGTACTGCTGTCTATTTCTCATTTCAGATCTATCAATATTATACATATATTTTTAATATTTAGGTGGTGTGCCCATATCTGCCATATAATTGTTTTATCTTCCTGTTGAACTTACTTTTTGAACATCATGCAGTGACTTTGTCTCTTAATATTTTACTTAAAATCTACATTGTTTGATACAATATAGCCATTCCTATACTCTTTTGGTAACCATTTACATGGAATATCATTTCCTGTCCCTTCACTTTCAGCAAATGTATGTCCTGAAACTAAAGTGAGTCTCTTATAGATAGTATATAATTGGATCTTCTCGGAATTCACTTAGCCACTATGTATCATTTGATTAATGAGCTTAATCCATTTACATTTAAAGTAATTATTGACAGGTAAGAACTATTGCCACCTTCTTAATTGTTTTCTTTGCGTTCTGTAATTCTTTTTTCCTCTCCTCTTTTCTGTCATCTTTCTTTGTGACTTCATTATTATTTGTAGCAATATATTTTGATTCTTTGTTTTCTATTTTTTATTTTTTATATCTACAATACTGGTTACCATGAGGCTTACATAAACCTTCTTAGAGTTGGAATAATATATTTGAAGCTGATATTACTAAACTTTAATTGCATATAAAAACTGTAAACTGCTTCTGACTTTATGTAATTGATGCCAGAATTTACTTCTTTTTAAATATATGTATCTTGTAGCTATTTTTATTCTTAACACTTTTGTGTTTTAACTTCATACCAGGGTAAATAGTGATATAGGCACTATCATTACACATATTATATTATTCTGTATATTTTATTCACTTTACCAGTAAGATTTATACTTGCATATATTTTTATGTTGCTACTTAGCATTATTTTGTTTCAACTTTAAGAACTCCCTTTCATTTCCCTCCCTTGATGAACTTCCTGTTTTTGTTGGTCTGGGAAAGTCTTATCTCTCCTTCATTTTAGAGGGATAGCTTTGCTGGGTATAGTATTTTTGACAGGAAAGTTTTGATGTTCATTTTGTTTTGTTTCTTTTTTTTTTTTTTTCTTTTTCTTTTGTGGGTACCGGGCATCGACCTCAGGACCTCGTGCGCCAGCAGGTGCCGGTGCCGCTGAGTGATATCACTGGCCCTTTTTTCGTATGTGGGTTCCAGGAGTCGAACTCAGGACCTCACGCTTGCCAGGCAGGTGCCTATGCCGCTGAGCTATCTCACCAGCCCCTTGTTTTGTTTCTTTAAGCACTTGTTTTGTTTCTCCATCTCTCCTTGCCTAACAATTTCTGTTGAGAAGCTTATACATGACTTTTCTCTTGCTATTTTCAAAATTTTCTCTGTCTTTGACTTTTGACCATTGAAATACAATGTATTTTACATAGAACATTTTATAGTCATCCTGTTTGGAAACCTTTGGTTTTCATGAATCTGGACATCCATTTCTTTCCTCAGACTTGGGAAGTTTTCTGTCAATATTTATTTAAGTATCTTTTTTGCTCCTTTCTTTTTCTCTTATCTCTTTGGGACTCCAAAAAGGCATATTTCGGGTTTGATGGTGTCACTTGATTTTTATGTGAAGCCTCCATTGCTTAAGCTAACCTGATTGAGTCTCTGTTTCTTAAAACCTAATGAAAAGGTGCTAAGATGGGAAAGAGAATGCCAAGATATGGCTCCTGCCCTCACTGTGTCTAAAGTATGAGTTGAGCAGTAAATGAGTGAGAGTTGCTTCCATATGAAGATTCAGAGACGGGAAAAGAGTTTTGTGGACTGAAAATAAGCAAAGAAAGACTATGGTAGTCAATTCTGGGGATCTGAAAAAACAGCATAAACGCACATATACAAAGTAATCTCATGACCATTGATTCATATGTGGAGTATTTATTATTGATAGAATTGAAGTTGACACAGTTTTAAAGGAAACATTTTAACCACTGCTATCAAGAATCCTCAAGGTACATATATCACTCAGCCAATTAGTTCCACCATGGGAACTATGTCAAAGAAATAACATGAAACGCACGTGAAATTATAGATAACGGGGATTCACTACTTAAGCCTAATGTAAAATAACAAATAATTAGAGACAGCATAAATTCCAACATCAGACACTAAAGTCTTACTTTCAGCTATGCGTTGTCCACCCTGAGGCTTCCAAACCGGGCTTCCTGTCCCTAACGCCTTCCCTTCAGTCTCCCAGTCCTATGTGTGGCAACTGCTTCTCAAGTGACCCCCCTTGGTGACAGCTCACTATGCCCTTTCCCTCTTTCCAGTGTACTGTGATTGGTCGGTCACCATATAACATGATTCACATCAAAGAGGAAACTTTACCCACATCCTGCAGATGGTAAATTAGGAAATTTTGGGGTGATATTCAATGAGCTAATTACCTCTGGGAGATAATACAAATAAATTAGCACAATACATAAGGTTCTTCTTTATGATTTGGTTAACAGCTACATGTACTACGTTCTCTTAAGATACCGGTGTGCTTTCTGTCTCTAGACTGGATACTGACTGATAGAGAAAAGTATGCAAAAAATATAAATAACATGTGGGAATGTTTAATTTCTGTTATTAAATAGCTATAAAAAACACAGGAAGTAAAACTGTAAGATTAGTGTGATTGGAATTTGTTCTTATTGTGTACAGGTAAAAAAGAGCAAAAACAAATGCAGAAAGAAAGAAAGAAGAAAAGAAAAAAGAAGGAGAGGGAAAGAGAAAGAAAGAAAGGAAGGAAGGAAGGAAGGAAGGAAGGAAGGAAGGAAGGAAGGAAAGAAGGAAGAAAGAAAAAGAAAGGAAGAAAGAAAGAAAGAAAGAAAGAAAGAAAGAAAGAAAGAAAGAAAGAAAGAAAGAAAAGAAAAGAAAAAAGAAAAGAAAAGAAAAGAAAAAGAGAGAGAGAGTGTGACCAGTGGCAGCCTCCAGTGACCAGTATGTGAATCCAGGGGTAAGATGTCCTTAAGAACTACACATAATCACACACACTTGTCATCCCAGCACTCTGGGGGCTGAGGCAAGAGGATGGCAAGTTCAAGCCCAGCCTGGGCAACTTAGTGACTTAGCAGCACCCTATCTCAAAGAATAAAAACTGACTGAGGACTAGCTCAGTGGGAAGGTCTGAGATTCGATCCCCAGTGCCTCCTGCCCCACCTCAAAATAAAACATCTTGAAGACTCTACTTGGCTGAAACCTCCCTCTGCTGTTTCTCATGATAAACTAGAGTATCTGGATCTAGGTGCTTCTAAATTTTTCCGACTGGGCCTGTTTCCCTTCCCTTGCCTGCCCCCTTTGGAGACATGATGAGGCCCTGGGTGCTTGCACTCTGTTCCCCAGAGGAGCTCAAGGGTCCCCTTACTGTAATGTGCTCTGGGAAGGAATCACTTTAGAAAGACAGCCTGACGGGTCTCAGTTCCCATTTCTACGGCAACAAAGCAGCAAATCTTGAAAGTCTGATTTTATTCTAGAATGTGGTAGCTGCTAATTATAGGCAACTCAAGTCCCTCGCCCTTATTTGTTGTGAGGGACACCCTTATTTTGCTTTTGTGTTTCTTTTGGACTTTATTTCTCCTACTCTTCTTGGACTTTACCCCTAAAAAGCCATAGTACATATATACATATAGGGTGACAGATAGGAATGATAGATAAAACAGAACATGGCTGTGCTATGCAGACAGAGGTCTTGGGGCAGAGAGAGAAGGAAAGAGAGAGACAGAGACAGAGACAGACAGAGACAGAGACAAAGAGACAGAGATCTCTCTTATATTTAGGGCTGTTTGTTTTAGTGGTTGTTATAGAGACAAAGAGCCAGATTATAGACCTAAAATAACTGGGCTGGAGTTGGGAAAGGAAGCAGGGCCAGAGGGACATACGGTGGACCGTGGCCCAGCCCTTGGCCCAGCCACGAATCAGAGGAAGCCATTTTTTCCCTAAGGGCAGTGGAGAGTTGTGAAGAGGAGAATGAAGTGAAATGGGTGAGTCGTCCTGGGACTCCGGAGGCAGAGTCACTGGAAGGCTTACACTTTCACGTGCTGGCAAGGAGACCTCTCCTGTCACCGCTGGTACATCTTCAGTGAAGAGTCTCCTGGCTGCCTCCTTATTCTCTGCAGTCTGATTTGCACCCAGTGCCCTGTGGAAGGTGGAAGCCACCTTTGGGGTGGGCTTTGGTGTATCCATAGGCAGACAACTCCCACAGGTGGTCCCTGGATCCCTCTGGGGACAGATGCATACAGGACAGAGTGATGGGAAGCCTTTCTTTCTAGCTTCAGTCTTGTTCCACCCCGTCTGCTGGCCACGTAGGGCTCTTTAAATGAACAAAAGTTAAATTAAAAGCAGTGCACTCTATTTTCTGCTCAGTTTTTCTGTCAACTTAAGGTTGCTCTAAAAACAAAAGGCTATGAATTAAAAAAATATAGTTTGTCAGTTGCACCTGCCACCTTTCAAGTCCTCCATAGCCACACGTGGTTAGCAGCTGCTGCGTTGAATGGTATAGATGTGGAAAATTTCCATCATGGCAGAAAGTTCTACGGGACAACTTCGTCTAGGTCATAGTATAGTTTGGTGGATGAATCCCTACCCATTCCAAAGACTGAATAAGGATTGTAGCCTTTCATTCATGGACTCTTCCTTCCTTCATTGAACAATTGAACTTGCCGGTTACTCTTCAGGGAGCTAGGTTCCCAGTTGGGAAAGTCTCACTTCCTGCCCTCGTAAATCTTCTAATGCATAATAGGGGCTGTAGAGACACAAATAGAACATGGCTATGGAGAGAAAGACAGCAGCGGATGAAGATACAGAAGGCTGGGTGCCAGGAAGTGGGCGTCAGAGAGAAGGCATCTGAGGAGGCTCCCAGAGAAGGGGACAGTGAAGCAATGGCCTGAGGGGAGGGGAGGAAGGAGCAAGCTGGCCGATTCCCAAAGGCAGAGATCTCCGGGCCTTGAGGTGGATTGAGCAGAGGAGGGACATGGTGTGGTTTAGAGTTTATCAGGATCCTTCCAGCTGCTCGGTGGAGAGTAAGTTAGAGGAAGATAGGCTGAGGTGTCCCAGAGTGGCTGTGAGGAGGCTGTGCCATATCCCAGGTGAGAGAAGGTGGCAGTGTGGACCAGGGCAGCTGCAGTGGGAAAGGGGAGATGTGGCCAGATTTGGGAGATTTTCCAGAAGTGAATCAGGTAGATTTGCTGGTGGATTTAGGAGGGTGAGAGAGAGGAGTGAGAGATGGTGCAAGGATCAGGAGGTGCTGCTGTGCTTGGGGAGCAGGCGAGTTGTGGAACAGGAAGTTGGAGGTGTCTATGAAACATGAGCGTGCTGATCTCAAGGATCCGAGTGTGTTCGCCCAGCAGAGATTTGTTGGGCTCCTGTGTACCCAGGGCTCAGTCATCTTGGATGAGAGGTGGTGCAGCAACTCACCTTTATTTCCAGTCTTCTCTGCTTGATTCATGAAAGGAAAAGCACACCTTCCTCCCGCTGTTTCTGTACCTGCTCCTAAATTCTACACTGAGCTAAAAACTGGGCTAAATGAGTTGGTCCCCCGATTCTAGGACTTTTTTCCTCTCCAATTCACTCAGTTCACAGCCAGACATTGTGCTGGGCTCTGAGAACACTAACAGCATAAAATACCAGCCCAGGATGGAGCTGTTGGTGAGCTGGCACCTAGCGGGAGCTGCTAGCGCGCAGCACAAAGCAGGAGGGGTTTGAACCCGACAGACCTGATTCTAAAGGCTGGCTCCACCCTGCAGCATCCCTCAACTTGGGGCCATCCCCTTAACCTCTCTGAACTTGTTTGCTCATCTGTATAATGCAGCACCAGGCTCCAACTGGCTGGGCTGTCAGAGAATTAGAGAAAATGCATGCAAATCCCCCAGAAGAGTTCCTGATACATATAAGTACTTATTCAATACATAGTTGTTAGAATTAACTTTGCTGTAGCAAATGAACAGACATGTAATCAGAAAAATATAATGAGTTATGTAAATCCTTTTAAAAACAGATCTGAATAAAGAGGTAGGAGGCAGGATAGCAGAGACTAGGGATGTGGAATTACTAACTCTAGGATCAGCATCTTGCTTACACACTGGGTTGAAGGCAAGTGTCCTCATCTCCCAGGGCCTTCATTTTCTGGTCTGTACAATGGGCCCAGTAGCAGCACCTTGCAGGTGTGTTGTGAGTTGAAAGGAGCTTAACACTGTTCTTAGCACTGAGGAATTGCTCAATAAATGCCAGTGGTTAAGTTGCCATGGGAACCCCGGGAACCAACGCAAGCTTCAGGGAGGAAAAAATGAATCAGAGGGAACATGTTCATATCAGAAATTAGAGATCAAAACAAAACAAAACAAAGCCCTTTTTTGGGCATGCAGGACGCCAATCTAAGCTGCTCCACCATGGCCCTGTCCAGTTTTGACAAATATTTTTTGTGTTCCCAGAGCAGACCTTGGGCCTCGTCAAGATGGGACACTGTCAAAGAAATCTTCAAAGGTTTATTCTGATGAAAGCAGGAAGGTGATAGATGTGTTTGGGGTGATTTTGGAAGACAGAGGTGAATGTAATTTTGTGGGGGTGGAGCTGTATTTTTATCCAGGACTATTAAAATGCACCAGAACGCCTTCTCCTTAAACTCCCTGCAGCCTTGATATTTTCCTAGGTCTCAGCTCTAGAACTTCCATGAGTGACACAAGCAGGGATACCCATGCTGACCAGAGTGGCACAGCTAGTTTGCAGGTGAAGTTTTCCCAAGCTGGTAAATTGTCCCAAACTTTCACTGACAGTGCAGCGCTACCTGCAGGGCTGGCTGGTGGCCTGACCTATTTCGTGTTCACACAGGCCCAGAGCTGCCTGCAAGCATGGCCAAAGACAAGGACGTGGAGCAAGTGAGTCACTTCCCTTTGCCGTGATGTGCCTGAAGCTGCTCAGTTGCACGATCAGGGTAACCCCCTTAAAATCCCCTTCAGAGTTGCGGGCAGGGTGAGCCTTGCTCAATCTGGCCTTGATCGATGCTCATCTCATCTGTACAGCAGGTCCTGCTTAACTGGGTAAGGTCAAGTGCAAGGAGCTGAATCTTGCAATCCGGGAAACCGAGCCATGAACCCTTGATCTATCACTTACCAGCTGAGGTCAAGTTGCTCAAGACTCCATCCTTCTGTAGGTCCTCTTGCTAAATGAGTTATGAGTGGATAGCATCTATGTCAAAGACAGACACAAGGACAGAACGCAATAATGTACGTCCACGTCCTGTTCAATAACTGTTCATAAACCAATACAGGCTGACTGCATCCTAGCTACCATTCTAAGCAGTTCGTGTTCATCAACCCATTTGACCTTCTCAATAGGTGAGGTGGTCAGTATTATTGTTTGTTATTTTTCCCATTTTACAGATAAGAAAACTGAGAAGGAGAAATGAGGTCACTCTCTAAAGGTGTCCCAGTAAGTAGAGAAGCCAGTAAAGGTGCCTGATTCCAGACCTCAGGCTTTTTATCACTGTTAGTATTTTATGAGCCCAGTCTTCACTGCGCATCCTGTGAGCTATCTAAATCCCACTGTGAATCCAGAAATAACCCCCAAGCTTGTCTTTTTCCCACCATGGGAAACAGTAGTTGATGTCAGCCACTGAGCTCTGGATAAAGCTGCACACTTATTTATAGCGAGACATAACTAAATTTTGCCTGTCCAGCTGTCCAGGCTGGCTCACTCTTTTTCTTTCTTTGTTCCCCCCAGAGAGATTCTCTTAGTAGCTTATTTGGAGCGAATACCATCCGGAAAAAAATTTAGCTAAGAAAAACAGGAATCAAGACATCAGTACAGGTTGCTGACGGGACCTTTGATCTGGCCAGAAATAAATATAAAGGAAGCAGCCAGGAGCTCTCTTGCTGAGTTGCCATCCAAACCAACAGAGATCAATTTCAGTCTTGGAGACCCTGTGGCCCCTGGGACGGGTGAGCAGTGGGTGTGAGATCCACCATGCAAGGGGAGGCTGGCGGCTCTCTGGAGATTATCCAGTGTGCCCTGTGTCCTGAGGCTGGGGATGTGGGGAGAAAGCGTCCATAAAGCCCAGTGGGCTGGGTTCCTGAGAAGCGTCAGACCCGATGCAGACTTGAAAGTGAACTTGACCATTTAGGAAATGATAGCAATGCCAGCAGGTACTTTCTCATTGCCTCTCACATACCAGACACCGAAAAAAATGCTCACTGCATAGCCTTACTTAACCATTACAGGGAGCCTAGGACATGTGGAGTATCACTGCTTTCATTGTAGATGGGAAAACTGAGGTTCGCAGGGTATTCACAGGATTCCCAGGATCACCATAACTAAGGTGACACAGAGGAGACATTTGAATGCAGGCTCTGTGACTCCAACCGTTGGTCATTTAACCACTCTTCTCTTCTTAAATGATGACCACAGCCCAGACATTTGAGTGTCTCCCTGGAAATGTCATAGTTACCTATTTTGGTCCTTGAGCTGCAGTATTATAGAGACGGCATAATGAAGCATGGCATTTATTGAGTACCTGCTGTGTACCCAGCCTATGGGGGACTTTGGAGGTCCAGAGGTGGGCATGCAGAACAGGGCTTGGGGAAGGGGTAGGTGGAGGAGAGAGAGCCCAGGGAAGTTTGGTTATTAGGCGATGTGGACCCCTGTGTCTGGCTAGGGTGGTGGGGTGAATGGCAGAACCACAGCACACAAAAGGAAAAGGATTGGGGTGAGAAGGTGACAAATACATCTGTGGTCACTCACCCAACACCATCCCTTATTCCCCTCGAGTAGGTTTTGTTCATGTTTCAGCTGGGTGTAGGAGTGGCATGTGAACCGTTTTTTTTTTTTTTTTTGTGGGTACCAGGGGTCGACCTCAGGACCTCGCGCACCAGCAGGCGCCCGTGCCGCTGAGCGATATCACCGGCCCTTTTTTCGTATGTGGGTTCCGGGAGTCGAACTCGGGCCTTCGCGCTTGCCAGGCAGGCGCTTACGCCGCTAAGCCATCTCACCAGCCCCATGTGAACCGTTTCTAATCCATGAGAATTAGATGGAGGCTGGAATGACTCTGGAAATGTTGCTTCTTGATTGATCAAAGTGATTCCAGTGAAGGGCTTGATTATGCTTTCTGCCTTTGGCTGAGGTGATGGTACCTGGAGCCGTGACCGCCATCTTGGGAGCCTGCCTTGACAAAGAGAATATGTTGAGCCTTGATGCCTACCTGAGGGGCCACCCCAAGCCTGCAAAACAACTCTGTGGCTACGGATGCCCCAACACGTCCAAGTCCACTGTCTTTCTGGTCTAATCCAGGACGAGCTGGCTTTCCTGTTTCTCGCATCTGAAGGCACCTACATGACGCTGGAGTTGGTTTAGTCTTTAAACTCCTCAGCACCCCAGAGGTCCCTTTGAAAACTTGCCCAGGAAGTTGGAGAGAAAAGAGATGTGGCCCGAAGGTGAGATCGGAACATGGTCACTAGAGTGGAAACATAAAAGGTTGGTAAACGTCCAAATCTAGAGCTCCCAAACACCAGTAGTTTAGCAGTTGTCTGGCTGAGGCAGTGTCTGGGTCCCACTCAGTGCAGACTGGGTTGGGACGCCTTTCGTTGGATTTTGGGAAGGACCGGAGTTCAGCAGCTCTCTTCGGGTATCTTCTCTCCGGGTGCAAGTTCAAGGCACCAAGTCTGGCCACCATGAGTGGAGTGGGTGCATGAGGTCATGCCCCAGGCAGAGTAGCTCAGACCAGGAGTCTGGGCAGGTGGCTCCTCTCTTTTAGGGTCCCTGGTCCCAGGAGGCTTTCAGTCTATCGGAAAACCCAGTTGACACCGTGCTGTGTTCCCAGGCAGCCAGATGCAGCCCTCACATCCCATCTGCAAGCATTTGAGTGTCCTGCAAGCATGGGGATTGGAGCCCTGACCTCTTCCTCCCTCTCCTTTCCTCTTTCCATCCCCCTCCTTCCTCCTGTGACATCTGAGAGGGGCTGGCGGCTTGGTTTGCCACAGTCACAATCTTTGAAAACCTCTTCCTCTCCGACCTCATTCTCCCCCCACTCCCCCAGCCCCAGCCCCAGCGCCTCCCGTGTCTGCTTCTATTTGGCTCCAGATGCTGGAGGTTACAAACTGCCCGCCCTGGCTTTTACATCTCCCTGTATTGTCACGGCCTGTCCCAGTCCCACCGCAGGAGTGCGGCAGCCCCTACCCGGCGTGTGTGTGCTGACCTCCACGCGCTCCCAAGTCAACTGATTGTGCCTGAATCCACTTAAAGGTGAAAGGATAAAGCAATTTTCTTCAAGATGTGGCCTAAACTGTTTAGTCTTGGAGGTCTCCAAAGGGCAGGAATGACGGGTGCCCCTCCCACCTCACCCCTACCTCTGTCTCAGCAACCAAGCCGGGCTTGCCTCAGGCCAGGCAATCTGGAATAAGCTCCTGCATGGGTCTGTCTGAGCTGTGCAGAATTCGGTCCCTAGTACTGGGACAGTGGCCACGATTGCCTGGTCAGTGGACTTGAAAATAAGAATTAAACACGACAATAATCAATCTGCATCAGAAAGTGGGAGGCATCACTGTGAAAGAAGGTTGTAATGCAGCAGTCTGATGTGGGGACAGGGTAATGCGCTGTGACGTGAGCTTTTTAATTGTTAAAAGAGAGGGACTGTAAGCCCAGACTCAATGTAACAGACCTCTGCTCCCAGCTTATTCTGTTGCCGGAGCACATCCTCACCACCTAGCCCTGGCATATTTTGGAAGAATGTTGGTTGGTGACTGCCTGTGAGGCAGGAAGGCAAAGGCCAAGGCTCTGGGATTACAGAGACTCAGGTTCGAATCCCAGTTCTGCTCCATATTAACTGTGTCCCTTGACCAAGTCACAGTTCTCTGAGCCTCAGTTTCCCCCCAAAGGACTGCTGGAAGGATCGATGGGGGGAGCAGTTGGCATGGAGTTAGTCCTTTCTGCATGCTGTTAGTGTTAACTAGCTCAGCCATTCACCTGTCCCGGGCTGGGGTGTTAGCATTTAAGATAGTATGGAGGGATGAAAAAGACTGGGGATTTTATCTTAAGAAGAGCAGTTTCCGGTCCCCTGGTCCTCCTGGCTTTCTTTCTGTTGCACTCTTTGTGTGTGAGTCAAGGCAGGGCACCTGCGCTGAACCCTCCACAGCCTTGATTCCCTCATGGTTTATCTGTCTTTGTCAGTAGACAGTGAGCTCCCACTGGCCCGACCATATCAAGCTAGCTCGGTGGCATAATCCCCAAGCAATTACTCAGCACAGTGGGTACACGCGGCTTGGATAGGGGACTATTTGAGTCTCAGTTTGCCCAGATGGAAAACGGGACTGAACACAGTACTTTCTCATAGCAGAGTGGTTTTAACTGAATTAGGCAATCCATGCACGGTGGGTGGCACCCAGTATGTGCTCAACAAATGCTTGCTATACTAGTGTCCCAGTTATTACAGTTGTTCCCAGTGATCCGTCCCTAGCATCTCAGATACTCCACTTCCAACCAGAAGTACCATGGGCTGCCAGTAGGTTCTTCCCGGATGGACTCTCTGGAAAGGATCAGCGTCCCAAGGGACCCAAGTGCTGGCAAACTGTAACTAAGTGAGGTCTAAATAAGCTTCCCCATCTGTTCTCCCCAATTCCAGGCATCTGTCTTGTCTTCGAAACCCTGAGTGAATTTCCATCATTCTGTCCAATGCCTTCATGTAAGTTTCAGGCTTTACCCAGAGTTCTCGTCAGCTGGGATAACCCATCCTACCTCATAAAAACCGCTTAAAGGCAAACGCATGCACCCAGCAACTCCACCTCCCCATTGCTCTCTGAGAGAAACACTTGCAAATGCTCATAAAGGGCCACATAAAAGGATGCTCGCTGCCATCCTGTTTGCAGCAGCAGCAAAGTGGAGACAGCCTGAATGCCCGTCATTAGGAGACGGGCTAAATAAATCACAGCGTGTCTGTGCCAGGAAAGAAGGTTCAGCAGTTTAAAGTAATGAGAGCCATCTACAGAGGGATTTGCGGGACATATTGATAAGTGGAAAAAATTGCAGCATGATTGCATTCATGTAAAAACAAAATTAAAAAGCATGTAGTTGAACGTTGCTTGTATCTGTGCAGAGAAGTTCTCGAAGGAGCGAAGCAAGAACCGTGGAGCTGAGTAAGATGGATTGGAGGGAGAAGAAAAGAAAGCCACGAGGATTTTCGCTGCACATTTTCCTTTTGAAAGACTGCGTGTTTCCCAATAAGAATTCACTGTGCATTCTTACCAGTCGTTGGGAAGTAAAACACACAGAGAAGGTGAAAATCGCAATTCTAGAAGACGTAATTTCAGCACAATTCCGTAAACATGAATCTTTTCCCAATGCTTTGCAACTGGAGAATGGAAATAAATTGTGGTATATTTGCATACTGAAAAACTATGCTAATAAGAATAAATGAGCTGCAATGATGCACAGTGACGTAGACAGTGTCCAGGGATATTGAATGAAAGAGCTACCTTCAAAAGAGCCACGCTCCAGGGTTCCCTTTGCATAAGGAACAAAACCAGCAAAACAAACCCAGGCTGCCCGTGGTGGGTGTCTACAGAGAGATCTGCAGGATCTGGGAGCTTCCAGATTCAAGCATTCTTTCCTGATCTGTGTGCAGGTTACACCGGTTTGTTCAGCTTGTGAAAATTCATTAAACTGAACTCTTATGATTGGTGTGCTTTTTGGTATGCACGTTATACACCAGTAAATGTTTAAAAAAAAAAAAGTCAATACATTAAAAACTTCTCTTTATTATGACAGGAGGAAAAAGCCCTTTATCTTCCCAGAAAAACCACCATAAACCAGTCCTGAACATTTTCCAAGGCTTTAACACAAGTAAACAATCATTTATTTAACGAAGGGTGGAGTCTGAAGCTTTCATCAGATTTTCAAAGGGAACCTTCACCCCCTGCAAGATTAAGAACAAATGCCAGCTCGCTTTTTGCAGTCGTTGGAAAGGTGGGGTGGGGTGATTGCAAAAAAGAAAAAAGAGAAATTTGCTTCCTGTTCTCAAGGCATCGGGCATGAAAAGTCCAGTGCACGGCTGTTGGAAGCGGGGAGGTCAGGGTGAGTTCCAACAGCCCTTCCCCCAAGTTCTTGGTCAAAGTTGCTGTCTCTCTTGCTGGGGGATGCTCACCTTGTGGGTCCCACACATCTGCAGTTTACGGCGCCTCGATAGATGCAGAGTGATTTATAGTGAGGCTCAGGCTGGGGAAAATGTTCCCAGAGGAAGGGCCCCCTACTTGTTTGTAATTTAGGGGCATTGCTTGAATTCCCCAGGCCACTGGCTCCCGGCAGAAAATAAATGTGGGTCGTTTCTGGGATAGGTGTTCCCCAACATATGTGTCCCTGTGAAGAGAGATAGATGGTCAGGGCGAGTGGCTTTTCCCCATAAATCACACAGCGTTTGGAAAATACCGCCTCTCCCTGCGAGACGTGAGAGAGGGAGAGAGCTGGGTGGACGCAGGTGTAGGACATTTGAACAGGAAGGGATGGGTTAGGGGGCAGAGGTGAAGACAAGGGGCTGCCAGGGATATGGCAGCTTAAAGAGACTTTGTCCCCACGATGGCATGACACCACCAGGCCAAGTGGTGCATCTGTCTACCTGTCTTTTGTTTGTTTGTTTGTTTGGTACCGGGAATCGAACTCAGGACCTTGTGCTTGCCAGGCAGGCGCTGTGCCACTGAGCTATATCCCTGGCCCTGTCTACCTGTCTTTACTTTTCTTTTCTTTTCTTTTTTTTTTTTTTTTTTTTTTTTTTTTTTGTGGTGAGGATTGAACCCAGGGTCTTCACGCTGAATTACATCTCCAGACCTTTTCATAAAACTGATGCTGGGACCGGGTCTCACTACGTCACTAAGTTGCCTGGGCTGGGCTCAAACTTGCAAACCTCCCGCCTCAGCTCCCAGAGTGCTGGGATTACAAGTGTGCACCACCACACCTGGCTCTTATTCATTATCTTCCATTGTGATGCTCCATGGATCACCCACTTCCCATCTTTTGTTTCTTTCAACAGTACAGGGGAAAGGAGTAGTGTATAGAATCCCGGCTCTGTCCTGTACTAGCCGTGTGAACTTGGGCATGCTACTTAAACTCTCTGATTCTTACACCCTCATCTATAAAACGCCTACCCCAGGGGGTTCTTGTGTGGAAGGAAGTGAGATATTCAGTGAGATTAAATATGATCAAATGCTGCTATGGGACATTTAGTGGACTTGCAGTTCATAGTTATTACTATTTTTATGCCTCCGTCTAAGTCAGTGGTTCTGTGACGCAGTGGGTGACTGTGCCCCCAGGAGACATTTGGCAAGGTCAGGAGACTGTTGGTTGTCATGACTAAGGGGAGAAGGTGGTGCTGGCATCTAATGGGTAGAGCCAACGAGGCTGCTAAACATCCTTGGATGTAGAGAACAGCCTTCCAAACCAAGAATCACCCAGCTAAAATGCCAACACTGAGGAATCTTGCTTTAGGCTGTACATGTTGGCCTTTCTCTAGCATCTCTATACTGCTTTTCCATCTTCTCCTTAGCCTTTAAATCCTACTAGATGGCAAAGTTAATTGTCATGCTCCTGACATTATTAGAAATCCAACCAGGTCCGAATCCTGACTCTGCCACTTACTAGCTGTGGGTTGTTTCATTAGACAAGTTACTCAGCCTCTCGAAGCCTCTGCGGCCTCATGTCTAGAAGTGGAGGCTGGCTATGATGACGAGAGCACCCCTGGGAAACATATCAGTGACCTTCACCGTCTTCGACAACCCAAGAAGACCCTGACCTTCTTGGAGATGGGAGCCTCACTGCTTCACTTCTTTGTCCTGTGTCTCTCCCAGTCCTTTCCTTTCCTTTTAGTTTCTCCTTTTTCTTCTTCTCTTTCATTTGTTCTTTCTCTTTTTTTCTCCTGCTCACCCTGGGGCAGGAACAGAAGGGGCCCAAACTCTGTTTGCTGTGGTTATGCATGCACAATTTCAAAGCCTACTTCTGAACACAATGTGACCTGTTTAAAGGGGGATTCTCTGCTAGTCTGGTTTCTTTCTCTTTCACTCCCTGGCTCTGCTTATTAAACTTTGGTTCCTGTAGGAGGAAGGGGTGAACTTTGAAAGTTCTGGAATAAATGCTCCTCGGGCTCTTCTTATCGTGTCACGCACACCCCCTGCCTCTCCAGCCCTGATGTTGAGCGTGGGGATCAGAAGCTCCTGGGTGGGCGGCCGCCCCTCTCATCACCTGACCCCCACTCACAGGCCTCCCAGGGCCACATGCAGGCCCTGCCCCATGCATCTGGGCACCACCTGCCTATTTCCCCTGCACCCGGGTGCAGAGTGAGCCCGGCTCAACGTGAGCCCCAGGAGGACCTCAGCGCTCTCGGGAGCTCTGTTTGAAACAAGGTTCTCACTCAGCAAGGACGGAGCAGTTTCCCCACCAGGCGCCCAGCTGAGCATGCACCATTCAATGTCCTTGTCACTTGGTCCTCCGCCAAGCCACACAGGTGGCTGCTTCACTGTGCCGGGATAAAGAGGAGGAAATGGAGGCTCACAGTGACACAGCAACTCACTGGAGGATGCGGATTTGCTACGTGACAGAGCCAGGCTTCCAAGCTGTGCTTCCTGGATGCCAGAGCTATGGTGACCAACCTTTCTCTGGTTGTCTGTGGCTTTTCCAGTTATAGCACTAAAGACCCCAAGTCACTAGAGACCTCTCTTGCCCTGAAAGCTGGGTGGTTGTAATCAGTAGGGGAGACAGCAATGAGACCAAGTCTGCTATTGCAAATTCTGATCATCTCTTACAAACAGTATTTTCTCCCTCCATCCCTCTTTCGTTCATTCCTTCCTTTCCTGTCTCTCTCCATCTTTCCCTTTCTCCCTCTTCCTTCTTCCCTTCCAACCCTCCTTCTTTCACTTTTTCCTCCCTTCCTCCCTCCATCCTCCATTCCTTCTCCTTTCTGCTTGGTCTACTACAACCAAAGAGGTTGGGCCAGCAGTGATTTTTACCTGAGAATCAAGAATTACTGAAAACGGAACACCTGGATTTGCAGAAAGTTGCTTTCTGGTGCAAAGATTATGCACTGGAAATTCCTCCACAGGCTTGAGGTGTGCCCGGGACTCCTCCTCCTGTCCCCTGATGTGCTTTCCCCATTCTCATGGATCACCTTGTACTGTATGTCCTGAAATGTCCTCGTCGGTAGGCAGGTTGGGCTCTTTGAGTGGCTACCATATGGAAGATGTAGAATCCCAGCTTCCTGGTTAGCCCTTGAGGCTGACTCCACCCTCTTTGGGCTCAGGCAATGAATGGCTGTGGTCCATGCCCTGTGCAACCCTGACTGGCCCAGAGATGTGGGCGGGGACTCATGTAAACCAATGAGAGCATGGCTACAAGCCTCCTTGGGATCTCTCCCAGCCATAGGAACCTGTGGCTCATTGGCTCAGCTCCTGTTCACATCCATTTCTCTTCCCCCTCTTCTCCTACCTGGACTACATTTCCCAGCCTCCATTCCATGAGGAGGGGTCATGTGACTCAATTTCTGTATGTGTGGGTTCTGCATATGTGTAGAAAAAAAAATTTTTTTTAAAAATTGCATTTATACTGAACACATACTTTGTCCCATCATTGTTATTGTGTACACAGTACAGTATTAAACTATTTTCGGGGCCTTTACATTGTGGTAGGTATTATATGTCATCTAGAGATGGTTTAATGAACACAGAAGGATATTCATAGCTTTTATGCAATTACTGCACCATTTTATTGCAAAGAATTGAGCATCTGAGGAGTTTACCATCCACTGGGCGTGGGAGGTCGTGGAAATACTCCCTCCATGATGACGTACTGATGGTTGCAACATCCACCGTGTGGTCCATAGACATAACACCTGCCATAGCCTTTCCTGCTCTGTGACCTTAGATGATGGGAGAATCTCAGAAGGAATCTGGCTCCTGAATCACCTCCTGGAAGTGGCTGCTTGTTGATCTGTATAGTAATAGCAGTTTGGGACTTTATGTCAGCAGGAAATGCACCATAGTGTTGTGAGCCACTGAGCTTCAAGGGCTTATTTGTTACAGCAATTAGCATTGGCCTAACTAATACAGAGTGGTCACATTTCTCTGCACTTTAACACACAGAATCCCTATGCTACTCAGACAGCCCACATGATTCTTCACCCTATGGCTGCTTGCATGATCCCTGTCAGGAATACCCCATTATTTTCTTCCTAGTTTACACTATAGTCATCTCCCCTCCCCAACCTGGTATGGGGGAATTGAATTCAGGGCCTTTGCACTGAACTACATCCCAGCCCTTTCTAATTTTTTTTTTAAGGGAGAGTCTTGCTAAGTTGCTAAATTGGCCAGATTGGGCTTGAACTTACAATCCTCCTGCCTCAGCCTCCCAGGGTACTGGGAATGTAGTTTTGCACCACCATGCTCAAATTCTATGGTCACCTTTAAGGCCCTTATTAAGTCTCACATCTTTGGTGATGCTTCCACAGCATCTCTTCTTTAAGAGATTCATCGTATCTCTTACATTCATTCATTCACTCACTCATTCATTCTCTTTTAATTAATTAATTAATTTATTTATTTATTTATTTTGTGGGTACTGGGGGTCGACCTCAGGACCTTGCGCGCCAGCAGGCACCTGTGCTGCTGAGCGATATCACTGGCCCTTTTTTCATATGTGGGTACCGGAAGTCAAACTCAGGACCTCGCGCTTGCCAGGCAGGCTCTTATGCCGCTGAGCCATCTCATCAGCCCTCATTCTCTTAATAGGCTTTATGGGGATCATCCTTGAGTGTCTAAGAACTTTTCTAAGCACTGGGCATTCAGAAGAGGATGAACTTTGGCCCCCTTATCTTAAAGTTTAATGAAGATAATAGATTGCATGGAAATAGAGAGCACAACCCATTTTTAAAAAGTGCTCAGTGCAGTAACATACAGAGGTCTGTGGCTGCGGGTTTGGAAGAAGTAGTCCCATGAAGCACTGCTATTACATCGTTGCCAGGTCCTGTTTGTGTTTAGAGAGAGTTAGCAAATTGGAGCTTGCCTTCTGCTTGGCCTGTCTTCTTAGAGTCTCTTTTTGCCACCATATACTGCTCGATCCTACCAATGGGTTGTAGTCAGTCAGCCTCTGGAGAAAGTCCTAAGGCAGGGAAGGGAAGCCTAAAGCAATGAGGGACAGGCCTACATAAGAAGTCAGTGGGGTTATATGAGACAGAGGGGTGGCCTGACTTTCACTGAGTGGCTGCTATGTGTACCCTGCTGCCATGTTTTATTCCACATAGCCATCAGGCCAAGCTTATCAGCTGGGTTCTATTCTTCTTGCTTTATAGATGAGGTGATGAAGGTTCAGGAATGTGACATCACTCGCCAAGCTCAAGGACCAAAGAGTGGACGGAGCCCTTGGGTTTGACAGTCCCTTGCCTGCAGAAACTGAGAAGTCTGCCATGACGCTGGATTCTTGGGTTCTTCGGGGGGCTGAGACTCACTCCACATGAAGAAAGAAGAACGTGGAATTGAAGCAGCATTTGCAAGACTGTGGGCAGAATTAAAGGACCCAACATGGCTAACGAAATACTTTGGCCTGAGAAATAGCCCAGAGAGCCCCCATCTACTGCAGGCCTGGAAAAGTATGGGACATCCAGACAGGACATGTGGCTTGAGTAAAGAAACTTAGTCATTGCCAATCCCAGCCCCACATGGAGCAAGGAGGCAGTCCCTACCTGCCACCTCTCTTCTCCCTCCTTCCTGTTTCCTTCAAAGGTTTCCCACTGGTCCAACCCTGCTGGGAGCTATTGATACTGACCACACCGATATCCTTTGCCATTGGCTTTTGTTCCATATTCATGCAAGTACATTTTAGTGGAAATAAGATTGTGAGCATTCTTAATATTTTTTGACCACAGACCATAAATTTCTGAAGCTTAAGTATTCCAGGAGCAGATCTCTCTGGAAAATAAGACCTGGGACCCAGTGTGGTTGTGGTGGATCAACTAAGCATCCTGAGGCAGAGGGAGTTGCACGAAAATCTTGGCAGATCTAAGCTCTATCATGTCTTGGATGGATTTAAAAATCCACATACCACTGCCAGGACAAATAGCACTACACACAAGTACACAAGATTAAATGAAACAGAAGCAAACCCGCTGCAATTAAGAACGATAGGGGACCATCCCAAAGAATACTGTGTCGGAAAGCAGAGAAGGGAATGAATCAAACAGCCCACTAGGGTCTGCAGACAAGAGCCTCAGAGAGAGTCCAGAGCTCACAGCAGGAAGGAAAAGGGGAAACAAAACCAGGAAAAAAAATTCCAACTCAAAACAAAACCACCCATTTCTGATTTCCTGAGCTTTCAATGTGGGGATCATTAACAGGAGCATGCTGGTTAATCTTAATTGCTGGGGCCAAGGAAGTGAATTGCGAGGTAATCAGATCCCAAAGCATACAGGGCTTTATAGATTAAAGCAAAGTTATCTCCTAATCCCATCAAAACGTCATAATCTTGTGTCACAGCAGCATCTAAACACAGCTGATTGAGATGCCACGAGTGCCGGATCTGGGATCCATCACAGCCTTGCCGTCCGGAAAGCAAATAACCCCAAATGAGAAGATTGGATTTAGTGTGGTCTGGAGATATTTACTACAAAGACCTGAGGGCTGGCTCTGTCTCTCCCTCGGGCTTTGCATGGGGCAAGCTCTCGTGTCCCCAGATGCATCCCGCTTCAAGGTAATTCTCCCCAAATGGAAATAGATTCATCATTTTTGCTGATTGGAAAATTAATATGTGCAGACAATACAAAGAAATAAGATGAGAAAGCATTCAACTGTACCAGCCAGGATAACTTGCTATTTTGGCATATTATCTTTCCAGAGCTTTCTTCTGTGCACACACATACATTCTCTTTCCCTCTCTTTTCCTTCCCCCATCTCTCCCCCACCCCCTTTCTCTCTCCCTCATATCCCTCCCCTGCATGCCCTCTTAAATCATCCTGTCACATCTTCTCTATTCTTCCCTGCACTCTTAAGATCGTGGTCTTTCCTGCCCCATATCTACTTGCTAAACATGGCTAACCTACACCTCTCCTGTCTCCATCTGCTTGGTTTAACTAACCAGTAGTCAGTAACCAGAATCTGAATTCCCTTCCAGATCCCTAAGAGAGAGGGTCTCAGGTGTCCCATTTCAACCAGTTATGGCCTGACTCTAAGGCCACATATACACACAAGGGGTGATTGAAAGATACAATGAATGTTTAAATTAAAAACCTCAATACAGTAAAATACACATGGTCAAGAAAGATGGGGTAAGTGTGTTCAAAGCAAGGGAGAATATTTTGAGAGGGATTAAGAGCAATGTGTCTTTTATTACAACACATTTTTTAATTTAAACATTCTCCATGTTTTATGATCACCCCTTGTTGATCAGACATTTATCATAATTTTTTGAATAGAAACATTACAGTGTGTTCTCAACCACTTTATTCACTGTATCTGGCATGGTGTGACTTCTGGCTCTTCCCCAAAGTCAAAAATGACCATGAATGGTAAATGTTTCGAATCAAGACAGCCGTGACAGTACAACTAGATCATGGAAGAGGACTTCAAGAACTGCTTTGGAAAATGGCAAGAATGACGGGATAAGTGTGTTCAAAGGAAGGGAGGGTATATTGAAAGGGATTAAGGTCAATGTGTTTTTTGCTGTAAGACATTTTTGAAAATTTAAATAGTCCCTGTATTCTTAGATCACACCTAGCATACAACACATACGGAGAAAAGTGCTCTTGTTGGAGGTGAGGAGGAGGCCGGATGGCTGGGTGGCTGCTCTCAGTGACTTCCATTTTAAGTAGCCCTAGCTCATGTCCTGCTCCTACAAAGAGGAAATGAGTTGCCAAAATCCTTCAACTGGTGAGTGGCTGACCCAAGTCTGAGATGTAGAGAATGTTCTTCCAAACTCTGGGGTCGCTCTATCCTATCCAATATTCCTCCATCATGGGAGTGTTATAAGGTCTTACTGCAAATAAGAATTTGAGAATAAATATGAATATCATTGAACATTTATACAACATTTTATATATAATTTTGGGATGTTCAAAGATCTCCTTAACTTGGAAGTTCAGTCCATAGATTGAATGTTAAGCAACTCAGCAGAGGAAAATAATACCCATGTATTGAAAATGTTCATCGATTTCAAGTTCAATAACTTCTCATTGCCTTTTTCAGGAAAGAAGTCTTGGTTTGCTTGGAAAGTGGTGACATTCAGAGGTCGGAAGGTGAAAGCTATCTGTCTTTTCCTGATTCGGGTAGATCACTGGCATCTTGGCCTCCTCCCTTTCTCTCTCCTTTTTCAATGGCTACTTCCTGGAATTTTTCTCTTCCTCTGCCTTCTCCTTTGTCCTTCCTTCTTTTCTATACCTTTTTGAATTTGTCATTTGAATCCTCTTAGTACATATTGAGTTTATGGTCGCTGTCTTAGTCACCTTCTTGTCACTGAGATGCAATACCCAACATCCACAAATTAAAGTAGAGTGGTTGACGTGGGCTTATGTGTTCAGTCCATAGTAGGCTGGCTCCAGGGCAGGAAGGGGATGCTGAAGGAAGGGTCTGGTAGAAGAAAACTGCTCACATCATGGGGGCAGGAAGTAGAGAAAGAAGGGAGGAGCCAGAGAGGCAGATACACCCTTCCGGGCCACGCCCCCAGGGAGCCACTTTTTCTGACCAGACCCCACCTAACAGCAAGTGAAAGTACCATCCCCATGACCCATACCTTCCAAAAGCCCTGCCTATGAGCACATAAGGCCCTCGGGGGACGCTCTTGATTCAAAACTTAACAGTTGGTTTTGGCGACCTCAGGGAGAGTTAACCAGACAAAGCCCACTCACGATACTAAAATGGAGAATCCATTCCCCTTGTCTTTTGCTGTGAGATCCAAAGCTCGGGTCCCTAGTTTGAGCTCAGCCTCTGACACTCCCTTGTTCTCTATCTTCGCGTATGTTCTTGCCCTCAGTCCAACCAGCTTCTCGCCTGTGAAATGAGCATGAAAATACCTCCGCCTCCCATGATGTAGCAGACTCCCGCATGACCTAGCTGCCATCAGATGTCAGAAAGGCGTATCACTGAGGAGGTAACTGGCTCATTCCATCTACAGCCAAAAGCAAGAATTAGCAAGTGTCAGTGAAAACTGAAGGAAAACAGAATTTGCTTCAAGAAAAAGGAACTATTTTTTTGGGCCATCCAACAATAGAATAGATTCTCTCTAAAAATACTAAGCTCTTTGTCACTAGAATTATTCAAAATGAGGCAGCAAAAGAAAGCCCTAATACTCATAAATATTACAAAGGTCATTCTAGCTGGGATGGTCATGGGCACATTAACTCTGCTACTCAGGAGGCTGAAACAGGAAGATCACAAATTGGAGCCCAGCCTGGGGATCTTAGTGAGACTCTGTCTCTAAATAAAATTTAAAAAGGGCTGAGAGTGTAACTCAGGGGTAGAGAACTTGTCTAGCCTGGGGAGGCCCCGGGTTCCATCCCTAGTACCGCCCCCAAAAGGTAACTCTAAACACTATGGACATACAAATGTTGACAACAGACACTCTCCCACCCCAAGACCTAGCATTTTTGCTGTCTTAGTGCTCTTGGGTTTTTATACCCACACCCCTTACTTTCTATTTTCTTTCCCAACATCTTCCTACTTACTTAACTTTGTAGATCTTTAGAGGAGGAAGGCTTATCTGGAGGTTGGACACTAGAACTCTAGTCTGAATTGGGAAACATAGTCTGTAACATTAAGGAACTGGCCTGCACTTTGCACAGACCGGCAAGTGGATGCAGGACAGAGATGAAGTGCACTGAGTCACACGTGGGCCATGCCCCTCGTAGCAGGGACCCGCAAAGCTTCCTGATGGTCTAAGCTCCCCTGAGTATATGATGCCATCTTTTCCCACACCGGCTGCACATTTCTCCCTGAAATGAGCAGGTGTTGAGGTGTCCTGAGCACTGGGTTTGGGCTTTGCTTTGGCAGGGCAGTGAGAAGGCTCGGCCTCGGCATCCCAGTGCTCTCCCTCACTTCTCTTCATCTTTCCTGCCCCATATCTAGTGCAGGAAGGCCTCAATCAAAGTGTGGCAACTCGGACTTTTCACTACCAATCCTTGGGAGCATTCTCTCAAAGGGGATAAAGCTAATGAGTGGAATGTCCAGCTCTGAGAGGCATTTTGTTTTGTTTTGCTTTTTGTTTTGGGAGGCAGAATGATCATCAAGTCCTGGATTAGTTTCTGAATAGCTGGAGGCCCTAAATGGTGTAAGGACACAAGATTTCCCTTCAATATGATTTTTTTTTAGAGTAACATGAATAATGAATCAGCCATGTCAAAGTTCACCTAAGCTACTGCCTTTGACCTCCTTTACCTGGAACTAAACATTATCGGGCCAAGTCCAGTGTGGTTCCATTGCAATTCCTGCCACTCAGCAGGCTGAAGCAGGAGGGCCCCAAGTTCAAAGCCATGCTGGGTGACCTAGAGAGACATGTCTGAAAAATAAGGAAAGGGTTGGAGAAGTACGTCAGTGGCAGAGTGCTTGCCTAACATGTATGAGGTCCTGGGTTCAATCCCCAGTACTGTTAGCAATAAAACAACAAAAGAAACAAAGCAAATAAAGTAACCACAAAGCTATATTGAATCCTTGGGTCAGGAGAAAGTAAGTTACCTAAGGCAAGAAGCCTCAGTGCCGTGGGAAGCACTGGTCTCAAATTACTTGGAAAAATAGATTATGTCATTTGGCGGGGTGAGGACAGGGAATGGAGGTTGCGATGGCGGCTATGGGTAGCCCACCCATGAGCTAATGTGGCCTCTGGTCATTTCCAGGACAGCGGATCTCACCGCTTGATGCCGCCGGTCTCAACCGCTGTCCTGCGAGCCATGGGCATGTTTGCTCCGACATTTGGGCTAATTCTCAGGTGAACGTCCTGGAAATTCAAGCTGAGCATGCTTGAAAACCTCTTTATATGGCATTTTGAAATCCAGTTTTGTGCAACTGGGAAGCTGATTGGAGAGAAAGAAGCAACCCCAGGAAGTTTCTGTCCCACTGGCTGCCACTGGGGACTCAAAATGTTGTCTACAAAGCAACAGAGAGATCAGCTCAGCAAGAGAATCATTTTGTTGTTTTTTAAAAATTCAGCTAAAATTAATAATAGTAAATATTAAATAATATAAAAGATGCCAACAAGAGTAACAGTAAATGCAGTATACTCATTAACAATTCAATATTTAACATATGACCACCTTTGATTACGATAAAAATAATTGCTAGTGTACAGTAGGCACCTAGCATGTTCTGAAACTTTTTTAGGACCTTTGCTGTATTAAACCTTTTATTTCTCATAGCATCCTCCACGAGGTCAATGCCAGTAGTGTCTTCATTTTATAGAAACCGAGGCGCAGAGTGGTTAAAAGGAGGTACTAGCATATTGGATCGAGTCCTCGACTTAGCACAGCTACACTGGATGGCTTTCTTCCCCATTCATACCTGGAGAAATGCCGGCGGGGTCCTGTGCTCAGCACGGCTCCCACCGCTAAAGCAGCAAAGGTCAGTGTTGACCTCAGGTTTCCTTCTAGGCCGGCTGGCCTCTACGGCTACGTGGTGGCCTGGCTGGACCCGTCACCGTTGCCTTCAGCATCTGCCCTTGACACCAGGCTGCTTTTGAGAAAAACTTGTTGTGATCATAGGGAGCACCTATGGCCTCAAATGACTTGGAATCAGGCGTAGAAAAGAAAGTGAGGTTGGGACCTCTCCCACTGTCCTTCTCCTTCTCTCTCTCTCATCTTTCTTCCTGTATCCCTGAAAATCCCTAAAGAAGACAGTTTGATGATGGAGAAGATAGAATAGAGGCCAGTGAGGCACGAGTAAGGTCAAAAAGCGGCCTTTACATTTGAGAATCCACCAAATGCTCTAGATCCCAAACCTGATTTTGAATAACTCTTTTTTATCTCCTCTTCGCTGCTACCTTCGTCACATAATAAATCATGGAAGAAAGTCTATTTCTGCACCCCCCTTCTATTCCTGCCAGTCCATTTGGTCCACCCTCCCTCCAATGAACCCCATTTGATTATTGTAGCTAGGTTACATTATTATTCAGGAAGGCAAATACTTTCACCTTTGGGAAGAAATTCTTGGCTAATCGCATGTATTTAGTCATCCAAATGAACTTGAAAAGGGTTTGGCACACAGTGCCCCCCTGAACTCGCACCTCGCAAAAATAATCCCTGGCATTTTGTTTTAGAATTGCACGACATCTAAACAATTGAGAAACAATGACATCCCAACAATGTTGGATCTCATTATTAAACAAAGCCCTTTTTGCATGCCTTTTAGGCACTTGTAGGAACATTCTGCTTGTGGGAATTATATATTTTATATGAAGATTTTTTTCCCTAAGTATTTAATGAAAATTGTTGCTATTGAAACTTTTTATTATTTGTTGCTGTATAAGAAAGCTATTAATTTGTGAGTGTTTTACTTGATATTTGGCATATAACAGGACTTTTTATTGGGTTTTGAAATTTTTTCAGTGGTTTTCTCTGTGTTTCCTAGATAGAATACTTTATCATCTGCAAATGACATTTTTCTTCCTTTTCATGTGTTTTTGTCTATTTGTTTTCCTTTTATGAATCTTTACATTGCCTAGACTGTCCAGAAAAAAATGTTAAATATTAATAATGACAGGGAACATCATCTTATTTAAATTGCAATAAAAAATGCTTGTAGTAAATCACTATAATATCACTCTGCATGTGGTTTTGAGGTAAATAAACTTTATTTTTATTTTTTTTTTTTTTTGTGGGTACCGGGGGGTTGACCTCAGGACCTCGCGCGCCAACAGGCACCCGTGCCTCTGAGCGATATCACCGGCCCCTTTTTCGTATGTGGGATCCGGGAGTCGAACTCGGGCCCTCGCGCTTGCAAGGCAGGCGCTTACGCCGCTGAGCCATCTCACCGGCCAATAAACTTTAGAATTAAAAAAAAATCCCTATATTCCAAGTTTTCTGTAAGGATTTTTGCTAAGTAGATGCTGATTGTTTTTCAAATACCTTTTATGAATCTTGTTATACGTTTTTACTTTGGGCATAAATGAACTATTTTATATTTTACTCTTAGCACGAGTCCTCAGATATGTAGAATTATTCTTTTAATTATTATTCAAATTAATTAGTGGGGATTTCTGCATTTATGATTAGTCTATAGCTGTGTTTTCCTTACCATTTTGATTATATGTTGTGTTGCCAGGGTTATTGCTTCAAAGAATTAAGTACAAAGTAATTCACTTTTGTCTATGGCCTGTGGCAAATATAGCATAGGATTACCAATTTTGTCCACCTTCGAAACCTGACTATCTCTAGGAGGTTGAGGCAGGAGGATCACCAGCTAGAGCTTAGCCCAGACAACTTAGCAACCCAGTTTCAATAAAAAATAAAATAGTGCTAAGGACGTAGCTCAGTGTGAAGCCCCTAGGACAAATCCCCAGCACCACAAAAGCAAAACAAAACAAATGTACTATTAAAACGGCTCCCTGAATCTGTTTTGGAGATAATGTCTTTAAATATTGCCCTTTGACATTTGACTCTAACCTTCTATTTCTTCAGTGGATCTGGTCATTGATATTTCTGAAAATACTGGTCATTTCATTAACATGTAAACTAAGCATGTGTGTGCGTGTTTGTGTCTCTGTGTGTTTGTGTCTCCCTCTGTGTGGGTGTAGTTATCTGGTTTACCCTTTAGTTTAAAAATAGTCCTCATGCAAACCATGTATCTGATAATATCCAAAATACACAGAGAACTCCTAAACTCAACAGCAAAACCACCAAGCGACTTGATGTACAAATGGGCAAAGGGCTTGAACAGACATTGCTCTAAAGAATGGTCCTAGGTCTATGAAAGGAGCTCATGAGCAGAGAAGTGCAAATCAAACCCACACTGAAAGAGCACTTCACGCCTGTTAGGGTGGCCCTTACGCCCAAATAAAAAGGTAAAAGGTGCCGGTGAGGCGGTGGAGAGAAGGGAGCCTTTGTACACCACTGTTGGGCATGTGAAAGGGTACTGCCACTGTAGATATGAGGAATACCGTGTGATCTGACAACTTCATTTCTGGATATATGTCCAAATGAACCAAAGTCAAGATGTCGTGGGTATCTACATGCCTGTGCTTATTGCAGCATTATTTCTGCACCTAAGAAAGGGAGACAACTCATGCCCATTGATGGATAGACAGACAAAGAAAAGGTAGTACTGAATAGACATACGCTGGAAAGTATTCTGTCTCCAAAAAGAAAAATCTCTCACCATTTGCGACAGTGTAGACAAACTTGGAAGACATTAGGCTGTGTGAAATCGTCTGGACACCGAAAGTCCGATGCCACACGCCCACAACCCTGAGAGTTCATAGTGCAGGAGCAGGGTGTAGCCTGGTGGTAGTTGCCCAGGGCTAAAGGGATGGGGGAGCAGAGAGGTGCTGGTCACAGGATGCAAAGTTTCAGTGAGTCGAGGTGCACAAGTCCAAAAGATCCCCTATGCAGCACGATTCACAATACCGTGTTGTATACTAAAAAGTTTGCTAGCTGGGGTTGGAAGTGCAGCCTGTAATCCTAGCACTTGGGGAGGCAGAGGGGGAGGACTGCAAATTCGAGCTCAGCCTGGGCAACTTAACGAAGTAGCAAGACCTTGTCTCAAAATTTAAAAAAAATTTAAGAAGGACTGGGTATATAGCTCAGTGTGAAACCCCTGAGTTCGATCCCCAGTGTCACACACACAGACAAACACACCCACAAGTGCGCTAAGAGGGTAGGTTTTAGGTTGAATGTGTTTTTTACTTTTTTTTTTTTTTTTTTTTTGAGACAAGTTCTCCCTATGTAGCCCAGGCTGGCCTCAGCCTCCCGAGTGCTGGAATTACAGATATGTGCCACCACGCCCAGCTGGTTAACTGTTCTTATAGCCAAAAAAAGAAAAAATAGAAATGAAGAAAACAGAAGAAAAAATCAAAGGGTGGGAGAGAAAATATTTGGAGGCGACTGATGTGTTCATGTCAGACACTATGGTGATAGTTTTGTGGGTGTGATCCTATCTCCAAACTCATCGAAATGTAGATGTTAAATATACACAGCTTTTGGAGTGTCAATCACACTGCAAAAAAGTAGTAAAAAATAGTTCTTATATCTTGATTTCTTCCTTTTTCTTTTCTAATATTATTTGGAGTTTATTGTCTCAATTCGATTTATTTTTTAAATATCAACATTATGAATACCAATAACAGCTACGGATATGCCCACTACTAATGTTACCACTTGATGCATATACACTCATTTCAACCTCAAAACAATTTTATTAGGTGAATGTTATTATTTTCCTTGTTTTACAAATAAGTAAATGGATGCCCAGAGAGGTTATAGGACTTGCCCACATTCATGAAGGTGGAAGCCAAGATCGATTATTGTCTATACAGCCCGGGTACATGGTACAAGATGAGTAACAGCTCCGTGAATTTTCAAAGCAGCGGAAGAGTTGATGTGATTGAAAGGGGCAGCAGAGGAATACAATGATAAACAGAACTGCTAAATAGTTAAATGCCCTGCCTTCCTGGAATATTGGCCCAAGGAACTTTCGCGTTCATTCATTCACCCATTCGATGAACTATTTGATAGATATCTGCCAAATATTTATTATGCTCCTTACAAATGTCCAGGCACTAATCCAAATCCTTGAAGACTTATTTTTTGGGATCTCACATATTAGCGAATGGAATAGGAGCAGGGGAAGAATAAGAATGGCAAAACTTTTTGCCACAAAATAGAGCGTATCTGGATAAACAGTCCCCTCAGTTCTACCGTGCCTGTGTGCTTTTGGTTGGGTGTGTTTATTCTATAGTTTCTCTCATTCTGCAAATATTTATTGAGTATCTAATACCTTCTGGGCCCTAGAGTAGATGTTATGAGACAGACAGACTCCAGAGGAACCCGAAGCTGGGAGAGTTTGAAGCTGTCCAGGGTGGTAGAGGTGAATGCTCCCCCTTTCTGTTCGTTTCCCACTGAGAACAAAGAGCTGCTGCATGATGCAACTCTAGAAGGACCCTGAGTAAAATCAGAGTCAAACCGAGTACGCTGAGCGAATAAAGGACATTGTTTGCAGGCTTCCAGGGAGGTGACCGTTTTAGAAAATCCCTTTCATCAAAAGCTTGCTCCGAGAAAAGGTGAAATCGACCTCATTGCCCACAGGGAGCTGGGACATTTAGCCAGTACCAGGAGACCTTTAAGTCATGATGTGCACACCCCGGGCGCTCTCAGATTGAAAGAGACAGGCAACCCGGTGGCTTTGCCTGGGCCTCACCTTCTGCTCCCATCACCAAGGTGAACTCAGCTGCAGACGGGACCTGCCGCCTTCAACACGGGCCTTGCATTAGATGTGTGTCAACGGAGATTAGCTCAGCACCCCCACACTGCTATTTGCCATTTGTTAGGCCACCTTCGCCCACCCCGTAATCTAATCTTAGCTGGAGCGATGCGTCTTCCAGGTTAAATGTATTAAAGGAGCCGGGGGATGTAGGCTATTCCAGGAGGCCATGGCTTCTCCCTTTCTGACAAGCCTGACCCGAGCTCCGAACCCCTGGCCCCCAAGAGACGCCAGGGGTCAGAACCTGGTTGGTGTAGACGAGAGACAAACGCTAACAGAGATAGACGAGAGGATATTGGAAACATATTCTCCGGGCCTCTGCGCCTCAGAAATCTGAGAAGAACACCAGGCGACAAGTTAAAGCTTTCACTGCTGGAAAGACTTTTCCTGCCCATGTTTCAACAAGAACTTGATAAAGATATTGGTGGGGGTGGAGGGGAGGGGAGGGTAGGAGAAGGCCAGAGTCCAAAGCAGATGGGAAGCGGGGAAGAGCGATGTTCTGACATCCTGTGCAGGAATTTAGGGGGCCGACTTTCCAGGGCACAGATCTGTTCTTTTAATCATGTGATTACTTTTATTTTTTTCTAGGCAAATAAATGTTTCATCAGCAAATCTTGCCTTTCCTTTCCCTCTTTCATTCCTTTGAACCCCTGCCTAGGTGAGGGAAGATGTCTGTATGGTTTTCTGCTATTCGCACCCAATTCTACCAGGGTGAGATGAAAGATTCTCCTTTTGCCTCTGAACATGTGTTTAAGTCTCCAGTACCTGGGGTTGCTCTCAAGTGTCTTTCCTGCCCCCCCAACTCTGCCCCCCCACTGCCTCCCCATTTCTGTAGATCAGGTTGCTGGCTTTCTCTCTCACCGTGAGCATCTCCAAACTGCATTCACTCAAGTTTGCAAACCACTACCTCGGGGCAGCCAGCATCATTTTTAAAATACCAAAAGGTAGGCCTGGTGAGATGGCTCAGCGGCGTAAGCGCCTGCCCAGCAAGCGCGAGGGCCCGAGTTCAACTCCCGGAACCCACATACAAAAAAAGGGGCCGGTGATATCGCTCAGCAGCATGGGCACCTGCTGGCGTGCAAGGTCCTGAGGTCGACCCCTGGTACCCGCAAAAAAATAAAAATAAAATAAAATGAAATAAAATACCAAAAGGTAGATTTTTTTAAAAACATGCAGCCAGAAAAGGGCACAAGTTCCAAAAATCCATCTTGATGAACTGTCACACACTAAACACATTGTGTAACTGATGTCCATGAGCAACCGAACATAGTCACCTCCTTTCCCCCTTTCCCAGGTCGGCAGTATCTGGATTTCTAACACCGTAAGTTAGTTTTCCTCTTTTTTGTACTTTACCTAAGTGAAATTTTAAGGTGTACACTCTCTTGTGTCTTACTTTCTCAGAGATCATCCATGTTAGTGTGGATAGTTTTATATTTAAAACAAAAACAAAAAACAAAACTCTGTTTAAAATTCATTGTGTGACTATATCATAATTACTTCCCCAATCTACTAATAATGGGCATTTGGGATTACAGTTGTGCGCCACTAGACTTAGCTGTTTAGGAGCTCTTAAAAATATAACTACTATGAACAGTTCAGGTCGCATCTTTTGCTGTGAATCAGAGTTATTTTTCAAATCACAAAAATCTACTTGCTCCCCTCTTCAAATGCTTCAGTAGATCTTCATTGTTTTTAAGATAAAAATCAAAAAGCCCTCAAAAGTCCGGGAGTTTGGTTTCTGCTGTCTTCTTTGTCCCCAACACAGTTATCAAAAGGATGGCTGTTGAGGGTCTGGTAGGAGTATAAGTGAGGGCAGCAGGAGACAACAGGGAGAGGCAGAGACTGTGGCAAACTGGAGGGACCAGAAGAAGCTGACAGCTGATGTCTGTAAACCCGGGCCCCTGCGGCCAAATTTTATCCATTTAAAAAATTTAAAGTTTTTATGTTATGCAAAATTTTCTGATTTTGAAATGCTGACCATTTCCCAAATGTTTTTCAAATATTACTTGAGTCAAAATAATAATAATAATAATAACAAGAAACGAAACATTTCTAAGGGTTGTATCTGGCTCCTGAATCCACTGCTTGGAATCATGGGCCCTACTTCCCCTTCTAGAACATTCTCCCTTGCAACTTCCTGCATAGCCCGTAGATCGATTTCTTCTGCCTGTAACATCGTGTTCCTTATAGACTCATTAGCTTAATCAGGAAGCTCCATCTGGAATCTCAAGGTGAGTAAAGGAATCCCTGTACATTCCAGGGGCATCTCCCTCCTCTTCATCACAGCACCTAGACTCCTGCCCAGTACCTACGGCCATGCACATAGAAGGTGCTCAATAAATAGTGTGTGATTGAAGAAATATCACTCGGTGTCTCGAATTGCATTTACATATCTGTGTCTTCTATAATAGCAAAAGGGATCCTATTATTCCCTTGCTTAAAACCTGCTCTGAACCCTTAACAATTTCAACAATGAATATTAGAATCTCAAATGCTTGCATACAGGGCCCAGATGCATAAGAAACGCCAACAGCAGAGTAAGGGATGCCCTAGGGAATGGCAGGGACTGAGGTAAAATAGAGAGAGTGTGAGAGGTCTGTGACCCGAGGGAGAGGGGCTGAATCTTCACTGCTCATCACAATACCCGGAACAAGGTAGCTCCTTGCTGAGCACATGCTCCCTTCTTTTCTACGGCAAAGAGCAACATCTCACTCTGTGTTTTGGAAGCATCAGCACATCAACTCCTGTGTGAGGTGGAGATTCAGAATCCTGGGGCCCAAGAGGTCCCCAAATATGTGTCATTTGAACTGAGTGTTAAATAATGAGACAGCTCTGTGTCAAGGAAGAGTATATCTGGAAGAGAGGAGTTCATGAGCCACGCCCTGGGGCAGGATCCACCTCGGCATGTGAGGGGGACAGAAGGGAGGCTGATGGAACTGGGTGCTGAGCTGGGGACCAGGGGCAGCGGGGTTATGAATGCTTTTGGCTGCAGTGGATGGAGCCTCATGGGCCTGCTGTGGCGTGAGTGCTTCCCTCCCAGTTGCATGGGACCTTTGGTGGTGACTCAGCTGCCCTTGGTTGTCCTATGATTCCTGGCTTCTGTTTCCCACATCGCTGCTCTTACTCTTTCCCCCAGGCCTGGGCCCCACCCTGCCCCACTGAATCATTCTCTCTGGGGGAGGAGGCTAGACTGAGTCAGTTACTAAAGATCTATGTGTGACTGTGAGAGATATCCCCTAGCTCCCCCCTTCATGTGTATGTATACATGGGATGGTTTGGATCAGAAATGTCCCCACAGGCTCATGTGTTCAGGGATGGGCATTTGGAAGGTGACCAGATCATGAGGGCTCTAACCTCATTGGTGGATTAATCTCCAATGGCTGAGTGGGCTGTCGGGAGGCGGGGCCTGATTGGAGAAAGTCGATCACCAGGGTGAGAACCTGGAAAGGTATACTCTTGCCCCCAGCCTCTTTATCTTTCTCTCGTTCTCTTGCTCTCTCTTTGTTTCCTGGCTGTCATGAGTTGAGCAGCTTTCCTCTACCACACCCTCTCTCTTGATGTTCCTGCTTTCGGCCAGCTAACCATGGACTTCATCCCCTGAAACTGTGAGCCAAAATAAACCTTTCCTTTTTTAAATTGTTTACCTCAGTTCTTCGTCATAGCCAAGAAAAGCTAGCACAATATAATATATGTAACATCTAACTATTTATTTTCCTATTATCTGTCTTTCTATCTATAATCTATATACTTATCACATTTATCATCTATTATTGATTTGTTGACCTATCAATCTATCATCTACCCATCTATCTATTTCTCTCTCTCTCTTTTTCTCTCCCCCTCTCCCTCTCTCTCTGCTGCACTGGGGATTGAATATAGGGCTTTGTGCATGCTAGACAAGTACTCTACCACTGAGATACACCCCAAGCCCTTCTTATAAAAAATATTTTTATTTGGAGGCAGGGTCTAACTAAGTTGCTGAAGCTGGTCATGAATTCATGATCCTCTTGTCTCACCCTCCTGACTAGCTGGGATTACAGACATATGACACTGAACCTGGCTTATCTAGCCATTTTTAATTAACCAAAAAGAAAATCCAAAAAATGTTAATATGATGTCTTTATCTTTATCATAGCAACTGAGACTTAACATTTAAATAACACTGAAAAAGTAACATGGGAGGAAAGGTAAGTCTTACTGAATTAAAGACCTTATTTTGCTACCATTTGCAATACTACAATGAATAACCAGGCGTTTAACTATTTTAGCACATTTATATTGCTTTCCTTAGGAAAATTCCTGGGAGTATGATTGCTTTGTCAAGTAGTATTCCATTTAAAAATTTTCCATACATGTTGTCAAATTGTTTCCATAAAGGTTATACCAATTCAGACCCTCCTAATAGAGTTCATTTATTTATTTTTTAAAAGCCAACTAAAAGGCAAAAGAAACATTGGAAAGAATTTTAGCTTCATAGATGTTAAATAAAGGGTTAAGTGCATTTTTACAGAAAGTAAGCAAATAAAAAAAAACTGTAAGATAAGCAAAACAGTAAAATTAAAAAGGAAAATAAAATGGAATTGAAATGTGGACTAATAAATGAAAGAGAATGAAAAACTCACTAATGAGTATTTTAAACATATATATTCACACACATTAGTTACCAAAGAAACACGAGCCATAATTGCAATAGGATATTTCACTCACAGATTTACAATTAAAACCTACTTACCATTCTGATGAAATGGACATTCATATAATGCTGATGGGAATCAGTGCTGGTATAAGCTTAATGGCAGAATTTTGACACTACGTATCAAAACCCTTAAAAGCATTCATGTGCCTTCACTGGGAAATTCTCCTTGCAGGATTTTTTCTAGAAAAATAAACAGGTCAAAATATTTTGCCACTAGCTTATTCATTGTACTGTTGGAAAGAATAGCAAAATTAGTACGGTGTAGCCATCATGGAAGCCGGTATGGAAGTTTCTCAAAAAATTAAAAATAAAACTGCCACATGATCCAGATAATGGGATCAAAAAGCAAAATCGCCTACAGGGTGATCTCTATTTAAAATACACAGTGGCTTTCAGCTTATGCAACCGTTTTAACTTTGTGAAGTCTTGCACAATTCGACTTTTGCGTAAGTCCCAAAGCTTATTTGTAATCACTGCATATTTTAAAGTTGCAAAAGTCTTGATGTACTTTTTGCATGCACACACCGTCATTCAAATTTTTTTTAAAGTATCTAAGTATCCAGAGTTCACACAAAAGGAAGCAAAACATTTTTGCATGTCCCCATGGTGCTCCACTCAATGTTGGTGGCTACAGAAGTTTTTGTTAAATATTTTATGGATTTATTTGTAGAAGGATGTGATAGTTTTACTGATGCTTCACAAATATTTTAGGCTTCTCATCTTTCCCAAGTGCAGACCTCGTGATTGGCTGGGGTCCTTCGAGTAATTCTAGTGGATGAGTCATGAACTTTCTGAGTGGGGCATTTAACTGCTGGTGTGAGACCATCAGAGAACTTCTGCCTCTGCCCTCGTGAACAGTCACTCCTTGGAATCCCGAGAACATTGCTTCCAGGATTTTCTGTCCATACTAAACTCTGTGTATGCTCAATTCCTTTAGAAAAATGGTGGGGTATTTTCATATAACCTATGTACCCTTCCTGTGTATTTTAAATCATTTCCAGATTATATATGATACCTGAAGCAATGTAAACATTATATACATAGTCTGTACATGTTCAGTGCAGTGTAATCCCCCCCCTCCAAGAGTCTCAATCTGAAGTTGGCTGAATGCACAAATTTGGAAGCTGCAGATACAGAAAGCCAACAGTTCCAAGTGATCGTTTTCCATTATCCTTACTCCTAAAGTGAGGCTAAGATGGAACAGCCCTCAGCTAACCTGGCATGAACATGCAGCCTATATAAGAAATAAGCCTTTGTTATTTTAGTCTACTGATGGGGGGATATTTGTTACTGCAGCAAAACTGAGCCTCTTCACACTCAAGGTGTGATTTTCAGAGCAGCTGGGAGTATTTAGAGCTGGGTGTGGTGGAACATGCCTGTAATTCCAGCACCCAGGAGACTGAGCCAGGAGGATCACCACAAGTTCAAGGCAGCCTTGGCTACATTGTGAGTCAAGGCCAGCCTGAATTAAATGGTGAAACCTGTCAGAAAGAAAGAAAGAAAGAAAGAAAGAAAGAAAGAAAGAAAGAAAGAAAGAGAAAAAGAAAGAAAGAAAAAGAAAGAAAGAAAGAAAGAAAGAAAGAAAGAAAGAAAGAAAGAAAGAAAGAAAGAAAGGAAGAAAGGAAGAAAGAAAGAAAGACACTACAGGTCAAGAACGTGGACAGGGAAGTCCAGCAGGTAAGTTGCTTTGCTTCTCTGTTTCCTCATCAAGATGGGTGTGAGAATTCAACAAAATACAGTGGCCCACTTCTTTTCCTCCAGTTTCATTTTTCTTGATTTCACTTATTGATGGCCAATTGTGATATGAAAATATTAAATGGAAAATCCCAGAGATAAGCAGCATTGTGAGAAAAACACATACCATCTTGTTCCAACCTGCCTGGGATGTAAGCCATTCATTCAACTACCATATCCATTTGTCTACACTATCTGCTACTACCCCACTATCACTTGGTGGCCCTCAAGATTATCAGATTGACTCTTGGGGCCATCACAGTGCCCGTGTTGTATAACTCTCATTATACAAGAGAATGACCTCAAAATACAAGAGTGGTGATGCTGGCAATCTTAGAACAGCATAATGTTGTAATTGTTCTATTTTGTTGTTAGTTATAACAATAATATTGTTGTTAACTTCTTACTGTGCCTTATTTATAAATTAAATTTTATCACAGGTATGTAGGACAAAACCAGAGTAATATAGGCTTGGTTGGTATCTGAGGTTTCGAGCATCCCCTGGGGTCTTGGGATGTATTCCCTAGGATAAGGGACGAGTACTGTCGTGTATATTTGGTGCCTAGACCTTAGTAAATGCTCAATAAATGATTGCTGACTTTAGAATTTCAGAGAGGAAATAGATTTCTCCCTGCCTGGAGGGAGTCTTGGCTTTCTAAGGATCTTCTCCATTACCTCTGCTGCAAGACTGACATCTTCTAAAGACTCAGGATGGCAGCTCATGTAAGAATTCAGTAAATATTGATCAAACGACCCACCCACAACGAGGTTCCTGTCAACCACTTAATCGCCTTCAAATGGAGTGTTGATTGGTTTAATTCCCCCTCCACCCTGTTTCTGCAGCTTGGTGGCCCAATTTCCTGATCCTCCAACCAAGAGACCTCCCTGGAGTTTGACAGAGCATTTGCAAAGGTTAAGAACAGCTGTGAGCTGCACGTTCTTTCTGTGGGATCAGCGTTTTACCCCTTTCATGCCTACAGACGGCCACTTCCTCTTGAGAACCAGGGGCAATTGTTTCACAAAAATACGCATGCGCTCACACAGGGAAGCATGGACATACGCACGAACGCATCGACGCACGCATCGACGCACGCACGCAAAATTCCATTTCTATCTAAGGCAGAGAAAAGGAAATGCCTGAGCGGGAAAGTATGCGGGTAAACACAGGATGATTAGACTTCACTACTTTCTTTCCCTCAAGAGAACGTTCTATAATGTGTTTGTTCATTCCAACCTAAATCGTCTTGTGAGGAAGAAAGCGTGAGGATTATTCGTCTTTGTGTGATACGGAAAAATCCAAAGTTGAGCAGCTCCCCCAAGGCCATCTTGGACAGCGCCTAAGAGGGAAGTGTTTCCAGTCAGGCTGGCTGGGGTCCGAGACCAGAGACCACCGAGGAGGAGCCCTGCAGCATCATGAATGCGGTGTTTAACCTCTCTAAGCCTCAGTTTCCACATTGAGCTCCTGTCGCCCATGCAGTCTGGGAAGTCAATTTTAAGTCTTTTTTTTTTTTTAAATGAGGGGTTAGATGTAATTATCCTATGGAACTTTCCAAGGCACATCAATCATCTACTTTTCTTAATGAGAGGAAGAAACAGAATCAGTGAGAAGCAAAAAAGGAGGTGGAGATAGAATGTGAGAGAGAGGTTTATGGGAAATGCTTAGCATTTTACCCTTTACCAAAAGTGACAATATAAAGCCAAATGACAGCCAGGGAACAGAATCTCAATGTGAAACAGGAATGATTGTGAACCTCTGACATGGTGACCAGCTGCCCCGGTTTGCCTAGGACTGGGGAGTCCTCTAGAGCTAAAACTGGGAGTTTCAAGGAACCTGGGGTGAGTGGTCTTGAGACAGTGACGCAGGTAGTCATACTAACTGGCCAGAAAGGGTGGCACGGCTAGGGACCGAAAGAAGGATTTGACTGAAAGTTTCAAGAGATGAACCAGGACTCTCATGAGCACCACCACACTCCTTGCTTCTATGTAAGGTTACCTGAGCTGAGGTGTCCAAGGTCAGGGTTGTTGATCGAGGGTGTGGATCCATTTTTGGCGGGAGAGAGAGGTGGAAAGGGAATGGAAGGAACCAGAGCAGAGAAACTCTTTAAAAGATGGAGGTCAACAATGCCTTAAGAGTAAATTCAAAATAGCAAATAATAAATGAACCACAAGATATTTCTTTAAAAGACAGACAGTGTGTAATTAGAGAGGAAAAGGAGGCATGCTCTGCCCTGGTGTTCCCTTCTGGCAGGGAAAAAACCAACAGAGCAACTTCATCACACCAATTCCTTCACGCTCCGGCAGGCAAGTGATAAAATTATCAGATGAGGGTCCCAGTCCTGTCTCTCACAGTCTAAAATAATGAAGGCAGCTTGATTAAATGTTCGCTGGCTGCAGCCGCTACGCTAATTCGGAGATGGGCTTATTAGTTTAATGACTGCTCCAAATCATCAGAACTCATTAGCATTAGTACTACAGCTTCATGTGACATCGGCCCAAGGCTCCAGGCTGCCATTGTCACCGTTTCTCTATTTATATCACTCCTGCTTCTCAAGAAGGACACTGTGACACTGCATTTGTGGTGTCCATGTGTGTGCATGCACACAAGCCAGGGCTTCCTATTTGCTTTATCTGCATATTGATTTTAGTTCTTCTCCCGTTGTAGCCCCTTTCTGCATTCAGCGCATTCATACATGGACAAAGACCATTTCTAAGTATGTTTGGGTGAATCATTCTTACCATAATATTATGATCGAAAGCCTCCACATTCTTAGTCAACTCCACCTACCCTTTATCCCTGCTTCCATATCTTATGTGGTCCTTTCCCTGTCTCCCCTTTCAGATATACAGACTTCCTTGCTATTCCTAAACCATATCAGGCACGGTGCTCACCTCAGGACCTTTGCACTGGCTGTCTGCCCTGCCTGAAACACTGTTTCGCAGGACAGCATCCTGGGTTGCTCCTTCACTCCCAACTGTTGATTCAAATGTCACCTCGGAAGGTTATTATGGACATTTTTCATGTATTCGTGACAGCTGGTCTTGGCCAACGGGAAAGCGAAATGAAGCTGTGTTTGTCTAGCGATGCCCAACTTTCCCCACTCAGTAATGAAGTGCAAATATCTTTCCAGTTGTGATTGTTGATTGTGATAGGTCAACTTGACTTGAGTGAGAAGTACCTAGCAGATTAATAAAGTTCTGGGTGTCTGTGGCTGATTGACATGGAGGCCAGGAAACTGAAGGAGGCTGATCCGCCATGGATGTGGATGGCACCGACTAATAGGCTCGTAGCCCGGATGGAATAAAAAGGGAAAGAAGGAAGTGCTCTCTGTTTGGGAGAGCTCCAGCCCTTGCCCTCGCCTTCGGACATCCCCTTCCAGTTTCTTCAGTCTTCCAACACAGGCTTGCACCACTGACTCTGCAGTCAGCCTCCAGGATTTTAACTTTTGAATGCTACTGGATCTTCCCACTCTCCAGTGCCCAGAGGGCCATTTTTGATTCTCCTACTTCTGATCCTGGGATACTTTTGATTAATTATGCATATATTTTATACTGATCCTATTCTTCTAGGGAACTCTACAACACAGGTCAAGTCCCTTAGGTCTTTTATGTTATAAGAAAATAAATAAATAACTCCCCGACCATGACACAAACAACAAACTGCCACCTGCACTGCGATCGGTGTGTCCTCTCTACCTCCATATGCGTGTCTGTGATGGTGGCATTAAAAAAGACATCTGAGAAGCACAGAGGCAAACTTTACTTGTCTTTCTCCAGTCTGAGCTATGAGCTGCTGATCGGACTAATGGCCCTGTGCATGTGCTATTGTAACTTCAGGAAATATTTGAGAACAGGATTCATCAACATGGGGAAGTGAGAGCATTTATTTCTCTTCTTTCATAAAATTTAGTTTTGAAAACAAGATTTCCTTTAGCTTAGAAGTATAATCTAACTAGAAGATTTTTCCTCTTAGCTTTTTTCTCCTTTTCTTCCATCCTTCCTCCTAAGATCCTGCCTGAAAATATTTGTTCTTAAATATGAACAAACGAAATCATTGTAGTTGTTTAATCTGCTGCCTGCAGGTGGAGGAACGCTCCCTCAGTTCAACCCTCTGTGGTAGATGAAAAGTGGTAAAGTTTAGACTTAAGAAACAAAATTCTGATCAGCTTGTACTGTGTCGTACTGTAGTAAGAGGACTTGAGGGGAATTCAGCTAGTGACTAATGAAATAAGTTTATCATGTTTCAAAACCAAACCAAACCAAACCATCAGAACAACAAAAATCTCACTCCCCTTTGGGTTATTTTACTCAGTTTTCTAAATGGTGGGTTCCTTGATGGGAAAGATCCTGTCTGATTTTTCCTGCACCCTTAGAGTCTTCCATGGCACAAGGTAAGGATCTTGGAATGGAGGAGTGTATGAATGAACAAATGTATTAGTGAGTGATTTGCTAAAATCGTTCCCAGCTTTGCTGTTTCTCTTCTTTGCTGGCAGGAATAATGGGCTACTACATTTCACTCACTTGGGGAAAGGCAATATTAAAACCCAGATCTACCCTACCGCCGTTCCCCAGAAAGAGAAACCAATGAAGATTCCCATAAAGAGATTGTCATAAAGAGGAATCCATACTCGGCATCACATAACCCAAATAGCAAAGCATGATTGGTTTTGGTGGAGAGGTGGGACTTGGAAAATAAGGAGGGACTTACTCAAACTCCTGAAATCTCATTGCCCTGGGCATTCATCTATTGAGAATCCTCTGAAAGACCACATTTGAGCATTCTCATTAGAAGTATATAAACTTTTCAATGACGCAAATGGTACTGGGGAGTGAGATGGTAGTCATGGGCGTGAAGATGGGATGCATACCTGTGCTGTGTCCAGAGGGTTTCCTTGTTTCCTGAAGTGAGCCTCATGCTCTTCTCTACATTTACACATATTTAAAGGGTCATCTTGAAGTGCAAGGAAATAACAATGTGAGAACCAGTGCCTAGTTCATTCTCTATGAATCCTGGATCTTAGCAGGAAAAAAAAAGGATTCTATGGTTAAAATGTGAGATTTTCTAAAGGGGTTATTTATAGAGGTTAGCTGGGTTAGTAGAACTGGAAGTAGATGTAGGTCCTCAGGGTCTTCCAGCAGTCAGAAGCTGGGACCAACCAGGATTGCAAGGGGCAGCCAGGGGGAAATGGGGCCCCTGGTGTCCAGAAAAAGCTGCAGCCATGGAGGTATGGCCAATTAGTAGCGGTGTAGACTCCCAAGGCCACAGTATCCTTCAGAAGCACAATGCAGGACCACTGCCCGGTGTCCTGGGAGTAATTCACATTGGCCAAACTCAGTGGAAAGCCAGTGGTGAGGGGACCACAGGTCTTAGAGTCCACCTGGGTCCCTGAAAGGGAAAACAGAGTGGAGAAGTGATAGTAAGGAGCAGGACAATGCAATCTGCCTATTTGTTGAGGGCCAGGGGTTGATGGGAGCCAACTTTATTGGGGGTGATTTTCTTATGTGAAATCAAGATAGAAGCTCCCCATATTTTGATGGGAGGTGTCCTGTCTTTTAAACATTTAACTTTGTCCTGAGAAAAAATGACAGATCCTGGGCCCTCGGTGTGTTGAATTACATGGAGGCCTCTAAGACTTTGTAGTTAAGAGATGCATCTTCAAAATTAGCCACCTCCAAGATGGCCCCAGGAATCCTATCCTTATGTATTCTTCCCCCACACTGTAGCAGGGCTGGTCTGTGTGGCCGGCGGCGTACAGCAGAAGTAAGGGTGTGTCACTTCTGAGATTGGGTAACCAAAGAGACAGCAGGTTCTCTCTCACTTGCTCTCTCTCTCTCCCTCTCTCTCTCAAGCTCCTTCTGAACTCTCTCATCTCTGCCTGTCAGTTTGATCTGGGGAAGGATATGTTGGGAACAGTGCTGCAGAGGCACTCGCACAGCCAGGAGCTGCAGCTTCCTGCCGACAGCCGTGCAGATGACCTTGGAAACCACCGTTCCTCAGTCAAGACCTCAGAAGAGGCTGCAGCTAATTTGCCCACCTCACAGCTTCTGTAAAACTTCATTCTTGGCCTTCAGAAAATGTGATATAATAGATGCTTGTAGTTTAAACCATAATTCAGGAGGGGGGTCCATTGTCGCACAGCAGCAGTTAACTAATTTAAAACTTGAGGTCAGATGAATCTACTAATGCACAAATACATTAATGACGATTGACCTGCATTGGAGCCTTTTATTTGGCAGGGCACAATCATTCATACCCTTACCTGTGTAAAAAGCGCTCAGCTGAGACCCCATTTCTTCAGTATACAATGCAGATCCCAAGGGTCGTTCTGAGAATCAGAGGGAATAAAGTATTCCAAGTGCCTAGGACAGAGCTGGAAGCAGAGTAGCTACTTCACAAAGGTAAGTCATATCATTGACCTGGGAGAGAAATGACTTTCAAATACCCCGAAGACTTAAGAGGGTGGCCGCAATGAGACTCAGGGGAATAGTTCACCATGTCACCTTGTGCATTTCAGCTTTCTGACTTCTCTTGCCTTAAAGCCAGATCTGTTCTCTCACAGTGCTCTGTATTCTCAAAGCGATCAGCTCTTCTGCCAGCCCTGGCAGCCTGGAGCTCGGAAACCTCTCCCTCCTGACCATGGAGAATCGGCTGTCTCCACTCACGCTTCCTTGGCAGAGTGGGGAATCCCTGATTTTCTGGACATGCTCTGTCACTGCCTGGGTGCAGGCCAGGCTTTACTCATGATTTCCATTTGCTAATGACTCAGAAATGAGTGTGCCACTGAGTCATGCAGAGCCGGGTGGAGTGTGGGTGGCCATGTGGTGTTTATAGTGAAATCACACGAAGTTGGGGGCCTCGCAGACAAAAGCACCAAGGAGAGGAGACAAAGACAGTGGTGAAGCCATGCATGTTAACCTGGGGAAACTCAGCAGTGCCCGCTGTCGATTGAAGCTTTGCAATATGGAAGAACACCTTCTCGCCCTTTAGGAGTAGGGTGGAGACCTGCACCTCTAAGTTCCGTCTTACTGCTCCAATTCCCTTTCATGAAAATCTCCCCAGTTGGAAAAAACAAAAAGCACAATCTCCCCACTTGTGAAAAATAAAAAGCACGTCCATTTCCATTTTCAATTCTATCCCCCAGAAGCAGGTAAGAGAGAAAAACACACACAAAGACACAGCTGACATTCTCTGTCAATTTTCCTCTTGGGCATAGAAAAGTCTAGCTGGAATGGGGTGGAATAGAATTGTCAGGTGCAAAGAAACTAGGGTCTCAGTACTTCCTTTTTGAGCCAGTGCAGGATTGCAAAATATATTCCAAGAAATGTATGTTCAAAGATGTTTGGGGTTATGCTCTTTGTAAGAGTGAAAAGCAGCGGGCTACAAAACTCATCAGTTGGTGACAATTAAATGGATTCAAATACGTTCAGAAGTGGGATACTCTATAATCATTTGCAAGAACAGTCTCTATTTATGTGTACCGAAGAGCACGCCACACACAGAGATGTACACAATACCCAAAGAAGTGAGTCATGTCATATTCTAATAAGGATAAAGTAGTCCTATTTCTGGTTCGAATTATCATTGCCGTGTGTATGTGAATGCATGAATTTAAATAGGAATTTTAGATGCCTGGAAAGTTCTATACTAAACTGTTAACAGTAATTGGGGGTGGCCTGGGTTTGGGAGGAAACAGAAGAGAAACAGCTTTTGCTTTTTGAAAGTCTATAATGTGCTGTGGCATTTGAAATGTTTGCAGGGAACAGGCTCGCGGGTGACTTGCACTGTTCATTAAACAGCTCAAGAACAGAGAGGGAGAAGACGGGGTTCTTCTTGTTTCTCTGCGAAATAACAAGTTATGTACATCGAACTAGTTATGGAGAGAAGACCAAAGCACAGGGAAAAGCGAAGAAAAGGAAGGAGTGTAGGGAAAAACGAAGAAAACTGGCAAAGAAAAAAAGTGCTCATCCTAGTTGAATAGCAGCTAAAGGAGAATCCCAAATTCTGGAGCCACCTGGAGGGTGGTGACCTCCAGTCCTGGAGTCCTGGTCAGCAAGTCGAGGGAGAAGTGGGGAAACTGCACTGTGACTCCTCTGCCAGGCGATTCTGAAGTTTTCACCTTGAACAAGGGGATTACAGCCCAAGCCTAGATGCACTCTCTGTGCACCCCTGGACATGTCGCTTGCCCTCTCTGTTGCTTTGCTTCTTCATCTACAGGGGAAAAGTCTCCCTTAGGTACTCGTTCTCAGACTTACACATGCAGCCAAATAGCCTAGAGGGCTGAAGGAACAGATTCCTGGATTTTTCTCCCCACAAGGTCCGGAGTCATTGGGCCTGAAGGACTGCCTGAGAACATACATTACCAACAAGTCCAAAATTGTGCATGCTGCAGCAGAAGCCACACTTAATAAGCACTGCCTTACCATAACAAGCCAGAGGTTGCAGTAAGGAGCAAGCGAAGTCATATAGGAAAGTGGCTTGCAACTAAAGAGGTTTGTGGCATCGTTCAAGTTCTGCCTCCTCTACTTGCAACTCTGGAATTTGGGGGAAAACGTCACTTAGCTTCCCTGAGCCTCAGTTTCCACATCTGTAAAATGTGTATAACACTTTTTAAGGCCGTGGAACTTCAGGGAAATCTATGTGGATTTTATTGTGGTTATTAGAGCGATGCTATTAAGATTAAATTATTTTCTGTGGAAGAAGTGTCCACAATCAGTGCTGAAATACTGGAAAGGAGAAATTTGGGTGCCAGGGGATTTGGGCAGTCATTTATTATTATGCTCAGGGTGGCAGCTCAAGAGAACAGGAGGTGGCAGGGATGTCTGCTGGATCAGAGCAGGGACACAGGACTCAGGATCCTGAGCCCTGACACAGATGCATTGTGGGTAGAGCAGGTCCTGTGCTCTTGATTTTAGGAGACTTCGCCTCCTTGCCTGGGACCATACAGCCTGGAACTTCCTCTGGAGAAATTAGCCAGTCAACACAATCCAGAGCTTGCTGCGCAGCTAGTTCTTTCCCCACAGATCCACTACGTCTTAGCCCGGTCACTCTGAGCCTGGACACTGCTGTTTCCTGGGTTTGCAATCTCTCAACCTCCAGGTCTTTGCTCAGGTTTTGTGATTGAATGGCTCAAGGACATCAGCACACTCTTCTCTGTTCCAGTATGGGGACAGTGATTTTGGACTTGCTGGGAGAACTGAGTTCACCCAGGGGACTCACCTGGCACACAGGAGTGCTTTCCTGAAGAGGTCTACTCTCAACACGCGTCCGTGTGTATCCCATCACTGTCCCTTCTTAGGGTGACCTCGGCCTGTCCTGCTGGGACATCTGCCAAATGCCTGCCTACCTCCCCCAGTGCTGACTTCATCCTTTCTTCCTTTCTGGTCCATGATTAACCTAGGGAAACATTGAGTGTTTCTCTGAGGATGATCACCCAGTCCCCACATCCAGAGCCAGATGAGAGTCCTTAAATTTCAAAGGAAAAATGCACATAGGTGCTGATTCCTGGGCCCTCACTGGACTATCTGTATCAGGTTGGAGTGAGGCCCACTTCTGCATTTGTAACAAGCTGCATGGATCTCAGACCCAGTAAAGTTGGAGAATCACTGCCCTACAAGATTTGTACCTAGCAAGGTGGCCCATAGCTATACTGTCAGATATTGTTAAAGCAACCCAATAACAGCAGTACCAATACCTGTCCTTACCGAGCACTTACTATGTGTGAGGCCTTAAAACAAAGTGCTGACAGCACTACAAGTCTGGGGCCAGCAAAGTACAACCTGAGGGCCAAGTCCTGCTCACCTCCTGTTGTTAACAAATGAAGGTTTTTGATTTTCTGTATTGTCTGGGGCCACCGTCCCCATGCTCAAAGACAGCATCCTCTCTGCCATGACATGGTAGTCGGCCATTCAAAGGAATATCACAAAAACACAATTCCTGCTGCTGATAAACTGGTCCTAGGTACAGGAAAACCCCAGAGAGGCTGGATTCCCATCTCCAGCAATTGTCTTCATCTCTGCGCCCCACTTTCCTTATTTGAAAAAAGGCTGTGGTGAGGACAAGCTGAGAGCGTTGCGGTAAAGGGTTTGGTCTCCCATCTGATGCACCACAGCTGCTCGGAAATCTGCAACCGTCCTCTCTTCTCCTCCTGGTAGACTCTTCCTGCTGTCCACCTTGCTTGTCTGCTTGTTATAATTGCCGGACAAAACTTTACAAAAAGTTACGAATTTTGTAAAGTTGCATCACTGTACAGAAGGAAAGGGAGCATATATACTGTTTCTTTCACTGTTTTGCAGAGCTGGGGGTGTAGTCGGGGGGGCCGCAGTGCACACCCCTAGCCCACTTGTTTTTTTTAAAGATGGTTCCTAGCTCTGGGGAATGGTCCCCTCTCCCCACTTGTTCTTCTGCATGATCTCATGATTCATAACCCTGGCATCTCTGGGCTGCTCCCTAATCTTTCCAATGGGCACCTGCAGTTTTACTGGGCTGTGGGTTCCGTGGATAACGATGCCTCTCTGCACAAGTTCTTTCTCTCCATCTGGCCTCAGTTTCCAGGTCTTTAACAAGGAAGCCATAGGAGGAGGCTGTCTCCGAGTGTCTTCCCAGCTTCTAGATTCCTAGGTCCTATGATGGCAAAGCAGCGTAAACGCCATGCATTCCCAGCAGGCTGAACCCCCTGGCCGGGCTCCAGGGAGGGCAGAGCCAGCTGAGCCGCTTCCCTCCTTCCCGGCTGCCGGGCAGGGTAGCCTTTTGAGCAGCCCTGGGATGCGGATTAGGAGTTTGAGGAATGCCCCTTAAACCCTGCACTCTATTTAATTTTCTTGATTTATGGCAAGGATTTCTTGCACCTCCAGGGGAGAGAGGCGCGGCCATACAAGTCTGCTTCCCAGGCTGAGTCCACACGTCCTCTCCCTGTTTATTCCTTTGTCATAACAACAGAGTCCTTCTCCTGGGACCCGTTTTCTGTCTCTTTGGAACCAGGTGGCAGAGCCAAACTGCAGCTCTGCTCCACCCGCTAGGAATCCCTCTCATGGTGGTGGCTCTGGGTTCGCACCCTGCAGATACCCTAGCTGGAAAGGCAGCCCCAGGGACAGCATGTGACTTTCCAAGGAGCACCCCACTTCCAAGAGTTGGGGGTGGGGACCAGTGTGCTCTTAAATGCAGTGTGCTCTTAAATGCAGAGAGCTCCAAAAAGCAGCAGAGCAGGAAGGCTGGAGAGGGGAGAGGCTTTCAGCCTGAGTGCCCTTGAGTCCTTCCAGTCAGAACGGGGAGCCGGAAGGGGGTCTCGGATCTGAGAAGACCCAGGAGGGAGCGGTCTGGGTGGGAAACAGGGCCTCTGGGGGCCTCCATCCCGCTTTCTCATGGCTTTCTCCTTTAACCAGAACCAGCTTGGCTTCCCAAGCAGCTGGCAAGAGCCAGCAGAGGCCGGGGAGATGGATCCCAGGATACCCAGGCAGCCTGAATGGGAAGCTCAGGATACAGTTGGAGAATATGCAGATGCTGAGGCCACCTCCCATGAGTCCTTTGCCTGATGACAAAATCGACATCTTGACCCAGGTCTTCTGCAGCCCAACCCTCTGTCTGTCCGGCTTCCTTCTCTTTTACTCGTCTTCCTTCTTTTATTGTTCCCCTCTTTTCCTAGCTGTCCTCTCCCTTCCAGTCCGGCTCTCTCCTCATTCTCTCCCTCACTTCTCATTCTCCCCACTTTCCTTCTCCTTTGTATGTTTCCTCTCTTCTTCCTGTTCTCTTTGTTCTTTCTCCATCCCCCATTCTTCCCTTCCCCTCTTCCATTGCTCTTTTCCTCAAAGAACCTTCCTTCTCCATGTGGGGTTCCCAGACCAGTGGCTTCAGCCTCACTTCTCAGCGCCCCCCCACCCCATGTCCAGATCTGCCACAGGGTCACTTTGAGAGCAGCCCCTGCAATCCAGGTTTTAACAAGCCCTCCAGGGGACTTGATGCTCACTCAAGTTTAAGAATCACAGTCTTAGAGGAAAACACCAATTTACCAAAAACATGAGCATCTCTGAGTGCTGATCCAATAAGCCTTCATTTCTAAACATGCAAAACCCTCCTGTGCCCATTAACTAATTAGGACGTCAGACCACCAGCCTGGCCAGGATGCTTCCAGAGACAACACACGCAATTCCACTCCCATTCTCTGATTACTATCATGCTGCTAAATCCTCTGGCCATCCTGAGTCCTTCCTGTCCCCGAGCTGTGGGCTGTTTCTTCGAGCTCTCCAGTTTCTTTTAAGGAATACAAGTGAGGGGGCATTGAACTTTCCATCCAGCAACTCACAATCTGTATCAGAGCTTGCCGAGATGCATGTCTCAGATACTGATAGGAATATGAAAATGGAAAAGACACCATTAGTCCAGGATAGGTGAGGGAAGCGGGACATACAGATTTCTCCAATGGAGACTTTTCAGAGTTCTAGGGTGCAGTGGCCATGAAAGAGGAGGGTAAGATCACCATTAGTAGCATCTCCTGGACTTAACCACAGAACTCCACTTCCAGGGCTGAGCATTGCATGTGCTAAGCACGTTTGGCAGATGTTGATTCAGGGGAACAGAGCTGTTTTTCCTCCCGGCATGGTCCATCTTTAGCAGCAGGTATCAGAGTAAAGGAGCCCAGGCAGTGCTCTGTAGAGGGGTCTCACCCTGAAAAGGCCCTGCAGGAAGGGCAAGGGCTTGCGAGTTCCAGACCTGCTGGGCCCCTGCCATGCCTTCCCGGGGTGCCTAAGTCACAATGAGCAACCTCTCAAATGCAGATCGTGAAGCCAGCTTCAATCCATGATTTGACTATGGTAAGATTTCAGTATAAAGGATGAGAAAAATGCCCTCATGTTGCCCTTTCTTAAATTGCCCAGAACTTACCCCTCGAGATTCTAATTCAGTAGATTTGGCATCAGGCCTGGGAATCTAGATTGTATAAAAGCTCCCGGGGGCTTTGGATGGATGCAAAGGGTTGAGAGCCATGGGTTTCCATGCATCCATGCGTGGTGTTTGTGTAACTGTATATTCAGGAAATATGGAAGCCAGAGCAGTGTCTATAACCTTTGTTTATTACTTTTCCCCCTAGTTTTTTCCCCCCAAAATGCTGTAAGCTTGGTCTTTTTCACAAAACTAATTCCTATCCCCATGATGAATATAGTCATTATGTACTGAAAATATGTATTAATAAAAATAAAAATTAAAAAGACAAATTTGCAAACAATCTATCAAGAATGTTAAAATACTGTGATAGCCATTGGTGAGTACACAGGGAAGGCATAGGTGTTGGTAGGATGAAGCTGTGTGTAATTTTATTTTCATTACCGAGGATCAAACTCAGTGGTGCTCTACTACTGATCTACATTCCCCAGCCCTTTTTATTTTTTATTTTAACTTGATAATGAGATCCTCCTGTCTCTGCTTCCTTAAGTGCTGGGATTACAGGCATGTACCACCAAGTCAGGCCGAGCTTTGTGCAATTTTGATAGGCCCTTTAAATGTCTGTAACTTTTAAAATAGACATAAAATAGAATAAAGGGTGTGGTGATGCACACTTGTAATCCTGGGACTTGGGAGGCTGAGGGAGGAGGATCGCTGTGAGTTCAAGGCCAGCCTGAACTACATAGTGAGACCCTGTCTCAAAAAACAAACAAACAAAAAAATAGACCTAAAGGAAGACCTTTAGATCCTTTCTATAATATTCTCCTTGGAGAACTCAGCACGAGCAAATGGTCTGTGTTTTTTCCTAGAGGTAGTGATATAGAAAGGGGGAGAGATTTGCATTTTTCTATGAACCTAAAAGATACAAAATTATGGCTTAGATCACACAAGGACAAAAGGGATAACTGAGGAAAAAATTAAAATGTTTATGACCCATTTTCCCCATTAAACTTGAAAATAGTTTTACTGAATCCCACAAGGAGAAGTGTATTTTTTTTCTATCATTGAGATAATCTATCCTGGTGGTCTTCAACCTACTTTTAATAGCAGAAATATTTTCTCCAGGGAAGCCTTAGAGTCAAATTCCAACCATGTAGAACATGTTAAGAAAAGGTCATGCTGGCTGGAAAGCAGATGAGAGATCTGAAATAAGCGGGCTGATTTCTCATCAGGTTTCAGAGGCAAAAGAGGCATTTTTTGAGAACAAGAGCATAAAACCTGGCTTGGCAAGATGGGCCACACCTGTACTCTGGGAGGCTGAAGCAGGAGGATCACAGCCTGGGCAACTTATTGACTTAGTGAGGCCTTGCCAGAAAAGAAAAGAAAAGAAAAGAAAAAAGAAGAGAAGAGAAGAGAAGAGAAGAGAAGAGAAGAGAAGAGAAGAGAAGAAGAGAAAAGAGGCTGGGAATGTAGCTGAGTGCAAAGACTCTGGCTTCAGTCTGCAGTATTGAAAAAAAAAGAGTACAAAACTTATCATCATTATCCTATTTTCTAGACACTCCTCACAAAAAACGTCAGTGGGAAATAGACTCCCTCCTCCAAAATAATAGTATTGCAGAATATTTGATTAGCCACAACATCAACTTTCAACTTTTTTTTAACATGATGGACTAAGACAACATTCATTTCAGTAAATTGAGATTGTTGGAGACTACATATAAATATTCTCTTTAATTTTTAGAATTTCCTTTAATTTGTATTGTTTAAACTTCTATGGAGAGACTGTAGGCCAGCTTTGGAGGGCCCAAAGGAGATTTTCATGGGTGAGGTCCCCAGGTTAAAGAACGCACCTGTGCAAGACATCAGCAACAACAGCAGGCAGCATGGAGCAGAGCAAAGTGCAGGAGCCACCTGCGTCTCTATTGTATATTTCTTATACATGTTGTTATCACCTGTTTACATTCTTATGTACTGGTCTCATTGGCGCATGTGTAGTTGTCCACAGCTAAGTCATGGTTATATAATTATGCCCCGTTGTGAGCCTGCACAGACAATGGGGTCATGTCCTTAGGGCTGCTCAGAAACATCCTTACATGCCCCAAGGTTTGACTCAGTTTGAGCAGTTCTCCACAGAGGCCTTCATTTTTTTTTTAATCTGGGAGTTGGTAGTGTTCAGGTCACTATTATACCATTTTATTCTTATGCTGTGACTATGGCAGCAGCAACAACAAAAACTTAATGTGCAAAGGGTGATTAAAATATATGGTGAATGTTTAAATTTTAAAACTGTATTACAGTAAAAGACACATTGCCATGAATCCCCTATAAGATACTCTCCCTCGCTTTGAACACCACTTATCCCATCATTCTTACCACTTGCTGAAGCAGTTTTGGAAGTCCTTTTTCATGAATGTCTTTAGAGGCTGTTGTTAAAAATGCACTGAATGCTGCCATCCAACAAAAAAGGCAGCTCATAAAAACATCACAGTGCATCCTCATCCACCTCATTCACAATATCTGACACTGTGCAAATCCTGGTGCTTCCTCAAAGACAAAATGACCATGAAACGTAAATATTTTGAATCAATTCAGGACACTGAAAGAGCTTTGACAGTGCAACTAAAGACACTCACATATACTACAGTATTTATTGTTTTTGCAAAAATAAGTAACTAGGATGGACTTACCTGTTAAAAACAGAAGAAATGTTGCACCTGGATTCCTTACCATTTTTAATAGAAACGATAGCCAGAATAACAAGGGTTGAGACTCCCTACGTGTTTTTCTTATTAGCCTGGGCCTTCCAACTTTATTTAGAGCCCTATTGAGGTATAGTTGATACACAAAAAGAAAAAACTTTGTGTATGTTAAACATATGCAATTTGCTGAGTTTGGGCAAGTGTTTACACCTTTACAACCATTGTCACAACTGAAAATGGATTAAAGACCTTCGCGGAAGACCCTAAACTACAAAACTCCTAGAAGAAAACATAGAGGAAAAACTCTCTTGAGCCTTACTGGCAGAGAATTTGGGAGAGAACATAGAAAACCGTAAGAGTCACATTTCCATCCCATTGGAACAGGTTGAGGAGAGACTTCTGGAGGCATTTGGAGAAGGCCCTGAGTATGTGAAATTGGGAAAGTACTGAGACCTGTGATGGGTTTACAGGAAGTGACCCCCTCCCTGTGAACTGGATCTCCAGGGACTCAGAAAAACATGGATCCCTTTCCTCACATTGATTGGCTGTTGAGGACACTTCTTCCAAACTGAATCACGCAAGAGGTGGAATCCAAAGGACAATGGGGTGTGTTACTTATCGAGTGCTTCCACTGCATTCTGGAAAACATGATTTAGCAGTTGGCTGAACCCAAGTGGCTGCACCAGGACCGGGAACGAGGAGGGTGCTGTGTATTTGGACAGTGGTTGCTTCCTGGCCTGCCTTGTTCTTGGTCCCCGTCCCTGACTATCTAAGGGCTCTGCAGCCCAGAGGGCCTAGCACAGTGATGCAAAAAGTGGGGTCCCAAGATCAGCAACTTCCAGCATCCCCTGAGAACTTTGTGGGGATGCACAGCCTTGGGTCCACATCGGTCTTGCTGGATCAGAAACTCTGGGCTTGGACCCAGCAATCCGTGTTAGAATAAATAACACAGGGCAAGATGATAGTCACTGAAGCCAGGGCACCACCAATCCCCTGTCTGTTTCGGAAGCTCTCCTTGCCTCTGAATCCTCTCCCCAGCCCCGATTTTACTTGTGACCATGGGACTCCCCGTGCCTTGGCGAGTAGGCTCTCAGTGTCACCTCCGCTCCAACCAGCTGGGTACCCAAGGCCAAGAAACAGAACTTTTCTGCAGCTTAGGGTTTTTTTGTTTTGTTTTGTTTAATTTTTTGTATTGGGGGTTGAGATAAGGTCTCACTTTGTAGTACAGGCTGGCCTTGAAATCACTACATAGTCCAGGCTGGCCTCAAATTTGATCCTCCTGCCTCAGCCTCCTGAGGGCTGAGATTACAGGCATGCGCCACCACAGCCGGCTTAGTTTAGTTTTTTGTTTTGTTTTATTTTTTGTTTATTTTTTTAACCTGGAAAATGGGGAAAATCATGATAATGTCTACCTACACTGTGGTTCTAATCATTCCGTTACAGAACTAGAAGAGTGCCTGGCACACAGCAGGTGCTAAGATGGGTCACGCATCATGGGTGTCAGTTCCCACCTGGAAGGCAGGTGCTCTAGACAGAAACAATTTGTCCTTTATTCCACTTTCTTCCCGACAGTGCTGAGCAGCGGCCCAGACCTCATGTAGGTGCTCCTCTGCACCCCCTTGCATGGGGCTCGCCAGCCACGACTACAATGTCAATCTTGTTCGAGGCAACTGTTAGATACTCAGGATGCTCGCTTGGTCTTTTCTTTAACGGAACACTTTGTGGGTGTCGGGCACTAGGCCAGGCCCTGTGCTGCATCACTTCACAGAATCCTCATCGCCATCCTGGAAAGAAAGAAATACCCCTAGGTCACAGAGTAAAGGACAGCCCTGGAGACCCTTGGTGGCTTCCCAGCTGTCAGCAGCCTGTAAATGGCAGAGCTGGGATTTGGAGCAGGGCGTGTCTGAACTCAGCATCTAGAATTCCTGTAGGGAAGAAGGAAGAAACTCTGTAAGACAGACTGTCTTTTCCTTCACTGTAAAGAATTTAGTTGCTTCTTATAACTGTAAAAGTGTTTGGGTTCATTTAAAAATCCAGTCAAGGGCCGGTGAGATGGCTCAGCGGCGTAAGCGCCTGCCCGGCCAGCGCGAGGGCCCGAGTTCGACTCCCGGATCCCACATACGAAAAAGGGGCCGGTGATATCGCTCAGCGGCACGGGCGCCTGCTGGCGCGCGAGGTCCTGAGGTCGACCCCCCGGTACCCACCAAAAAAAAAAAATCCAATCAATATAGAAATGCAACATGGATAGCCTGGGTACATATTTTTCTAGTGATCTGACCCACCAAGAATAACTATTTTTGGAAATTCAATATATTTTAGAATAATCCTTTGTATATACACACGCATATTCTTTTTACTTAACAGAAAACAAAAACACAGTTTACATTTTTAAAATATCTCTCCACTTTTTTTGGGGGGGGGTACCGGGGGTCGAACTCAGGACCTCATGCACCAGCAGGTACCCGTGCCGCTGAGCGATATCACCGGCCCTTTTTTTGTATGTGGGTATCAGGAGTCGAACTCAGGACCTCGCACTTGCCAGGCAGGCGCTGGCACTGCTGAGCCATCTCACTGGCCCTATCTCTCCACTTTTAACCTAATATATTGGGGACACATTTGCACGTCACACTTATGAACGTATTTCCTTATTTTTAAATGTGGCATGCCACTGGCAGATTTACTCTATCCAATTTCCCTTATGATAAGTGTTTTAGATAATTTCCAATATTTTATGCTTGGGAGGTAGCACTACAATAAATATCCTTGCATTTACATATGTATTGCTCTGGAATATTGTTTAATTATTTCCTTAGGAAATAGAATACTATGGTTTAGATCTAAAATGACCCCTAAAACCTCATGTGTTTGGAAGGTGGTTGGATAAGGGGGTGCTACAGCTGACTTGCTGATAGGAGGTGGGGTTTGATCAGAAGAGGCGGGCTGCTGCAGGCATGGCCTGGAAGGGTTTATCTCCCTTCCAGGCTCCTCTCTTGCCTCACCCTGCTTCCTGCGCACCATGAGTTGAGCAGCTCTCCTCTGCCAAGCCTTTCCACCTGAGTCTACCATGCAAGGACTCAAACTTCCAAAGCATGAGCCCAAATCAACCTCTCCTCCTTTAAAATGTGGGTGTTAGGTACCTTGTTCAGTGACAAGGAAAGTGATTAAGACATAGTACTAGAGATGGGTACTCACATTTGTACAGGATTTTTATACAGATTTTTCCAAATTTCCCTGAATAAATGTCATACCTACTTTATATCTGTACAAGAAGCTAAGTGTGCCTAACTGTAAAGCATGGATCCCTCCCTCCCCCCTCTCTCTTTCCTCTTCTCCCTTTCCTCTCCCCCCCCTCCATTCTTCCCTTTCTATCAAAATTATTCCCTGGTTCTCCATGATAATTGTCTCTGTGTACATTTGCTAAATGTCACTTGGATCGAAGATCACATTTCATTACCTCTCCTGACTTTGCCCCATTCCAAGATCATTTGCTTTAAGCCAATTGCTAATATTTCTCAAGCAAAAGCCAGGATTCCTGGCAGGGTTTTCTGTTTGACCCTCTTCATCTTCATGTTTAAATAGACTCCTCTCTGATTATAATTCATGGTGTTTGCATGTAATGGGGGTCTTGTGCCAGAAGTGTTCACTTTACTGGATACCAATGACATGATTTTTTTCTTCCAAATCACCGCCACCTCCCAGAAATAGAAAAAAGAAGCAAAATCGCTGAAGGTACAGACAGGCCTTTATTTCAAGTACCTTGCCCAAGTACTTTCATTGATTCATGTTTTCTCTGGCTAGAACTGCCTTGCATTTTTTTTTTCTGTCAGTTTAGTCCATAAATGAAATGAAGTTACTGCCTCTATCAAAGTAGAACACTGCTCCCTTGGTTGGCTTTTAACGGGTGGGAAAACCCCATTAAGTGTTTGTGAAATATGCCTTAAATACAGGAATTTTAATCTAGTGGGCTAGTAAATCCCTTTCCTCTACTCAAATGAAAGTCTTTGGTTTTCCTGCATCTGTTCAGTTAGTTCCTCACCATAACTTCCTTACACAAACCTGACCCTGAGAACTAAGAGTTGAGAATGTTTTCTCCTCTCAGAGTAATTTTTTTTCTTTTTTAAAGCACATCTTTCAAAGAATCAGGAATGCTGACAAGTGTATTCCACGGGAAGCTACCATTCTAGAAATGAGGCTGGAATTCCTGCTCTTCCAGCGTAAAAGCCATGAAATTTCTATGACTGACCCAGGGTGTGACAATTCATAATATTCTGAGACTTCAGACCTCACAGTGTCCCTAAGCCATTCTTTTGTCACTGAGTTTGACAGCATTCCTAGAGTACATTCTCCTTCTAGAGAATAGGCCGTAGGAGTTGGGAGGTTTATCTTAGCACCTCGAATTAGATGCAAAGAGATTAATTCAGTTAACTCCGCTCTTCTGTATATTTCTGTCGACTACATTTTTTGTGTGTGGGGGTTATATTTCTTAGGAAATTAAGGTTTCTGGAAGTAAATCCTATATTCACATTGGGAACAATAGCAGAGGGTGTACATTCATATTAGTGTTCAAGTTTGTTTATTTGTTTGTTTTTAGCTCTTCTCCAACTACTTTAAGCTTATTCCCTGCTGGGTGTTATGGCACATGCCCCAAATCCCAGCACTCTGGGAGGCTGAGGCAGGAGGATAGCAAGTTTGAGCCCATCCTGGGTAATTTAGCAGCTTAGTGAAACCTTGCATCAAAGTTAAAAAAAAAAAATTTTTTTTTTAGAAAGGTATGAAGATTTAGCTCAGTGTAAAGGCCCTTGGCTCAGTTCTCAGTATCACCAAAAAAAAAAAAAAAAAAAAAAAATTTTATTTCCCTAAAACGAGGGCATTTCTCTCCATAATCAAAATTTAAATATCAAAATTAAGAAACTAACGCTGAGACATTGTTACCACCCACTTTTTAGATTCCATTCAAGTTTCTCCCATTGTCTCAATGACACATTTATAGCTACATGTTCCCTTCAGAAAGGTGTATTACCTCTAGTTTTCCTGTCTCTTTCAGATTTCTTCAGCCTGGGGTAATTCCTCCATCTTTCCTTGACATTCACGTGTGGCCGTGTATTTCTCAGAATGGAGCAAAATGTAGTTCACAATAAGCCATGTGTCCATGGGGTCCCACTGTGATTTTCAAAGAGGGGTGAAGACAGGGAGCGAATCCCGGAAACCACCTGGGTCAGATATTACTCTAAAAGTTTACTTGAGATCCAGAGCTATGTGATTCATTTCCTCATGGTAGGTCTCACCTCATGGATTTATCCACTCACCCAATATGCCTCCCTCTCTCCTTTCCCTCCCTCCTTCTCTCCTTCCTTTTCTTCCTTCCCTCTTTCCTCCCTCCCTCCCTCCCTTCTCTTTTCTTCTTTTCTTTCTTCCTTCCTTGTTTCCTCCTCTTTCCCTTCTTTCTTTCCATTTATCCATTCAGCATACATTTGAGTGCCTACTAACTGCAAGAAGAAAGAAGCCAAATGTGCCCCTCCCCCACTGAGAATGGGCACCAGCATCATTCCCAACACAGCATCCCGGGCAGCCCCAAGCCGTGTCTCCCTGTCCGACCTCTAATGGAAAAGAAATGAGAAACCACGTTTTACATGGCCAGGGATTCCCACACACCTAGTGGAACAGGGCCGAGTGTGGAAATTCCTTGTTAAATTTATTTAACTGGGTGTTAAAAGTCTTTCCTTTCAAGATAGGGAAGGATAGGAGTTGCTGCCGAAAAATAAAGCAGAGAACCTAACCACATTCTCCAAGATTGAGTCAAGTTCGTACTTGTTTCTTTTGTCCTTCCTCCGGTGGAGGACAGACACTCAGAACGGTTGAATCCTAAGAGCTGGGACTGTCCCAGATTCTGTTATGAAGATAAAAAGGACGTGCGGCTGAGTTCATTAATAATGACCAAGAAACCCTTAATGCGTTGTTTCCGTTTGTGATTTTAGGGATCTTCACCCTAAATCAGTCCGGCCCTGCCAATAATTCCATTTCAGAGGCCGGACACTACTCCTGGAGGCGCTGTCTTCCTGCAGAGTAATTTTAGAAGTTTTTTTCCTGTGAGGGGGAAGAATGCAAGCTGAAGAATCTCGCTTGATTGGTTTGGACAATGTCCCTATTATTAGATCTGTAAACTTTGAGGGTAGATTTAACTTGGGGAAAGGGTAATGTCTTGTAGGGACGATCTTTAGGAATAAGTAGATAATTCACTTGATTATACTAATTTGGGGCCACTCAACTAAAATGCAACAGTGAATTAAAAATAAGTGAATAAATAAATATCGCTTTTCATGTGTTACCTGTACAGGTTCAGTTAGACATTGCCAAAGGCCGGATGCAAGAAGGAATTTCAAATGCGGTTGAGGGAGCGGCATCATGGGTGTTCTAAGCAAATGCTCTCTGAAGGGTCTTTCTTGAAATGTGGCTGAGGATGAGCTCACTCAGGAAAGGTGGCTCAAATCTACACCGTCAGTTTATCTTTGCCTCCTGTTCCCGCGTTGGTGAAAGCCTAGGAAAGAGAGATCCAAGAGAGTGGGAAAAGAATCTCTAAATAAAAGTTGGGTTAGGAGAAATGGAAAGAAAGGAAAGAGAACAAAAATCGGGCCCTGGGTGATCTATGAGAAGCCACCTGTGGCCACGCTGCACTTCCCTCAGGCAGGGCAAGAGAGCCTTCTGCGCTGAGCGCCATCTGACCTGTGGTGGCCAGAAGTGACTATGACAGAAATGTGAACTATTGCTGAGCAGGTTGGGGAAGGGTCACAGTCATTAGTCAGAAGAAATGACGTGGAGGGGGAGGAGGAAGAGGGGAGTGGTTGATAGAAGGAGACGGAAAGGTCAACTCCAGAGCGTCCAGGTCTATCTCTGTCTCTTTCTTGTCTCCATCTCTCCCCTGTGTCCCCAGCCCTCTACTTCTGGCCCTCCTGAGGGCCAATCCAGTTGAGCTTCCTGCTTTTCCTGCCCCTGGCTTCTTTCTGCAAACACAAAAGAGAACCGATGCTCTTCTCATGGCCCGCAAAGGTGCGATGCTGGAAGGTGGCCTTTGTCTCCCGCGATGAGCCTTTCTCTCCCATCCTGATGGAATTTTGTCTCCCATCCCGATGTGGTAAGGTGGGTGGGTGACAAACCATCCAAGCAGCAAGTGGGACTTTTTGAAAGCCCTTTTTATTACCCACACTGCTGCCCACACCCTTCCCTGTCACTCAGCCTGCTTTGAAATTCATTAACGCCCCAGCTCCGAGAATGCAGGCTTTATATAATAAAACCTCTCCCTTCCCCTGCCCTCCCTCTGAACCTGGGCCTCAAGCATTTTAGTGAATTTGAGGCTGTTGACAAGGGGCGGATTGACGGCCCTTGACTCGGGAGGCCTCCTGCTTTGGCTGAAGGCAGGTAGAGACAGTGGCGGCCACGGTGCCAAAAAGAGTCTAATTTTCTCTCTCCTTCCCTGGGAAACACCCAGCCTGGGGGCCAGGGCTGAGTTGAGACGCTGCCACTTCGGGTCCTCAAACTTTGCTGTGCATTGGAATCATTTGGGGGAATTTTTAAAAAAACCTCAATGTCTGAACCTGATAAGGCAGATTCCCTAGAGGTGAGGCCAGGCAGCAGAAAACCCTCACCACCCAAACCCTAGAAGCAGCTGAGTTTGAGAACCGACGGCTGGGATTGGTGCTTCTCAGACCTTAACCTGGGGTGGAATCCCTGCGTGGGGATGTTGTCAAGACAAAGATTCTGAGTCCGCAGGTCCTCGAGAGGATCTGAGATTCTGCAGTTTTCATTTGTTCTCGGGCAGGGACAATTCTGATGCGCTGTGGACCACACTTTGAGAACCACTGGCCTAGATGGCTTGGATAACGCCCCTTCCCCTGGTCCTCCAGAGCACCCGTGCTGGCTTTCTAGCAGTGTGAGGGTTTAGACCTACACTGTACCTCATGTGTTCAGGTGTGGGGCTTTTGGAAAGTGGTTGGGTCTTGAGGGCTCTAACTTCCGACATGGATTCATCCATTTGACGGTGTTGTTTGATGAGGTGATGGAAACGGGAAACGCAGCCTAGTTGAAAGAGTCCTGGGGCCATGACCTTGGGGACTATATCCGGTCACGAGCAGTCACTGACCCATTTTCTACTACATTCACAAACCAACCAGATCCAAAGAGAGGAAACTTCTCACCTTCTTTCAACAGAAAGAGTGCCAAACTTGCAGGGCAAGAATAATTTATAAGACTGGAACGTTTGCATGGAAACTGCAATCTGCCACATTTGCTCTTATATGTTCCAAACTCTGGGTGATTGATGATTGCCCTTAATACTTAGCTCTACGTTGTGACTACGTTGTATTTATTTAATCTTAGTTTTTAAATATCATTATCATGCCCAGTGCCTTTCTAACAATGAAATTAATGGTGTGGAACTTGGTCACCCTCGGAGATCTCTGGCTGATTGATGGGTGTGTTAGGAATAACAGGCATCTTTCTGGAAGATGAGATCTGCCCAATTGGCAAGGAGACTGGGCGGACCCATAGTTCGATCAGAATTCTGTTATTTTCTTACTTTTCTCACTTCTGCTCCTCCCCACGTATTTCAGGTAAAATTGAGGGACACAAGAAAAGATCTCAATTGCCCTTTGGAGCTCTGGTGAGGAAGCCTCTCAGTGTTCCCCCATTTTAAGGAACTGTATGATATTGAGGAAAAGCAAAGGGATTTTCTCCTTGTATCTAACCTCTGCCTTTCTTGCTTTATTATGAGTCTCTTTCATTTTTCTAAAACAATTTGTTTGATAGATGTATACAACACTACTTTTTTTTTTTTTTTCCTTTTTGGTTTTTGAGACAGGGTCTTGCTATGTAGTTCAGGCTGGCCTTGACCTTCTGTGTAGTCTAGGCTGGCCTCAAACTTATGGAAATCCTCCTGCCTCAGCCTCCTGAGTGCTGGGATTGCAGTTGTGTGCCACCATTCCTGGTTCAAAACTACATGTTTAATGTATACATCTTGAGGGGTTTGGAGACAAGTACAGTACCTGCTTATGAAAGCCTTACCACAATTTATGGTATAAGCATATTCATCACCTTCAAATTTCTTTTGCTATTACATAGTAGGCATTTCTTATATATTTTTTATATTTACCATTCGGATATATAGTTTGCAAATATTTTCTTACTTTCTAGAGGTTGCATTTTTATTCTGATGATTGTTTTGTTGTGTTGGTGTCACATCCAAGAAATCATTTCTGATGCTGGTATCAAAAAGATGTCCCCTATATTTTCTTCTAGGAGTTTGACAGTTTCAGGATTTACTCATCCACTTTCAAGATCCAAAGTCTTTCATACACTTTATTTTTGTGAATTGTATAAAATAAAGGACCAGTTTTACTCTTTGCATGTGGAAATCCAGTTTTCCCAACACCATGTAATGAGAACGTCCTTTCCCTGTGTGTATTCTTGGCAGCTTTATCACAGACACATTGGTCAGGTGCGCATGAGTTTATTTCTGGGCTATTTGGTCCTCTGGTCTGCATGTCTGTCTTTTTTTTTTTTTAGTCACTTATGTAGCCCAGGCTGGCCTCGAACTAATGGCGATCCTCCTGCCTCAGCCTCCCGAGTGCTGGGATTACAGGCATACGCCACCATGCCCAGCTATGTGTCTGTCTTGATGCCAGTGCTGCACTGTTTTAACTACTGAAGCTTTGCTATGTGTTTTGAAATTAGGAAGTGTGACACCGCCAGCATTATTCTTGTTTTGAGATTGTTTTACCTTCTGATATTTTGTGGTTCTGTATAAATTTTTTATTCTTTTAAATTCCTGTAAAAGAAAAGTCATTGGCATTGATGAGAATTAATTGAATCTGTAGAGAGTTCTGAGTGGTCAGACATTTTAACAGTAGTAGTTCACGACTCCATTCTATTCAAACTCCATCCATAGTCTGAAAGTTCACCAAGGACGAGAACCATGCCAGTGTTTTCCCTCTGTGTCAAGGCCAGACTAAGGCAGTAGTGAGTTCAAGACCAGCCTGAACTACATAGTGAGAGTCTATCTCAAAAACCAAACCAAAAAAACAAAAACAGTAAAACTGAGGACATAGAAACAGACTCTTCTTACCTCCCGGCCCCTTAGAGTCAGGTGTGGCCGCATCTCCAGTCCTGCCCATAGGCTGTGAGTGGCTCCAAGTCATGCCTATGGCAAAGCACACAGAACCAGCGTGAGTTTTCCGTGAGCACTCTTCCCTTTCCATGGTGACAGCGGGGACGGGGATGGTGGATGATGCAATTCCCAGTTTTCAGAGCCATCATCAACCTGGGTCCTTGAGGGACCCTCAGGAGCTGAGACACCTCCATCCTTCACTGGGTTTGTTTCATGACTGAGAAATCGACCTGCGTGAAATTGAGTCACTAAAATTTCAGGGAAATGGACCGCAATGTAGTCTAGCCTCCTCTGACTCCTTCCCCTCCCTACACAGCCACTTCGCTGTCTTGTGGGGAGCTTTCTTAAAGCTGACGTCTCCCTAAATCACATCCACCCCTCACAATCCCAATCCTATCCACCTCTCACAATCCATTTATCCCTGGCACCATCTCTGGTAGCCCTAGTTCACCATGATTTCTCTCTGTCATTCATTCATTTCACAAGCATTTCTTGAGGATTTATCATGTGCCCAGTGGATTCAATAACAATGAATGACCTGCGTACTAAGACAGAGAAAGTGCCTGCCTCCTGGCCATACCACCTCTCTGCTCTCTTAGCCTCTGATTATCTTCTTATTTCTCAATGTATTCATGTTGTTCATCTGCTGTTCTAGTTTTACGAGTTTTTGGCAGGCCGGAGAGGATGCTTTTGTTCTTGGATCACCTTTCTTTTACTTCCCTTGCTCCTCTCTTCCTTCTTCTCTGTGAACTTGTTGCCTCGGGCTGTCAAATAAACACATCACCAAGGTCACCCCAACCTGTAGGAGCTTCCTTTCTGCAAGAAGCTGGCTCATTCATCACGAGGTGTAATCATCGTGGGATGTGACTCCAGCTCTGCCTAGGCTCTGTCTCCCACCAGCCTTGGACCTGGCTTCAGGCAGTTGCGTGATTTGCACACAGTGAGGCTGACGGGTAGGGCAGAAGAAAGCTTGTTTTGACATCACCGTTGGCACATGGGAGCTGGGCATGTGCCAATGCGTGTGGCATCGTGGCTTTGAGTCTGCTACTTGGAGTTTGGCTCTACTGGGAAAGGCATACCACAGAGAGAAGCTTAGCCCTCCCTGGATTTGATATCTCCTGTAGCTGTAAGGGGACCTGGGCATCTGAGCAGGTACTCAGAGCCCCATCCTTGGGAAATGAGCTGCTAAGATAACCCGGCAAGTAAGGATCAGATCTGGAACTTGAAGCTGAGACTCATGGCTCCTCATAGCAGGTACTTCCATCATCATTCTATCACTCCCCAGATACACTTCTGTCTGAGGCAAAATTATCTTCATAATGATAGTAATAATATCTACCATCTTGTCAACACTCACTCTCTACGAGGCTTAGGGTAGACTGTAGCGGAGAGCATGCAGCTTCCTCATATCGGTAAGATATCATCATTACCACAAGGCACCGTGGGGGCACTGAAGCTTGAAGAGGAGGAGTCATAGATTTCGATGAGTGGGTGAGGCAGAGGTAGATGCCGGATTCAAACCCATGTCTGCAAAACTCCCAAGCTGTAAAGGTTGATACATTGTGTCAACTTGAGAAGTCTAGAAGCTTAACTAAGTAACTCAGCAGTTCTAGTCCTACTGTGTAGAGGACACGCCCTTATGCTCTAGGATATTCACTGTGTCAACTTGAAAAGTTAAAAAGTTTAATTATGTGACTCAGCAGGGGGCCAGGGTCCTCACTTTGTAAAAATCCTGAGCCTCTGCTAAAGGAGGGCATGGAGATGGTGTGAGTGCTACACCCACCTGGAGCAGGTAGCTTACAATACAAGGGAAGAAAAGAGGCTTGTTCTCCCTCCTTTTGCTCTTGTTGCTTTTGCTGTCTTCTGCCACCTTGAAGAGTTGCCCTGTGCCACGCCACCCTGCCTTGGAGCCAGCTGATTACAGACCGAAACCTCCACAAACTGTGAGCTAAATAAACCTTTCCTTCCTTTAATTTTGGGTGTCAGGTATTTTGTCCCAGCAATGAGAGAAAAGTAACCAAGACAGAAGCTGACTTCCTCAACTCCTGAATTCCTGCAGTTTCTTGTTTGTGGATGGGTGTAATGCATTGGGGGCTTTGAACCTCTTGCCTGAGCCCAGGATCACTGTAGATAGGACTCAGCTGCTTCATCAAAGGGAATAACAGGACCATCTAACCTTACAAAGAGACTAAGGACCTGTAGTGACAGAGCACTGAGCTGGTACTTTTTACTCAGTAAATAGTTCCTGTGGGAATGAATTCAGCTGAACTTTGCTTACAAAGTTGTTTCCAGTCCTTTCTGTTTATCCACAAACTCTTGACTCTTCCCAGTCCAAACTGTTTTTGGTTATGTTTTCTGAGTAATGGAGAATATATTTTCATGCAAAAGAGAAAAGAGAGCCTGGTTAGAAACCAGTTTCATGAAAAAGAGAAGTGATCCATGCAGTGCCATTCACTGACCGTCTCATTGGTACCAAGTTCCGTGTCAAGCTCGAGGGCAGCTGACCTCTCCAGCTCATCCCCCGATCGAGCTCTCACTGCAGTCGTGTGAAACTTTTTTGTGGCCTTGAGTTTGCTTAAACGTGCCAAGCTCCTTCCTCCCTCAGAGCCTTTGCATCTGTCTGAGGGATCGTGCCCTGATATCCTTACATGAGAACAACTCCTCGTGTTCGAATCTCAGTGTATCTTCCTTAAATGGGCCTTCTCCAAAGCTCGTTTCATTGCTTTTCATCTGAACACTGTAGTCTTTATATGAAGGCCCTTACTGTTGTTGGAAGGCATCTAGTTTTTCTATATTTATTGATTGGCTTCCTTGATAAAAATAGAAGTTTGATGGGAGCAGGGACCTTCTTTGCTTTGCTCCTCGTGATGTCCCCAGGGGAATAATGTGCCTAGAATACAGCCATAGGTCCCCAATAAGCAGAGGTTGGATAAATACCATAAGAGACTGCACAGCAAAGTGAACAAGAGAAGGGGACCTGGCTCCTACAGTTACTAGCTGTAAGACTTTGACAAGTTAACCAACACGAGCCTCATTTTCTGCCACTTTAACAATGGTGCCTTGATATTTATAACCATAGGGAGGCTGGAGTCAGGTGATGTAGGCAAACACTTACTGGCACACAGCAGGTGCCTGATAATGGGGAAACCATTACTAGCCTAGCATGGTCGTCATCATCATCATTGTCATCATCACTCTTGCTGAGAGTGGAGGGAGGATGGAGCAGATGAAGTTAGAGCCAGGGAGCCTACTTAAGATGCTTCTGTAATTATCCACTCAATACCTCCCATTATTGACTCTTTCCACATGCCAGGCCCTGTGCTAAGTGCTCGATGTGCAATATCTCAGGTAACATCGCTCTGAGAGGTACGTGTACATTAGACAAAAGAAACGACAAGCAGGATTCAAAATACCCACAAACCTGCTTCTGCATCATCACAAGCAAGGCGTGTGGCATCCCCAGTTCATAGGCCAAATGAGAGGAGATTCTGTGCCATGGAAACATGGGTGCTGGAGTTCCATAAACCCTGTTTCATAAATGGTATCACCAAAGTAGGGTGCCAGCCAGCAACCTTTGGTAAGATACAAGCTCACAGATGTCACAAATGTCCTGAGGAACCCAGCTGTGCCTGGCAACATCAGCACAACAGTACCTCGAGTTGGGCTTTTGTCCTCTAGATCAAAGTTTCTCTCCAAGTAAAGCGGGAATGTTTTGGGGGAGCTGTTAGCCTGCTGTCTGTCAGCTTTAGCAGCCAAGCCAGGTCCAAGATGCATGTGCCAGTCCCATGACATGTGTGACAGTCTGCTTAGTCTGAGTCACAATTTCGTTTTTTCTGATGTTGACTTCTCAGAAGCAGATGGACGCCATCATCAGTCAACCGAAGGAACGTGAGTCACCGTGAGGTGAGCCCTGTCTATGGGGAGACCTCAGTGGTGAGGCCAGCGCAGCTTCCTGTCTCCTGGTTCCGAGGCAGATCCTGCCGATCTTTCAGAGTTGTCGTTGGATCACTTTGAGGTCAGCCCTGTTTGTTGCTTCCACGTAATTAGTTGCATCTCCTCCTGAAACTTGTATGGGATGAGTGATTCAACCATTTTTGTTTAAAATTTGAATGCAGATTATAATTTGGAAATTTTAGCCCATAATGAAGTGCTTTTGGAAGCAGCTTATAGGGTTTGGCTGAAGGTATAAATAAAATAGAAATTTCCTCTACAAACTCATGTAGGGTGGTGATGCTACGTACACTTGCCTCCCTGATAAGAGTTTTGTATAATGCAAACAATGATCGAAAAATCATCTGTCGTAGGAATGACGGGCATTTCTTCTCGATGGCTGTCTTTGATTGATTGGTGGTAGCTGTGTGGAGTCAAGACGGGTTCTGAGACTCCATCTGAGCGCAACAGGAAAGAATAAAAGGATTGATTAGTGATGTCTGCATAATAGGATTGATTAGTAATGTCTGCCTAAAAGGATTGATTAAGACAATACAAGTGGCACAAGCCTGTAAATCCGGCATTCTGAAAGGCTATTACAGGAGTAATACAAGTTCAAGCCCAGCCTGGGCAACTTAGTGACTTAACAAGAGCATGTCTCAAAATAAATAAATAAATAAATAAAAGGCTGGGACTGTAGCTCAATGTGAAGGCCCTGGGTTCAAACCCCAGTGCTACAAAATATATACATACATATGTACGTACGTGTATAATTAGCGATGTCTACTATGGGTGGAAAAATACAGAGTTATCAGCTATAAATCAAGTATATGTTCCCCTACTTAAAGTCTAATTATCTCATTTTTCAGATGGGCAACCTGAGTCCCAAATAAAAGTGACTCGTCCAAAATGAGATAACAAGCTCTGAGTTAATTCCTGCCCAGTGTCTTTCCCACCACACGAGACTCAGCTCGTCCATGAAAGAAAACAGACTGATTAAAGAAAGAGACTGTGCATGCTCACAATGTGCCCTGAGTTGATGGCTTCCACCAGCATGTGACATGTTGGTAACAAACTCAGTGTGGTTTATTTTAAAGCCATCCTATTTCTTCTCTTTGTAAATGTCCTGAATGCCTGAAGTATTTTAATAGGCCACTCTGTACCAGTATTTTACAAGTCCTGGGAACCTCTTGAATTTACACAGTTGGATTAAGTTATTATGAGACAGGGTGATGGGGCTCCCACAGGGGACATCAAGGGACAGGGGCTGTGGACTTGTTATTTGTTGAGTGATGGGCTCTAAACTTCTCCCCATGATATGTTATACCACCCTGATCTGTTTTTCTCCATGGCATCCTCTCCCAGACCTGCTAGCACAGCTGAAAAATAAACTCTGGACAGCCCCAGTACAGGCTATGCTGAGTGAGAACAGAGGAATCATATTTATGTTCGATACACTCTGGGGAGCTTGACACGAATGCATTTCTATCTTCCTTCTGAACTCCATAAGTTGATGCTTAATATGATCTCTGCTTATTGGGAGGGAGGAGGCCACTGTGAGAAGGAATCCAGGATCTAGCCTAGACAAACAATGGGAAAGCAAGTATTTTCAAAGACCAGTACAGGAAACCCTTTTCTCTTTAGAAGGCAGATCTGTCCTGCTTGTTAAATCCCCAGCACAGCTGTACTGCTCAGAGCAGAGGGACATTAAAGGAAAATAGGTTCTGACTTGGAAATTATAGGGGCACATCTAGTTCCAGATTATTCCTTTCCCACAGTTTCACTCTCTCAGGGGTGGGAGCCAAGACATAGAAAGAGGACATTACCTGGGGCAGAATTCAAATGCTCCCTACTAGAGGCCACCATTCATGAGGAGCCTTCATGTGCCAGGGACATTTTGCTTCTCATCTTGAGTCTTCACAGCCGCCCTGGAAGCTGACCTTTTATTCTTCTATTTCACAGTTGGAGAAACTGAGGTTCAGAGATATGAATGAATCTCCTTAGACATTATTATATTTCTTTTTGTATATTTATACACTTATTAAATATTATTAGGCTCTTATGCCAAGAATTTCATGTAAGTCATGAATTAGTGTATTGGTCAGCTTTTTGTTGCTGGGACAAAATATCCAATATCCACAACTTAAAGGAGAAGGTTACTTTGGCTCCTGGTTTTAGAGGTTTAAGTCCATGGTCTGCTGCATCCCAGGCAGAAATATCATGGCGGAAGGCTATCCAGGAAGAAAGCTGCTCAAGTCATGGCATCTGAAAAGCAGACAACAGACAAAGAGCTAAAGAAGAGGTGAGAGACCAGATATAGTCCCCGAAAACATGCCCCCACGAACCACCCAACATACCCATGAGTGGGCTTTACTAATTTCTTAGGGATCTCTGAAGCCAATCAAGTCAACAATCAAGATTAATATTCTGAGGAAAAAAAATTAATGGTAAATTTAAAAAGTATTTAAGTAGTGCAAAAAATTGGGAAAGTGATGTTTCATGGGGAGACAATAGAGGTACGGTTTATGGATTGTAAGTAATGGAACCCAGAAATGACCTCAAGGGAAAAATAAAGTGCTATAGTGTTCCTCAAAGGCAAGGATGCAGGTGAGTTCGAGCTGTAAGACAGCTGAAAGTCAGACCCAAGCATGCCTCACTCAAAACAACAGTTGGTCACCAACCTCTGATCTTGCATCATTTCAAAACAGCACAATATTGGCCAAGGGCACCCTGGTGGTGGCCATGTGTGCCTCCCACATGGTTGCTCTCCATTGCCAAGTAGCATAGTAAGTGCAGGTGGATGCTCCGCACCCATGTGGCCACCATGTTTTGGTGGTCTTCATAGATGGGCAAGGGCATGGACCTCGGAGCTGGGACACCTGGGTGCGCCCCCAGCTCTGCCACTGAGTGACCTTGGGAGAGCTCATCAGACCTGTTAAGCTATCAGTTTTCACCTTTGTAATAGGCAGGTCATGCTAGTTTCTAGCTTAAGAGGTTATTGGAAAGATCAAATGGATACATGTTAAGGACTGCTGATGGAACAATATTTAATAAATGCCACTTATTTTGAGACACCCAGACTGGATGCCATGGAAGACAGTGACTTGAGACTAAACCAACACAGAACAATGGCGTGAGACATCAGGGACCGCAATGTCCTGGAGGCTCTGTGGCCATGATGAAGTGACAGGCATGGTGGACACAGTCGCATTGGAACTACGTTCCCAGTACTTCATGGGGTCATGGATCCAGATGCTGGCCATGTCTGCTGGCCCAGCTTGAGTTCATTAGGCCCCAAGATCTCCCAGACAGATCAAAGAAAACCCAGCGATTGCTCAACAGGCCGGCGACTGTCCCACCAGGGAATGCAATTCCAACTTGCTGGGTAGCTCTGGAGAGAGTTGTGGGACTGTATTCTTTCTTCCAAAATGGATAAGAGGCTGACAATGTGGAAAGAGGCATTGAGGCTGCAGAAATAAAGACCTGGTCATAAAATTCAGAAAACTTGACGTCTACTGGGGGAAGACATGGAAGGCCACAACTGAAAGGGACAGTTAATTTCTTTATTGTTCTGGTAAGAATTTAATGAGGTTATAAAAAAGAACAATAAAAATAAGAACAATAAAGTAAAATGAAATGCAAACATAAAATATATAAATTCACGAAAAGGATGAACCAAGCGGAAAACAAGAGAAAGGGAGATGAGATGTAGCTAGGGGTTAAATTGGTGGCTAGGATCAAGTGACTGGCCCTGGAGTCCTGGGTCAGCCTCTGCTAAGAAAGGGTTCGAGCTCAAGGAAGATGGTCTACCTTGCAGCATCTCTGCTTCCTCATCTTGAATCTGGGAATAGCAAAAATTGTCTGGGGGATTTGGGGATTAAGAAATGTCAGCAGTTCTATATAGCATTTTGGATGCCTCTCCCATGGATACCTAAGGGTACCAAGCTTCACCATTTACCTCTTCTTCCTGAAAGTTCCTGATGGAGGGAGCTCTATATATAAGGAATAGCAGCCATACAGGAAAGAGGAGAGTGGGAGAAGGAGGAGGAGGAGGAGGGGGAGGGGGAGAAGAAGAAGAAGAAGGAGAAGAAGAAGGAGAAGGAGAAAAGAAGAAGGAAGGGAAAGAAGAAAGAGAAGAGAAAAGAGAAGGGAGGGAAGCAGAGAGGAGGGAAGGAGAGACAATAGGGTAGGAAGTAGTGTTCTTTGGTGAGTTAATAGCAGAACTCCAGGACACGAGTGGGAAAGCACTTTTCCCAGTTTCAATATTTCAGCTTTGGCCTTTAACAAGATACTGTTTTTAATTGCTTAATTGTGTAGATTTGGTTTGCAATCCCTGTTATCTGTGTGACCTTAATAAAACACTCAATGTCTCCTAACCTTGGTGTCCAGTCCTTAAAATGGGACTAAGCCTGTCTAAGGTAGAGGCTGCTATCTGTACACACCTCTTTTTCTAGGGAGCTCAGCCAGACTACATTTCCCAGAATTCCTTGCAGGAAGAGTGGACATGTGACTGACTGTGACCAATGGAAACTGGGCAGAGGTCTTACAAGAACCTGTGTCTCCCCTCCTTCACCTTTTTCCTCTCTGTGAACTGGTTCTAGAAGGGATGAGGCCCCAAAGCATGGCAGAGTCATAGAATTCTTGGAGTCTGGTGGATAAAACTGCCCAGGAATATCAGATCGGGCTCTTGTATGAAGTGAGAAAAAACCTGTATTGTGTAGAGCCACTAAAAAGTTGGCATTGATTTGTTATAGCATTTGATTTAAACCTTTAAAAATTAACTATTATTATTATTATTATTTTAATTGTACATATTGATGGAGTACAGTGTGATAATTCCACACATGTACACGATGTATACTGATGAAATCAGGGTCAGGATCTCCTTCAATATGTTCCAAAAATATGATAAACATTTAAAAATTTTCTTTCTTTTTAAATTTCTTTCTTTCTTTCTTTCTTCTTTCTTCTTTCTTTCTTCCTAAGGTCTTTGCACTGAGCAACATCCACAGCCCTTGTTTTACCTTATTATTTTATTTTGTGTGAGACACGGTCTTGGTAAGTCACTAAATTGCCCAGGGTGGGCTCACACTTGCGATCCTCTTGCCTCATCCTCCCAGAGTGCTAGGATTACAGGTGTGTGCCCAGCTGATTACGCACATTTCTCAGGTAGCATGCATCTAGCACTTACGTAGACAATGCACAGCCCTGTATGAGATGATACATTGTGCAAACCTAACACAGAGGCTGGCAGCTCTTCACTTCCTGGCAAATGACACACTTTGCTTTGCCATTGTTAAGATGTCCAGACCAACCCCAGCAGAATGGGGCCCATTGGTACCACCTTTGCCGCTTGACATGTCTGGCATCCATCGCAGTATAACCTGTGGCCCTTTCCCTCCCTGTGTTCCCGGGTTGCAACTCATGGTCACCGGGTCAGGTCCTGGGATGGACACGGACGTGGTCTGCAGTACAATTTGTACCTTTGAGATTACGCAGTGCACAATTTACACAGTCAGCTGCAGAACTTCTGCTTATTGCCTCTGTTAAAGAAAAACTAGGACAGGAGGGGTGACAAATACCATTTCATCCCTGTCTTTCTTCTGCTCTATCCTTGCACCTCGCTGGAGTGCTGGGCACGGGGTGTATTTCATCGCTGCTGTCTCCAGCTCATCAGTTGCAGCTGCTTAACAGCAAAAGGAACCGTGTGCTGTGTTACAGCAAATACCTTCCCTCCACCCTGCGGACTCTCAGAAGCTTTGTTTTTCAGCCACCTGTCGCTTCAAGGTCCCTAAAGAAACCCAAGAAATTCTTAAAGTGGGCAAAACAAAGAAATGCTCCTGTACCCTAACTCTATGGCTGGTGTCCAGCTCTGTGTCTGATTCCCCTGCTGTTTTATTTTTGGCTCTGACCTCAGAGGCCTGCCGCATTAAATCATCGTTGGAAAAGGCTGAGGACAGCCTGTTATAAGAGAACAAGTACATGGTGCTAACTGACCCTCCCAGCAAGAATCGCGATCTGGCACTGTGAGAACAACATTGCATTGTGTTGCTGTGGCCTGGGAGGACAGTGCCCTGGCAGAGGAAAGTGTGGCCTGAGGCACTGGATTGCTGCGTTCGCTGGAGAAGTCCTCCCCTGTAGTCCTCCAGCATCACACCCATCTGCTCCCCGGACTCGTTGGTTACAGGATGTAACGTCTTCCGATCCAGCAACAGCCATTCCTTTCTTTTCAACTTGCTAGCAGCTCAGAAATAACCACTGCTCCTTGCAAAAACTGTGCACAAATGCAACTGATTCCCCTGCCCAGGGAAACACGCAGCTGACTCTGACGGAGCCCCTGCTACGTGGCCCAGGCAATACACACAGCATGCGTTATCTCACCGACACCCAGCCATACTCCAGTGAATCAGAAAGGAACGGAACGGACAAACAGCCTCAGGGAAATTAAGAAGATTTCCTGAGACAATTCTGTAGCTAATCTACATGGAGACATTCTTTTTTTAATTCCCACTGTCATCCAAAGGCAGAGATGGCCTCGCTGTGCCCATTTTACAGATTAGGCAACTGAGGAGCAATTACCAAACAAGGGAGGAAACCAGGATTCAAAATCAGTCCACAGAAACCAGAGCCAGTCCTGATGCTGGCATCTGAATCCAGCTCCATCTTTCCCCTTTAACGCCCCAGTGCTCCAAATACAGTCAAACAGGTTTTGCAAACTCCAAACTTTTCAGAAGTCTGGTTTGCAAAGGCATGATGCAGGCTAAGGGTGTGAAAACTTGCTGTTGTTACTGAAATATGGAGCATTATCCATGTTTCTTTAGTTCTTTTTTAGGTAGAGGTTTGAGTACCAGAAAATATCTTACCCTCTTCTTAACATGGCTCTGAGAAGGCTGCGAAACAAAGCCATGTCAACAACACAGGGGCAGAATCCGAAGTGAGGCAGCAGCTTCCTGTCTGAACAGTTCGCCTTAGTTTACACACCCAGCACAGCCCAAGATCCGCTTCCCAAGGCTATCAGCAGGAATGTTAAATGCTCTCTTTTAAGTTCTCAAGTTTTTGGCTCTTCCATTAAAAAAAAAAAAAAAAAAAAAGTTCAGGTGACAAATAGCTGACAGATAAAAAGCTTTTCCAGACGTGAGCCGCTGTCACTGGCGAGTGGTCTTTGGATGCCCATGGATGGGACTGGGTTTCCTGGTCCTGGCGATTGCTCTGCAGCTGGAATGAGGGAACCAGACAACGTGCCTGAGATTTATGGACTCCACCGCTCCTTCTGCCGTTTATGCCTTGCCTGGGCCGGCAGGGATCACCATATAACAGGGGCTGGGTGAGTTGAAGCAAACTCTCACTGGCTCCCTGACAATGGGCCCCTGGGGACCCACCCCAGGGAGCGGCTGTCTCCAGCTGATCCTGCCCGTGGACCTGACACTGATGCTCGGGAGAAAGAGGCGCCCCTGGCACAGGGACGAGTGCTTGCCGGGTTAGGTCGTGTCTGGTACATTTTCTGCATTGTTTTCTACATCATCATCATCATCATCATCATCATCATCATCATAGGCGTCGTGATCTACAACAGTGGCCTCCACATGTACCTCTGCTTATTTAAAATCCAGGTTCCTGGCCCAGTGTCCTGAATTCTCAATAAAGGAGTGTCTGGTGGAATCCAGGAATTTCTCCTGTCTCCAAAGGATTCTGAAGTGTTTGTAAATCTGAGGCTTTTGATAATCACTGATCTAAAAAATGCCAGTGTACTGTGCTTACTGGTGTTTCATGAAGTTTCCTAAAATGATAATTCAAGGTTTTGTGGTTGATGTTTTGGACGGTGAGCCCTCTGACATGGAAAGACATCACCAGCAAATGCAAGCATCTAAAATGGGCTAGCTGTTCACCGAGCATCTATTACATCCCTGGCATCGCACAATGACTTTAACAGGCATTATTGCTTAAATCCTGGCAACAAGTTCAAGGGAGAAGACTGAGTGCACCCATTTCACAAACAGAGAAACCGACTCAAAATACAAGCATTGTGAGGTCACACAGCTAGGATGTGACAGAACTGGGAACTGGATCCAGGTTCATTTATGCCACGTGTTTCCTTCTTTGATGGAAACAGTGGAAATCATTATTCTGATTTTCCTGAGAAAGAAACAGAGGCTAAGAAGGGTCTGGGGAACAGTAACTGCTCTAACAATTTCCTGCTAACTTGACGGCTTCGAATGACAGAAATGTGTCCCCTCACAATCCTGGAAGCCGGAAGTCTGAATTCAGCATCACAGGCCAAAGTCAAGGCATCAGAGAGGTGGCACATCCTACCATGGAGAGAACCCTTCCTTACCTCCTTTGGCTGTGGTGGCATCGCTCCCGTCTCTGCCACTGGCCTCACGCTGCTTCTCCCGTGTCCCTTGAAGTTCCCTTTGTGTTTTCTTATGAAGATGTTTGCTATTGGGTTTAGGGCCTACCAGGAAAATCCAGGATGATTTCATCTCAAGGTCCTTAATTAGATCTTCCAAATGTCACATTTACAGTTTCTGAGGGGGGGGACACGCTTTGCAGGGGACAAAATTATACAGCCCTTGAACTAGGAAGCAGTTGATGCAGGATGTAACATAAATCTAGCCACAATCTGTCATGTGCACTGTTCACAACTGTGGCCTTTGTGAATCACAGAAACCCAGCCCAACTGAGGCTTTGTAGATGGTTGTAACATAGGGAGGGGGAGAAAGTGGCCAACACATTGTTCCCATAACTGAAAAGTCCAATCACCCTGGTTTCAGGCATGGCCCACTTTGCTGCCAAGACTCGAGTCATTTCTGGACAGGTTTTCTCTACACCTTTCCAGTTTAGCCAATGAAAAGTGACTTCCTTTTCCCGTAACTGGGGAGGAAAGGCCCTAATTGGTTCTTTCTGAGTCACATGACTGTCCAGGAACCAATCACTAGAGCCAGAGAGATCATTTACTCAATAGTGGTTATAAATATATGTGTACTAAGTACATTATATGTATCAGGAAACTTGAAGGTATTAAATATCTCTGGTGAGCAGAAGACAGAATCTTACCCTCATGGAGTTTATATTCTAGAGAAAAATGTGGACAATTAATACAGCAACAAATCAATAAAGAGCTACAATTCAAGTTCACTTCAAAATAAGTGCCGTGACACACACTAATTAGGTAAGTGTGCTAAAGAAAGGTCAGAGAGGGTAGGGGCTCCTTTAGCCAGTTCGATCAGGGAAAGTCTCCCTGCAGATGTGGAGGATGAGGGGGGAAAGCAGCCATGTGAAGATTTGTGACAGATCCTTCTAAGTGGAAGGAATAGCAGGTGCAAAGGCACTGGGGTGGGAATGAGCTTTAGCAGAACAGAAATATGGACGGCACAGCTGGAACATAGCATAGGAGCAGAGTGACTATGAGAGGCGAGGGCAGGATCTTAGGCCCGAGTGTGATGTCCAAGACTCTTGCTCTCTCTCTCGGGTCCCTTAGCCCTTGCTCATGGACAGGATGTCTTGTCACCAAGAATAGATCTGTTGTACCATGTGTCTGTTTGCACATCACCTCCTACCTGCATGCTGTCTTCTGCCCTTCCTGAGAAAATAGGATTTCAATAGGGAGACAAACCAAGGGTTAACGAGCTCTGTGAGGTCTCATTAGATCTTCCCCCAAACTCAAACTTCATCTAAGCAAAGCACTTTCTTTGGGCGGGAGAGGGGGAGTTGGTGAGTGATGTTTTCGCTTTCCTCTTCTTTTTCGCTTTCATGTGTCTCTGGGCGATGGTCTGTGGCCAAGGCCAGAGGTACTAAAACACCACAGAAAAAGGAGAGCTTTGAAGTGCTTCTCTGCTCTGCCAAGAAGGAGGTGCTGTTGCCCAGAGGCTCACCCAGGAATGTCATCTCCGGAGGCTCCCAGGGACAAGTGGGAGCCTTGGAGTTGATTTGGAAAAACATCTGAACTCTGGATGGGGCCCGGTGCTGAGGCTGCAACCCCCTGGGAGCCTCACTTGCTCGTAGCCAATCCACGGAAGCCATCTGCTCAAGGCTTGGACTGCTGGCTGTACTGCTGCCTTCAGCTTTGGGAAACTCAGAGGCAAGATGTGGAATTTTGCTTCCAGCATGTAACCCTGGAATCCCTTGTTCTCCAGCACAATGATTTACACAGTCATCTGACCATGTGAATGATGGATCTGGGGATGCGGTAATTTTATTGACAAATCCCACTAGACGCTTGTTGAACCAATAATACTGGCACCATCTTGGAGCTTGTTAGAAATACAGAACCTCTGGGACCCAGCCCAGACCTGCTGTATTACAATCCATATTTGAACAAGATCCCAGTTAATTAGCATGCACAGTTGAGTTTGAAAAGAGCAGCAGGGACAAACTTTGTAAAAATTCTCGGCGCTACTCCTCCTTCCTAGTGTGCTGGTAGCAGGCATCAATAATCAATTGCAGAGTCATTTTCTTCTGAGCTTAGAATCTTTTCACACCATGGTTCCACATAGTATTGGCCAGTCCATGGCGGCTGATCTCTAATTAAACCTGTCTTCTACAGTAGTGTCACCACTTGAGGAAAACTCTTATATTTGCTGCTATGTCCCCAATGCAGAATACAGTAATAGACAAATCATAGGTTTCTGTTATGTATTTAAATGTCCCCCCAAAGCCTCATGGGCTCATATGTGGGGCTTTTGGGAGTGGGATCAAGGTTGTGTGACACTGTGTTAGTCCACTGATGGGTTCATAGCTGGGTGTGATGCTGAGTGGTGAAGCCCGGTGGGAAGAGGTGGGTCATGCGGGCGTGGCCTGGAAAGGTGTGTGTGTGTGTGTGTGTGTATATATATATATATATATATGTATATATATATATATATATATCCTTCCTTCTGGAAGGCTCACTGCTTCCCACAGCCACACCATAAGTAAGCCTCCTCGGCCACGCCCCTCTGCCATGCCACTCTGCCTTGGAGCCAGCCGACTATGCAACAAAACCTCTACAGACTGTGAGCTGGAATAAGCCTCTCTCCTTTAATGTGGCGGTGTTGGGTATTTTGCCCCAGCATCAAGAATGTAACTAAGACAGTTCCTGATAGATGCATGTGGAACGGACATGTGTTCCCCTTGACTTTTTTCCCCATAGGATTTGCTCTGCCCCAGCCCACACTGCCAGAAACCCAGTTTCCACTGGGCATCCAGGCAACTCGGCATCTGTTCTAGGTGCTGGATTTTATTGTTGGGTGTTATCTATCGGAGAGTTGAAGTGAGGCTGTAAAGATATTAGGGCCCATGTGACAGCCCATAGGGATCCGTCTGGCTGGCACATGGGCCTCAGATCTTGAACGCTTTCTGTAGGACAGGGCCCCTGTGTCCTGCTCCACACGAGAGCAGCCATGTGAGGCAAGGGCCGTGCAGAGGATGCGGGATGGGGGGTGGGCAGGAGAGCCAGACCCACAGGGTTCCCAAGACACAGCAATAATGATTATAAATAGCATCCTTTTGACGGCCTTTTGATGTACTATCCAAGGCCAGGTGGAAAATCTTTCTTCCCCTGCCTGTCCCACTAATCACCTTCCCCTCATTTTTCAATAAAGATTCTGAGTCCAGTCTGGTCTCTTAGCTGAAGCATTTGTTTCCCATTAGAATACCTTTGGTGATTTCAGTGTGTTATGCTAGATAATTGCTTTAATAACAAACTGAGGAAAGACTTTGGAACATTTTAGGAAGTAATTTTTTTTTCCTCCGTGAATGTCTAACAGACACTGACAGGGAACTTGGGAATAGTGAAAAAAGGGTGGGGGAAAACAGGGGCTGTAGGCAGGAGAGTTACCAGGATTTATCGGTCAGCAGTGGAGGTGAAGATCAGAAGCCAGGATGCTTTCCCCACTGCAAGAACTACTAAGGGCCCTTGTGATCACTGGGAGGGGACTTCATATCTGGCAAGTTGGAGTGGGCAAATATGAAACAATATTTTCACTGCATCTTTCCTGTGACTGTTAATAAGGCTATGTTGGATTTTGCAGGCAGGTAGGAGGGGAATGTATTTGGGGGGCCTTGTCCTCGTGGAATTTCCTCTTTTTGCCTAGAATTACTCAGAATGTTCTGTGTCTAATTCATTAAACAATGTGATGGGGCCTGATCAGAGAAAATAACAGTTAGTTTTGTTCAGACACAAGAAGACTATGTATTGTACTTGATGTACTTTAAGTTAATTGCCCTCACATGCTTTGCCAGGTTAAAAACCAGTCAATAATAGATAACGCTTATTTAGTGCCTACTACATGCTTCATACTCTGCTAAATCCTTCGCATATTCATGTGCATGACCTTTGCAACCGGCTTGCAAAATAAATATAATTTGTATCTCCCTTTTGCGGATAAGGAACCCAATGCATAGTGCTGTATGTGAAGCCCAAATTATAAATAAAAAGCAAAATAAAAGATAAGAATAGGAAGTAGGGAGATAGATCTTTCTCAAATGGGAAGGGAATCAAGAGATGGAGGGAAGGGGGAGAGAGAGGAGGGAAAAGGGATGAAAAAAGGAATGAAGATGTGTTTTGTACATGTGGCACCTCCCCGCAAGGAATGTACGCATTACATACTACAAACACGTTATAATAAAAATAAACTAAATAAATATAATTTAAAAAATAGAACTCACAATGAATAAGTGCTAGAGATATATTTACATGTTGGAAGTCTAACCGCAAAGTCTCTGTGTTTAGCTTTTAGGTACACTTTGTCTCCTTCATAATTCCAGAAGCTATGGGGTTGGGCTACCTTGTACCAATTTTCCCCTGCAAAATCACAAACACTTAGCAGGGTTTATCAAATGCCCTATGTGTCAAGTACTGAATTAAGGCATTCCTGTGGCTATTAGGTTGGAGGATGGTAGAGGTGAAGGGTTTTGCAGTCACACAGTAAACACTAACGGGGCTTTGAACTAAGGAGTGGCAATGAGGGACTTAGTGATTGATCCCCCGTAGGGTGTGCACAAATAATGATGTGCCCATTGCAAAGATAAGAAAACCATTCATTCTGATGTCCCTTGGTCCAATTGCTTATTCATTTATTAAAAAGACTATTGTTGAGCACTTACTAACATGGAAGGCCCTGAGCAAAGCTCTTGGAAGAATTTCAAGTCACCATTTATGGGATCCCATGGAATCTTGCAATGCCCAATCCTGGACCCACCACAGGAGATTCCTGGAGTTTATGAGTTTCTAGAAGCAGCCAAGGACCTTTCTCAAGGAAGCAGCACTTTAAGCTTCCAGGAGCGAAGGTCCTGAACTCCTGTGACCCACTTCCCTATCGTCCTTGCAAACACGTGTTGTCCTACATGCGGAACTTAACAGCGTCCATGGGCGGGCGCCAGGAGCCTTGTTTGACATCTTTAACTGGTTCTGCCATTCACTCTGTCACATTGTCAAAGCTCTGACGGAGCCAGCTTGCCCAGCGGTAGGAGGAACTCATGCATATGCATTACGGGGACCTGGGACACTTTGGCAAGACTGTCTCCGGAGCCCTGGAAACTGGTAATGACCATAATAATCCATGATATTTGTACAACCTTCGAGCCTTTTCAAAGCAAGCGGCCACCCCTTAATTATCTCACACCCTTTGGGAGCAGATAAAGCAGGGTTATTATCCCAGTTTTATGGCTGTGGAGCACAGAGAGGTTTGGGGACATGCCCAGAGTCACAAAGGGAAGCTGAGATCAGGTTGGATTTGAAAGGATGAGGAAAAAATAAATGGAAGTGTTACAGTAAAATAGCAACACAAACAGGTGTGTGTGTGTGTGTTTCCCTCCCTAAGAACATCATAGCATGCTCAGAGCTGTGAATGTCTACTGTCTTCCCTCCTTCCCTTCCTGCTTTCCTTCTTTCCCTTTTAAATATTATTTATTTATTGCAGTGATTAATGAGGGTAACTTCTCCCTTCCTCCTCTCCTGGTCAGTAGACATTTTAATTCCTCCTTGAAGGCCAAAGGCAGCACTAGATTCTCTGAGACTATGCCCAGGGAAGTAGGGACAGCTGTACATGATGCAGGACACAGAGACGCAGGGGTGGAGAAGCCGGGCAGCAGTGCAATGTGGCCCATGGTGCAGATGAGACCAAGACTGCAAAGAGGAATGGTGGGCATCAGTTTCTCCAGCTTAGCTTAAAGTATAAAGCTTTATGTGCTCAAGGTTAGAAAGCTCTTCCTTCTCTTCTCCCCATTTGCCAAGGGTCTATGAAAGGGGCTTCCAGATGTTCATGTCTGCATGAACCACTCTGGAAAGTTGCCTAGAAGGCACATTCTGCCCCTCTTCCAGATTTGGAGTCCATAGGACAGGTCGAGGGCAGGACCCAGGAATCAGAATTTCAACAGGAAGTGTGAACACAGACTACACTTTAAGCAAAACCATGATGTTGACAGATGGCTACAACTTATCTGGGATGGAAAAGAGAAGGCAGAGGTCTTGAGCAGAGATGCCCTGTCATCGAGGTATCACTGGAGGTAAACGCGCATCTTTCCACTGCCCCCACCTTGAGCTTAAGCCTCTGCTTCCTATCAGCCATTGGAAGCCAAGGAGATCAGGACAAGAGAGGTATTTTTATTTGTTCATTGGTTTGTTTGGTTTATTTTTAAACTCATGATATTCTGTTGTTCTCCATGTTAAAGTACTGCTTGTGGAAAGGTGGGGAATAGGAATGGGGTTAGGAAGGGGAGATGGTATAAAATGTCAGGAGGAAGAGAAAGCCAGTGTTCATTGGCCAACTATGGTGTGAGAAGTGTGTTATAAATATTAAGTCAAATATCTCACAGGCACTGTGTCATGCAATCGTAGGCACTGGAGCCCCACAGATCTGTGTTCTCATCTTGACTGTATCTCACATAGGCTGTATGATCATTAATCATCCCAAACCTCAGTTTCAACATCTGCAAAATGGGCAGAGCTGCCATCCCTAACTCACAGGACCATCATGAGGATTGGTCATCCAAAAATATTGAGTAATACCAACTGGTGTGTTAGTTTATTTTCTGTTATTATAACAGAATATGTGAGACTCAGTAATGTTTGAGAAAAGAGGTCTATTTTGGTTCACAGTTATGGGATTGGGGAAGTTCCAGAACACAATTCCGGCACTTTCAACTGCTGGTGAAGGTGACACACTTTTTCAATTTGTCGCAAATCAGTGGATGGTCAGAGGGGATATATGGGTGAGAGAAAGGAGGTGCAGCTCTGATGATAGTGAACCATTCATAGGAGAGAGGCATGAATCCATTCATGAGGGCTTCCTATGGGTGTTACCTAAAATGTCCCCCCAAAAGCTCATTGTGTTGAAGATTGTGTTGTCAGCTTATGGGCTTTGGAAGTGACTGGTTCACAAGGACTCTAACAGCATCAGGGGATTCATCCATAATCTGAGGGCATTATTGGGAAGTGAGAAAACAGGAAGTGGAAACTTGTTGAAGTGAGTGGATCATGGATTATGACTTTGGGGACCCATCTAGTCCCTGGACCCTTTCTCTTGGGCTCTTTCCCTGTCTCCTTGCTTTCTGCTTGCCATGATGTGAGAATCTTCTCTCTACCATGACTTTCTGCCATAATGCTTCTGCCTTACTTCAGGCTCACAGCAATGGAAACTTCTGACCATGGACTAAATCCTCTGAAACTATAAGTCAATACAAACCATTCACCATTAAGTGCTTTTTCCTTGAATATTTTGTCCTAGCAATAAAAAGCTGAGTAACACAGTGTCCATTACCACAATCTAATGTCTCCCAATAGGCCCCACTTGTGGTCACTGCCACAAAGAGGAATTAATGTTCCAGTGCATGGACTTTTAAGGAAATACACAAACCACAGCAGTTTGACATTGATCGGGGCACCACAGACACAGCAGTAGGTGATACAGGCAGAAGCCCCCCATGGATGGGCACACATTCGAGTGGATGTGCTATAGTTTCTGGCATGGGCCACCGGCACACATCTTAATTCCCATGTCACAAACAGAAATACTGAAGCTCAGGAGAGCTGAATCACTCACTTCTGTTCCCACAGCTGGTGAGACACTGAAAAGGGACTGGATTTTGATCTTTTACATTCTGAGGTCCCTGCTCTTCAGACTCTTCCTAAGTCTGCGAGCAAACAGGGGAACCCGGTTCTAGAACCAAAGAAGAAGAGCAGAGGTCTCAAAATTGAGGAAAGAAGGTCGCTCTTCACAAGGATCTGCTTGGAGAGAGCACATAAGCTCAGGCTGGTTTGACTCATGAGCTTTGTGGCTTTAAGGAAGCTTCTATTCTCTCTCCTCTCTCTCTCTCTCTTTTTTTTTTTTTTCCTCTTAGAAGGCTTGAAGTTCATCAAGAAACCCAAACAAGGATGACCCAGGATTGAACTAGTCTGGCAAGGATTGCTACAAGAAAAAAACCAGCCAAGACATGAACACATTCCAACAAACAAGGGTATTTCCTGGGCATGGGCCAGGGTGGCACCAACTCTGAAAGCTTCTAAAATGTAGTCTAGAAGAGGAAGGAGAGGAGCAGGAGACTTAATCCTGCTCTTGGAACTCTCAAAGATGAGAAGGAACCTGGCTATTCTTAGCTGCCATCTGGGGGCTCAGTGAAAGCTTTCTTGCTTGAATTATAGACAACAAGAGCATTTATTAACTCCCTCCCAGTTGCAGCCTGGCTGCTAAGCAGATTCCAGGGGATATTATCTGGAAGGTGCATCACTGTGTATAAATATTTCAAAGGTCAGGACCCAACACAGAGTTTGAACTTTCAAGGGCCTGAGTGTGTTTGTCAAGGGATGAATGTTTAGGCTCCATTTCTTGGTGTTAGGTAATCTTACAACCACTTTGCATAGCTGCTCAGAGCAAATGCCAGATGCCTTATGAGGGTGGGATAGCATCAGAGAGTCTTGTTTGCAAGGGTAGGTTCTGGATTTGCATCCTCAGGGCATCTTCTGAGGGTCCTTAAGTCAAATTTTAAAAACCTAACTCTTCCATGAGGATTTCATAAAGAAATTCCTCTCAAATTGAATTATCACAGGATATGTATCTGGGGAACTTTGAGAAAATGTGACTTGTGTTAGGAGGTCTCAGAAGGGACTTGAGATTCTCCACTTCTCACAAACATCTGAGAGCTGCTGATCTTGTTAGTCCCTGGGCCACACTCTTGGTAGGAAGTTCTAGACCAGCAGTCCCCAAGATTCTCAGCACTAGGGTCTGGTTTCATGGAAGAAAATTTCTCATGGACAGGGGCGAGGGAGATGATGTGGGGATAATTCAAGTACATTACTGTTATTATTACATTGTAACCCATAATAAAATAACTAGATGACTCACCACAGTGCAAAACTAGTGGGAGCCCAGACCTTGTTTTCCTGCAACTAGACGGTCCCATCTAGGCATAATGGGAGACAGTGACAGTTCAAGTGTGTTGCTTATATACGGTCTGCTCCATAGTCTCATTTTGGTTTCTGTCACTGAAGAAAAACCTGCTTTGTGAAGATAAGATGTTGGAATGGAAGGTGGATTTTCAGAGCTTTTATGGCAATCTCAGGATATTCCACTTGGACTTTAATCCAGAATTATGAAGAGTTGAAGTTTTCTCAAACTTACTTTTAAAACCACTGTCATTTGCAATCTCAAGTAGTTGATCCTCTTCTAGCACAAACTAAGTCAATTCGCCTGGCTTATTCACAAATAGCCTGTGGATCCATTCCTTCCTAGTTGAGGGGTCTTTTGTGGTTGGGAAGTAATGCCAAAACTCTCAAAAGCTAAAATAGTTATCATGTGCCAGCTGGGAGAAAGAAGGCCCTGGCTCAATCTCTTTCAAAATCTCTGCTAACGTTTTAAATATGTCAGAAATCCCAATGTTCACTGATCACACTCATAATTCCAGTTTGGCTTTGAATGCAGCCACTTTATTTGACAAATTGATCACAGTTGTCATTCTTTCCTGAAGTGACAATTTGAGTTTGTTGAGCAGGTAAGCAAGTTTTGTGACCCATTGCAGGTCACCAGAATGTGCTGCCAGTGGTGGCTGTTTTTTTTTTTAAAGCAATCTCTGGAGTGGCTCTCATAATTTAAAAACTCTGGCCCATGACCCACCTGTAGAAGCCATCTCACTTTTGTGTATAAGAGATGACATGTATGTTCTGTGTGCATCTCCTCACAGATCTGAACAAACTGACATGAGTTAAGGGCATGTACTTTAATGTGGCTGAAAACTTTAATCATTTTGCAAAAATGTTGTTACATTCAGGTGACATTTTTCTGCGAGCTAGCATTTCTCTATGCCTGACACAATGTGTAGACTCACATTCAAAAGCCATCTGTCTGACCTAAACAGTGAAACCATAAAGCCATCCAATCATGGCAGCCACTCCCCCTATACATATACCGACACAAAGTGACCAATTGTCTTCCTGATATTCAAAGACTTGAATAGTTCTGCAGCTATGACATTGTGTGGCAACAAAAGTGCACATAACGTATCATTGTGCATATTTTTCTGAAAAATATATCACACAAAGCCCAGCACTGTTGCCTTGTCAACATCTGTAGACTCATCAACCTGAATTGCATTCCACCTTGACTCATTAATCCTCTGTAAAAATTGTACCTCAATATCCTTTGCTATGTCCTCAATTCACCTATTTTTGATGCTAGTTGAAAGAGGAATATGTACCACTTTTGAACTGTACCCTCTCCTAGATGTTCATGATGAACATTCTTAGCAGCAGGCAGGATCAACTCTTTACCAATAGTAAAGGGCTTCTTAGCTTTACCAACGCAGTTAGCCACTAAGAATGATGCACTCAGTGCAGACATTTTTGATGAAGTAGTATCCTTTAGTAATTGCTTCTGTTCTTTGTGTTCACATTTTTTTCTTTTGAAAAATTTCAAAGGTTTATCTTTTAATGGAGGGTCCTTTGTCTCCATATGGTAAAGCAGTTTTGAAGGTTTTGTGGCTTTGTTGGATAGCCAGTTGCCAAATATTATACAAAGTGGGCTCAGAGAATGTGAGTCACCTATTGAGATGCACCTATAATTTAAGTAGGACTCTTGGTATTTTCTCTTCAATTCATCTTTCTTTTGGTTGGCATCTTAGAGCCTTCTGCTGTCTTGTCAGTAGGTCTTCCCTCCTTTCCAAAGAAGCCCTCCAGTGAGTTTTAAAACTCATTTTGGCTAGGATTAGCTTGAGAGACTGCTACACCTATGGCTGAAACAAGTGTACAGTGTGGGAAAGATGAACAGACAGAAGTAATAAATAAAGTAGTGCACAGAGCCTGGTACTGTGGCACATTCCTCTAGTCCCAGCACTTGGGAGGCTGAGGCAGGAGCATCACAGAGAGTTCAAGCCCATGCTGGGGTACACAGTGAGTTCAAGCTCATCACGACCTACATAGAGAGACCCTGTCTCAAAAGTAAAAGTAAAACATTAAATAGTGAGTGGGCTATATGTGGACTGAAATAATTGTGGAATTCTGATTTAATGCCTGTCACCAGGTGCAGCTACACAATTGAAGTACATCAACTCGCTTGTCACTGTACAGCCTGCCACCAAATGCAAGTCAATTGTCACTTGCACTCACTGTTGCTGTGTGTCTGCAAGCAATGTATTTACTATGGTCTCTGTGCAGTCAAACCGCTCTGCTAATCTTAATCTGCATTTGCAGCTACTCACCAGGGCTAGCCTCACTACCTCAGCTCCATCTCAGATCCCAGGCCTTAGATTCTCATAAGGAGTGGGCAGCCTAGAGCCCTCACATGTGCAGTTTATAGTAGAGTTTGTGCTCCTATGAGAATCTAATGCCGCCATTGCTCTGGCAGGAGGCGGAGCTCAGGGAGTAATTCCAGGCATGGAGAGCAGCTGTAAATACAAATGAGACTTAGCTCATTTGTGTCTCACCTCTGCTGTACTTCCCAGTACTGATCATGGCCTGGGGATTGGCGAGTCCTATTTTACAGTCCTCTGATAGATCACCGATAGCCACATCATTGATTATTCACTATGGCTGGAAGATTCCTTTGTCTCAATTAGGAATGCCTTCAGCTACAAACAACACAAAACTCAGAATACCTACATAGGGTATTTTAAACATTACTTAAAATCAACAAATAAAAATTGCATAGATTTATGGCATGCAACATGACGTTTTGATACATGAATTAGGCAATGTTAAATCAACACCTATTACCTTACATTATTGTGCAGTAAGATTATTTAAAATCTACTGTCTAATTAGATACATTGTTATTAACCATAGTCACCATGTTGTACGACTGATTTTAGAAACTTATCCCTCCTATCTAACTGAAATTTAACATCCTTCAACTAACATCTTCCCACTTCCTCCCTCCCCTTCCAGGGCCTAGTAACCACCTTTCTATGAGTTTGACTCTTCTAGATGCCAAATAAATGTGAGATCACGCAGTGTTTATCTTCCTGCACTTGTATTATTTCACTCAACATAATGTCCTCCAGATTCATTCATGTTGCAAATGACAGCATTTCCTTCCTTTTAAGTGGCTAATAGTATTCGATTTTAAATATATGACCCTCTCCCAAAAAGAAAGCCAGCAAGAAAAGTAAAAATAGACACATGGAATTACATTGAACTAAAATGCTTCTGCACAAGAGAATCAATCAACAGAGTAAAGAGACATCCTTCAGAATGAGAGAAAATATTTTGGAACCACACATTTGATAAGGCATTAACATCTAAAATAGATAAGAAATGGCTACAACTCAATAACAAGAAAACAAATAACCCACTTAAAAGTGGGCAAAGGACTTGCATATTCATTTCTCAAAAGGAGACATACTAACGACCAAAATATGGAAACTTGAAAAAATGCCGAATATCGCTAATCACTGGGGAAATGAAAATAAAAACTATGGTAAGATATCACCTGTTAGGATGACTATTACCAAAAGACAAAAGGTACCAAGTGCTGTCAAGGCTGTAGGGAAAAAAAGGAATCCTTGTATACTCTTGGTGGAAATGGAAAAGAAGAGCAGTATGCAGGTCACACAAGATGGCCACACTGGAGGCACTCAACTCCAGGAAAGGATTTCTCAGGTCACGGGAAGAAAACACATCCATGAATTCCAGTTACAAAGAGCAGCTAAACACTGCTACATCACGACTGAAAGGACATGTGATCTTTTACTTATTTGGACTTCATAAAACTTTTGTGTGTTAACTAAGCAATTAACCAAATTTGACATGCAAATTCATTTAAATTATAAGCTATAAGACAGCATATAAATAAAATTACATTTTTTAAAAGCCCAGACTTTCAGGCAAAGCCATGGGAGGCCCCTGGGAAACCTCTTTAGACAGTTAGATTTGGCTGTATTTTATCTCTCTTTTTCAATGTTCGCCTTCTACTAAGTTTCAACTGAAACTTCGCTTTGCCTTGCTTACCCAGAATCCAGGGAAATGAGCTGACACACTTCATTTGCATCCTTCACCTTAAATTTCCACCTTGGGTGGGACCCAGAAAAAACCAGTCTATACTCAGATGAGAGCAGTGATCAATTTATTACTTCAATTGATGAGCATTCATTCAACTACTACATTCCGGGCCTTATTCCCAGTGAGGGGCACATCCAATGAAAAAGTCACGATTCCCTCCAATAATCACGGCTGTAACTTGTGGAGTCCTTACTCTACACCAGCCACTACTCCGCGTGCTTTCCATTGCTACCCCATGATATCCTTATAAGGTAGAGAGAATTTTGAATCTCCATTATCCAGAGGAAAATCTGAGGTCCAGAGAGGTCCAATGATTTCCCATCATCTTAATTACTTTCTCACAGCTGGGACACAACACCTGACACCTAGCACTTAAAGAAGGAGAGATTTATTGCGACTCATGGTTTAGAAGTTTCAGTCCTTGCACAGCTGGCGACATGGTGGAAGGGCCTGGCAGAGGAAAAGCTGCTTGCATCATGGCAGCCAGGAAGCAGCGAGTCAAGGGAGAGGCTGAGAAGGGAGAGACATCCTTCCAGGCCACACCCACAGTGGCCCACCTCTTCCTCCCAGACCCCACCTCCTAACAGCAAGCTAGCTATACCACCCTATAACCCAATCAAATGGCTTCGGGGGCCATTTCAGATCCAAACCCAATGACCAATATCACGTGATCGGCAAACAGAGATCCGGGGAGCAAATGGAAACCTCCAGCCCTGAACTCTCGAGTCTCCTGTGACTGCAGCATGTCTCCCAGCCAGCCCACCCTGTCCTTCTCCTGCGCGAGGGTTGCTCAACTCGGCACTGCTGGTGCTTGGGCTGGGTCACGCTCTGTTGTGGGTTTTTCTGTACACTAAAGGATGTTTAACAGCATCCTTGGCCTCTGCTCACTTGATGCCAGTAGCAACTCCAGATTCGTGACAACCAAACATGTCTCTAGTCATTGCCTGATGTCCCCTGGGCCTCTTTCCAATTACTCATCTCATAAACATTGGAGTCATCTGTGACTCCTATTTTTCTCCCACATCCCCACTCCCAATTCCCTAGGAAATTCTGTTCTTTCGCCCTTCACCCACCACTCAGAACCCCACAATTGCTCTCTTCCTACTCCCTGGTACAAGCACTGTCACCTCCCCCAGCCTGAGTTATTTCATCAGCCTCCACGGGCTTTCCAGCTTCTGTTATTTTCTCCTACAACTTACTCTCAGGAGAGAAACTAACAGGATCTATTGGAATCCCAGTTCAGAGTGTATCACTTTCTGGCTCAAAATCATGCTATGACTCCCTAGTTCCCTTAGAGGAAAAGCGAGATCTGCAGAGGGGCGTCCAAGTCCCACACAGTTGTATGTGACCTGCCCCTCACTTGTGCAGCTCCCTGAAGAGAAGCCTCACCACCCGCTCTGTTTCCAGTCACTCATCATGGCCCAGGTCACGCTGGCTTCCTTCCACATCTCCAGAACACCAGATGTATTAGTGCCAGTGGCCATAACTACGTCCTTCAGGCTGGGTGGTCTGAACAGCGGATGGTCATTCTCTTCAGTCCTGGAAGCTGAGAGCCAGAGACCAGGTGCCATGGGAGTTTGTTTCTGGCGCTACGTCCTTTCCTGGCTCACAGATGACCACCTTCCGGCTGCGTCTTTCCAGGGCTGCCCCTTGATGTCCTGTCCTAGTATCTCTTTTTCTTACAAGTACACCTATCCTATTGGATTAAGGCCCCACCCTTATGATCTCATTTAACCTCACTCGACTAGCCCAAATCCAGGCACATTAGAATGAGGGCATCACTGTTATGCCTCCAACACGAGGGCCCTCCTACCTCTGTGATTTCGCCCCGGCTACTCCTGAGACAGGCTTCCATCAGTGAGCTGCATTTGTAACTCCCTCACTTCTTGCCAATTCTTACTTCAAAATCCTTTCCTGGGGCTGGTGAGATGGCTCAGTGGCATAAGCGCCTGCCTGGCAAGCACAAGGTCCTGAGTTCAACTCCCGGTACCCGCATAAAGGAAAAATATATATATATCCTTTCCCTACAAGGCTGAAACTGAATGCCCCAATTACATTTCCACCCTGCTATTTGCTTACTTCCTGTTAGAATCCCTCTCCCTGTGCTCTATATTTTAATTTTTGCAGAGCACCAGCACATCCTAATATTCTCCTGATTCTGCTAATTTGGGGTGCTCAGCTGGCATGGGGGTCACCTGTTTCCAGCAATGGTAGCTCCAGTGTCTGGTGTGAAAGCAGACGAGGGCACCCCTGGTGTGGGCTCAGGCATGGTAGCTGCCGCATACATGCCCCAGTGGCTAATTCAGGTTTCAACCCTAGACACTGCAGCTCTGGGTCCCAAACTCTTAACATCTAAAGGACACTGCCTGGCAGACTGGGAGTGGGGTACATAAATAGGTAATTCCCAAACAGCATGATTAATGAAATAATTAGCATAATGTTCTCCAGGCAGAGCTGGCAGAAAGGAGTGTCATTGTCTTGGCCTGTCTGGGGCGTATGTGTGTGTGTGTGTCTGTGTCTGTGTGTGTGTGTGTGTGTGTGTGTATGCACACGCATGTGCACACACACATCTTGTGGAATAGGATATTATTCAAGAAAAGCTCCCAAAAGAAAACACGTAGATGCTTGCTCTTTGACAACATCAGAAGTGACTTTTTATTACCATTACAGAGGAATATATGTTGGCTGTCAAAAAAAAAAAAATCAGGAACCACTGATAAGCTAAAAGAAAATAAATTACCATATACTTATCATCTTTTATGTTCCCGTGTATATAGTTTGCAGAATTACGCTTGTGGTTTTTTTCCCATTAGGAGGGAATCATACTGTAAATCCTAGCGTGTAGTTGACATTTTCCACTTACCTATCTCTCAGGGGCAAATTCTTGAATGGGTCCTGTAGGGTGAGGAGGAGGCAGCGAGGCCAGCAGCACGGGGCGGGAGGTAGGGAGGTATGAAGACGCAGAGCCGTGTGGGACGACAGGTCCTGCTTGAGTCATTTTGGGTGAGTTTGCTGAGTGCGTGGTGCTCAGAACATCAACAGAGGATGAGGCCAGGGAGGGAGGCTTGAGCGAGCCCTGAAAGACTTCGTGTGCTATGGTAGGAATGTGGCTCCGTCCTGTGGCCTGGGCATTGTTTCCCCAAGGCACGGACACAACCCACAGTGGGATGTGAAAAGATTTTAGGAGATAATAAAAGAACCAAATCATGTGAGAAGAACATCGTCCCCTTTATCATCTCTATTCATCCTTCAGTTCGACAGAACAAAAAGTGCCCATCAGTGCCAATGTCTTTACCGGCCCCCCAGCACGTGAGGCCCCGCATTTTAAGGAAAAAAAGAACCTCAGACTCATAGCCTTTAATAACCAACTACTTTGAATATTAGAATAGCGCTAAAACTAGAACTATTTAGAATATTATGTTATTAAAAATAATTACCTCAATTATGCTTATTTTACTAAGCCAATCATTTCTTCTACAAATATTGGGTGCCTCTTTGGTACCCAGCTCCTGTTCTGGGTGCTTCTATTGATGGCATAGTGACAGTGCTTTTTCTATTCATGGTGATATCCACAGCATGGTGTGACAGGGCTATGATATTTCTTTCTGACACATTATGCACTGACTCGTGTCCCCCAGCCCTCAATTTAAATCTTTAAATCCTCAGTACCTTAGAGTGTGATAGCTGTGTTTGCAGGTGGGGTCTTTATATAGTTTTATTTTATTGATGCTGGAGAGTGAACCCAGGGCTCACACATGCCAAGCACCTGTTCTACCCCTAAGCTACAGCTCCCGTGTTGAGATAGGGTCTTTGAAGGGGGAAATAAGCTAAAATGAGGTCATTGCAGTTGGCTCCAATCCAGCATGACAGGCGTCTTTATAAGAGGAGGTGATAAGGATGCAGACAGGCCTGAGGAAAGACCATGTGAGGACAAAGGTGACAGCGACCGTCTCCAAGCCAAGAAGAGTGACTTTAGAAGAAGCCAGCCCTACCCACCGCTGGCTCTTAGACTGCTGCCCTCCAGCACCGCAGGAAAATAAATTTCTGTTTTTTAAGCCACCCCGTCTGGGGAGGTTTATTATAGCAGCCCTAGGAACTAACGCGGGACATAAATCCATTTGTGTTATGAAAGTGTCTTTAAATGAACCATGTTAAGGCGTCTTGTTGGTGGATTGAAGATAAGGCAAACCCATGGAAGTGATATGCGAAAACATGAGCCTGCGGGTGAGTCTTGGAAGCGGACCACGGAATCACTGGATCTGCAGGGATCTGCAAGGCAGGTGAGCCACGGATGGTCCCAAGCAGAGGACCTGGAACACGTGATCTTGGGCACGTGGCTGTCAATCCTGTCCAGACGCAGGCCACGGTGTTGGGGTGGAGATGTGTCCCCATCCCTGGCTTCTGGTCAGCACCTAATACACCCAGGCCAGACAGGAGTCTGTGCCCCTCTGCAGGCCCCCTTCTGTGCCACCCCACCCCACTGCTCCTGGTCTGGGTCCCCTTCACGCACCTGCTGTGCTCTGTGACCTCTCAGGCTCTCACCACACACATTCAGTTCGGCTGTGGCAGAGGTGATGTGACTGAAAATATTCGCTCCTCCTTCTAGGCTCTCTCCTAAAGGGACTCTCCCTGTGGGAATATGATAGCTGTCCACCCCGCGAATGCGACTTTTGCCCGTGTGACCTTCTTGGGCCAATGAAATACGGCGTGTTCCACTTCTGAGCACAAATTTTCAGAGCCCCCAAGAGGCCCCTCACCACCTGTCCCCTCCCCACACAAGGGGCAAGACTGAGAATCCCGCACAGCATAGCCGAGCTGAAGGTGACCTGTGGTGGTCACAGCGTGTGTGAGGAATACTGTCACATGCGCCTAAGGTACATGGGTTGTTTGCTACTGCAGCACAGCACAGCCGAAGCCGACTATGCTGTTGGCTTTCTCTACTTCCTCCCTCCGATGAGGACAATACCCAAGGACCTAGCTCCGTCGTTAAACTCATTTCACGGACGAAGACACCGAGGTCCAGAGAGCCGAGCAGCTTCTGTGTGGTCACAGAGTAGAGAGCAGCACAAGTTATTGACTCGGCCTCTGGGTAGGACCTGCTCTCCCAGCAAGATGGGGCTCACGTGGCCAGAGGTGAGGCGCGGTCAGGAGTCTTTGTCGAGTTCTGATTAAGTGCAGGAGGGATAAAGAGGCAGTGGACCTTGTGCCACGGTAGACAGTACCCTGCCCTGGAAATCCAGAGGCCTGGGCTCCCGTCCAGAGGCAGCCCTTACAGCTGCGTGCGGGTAGGAGGATAGCTCCGGCGCCATACTGCCTGCGTTTGAATCCTGCTCCGCCACCCTCTCTGTGCCAGGGACAAAGGCAATAACTCCTGCAAAGAACTCTTGCAAGGAATAGATTAGTTTACATACTTAAGCAAACAGAACAGTGCCTGACGCAGAGTCCCCCGCTATTATTATTATTGCTATTATAATTAGAAGGCTGGGGATGCGTCATGATTATAAAGAAGAAACCTTGGTCCAGCCACTTTACTTCTTCCAAGCTCGGTAAGCTCCTGTGTCAAATGAAGATAAAAATACCCAGCCTTCCCTGAAGCCTTTTGATTTCATGGAAAACACCTAAAAGAAGGCACCGAGGGCTGTAGATTCTCCTGCGTGGCTCACTCTGTCCTTACACCCCGTGGACCCCAACCCTCCATCTGAAACCCAGGGCTGCCCTCCCCTGCCTGACAAATGTCACAGAGCACGCAGATGATCCGATACTAAGGGACACACTCAAGCACCGAAGAGTGGGAAGTGTCACAAGCAGCCATAATCATCTTCGCACGTGGGAGTGGGGGTGTTATCCTGCTTCCTTGTTTTCTCCCTCCCTCCTTGCTGAGAATTCAGTTAAAAAATGACACGCTTCTGTTGCCCAAGACAACAATATTTTTTTAAAAAATTGAAACCAGTTCTTTAAAAAAAAAATTCCAACCTCGGCTACCACCCCTTGGCTACAGCCCACCCTGTCCCTTCAGGAATGATTTTTTAAGTATGTCTTTGCTGTGGCAGGACAGCCCCAGGGGCTGGGGCTGGAGATCACAGATGCTGTCCCCTCCAGGGCTGGAGAGAGGAGGCCCGGGACACCCACGCTCGGAGAGGACGCTCACAGCGACTTCATTTCTAAGTATCATGCTCTGTCACAAGACACGTGGCCTAATCCCCTGAGCTTGCCACTGTCAGGAGAGTAGCCAGGTGGGATCTGGAAATTAAAGGAGCCCTATAATCTGACAGTTATTTCTTTCGGGGGACTGAAGAAGAAATATTGCTGCTACAGATGATGACCACATGGAACTCTATCTAGATGTTAGGTTCTGGGGTCCTCACTTACACTGGCTCCCCCCAGATTCCTTACGTACTTTTTGTTGTTTTCTTAAGTAGCACCCCCTGCATACACACAAACACACACACTTTGTATAAGCTTCAGACACATGGAATCTGGACCCATCCCTGCCACCCCCCAAAACAAGAACTGACGTTTCATAAAGGCATACATGTTGCCAGGAAATACACAAAGAGCTGTGTGCGCTGAGGTATTTAAACTTCATCACGCCTCTTGGTGGGGACTGGATGCATCCTTTGTTATTAGAGTTACCAGTATGAAAGCGAGGCTCAGAGTGGTTCAGGAAGCTGTCCAGGATGACACAGCCTGGATGTGGTAGCTAGGATTTGAACCCAGGCAGGACAACCTGTCTGGCCACGCTTGTCCCCCAGGATTTTATAAAGTGTATCCCTCCCTGTACACACCAGTAGTGGAAGTTCACTAGAGCGCACGTCCTCCTGAAGCACACCAGAGCCGCTTCATGACTCACTGGTTTTTCTACCCAGCCTAATGCTTAGGATGAGCGATTTTCCCCAAAGGGTCAGGGTGGAGAGGCCGTCTTGTCCTCAGGAGCCCAGTGAATACCGCTCACCTGTTACCAAAGAGCTGCGTCATGATCACTGCACAATGCGGTGCAGAGACCTCCACCCCCATATCACACAGCCCTGGGTTCGAATCCCTGCTTGCTCACCGTGGGACCTCCACAATTGATTTTAGAATCTCACTTTGCCCACCCATAAAATGAGGATGGAAACAAAAAGACTTAACCTTCCAGCTCACGTGAGAATTGAATATGGTCAATGGCTGCAAAGAATTTCCCACAATGCTTGTGTATCACTCAGGGTTCTCAGGTAAACAAAGCCAGGAAGATATGTTCAAGTCTGGAGACAAATTTAATTGAAGCAACAGACTCGTGCAATTATGGGGGACCAGAAAGTCCGTAATCTCTGAGGTAGTCTGGCAGGCAGGATCCAGGGGAGAGTTGATTTTGTAGGCCAAGTCCAAAGGCTGACTACTGGTAGGATTTCTTTTATGGCTTAGGGGAGGTATTCGATCTACTCAGGCCTTCAACTGATTAATCAAGGCCCACCACACTACCCAAGGAAATCTGCATTAGTTAGAGTCCACTGCTTTCACTGTTAATCTTATCCAGAAATCACCTTCACTAAAATATCCAGAACGACATTTGATCAAATGTCTGGCCACTGTGGCCCAGAGAAATTGACACATAAAATGAATCATCGTAGCTTGGGAGAGATGTTTAATAACAGAAAACTATTTTATAAGTGGGAAATAGGTTTAAAGGTTATATGATTATAGAGGTACCTCAAGGAACAAGTACTAACCTTTACTATTGATCTCACTTCCTGTCTCTCCTGCCAGACAGCAGCTTCATGAGGGATATGATCGTTTTCTTGTTTGTTTGGTTTTTGTCTTTTCAGTCCTGGGGATTTGAACCTATGTTAGGCAAATGCTCAACCATGAATGACACCCCAGACTCTTCTCTTCTCTTCTCTTCTCTTTTCTTTTCTTTTTTTTTTTTTTTCCTTTTCTTTTAAGACTGTACTCATTAAGTTGCCCAGGCTGGCCTCAAACCTGCAATTCTCCTGCCTCAGCCTCCCCAGTAGCCGGAATTACCGCTATACCCAGCTAGGAATGTCATTTTTCACTTGTTAGTTTTTACTGCTGAATCCTCACCACTCACAGTAATGCCAGGCACACACAGGTTGAGCACCCCCAATCTGAAAACCCAAAATCCAAGATGCTGTAAAATCTGAAAGTTTTTGAATGCTGACATGGTAATCAAAAGATTTCAGATCTTGCAGAGTTTCATATTTTGGATTTTTGGGTTAAAGAGACTCAACCAGTCAAGTCTAGGCAAATATTCCAAAACCCAAAAATATCCAAAGTCTGAACTACATCTGGTCCCAAGCATTTTGGGTAAGGGAAACTCAAGCTGCAGCAGACACTCAACAAACAATTGTAGAATGAATGTATGAACAAATGTATGAATGAATGAATGAATCAATAAATGTCAAGTGTCCAACTCACATCTATTACATTTCCCTTCATCTCTAGATCTCAAAACACCTTTGTCCAGAGAAGAATAAAATCCTCGCTTAGGGCTTCTGTGCTGTGAGATGGGCCTGTGTTCCAATGCAGGAGATCCTTGGGCTTCGTTTGGTTCAGAAATACTTCAGCTTTCTCTCTCTGCCCTTGACCTGTGGCAGCAGGAGACCTAGTTAGGATGTGGGGGTGGAGGTAACTCAGATTCCAGCCCATCCTGCCCCCAAATGGCTGTGGGGCAATCTCAGCCAGCCTCTGCGGTTTCGAGGAGAGATGGCAGTGATTGCAAACCACAGGAATCTGCTGCTGAGCCTGGGAGGGCCGGACCTGTTTGCCACACTCTCCTCATCTCTTTCACACCTGTCTCCTCCCCAAGGGCCCCGCAGCCTGTGCGCCTGGGCTGACACCTGCCTCTCCGAAGCTAGGTATTAAGGGTGAGTGACAGGCGCCCAACTGCAGCCCGGGCTCCTGTTCTCACCACACCTCATACCTCAGAGGCTTAGCACAAACTACAAGGTGTTTGGAGAGCCTGGAAATCAATCTGCATCTCCCCACAAAATGACAACAAGTAGGGGAGATGTTGTCATTTACCCAAGGCTTCCCCTCCCCTCTTCCATGTCAACATCATCCAATTTCATAATGGTTGGTGAGCCTTAGATGTGGAGGGAAGGCAGGACCATCCCTAAGCCTCAGGGATGAGCATAACAGGTTCAAACTATGATTCATTTAATCCTATTTCCATTTGCCAGTGATTTGCTTAAAAGTGAACACAGAACTCAGCACTGGCTCATGAAGTGAAAGAGGAAACCTGGAGAAAATAGGCAGCCTCCCTTACCAGTTAAAAAATAAGAACACAGCTTTATTAAACTTGTGGGCTAACTGGGGGATACTGTACCTGAGCCTGCTGCAGCCATTTTGTGACCAAGAGGCAACAAGTATGACAAAGGAAAGCCAATATACTATGGTGGCTGAGCAAACTGTGGGAATGAATCTGAGTCCTTGATGAGAGACTGAATTACACAAGAACTTCCTACCATAGGTCCTTCCTTTGAATGAGACAGTGAAGGCATTTGGTAAATAGGAATCTTGTTACTTGCAGCTAAAAGCATTTCTAGGCGATGGTTTAGCTTTTATACTTGCTCACTCTGAGCCATGGTCTCTGCTAAGCATTTATGAACATTAGCTCACTGGCCCCCCCCACAACAACTTAAATATTGCACCCACTGTAGGGATGAGAGAACTGAAACTCTAAGAGTCCAAGGGATTTACTGAAGATAACACAACTGAAAAATCACAGAGCTATGAATCCAGTGGAAGCTTGATGTGAATGACCATATTCCTAGTGTCTTCCACTGCAGCCTTTTTTCTTTTTAGAGGAAAAGAAACTATTTTTGTCTTTGTTCCAGGAAAGGAAGAGAATAATGGTAAATTGTCTTCTCCCAGGCTGACTCTTTGCTTTGGTTTAATATCTTGGCTCAGATATTGAAACAAGAACCTGATAATGGGAGGGGAGAAGACTTTTTTTTTTTGTGGGTACCGGGGGGGTCGACCTCAGGACCTCGTGCGCCAGCAGGTGCCCGTGCCGCTGAGTGATATCACCGGCCCCTTTTTCGTATGTGGGTTCCGGGAGTCGAACTCGGGCCCTCGCGCTTGCCGGGCAGGTGCTTAACCTGCTGAGCCATCTCACCGGCCCAAGAAGATGTGTTTTTAAAGCAGGGGCTCTCGACTGAGATGGGTGCACCAACCAGGGTGCTCTGGGAATGCGGTACGACTAAGACAGTGACAGCGACAGGGCATACACAGACCGTCATGATAGCCTTGTGGTAGTATCTGGTGTGGCTTTCAGTAGAGCAGTGTGTGATTCGGAAGCCCAGGAAACGGGATGGGTTGACAGGGTGAGAAAGGAGGGCTGGGGCCCCAGTGTCAAGCAGAAGCAGTGGCTGGGTGGTGTCATGGTGGGGACAGCAGGTGGGGCAGCTGCCTGCTATGGTGGTTCTATTTCTAATTTTCGGCAGCGCCACCATACTGTAGTCCGTAGTGGCTGCAATAACTTACATTCCCACCAACAGCACACAGGGTGCCTGCTGGCTCCACACCCTCCACAGCACCCATCGGAGATCAGTGTTTGGTAATAGCCATCCTAGCAGGAGTGAGGTGACCCCCATGGTGACGCTGATTTAGTGATGCTGACTTAGTGATCTCGTACACCTGTGGGCCATTTGTACGTCTTCTTTAGGGAAGTGTATACTCAAACCTTTTGCTCAAGTTATTTCTCTTTGCTATGGAGTTGTAAATGTTCCTTATATATGTTTGATATTAACCCTTTTACAGATATGAAGTTTGCAAACATTTTCTCCCAGTGTGTATGTTGCCATTTCACTCATCTGACGGCTTCCTTTTTAGTTGATGTGGGTCCGCTTGTCTGTTGTTGCTTCTGCTGCCCACATGTGAAAGAAATGAAAACAGGTTCCAACTTTTGCACACTTATGTTCGCTGCAGTATTAAACCCATGAGCCAGTAGGTGGGAACAGCCTGAAGGTCCATGGATGGTTGAATGGATAAATATATACACACAAGGGAATATTACTTAGCCTTGAAAAAGAAGGAAATCCTGATACCCACTACAACATGAATGAACCCTGCAGACTTTATGCCAAGTGAAATAGACCAATCACAGAAGGACAAACACTGCATAATCTCACCTACATAAGGTATAGAATGAATTTCATAGACACAGAAAGCAGAATGGTCACAACCAGGGCTTGAGGACAAGGAAATGAGGAGTTACCGTTTGACAGAATGTCATTCATGCCAGATGAAAAAGTTCTGGAGATCTGCTGTACAAAGCCACACAGTTCCCAACACTCTGCTTTATACTTAGTAATTCTTCTGGGGGTAGCTTTCACGTTAAGTATTTTTCCTGTAATAAAAAGAAAATGAAAAAACAAGCGTGTTATGTTCTTTCAACAGAAGTCATACTTTAAGATTTTTAAGTGTAATATCTCAATTTTCAAATATTTTCAACTAGTTCAAATCACCGTTTGGGAGGTGTTTGCCTGTACCCCTTACACTAGAGATCAGTCCACTTTTTCCATAAAGGGGCAGATAGTAAATCCTTTTGGCTCTGCGAGCCACACATTCTCTGCCACAATTACTCAATCTTCCCTGTAGCACCAAGGCAGCCATAGGCAACACATAAACAGATAGGTTCTGCTGTGTTCCAATAAAACTTTATTTACAAGAATATGCCACAAGCTGCCTTTGCCTGGTGGACAGGTCCAGGCTTGCGCACTCACCATGGTCAGCTGGCTTCTCAATATGAAAACCCTCATCTTTGTTCTTGCATTTTTTCTGGTCAGGGAGCATATCTGTCTCTGCTTGGAGTGAACTGGAAATCTGAGTTAAACCCCAGGAGGCATCACTCCAGCTATGGTGGGTGGGTGGCAGGTAGATAAGCACCCCAGCACCCTTGCCTTTCTGTTGGTAGAGCTCTGCGGAAGGGCCTGCTCAGTCTCCCAGAGGTTCCCAGTCACTGAACTGCAGCTGCCCTCAGCTGGAACCAGCTTCATACCATACCCAAGATGGCCACCCTCTCGCCCTGCCTCCCTTCCTGATTCCCTGCCAGTGTTCCTAGGATTGCCTTCCAACCAACTTCCTGCGTTTATACACTTGTATCTGCTCCTGCTCTGGGGAAACCCAGCCTAAGACACAGCGTTTGGTCTAATCATATCTGTGGGCAAATTTGGCTTTCTTATTCATTCGTTTATCCAAATATCTTTCTTGAGGACTAAAAATACAGAGATGAACATATCTAAATCCCAAACCATAAGGAACTTAACCAAAAGGAGGGAAACCAAAATAAAGAAATGCAATGAAACCCCATGAAAAGTACAGTGGGTGACCATCCACCTCAGGTGTTGGTAAACTATGGCCGATGTGCCAACCAACACCAGCCTGCTGCTGGTTTTGGTAAATAAAGTTTTATTGAAACACTGCCACACACATTGTATCTGACTATTTTTGCACTACAACAGCAAAAAGCTGCATTTCAGTACTTATGACTGAGACTGTATGGCTGGAAGTGCTGTTATTTTTGTGTCTAGATGTCCCCCAAAGCCTCATGTGGTCATAGGTGGGGCTTTTTCAGAGGTGGCTGAATCTGGAGTGTGTGATTTGTTCTTGGTGCAATGCTAGGATTAAGGGTGGGTGATTACTAAATCAGTCTACTGATTGGTTTGGCACCTCCGTAATCCAGGTAGCCTTTATACAATATAAGGGACAGAAAGAGCCTTGTCTTGTCTCTTGCTTGCTTTGCTGTCCTCTGCCTGCCATTAATTCTTCTCCTCTGGGTTGCCGCTCTGCCATGCCACCCTGCCTTGGAGCCAGCTGATTATGGTCTGAAACTTCTACAAACTGTGAGCCAAATAAACCTTTCCCCCTTTAATTTTGGATGTCAGGTATTTTGTCTCAGGAACAGGAGAAAAGTAAGTAAGACAAGTGTGAAAAATATTATAATCCAATCTTACAGAAAATGTTTGCCAGCCATGGTTCTCCATGACTGGGGCAGAGGGAGACGGGTAGCTGTGCTGGAGTGTGTACGGGTGACTGGCTCTGGATGAAAGCCACCAAAGTTCAAACTCTGAATCGATTTTCATAGATATGTATATGACTTACAGACCTTACTCAACTTCTCTGAGCCTCAGCATGCTCGTCTTTTGCAAGGAGGCATTGTGAAACTCATTCGTTCCTCTTAGGGCTCTCGTGAGCATTCAATCAAACTCTGTATGGAGAACTCAGTGTAGGTCAGGCATGGTGGCACCTGTCTGTACCCCAGCATGCTGGGACACTGAAACAGAAGGTTATGAGTTTGAACTCAGCCTGGGCGATTTAGCAATTTAGTGAAACCCTGTCTCAAAATTGAAACAAACAAACAAACAAACAAATAATCAAGCAAAAAAATGATCTGGGATGTAACTCAGTGTGAAGGCCCTGGGTTTAATCCCAAGTAAAAAAAAAAAAAAGCCACAGCATAGTGTCTGGCAGTAGCACATACTGGGGACACTCAGCTTCGTCCTCGCGTGGAGCATCCCCAAGTGTGACTTAGGAACAGATGTTGAGCTGCACCCTGCACCCAACTGAGCACATTGCTGTGATTCCACCCCACTTTGGGCCCAAGCCCCTGGATCGCACCACATGAGCACCAGCACAGGGCAGGGACACATTCCGCCAAATTATCCTTTTCTGCACATCTCTGACCTTTTGTCTTTAAGGGAATTGCCAGCTTCCGAGGGGAAGTGGCCTGCGGCCCTGGGATGGAAGCTGTTACTCTCAGGCTGGCCACGGCCATGGCCCGCTGTGCAGAGAAGGGCTGTGTTCCAGGAAAGCCACCCATGCTGCTGATCTCTTCGTCTCCCTGTGTCCCCCAACCATCTGGGTGGCAGAGGGCTGCTAATTGGGGAATTTTGGCCCTGGACGTCACGGATGATGCAGTCGGGCAGTTACCCTGGGAGTCACTGGCATCCAGCTCCAGGGAAGCCGCGGGGCAGCAGCTCTCCCGAGGATCGGCAGAACATCCTCTCTGCCAGTCATGTGGTGGGCACTGGGGCCCTGGCGCCTTCCGGCCCGAAGTTTCCATGTCTAGCAGATGCCAAAGGTCTGATTTCCAGAAACGCTGCGGAGGCCCATTTGTTGGCATCCCTAAATCATTTAAAAATGAGAACTAAGTGTTCTCAGCATGGTGGTTCAAATGGATGGTGCTACCAAGCAGGGGTCTGAAACTAAGCCCCAAATCAGGAAGCACGCAGCTCCTTTGTAACATACACTGTGCTCTGTGAGGACCTTTCCCCAGACAGCCTCAGCCCTCCTGGAGCGCACCCAGGCTTCCGTTTTTTGTTTCTCCCCGACCTCGGGGCCTTTGCATTTGCTGTCCTCTCTGCCAGGATCGTACTTCCCACTGGATATCTACATGGCCACGCCCTCACTCCCTCCAAGTCTCTGCTCAAATGTTACTTTATCAGAAAGACCTTTCCTGACCCCTCTGTCACCCTTTCTCCTTGCACAGTTTTTCGTCTTAGAACTCATTACTGTCTGACACATTCAGTCTCTATACCCCAGTGCCTTTTGTATTTGAGTTCTTATTCTCTGAACCTAGGCCTCATGTTGTTTCATATTTATTGCCATATTTACTTCCATACCCTCAGTACCTACACACACAGGAGGGGTATAAATAATTTTTTTATGGTAATGGGGATTGAACCTAGAGCCTTTGCATTGAGCTATATCTCCCGTTCTTAAAAAAGTTTTGAGACAGGATCTCACTAAGTCACTAAGTTGTCCAGGTTGGGTTTGCACTTGCAATTCTCCTGCCTCAGCCTTCCAGAATGCTGAGGTGACAGGATATATATTTTTTGAATAGATGAATACACAGGGCTGAACATACCATACTCTTGGGTCTTTCACCAAGTTGCATCGATGTCACCTCGATATCTAAGTGAATATTGCTATTGTTGTTGTCACTAACAATAGTGCCACAAAATGGATTTGATACAATCACGCTGCCTGTGGCAGCCGTTGGTTTACCTGGCTCTATGAAACATCAGATCAAGATAAGGCACTGCAAGATACGATGCATTATTATCCCCACCAGAGGACATGAAACAGGGCATTCTGGGAAGTTGCTTATCTGAGGCTACCCACCTGGCTGAGATGTGGGTCAAACCCAGAGTAGTGAGATTTCAAGGCTAAAAAGCATGGCACAAAAAGCAAGAATCCCCCCTTTTAGCCACTTCTGCAAAGACACGTTGCTCTTGGAAGCCTGCTCCTCGGCAGCTGTAAATATTCAGTTCAGCACCAGGTGCACCAGCATCTGCAGCATGCCAGGCCTTGCCCTGGCTGTGAACCAAGCTCACACCACTCAGATCTCAATGTGAATGAAGCTGGAGAGCCCAACCCTCACTGACCCCCACTGTGGGCAGACTTTTCCACACATTTTCACTGTTCTTTACAATAGACCTATAAAGTAGATACTGTTTTGTTCCGTCTTCCAAAGAAGCTGCAGGACATTGCGAATCTTAATTGTGCCTGAAATCACACAGTTCACACAAGGCCAATATCGCCATTGTCTTCCTATGGGAAACTGAGGAAAGTCTTCCTTTTCCATTTCCAGTCAGGGGTAGCTCAAAAAACAACAACAAAAAATCAACCCATGAAAGATCATTTGTAGAGTTTGAGCACTGCAAAGTGTGGATTTCCAGTTTCCCAGAGTCACGTAACAACCAGAGGTCTTTTCTTTGTTTTCTACTCCTCTTTGTCCTTATGTGTTGGACATCTGGTTTTATGGTGTAACTGGGCAAATGGATGCATTCAGCCAGGGTCCGGGAAGAAGTCTTCCAACTTGTGCACGCGGGAAAGCTCAGGATGGGGATGACTTGGAAGGAGGAGCTCAGCAGGAGGTAGGTTATTGGGTGGAAGCCCTAACCATTTAGCCCCTACAAGAGAGGATGTGGAATTTCACACTACAGCTGGCTTCTTACAGAGAGAGCTTAATGGCCTCCAGCAACCAATTCCCAGTGTGGGCCTGCCTGCTTTCTACAAACACCCTGTCCATTTCAATGCACTCGGGACACATCCAAACCAGTCTCCTTCCTGCAAGGACGTGGTGGGGCCAAGGCCAAGCTGCCCATCTGGGTGTGCTCAGCCTTCCTCTTTTCCTGGAAGATGCAGCAATGTTCTCCACATGGGAAGAACTCTGCATTAGTTTCTAAGAGGAGGATCATGTGGGCTAATAGTGCAGTGTCTTTCTCAGCAACCTCTTTCTGGAGCCGGAAGACCTCTCAAAGAGGGCTCACGCCATCCCGCCAGGGATCAGGCCCCAGCTCCAGACTTTCTGCAGTTGCTTATAGAACATCTGATTTCTGTCTCCATTTTTAAAGGAGGTGACTCCATTTAACTTGACACTAGAAGTGCTGGAACTCTTGAGGTTCATGGTAGGGATCCACGAATACTTTTGGATAGTCTGGCTGGTTAAGTAAACTACTGTTTACGAGTAGTCCCCAAAAACTAATAAGGGTTGTTTTCCAAATTCCTGTCTCGTGCCAGGCAGCATGTTAAACGTTTTTATAATCGTGTTGGTCTACGATACCATCTCTTATCTCAATGACTCCAGTAACTTCTCAGCTATGGATCTCAACCTACTAGAATTTTTGGACAATCCATTCATTCACAGAGCAGCAGATGATGTTTTTAAAATTATAATTCTCATCATGGCACAGTCCCCTGGTAGTTTGTCATGGAGTCCAAAAGTCCTAACTTGATATTTCCTGGCCCATCTGACATCTTGCACACTCTTTCTCCCTCTCACTGCGATTAGTACGCTCTTGCCTTTTCCTTGTCCTTTTACATCTTAAGCTGCTTCCCACTTCTTAGCCATTGTATCGCTGATTCCTCTTCTTGGAGGACCCTTCCTCCCATTCTTCACAAGACGTGACGATCCCATTTGTGTTTTAGCTTAAATATCTTCTCTCCAGAGCCAACACTTGACCAGCTGACTTACCACCAAATCCCAAGTGCTCAGCACTTTCCTGACCCTCAATGGCTCTTCGTCAGTCAGTTACTATATTAGATGTCAGTTATTACCTTGTAGAGGATCATTTGTTTCCAGACACTAGACTTGCACTGTCCAGTACAGTAGCCATTAGCCAAGAGTAGATATTTAAGCTTAAGTAAAATTCAAAAAAATTAAATGAAATTTAAAACTCCAGTCTTTTCTGGGCTTGGTGGCGCATGCCTGTAATCTCAGCACTCGGGAGGCTGAGGCAGGAGGATCACCATGAGTTAGAGGCCAGCCTGGGTTACATAATGAGACCCTGTCTCAAAAAAACAAACAAGGGCTGGTGAGATGGCTCAGCAGCGTAAGCACCTGCCCAGCAAGCACGAGGGCCCGCGTTCGACTCCCAGAACCCACATACGAGAAAAGGGCCGGTGATATCGCTCAGCGGCACGGGTGCCTGCTGGCATGCGAGGTCCTGAGGTCGACCCCCAGTACCCACAAAACAAAAAAATAAACAAACAAACAATCCAGTCCTTTATTTGGCATCAGCCACATTGCCGTAGTTCAGTAGTCACGAGTACTAATGTGCTCATACTAGGCAGTGCCAATTAGCACAAAATGTTCTATAGATAGTGCTATGCTAGAAACAAAATACTCATGAGGACAGGGATTTGATGCTACTTATCTACTTTGAAATCCCCAGTGCATCACTCTTAGTTGGTATTTAAATACGTGTTAATATACTTACTAACAAATTAAATGTTAGTTTGTAACTATGAAGTATGAACCATTGAGCAATAAGAATTATAAAAATAATAAGCATTTATTGAGCATTTACTATATGGATACCATGTGCTAACCTCTTTACCAGGATCATTTCATTTCCTGTCTCCTTAGGTGAATGAGGTAATGCCCACAATCGTCTCAACTACCTTGTGATTGTTCCATTATTAACTACACTGCATTAGCCAGATTTTTGTTGCTATACTGAAATTCCTGAGGCAGGCTAACTTTATAAAGAAAAGAGATTTCTTTAGCTCACAAGAGCCCAAACTGCAGCACACAGGCTGAGTGAGGGCCCCATGGCAAACAGCAGAGCACTTGCATTAGGGAGGGGTCACATCTCAAAGGAGGAAAGTGGAGAGAGACTCAGGGATGGGCTCACACTTTCCTCACCACTCCATCTCCTGAGATCTCACTCCAGGATGTCAGTGTCTGCTTCTGGGAGCATCCACCAATTACCTAAAAGCCTCCCGCCAGGCTCTACCTCCTAAAGGCTCCACAGCACCTCCCAGTTCTGCCACTCTGGGCACCAAGGTTCCAACTCTTGGACCCTTGGGGGACAAACCACACCCAAACCATTGCAACCACCTAGGGGACAACTGGTGCTCTACTTTGGGATGACTAATCTTGAAAGGAAGCCAGAGCTTCCAGAACTGGCATGGGATGCTCTTTGTTTTCAACTCCAGGATGCACTGGAAAGTGGTTTCATCATCCACTCAACCTTAGTTGGGATGGGAGGCAGTCACAGCTCTTATGCAGACCATAGAGCAGGGTGGGAGGTGGACCTCACCTCCTCCCCATCTCTGTGTATTTGGTACACTTACATCAACCCACATGGACCCCATGTGGCTCTAGTGGTCCATCCCCTAAAGGTGGGTCTATATTTTTTTTTATGCCAAAGACTTACCTTGTTTTATTTTCTACTGATGAGTCATTGAGAAGGTCTTGCTGAGGCATGAATGGCTCTTGCTGTAGCACAACATTGAATATGCAAGATGCCCCCGACAAAGTGAACCTCTTTGAATTCTTGGCATGCAGGATGGTTGAAGGCAGAAAACACACGACACTGTGATTCATAAAATGTGGATTCTAGAGACATCTCTGCCACCATTCAGCTTGGCAAACCCCTAGAAAGCACATGCCCTTCCGTGGCCAAATAGCAGGAAGATTAAGAAAATCAATCCTGGAACCAAACAGTAGACCACATTCCTGGCTCCACGGCTGATGTCTTTGTATCCTTGGACACAATACTTTAATCTGAGCCTCAGTTTCCCCAATTGTTATGGGGATTAAATGATTTAAAATTTATATATAGCACTTATAACAGGAATATTATCATTATTTTGAACTAGTTTTCCTTGTCTCCCAAATAAATAATAGGCATTCAGGGAGATGGATATGTTGTGCATATTGTAATAATTTTTGGATTCTATGAAGAATGATGATGATGTTTTTGAGGATCTGTTATACAAGTACACCAGGCATTAAACACAGTGCAAGGCAAAAATTAAGCTATTTCCTCATCCTTAGAAGCCCATGAATTCAGTATTCCTGTTTTTCTGTTATAGGAAAATGAAACTTTAAAAAGTTCATAACTCTTATGAAGTCATACAGCTCACAAATAACAGGGCTGGAATCAGGTTTTTGTTTTGTTTTGTTTTGGTTTGGTTTGGTTTTTTTTTTTTTTTTTTTGGTGGTGGTACTGGGGCTTGAACCTGAGGCTTTCACACTGAACTACATTCCCAAACCCTTTTTTATTTGTTACGTTTTATTTCATGACAGGGTCTTATTAAGTCACTAAGGTCTTGCTAAGTTGCCCAGGTTGGGCTTGAACTTATGATCCTCCTGCCTCAGCCTTGTAGAGTGCTGGGATTACAGATTTGTGCTGCTGTATCCTGCTTGAATCAGGTCTTGTCTGACAGCAACACCAGGGAGCGTGACTTCTTGGGACCTGTTTCCTCTTCTACGAACTGGGGCTCACAGCTGACATCTCAGAGGGTGAAATAGGACGATCCCACAAGACACTCAGCATAGACCAGCGAGTGGCATGGTCTCTCGAGATGGTAAAGAGAAGAGGGGGGTTGACTAGGGAGGGCAGATAGCCAAAGAGGTGGCAATAGGAGGACCCCCAAGACATGCACTAATTAAGGGCTTCGTCACCTGCTCAGTGAGTGTCAAGATGACAGTCAGTCAAGCAGATGAGGCCAATGAGTTAACATCTCCTGGGGGCTGCTCAAGCCCGGGCCTGGCTGCCAGACAAGAGTGCAACAGTGAGAAGGAAACCACCAGTAGGTTATTTACACGGCCTCAGAGTGAAGAGTCTGAACTGTGTCACCCCGCTGGCTTTAACCCTTTCTCACACTGCCCAGGTCCAATGGCTTGGAGTGAATTCCTGGCCTCTGACCATAGCAGCTGACACAAGTATGGCAGCCGTAAAGGACAGTGCAGAGAGGAGGAATGACAACAGTCCCAGGAAAGACCACTTCTACGTGCTTTGTGTTTGCACGAGGCCACATACAATGCAACTTTCAGGAGTGGCAGGATCCAGATGCTCAACACGCTGCCATCAGAAGTGCATCTCTTACTCTGTTTGCTGGTGCCGCCCCTTCTGTCTTGGCCTTGTCTGCAGCCAGATGCCTGCCCTGCGCTGTCCATGCGCTGTCTCTTAGGTTGGGTTCTCTCTGACACAGGTGCCGAGGCGAGGATTCGAGAGCGAGTGGTTTATTTGGGAAGTAACTAGAGAACTCTGGCAGGAGGGTGAGAAGGAGAAGGCATCGCTGCTATGGACACCGGATGCTGAATCTCACCAGACATTTGTTGGACAGTACAGACCATTCCCCTCTGGGGACTTCTGAGGGACAGCGGAACACTGGCCACCTCCCAGGGACAAGGGAGCTGCACTATTCATTCTCTGACTCCCACCCTCCCTTGGCTGGAAGCTGCTTCTCCATCTGTGCCCCATGCAGGGGCTCCAGGCATCTGGGGAAACCTTCAGGTGCTGGCTATCAGGTGCCACAGGTTGGAGGAGGTGCGACCAGGCCTGGGCACCGTGGGCACTGTGAGGAATGGCGAGACTTCCACACTGTCCGCCTCATCCTTCCTCCTCTGGTTGCAGCACAGGCTAGGACTGAGTCCTATCCAGTAACTTGATTAATTCCTTGAACTGAGCACGGGAAACAGGGGGTGGACCGTGCCCATCAGCTGGACTTGAGGGAAGAGATGGAGTTGTGTGCGCTGCTGCCCCCGGAAAATGATGTGCTGGGACCAAAGAAACCAGAGTGAGCGCTGGCCCCATAAAAGCGACAGGCAGATGTTGGCTTGCTGATCTCAAAAAGTGACAATGGTGACTTTATCACCCTCCACCTCTGAATTGAGGCAAATACCTTTTCTTTTTGGAAGCAGGAGCATTTCTGGCCTCAGCACAGAGAACCCACAGGGTAAAAATATAAAAGTGAGTGTGGTCAGTCATTTACAGTTGCTCGAGTTAACTGTGGAAAACATACACACGCGCATACATACACACACACGCGCGTGCATATTTTTTAGCAGAGGCTTTGAAGACTTTTACAAATGTTTACACGAGTCTAATGGGCTCGTGTAATGACTTTGGTAGTGTTTGCGTTGGCCCTGGGTTTTTGGAGTGTGGGTAATGAGCACAATTCATATGCCCATGTGCCACATTGTGTGAAGGGACCTCAATAAAAAGAACCCCTCTTTTTCGCTTTGTACCTTGGCAGGTGACATCGGGGCTATTTCCTCACAGGGCCCTTTGGCATTAATGCAATTTAAATACTTTGGAAAGGTGCCTAAGTAGTGGCTATTATGCAATTTTCTGTTAAAGGCAGAGGAAATGACAATCAAAGAATGGGGAGGGGGTGTTGGCACCTGACCCCCTCCCCTGTGAAAATGTCAGAGGGCCCCTTTAACACATGATAATTGCAAAACGAACAGTGCTCAGGGCTCCTACAAAGCCAGGGCTGCTGCAGAGAAGGAGCGAGGGCCTGTCTGAGAGGCCTCCAATGCCCTGACACTGGCGCAGGAAGCCCCTCTCCCCCGACGTCCATTTTCACCTTCTTCCGTAACGCTCGATTATGAGTTGTCTCTAAGTGCACAGCTGCGCAAAACAAGCACTGCATTCCGCAGCTCCCCTGCAGCTGGACGTGAGGATGTAAGCAAGGGCCCCGTGTCAGCTCTCAGAGCCCATCTTTAGGAGGCCCCTCGCACATGGCCTTTGCTCTTTCTGCCACTCCTGGAGTCTAGAATAATGAAGGAGGGATGTGCGTGGAGGAACAAAAGGATAGAAGGAGCCTGGACCCCGGCATTTTAATTCTCACACTTACTCTTCCAGACGTCATTCTTTCCTTTTTAAATCACTGCTAACTGGGGATTGCTTTCTCCAACTCCACTCCACTCATGGTTCATTCAAGCAATATTTGGTATATTCAACAGAGCTATGTGTTCTAGAAAGACTTTGGATTTAGCTCACACTAAAATTGGGTACTTTTATCTCATCTATTACTAAGACATACTCTCTTGTATTAATCCATACAGGCATTGTGTGATTTTTGAAAAAATTATACCCAGTGTTTCTCCTTCCAGCCTCCACTCCAAATTCCACGCAGTGAGTGGGTGAAAGGGCATGGCTTACTGTATATGGCCATTGGAGGTAGAAAGTCGAGGTTCTAGGATAGCCTGGAAAATGTGTCCCATCTCCTTGGTTGCTTGCCCTGCCAGTAAAAAGCCTGTTACCAGTCTCACATGATGGGGTACTTCCTTTGAGACTGGTTATGGCCTCACAGAAAATTTCCTGAGTCTCTACACAAAGTGTGATCAAAATACATGGTGAATATTATTAAATTTTAAAAATGTATTAAAGTAAAAGACACATTACCATGAACTTCCCCCTCAAAACACTCCCTCTCCCTTTGAACACACTTATCCCATCACTCTTGCTGGTTTCCAAAGCAGTTCTGGAAGCCCTCTTTCATGAGTGTCTTTATGAGGGGTGATCAAAAGTACTGTGAATGCTGCTTCCAAGTGCTGTCCAACAGAAAGGCAGGCTTGTAAAAACACAGTGGTTCCCACCTTCACCTTGAAATTCTCTGGGGTTAGGTGGATGGAACTATCACCCCTTCTTGTATACCGTACCACCTTCTCTTGTCAGCAGCAAATATCATGCGTTAGCTAGTGAAGGTCAGGATCTAGACCCAAAGCGGGAACTGTATGGAGGGAGACAGGGCTGCAGAAGGCGAGGCTGTCCTGCAGAAGCTGGGACCATGGAGAAGACAAAGCCGTGGCCAGAGTGGACTTGGAAAGTGGAGGGAGAAATATCTTGGTTCCTCCCTTTCTCCCACCCTCCAGTACGCCACAGACCCATCACTGGTTGAAAGTAAATGGACACCACTTAGCAAAGATCCTGGAAAATGTAGTTTATAGAAATCAGCTCCCTCCAGTACAGATCAATGGAGAGAAAAAAAGATGGAGAATGGATCCTTAACACATTAGCATAAAAAGTACTATGTACAGCCAAACGAAGACATATGCTTAGATACTTTTCAATGTGAAACTTTGATCCATTGATTTATTAACTTATGATCTTATTGTGTCATGATTTCAGCAGAACTACTCAGAGCATATGTCGGAACACCCTGTGGGGGACTTAAACAATCCCCCATACAGAGCCCCTATTCTTGGACATTCAGGCTTCTCCTGCTTTTTTCCTTTTGTATTTAGGATGACTATTTCTGGGTTGGTTTGCACAGAAAACTGGCTCCAGTAAAGCTCGAGGTTTGCTGGGAGGGAACCATGCCTTCTTTCCCCATCAGTTGCTTGTTAGTATCTGTGTGATGGTTAGAATTCTTGTTCCTTGGATTCTTGTCCTGAGATTTCTGAGCCTGCAAAAGGTGCCCAGTCTTTGGGGCTATATGAGGATGGATGGGAAGATGTAGAAAAGGAGGGGTTTGCTTTGGGAGCATTTGCAATCTTAATATTTCTCCAAATGCTTCACTAGAGCAGTAAAATCCAGATGCAGACTTCGCCGGGTAAATGTATTCTTTAGTCACTGGAGAAACCTTACCTGAGCTGGCTGTCAGATGATAGAGTACAGACAAGGGCAGCAACAATGACGACAAGTACAGGGCCTGGCTTTACATGTACAGATTCATTTAATCCTCGGAGCAACCCTGGAAGGTGTGCTGATGTCATTCTGCCCCCCTGCAGATGTGGAAGCTGATTGGGAGAGAAAGGCAGCTCCCTTGTCTAAGCGCATCTCACTAAGTATCAGTGGGGCCTCAATGGAATCAAGCCAGTGATTCTCCGAAGTCTGTGTCTCAAGCTGACTCATTCATTTATTAATCCATTCATTCACTAATTCAGTCATTTGTTCCTATGAGGGAATTGCTTAATGATGGCTAAAGTTAGTACCTCAGCTGCACCTGGAGTGAAATGAACATACGATCACATTAAATTCACGTAGGAATTAAGTGAAATCATGCATTTGAGGCTGAAGCCTATTTCCTAGCAAGTACTAGCTACAAGTATAATTGGAGCTTAGGCTGCACAATGTAGGAACCAGGTATATGCATTGCAGTACACACATAGCCATGCACACAGATGCCTGCCTACAGGTACTGGGAGTCCACAGGACATAGTTGGAAATGCAGCAGGGTTAGAAGCTGATTTGGGTTTCAAGGCTCATTCTGATGTTTGCTGGCTGTGCGAGCTTGGGAAGCCGTTTAAACCCCGAACTCTGTTTTCCTCACCTGTAAGAGGTGGATGATAATGAAAAACCTCTCTCGTGGATGGTGCCATTAAAGCCTCCCACCTACTAAATGCACAGTAGAGGCTGGCTGTTTCATACATGCCCGTTCTCATGCTGGGATCTCACACAGACACGAGCGCATACAGAGCTGCCAAGCTATCCCCCGACCGTTCTAGTACCACATGCTACATTTCCTGAATTGTTTTGCCCAGAACCTGCTCTCTGAAGCTTGTGTCAGGAACTGTGCGGCTGCAACATCACAGACTGAGAGGGCGGCCTCATTTCTCGCTTAGTCACCTTGAGGTACCTTCCTTGTCCCTTGGACATGAAGGAAGGAGAGAAAGAACTGTCTTGCCCCAAGTAGATCCTGCTTTCTTTTCAGAGCACCGCAGTGCCGAAAGCTCATTCGCTTGGCTCTTCTTCCTGCTTCTTCCGTTCTGTGCTTTGGCTGCACTGGGGTCAGAGGGCCCAACTGCCACCCCAATCGACTGGTGATGTCCCAGGCAGAGTGGTGTTGGGGGTCATCCAGAGCTCAAGGAGCATTTTCCATCTGTGCGTCCCACCCTGCCCCTTAGCCCCTCCGTGGCTACAGTGTGACTTCCACCTGAATTACCGAAAGACCCAGGGGACCATGTCACACCAGAGTCGGAGTATCCCTGGAATGACGGGAGGGACCCCCAGTGCAGTTAGGACAGGTCGGGGGACACAGAGCGGCAAGGGCTCCCCATGGCTATGCCTGCGACCCACACAGTGATGATAGGGGGATCTGGTGGAGGAGGAGGAAGAGGAGGAGGCTGACCACACACCACAACCAGCCAAGTGACAGTTGCCAGACTAGGTCACAGCGCCTGCTGGTGATGAGGCCAGTGCGGAGGGGTCATGAGCAAGTCAGGGAAGGAAACTGGGGGGATCCATACCATGTATGGGGGAGGCAGAGCCAGAGATAAGCATAGGCTCTGGCACAGTGAGAATGGAAGCTGCCCGGGCCTCTCTTACCAGTATACTCCTTTGGAGAAGCAGTCGGGCTCTGTGGGTGCCTCGTCCTGTATCAGCCATGGGCTCCTCCAACTCCATCATCCCACCCCAGAAAAGCAAACACAAAAGACACATACACACTCACATAAACACCACCAACATGCACACAGAAGCACAAACACACACATACAGGTAGAAGTAACTGCACAGAAAGAAACCCAGATGCGTACACCCAGGAGAAAAACACACACAGAGAAACACACAAAGAAACAAATACAGAAGCATACAGAAACACACCGAGGATACAAAAATACAAACACAGAACCAGGAAACACAAACATACATACAGGAACATGTGCACATATATACAGACATACAGAAATACTAATGTAAAAATATAGACAAGACATCCGTATAAACACACACTAGCACACACAAAAACAATCACACAAATACAAATACAAAGACACCGAAACTCAAACACAACACACACACACAAACACACTTAGAGAAAGGTGCACAGAACACACACAAACATACAGAAATACAAAGATAAATAGATATAAACACCCATACGTATAAAAAAACGTACAGACATAACCACACAAATAATACACACGCAAACACACAGATAAGCAGAAACATAAACCCTCTGCAAACACATTCCATGCAAAAACACAAAGGCACACATGAGCACAAAAGCACACACAGTAACACTGCACGCGTCCCCTATGACACACATCCATGCAGAGGACTTGGACCCCTAGCCCCGCGGATGTCATTAATGCCAGGGGTGATTCCTTCCTCCAACTTCACTCCTGAAGAGCCATGTGACCTCCACACATCCGGCCCACGAGGCCAAGGTGAGAGCTAAGCAGAAGAGCCCTGAGGGTCAGAGCGTGGCAGGGGCAGCCAGCCTGCATCTCCCCTGTGTCACCACAGCTAACACTGCTGCCCTCCCCATGAAGGTGAGTCATATTGGCATCGTGGGCTGGACCAGGGCCTGGCACACTCCTGCCCAGTGATGTCACTTCTTTTAACATTGATTCTCAGTGCTGTCCTCTCCAGGTCCCCACTGCCAGCCTCCCTTGTGCAAGACAAAGCTGGGAGCTGGTCCTTTCCAGCTCCCTCAGATGCCTGGGCCCTTGCTGCCACACTGGTCCCTTACTATGACAGGATACTGCCTTTCCATCCAGCAGGAAGGAGCTGTCTTTATGCCCAGTTCCACCCCTGCGCCCCATGTACAAGACGGGAGGTTAGGGTTAGTAAGTAATGAGGGAGAGGAGAAAATTAGGAGGTGCAGAGATAACGGGGGCAGGTGACTCTGCAACCCCCATACCCGGGCAGCTCCAACATGAAGGTTGGGACTTCTGCCAGACCCCTTTCTGCATACAGGACTGTGTGCTGGTTCTGGCTTTGGGGCACCCAGAACTGAATGAGGTTTGGTTCTAGAACTTTCTAGGTGCTTATGGTATGTTCAGCAACCCCTCCGAGCTTCAGCTTTAACATCTACAAAGTGGGTACCATGTTGCCTGTCGTTATCAGAGATTCCTCTCATATAGAGTAAGTGGCTGCCATTTGGAGTGTTATTATTATAATGAGCTGAAAGATGAAAAAAAATACCTCAGAGAATGAGAAAGGCCAAAACAGGAAGAATGGGCGCCATCATGACGCACTTTGTCTCCATCTTGCTTTTGTGAAGAGCTCGTCTGAGACTTCTGCCTTGGGTCCCTTTCCTCCCACCCCTCCTTCCCCGTTAGCACATCACTGGGGTTAGCAGGAGGTACAAACTGGATTAGATGTTAAATCAATTTGGCTTTCCTCCCCAGGGGCGGCGCGGGCAGGTTCCACATGAATAATGATTTGTCTGAGGCAGCAAACTGGATTATTTGAACAAAAAGGGGGAAAAAACAACTCATGTTCATTTTTTAATCATGGCTTCTGCCTCCAGTCTCCAGGCCTGGCTGAGAGGGGAGGGAAGGGTCGGCCATCGGGGAGGACATGCCGGTAGACAGACAATAAGGAAATGTGCTTTCCTCTTGGGTCCATCACATCTGTCGCTTTGCTCGCTCGGGTATGGCCTGCAAGTTCAGAGTGTCTTTATGTGTTAAGTCACTGAATAAAATTCAGAAGAATACTAATATTTTTTCTCCAGTGCTTTACAACAAACCATGGCCTATTGTACCTCTTTGCATTTATTACAGTTCATGGCAGTAACTTGGATCTGGAATGTCCCCCAAATACCCTTATGTTAAACACTTAGTCATCAGCTTGGCACTATTGGGAGGCCATGGAACCTTTAAGAGGCAGGGCCTGATGAGAGGGCTGTGGGTCTTTGGGGGTGTGTCCTTGAAGAGATCACATCCTCTTTCTTCTTTTTCACTTCCTGGTCAAGGGGTGAGCGGTTTTGCTCCTTTATACTCTCCCCCTGTGATGTGTGCTGTCTACCCCGAAAACACATCACTCACCTAAAAGTGGGTCTACCCTACTAGGGACTAAAGACACCAAAAGAAACCTTTTCTCTTTATAAATTGATTTGTCCTGTGGTGTGTTACAGTGATGGGAAGCTGACTGATATATGTGCATCACACTCACCATGAAGGAGTTCCTGCAGTGCACTGTGGATATGAAGAAGTAGAAGCATTCAGAGAGGATCTCTAGGCCTCAGCACCAGTGACACTGGGGCTGGATAATTGCTGCACATAGCAGGATGCCGACCAGCTTCTCTGGTCTTTCCCCACTAGTGCCTGCCACTTCAGGTAGTTTCACAGGAATTCAAAGCCGAGGAGTCTAACCCCAGAGTCACCCTCCCACCTGCTTCTCCTCATAAGAAGCTACAAGACCATGAGGCCAGTGTGGAGTTCCCACGGGGGAAGATCAAAGTCCCAGGGAAGGTAAGGAAGGCTTTGTAGAGTGAGGCCATATTTCTGCCACGATGGTGAGCTGGCAACACCAGCTTTGTATCCTGTTTAGGGCAAATATTAACCCCCCACCAAAGAATTCCATTCTAGATGGGCACAGTGGCACACACCTGTAATCCCAGCACTCTAGTAGGCTGAGGCAGGAGGGTCACAAGTTTCAGCTCAGCCTGAATAACTTAGTGACTTAGCAAAATCCTGTCTGAAGAAAAATTAAGAATGAAAAAGCCCCAGAGCCCCATGGATAGGTGTTTAACGTCTGTTTTTCTTCCCAATAGTGCTCTCAGTTGCTAGTCACCCTCTGTGAAAGAGAAACCCAAGAGACCAGCATAGGGATTGTTGTCAGAAGCCAGTATTTTCAGGGAAGCTGCTCCAAATGCCATGAGCAGAGGCAGTGCTGAAAATTGAGAAGTCAGGACGTTTCCCACCGGCGGTGGCTTCATGAGACAGAGCCTTGAGTCCCAGCTGTGGCTGCTTCTGGGCTCCCATTCTTCTCCCTCTTGTCGGACACCCCTGGCAGCCTACGCAGCCGGGAGCACAGGTGGAGAAGCCATGGGACAGAGCCCCTTCTGGCCCCCAGCGCAGCACCCCACCCCCTCTCCTAAGCAAACAGACAGGCTTCCCCTCCTCTTCCTCCAGCCTCGCCCCCAGATTCACACCCCTGGGAAACCGCTCTCCTGGATGCCCTTTCCACGCCCCTCACCAGCTGGAGGGGTCAGGTATTTGTTTTCCAAAGGGGGTTCTTCCTCCGCTCCTCCCCTCCCCTGGCATCCTGACCCCCAAAGGCTGGCTTTGGTTCAAGGACACGACTATTATTCCAAGGCCAGATTCTTTTTCTAAGTGAAATCCACTGCGGATTTTCTCAGCTAAGTGGAGAAAATATTTCATTCTGAGTTCAGAAACGCCAGCTTAGGCCTGACAGCTGATTGGAGTCGGAGCGGAAAAGCCCACGCCCCCCCCCATGTGTTTGATCAAACGCACAGCCAGACTGAGAGTATCTCTTTCTGCCATTTGGGGATTAAGGTTTTCTACAACTCTTTCTCTCGCAGCGTCTCCATCTCATCCAGGAGACGACGCTGCCCCATAAATCAGGCCGCAGAGGACAGTCAAGTTCATGAATCTCCTTAAACTTCACCATGTACCCCCCTTCCCCAAACACTGCCGCCTGGGGCTGTGCTCATGTGGCTCTGGGGTCATGACCTGGGAGGAGAGCCTCCCAGGGACCCTGCTCTGGAGGCGGTGAACTCAGCTCTCCTCCTGCACGCTCAGCCAGCAGTGGAAGGGCGCCTGAGGCTGGTGTTTGCTGAGCACCTGCTTAGTGTCTGGCAAGCAGTCAGGCACTTTGCAAAAGTCATACAGCCTGCTAGAGAGCTGGCACATCGGTCCCTTTTCAGATGAGGAAGCTGGATTCACAGCTGCCTCCTTCCTCCCCTCTTCCTTACCTCCCAGCCTCCGTCCTTCCTTGCCAATAGAGGCCTGATTTCTAGGTGTCAGCTGGACACCAGGACCCCACTCAGCAACAAGGGCCCCCTAGTGAGTCCAGGCCAGGCGTGGCCCGCACCTGCAGGAAGCTGATGTTGCAGGGAAGTTCTGGTCTCGCTCCTCCCCTTTCCCCCAGGGTTTTATGAATTGGATGCATGGTCTGGGTATAAAAATAACACTAACGATCATAATGAGACAGGTCAGGGTGATAACAAAATTCATGAGGTCGAGGCTGCTGTTTATCAGCAAACTGGAAACGATTCCTATTTTATGATTTCAAAGTGTCCCCTGAAGAGTCTCTGGGGACAAGATTCCTTACCATCCCTGCTGCTTGACTGGCAGAGGTTAAATTCTTTGAAGGATTGTTCTGCGCATCGAGGGAGGTCCCACTTGTAAAATGCACATTCTCTGCTCTGGAAGGACGGAACTAGGGTTTTGTCTGCTTGTTTAAAAACTCTGGTCTTCCCACTTTCCGAGCCTGATGGACAATCTGAGTGCTTTAATTTCTTGTTCTCTTCTAACATGGCTCATAGTTGGCAGTCTCTTCCTTCTGGCACGACCTGTGTGACTCTGCCATCCTTTTCTGGCCTGGATGGTATTAGAGCCCCCAAACTTTCTGCCCCCGGAAAGACAGGCATTGTCCCTTGTCCAACCAGAACACCTCTTGTCTACAAGGACAGAGGGCCAACCCTGACCCCGCCATGGGATCTGGGGCCAGTTGCACAGTGTCTGCCAGGTCCTGGAAAGGAGCACAAGGCACTCTCAGGCGGGGAGGTTGGAAGAGAATTGAACAAAGAGCATCACTGCAGAGATTGTAGCGGGCGGGGCAGACAGCAAAGGGGAGGACAGAACCCCCACTCTCGCAGCCTCTCCCTTGCCCCTTGCAACTAAGCTCCAAAAAGACCCAGGGTTCATACCAGTGTGAAGTTTTTGCTTCAAGATCATTTCGAGGTTAGCAGGAGTCCACTCTCCCCTAAGTTTTCCTCCACTGAACTTGCCAAGTTGTCTGAAATCCCCTCCGCACTCCCTGACTTTAAAGTCAAATTTACAAAGCCCAACTTTTCAGTCTCCATTAACCCCGTTAGCCTCAGTAAAGTTTAGAACCAGAAACCCGTGACCAGGTTAGACTATGTTTAAATGAACATCTAAGATGTCATAAGAAGCTAGGGACAGCCCTTCCTCTTCCTCCTCCTCCTCCTCCTTCTCCCCCACCCCCGAGTGTCTGATCCTGGAGTGACCATGCAAATATGTGTTTAGAACTCACATCCTCTTTCTCTGGCTGCCATATGCCTGATTTCTGGTGTCAACTGTTGTAGACATATTAGTTCATGGTCAAGAGCATAGAATAGTTTCGCTGTAAGAATGAAATAAGATAATGCATATCAAATACTCGGCACGGTTGCCGGCAAGTAGTAAGCACTTCGAATGATTTTATTATTATTACTTTCCAAGGTGCAATGCATACTTTATCTCTAGATCTCACACCCCAGTCGCTACTGAATTTCCCAGTCTGGAATTCACAAGCACCGGATCCTTCCACTAAAATAAACAAGTGAATACAGTCAAAGAGTCATGGAACATTTCCTATAAGCTACGTACAGGAATACAAAAACCAAAGCACAAAAGATGTTGCGATCGTCTTCCTGTCACTAGAAACTGCTTGGGATGCAAACCTTTCTGTAAGAACTAACACAGGGGAGGGAGGCATTTTCCTTCTTTCCGGAGGAAGCAGACAAGCGTCACAAAGCAGACGTCAAGGTGTTCAGATTTAAGAAAGGCTGAGTGTTTTAAATGGCCAAGTGTCACAGGACGCACAGGCAAAGGAGGTCCCTGGGGCCCAAAGATGGGTGGAGAATGATCAGAGGGTACCCTGTGATCACGCATTCACTCAAAAACCAAATGTTTCTTAGGCAACTGCTGTGTGTCAACCACTGCTCAAGGTGTGGAGCGCATTTTGCTAGATGAATCAGCTGAGAAAAATGCTCTAATCTCTTGTGGCTTCCATCCTAGTTAGCAGAGAGAGACACAGCAAAGGGTAGAGTTGGGGGGTGTGATAAGCAGAGTAACAGCTCCCAAAGGTGCTGCTATCCTGACCCCCAGAATCTGTAAACAGGGTCCACGGCAAGGTGCTTTCAGTTTGCAGATGGGATTAACTTTGCAATGAAGCTGATCTTCAAATAGGGAGATTTTCCTGCATTCTCTGTCTGGGCCCAATGTCATCACAAGGAACTTAAAAAAGTGGAGAGCAGGACAGGAAAGGAGTTGGGAGGAATTTGGGCTGAGAGAGGAAGATCAGAGAGATGACGCAGCGGGCTTGGAAGAGGGAGCCAAGGAAAACCAGTGACTCCCAGCAGCTGTGCAGGGCCAGGGGTGCAGCCTTGGCAACCCTTGAGCTCAGCCTTGCTGAGAACTATGTTGGAATTCTAAACTATAGAACTGTAAGAAAAACAAATTTTGTCGTGGAAGCCATTAAGCTTGTGACAATTTATTATGGCAGCAATACGGACAGAAGCAAGGGGTGATAAGATAGCAAGCGTAGGAAGCTAACTGGGTGCCCATGCAGGGGGACTGGGGAGGAATCAGTGCTAGATATGGGGGTCAGAAAAGGCCTCTCCAGAAAGCGAGCCGTGAACCAAGATCCTTGAACTCAATGACATGGGGAGCCACAGTGAGATCTGGAGGAAGATTTTTCTGGGTAGCGGGGACAGCAGGTGCAATGGCTGTGGTTGTGGGTGCATCTGGAGTGCATGAGGGACAACAGGGAGCTTGCTGTGTTGGGGAACAAGAGGGCTGTGGGAAGAATGGACCGTGGGCTGCCCAGGTCCAGCATGACCTAGACTTTCACTGTGATTCTGCTGGAACCCTTTGCAAAATTTTGTGCAGACGAGCTCCGTGCTGTGATAGCCATCAGGAGAAGCTCTCTGGCTATTAGATTGAAAATAGAAGGAGCAGGCTGGGTGGATGTAGGAGAGAGGTTGCCCCGAATTGAAGCAGCAAAGCTTGTGAGAATTATCAGAGACCAGAGGACGCTGATGCGTAGGGGTTGGGGAGGGAGGAGGTGGGAGCCCAGGCCTGATGGGAAAAGGGAGCTTAAATTCTTTATGATGTGGACAGTTGCGCTCATCCCCAAACTTCCCTCAATTTCTTTTCCTAGGTGACTTAACACTTTCTGTCACTCCCTGACCTCATCTAGATTTCTATTCTGCAGCCCTGCTCCAGGTCCTATAGATTGGCTGCCTTCTGGGAACCACTGGGCCTCACACTCAGCAACGGGCGTTCAAGTGGGTCAAGAGCAGCCAAGGCCCGTACACCCCTGCTGAGTGCTGCCCATTGCTCCCATGTTGTCAAAGGCTCCTGTACAGCCTGAGTCTCGGATATTTATAACTCTCTCGCCGCTTGCTGATCAGCATCTTCCAAAGGCCTGGGAGCTGTCTGCGCCCTACACTGCAGGGAGTTGCATCAAGGAAATGCATTAAGGAGAGTCAGCAGGAGGCGAGGGTACCACTGCTCGGGCTCCCTACCTCTCAATTATTTATTGCTCATAATTTCCAGCAAATTGCTGGCTGTTTATTGGTGATCATCCATTATTGAAGCGCTTCCTAGGGCCGGGGCCAGGTTTTCGGGAGCTAGAGCTGGGGCAAACTCTTGAAAGCTGTTAGCCAACCCCCAGGGAGAAGAGGGTCTCCAGAGTGGCTGGTCATCCACTGAGGATACACCTTTTAATTGTTGGTTTTTGTGGGAGCCTGGGATTGGTCAGGATCCAGAGTGTGGTTTACCATCAGTAATTGACAGAGCCCTGGTGTTTTAGGAGGGCTAAATTGTGTGAATTAAGTCGCCCAGTCTCTGGGATCGCCCGTGGACCCCAGATAAGGACCGGCTGCTATTCCAGAGATGTTTGGTGCTGGGTTGCCTCATGATCCATTGGGTTAGGCCATTGCAAACATCATTATTACTCCTTATAACATTCTTTGTGCCAATAACTTGGCAATCAAGTACAAAAGAAGGGCAAATATAGTCAAAATATTTGCCAGAGTGTCTTTCTATATCTTAGGTACACATGCCATTCTCCAGGCAGAACCTGTGACTTAGGCTCCACCTCTTGATTTCTTCTGGCCCATCCACTACTCCTCCTCATTCCCCCTCCAATATTTCTACTTTTCACATTTTCCCATGTCTCCGTAGTTTTGCTACCACAACTCCCTTCCAAGCCCCCACTACCATGTCGGAGCTGGGCAATTTAAACACCCTCCTTCCTGGTCTCCCACCCTCTCTTGCTGACTTCCTCTAATCCATTGTCCATTGGCAGCCAGAGGTGTATTCTAAAAATTACAATCAGGTGACATTACACTCATTCTACAAAACACTGGAGTGACCTCCCTTTGCAGTCTGCATGAACTGCTTTCTCTGGTTTCTGAGCCACCATGTCACCACTGCACACAAAAGCATCGCTTTCGGGCCGGTGAGATGGCTCAGCGGCATACGCGCCTGCCTGGCAAGCGCAAGGGCCCGAGTTCAACTCCCGGAACCCACATGTGATATCACTCAGCGGCATGGGCGCCTGCTGGTGCGCGAGGTCCTGAGGTCAACCCCTGGTACCCACAAAAAAAAAAAAAAAAAAAGAGCATCCTTTCCTTGGGACATAAGCCTCATTGGTCTTTGCTCAGTGGCTTGAGCAAGCTCTCCCTGCATGAGCTCGTCCCTCCCACTCTGGGGCAGTGCCACCTTGCTGTCTTCTAGGGGTGTCCCCTTTTCATGATCCAGTCCTCAGCTTTAAATGTCGCTTCCTTGGACTGTCCTTTCTGACACCTCATCTTCCTCCGTCATTGCATCCTAGGTTCTTTGTGTAGCTCTTCTATCATTTGTCAATGTTTTATTTGCTGGTTTATTTGTTTTAAAATTCAGACTCTATCTATTGTAAACCCTAGAAATGCCTCACATAAGACTTTGCATGCAGTAGGTGCTCAGTAAGTATTGGTGAATAAATAAATGAATAAGGGAAATACAATCCCAAAGAAGTGCCGTAAATTCACAAGTATGTAGCATCTCCTATTAGGATATCAATCTTTTCTTTTCCCTGCAGTACTAGGTTCTGAACTCAAGGCCTTTGCACTGAAATACATCTATTTTCCCCTCCCCTTTTTAAAAATTATTTTGAGACAGGGTCTTGCTAAATCATTAAGTTGACCAGGCTCGATTTGAACTCATGATCTTCCTGTCCCAGCCCCCCTGAGTGCCAGAATTACAGGCGCACACCACCACATCCAGCTAAGCTTCCAATCTTTGAGGACCAAAACCCTCTCATGCTACCAACTGCAATTATATAGTTCTAGAATCTTAGGATGAAGGAATCCAGGATATCCTGACTCCTGGAATAGGGACCCCAATGTAACAAGCCTCCTCTGCTGGACACTACCTAGCCCTGGACAGCTCTTACCTCAGCACATGGGCGTTGCATGACCTTGAGTGACCTTGACTGCCAGAAGGATCTTCCTTACCCTCATGCAGAATCTGCCTTCCTGGACACACCCATCATTTCATTTCATTTATTTTCAAAGCTTAATTAAGCATACGGACTATGCAGTTTGTTAGGCTTAAGTCTGAATACTGGCCCCTCTATCCACTCGCCATTTGACTTTGGGAAAGTGGCTGAGGCTATCCAAATCTCAATGTCATTACTTGTAAAACAGAGGCAACATGACTTCCACATCAGGTGTATAAATGAGGCCGTGCTTGTACATTACCAAGCGCAGAGTCACATGCCTTAGTCAAAAACATTGTCTTCCTTCCTGGGTCGTCTAGCCTCCCTCTAAGTTAAAAAGAAATCTAATCACATCAATGTGTCTATGTTAAAGATCCACCTCTGAAATAGAAATAAGAGGTTCTTCTAAGAGCTTTCCAAGCCTAAAGATCCTGAAACGGTTCGAAGATCCAGGTCGTTGCTCTTATTATGATAAAAACAATTTTCATCTTTTCCCTTATTCCTTCATATTAGACAGAACATATGAGGTTTATCTTAACAGAGCTAGGAGAGCAGACTAATTTAAAGAGTAATTAACCCACTGGAATATTTTCATTGTTTTACAGATCTTCTTAATGCCCGTAATTTAATGAAAAACACAAACTCCATTAGCCAAATTACATTCCGCTATTAAGGCCAGGTTAGGAAGAAAGCTAATGCAATCTTCCCTTGGCTTCCTTCTCTCTGGTCTCTCCCACGTTTATGTGAGAATTTACATGTTGATGGCAAAAGCTCGTATCTTAACATTTTGTTGAGTCTGTGTCTAGTTACGCACTGTGCAATACAAAAATACCTGTGCAATTTCAAACGCAGCTTCTTTTTCAATCACTGCACAAGAGAGCTCTATCCCAGATCAGAAAACTCTCCCCCAATCAAATAATTAGCATTGATACTTGATAGGTAAAGGGAATACTGATTTCAGAATTAACTAATTGCTTTTTGTTTTCCAATTAGCTGATCTTTATTCATTGACTGGAATCCTACTAAGTCTCCACTTAATCATATATTGATGGCAGATGATGTACCAAGTGGCCTAATTCATTGCTAAAGACCTTCTATGTGAACCCTGTCTAAACGCTCATGATCCCCAAGGAAAGCCCCTTAATGCCTGGAGGCATCTCAGCCAGCATGAAAGGAAATGAGCATTCCAGAGTTTTCCAAATATATGCACATGAGTAAACTGGGGGTACTGGCTTGGTTTGGGTTATGTGGCCAAACACGAAAGCATCAGAATTCCAATCCCAAGCGTTAACACGCAGTCTTCATATCTCACCATGTTGTTCTGCTGTTTCCGGGATGACCGCGCCTGGAGTTTATTTTATGTTCTTCCATATGTCCAGGAAATTAGTGCCGAGCTATGATGACTCAGAGCCCTGCTCGGCCTCCTCCAACACAAATGCATGGGGCTGAGTCAAGACCTACAGATTTCAGAACTGACGGTTTGCATCCAAATGGTCAACTCTCTTCAGAGGCTCTAAGTCCAGTGCCATGACTCAGAAGCCCAAGTCGCGGGCCATTGTGTTGATGAAAAAGCTTCTCCTGCGGCAGCCTCTCTCCTCTACAGCCTTGTTTCTCTACTGCAGACTGGCCCGGGGCCCTGTGCAGTCTCCCCATCCCCGGGGGATGTCTCCATGCCTGTGTCCACCCATCACCTCTTAGTTCAATCCTTGCCTTAAAATACGGTAGTGGCTCCTCCAGGTGCCATGTGGTGGGGGACAGAGGCACTGGCCCTAGACTCAGACCCCATGGGTCAAGTTGACTCACTACTATGATGCGCGGTGGCTTCATACTTAAAATCAAATCTGCGTTATCAGTGTGTGAATCCTGGCTAAGGCCATGAGTGCTGAAGGGTTTGGGGGTAAACTGTACCTATGCCTACAACCTACACTGAAGTACCTCAAAAATAAAAATAAATAAAAGATGATTGACGGATAGGAGGACGTATGGAAGGATGGATGTGTGACAAAGCAATGGCAGCAAAATGCTGATTTGTGCATCTCTGTGGTGTGGTGTGTGGATGTTCATTTCTTACTTCTTTTCCTTATTTAAAAATTCTAAGAAACAAATAAGGACCAATCAACCAGTATCACCAAAAATATATGCACCCATGCATGCAGAAATAAATAATCTTGTCTATTCACCTCTTTGCTAATCCTAATCATGCACAAATTCTGATCATCTGCTAAGTGAACTCCATGCCTCTTACCAAGTCCTGCAGGAACAGGGTTCCAACTTCCTCTTTCTGTTACCTCTTTTCACTTCCTGTCTCTGAGTGTGCACATTAGCAGCCCCAAATTGCCAGAGGTTCCCCGAAACACTAAGTGATTTCATACCCGCGTCCCTCTTCAGGTGCTGGGTCATCCAGGTGGGAGGCTCCGCTGTCCCTTGTCCCCCTCTGCCTGGCCACCTCCTTCTCCTCCCTTAGCAGCCAGCCTCGGTGTTGGGCTTTTGCATTTGACACAGTGAGAATCCAAACTTAACCCAGTGTGTCCAGCTCGACTCGCCTTACCCTCCATGTGCCACCCTGGTCCGCCCACACTGCCCACCGGTCCTTCCAATCTGCAGGCACCCAAAATGAGGAGTGGGTGTGCTGTTTTACATAATGGTGAACAGGCAGAGCCGCCATGGAGCCCTGGGATACAGGCTCCCAAGCAACTTCCTGGGGTCTCCAGTGCCTCAGTGCTGACCACTGCGGGAGAAGCATTCCGCCTGCAAGGGGGCCCTCAGATCAGGTCAGACATTTCAGCATCTTTACCCAAAATGCCTCCTAAAAGCCACACAGGTATCTAGTTCAAACCAAGATCTGCCGTCCTCCCTGGTCCAAGAAACAAGGCCAGTGTGGCAGAATGTAAAAAGCTAACTGGCCCCCACCCACGGCAGTGCCAGAGCCAGGGTTCCTGTGGGGAGTTTGTCCTCTCCACTTCCCAAGCCCCTGTTCCTGTGGCAGAGCAGCCCCATTCGGTTCTCCCTCTCTGGATCTCTGTAATTGCTCTGGGGGACAGAGATGTGGTGACAGCGTCCTGATGTTGCTAAGCCTGGAGGCTTCACCACCTTTGTTGGTTTTCCTAACCCAGCTGCACTTTGTCCTCCCTGTAAATGGCGTTGTCTGAATGGGCCACATCTGTCCTGCTGAGAGTCCGACCTCCATCCTGTCTGTTTTCAGAACTGGACTGGGGTCACTGTCTCAGCACTGGGGTGACCCATGGGAAGGATGAGTTAGAGCCTCTGTGTTTAAGAGCAGCTCAGGATTGGCAGGGTGGTACACGCCTATAATCTCAGCACTCTGGGAGGCTGAGGCAGGAGGATGGCAAATTCGAGTTCAGCCTGAGCAATTTAGCAATTTAACAAGTGCAAAATAAAAAAATAAAAGGGCTATGGGGATGTAGCTCAGTGAAAATGCCCTGCGTTGAATCCCCAGTAACACACCAGTAACGCATACACAAACATGACCAGTCAGGCTCCACACCAGCGCAGATTTTGAGAATTTAAGGACCTCTGTGTTGCTAGACAGTTTCTTCAGAACCTGGGTATAATGACCTCATGCCTACTGCGCATACATGCATGTGACAGATATCTGCAGTTAATCAGCATGAATCTGATGTGATCAACCATTCTAGAATAACTCAGCCTAACCGGAAGCCACAAATTTAAAATCACAGTCAAAAGCCAACATGTTGGGCCGGTGAGATGGCTCAGCGGCTTAAGCGCCTGCCTGGCAAGCGCGAGGGCCCGAGTTCGACTCCCGGATCCCACATACAAAAAAGGGGCCGGTGATATCGCTCAGCGGCACGGGTGCCTGCTGGCACACGAGGTCCTGAGGTCGACCCCCCGGTACCCACAAAAAAAAAAAAAAAAAGCCAACATGTTGAATGCACAAAGAGAAATAAACAGAGTATCTTGGGAACATACCACGAAGAGCCTCTAACTCACTAGCAACAGGTTGGAATGGAATGGGAAGCCCATTAGAGTTATGGGACATTTGACCTAGGTTTTGAGGGTTGAGTAGGAATTTTTTAAGGAAAAGTATTCCAAGCAAAGGCATGTGCAAAGACAAAGAGATATGATCCCCTCCACTTCTAGCCATTGGAGTAGGCTTTGACACAGGATTTAATCTGGACAACTGAACAATGAATCCCAGATCTTATTTGCAGCAACTTTACAAGACTCTCTTCTCCTGGGAGGTATGGGTTGAATACGTGAAATGTAGAAACTCTGCTCACATTAAAGGAGCTCTGAGAGTTACCAAGGGTTGCTATGTGGCATCTGGTGCAGAAGTCAGAGTGCAGAAGTGGGGAGAAACAGGACCTCCCAGGACGTTGTTTGAACCTAGATCAAGCCTTACTTGAGGCCCATGTGTATCCTGACTTCTCCATTGCATGAACCAAAATATCATTTCTACTATTTAGTGTTATTTGCTATTAAAATATTCTTAATAAATAGCCAGCTCGAGCCTTCCTAGGATATGAAGGAAATATGGAGTTGATATCATTCTAGGCGCACGAATCAGCAAGTCCAAAGTGGATGCAATGCACGAAAATGGATGTCTAGTAAAAGGAGGGATGAGATCAGAGCTCTGGATAAAAGAAAGAACAAGCGAGAGCGAAAAATTAGACCTGAGTAAAGTTCTGAAGGGGTTTCTGTGCCTCATGAGAACTTGGCCTTTGTCCCCTAGGCAGCGGGGAGCCATGGAAGGTTCTGCACAGGAGGACACCACGAGCATTGTCGCATGTCAGCACGGTCTCCAAAGGATCTGGAAGATGAGTTGGCAGATTTCTTCCTACCGTGGTTTTATCACTTCCCTGAGCCACATAGCCATGTTGTTCAGAAGAAAACAGCCATTAAAAATGTATTTTATCGATTATCCTTGGCCTACAAAACTATCTCCAAGGAGAAACATTTCCCCAGCCACGCTTTTGCCTGCTGGGGCGCCATACCCGCCTACTTTCTCTGGAAGGGTTGGAGATGCCACCATCAGAGGGGTCAGCGGAGAGCTGGGGGCCACCCGAGCAGTGCCCCAGTTTCCCAGCCACCCCAGCCAGGCGGCTTCCTGTGTGCAGTATTTCACCCGATGTCGCTCAGTGTCCTCTGGGCACCAGAGTTTTCGGGCTGATGTTTACTGCAGAGCAAAAGCGGAGGCCCAAAGACACGCACTGCAATGGATCCAGCCACGCAACCCGCTCCCACCCCACTCGCAGGGCTGAGCGGAGCCCATGATTTACGGCTCCGCTTGCAGGAGGAGAGGGAAAAAGGAAAGCTCTCCGTTTTCCTAAAAGGGGCTGCAAGGAAAGAAGCCGCTTTGCCAGGGCTCCCTTTGAAATCAGAAACTCCACCCCCTTCACCCTGCCAGAAAGAACGCTCCAGAGTACACGGCTCACCTTCCTCCATCCCTCCCCAGAGAGGGCTCTGGAAATTCTCTTCCTGGATCCACCTCTTGGGGAGCAGGGGCTCCTCAGTGTGACGCAGGGAAGGGGCTGCAGAACGGGGTTCAGACTTGCAAGGCTGGGAGGTGTGGTTCTGAGTGTGAGCTTGAATGTTAAGGTTGAATGGCAAGCAGTGAACAACCGAGTGCCATCCTGGAACTCGGAGCACATCATGGAGCTCTTTTCTCCAGCACACTTTGGGGTCAGGGTCCCAGAGAGTTGGAGGGAGAAACTGAGTCACTGAGTAACAGCAGAAGCGAGTTGAGGAATGAGATCGTAGCAGAGCTCAGTGGAGGATCCCACAGGGAGGGGACCAATGTACAGAGGTCTGGGGTGCTAGGCTTCCCAGCGAGGTCAGCCTTGAGGAATAAGGGGCTGCGAATGGAAGTTTTGTTATTGCAAAATTCCCACGGTCGGCACGGCGCTGGCTCGAAGCGATCAGCACGATGTCATCTGAGACGGCCAGAGTGACAGCACCAGGGCACACTGCAAGGGCAAGGACCAGCACTGCTAGGACAGATGTATTTCCCAAAGGGACAACACCAGTGTTGGCTTGAAAGAATCAATAATAATAACAATAATAATGTCACAACAGCATCGTGGCAAAAATTTTTTTAAAAAATTGCTTAGGAACTACCAGATGAGAAAAGTTTGTAACACTGAGGACCCCAAAGTGTTTCTACAGGGAAAAGGCACCTTGGGTGTGAACAGGCTCTTTCTGGTCAAAGAGTTTAGAGGGCAAGAGGATAAATACAAAGTAACCTAACTGCCATTTGTGGAGAGCAGGACTTCTCCGAGCTTTGATGTCACAAGGGATGCTTTGAGCATCTTGAAGCAGAGCGGTTAGAACTTGAGTGCTGTGCAAGCTGATCTGAATTCACAATTCTTTACTCCAGCTGGATTTCTGGAGACAGAGTCACAGTACAGCACCTTGGGGAATGTGGCACTGAAAGCCACCACTATGTATCAAGAAATGGGTCAGGCAGTCTCAGGGGGCACTGAGCTCTTGACAGCTGGGGTGAAAAACTGGAAGTAGATGCCCCCCAGGGGATCTGCACTGGGGACTGGGGCTTAGACTAGGTGAATCCGGAGCCCATCGTGACTCTGGGACTCGGGCACCCCATGACACACGCTCAACATGACATGTTGGGAAATCCAGCCTGACTTTGGGAGCTTATGACCATTGCACTGTTATTCAGCAAAAGGAATTTGTAGTTATCAACATTATTAGCAGGAGAAGTTAATATTTATAAAGTGCTTACCACACGCTGGGCGCCTTGCCAAAGGCGAGCCAACTTTATCTCATTTAATCCTTTCAGCAAAGCAATGGAGTGAGTTGTCATCTTCATTTTACAAACGAGGCTCAGAGAGGTTATGTAACCTGATCAATGTCACACAGCAAGAATTAGAGCCAAGAAACCAATCTGCATGGGACTCCAGACTCTGAGATTGGGCACAGAGTAGAAATATGGAATCAGGACTGAAATCTGGAATAAGAAAAATCAGATTTGCAGCTGTCACTCTACTCTACTGTGGCCAGAAACAAGTTATGTAACTTCTATGGATCTCAGCTTTTTTTCCTCCATGAAGTAGAACTCATCAGGCAAATTGTACCCTTGGGTTGCATCAAAAGAGGTATAAGTGACCAGAACAAGGAGTATAGTTACACTCATTTATTCATTCACTTATCAATTCATGATTTCAACAGCATCCCTGCTTGGGGACTTAATATGTTATGACTTACAGAAATCTCAGGTGTGTGTGAATACCACATGGTTCATCGGGTGATGGGGAAGGGTTTTTGTTTCTTTTCTGAGCTGGGAGTCCAGGCCAGTTCCTGACTTTACAAATACGCAGTATATGAAAATCACTTCTCAGTGTCTCCATTTCCCTATCTACGGTGTCAAACATATACACCTTCCAACTCCAGCCAGCTCTACAACAACGCTTCTCAAAGTGGGTGCCATGGATCTGTGACATCGAAACCATTTGAAGCGATTATTAAATAAATATTTCTGGATCGCACCCGACACCTACTAGATTTCACTGTCCACAGTGGAAATACATATTTTAGGTAAGACCCTCTGATTAGTCTATATGACTGTGATTTTGAAAGACTCGTTCAAAATTACTAATTCAAGGACATTTTCCAAAGCTTCTTTGTCAAACTTCTTTTTCCCTATGCAAAGAAGGGTCCGTGGCCCAAATAGGCTGGGAAAATCTCATCTCAACACATTTGGATGTTTTCTATGTGCATTAGCATAATCAAGGCTCTGAAAAGTCCTGTAATGAAGAAAACTGTTGATTTTTGTTTTCAATACTGGGGTTTGAACCCAGGCCTTCTCATCCCCAGCCCTTTTTATTTTTTATTTTGAGACAGGGTCTTGCTAAGTCACTACGTTGCCCAGCCTGGCTCCAATTTGAGATCCTCCTACCTCAGCCTCCCAGAGTGCACGGATTGCAGGTGTGCACCACCACGGCCAGCTTTGTTAAAGAAAGTTTAACTAGGGGCCAGTGAGATGGCTCAGCGGCTTAAGCGCCTGCCCGGCAAGCGCGAGGTCCCGAGTTCGACTCCCGGAACCCACATACGAAAAAGGGGCCAGTGATATCGCTCAGTGGCACAGGCGCCTGCTGGCGCGTGAGGTCCTCAGGTCGACCCCCCAGTACCCACAAAAAAAAAAAAAGAAAGTTTAACTGAGTATTTCCCAAGCGTGCCCTGTAGGTGAAGTTGGAAATTCTCTTTCTTTTTCCACAAACCTTGCCTCCACCTGAGGCTATTTACCAAGCAAGCTAGAAAACTAATGTTCCCCAGAGGTCATTTGGAGAAAACATTATAGAATGAATGTATCTACGAGGCTTAGCGTCAGAGCTCGGAAATAGCAATGGGTCGCTGCCCAGGGATGGAAACTCGAAAGAAATGGCCACGCTTGAGAGACACATTGCAGGGGGAACAGGATCTGCTCTGCTCAGCTGGAAGTTCTCCCTGGGAGCACTCAGGCCTACCCAAAATAGCACCCCTAATCCTCGCCTCCTGACTCAGGCCAGGCAGGCAGCGTCTGGTGATTCAACCTCTGCTCCCCGTGGAAATCGCTGCTGTTGCCATCTCATCCCTCCACCGCTGCTCAAGTCGGGCCTGTGATCATCCCTTCAGAGCAACCAGGTTGACAGGGCCCAGATTAGCACCACCACTCCCACGTTCACCCCAACACCTGCCTGTGTTACTCCAGAACGGGCCCCAGGGTGGCCCCACCGCTTGTGAAATTCCTCAGTGATGCCCAGCCCCAGCCCACAGACTGCTGGTCAGGAGGCCCCGTCAGCCCCTCATCCCATGCCAGCCCCTCCTGGTGCAGCTTGGCGCCAGCGTGGACAGTGGCCGCCCTGAGTCACAGTGATGCAAACCCAGCTTTCTCCTTCTCCTTCACCCTCCTCTTCTCAGTCAACCTCAGTCCAGCTTCAGAGCTCAGAGCTGACGGGGACCTGACTCAGCCTGGAAGCCTCAGGCGGCAGCCAGTCCAGAAGCAAAAGAAAGAACATCTGCCTCTTCCCAGTCCAGAATTTCCCAGCTCCTGGCTTGACAACAAATGTAGATGGCCAGGGAATGCAGGGCCGGCATGGAAAGGGGCAATCAGACCTTGTAAGAGAGCGAGATGACTTCAAAGATGTCAAGGTGGAGGCTAGCCATCATCGTTAACCTTTCTTTCCAACCCACAGACCCATGGGTTCCAGCTACATCGTAACTTCTCAGAATACCGGCTCCATGGACGCAGAATGCATGTCTACTTTGTTCATTGCTGTGTGCCTAGTTTGTTGTCTGGCATGGAGTGGGTGCTCAAGAAACAGATGTTTGTTGAATGAATTCCACTGACTCGTTAGGTGGAAAGTAGTAAATTGCTTGACACTTTTGCACGAGGAGGTGATGTCTGGCCCTTCCCTGCATACTGATCCTCTATGACGGATCAGTATAGTTTGACATCGTATGTGGCAGCTCTGAGCTCCAAGAGAGCCAGAGTAAAACAGCAAGTGTCTCAGGACCTGTCGGTGGAAGTCCCCAGGTTACTTCCGCCACACTCTATTGATCACTTGGGTCCAGCTTCTGGGGAGGGGACCCAAGCGCCACCTCCTGGTAACACATGGAGCATGGGCGCCATCCCCCAAGGGTCTGACTGCACACTGAACAGGGAAGGAGGGGCAGAGGATTTGTGGCCATCCTTAATGGGACACACCTACCTTTCAGGGTTGTTGAGAGGATTAAGTGCAATGATTTATACCAAGTGCTTGGTGCATTTTTGCACATTGGGAAAGACATGTCTTCCACTGGGTGGATACGGCTATTTGGCAAGCAGAGATGGGGCTGGGATTTAGCGCTTCTCCGCCTCCGCAGCTAGGTGGCCTTGGGCAGGACACAACCTGCACAACTGTACACACCAACCCCGCCTGACACATAGAAAACCCAGTACATGATATCTGATGTTCCAAATGGCTGACACTATCCCTGCAGAGAGCATGGGGTTTGGCTGGCCTACTATCCTGTTCTGTTCTGTTTTGTTTTTCAGTACTTGGGGATGAACCCAAGGCATTCACAGTGAACTACATCTGTGGCCCTTTTTAAAAATGTTTTATATTGAGGCAGGGTCATGCTAAATTGTTTAATTGCCCAAGCTGAGCTGGAACTTGTGATCCTCCTGCTTCAGCCTCCCAGAGTGCTGGAATTACAGAAGTGCACCACCGTGCCTCAGCACACTGATTGCCCCTTCTGGTAACCATCCCTAAACACCACCATTATCCGCAGTCCCTCGGTCCCTGCTGGCCTCCAGGTGACCCGAGCTAAGCTCATCAGACATGTTCTCCCTAGAATCTGAATTTGCCCAGTGTGACTCACAGATCAATGATTATTGGTGTCTGCTCATCCCAGAGAGGTGCCTGAGAGGGACCATCGACCTTCTGGGGTCTAGCTCTTCCCTGCATCTTCTCACTCCTGCTCCCTCACTTTGCCATTCTCAAGTCCCAGCCTCTAGGTCTACTTTGCTGAAACCTCCCAAATAAAACTGGGAGCCCCAGGAGCCTGGAAGGCAAAGTTTGGAAAAAATGATGACGTTGAAGGACAATGGGATCAGAGGCTTGGGAAGGTCACTCCAGCGCTGGCTGTAGGGAAGAAGGAGGAGAGAGAGGAAAGAGGTGGAGCAGGTGACAGGGACACGGCCGGGACTGCTGAGGCCAAGCTGGGGAGGACAATGCATGGCCAACCAGGAGTGGCCATGGGTGAGTTGAGGGTGTCATGGGTGTCAGGGTGTCTGTCCCCCAAGCCACACATGAGAAAGGCATCTCCTCTCCATTAGAAGACTTGAGTCAGTGTCTGTCACTCCTGGAGTCACAGTAAGTTTCCAGCCTACGGTGCCAGTGCCGTTCTGAGCCCCCAAATCCAGACTCGGGAGCGGTAATCCCTTCAAAAGAGTTTTTTTTTTTTTTGTGGGTACCGGGGGGTTGACCTCAGGACCTCGTGCGCCAGCAGGCGCCCGTGCCGCTGAGCGATATCACCGGCCCCTTTTTCGTATGTGGGTTCTGGGAGTTGAACTTGGGCCCTCGCGCTTGCCGGGCAGGCGCTTAAGCCGCTGAGCCATCTCACCGGCCCTTCAAAAGAGTTTTTAAAGTAGAGGGTGGAGCCCAAGGTGCTCTTTACAAGGCTAAAAAGAAAAAACGTTACATTAAACACACACACGCACATGCACACACGCTCAGCTTTGCCCACGGGGGCCAAACACAGCAATTACTCTTCGCTCCCCGAGTGGGGAGTGGTTTGTGAGCTGCCGAGGGGGAGAGGTTATTTATGGCCCAGGCGGGAGGCGCTTTCAGGTCCTACCCCTCCTCAGCAAGTGGCCCCCAGCCCCAGGGCAGTTTCCTCTCCCCATCTTAGGATTGCTTCCACTAAGCAAGTGTATGTGCAGGCAGGCAAACTCCGTGGGCACCAGAGAAAAGGGAAATAAATACATAAGAGAGGAGAAGAGGCGGGGCGAGAGCTTCTGCTGCCGATTCTGGGCTTTCTTTGAAGTCTTAGGGCTGAAGTGTCATAAATTTTCTGGTGTGAGAGATGGAGATAATGAACCTCGCTCCTCACCGAGGGGTTTTCAGCTCACGTTCATCATTAGCACCCTGGAAGCCCCCTGCTGCCCTCCCCAGCTCCCCCAGGCCTCCTCCAGGTCGCCCCATTTTTCAAGAGCAAAATACTCACTGCTGTGCTTGGCCAGTGGCCCAGAGGTGTTTTCAACGAAGCCACTGCCTACCTTGCACGTGCCCTGTGATGCCCTTCCAGCCTAGGTGGCCACATGTATCCAGGCACCAGGGGGGATCCATCTCGAGTGCTGGCCAGCCAGGTGACACGGGGCTGAAAGTCAGCGTCTCTGAATCCCAGGGGTCACATTCGGGTAGTGAAGGATAGCTTGATGTAAAGATGCTGCATGCGGGAAGGGGGCAGGTATACATTAGGTGCCTGATGCATGCCGCTAACCTTCTCACTTAGGTGCAGCATCCCAGGGACACTCGCTTGTTCAAACTCTGAACGCATCTCCTACAGCAAAGGCTCCCAAGCTTATCTGTGAACCAGAACCAAGCGGGGAACCTGAAAGAATGCTGATGTCCAGGCACAGCCCCACTGGCTCTGCAGAACACCCAAGTGCTGGGGCCGCCACAGAGCATCTGGGTGGTTATGAAGCACAAACAGGTGTGGGGCTGTTATCACAGGAACCCATCCGGCTTGGAGTTTGCCCAGCGTGGCTGGCTGTTGACATCCTGGGGACAGGTACTGTCTCTACCTCCACCAACTGGGCCAGCATCATAGAGGACGAGCCTGGGACGCTGCACCTGCACACAGCCTTGGAGTTGCGCTAAGCCAGCTGGGATGTTCCTGCTGCTGGGACGGGGTCTCTGGTGTGCCATGTGCAGGTTGAGGACCCTCCCTGTTGATCCCACATCCCCTGCCTGGCCGTGTCACAGCTCAGCTTTTGCCCTGCTGCACGGCCCTTCTCTGTCTGTGTCCACAGGTCTTACCGTTATGTCCTCAGCCGCAGCCCATGGCTCATGAGGATGGCCCTGATGGGAACTCTTGGGGGCACTGATGGAAGGGATATCATTTGCTGTCCATTCACACCCCAATCTGCATCCAGAAATGCCCAGATATGCCAGATCCACCTCCTAGCTTTGGCAAACTCGGTGCCCTCTGCTTCCGGTCACTGGAAAGCGATAGTCCCAGGGTTGGCTCTCAATGCGCATGTCAGGGTGACAGTATCTAAGCCAGCGGAGGAGGTAGCTGTGTCTTTGATCCTAGCCCCATCTGCTCCTCTGCCCCACCCCAACCTGATCCGTACCATGCAGTATGGTCTTGGGGGACATAGCTTGGGCTTAGGAGTTACAGAGCCCTGAGTTCAGACCGTATCCTGCACAAGCCCTGTGATCTCGGGCTCACCGAACCTCTCTGAGCTTCCTTCCGTACTTCTTCAACATGAGGGTGGCTATGCTCAAATTGCAGGGTTGCTCTTAGGACTGACGATGAAAGAGCACACGTCTCACGGGGTTGCGCTCTGGTGTAGGCATCCATGCGAACCCCCTGAAAGTTGCACCCCCTGTCAGGGGGATGTTAAAAGGCTCCATGTTTCACAGCAATGAATGGAAGTTCAGAAAGGTCAAGTCACTTGTCTGTGCCAGCCCTACACTACCTCCAGAATATTTGCAAAGCTCTCAGCCCAAACATCTGGGACATAGTAATCACTCAATAAACGCGTATTCTCTTCCTTCTCCTCCACAGCCTCACCAATCAGTAGTGCCACACAGGGAACAAGAGACCACTAAGGCATGGCTAAGTTTCTTGAGTGCTGATAACTAACATCTCAAGCATCCCTGGTCCCTGGCTGGATGCTTTGTCCCTACCTCAACACAGCCAGGAAAGGCAGAGACGCTCTGTTCAGCTGGTCAGGTGGGGACCTGCTAATGGGTGGGGGGGTGTTCTCTTCTCCGGCCTCGCTGCCCTGGTCGATTCGCATTGATCCCTGCTCAGCTGATGAGAGCCGTCTTTCAAAGTTTATTCTGGTGTCAATTTTTATAGTTCCCCCGCAGATCAATAGCATGCAAAAACATTAACGCAAACTTTGTGAAAGCCGATCGTTCAATATGAGTTTTATGAATGGCTCCTGGCCCCGGCTCCGAGCATTTGGAAGTAAGTGGTACCTTTAATCAGATGAGTGATAGAAGCCCGTCTGCGCCGATGCTCCCTCAGCACCCCTCACTCCTTTCATCAAACATGCTTGTCTTCCACGGTTGTGAAAGTGGTCATGGGCTCAGCCTTAACGATAAAGAAACCGACTTTGAAATAAGGAGTAACGATGCTCACGGGCATGTCACAGCAAAGGGGACTGCACGGGTCAGTAAATGTCAGAAAAGATGTGCATCCTCACTCCTAATCAAGGAAGTGCCAATTGTAAGCAAAAGGAGAAACCTTTTTCCACAGCCCTCTGCTTGGCAGAATTGGAAAAATAAGCATCCTTGAGCAATAGATGCTCTTAGTCTCTGCTACTGGCAGGGGAAGATAATTTCAGCCCAATTTGAAGAGCAACTTAGAATTGTCTTGCAAATATAAATTGTGCACATCCTACTACCCAGACACATAGGCACAGGATGGATGTAGAGGCAAATTCTCTCCTACACATGTCCGAGTATTCACTTCGGAGAGTGCGCATTGTTTAGATTAGGAAACATAAAAGGGACTTGGGTGGCCATAATAAAGGAGATAATTAAACTACTGTCTTGGCATTGTATAAAGAAATACTATAGAACAATGAAAGGCTAAATCTTACACATCTGCCCAGAAGGCTTGAGATCAAACTAATGAATGAATAAAGTTGTTGAGTACAGCACGAGACTCTGTGTAAGATGTTTAAAAACACGCAAAGCAATGCTATACAATGTTCATGAATCAACGTGGACAGAAGTATAAAAGCATGTGTGGGAAAATAGCTGCAAATGTTGGGATGGTGTTCATGTGGCAGCTGGGAGGGAGGGAGAGCAAGAAGGGAAGGCCACACCTTGAGCTTGTATCATACAGTAATTGCGTGAATCTGGTGAAATGTGAGTCCCATGAAAACAGCACTGTCTGGTTCTCCACTGTTCCCTTAATGACCAGAATGGAACCTGGCACATAGAAGGTGCTTAATAAATATTTGTTGAATGAATGAATGATGAACTTGGAAAAATCTAGGGCTTGGATACAGGTGGCCCTTAAACTTTGCTCTATGATTTTATTTTTTTGCAGTATTTCACTAGGAAAGGAGGAAAAGAAGAAGAAGGGAGCCAGAGAGGAGGCCTGGCTTCAAATGTCAGCTCTGTTAGTTAACACAACCTTATGCAGAGCCTATTTTTCACTAACATGGTGTGGGTGCAGAGCATATGATGGGGAGCTAGTAGTGGAAATGATGGACATTGATGAAAGAAACAAATAATAATGGCACTGTATACTTTAAGCAAGCATTTAGCGTACATTAGCTACTTACCTGAGATCCTACACCCTGGTCACATTGCAGAATCATCTGAGCCTTTGAAAATGCTCCATGTCTGGGTTCCATGAATGGATGTGCAGTGACTTCTACTGTCTCCTGTGTACTCAGATGCCCAGTGCGGTCGAGACCCTCTGCCCTGGTATCTGCACCCTCCTAGGGAGACAACTCATCTTGTCGCCTCTGTATCCCCAGAACCTGTCCACAGCAGGTGATGGAGTAAGCATCTGCCCCCAAATAGAATGCAAGCAAAAACCAACCTATGCCCAGGTAAATCTAAAACAGCTTTCAATGGTAGAAACATGAAATACCCATTCTGAATTGACATTGAATGGGAGTGTTGTTTCTCCCTCCTTAGTAAAATATAAAATAGTGGTGCATCTACTGTTCTTAGCCTCTTAGAGGCTGGGAAATACCATGGTTTGGAGTCTCCTGGAAGGTGTTCTTTGTCCAGATGCTTGATTAACATCTGGTCGACAATCTAGACTGATTTTTTCCACCTTCAAAACAGTAATTATTTCAATTTTGTTTTATTGAACACCTGCAAGTACTGAGTGTCAGCAGCTCAGCTGTGGGGAAAACAAAGCGATTCAGAAATCTTTTCTTCCCTCTGGGAGCTGAAGGCTCCAGAAGACTCTAAAACAAGGCAGAGGAGCTGGGCGTTTGCACAAAGGTATAAATAACGTGCAGTGTAAAGACGGGAGTGGCATGGAATTTCCACCGAGGGAAGGAAAAGCTCTGAGCAGAGGTGTGAGCTCGCCTGGAAATAAATAAACCCTGTCTCCATCTCATTGGAGGCTGCTGAATGGACGTCAGCAGCTCGAGATCTCAGCAGGCCTTGGGCCCTATGTTCTCCCTGGATGCACCAGGTCCCCGTGCGTGCCCAAAGAATATCAAATGCCGTCCAACAGTGAACTGTCATGAAGGGACATGTTGCTCGGATAGTCCAAGCAGGAAATGAGGGTTTCAGCAGAGACTGTAAGATTAGGTCTAGAAGATTCTGGGTTGGGCACACCAAGTGGAAGGATTCCAGAATTTGTGACCAAACAAGGGAAGGGGCCAGAAGACATAACATGTTTGGATGAGAGACGTATCTGTGCAAGTGTGGATCAGGCAGTGTTTTATGTGTGTAGACACGAGTGTGCGTATGTGTATGAGGAGAGTAGGTGCTCGTCTCTGTATGGCTGTGAATTTGTGTGATTGCACAAATGTGTAGAAATGTTTGTTGAAATAAACATAGGGTGTGTGAGCAGTGTTTTGTGCTACTCTGAGCTCCTTGAGGAGGTGGGTTTGTGTGTGCATTTGGGTGAGGTAGGAGTGTGCGCTTGCTATGTGCGTGTGCTGTGTTGTGTAGAAACGTGTGTGGGTGTGCATATGAGTGGGGGGGCAGGGCGTGCGGCTCCAAGGGCATGCTTGTGTATGTTTATGTGAGGCACAGTGGCGGTGAGCGTGATTTTGCCCGGATGTTTGTGTTCGTGTGCTTGTCCATAGCTTGTTTATGCAGAGACAAAAGGTCCGGCGTTGAGATGTCCGGGGAGCCCGACCTCAGGAGCCAGAGCCACCCATGAATTGGAAAGGGTGAGTCATCAATTAGCAAGTCCAAGGTGGGGGCCCGGCGGGGACTTGACCTTGCGTCTGGGGAGCAGGCCCTGCCTGGGAGTGGACGCGGCACGCAGGAGCCAGGGCCTTCAAGCGGGGGCAGCCGACCTGTCTTGTAAGGCTGATGGGACTTTCTTTGTCATTTGTCTGGATAGGGAAGGGACATTTCTTTTTGTGATGGGCTCCCGGGGCAGCTGACTCATGTCCTCCTGAGGGGCAGCAGCGAGGGCCAGGGTGGTGTGGCCCAGAGGCAGGGCAGGGGGCACCCATGGAAGCCCGTGTTGCACGCTGGGAAGTGGGGTGTGAAGAGTGAGAACTAGAGCAGTGCTCAACTCCAGCTCCACGACCCACAGTGTGTGCAAGCCGGGGAAGGTATTTTGTCCTCCCTGGCCTCCCTGGCCTCACACAGGAACAATGGGACATATCTATCGGGCCCCAGTGAGGACAACCAGCAAAACCTCTTCTCCAGCTCAAAGTCAGCCACTCCATAGGTGGAAGTGACGGGAGCAGGGGCCTTGTCACCCCTTCCCGATGATGACCCTGGCCCTGAAGCAATGATTCCCTACAATACCACTCCTGGCTTTGCCTCCCGGCACAGCTGTGTCCCACACTCAGCTCCTTCCCTGTGAGCTGTGTGGATCCAGACAAGAATTGTCACCACTCTGTGCCACCAGTGGGTGAATAGATAAGCAGACCGGATGCGCCCTTCCGTGGATGTCACTCAGCAGTCACATGGGCAACCCCGTGACCCAACCCTGGCTCTAGACACAGAGATGTGGCTCCAAAACACCGTGCTCGTGGACAAAGTCCAGGACTATGGGACTGCATTTACTTGAAATTCTGGAAGAGGCAAAAACACAGGGACAGAAGGCTGGGGTGGGGAAAAGGGAATTCTGGGATGAGAGCACTATTCTATGTCTGTCTTGTGAGGCTAGTTATGGGGCAGTGAGCCAAAGTCCACTCCAGAGAACACACAAAATTGAGGAATTATATTACACATAAATAATATCTGAATAAACTCTAAAATGGGGGTACAGTAGAGTGCTGTGACACACAGTGACTGAAGTCACCTCCATGAGGTAATCCTGGAAGACTTCTCCGTGGAGGTGCCATTTGGTGGCAACCTCGAAGGACTGGAGCAGCACACAGGCTCAGGATGTCCACCGCGTTTGTGACCTGGAGCCCAGGGCGGTGTCCCGGCTCAGAATGTCCCTGGGCAGAATGGCACCTTCTTCCTGGAGTCATTTCCTGACTCTCTCATCCATGAGTCACGTGCTCACTTGCCCTGGCCAAGGACCTTCCAGTCTTTCTGTCCCTAGGAAATATTTTAATGTCCATGGAGATCAATGAGGCAACATCGATGGGAAATTGGATATAAATCATCCGGGCTCTTCCGTCACCCCAGAAATCAATGTTCACACATTAGGGCTATTGTCTCCCGAAGAGGCTTTGATGGATGGGGGTGGAAGCCAGGACTCCACACCTGTAGCCTGCGTCCGTCCCTCCTGTGTGGATGAGGCCGAGGGCAGGTGCCTGCAGGCCAATCATCCCTTCGGCAATAATGAATTGTGCAGTGCACTACCACGCGTCGAGCACAGGGCGCCCAAGGCATGTGGGTGACCAACATGTGAGCACCCTTCTCTTCATTCAGGCAAAGACACACACGCCCCGCTGGGGCTAACAGGATACTATTGTGGTTTTGTTTGCAGTAGACACTGATGAGCTGAATAGTCAACAAAAGGTGATGGGTTAAATTATCTATGGTTGGCCCACAAGGCGAAATAGGACACAGGCCCTGCCAGTGAGCTTGCAAGGCAGGAGAACCTAGTTACAGACAAGGGGAAGGTTTATGATATACATACTGACAAATTATAAAACTGGGTGCATTTTATGGCCCTACTTGGGTAAATGTTGCACTTTGATCAATTATGACCCCATCTGGAGAAATACACTTTTGGAAAATTTTGAAATACGGCGGTACCTTGGTTTACAAGCTCAATTCTTTCCACTATTCTGGTCACAAGCTGAATTGCTTGCGAGACAAATGAAATCTCCCTATAAGGTCAACATGGAACCTAACCATTGAATTTGATTTTGTTCATGACCAATTAAGTTTGTGACCAGATTTATGGAAAGTATTAAATTTGTGAACCAAGGTATTCTGTATAGTCAAACATTTATTCATCTGTAATACATATTCATGAATTATATTCATTATGCATTTGCTTGCTTTATGTATATTATACACACACACACACACACACACACACACACACATCTATATAGGAGTATATTTCTGTGTTTGCCTGGAGTAAGTATTCAGTGGTACCTAATATTGACCTATTCTTTCTGTCATGGAGCTTACATTTTAGGGTATTTATTTGAATCGAAAGAGACTAAAAGAAAAGTGCAACATATCAACAACAGTTACCTCTCCATCGTGGGTTCGTACATCAATATTTGTATAAATTACTCCTATTGTTGACATATTACATATAATTATAGTATATTCATTTCATTATATTTATCATGTTACTATTCTATATGTAAACAAATATATGATGCCACTCTGATCTCCGGCTTTTATATATCCATATAATACATATATGTTTTTTCTGTATGATTTTTAGCCCTAAAGCAGTGAACAAATTTATTGATGCAAACTGAGTGAATTAAAAGTTTAAAGATAGGGCCAGTGAGATGGCTCAGCGGCGTATGCACCTGCCTGGCAAGCGCGAGGGCCCGAGTTCGACTCCCGCAACCCACATACGAAGAAAGGGCCGGTGATATCGCTGAGCGGCAGGGGCGCCTGCTGGCGCACGAGGTCCTGAGGTCAACCCCCGGTACCCACACAAAAAAAAAAATGTTTAAAGATAATGGCATCCAAGTGTGATGATGCCAGACATATCACTACAGTTCGGCACCCACAGGCATCCTTGTACATATTAGTAGACACACGGTCGTCTCCACGCCAACCCAGGGATGGCTCCTTCACCAGGGACCCCCGGGCACAGCCACGCACACTGCAGACTCAGCTCTTCAGCTAATCCCAAGGGCCCGCAGGCATGGGGACAGCATGCCCGTCCACACGGGGACACAGCCCACACGACTCTGAGGGTCACATCTGAGCCTCTGCCTGCGGCTTGTTCCCGTGTGGAAAGAAATGCGAGGTGGACCGCACTCGGTATCAGTTTTCATAAAATCGCAGCTCCTCATCTACAGACTTGTGAGGGAAGCTGACCAGCAGCGCCTGGAAGGGGGCCCACTGTGGCATCAATGGGGTCCCCTCCCAGGCTGTGGGGTCCCCTGGGAAAGGGTGCCGTGCCCTCCGCCCACACGCTGGGACTCTGGGCCCCTTTGGACTCTCCCCTGCCTTCTGAGTGGGCCGGAAGGCCCAGGGGACAAGCTTGCTGAGATTTCTAGAGCTTCCCATTTGCTGAAACCAGCCCGTTCCCACAAATCCCAAAATAGCGTCCCTGGCAGAGATGTGAACTCTGAAATGCAGAGACAGCTGCGGAGATAAACAGTGGAAGGGAGCAGGCAGGAGTGCTGTCTGCTCTGCCTGGAGTGGGGAAGGATTTCTGGGGCGCTCAAGGGCACGGAGGGTCACTGTGCTCAGCACCACCCCCTCATCTCCAAACACACTTAAAATTGGGAAACCGTGCCTACTTGAGAGTGTGGAAACTTAGAGTTCTAGGGAAAGGCAGGGCGTCTTCCCCTTGGGAGAAAGAGAAAAAAAAAATCAGAAGTTTCTCTGCCCTCACTGCAAGTTCCTGAGTCTGACCTACAGTCCTCCTACTACGGTTATTTTTCCTCATTTCCCCCATGTCCACTTGGCCTCTGGCTCTTCTGAGGACACTAAGTTCACTCTCCTTTCCCAGCTGCATTCATCCCAACAGCTTTGCAGCGTACATTTGAGCAGACGTTGGATCAGACATTGTAGGAGACACGCAGAACAGCTAGACACAGTCCCAGTCTTGAAGGAGCCTTGGTCTCCCCGGGAGATGCCAGCTAGGACAACTCCAGGTTGCCAGGCAACAACAACAACAAAAATCTAACATTTTATTGAGTGTCTACTATGTGCTGCATCCTGAGCACACCAATTTACAAACATTCTATCAATCTGGCATAACAGTTCCGATCCTAGCAACTATTATCATCTTTATTCCATAAATTGGAAAACTGAGGCTCCACAAAATTAAAAATAATAATAATAACTTGCCCAACACCATACAGCTAAAAGTAGAAGAGCCAGGATAAAACGTAGGAAAGTTACTGAGCCAATTCCTTGTCACCCTGGCTTGGAGAGGTCACAAGCTGCCTGAGTGTCTGTATCTTCATCTGTGTAATGAGAATAGTCCCTTAACTCGGGTGAGGATTAAATGTTACTATATTTGTCATTGTGATGTGTAATAGAGTTTTCTAACTCAAAAGAAGCACTTAACAATAACTAAAGTGGTGATTGTATCAGCTAGCTATGGCTGCATAACAAAGAGTCCCAAGGCGTAACTATTGCTGATTACTCCTGAGTCCTGGAGTAGCTGATATACCCATGGGCCTTCACTGGGCATGCTGTGTGGCTCTCCTGCTTAGTTCAGTTGGGGCTCACCTGTGTGTCACATGGCTGGCTGGCAGGTGGCTGATCTTTTGGCCTTGGCTCTCCTGTTGGCCAAAGCAATTCCTATGGGTGAGTCCACAGTCAGAGAGGTGACTAAATCATAAGAGCATGAGTCTGGGAGACCAGGTACCCAAGTGACCATTTACTAATGACTGGAGCTCAAGGGCACTAAGCTGACACATACTGTGGGTCTGGATGGTGCTCGTCACCCCAACCATGATTACCAGCACCAGAGAAGGTGCAAGCAGGACCAGAGTGGGCAGAACAGAAGGAAGCTGCTGGTGAGAACAACCATGTCACCAGGGCCTCGAAGGCCGAGCAAACGTTTGAAAGTAGGTGGGCGACAGTGAGGAAAGAGCAGCACTGCGGGCGGGTGCAGCTTGAGCAAAGACTAGAGGGCGGGAAGTCGCAGGGTGGAGGGATGAGCCTGAGTCTCCCTGGGGAACGTGGCCGAGCCGCAGTTCAGCCATTGTACCCCCAACGAGCTTCCAAACGCACCACTGCTTTCCTCCCACAGGAGAGGCTGGGCGGCTCCATGGTTCGGTCTCGGGTGGGAAAGGCCGTGGTGAGGTTCACGCGTGCAGGCCGGTGGAGCCGGGTCAGGCTGTGTGCATCTCGGGCTCGCAGCCCTTCTCCCAAGTTAACGGCAAAAACTGCTCTGGTAACAGTTTCTCCTGCTGGCTGGCCTGGGGCTCTGTCCCCTGTCCCACGTCCACTTCCTTGGTCTCATGTGTATTTCGAACCCCCACTCCTCTGTCCTCCCCCCATCCGCTCCCCTCCTCCTCCTTCGTGGGGGGTGCACTTGGGATTGAACTCAGGGCCTTCGCACTGGCCTCCATCCCCAGCCCTTTTTAAATTCTTTATTTTTAAACAGGAACTCACTAAGTTGCCCAAGCTGGGCATGAACCTGCCATCCTCCTGCTTCAGCCTCCCCAAATGCTCTAATTACAAGCATGCACCACCACAGCCAGCTCTTTCTTTGCTTTGGAGACAGCAGTGAGTCGGGAGCCAGCCCGCAGCAGTTGGCCCAGTGGCCCAGGGCTGTGGCCGCACTGTTAGAGGGTGGTTCTTTAGAAACGGCTCCCCACTTAACACTCTTCCAGGTCTTTCTTGCCCGGAACAAAGAACTGGACGAGACAAGCCAATAACGGTGCCAAAAAGTTTATTTGAAAAGTGCGGGGTAAGCGGGTACCTGAGAAACCAGCTCTGTAGAGCGAACTTGGGCTGAACAAGAGAAAAAGAAGGTAGAAGCATCTTTTTAATGTCGTCCACATCTCGTGGGAGCTCGCGAGATGTCTATACACAGGGTCTTCGCGTTGCCCTGGGATCTTGTGATTGACAGGTCCAGATCATTTTTCAAGCCTGCTTTTCCGGGCTTACATCCTACGTCAGCACCATAGCAGCCGCTGCTCCTGCCACTGCTTCAGCTGAGAAGGCGGCAAAGAGCAGAGTGGGGCTTTCGGATGGATGGGAGCCAGCTCTGCCAGGAGTTCTTGTCTCTCTGAGGTCTGATGCGGATGGGATTGACCTGCCGAGCAGAGGGGCACAGAGAGCCTGGCGGGGGGTGGGGGGGGGCGGGGGGGCAGGAACAGAATAGAGCAAGGAAGGGAGACAGCAGGAGCCCAACATGAGCAGTTTGTAGAGTGCACCAGCAGTGAAGAAGTGCTGCCAACTACCAAGTCTGAGGATTATCTTTGGAATCTGGGAAATGGGGCTAAGGACCCCCTACCACGTGTGCTGCCTGGGATTCAGGGGTTCAGGCTGAATCCTGGATCTGCCAAGTACTTGCTGTGTGACTTGAGGCAAGCTGAATAGCTTCTCTGAGCTTCAGTTTTTCCATCTCTAAAGTGATAATAATAAGCAAGCCTGCATACAGAGATGTGATGAAAATTAAGTTATTTGATAGTGGTGAAGTGTTAAGAAAAGAGGCTGGCTCAAAGTCGGGGTTCAGTAACCACCAGTTATTGTGGTTGTTATCAGAGAGGGAAAGCAACCTGTCCTAAAATACACAGCTGATAACTGGCAGAGGCAACCCAAGCCTGTCCCTGAAGCCACGTGTTTCAGCGCAGCTGAGCAGCAGAGATGGAAAGAGGCCCTTCCTTTGTCTGCCCCTTTTGACCCCCACCCACGCGCCCTGCAGTCACCTCCCAGGCCAAGGCTGAGAAGCCTCCAGTCGCTCTGTTCCCAGCCTGCCAGTGCCCCATTCAGTTCCTGCCTTTGAACAGGACTAGGGCTTCTGTAGAGGAACTGGCTCTGCAGTCAGGATTGCTTTCTCTCCGCTGTCCTCTGCATGTCAGGGTGACAGACACCAGCCCAGGCCTGGCGAGCCTGGAGACTGTCACTCCAGCCGTGCCCAGGGCAGCCCCCAGGCTCCCACGCCAGAGACAGAGGCCACAGCCACAGTGCAGGAGCTCATGGGCCGCCACCGCTGGGCAGCTGGGAGAGTCATGAGGGAGACGCTGTGCGCCGCTGCACTCCCTATAAAAAGCACCTGGCTTCGTCCTCACTTCAGCCCCAGGAAGGACTCTGTTTCCTGGGTAAGGAAACAGGCTCAGAAAAGCCAGGGCACTTGTCCTGTGTCACACAGTTTTAAAACTCAGAGCTAATTCTGTTTGGTTCCAAAGCCTGGTTGTTACCCTTCATGCTACAAAGCAACCTGGTTGGCTATTCCAAACACCTTTTCTTTCCTGTGTATGCAATTGGTCCGACATCAAGGGCAATCACTCCCCAAAGCCAATGAAAGACACCTAAACCATCTTGCCCTGCCTTTCATTGGCCCTTGTGGGCATGCACAATAGAATGCATGCAAATGTATGCAAATCATATGCAGAGGTGATCATGCCTTTTCTGAATCCCAAAGGGACCCTCAAGAAAATTCCAGGCAAAGGTCTCCTAAAGTATAGACATCTAAATACCACTTATCAACTTATAAAGTCTGCATTGTTGTGTACTATTTTTCTTTGAACATAATTTATTTTTTTTATGAACATCAATGAACCTCCAAAACAGGAAAACTGAAATCACTACCATAAATCCAGAACTGTTACAACTTATGGTTGCTAGAAATAAAATCTATGAACAAGTATCATGAAACTTTACAGTGGGAATGGTCTTAGCGGGGCGTGTGGGCTTCCTGAAGCTGAGAGCTGGTGGTCTTGGTCTGTCTGTCTGTCTGTCTGTAGTTGTAATGGAGGGTGCGTTAATTATGACAGTTTAACTATATATAACAACTTACCCTGTGACGGCCCTGTAGGCCAGGAGTCTGGGTGTGACTTGGCTGTGTTTCTTGCTGGAGGTTGTGGTGAGGACTGTCCCCTTGCACACTTGGGTGTGAGCAGAGTTCGTGTCTCCATGTCCCCATGGTTGTCCACTGAGGTCTCCACTGGGGCCTGCCCTTACCTCCAGGTGGCCTCTCTGGTCCTTTCACACCGCAGGACCAGCAACAGGTCCTTCCATCCTCGTCACGCTGTCAGCTTATTCTCAGCTGTGGGCATTTTGGGGGTGCTTGTTCTGCCTACCCCATCACCTTGGCGCCAAACAGAGATGTTTTGGTAGAATCAGAAAGAAAGAGAGAGTAGGGGGAGAAAGAAGGAAGAGAAGGAAAGAAGAAGGAGGGAAGAAGGGAGAGAGGGAGGGAGGGAGGGAAGGACCTGTTTGTTGAGTGACACTGTAAGAAGTCCTGCATATGGGTGACCTAAAACAATTCCCGGACAGTGCCTTGCTAAGTTGTAAGTCTCTCCCTGCCATGGTCAGAGGGATGAGCTTCGGAAGTGCCTGCCAGGAGGACAGGAGTCCATTCCTGCCTCAGCCTTGTCCCCTGCTGCATCTGGCCAGGTGTGCAGCCTCCTCTTGAGACAGGAAGGGAGCCAGGAAGTTTCTGCTCAAGACTCAGTCTCTCTTTGGTGCTGCCCGGCGATCACCCAAACCTTTCAGGACTCTGGGCTGGCTCCTTTCAGGTTCACTTTGGGTCCCATAGCCAGAGACCCCCCCGGCACCCCCTGCACCCTGCCGCACGCCACTGTTCCCCTTTACTTGGAGGCCTTCACAGCGGGCAGGAGGAGGGGGCCCGAGTGAGGGAGGCAGAAGGCATCGGCGGCTGGCTTCTTTCTCTCACAGGCCTGGTCTCTTGCCCTCTGCTAATTACGTTGATCCTTGGCACTTTGTAAAACAGCCCCACAACACCAGTTGGTCCCCTCTGGCTTTAACCTTGCAACCCAGTTGGCCCTTGTAAAACACGGGGGTGGGAGCCAGAGGGCAGCCAGGCAAGCGCGCACACAGACCGGCCCTGCGTCTGCTCCTTTAACGGTTCCCTCCCAGGACTCTCACAAAGAAGGACAAATAAAAGCCTTTTTACAGGATGGCAGGGCTGCGTGCGAGAGTGACTGTGTACCAGCGGCTGGCTTGCGCATGCCTCCTGCTGCCTGTTGCCTTACCTGCCTTCCAGATGGCGCTTTCTGCTCTGTACTGCCCCTGCTTCCCCTTCCCTGGTCTCTGGAAATCCAGTCTCCCATCCCATCCCCAACCCCACACCTAACCCTACCCTTGCTTTTCATCTGTTCTTCCTCTTTCCTCTTGGCCTATGAAGCTGCATAGGAGTGGCTTGTAATCCCAGCATTCCATGAGGCTGAGGCAGGAAGATCGCAATTTGAGCCCAGCCTGGGCAACACGGGAAGACCCTAATGCAAAATTTTAAAAATTTACCCGAAAAAGGCTGTGGCTATAACTCAGTGGCAGAGGCCTGCTGCGCACACCTGAGGCCCTGGGAAGTGGCGAATATCAGTTTGCTGGAGGTCAGGAAGGAAAGGGGAAGGCAAGGCTGTTGGGTCAAAAGAGGGTTAAGATAGCCCGAGAGAAATCAGAAGTCAGGGCCAGCTCTTATTCTTTCTGAAAAGCATGAGTACAGTCAAAACCTTTGCTTGTGTTCTGAAGACTCATTCCTCCCTCTTGCCTTGATTGACAAACATAGTTTTTTAAGATTTCATGATAATTATTAATGCATAATATTTGTACAAATTAATGGGTTTCCCTGAGATATTTCCATACATGGATACATGGTGCTTTGGTCACATTCACCTTGTCTTCTGCCCTCTTCTCCCGTCTCCTTCCTCAGCCTTCCCCTCGTTCCTGTCCTTGCTCTGCTTCAGGCCATTCTTTCTTTTTTGCGGGGGAAGGGGTCTACATAGGACAGAAGACATGATATTGGTCTTTCTGTACCTGGTTGATTTTATTTAACATGATGTCCTGTTCTATCCATTTTCCTGTAAATGACATGATTCCATTCTTCTTTATGGCTGCATAATACTCCATTATACATATACACCCCCAGGTAAGCACAATGATAGTAAATCATTTGTGATGTTTGTTCCAAGTTATTTGTTATGCATGATAAAGCCCTGAAGTTGTAGAGTATTTATTTTAAACATATAATTGACTTAATCCAAAGTGCTTTTGGCTATAGAGTCTGTATCAGTCAGCTTTTGCTCCATAACAAACTACTCTAAAAAAACACCATTTATTTAATTCATAATTCTTTGTCTGGAGGCTTTGAGCTGAGTTGGGTTGACTCTTCCAGTCTGTCTGGATTCATTCAGGTTCTTGCTACCAGCTAGGAGGGGAAGGGGCTGGCAGATGGGAGCACCTCACCCACACGCTTGCCACCCATCACAGACCTGGTTCCTCACACTCCAGCAGGGCAGCCTTGGCTTAATCGCACAATGATGGTGCTATGAGAAGGAAAATGCAAATGTTCCAGGCTTCGTGAAGCTTCCTCTCCAAACTGTCATTTGTCACTTTTGCTGTGCCCTGTTAGCCTGAGCCAGGAATAAAGTGACACCTTAGGTGTCGCCTACAGGTGACAGTGGGGAAATCAACTTCATTGCTTGGTGGGGAAGCTGTGATTCACAGCGCAAAGAGCGCACGTGCTGGGAAGGGAGGAAGACTGTGGACATTTTCCTCCTCTAACACAGCTCATTTCTCCTCATTCTTATCCCCAACTCTAGTCCCGTGGGAAGATAATAGGAATTATGGAAAATAAGTGTGCAATCAAAAACGTGTGAAAAGTTGAGGTCCACAAAGTAAATACAAGGTACCAATGAAAAATACAGCAAAAGGTTATATTTTTAAAACTTTATTATGGTAAAGGACACATTGCCGTGAATCGCCCTCTCTTTGAACACACTTATCCTATCATTCTTGCCACTCTCTGAAGCAGTTCTGGAGTCCTCTTTCCTGAGTGTCTTTAGTTGCACTGTCATGACGACCTCGATGTCCGGAAGTGACTTGAAACACTTACCTCCCGTGGTCATTTTGACTTTGGGGAAGAGCCAGAAGTCACACAGTGCCAGATCCAGGGAATAAAGCTGATGAGGAAACTCTGTCATGTTTTTGTGGGTCTGCCTTTCTGTTGGATGGCACTTGGTAGCAGCACTCACTGTGGTTTTGCTCACACTTCATAAAGACACTCATGAAAGAGGACTGCCAGAGCTGCTTCAGAAAGCGGCAAGAACAATGGGATAAATGTGTTCCAAGTGAGAGGCAAGATGGCTTTTACTGTAGTAAATTTTTTTTAAATGTAAGCTTTCACCCTATATTTTGATCACGCCAGGTAACCTTTCATTCAGGACTTCTCAGAGCCTTCAGTCAGCATCTTGCTTGCTTGTTTAAGGTGTCCCTTCAACAGTGAGAGGGAGCAGGCAGCCTGGGTTGCTGCATCATTTCCAAATTCCCAAATGTGTTGTTGTCCAATTGGAGAGAGAACGGTCCCCCATGATTTCATTCTCCATGAGATGCACTCTGGGAAGTGGTACACTGATGACAGAACTCTCATATATGGGCATCAGACATGTCACTGGGTGCAAAAGATACAACAGGAAGTTCTTTCTGACATGACTCACTTCCGGAAGCGAGGAATCCGTACTGGGCTACTGCAAGCGCTGGAGAGATTCTATTACTGCAGGGGTTTCCTCCTGGGATGTTTCTGCCGGAGGAGGGCCAGGCAGAGCAATAATCAGCTTGGCCACTGATAAATTAATCATCAAGCCTCCTCCCACCCAAAGACTAATGTCCTGCGAGTGGTTGCTTAAGATATTTCCTTCCAGTCATTTTTCTTCATCTGCTATTTATTTTCTGTGTACAATTGAGTTCACCCAAATTCCTACCTTTTTAAATTTACCTTATACTGGAAGCATTTTTAAATGTTAGATTAAACATCGTTCAGTGTTTCACCACACAGATTTAACACTTTGCCTAAGAACAGTCCTACCTCTAAGTTGGAGATATATTTTTGCCCCGTGTTTCAGGATCCGGAGTTACAGCTTGAACTTCTCGAGGGAGTTGAGTTTTCCTTGGGTTCTGTTTGGTTGTCTTGTTTTGTCTCTGATCAGAGCTCATAAAGAAAATGAAAGTACTGGGGCTCCCAATTTTTTGTTTGTTTGCACAATAACCGTCACTGGAAGAGCAGGCCGGTTCTCAGCATTTCTGTCACTGGGTTCCCAGTTGGCAGGAGGAGGAGGTGGATTCTTCTGGGTTTTGGATAAATTCTGCTGTGGTCTCGCCGAACTGCACACAGGAATCAGGCTTGCTTGGGGCTGAGATCTCACTCACGGCTGCTAAATCCTCCCCAAACCACAAGCCAAATGATCCTGCTGGAGGATTCTGAATCATTCATCTCTCTCTTATTTCTTACCTCCCTCAAATCCAGAAATCATAAAAGGAAGCCTATTATTACAAAATGGGTCTTTTAGTTTTTCAGACTTGAGAAGGCTCAGAGAAGAAGAAGAAGAAAAAAAAAGAGCTGGTCTTCTGAAATTTGATTTATGTAGTATTACTTTCCCCCTTGGACTGGATTAGATCTTCCCACAATCGCTGAAGAGTTGCTCTGTCCTATGTTTCTATGGGTCTGTTGGGGAGGTTGGATCCTAGAGTTCATAGTGCATTCCCTAAAGGCAGCTCTTAGAAGTCTCCAAGATTTCTCCATTTCCCAGGTACCTTTGGGACTCCAGGTCAGCAACATAAGTGCTCTGAGCCTCAGTTTCCTTATCTGTAAAATAGGGGAGCAAAATAGGAACGTAATAAATTAATTAAGTAAACTGGCAGGTCTATGGGCTGAGCACGATACTGACTACTTTGGCATTAAAACTCTTTCAATTGTCCTAAGGACTCCAGAGATAAGACTCATGGTGGTTCCCCAGCAAAGTCAGAGAAGTTGTAAGAGGTATTGTGCACAATTCCTGTCACCCAGCATGCACCTGAGGTATCAGATGACCCCTACGAGGCTCTACCGTCCCATTCATGAGGCTTCACCACTACCTGTGAAATGTCAAATTCCTCTCTGGACAGAGAGCTCTGGGAGGACAGGACTTGTGCCCTGTGGCCACCATTCATTGTGGTTCCAATGCTTTCTGAATGGAAAAAGGAATGAATGAATGAATGAATGAATGAATGAATGAATGAATGAATTTCAAGTAGCCTTGTCAAAAATCCACCATGTCTTCTCCAGTCCCTCATCTGGTCAGTCACTCAGGAAAATAAATCATATAAATATGGGGGAGGATCGCACACTTATAATCCCAGCACTCTAGGAGGCTGAGGCAGGAGAATCGCAAGTTGGATCCCAGCCTGGGCAACTTAGTAACGTAGCAAGAATCTGTCTCAAAAATTTAATTTAATTTAATTTACTTTTAAAAGGCCCAGCGATATAGCTCTTTGTGAAGGCCCTGGGTTCATTCTCCAGTACAGGGAAAAAAAAAGGAGAGAGTTGGTGAGTAGGGTCGTGAACACAGATCTGTCCAGTGAAAACCAATATCCCACACACACACTGCTTAGACACAGTCTCCTATCACGCCCTCCACTCCTCTTGCTTTTGAAAGAAATTAGATGCAAACTCCGTATAAACAGTAAACTCATAGAACAAGTTGGATCAAATATCTATGCTAAAAAAGGAAAACCAGATGGATGAAAATATTTGTGAAATCAAAGAGATAAGGGTAGGAACAAGCAGAAGCTTTAGAAGGCATGGCAGAAAACGTAATGAAAAGCATCATTCGCCTTTCGCCAATAAATTCTGGACCTGAGAAGCAACAGCAAAGTGAATTGATTCGTCAGGGTCTCATACAATGACAGCAGAGAGTTCAGAACCACAGTTTTGTCTAGGAAAACACCAGCAGAAGTTGATGGCAAAACAGATTGAATACTCAGTTTAATAAATAATTAATGAGCACCAACTGTATACGCAGCGGATGCCACATGACACGCTGAGCTCATGACACTGAAAAGCACACACAACGCCCTGTCCCTTGCTCTTGGGAAACCCGTATCAGACAGACCCGGAAGAAAGTGGAACTTGAACAATCCTACAGAAAAATCTAGGAAAGTGCAGATAGACATACTTAATGAACAAATCTTTTCACCGGCTTCAAAGTCTGAGAGAAAGTACAGAGAGGAATTTGAGGGCTGTCAGTTCTTCATTCAGCAAACACACAGACTCGACCATAGCCATCCTGTGAGATGTTGAAAGTTTGTCCTGTGGAATTTTGGGGGTGCTCCTTTAGTACATTTCTATTGCCTCTTGATTCCTCTCTCATCTGAGCAGCTTCTCATTTCGTTCCTGCCCTGTCACATACCCCCAAATTCAACACTGACCTCAGCTTCATATCAACGTGCGTGGAGCTGAAGAAGCTAACTCATCTGCGGGAACAAGTGACGAGATATAGTTTAATGCACTTTGCACAGTTAGTTAGCAAGTACAGCTCTGCATATGATTTCAGCTTGTGCTTCTTTCTCCTGGGGAAACAAATCTGTAATTGCACAATTTCCAGAATAGAGGTTTTGCTGTGTGGGGACAAAGGAAACACAACATTCATGGGTGCAGGTTTCTTGTAAGGCATTGGTTTCAGGGTCCGTAGCTTTGGCAAAGCACTTATGAAGCTCCTAATACATGCCAGGTGCTTGGATCAAAGCCGTTGTACTTATACCTACCAGCAGTCTCAGAAGCGAGTCCTGGAAAGGAAGGAAGGGGTTGTGGAAAGGGGGAGGACGCTCTGTATGGAGACCACAGAGCTCGGCGAGCAATGGAGTTGGAGGAGAGAGGCTTATGGGATGGGCCGCTGAGGCGGTAAGGGAAGGAACAGTAGCAACGCATGAAATAAGAACCAGACAGTGGAAAATACCAAAACACCATCTTCAGCATAAAATACAACGTGTCTCTGAACCCACAGAGCAGATACTCAGACAAAGGTCCAGTTGTCGCCCCGTGCCTGTGGGAGAGTTAGAGAAACAAAGCTGAGCGCGAGGAGTCTATCCGAAGCGGGAGAATGGGACAGAAGCAGTCGAACCGGTGCTGCTCAGCCAACCCCCCTCACAACCAGAACGCTGCCTGAGTCTGCCCGCTGCCATACCCACTCATGGGGACCCAGGGCTGCAGCAGGAAGGGTCCAGGGTGCCACGTTGGCTGTGTCCTGTAAAGAACCAATGAGAAGCATCGAATGGCATGATAAAGGTGAACAGTACACCCAGATCAGTCTTTCTGGTATCACGTAAGTCCTAAAGCATAGCTGGCCCAATGCCTCATCTCAAAAAAAAAAAAAAAAAAAAAAAAAAGAAAAGAAAAAACAGAATGATCACTTTTTGCCACACATGGTGGTACATATCTGTATTCTTAACACTTTGAAAGGCTGAGGCAGGAGGATTGCAAGTTCAAGCCTAGACTGGTCAACTTTGTAAGACTTTGTCTCAAAATAGAAAAAGAAAATAAAAGTCCGGGGATGTAGCTTACTGTGAAAGCCCTGGATTCTATGTCCAGTACTGCAAAAAAGAAAACAAAAGTTGAAATCATTAGGAATTACTATAAGTTTCCCCCTAACCCCCAGACCTCCTCCGGCACTTCACAATGCAGCCATGTGGAAAGCAGAGACCAGGAACCCAAGTTACCGTGACCAAAATCTCGCACAAGATCATGGGACCTGGGGTCTGTCTCCTCCCACACCGAGAGCGGGACAGGAAGAGTTTGGTTTTAGCCACTGAAATTCAGACAAGTCAGGATGATAGCAAGGAGCCACGCAGGCCCTGCCTAGAAATCTATCCCCAGTGCCATCACAGTGTGACACTCCGCTCTTCCTCAATTAGCTTTGCAGACGTGTCTTTGGAAACCGTCAGTCCACAGGGAAGTGGACAGCCCAGCAGACGCCATAGTGAAATGCTAAGTCCACGGAGCTTAGTTTCTCCCCAACCATTAATGTGTGTCAGCGAATGTGTCTTGATGCCTTTACTGCCTAGCGATGACCTCATCCTTCTCTCAAAGCAGGATTAGGCCCTGGGTCGGAAAGTGACTCTCCAAAGCTGGATGGATTTGAATAACGTTCAGGCTGTTCTCTTGGCCTCCAAGACCGAGGCAGAGCAATAATGAGGGAGAGCAGATAACCTCTGGTATTGTCGGAGATTCTGATCTCTTGACTGAGATGAAAAGAACAGTCTCCATTTCCTTGGCTCAGTGGTCAGTAAGAATGCATCTCATCTCACGGGAGCCGTGGAGCCCCCAGGCCTTGGCCAAAGTCCAGGTGACTGTGTCCTCCCTCCCTGGGCCCCAGATAGTATCACGGAATCGCAGTAGAATATCAGAGGCCCTTTGAAATCCAATTGCATTCGGTTCACATTTGGGGACTGTGTGGCCCAGCTCCTGGAGGACAAAAGGCCACAGAGGGACTTTTTCATTGAGTGCTCACTGGGCTCCGGGCCTACAATGGGCACTGGTGACCAGGTGGTGGACAACCTCGACCCTAGGCCTGCCTCTTGGAGTTCATTGGCTAAAAGGAAAGACAGACATTAAATAACCCAAGAGCTATACATAATGAAGTCGGTATCAATGCACAAACAGCAGCAAAGAAGAAGTGGTTGGGGACGGGTGCCCCTGCCTGGGGCCTTTACCAAAGGATTCCCCTAGGAGGAGATGCATGAGCAGGAATGGGAAGAGGAGAAAGCCAAGAGGAAAGGCATTCAAGGTGAAAGGAGTGTGCTCAAGGTCAAGGGAATGGCTTGTGCCGACTTGAGGCAGCGAGGAGCACCATGCAGGAGCAGCGAGGAAGAGCCCTTCTTTGTGACGAGGCAAAAAGCTGTCAGGCACCACCAAGAAGCAAATCCGCAGCCAGCCCAGGACTGACACCCAGGCATTCCGGTTTCTTCATAGAATACGAGAAATAGCAGGGGAAAATGCAAATCCAACTAAATTGAACTAAAACGTGGCCGTTGCCCGGGTACACAGTGGGAAGGTGGCCCGGAAGGTCTTGCGGCTTCTTTCAACTCCTCCACTCAGATGCTGCCCCGGGATGATCTTATTCTCACCTTAGCTCCCTCTGCCAGCTTGAAAACCTGGTTGTTAGATTTCTGCCCAGCTGGAGGAGCAGAAAGAAAGAAGTGAATTTCCAGGAAGGTGGAAAGGATAATTCAGATACAGCAGTTTACTAAGTGACAGTCAACCCAGTGCTCCATAGTGTGGACCCGACTTGGGAATTTGCCTATCCCGGGCAACGTGTCTTTGGCAGCCAAGTTTCAGGGACAGGGCTCGGAGGCAGGAGAAGGAGCCCAACACAAAATTGCTGTTTGCGGTCACACACTGAGCACCTCTGCGTGCTGGGTCTCGTTTAATTTTCATGCCATCCTCGGGAGCGGTACATTGTCCCCGTGTAACAGACGGCATAGGCAGAGAGACACTGAGAGCCGATGTGCCTGCCACGGGAGACCCAACTGCTGCTCAGGCCTGGGACAGGAGAAGAATTTGGGGATTCAAAAATCACTGCTCCCGGAAGCCTCATGTCCCAGTCTGTGTGCAAGGGAGGCAGCCCGTAGGGTCAGACCCACGGCCTTCTTGGGGACCGAGGGGCCATTTCGCTTGCATGGAGATTATAAGCAATTCCAAAAGTAAAGCTGCTTCCCACCACTTCCGTTTTGATTATCTCATTCTTGCTCACCAGGAGGGCTGTGGGAGCTTCCTCCCTAGCCTCCCTAATGTCGCCCTCACCCCCTGGAGCCCACTCTTTATGTGGCACCAAGAACTCCCTATTCAGAAGAGCAGTGGCCAAGTGATGGGCCCCTCTCCCACCCATGAGCTCTTGGCTTCATCTCTCCCCACTTCGCTCTCACTCTCCACGCTCCATTTTCACTGATGTTAGCAACACACCAGATGTACCAGCACCCAGGGCCTTTGTACTGGCTCCTTCTTCTTATCGAAATACACTTGTGGCCTCCAGAGGTCTTCTTAAGGTCTTCTATTCAGTTGTCACCTTC